>OV815973.1:16553125-17893750 GCA_929112965.1 Mythimna albipuncta
CAATTGTTCTGGAATTCTGGATAGATCCGGGGACGTCGGTATCTAGAATTTTCTTGGCTCCGCATATAAATACGGGCCCCCGGCCGGAAGCGAGTCAGTTGTGATTTCGACTGCGATCAAGAGCGAACTACCCTAGTACTCGAAGTGATTTTTTATCAACGACTAAAGCGATAGTGTAACGGTACTCTAGTGTTAATTGCGATTCGGAATATTGTTGACTGGACTAATTTGTTATTGTGTGTGGTAAATAAAGTTCTCTCGTCAGTAAATCGGCATTTGATTACCCACGTACGTAACAATACCATAACTTCCTCCATAGAGCAATATTAAATATTGTCTTGTTTGTAAAGAGATTTTAAACATATTTTACTCACATGTTTGGTAGGTTGCAAGTTGCAAATGACTAGTTTTCCTCCATACTTGACTGTTTCCAGAGGTAAATTACCACTTGGCACAATTTGCAGAGTTGTTCCTAAGCAGATACTTAGATCTGCAATACTGAAACAAATGTTTTTAATATTTCATCAGTTCCTCTGGATTTAATTTTTGAATTTCTTCATTTTCAAGTCTACAGATCAGTTATTATAGATTTGTGAAACCAAATAAAATAACAATTACCTGGAATGTAACTCTGCCATAGTCAGATCATTCTCCGGCAAGCTGTGCTCCCAGTCTAGCACTCCATCATACAGCTTGCCCCTGCATGGTCTGGATGCAGTATACTCGGCAGGACATGCATTCCCACTGCACTTTTTGCCCACAGTTTCTACTGGGAAACCTCGTATAAATTGCCTGAAAGTTAGGAAATTATTTATGTACAGCCATATTTGTGGTATGGTTTGTAAGGATTAAACATTTTGAAATGTTCAGGTTGAACAAAGGTGGTTCAGGTCGTGGTATAAGGGGATGCAATCCTTCTGCAAAGCAGTAATTTTCAGTTTCCGTCTTTGATAGCGCAAAGTCTGAAACTAAGAGGCAGAGATTATCCTCACGTCCTAGAAGTCGCAGCAAGAGACACCGCGTGCGTCGAGTCTCAGGACGATTCCCGGACACTATAAGTGTGAGCTTGCGAATGACGAGCAATGGTTAGCTCCACGACAGGCCGTCTTGTAAAGTCTAAACCAGTGTCGACGGCAAGTTGTGTTCCACGAGTGCCTCGAAACATCAGTAAAATAGACGAGGACCACTAGGATTAACGCCTGCTATGACTGCGGGAATGTTCGAAAGAGTTACTGTGGCCCTGGAATGCAAAAGGCAATTGGAATATAATATAGGTGAATTTTAGTCAGTAAAGCGCAGGCCACACCGGCAGCTAGCGGGCGGGCGGGCTAGGCGGGCGAACATCGTTTCACCTCTTTACATACTTCGGTTCACACCGCGAGCTACCGACCTAACCTAACCTAACGAGCTAAGCTAACGAAATATCCGACGATTCCAGCGAAGCTACTCGTTCACCTCGTTGGCGCGCCCGCGCTTCGCTAGCTTAGCTCGCCCGCCAGCCCGCTCGCCCGGTTTGTTCGCCCGTCCTCCCCGTTTCGAGTAGACTAGTCGACGCTCGTCTTTCGAATAGCAGTGTAGTGTTTAGTTTGGGAACGATGAATATGTCATATATCGACGAAAGTTCTGACGATGACTTAAAAAAATACTACCCCCGCTTCGTCCGCTTAGTCCGCTCCGCTCTTCGCTCGTCTTTCCGTAGTTTTCAGTGTGAACCCCATAGTTTAGTTCGCCAATACTTCGCGTAGTTTGTATAGTTTCCTTCGTTCGCTTCGTCCATCCGCCTAGCCCGCCCGCCCACTAGCTGGCGGTGTGGCCTGCGCTTAATAGTCTGATACACTCTTTCGCTCTGCCCAGAGTAGAGAACTTATTTAATGATTACCATACCTCACAAGAATCTTTACTTCTGGGGAGTTAGGTTACTTTTTCAAGCGTTTTGAGCATTGGTCTAGCATAAGTCCCAGATTGGAAAAAAAGCAGTTCTTTGTCACAAGATGTTAATGATTACATGTTTATTATCTATAGATTTTAATGGCTTGGCTTATAAGCATCACCAACTGTCCCCTGTGCAGAGCATGCTTGGATGAGGAAGAGGCAATTGCGCATGTGCTCCTAGACTGCACAGGTGTCACTGAAATATGCACACCAATCTTTGGATCCCTGAATTCCCTTATTGAAACCCTGAAATACCTGAGAGGCCTAGTCTGCTTTTGGAGAGAGTTGGGCTGGTTGGAATAAGCCCACCATAGGTTACGGCCACCATGGCTCACATACAATGGTCTGTATAGAACTAAGTGTGGAAACCACACTCGGACAATATAATGGCTTAGCTTTGAACACTTACCTTTTACACAAATTGCATTCATCAATGAACATGTTCCCATGTAACTCAGCCAGGTACTTCCTCGAAAGACCTGACTTCAGGTGCAGTCCATCAATGTTCTGGCTGACGATGTAGTGGACTTTGTTGCATTCCACCAACTTCTTTAATATCATGTGGGTCTTTGTGGGAATGGCATCATCAAAGGAAATGTTTATGTTTGGCTTCTGGCCCTTTTTTTCTAAAGTCCACACTCCATTGGGTCCTCTGAAAGTGTTTTAAAGTAGTATGTAGTTTGGTTGTTAAAGACTTTTTGGCATTTATTTTTTGAACCACCTATCTATGAGAGGAACCAATCAGAGATATGATTAAATTCATGCGAAGAGAATTTATAATTTTTTGTTGCAAAAGATGTAGTGACAATCAGACAAAAAAAAACAATATTTCTTTCTTTTGATTTTAAAACTCATCACCATTACAGTTATACATACTGCAGTTTCTTGATAAGTATTTATCATGTCGTGAATAAAACTATCTTTTTAATTTCAAAGATAATTTATTTACCGGAAGTCCGGTATCCCTGCTGAAGTACTGATGCCTGCTCCAGTGTGAACAACCACATGCTTAGCTTCACCTATTAACTGTGCCAACAGTTTACACTTTCTATTGAACTTTTCCAATGTATCGAATTTCTAAAATCATAAAATTAATTTTTTTACAATTAAGAAATGTGCAACAATTTAAGAAAACTTTAAAATTAACATGAATGCATGGGTAATAAATTAATACTTGTATACCTCTGGAACTCCTAGTATTCCCTTATTTTCATACGGGGATAACCCATCAGCGTAATTGCAAGACATTCTGAGAAGAACATAGGCCTTTTAGAGATAACAATAATTTTATAATTCAGTTTTGGTACACAAACAAACAAACCACAAGAAAAGCAAGTTTATTTTGTCAATTTTGACAAATTGATGTGACTGACATTAATGACAGTTGTTTGCAGTTATTTGGCATGGCAAAGGAATTAATTTATTAACTGACTTCGAATAAAAAGGAAGAGGTTCTTTTTTTTATCTATGCAGTAACAAACTTAAAATCAATTTCTACTGTTCTACCGGTTCTACCCCTATAGACTGCTTGAAAAGGAATCGACTCAACTAAAATAACTAACTACATAGAAATCAATGGTCCCACCTTATGCAATAAGTAGAAGCGCTTGCTTGGAGGTGCACCGTGGTGCGCAGTTCGTTGGGGTCACCTAAATGTTCCTCAATGAACTTTGAATAGAGAGTGCGTGTTTTTTTATGAATTTGTTCAAAGAGAAATGAGTTTAAATTAAAAAAAAAGAATTACTAATTTAAGTTTAATCGATTAGGTTCAGTTGGAATTTTTAAGACAGTTTGCCAATCAACTGTTTGGTAGCATCTCTAGTGTCAACTTCGATTTCGTTCGTCGTCGTCGTTCATT
This sequence comes from Mythimna albipuncta, assembly GCA_929112965.1. Classification (NCBI taxonomy): domain Eukaryota; kingdom Metazoa; phylum Arthropoda; class Insecta; order Lepidoptera; family Noctuidae; genus Mythimna; species Mythimna albipuncta. The sequence goes on from OV815973.1 coordinate 16,556,916, forward strand.
GACTTGTTTGTTGGCGTTTTGCTAGAACTTAATTAAATTACTGCAATAATACAGTGTTTGAAATAGTTTTTGTGCATCCTAACTTTCGAAAATGAATCGCAGAAGGGCTCATGATGACGAAGATGGTTACGGTAAGCTATAAAAAAATTAACTAGTACTTTGTAGGTTAGAAACTGTATTCGTTTGATGACCCTTTAACTTTTGTTTTAGAGCGTCTCAATCGCAAAAGACGTCGTGTATCGGAGAACCAAGAGATTGAGGATAGGTTGGAGTCTTTGATACTGAGGGTCGGAGAGAAAAGTAGCTCCAGCTTAGAGAGTAACTTGGAAGGCTTAGCAAGTGTATTAGAGGCAGACTTGAGTACGTTTCGAGTAAAGATTTTACGTATTCTCACTGACTGTGCTATTCGTATGCCGGAAAAATGCACCATATATGCTACGTTAGTCGGTCTTTTGAACGCAAAGAATTATAACTTTGGTGGTGAATTTGTTGATTACATTGTTAAGACTTTCAAAGAGAACTTGAAGACTGGAAAATGGAACGCGGCGAGGTACTGTCTCAGGTTTATAGCTGATCTGGTGAACTGCCATGTGTTAGCTGCATCCTCCCTGCTGACATTGTTGGAGACCCTAGTGGACTGTGCTAATGAGGATGGGGTACCTCAGGTTAGAAGAGATTGGTTTGTGTTTGCTGTATTATCAGCATTGCCATGGGTTGGAAGAGAGCTGTACGAGAAGAAAGAATCTCAACTAGATCATTTGTTAACTACCATTGACATATTTTTAAACAAGCGCAGTAAGAAGCACTGGCCAGCACTGAAAGTTTGGTCTTCTGACACTCCTCATCTTCAAGAAGAGTATTTAGATTGTCTATGGGCTCAAATTAAAAAGTTGAAGCAAGATAACTGGTCTGAGAAGCACATCCCTAGGCCTTATCTTGCTTTTGACTCTATCCTGTGTGAAGCTCTGCAACATCAGCTTCCTACAATACAGGTAAGAGATTTGCATACTTTTGTTTTCTATAATATCATAATTTCGTGGTTTTAATTTCTATTGTTTAGAGTGATGTAATTTCATATAAAAATGTAATTTCTTATAAAAAAATTACATAGTTTTCTAACTAAGTGCCCAAAAATAGATTTTATAATATGCCATTTACTAAGACAAAATTATCTGTTTCCAGCCTCCACCGCACAACGACACAGATACATACCCCATGCCAAGGGTTATATTCCGCATGTTCGACTACACTGACTGTCCCGACGGCCCTGTACTACCAGGAGCACATTCTATTGAGCGATTCCTAATTGAGGAGCACCTTCATAACATTTTAGAAGCATACCATTTGGAACGGAAGGAATGTGCCGCACAACTACTTTGCTTTCCCTATAAAGCAAAGATCCCGCTAGAATACTGTATTGTAGAAATAATATTTGCTGAATTATTCAATTTGCCAAGACCTAGATACTTGGAAATTTGTTACGGATCTATTCTGATTGAGCTGTGCAAGCTCCAGCCTTCCACCATGCCGCAGGTGTTGGCTCAAGCTACAGAGATATTGTTCATGAGGATTGATACTATGAATATTGCCTGCTTTGATAGGTAAGGAGTGTTGTTTTGTTATATTGTATTTTGATTTAAAAATAACTGTAAAGTTTCTAGCCGGCTCTTCTCCATAGGAAACAGCCAATTTGGTAGATACCATGCACTAACTTCGGACATGTTATTAGTGCCAATATAGGTCATTTATTTGAACTAAAAATATTTGAATATTTTTTAGTTAGTGGCCCTGACTGCTATGCCAGAGGTTGTGGGTTAGATTCCTACCTAAGTCAAATGTTTGTGTGATGGGCATGATCATTTGTTCTGTGTCTGGGCATAATTTATTTAGAAATGTATATATCACGGATCCAGTACATGATTCTGGACCCCCCAGTGGTGGAAATGGTTGGCTTCTTCCTAAATAAAAAAAAAACAGTTCTTTTTTTTTAATTTAAACTGTAAAAGCGTTATTCTAACCAACCCCAATGATAATTTTATACAGTTTAAATTAAAATAATACTACGTGTTCCAAATGAGAATAGGACTGATTCCTATGTCTTGACGTCTCGTCGAACTGTCAAATCGAAGAAATTTTGGCAAAATTGAAGAACTTGGAGATGAGTAAAGTTGAAGAACTGGATTCTGATTAAATTCTTTTCATTCGCAGTTTATAAATAAATTAAATTTTTCGTTAATTAATTAATGTTTTAAAGTTTCTATCCTCGATTTGACAGTAAATCGTGAAGTCACAACATGGCGGGCGATCCTATTCTCATTTGGAACGCATTAGTAGTAGTAGTAGGTTTGTGCGTCAATGTCAGAGACACCCTGTATAAGTATGTTTATCACTTGTCTAGTACTCATGGTACAAGACAAGTGATAAAGTTCTTTGTTTGAGCCCAGATGGTGATTGTGGAAAGTTATGGAATATTATTATAATAATACTTTTAACTTTAACTGAGGAGCTTCATTCCTGGGGAGCTTTACTCCTGGGGAGCTTCACTCCTGTTATCTATCTGACAGACACTGCATTTGTCTGGGTTGAAAAATAACATTGCTATATTATAGCATTCTGTCAGTATAGGAATTATCATAACCATATCAGTAATTGCAGAGGTATTGCCTTCTACAAACATAAACAATCTCTTTATCAACATAGATTAGACAGCTGAGACTTGTTATAAAGTTCATTGTTTATTATTAACTATTACATTACCTGTTACTTAATTGGTTATTTTTTTAATTGCAGGTTTGTCAATTGGTTCTCATACCATCTCAGCAACTTCCAGTACCGCTGGTCTTGGGATGACTGGGAAGCATGCACCCAGATGGATATTGATCATCCTAAACCAAGATTTGCAAGAGAGGTGCTTGGCAAATGTCTTAGGTAAGAAATTATTTTTTTCAAACAGAAAAGTCAATAAATTTTACTTGAGCTAGTGACTGCCCCAGCTTCACATGTATGCAAATTACACACAGATGTCACTTATTTAATGCTATTTTTATTAATATTAGCGAATAAACAGACAGGTACAGAATGTACTATTTGTATAGATGCTAAGACACACAATGATTTTAGTCTATTTATAATATTAAATTTAAATGCCTACTTGTTCAAATTATTAAGTAGAATTAGTTCAGTCCTTAAAATTTTACTTATAACATTTCGTATAAATAAGGGAATTAGAGAAAAAATTAAAAAGGCTTTGTGTAAAGCACTTGATTGCCTCTCTTTTATTATAATCTTTATAGATAAACGTCTTTCTATATTTCCAGGTTGTCATACCAGCAGAGGATAAAAGAAATGGTACCAGAATCTTTTGCAGCATTTGTACCTTTGAAACCTGAACCTATCTACAAGTATTCCATGGAAGGGGCAGGTGAGAGCAAACAACCAAATTAACCATATTTATAATAATTTATTATACAAAAATATTATTAATCTTATTTTAACCTTAATCAAACTTAAATATTTACATTCCGGTAACACAGAAAATAGGATTCGTGCAAGTTTTAGTACTTTGAGATTCTAGGCGTCACGTAAGCCTAAGGGCGCATTTGAAACTCTTGTTTTCGGAAACTGTTTCGATTCCTGTTTGAACATTGCAGTCTAGTTACATAGCATTTTACGAAAGCAGCAAGAAAGTTTCACAAACAAAAGTTTCCAGTGAATTTCGGCGCTAAATGCTTCTAAATTATTTGTATCAAAACACTCCTTAATAAATAGCTTTCATTGGTCACTGCCAGTGCTCAGAGATCAATGACTGACACAGCATTTAAAGCTACAACACTGAGTATGAGTATTACATTAGGATAACATTCAGTCTATTGCATATCCATTAATTCTAGTAAGCTAAACGGCTGATCCTGACTTTCTTGACTATCTTCATAATAATCATCCTTAAATTGTTTGCTTTCTTCGTCAATGTTGTATGGAGAACTTTCGTCGTCTATATCATCATCACCATCATCACGATCATCATGATCATCATCATATTCTTCGTCTAACTTATCATCATGTTCGTTATGGTTACTTTTTTGGTCGAGGGAGTGCAGGAAGTCTTGAAGGTCATCGTCGAGGTGTAAGTAACGTTCGTGTTTCTCGCTCTCGCTTGGCTTTTGTTCCGGAATAGGTGTGGTGCGCTCTAGAGCACCTGCTGCCTGTGTGGAACGGTCTGGTGCAGACGTGGAGCGCTCTGATGCACTTGTGAAGCGTTCTGGTGCAGGTTCTTCTCCAGCATCATCCATAGTGAACCCTCCGAATAATTCGTTGAATATGTCGGGTGTGACCGGGCGTGCTGTTGTCGTACTTGTGCTAGAAGTTTCAGGTCTATCAGTAGCATCAGGTTTACTCGACGATTTAAACGCTCCTTCAGTAGTTGTAAGATTATTATGTTTCTTCTTTTTACATTTCGTCTTATTCTTTGTAGCTGAATATGGTGATGCAACAACAGTCATTTCTGTGGTCTTTTCTTCGTCTGTTAGACCGATATACTCTTTGACTTCTTGAATTACAGATGCAGTTGGAAAGATGTATTCATTGTCATCTTTAGATTCCTGGACATTCTTTGGCCTATTATCTGACTCTGTTGCACTTTTTTCTTCTTGTTGTTCCGATTCATCATCATGCGACCATTCTGAGTGTGGGTCATCCTTTATTTCCAGCTGTTCATCTGTGGGAAGAGTAGGTTGTAATATTTTTTTTACCAGAATATCTTCTTCTGCATTGTCTGTGGTGCTTTTTGGTGTGGTGATACTTTCTTTATTAAAAGTATGAACGTGATCTCTATGATCGTCTTTATTTCTCTCAACTTCTGGACTTCTAGGATTACTCGCTGTTATATATCCTGTGAACTTAGATGCTTTTCTTCTTAGAAGGTATGACTGGGTTGTAGCGGTATTCGTTCGGTTCTTGTCGAGTGTACTTGTTGACCATTTGTCGTGATTCACCGACGTGCCTTTTTGCATCAATGTGGATTGTCTGAAACGGTTTTTACTCTTCGGTTGTGTGGTTACAACCGGCTGTTCGGTGTCCACGGTGGGGCTCGATGTGCTGCTAGTGCTAGAAGTACTCGTTGTAGTTAGCATTATGGTCGTCGTAGGTCGTGGACTAGTACTACTTGTCGTAGTGCTTGCAGGCGGCTTGTGTGTCTTGGTGTCTCGTATAGAGTTAGTGGCGCTGGTTGCTGCAGAGCTCGCTTGAGGCGTCAAATCATCCGTTGGCTTCTTTGAAGAATACTTTCGCATAGGTTTAAGCGTTGTCGTGGTTGTTGTTGTCGTCGTCACGCGTTTGTGTTTTTTGATTTTCTCTGTTTTGTTGAACTTTGGTGGCGGACGTGTTCGCTTTTTAGGTTTAGGAGTAGTTGTCGTAGTAGAGCTAGTGGTCGTGCTTGGTAATGTAATCTCCTCCTCTTCCGTAGGATCTACAAACTCTTCGAAATTCTTATAAATATCCTTGACTGTTATTGATAAAGGTGTTGTTGACGTAACAAGGTCAATGTTTTCCTTTGCACTGATCTGAGACTGATCTCTGTGTGATGCCATCGGTGTCGTTTTGGTAAAAGCTCCTAAAACATTAGCCCATTCCATCTCATTATCATCATCAATGATATCATCGTCTTGAATGGTTAGACCCTCAGCTGTTATTATTTCGGGTGTTGCTGTAGTAAGATGGGAAGATTTTATATGTTCATGTTTTTTTCCCGGTTTCTTAGTCGCACCAGGCTTTGGAACATTCTTGTTATTCTTCACACTAATATCTTTAATATTTTCTTCCTTGAAATCCATAGTAATGGGTCTGAATACATTGTCTTCCATTGAATCTTGTTCAGAGTATTCAGTGTCGAGTATTTGCGGGCTCGGACGGAAATCCGGAATCGCTTGTTTTTGCGGTTTGTTCATGTGAGAGTACTTCAACGGGGGCATCGGTTTGAAGGGCTTTTTATCCATAGTAACGAATACGCCCGGTGGGGCGTTATAAACTGGCGGCCTGACGTGGTCGGTCACGTAACTGATCTTCATTGGTGATTGTTGTTTCTGATGATAATACATTTTGTAAGTAGTTACATCAGGTTCTTTTGTTGTATACTCTGTGGCGTTTAGTTTCGTTTTGACAGGTACCTCGATGGTTGATTCTTTGAGAAGTACTGGATAATTTGTGATGGGAGTTGGCAGAACAGCTGGTCTAGTTGTTTTTATTACGTTCGACGGTAAGAATCTGTTATCTGAGTAAGCTTGTATGTATGGAAGGTTCCCTGTACCGTCGATGTTCAAGTAGGGATGCTGTACGTATGTTGGGGCGATTGGAGGGTGCGTGTACCTGTGCGGTTGAGGCTTCATCGGATAAGGCAACAGTTTCTTCTGCTGGTATGGTTCTCTGTCGTCTACGTGTGCTACTTTAGCATGCTGAGGGTACATGTTAGCAAAGTAGGTCTTCGGTTTATGTCTGTACGGCTCCTCGTAGCCATCTTCATCAGAGAACAGTGACGAGAAAATTCTGTCTAAACCGCGTGTGTTTGGTGCTGGTCGCTTATGGTAACTCGGGATAGGATTGATATTCCTATGGACCCATATGGCCCTTTGTTGTTTATCCTGGTGGTAGATTGTCTTTCCATGGGGTCGTATCTGTTGGCGCTCAGCAGGTGGTGTGGTCTCTTTAATTGTGAATGTTCTGATCGGATTTTCGTAAGGTTTTTTCACTTTCTTAGTTGTTTGCGAGGTCACTGAAAATGTTAACTCATAGTGGTATTTTCCAGGGGATGTTTCTCCTTGCCTCATCCGTTTTACTGACCATAACGCTTTGATTCCTTTCGTGCAACTACTATCGCTGCAGTTATTCTGCGCATTCTCTTCAACAAACCGGTACCCCTGTTCATCTTCGAGCAATCTACCTCTTGCTAATGTAATGACGTCCGCTGGTGGTATAGGCTCTTCTTTCAACCTGTCAAAGCGAGCCGTTTTAATTTTATCCCAAAGGTCGTGGTCATCGATTTCTTTTGGCACCATATTGTCTGGTTTGCTGTCGGGTGAAATGTAGTCTCCTTTTGCTATTAACTGGTCTATTTTGTCTCTGACTAAAGTTAGATACACACTGTGCCGAAGCGCATCTTCCCAGTAATGCGCGGGCACGGGCGCCGCTGCCGGGGCTGCGTCAGTCTTGATGATCTCCTGTAACGTTCCTGCAGGCTCTTGTTGGTCGCGCGGCCAGGCGCTCAGGGGGATCGGTGTCGGTTTGAATTCCTCCTCATTTTCAGCGCTTGCAGTACTACTTCCGTCCTGCACCTGTAACGCGAGCAATCGTCTTTTAATAATCGTGAAGCGACAAATCAAACGCACGTTAATTAGTGGACGGCGACGACTATCATTACAATCGTATTTGACGAAAAAAAAAATGTGGATATTTCAGTATGCGTTTGAAAGTAAAATGGCGGTGGGCGGGAAAGTGCGCCGGAGACGTTGGCGTGTTACAAATCGGTTGCGTGCCGGACGAGCCAACCCCTCCGCGATGAGTTTCCAATTGAATAATTCCAGCACAATCCAACTTATTTGGCTCGAATCTTACCACATATTTGTTCTTTCTGCATTACTTTATCTTATTTAACTGATCACTAATGATAATGTGTGTTATATTTTTCTAAATTATTTATATAAAAGCTGACCGTCAATATTTGGCTGGATGTGTTCTTTAAATTCAATTCTTAATTAAGTTTGATAAAAAAAAAATATTTGGTATAGAAACAGTCAGTCAATCAATGACTCACTGTCTGATTGAAATCTTTCAGAAATATATATAAACACAACAACTAATCAAATCCATTCATTAATAAAAAAAATAGCAAAACAATAGAACAATCAATTGAGCTTAAAAGGGCACTTATAAAACGCCTCAATAGTGAGTATTTTCGTTTAACAATCCTTTATCAAAAACACAATCATACTGTGCGTGAGATTTCATAACATTACAAGGCGATCTTAATCTGACGTTTAGCAATTTCTTTGTATCTCCTAACAATATACGGACGGATTATAAATAGCTTCTCTGGTTGATCTAGACCTGAATATGCATTCACCGTGGCGATATATTGTTACATTTAACATAATAAAGATGCTTTTACAGAATTTGTGATACTGTTATGTTTATTGATGAATAATTTGCGTTACGCTTTTCGCTTTTATGATGGGAGGTATAGCAAAGATTGAGAGTGTTTTCTCTACATCAGTGTATTTCAATATTTTTGGATTCGAGGCTTTTTTTTAGTAAAAAAAAATATTGTGGGCTAGGCTAGACAAAGCGGCGATCAATGTCTGCAATGTTTCAAATCACACTACATATTTGCGTATCGAAAATTCAAACCAAGTTTTTCTTAAATAAACTTGCACATTAAAATAAAAAGTACCCTCGCTTTTGAATTTGACCTGACATGAGACCACGACTCCTCCCCCCCCCTCCAAAAAAAAAGCATGGGGCCCCCAGGGGAGTTAGATCTACAGTTTGAAACAAACTGAAGTCTGAAGTCACTAAAATAATGTAGAACATACATGTAAACCTATGTAAACTCGCGTATTATTCTTATTACAGTAAGCACGCTACAGAAAGCGGTGGCATAATTCACACAATACAACTATATAAATCCTTAGTTATTTATACCTAACAGAATTGAATTATAATCATTTGTTTCTGAAACTCTCAAAATATTATTAATTCTTTTCCAATAGCACAAAATGTGACACATTTGCAGCCAATGTACTAGGTCATCCTTACCTATACCTGACACCCTATCGCGATTTCTTAACGCCATCCATTTTACGTCCTGAGCTGAATTGTTAAAGGAATGGAGGTATAAAAGATGTACAGCTCCATCACTCTTTCAAACGTCATGGTATTAAGAGGCTGCTTTTCAACTCGCCTATCGTCAACATCGAGCATAGTTTAAAAGCTTGTTACTTCAGCTAACGCAATCCAACGCGATGTTTGGCGAAAAGGCAACACGAAAAAAGAGAGATAACGTCTGTAAACTCTGTTAGCATTCGTTAATTCCGTGATTTACTCGAATATTTTATAAAACTTATTCCAGGAAATACATAAGTGTTTTTTTTTAAACCCTTAAAAGTTTTTGAAGAACATTGTCATTATTTAGAATCTTGATAAAATTTGCTAGGCTTGTATGGTTGTACTTTTTTGACTTTTTAAATTTTTGAGTAAATTATGAAGTGTCAAAGTTCATGCAAAATAGCAGATTTTCAGAGGTCTTAACTGGATTAGTTTTACACAAATTTATAAATTGATTTCCATAGAAGCCTAGATAATAACCAGAAGATATTGTGTTCCCAAAATATGTAATGAAAAATGTCTAATAACGTCATAATCGCGTAAGAGCGAAAATGTATGTCGAGATGCATCCCCTTAAGATCCCTAGCCTAAAGGCTGTATAATTTGGGTTTTCGGGAAAATTAACGCCACCAGCTGGCGTCTCTCTGGCGAGAAGTCTTTTACTACGTGTATATTAGGGCTTTCAAATACCGGATTTTTTCAATACCGGTATCAATACCGGTATTAGAATATTCAATACCGTGATCACGTGATCACGGTATTGGACTCAAGTTTTTTATATTTTTTATTTTAGTGCTTGACTGTAATACCTTCTCATGAGAACTTTAATTAGGACATTAATAAAGCCATTTAAATACGTATTTTTGTTTTCGAATCAGTCTTTATTCTCTCTTAACTGTTCTAATAAGGTTCTACTAAGCATGGCGCTGCCGTACCTATTGTTTACTGGCTGATACATTCGATACGTACCTATACTGCCCTTAAAATTCAGCAAGCATCAAGACTCGTGTCTTTCTTATTAATATAAGAATATTTCCTATGTATTTATTGTACCAAACTACCAATTAAATGTATAATTTTGAATTGTTACTTTGTACACGTGGTAGTCAATAAGTACTAATTAGGCAAAATTAATAATAATTGAAGTTAGAAAACAAAGCCACATTCAAACCGCTGAAATATTAAATTTTTACTATTTAATTGTAGATCTAACGGATAACGTTAAAGTAAAAAAGACTTTAATCTAAGTGGAAAATGTCACAAGTTTAGATGCTTCTATCTGTTGTGAATTCATGACTCGTCAACGGTTTTTACAAAAAAAAAATACGATTGTGGGATCCGTTGAGAATTGATACAAACTATAGGTATACCATGTTGCTCGTCAAGATCACAAACTTATCAAAAATACACAATGACCAAGTTCACATGCACATGTTACCCGGGCGCTTTTGAAATACTGACTAACAAAACAATAACGTCGTAAAGAGCCTATTGCACTACGCGTTATTCAGACCGTTTTAGTCTATGGTTCTGATAATTGATCTTTATTTTGCAAGTAGGTTTTATAAAAAACACTTTTACACGTCGTTAATTAAAACTTGATGAGGCCGGTGTTTCCTAGCTAACTACCCTAAGAAGAAACACCGAAACAAACTCAGGGGTCAAAGTCTCTTTTAAAGTCCATACAGCAAAACATGTAGTGGTCAAATCATATTATTATGAGAACCATGTAGATTGAGCCTGAGATGGTCTTTTGTAGAAAGAACCACACAGTTCTAAGTGGACCTGTCCAGTCAGTGCAAGCATTTGTCAGTATGCGTGTAGCTCAACTCAGGACTACTAAGGAGCTCAACGACTTGACGAACAATGCCAAAGAAAGTGAAAACATTTGGGTAGACTGCATTAAATACTCAAAACTGCCAGACATCATATGAAAATAAAAAAGAAAAGAGTAATCCACATAGTTCTTACATTCACAATAATATTTACAAAAGTGTAAATACTGCAAATTGTAAGAAAAAAGTATCGCATAGAGTAACAGGAGTCAGACTGTCTTGTGCTGAATAACGCGCAGTGTAATAGGCCCTTTAGGCTCGCTCGATTCAGAAACAGGTCTAGGCGAGGTGCGGGCGGGAGAGCTGGAGATAAGAGTTGACGCTTAATACAAGTGTCAGAATAATATTACATCGTAATTTATATTAATAATACAATTTCTTGCTATTTATTACAACAAAACGCAATAATTTACATTAAGGATTGTAGTACCGTAATCACGGTATTGACGAGTCAATACCGTGATTGAAAAAATACCAAAATATATCCGTGATCACGGTATTACGGGATCCCGTAATACCGGTATTGAAAGCCCTAGTGTATATGACGTTGATATCAATTAAAATAATGACCGAGAATATAGGAACTTTGACAGATGCCAGGACCTCACACCTCAGTGATACCATCTGGTGCTCGTCTTTTGAATTCTTTTTTCTTGTTCTATTTTCAATCGGTTTTCAGAGCATAAGTGAATTACTTTCTTGAAATAAATGGCCTTGTGGCGGAGCAGACATTAAGACCCGTGCCTCACTGGAACGCCATGTATAAGAAATTATTTGGATACTATCCATTTTTTTTTTACAACTATCCTATAAAATTTTTGCTCGGAATGCTGAAATTTAACTCTCTAGACGTAAGGAGCAATTACTTTTTGCTCGTCTTCGCTTGTTGAGTTCTTCGGGGTGAATCTTATTGCCCTGAATTAGTTGCTCAGCTGGTGAGGTTGTTTGTTCCTCCCGTACCTAAACAACACCTCAGGCCGCGAATACACAGTTTGTTAGCTGATCTTTTATCGCAGACAGTGTCAAGAGGTAACTCGCCACTCGTTCGTGCGCTTTCTGTGCTCAATGATCTTCTGGCTCTAACAGCAGAGTGTGACTTGTTTGCTGGGAGATGGATAGATGTGAGTCATGAATGTCTAAGGTTTTGTGGGATATTTTATCTTATTTTAGTGGTAATGTATGTTTCCTTTTTTTTCTTCTTTTATTTCTTAGTTTCTGTACAACGCATTAGTTTAGGCTGTAATGTTGTACAAGTAAATTGTAAATAAATGGCGGCTGCCAGTTCGCGCAACCAAGAAAATGCTGCATGCAGCTCTATGGTGTGTACCTCCTGGCCACTGTTGGTCACGCAGCCATACATTTTTTTGGCGTCCTGACCTAGCTAAGCCGCCATGACGTCTCAGTGAGGCACGGCCCTTGTTGAATGTAGTTTTCTCTTCATCCTTTTTACCACCGCAGTCAGGTTTAACAGTTCAACAAATAGGGGTTCGGATGCGAAGTCAGGCATTATGTCGAGTTTTGTATCTGTCAATTTTCAGATGTCATTTGTCTTGGTATGGTCATTTGAAGAGGTGGTATGAAACGCATGTTATTAAAAGAGTTATGAGTATACATGTGGATGGATGGAGTGGAAGAGGTAAGCCAAAAAAAAAGATGATTATGTGAGGAGTGATATGAAAGAAAAGGGAGTTAGTGTTAGCGTGACGGGTGACAGGACTGAATGGAAGAAAAAAACGTGTTGCGTCTACCCCAAATAACACGAGACAAGGGCAGGAAGATGATGACGACTGATGTCATATTAAGATACCTAGTCGAGGATTTTAGCGAGGTGACCTCTTTTATTAAATGAAAAAAAAAAACCTTTAGTTGTAAGCCTATTTAAAAACCCAAACATATTTTTAAACTAAAGTATGTAGTGTAAAACAATAAGAATACATCGTTATTGCTCAGAACTCGGTATAATTCACATGGCTGGCCATTGAGACGATTCGCCAACTGATAGTGTGGGACTCAGTTGACTAGGTTGTCATTAGCTGCATAGTTTTATAGACAGGCTCTGTGTTTTAGGCATGTTATTATTTTTTAAGGCTTATAGTCCCTTGAATATCTGTTCCGAATTAAATGGACATAACACTCGTACTCGCCTAGGTGGCAGTACGAGTATCTATGCATTTGCATTACGGCCAGCTGCGCCCGGATAAAGCCCCGCTGACTTTTAAATCCATTTTTTTTTGCGAAATATTGATTGATTTACAATGCTATGTTCACTTTGAAGAATATTTAACCACCATTTTTTATGTGTAAAAATGTTTCTAATTCGTTAAAACCCAAGCGAACGCCGACGTTCGCTCTCTCATTGTCTTCCTATTGTGTCTCTAATTACGGTATTCGATAGCAGATCCAGGCCGTTTCGAAGGAGTAGGGAAAAGTTGCGAAATTGCTAAATAATGTTGTTCATGAATCTATAATAAACTAGCTTTTGCCCGCGCGGCTTCGCCCCGCTCTTCCCTACTCCACCCTACTATACCCTACTCTACCCTGATATACCCTACTCTACCATACTCTACCCTACTCCACCCTACTCCACCCTACTCTATCCTACTCTACCCCACTCTACCCTACTCTATCCTACTCTACCCTACCAAACTTCACATAAACCATCTACTAAATAGTTCGAACAAAGCCTAAACATTTAGTTTGGATAGATGAGCTCGTTCTTGAGTTATAAAATTACAACGAAAAGTGGCATTGAGTTTTATATATATAGATATATATTTTTAACAAACGTATTACACCGGGCCGTTACCGAGGAGTAGGCTTCAGAAAGTCACTGTTTTAAGGCACTGCTCGGGTGCTTGGGCCTTAAATGAATACACATTGGGCCTGTATTGTTTGAAGAGGCCAGCATCCCCACCACTCCCATTTGTTAAGCCGATAGTTATCCATCTCAATATTATATCACCCTATTGTCATTGTCGCTCTTTTCCCAATTGCTTCATATTTTCTTCTATTGCGTGAATTACATCTCTTTTAGCCGTTCCTACCATCCAGTCCCTTCATCGGACCACCAGAAGTACGGCGTTGCGCCCCTGGTACATGGTGGACATCTCACCCATACGCACAAAACGTTTTGAGACCACATTCTTATGTCGATACCTGTAATAAGAATTGACGTAAGGAACATTTAACTAAAATTTAAAAATGTACCACACAATTGACATAGAGTTTGTTTAATAAAATGTAAATATGTCCCTTTCGTTAATTGATATTTCTGGTATCGATGTGTACAACTAAGGAGTGGAATTCCGGAGTTTGAGTTTCCTGAGAGCTATAACCTGGAGGTATTCAAGCCAAGACCGAATAGGTTACTTCTAGACATTTGATTTAATTCAGTTTGTTTGTTTTAGAGCATTTTAATAAAAACTTGCTGAAAAAAATGTTTCTACCCTTGTGGAGTGCCCACAACGCGTTTATATCTTTTGTTCTTCCCTTTCGACCGCGATACGTCATGACTCATGATCATTCATTCATTTTTCTGTACTAATCTTTACGTCCAAAATTCTTCTGTACGTGTGTCTGTCACCTAACTCCTAATCTTTTTTTCTGACGAAAAGCTAGCTTTCAGCCAGAACGACGTCTGGGACCGCTAGTATAGTATGACATAAAGTTTCTTTTGGTGTCCGTCTGTTTATCTGCTAACTCCTGAACCACGCCACCGATTTTGATATGGTTTTTACTAATAGAAAAAGCAATAAACGAGGAAGGTTTGTGTGTATAATATACACGCCAATCAAGGCCATGGGACCGGTTCTGGAACATATAGTCCTGGAACGTAAAAGGCAACTAAAGAAAGAACATAGGTACGGTTTTAGTCACTCCTTCCACCCTAAAGCGAGAGAAGTCATTACACGTTATCCCGCCTCAAAAAAAAGGGACGAAATCTCTAGTCTTATAAAGCTTTCATCGCATTATTTTATTACGTCATCCGAATTCAATACTTAACCGTTTATGTAAATTCTAAAAACATATATGTAAATATAAGAATTTTGACAAAAGTCAGAATCCTATCTAACATCTGAAAGTGTATCACAAATTTTATAAATGTTTTTTTTTTTTGTTTTATACAAGGTGTAAGGGACAGCCCTCCACAAAATTTAAGGACTTGCTCAGTAGACGAAACAAATAATTGGCCTCGCCATATAAATTGTCCAATCAAGTTTATCATTTTGTATGGTCAGGCTGATTTTTTTTTTCTTTTCCTGAAAAGATTTTGTGGAAGGTTGTTCAGTTTCGTCTACTGAGCAAGCCCTTAAATTTTGTGGAAGGCTGTCCCTTACACCTTTTATATGCGTATTGCCCGCAACTTCGCCCGAAAACATAAAATATAGCATATGTCACTAAAGAATAAAGCAGTTTTCTATCGGTGAAAAAACATACTTTACCTCTTTATAATATTAGTGTAGATATACGTACATAAGTACGAGCAGGTATATAATAGGTTAGCCGCCTTTATGTTAATGAAATGTTTGAAGAAAGTTCACATAGTACCTACTTGGTGCTATTTTTGGACGTTATGTAAACATAATTTTTAAGTATATGTCAATATTGAAGCATGGATTTGGTAACCGAATTATAATATTATACCATGGTCCGTGGTTAAGTGGTCCGTTTGTCTTGATATGGTCATGTTAAGAGAAGGGATGAAAGATGAAACGCATGTTACTAAAAGAGTTATGAGTATACATGAGGATGGATAAATGGGGATGGAGAGGGAGGCCAAAGTACGCAAAAAAGATTAACCCTTTAAGTAACGGCAGTGATGAAACATCAAAAATGAAAATGGCTAGTTCGTATAAATAAGATCACTGTCCTCCAAACTAGTAAACAATCCTTTATCTAGAAGAACAGATGGAATGGACGTATAGAAAAGATGGATGGATTCTGTGAGGAGTGATAAATGAAAAGGGATAGCGTGACGGGTGACAGGACAAAATAGAAGGAAAAACATGTTGCGCCGACCCCAAGTAACATGGGACAAGGGCAGGAAGATGATGTTCGTGGATAAGTAATAACAACCGCATGAATAGATCTTTAAAGTTAAGTAACGCTTTTCGAGGTCGGTTCGTAGATGGGTGACCGTCTCATTACATACCTAGACTGCTTCGTGCCTCGTAAACCTGTGTAAATTGTTGTTCCCTGCTCTCATTTGTCGATCTTTGACAGTCTAGTTATGGCTAGTTTAAAACCAGAAAAACTGACACCAGTCTTGTCACCAGGTATCTTCTTACTCAGTTACTGGGTTGTGGAGGTGGTAGTTGCTCCAAAGATCAACCGCAAAGTAATTGAGAAAAGCTAGGCAAGCGTGCTCTATCGTTGACCGCAACATCACTAGCCATCAGGTGAGATGGTGGTCAAACGCGAGCCTTTCCATACAAAAAAATGCTAAGCACACTGAACGTCTTTGATCTTTGAATGAACTTACTGGGTTATGTTTACTTATGGTTATAAACAATCAACCGTAGGTATTGTTAACCTCAACAAATAATAATTGAAAGGAAAAATGGTTTGTTTAGTATAGGTCACTCGTCACTAATTCGATAAAAAATCCTTTCTCTAGTACACTATCGCAGGATGTCTAGGCTTTTTTTTTAGTCCGGTAAATGCACGGTGGGATAGGTAGTGTAGCGAACACGCGGAAATATAAAAATAGTTTTTTTTTGTCGTTGCCCCACACTAAGACTCACTCTTCTATCGTATTTGAATTCACAAAGTTTATTTTTTAAATGCATCTCTAGAAATGGAACAACTAGTTGTACATCATCATCATCATATCAGCCGAAAGACGTCCACTGTTGGACATAGCCCTCCCCTAAGCGTCGCCACAACGACCGGTCTATTTGCACGCCTTACAAATATTTTTGTGCCGTACAAGAGTCGAACCCGCGACATAGTGCAGCAGCTAATTGCTCAATTATTTCAACCTAATTTTTCGAATATAACCCGTTTTTAGATTAGAATTCCTTATTGCATGTCATTATTTACTTCCCGATTTTTTTTCAAGATTCAAGATTACAATTTTTTCATTTTTTACAATTTTTCTCTGCTTCATAATGGCAATGAATAGCAGTGAAAAAGCTTCTAACAAGTTAGCAACGCATTATTTTCTATCTTTCGTAGTGATTTTGTGGGTAAGGTCATCGACAAACTAATTCTATTGTCTGCACCATATATTTAATTTAAAAAAAAAACCTTATGAGACTGTAATGTCAATCAACACTTAATTTCACACTTAAAGCCACAAATGTGTCCAAAAACTCCCATTAACATTCCCAGGCCGTTATCGCCTTTAAAGTCGTTATTTTTGATATTTTAATTGATCATTATTGTGTGTACTAATATGATTTTCGAAGCAGAAATCGCTCATAGTGTTAGATGTAGTTGATTGCTCCACTTACATGAGAAAATCTCATCTATTAACAATAGCGTAACTCTAGGTCATTGTCTATGACTGTTGTATAATTTTTTAAACAATATTGTTATATATTAGTTGTGGTTATTATTCGATCTAGTGAACTAGCGTGTTTACTATGCTAGGTTTATTATAGCAGATGTGGATGAAGAATTAGTGCATATGTTTGATGTACTATGCGTTCCCAATGAGAATAGGATCGATTGCCATGTTGTGACGTCACTGTCAAATCAAAGAAATTTTGGCAAAATTTAAGAACTCAGAGATGAGTAAAATTGAAAAACTGGATACTGATTAAAATTTTTTCATTCACAGTTCGTAAATAAATTAAATTTTTAGTAAAAATAATTAAAGTTTAAAAATGTATTTCTTCGATTTGACAGTGAATCGTGACGTCAATCTATCCTATTCTCATTTGGAACGCATTGTAATAAAAACATTTTTGTTTTTAATTTAGACAAGCATCGTAGTTTACCATCTGAGATTGGTACACCACAAGACTATCAATTAAATAAATACTGTAGAGATTCGACGAAACATTTGTTACTAATTCAGACAGCTTTTAAAATAAAACACCAGATTTCATGGTATCTTAAAAAAAATGATTAGTAGTTGTGTATATTGCTAGCTGAGACAGCAAAAGAAAATAGTTCTACTAGGTAACACATATTCTTGTAACTTAATCAGTACCTAATTAGCACAATAATCAGATGTCACTTATAAGAGTTTATTAATAAAAGATGCTGCAATTACGAACCGCGAAAATAATCACATATCGTCGCACGTTTTGCCCAATTAATTCGTCGGCTCGCAGTTCGGTTTCTAATTTAAAATATTTTATTTGAGTTTCACTGAACCAAGTTTTAGATAAACTTTCATTTTTGATTATGATAATAGTTTGGTGATGAAATACCGGCTTTTTTCAAGGTTACGCATTATATATCGTGTATTACTATTTATTTGTAAACGTAATAGAAGTTTGTATACTTACAACAAGCGTAAAGAAAACGCATATCAATGCGGATCTCATGATTCACTGTGTCACGGCACTGCACGATAGTTCCCACTGTGTCGGCGAGTACTGGTGCGTCTCGGGCGCACTGGCGGCGCTCACTGGCGTGCGCCGTTCAAACGCTCCTCGTACCACCCACCCTTACCACGACACATCTCTTTGGCGAATAACTGAAATCAACATTCTTTCATAAGTTTTAATTTAATACCCTATTAATATCGTTTAGTGATATAGCACTAATAAAATAAATTATAAAACAAAATTAATGAGTTTATTAACAAATAATGTTTTGTTAATAATAATGCTAATATGTAGCATATAAAAACTAAGATTTGGAAAGATTGTAAAATAAAGATAAAAAAAAAAACAAATTTATAGGAGTATTCAAAGCTTTGGAATGTACGCAGGCTTTCTGTCCTTTTCGTTTATGAAAAATGTTTGAGATTTTGGCATGAATTTGCACTACATAAGACATATGGAAGATCACCTTCTCGACGAGTTAAAAACGGTTCACCAGTATCTTCATTCATAGCTATATATTTAAAAAATCACACCCACTGAATATCACAAAAAGTTATGAAAGCAGCTGAAATTAGATTTAAAAAAAAACTTTTTGCATTAATGTTTATAGGAGTTTTACCAACTCATATAGATAGCTATTTTTTATTTGTGGCCTTGGGGTCAGTGCTACAAATGATTATTTATGTTTATTGGGTACTTTAATCTTATTATATACTAGTAGGGATGTGCTCATGGGCAGGTACCAAAAAAAACTTTGGTCAAAGATTGTTTCTAATGTCAAAAGACAATGCGGTTTTGTGATTTTTATCTTTTGTTTGCGCTGATTTTTCTCTGGTTTTTTAATTTATTTTTTTATAAGCCCGCTCTATCAAACTACTGGGTCTATTGATATTAATAAATTTAAATTATTTATGTCATTGGTGCTATTGAGTACTAAATATATTAGGATCAGTTTGAGAATATTTTTTTTATTTAATTTTATTAAAGCTTTATGCTCAAAAAACTGTAAAAAGGTGGACTTAATGCCTTATTCTTAATTGCCTTAATGCGTATTATCTCACGTCATTCACTCCTAAACTTAGCACTAGCACTGCTTTTACTCCAAAAACCAAATACTGACTGCAGTCGGTTGTGTTTTTTTGTTTATTCTATAACGAGATGACGTTGACTCCATTGTCAATTTAAAAATCAATAATACAATAGACGATTCACTAATAGATCTATATACCTAATTGATAGTTGTTTTTTTGGTATCCATAAACATTTTAGCATAATAATATGGATACGAACACGTCAGATTACGTGTTAGTTACGCTATCAATATGAATTACTAAGCGGCAGTAATTATGAAAGGTATTGGAAAGTGTCGCTGTGAAAATATACCGTTTCCATATCAATGCTGCGTTAACTTGCTCGACTGTATGACGTCATTCGTATTATACTGAATTAAAAACTTGATTTGTTTTTAATATTTCACGTCTCTATTTATATACTTAAATAATTATTATAGAACTATCTGCCCCGGTGAACTTCATACCGCCTAACAGTCAATAAATGTAGTACCTATGTCTTTCGATATAGTCAACCGATTGCGGTGAAACAAAGCCTAAGTAATATATCAAGTTAAACAATATTTATGTATAAAAATTATCTACGATCGATATTGTACATTTTACGTGACGCGCGCACATATAAAAACTTCTACAGATTATTTGTATGTACTTGATTTATAAACAACTAAACTAGTAAATAGCTTTAAAGCTTAGATATACAAACTGAAAATAATAGTATGTACAAACACGTCTAAAAAAAATTCATTGGGCATCGAAAAATTCATCCACATCGCTGTCAATGGAATAAGTGCAATCCCTAATGGGATGAAACGGGGTCCAAAGATAGTATGGGGAAATCTAGTTACACGCGGGCGAAGCCTCTGGCAATAGCTAGGTAGGTATATACATACTTATATACACTTAGGATACAAACATTTGTACTGCACTGTCTTCTGTACTAGGCGACCCTGGATTAGCCTAGGGTCAGAACTGCGTCGGTGGGTACCTGCTTGGAATATTAACAATAATATTCTACAACTTTTACACAAAGTCATCTAGCCCCAGACTAAACAGAGCTGGTGCTATGAGCACTAGACAATTGATAAGCATATTTTAAATATATTTCTAAATACAAATTACACCCAGACACAGATCAAAATATGATCGTGTTTATCACACAAACATTTATTTTGGCTGGGAATCGAACCCACTACCTCCGGCACAGCAGTTAAGGCCACTAACGACTAGACCAACAGGCCAAAATCATTGGGGCATTGACATAGAAGGGGAAGTTTACAACGTGCGTAACTTATCTTAACATAATCCTTTTGTCGGTAAACAAGGAAACTGTCGTAACATTAGCCGAACGTCCGCGAGTTAACGAGTTTTTAAATACGCCATTTTTATTACAACGTGTCTCGATATTCATCGAAATTGTGTGCTGTGGTGCAACTCGGGAAAAGGCCGTGTGATTTATTGCCATAGGTACAGTCAGGTGTCAGAAATGCAGTTGCTTTCTACCAAAGCTAAAGTGTCAACGATGAGATTCTATGGCTCATGACTAATTTAATTTGTAGCGTAGAATCTAAAGTATTAGCTCTGGACCTTTGAACTACTACTACTACAAACAAATTTTAGGTACTAAGCGTGCTTCTCGTACTAACTTGGTAGAGTGCAACTGCACTTTTGGTCCCTGACTGTACATTATGTATATCATCACATCTTAATTTCGCGCAGAGTAGCACCTGTGTACTATTGTTTACTCCCACTTCATCTGTGGCATATTAGTCTCACAGCTTAGCATAATCAGGCTTTTTAATGTTCCCACTGCTGGGACTCAGTTCATACTCATATTCATATCTTTATTTGCTCCTCTCTATGGGAGGAAATGGGCGAAAATCCACCACGTGGGCTTAGTGCGGGTTGGTGAATGTCACATGTCTTCGATTTCTTATTTCTAGGACATCCTGGTTACCTCACGATGTTCACCGTTTTGAGAGCAGGGGTGATGAAATAAATAACAGTAAATAATGCACCTGGCTGGGTTTGAAACTTTGAACCTATAACCTAGGTACAACTCGTATGTCGGGGCCGTTACTACTCGGCCTCCACTACTCCACGTTAGTCTCATGCTCTCATTTGATGGCATACTCCCTATGCCTATTTCCATAAACCGTACAAATCTAATTTCCTGATTGATCCACGGGATTGTTCGAAAGAGTTACCGAAGCTCAGGAACGCAAAGGGCAACTAAAGCTGGTGACTTTTAATCAGAAAGAGTTAGACACTCCTTTTCAAGAGCGAGAGAAATTATTTGATGATGTCTCTACTCAAAAAAGGTAATCATTAGCAGCCGTTTTTGAAAATAATCGAGTGCCAGTCAGTCTCTCTGCTTTTATTATTATGCTAAATGCAAGATTGTGAGACTATTCTTTATTAATTTATACAAAAGCCTTAAGCTTTAAACATAATTAAGGCAGAAATACACTGCGCACACGTGTCCCACGTACGCCGATCTGGGCGCATCGGTCTCCACACATTTTACATGGAAACTAGATTTGTAGAGCTACACTATGGTCCACGTTGCTACGCGACGTCGTTCTACGTACAAATCCGGTGTGGTCCACGTGCGTCGATCTAATGTAGTTCTAGCTAGCTAGTATGTATATTGTAAAATCTGCAAGAAACAAACTTCAATTTGTTAACTTGTGTTTCTTGAACGAACACGAACGAAGCTGATACTAAAAGCGATATTACAAGAACGACGATAACAATAGTATAAGCACAATATTTTTTTAATTGCTGGTGCTCAGGCACCCCTCATCTCTAGGAAAGAGAATGCTCCATAATCCATACGGGCCCAGTGCGGGTTCGAAGATTTGTGACATCCATCACAAATCTATGCCTCTAGGATGTGCCAGTTGCCTCACAAATTTTCCTTCACCGTTTTGAAAAATATGATGATGATATAAATTACAAGAAGTAACACGCCTACCAGGGCTTGAACCCACGACGAACTACTCGTAAGTTTCATTGCCAAACCACTGGGCCAATGAATCACAAAACTTTCTTAATCCTCTGTATGTATCTAAACACGATGAAATTTCTCTTATTCAAATATCTGAATTAGAGAGTGACCGAAGATTCAGTTTCAGTTTCGACCAAAAACGGCGTCAGATATTATTGACTAAAACGCAGTCTTAATTCTGTGGCCCTTTGCATCCCAGGACCACGGTAACTCTTTCCAATAGTCCTGTAACCCACGTTGTATTCTGACATACACATATCACTATCCTAGAGTACGTCCCCACTTTTCCAATCGACAATATCTCATGATAGTTTTTACAAACGACGTCCGTTGAAAAACTATTATCTTCCACGCGAGGGGTGGCCGAGTGAAATTCCAACTTTGCGTGCACACTTTCCATCTCGTGGACATTTTACCATTTTTTATACACCACTCGCAATTGCACGCGGAACGCTAGTCTGATGTCTGCTTTACAAACCGGCCTCTTATTTCAAAAGCTTCATTGGACTTTGTAACTTGAAATGTGGAAAATAGGGTTTGTTTTGGTTTGTAGTTTTGTCACAATCAGGTGCAAATATTACTTTGACAATCATTCTTGTTATTGGTTCGCGTTGAATAAACGAAATACATGAGATGTTATGCATGAACGAATAGGGAATCCGACTGCTTTCCTTGTTGACTATGTAATTTATGTTTATTTTACGAAATTAGATTTTATTGTTCTTGAATTTATGATGATTTGATTAATGTGCAGAATTGGTTCGATTTGTGAACTGTAAATAAATAGGTTTAAAAATATACGCTCAATTATGATTAAGATGTATACATGCTTCGAAATCACCGGTATAGGGTTGAGGTTTCCATGTTTCAAAAAGCTTTTTTTTTTTTCACTGTCAAGTGGGTAAAGCCGCTTGCAGAATTTAAGAGCAAATATAGCTAAAGGAGTTGTTAAAAACTACAGTCCAAATCTTTCCAAATATTATCATTTAATGCGTTAAATTTTTTAGCTCGAGAAAGCTAAAAAATATTTTCCGCTGTGTCCAAATTAGTCTTAACTAATGAATTATCTACAATCTATATATATATATATATTATATATCAAAGAAGAAACTGACCGACTAACGCTTCAACATACAGCAGCCGTTGCTACTGGGTGTAGGAACATGAAATTTTGCTCAAGGTTTTCTTTTATGACGTGAGCGAGCACTAATGGAGGATTTTCTAAAACTCACCCTCTATGGGGACGAAACTGGGTCCAAAGTTAGAATGAAGAAACCTTCTTTCACGCGGGCGAAGCCGCTGATAGAAGTTAGTCTACACTAATATTATGAAGAGGTAAAGTTTTTTTTTTTATTTGTAGGAAGTAATCTCCGAAAGTACTGGTCCGATTGCTAAAAAAATTTCATCGGTAAAAAGCTGATTTATTCCTGAGTGACATAGGCTATATTTTATGTAAGCAAGCGAAGCCGCGGGCAAAAGCTAGTAATGAATAAAAACCCGCTCCGCTTGCACATTGCCACCAGATCCCATACAGTTCTCATGATCTCTGGGCGCGCGATAACGGTGCGTTTGCGCAACACCCCGGTATTGTTCGCGCGCTATCTCTCACAGAATCTATGTTAATTATCGCCATATTGCTCTTAGCGCACCCTCTTATTGTATCTCGGATCGCTCGAACTACTGAAGAATTGCATGGTGTTGTTAGGCAATTTGGTTCGGATGGCGGAATAAGTTTTATTTTTATATAAATTCACGTCTTTTTCACATGGCATTTGGCAGAGCAATACGACGTGTAATTTTGCGGAGTTAGGTTTTGTACGTTTATACAGTTGGTCATACACAGAAACTAGAGAGTCGAACTTGCTCTGTTAATTCTTTTGCAGCTCCCATGTTCATTGTTTCGGAAGTATTGGTACTCTTAAGCACGGTTTTAAACTACAACTTAAAAGCCTGTGATGCTCCCACTGTTGAGCTAACTCAAGACTCGTTGTTGTAATAGGTTTAGGTTGGTTTTAGTCAGTAACAGTCTAATAGTCCCACTCGCTCCACCCAAAACAGTAGAAGTTTTGATGACTTTCCACCTACAAAAAAGGTCGACATACGATTACTCCTGTGTCATCATTTTTAGTGGCAGCTTCCACCAAGTAAAAAAGTAGGTAGTGGTATCGGAACAACGTCCGGTCCTGTCCTGTCATCCATTGGGTTCTCAATACCCCTCACCAGGACATTGATTCATCCTGTAGGCCTTCTAACGAAGCGTCTTTTGGTACGCGGTTTTTTCAGAAAACTTTCTTGTTTTTTTTTAAATATCATTTTTTTCTACTTGCAGCGGCTCTTCCCGGCACAGAAGCAGCTCACCAGCTGGTAGTCTGCGTTCGCAACAAGTGCACCCCAGAGGAAGCTCTAAACGTTCTCCGCGACCTCCCCAACCCTCTCCGGGAGGGCGAACCTGCGGCGGCCGCTCAAGCAGCGTCCTACAACCCGCTGAAGATCGATGTCTTTGTGCAGACCTTGTTGAACCTTGGCAGTAAAAGCATATCGCATAGCTTTGCTGCTATCTCCAAGTTTCATTATGTTTTTAAGGTTAGTTGGAAGTTCTTTTTGAGATTTTGTTATGTTATATACAATGCGTTCCAAATGAGAATAGGATCGCCGGCCATGTTGTGACGTCACGATTTACTGTCAAATCGAGGAAAGAAATTTTTGAACATTAATTAATTTACGAAAAATTTAATTTATTTATGGACTGTGAACAAAAAAAGTTTAATCACAATCCAGTTCTTCAATTTTACTCAAATCTAAGTTCTTCAATTTTGCCAATTTTTTTTTCGATTTGACAGTACGACGAGACGTCAAAACATAGAAATCGGTGCTATTCTCATTTGGAACGTGTAGTATGTACTACTACTGCCCGTCCACTTGGGGCACTCCAACATGTGCATGAGAGCATGTGCCACCATGCTCTGAACATAGGCGCTACACATACGTGGAGTCTGACGGATCTATAAAACCCTATTTTGCCCAGTTGTGTTTGCAGTGATCTAGCGGGTGCGCTGAATGTAGTGCTTTCGATATAGACCACTTCAATTCAATTTTCGCACTACAAATGCCGCAAGTAAAATGAGTCAAGATTACAATATGGAATAATATCAAGATTTGTTGAAGCACTGAATGTTCCCCTCGACTTATCAACCCTCTCGGCGCGGTTAAATCACAGCTGCCTCCCAAGCAGTGTCATACAACCCACTGAGGATCGATGTCATTAAACAGACGATGAATCTTGGGCGAAAAGCTTATATATTTTTATATATTCTTTATTGTACATAAATTCATACACCATTAAAAGTAAGAAAGCCGATGTACACAGGCGAGCTTAACCCAAAATTGGGTTTTCTTACAGCAAACCTTAATTATCGCATTGCTTTGTGGTTATTTCCAAGTTTCGTTGCTCTGCGCAAACGGAGACACTTTTTGTTGCAGTTACCGACATCGAACACTTTTTGATCGTCATGAGTAGAGATGTGCAATATCACCACCAATATTCATACTTCTGGCAATATTTCCTGCAATATTCCCACTTCACGGCAATATTGCCGCCAACGGCACATCTCTAACTCATGAGTACGTGTTAGTGGAAGCAATTGGACGCAAAAAATGTTTACGTATACACAGGTGTATAATTTCATACTGGTTCCATAGAAATCATATATTCATCGGTAGCTTGTGTCTGACACAAGACACACGTATGGGCCCTGCCTTAGTACCTATGTTAATAAAGATACAAAATACATAACTAGAACTTAACTGAAATACAAGACCTTTTGACAGTAAATTTGACCTAAAATATTGCTGAATAATTTTTAAATGTTTTGAAAATATGGTTGGCTATAGTTAAACTATTTTTTTATTGTACAGATTCTAGCGGAATCCGAGGAAGCCCAGATCTGCATCCTCCGCAACGTGTGGGAGCTATGGCAGCGCCACCCGCAGATGGTGTGCGTGCTCGTGGACAAGATGCTCAAGACACAGATCGTGGAGTGCAACGCCGTGGCCACGTGGCTGTTCTCCAAGGAAATGGCGCCGTTCTTCACCCACAACTACCTGTGGGAAATTCTTCATCTGACCATCGATAAGATGAATAAGCATGTCTCGAAATTAAGTAAGTTGATTTTGGTTTTGTTAGGTTCACTTGTTTGACCTTATGCAGTACATTAAGAGCGTCCATCCTGAGATATATTTTGATACAACCGCTTTTATTTGATTATGATGTTATTACACATCTTTTTCTAGAGACTTTGAAAACATTATTTAAGGTGAGCATGGATTAAAAGCTTGTTGTTTCATTTCATTCGTCATTTACTCGAATATTTCACAATATTTATTCCAGGAAATACCTACGTGCTTTTTTTAAACCTTAAAGGTTTTTGGAAAAAAGAATTGTCATTTAGACTCTCGATTGAAAGTGTAGTTTCTACAGATACATATATTTTTTTACATTATGGTGGGCCAAAGCTCTCGCAAAATAGTTAATTTTTAGGGGTCCTGGACTGGATTAGTTTTACACTTTATAAGCAAGTTTAAACGTTTTATCAAACTATATGTATTTATTTTCAGGCGGTGAGCTCCAAGAGGCGAGGGAAGCTTTAGCCAGAGCTGATTCTAGCAGTTCAGACTCGGAAGACGAAAATAATAGCAAAAAGAAGAAGGACCAAGATAAACCTACAGAAGAGGTATTACTATTTCACTATACTATCGTTATTGGCCCTTGAAAATCGAACGTTTCCGTCTCAATTAATACTTTTTGAGTCATTATTGAGACTCCTTTATTGTCTAACCTCTAGTAGTATTAGAAAGAGAAGGCTATAATACCTACTATCGTCTCAGCGCACACCCCGCATAGGGGCACTCTAGCTCGGCAGTCTAGCCAAAGTCTAGCAGTGACCGTCGCAGCGAGCAGATATCGAAAGTGTGAGTGTTGTATGAGAGCGAAGCCCATAATCTGATATGTTACTGAGTATATTTGATACATGACCTCTCGAAAAAAAAAATGATTCTTCTGCGGGTAGTGAATGACTCATCGTAATAGAAAAAAACGTCTGATTGCTTGATTGTAGAATATCAAACAAAACTAAATAATTTACCTCTTTTCAGGCTGTAGAACGTATGGAGGAGCGCCTGGAAGCAGCCCACATGGACCAGAAGCGGCTGTTCCTGATCGTGTTCCAGCGCTTCATCATGATCCTGTCGGAGCACCTCGTGCGCTGCGACACGGACGCGCGCGACCCCGACACGCACTGGTACCGCAGCACGGTCGGCAGGCTGCGACAGGTCTTCCTCATCGTGAGTATTCTATATCATCATGACTTGCTCTAAAATCATCCCTTCTAATAGCCTGGTATCCTGACCAGTGGTATCATCACCGCTATCAGCGAAGGCTTAGCGCGAGGCGGCGATGTAAGAACAAATGTGCTAGTGTTAAATTACGCTATGAGTTGCGCTCAGCGAAGCGCTGCAGGAGCCACGACATAGAGGTGCAGGCAGTGAAGAACTGTGCGGCTACTCGTCAAATAAAATACGTGGTATGACCTCCACTCCATTCGCAGACACTGTCGCTGTATACTGCTAAAGCCAGAAGTCCTGGCCAGTCCATAAAGGCGTTGAGATGCACAGGATTCTTAAGAAACAACATAATATTTCAAAGAGTCGTTTTGTAAGAGGGTTTATTGACAGCAAACTATTGCATCAAATTACTACTGTGTTACTTTTTTTTGAGGTCAATTTCCATTACCGCTCTGGTGGTCTGACTTTTACTGACTAAAAACACGCTTGTATTCTTTCATTAGATCACTTTTTTTTTATTTAATGTCGTCTTTACACCTACGTAATAGAATTCAAAATCGGTTGAATCAACACTGAAATAGGTTGGTTCAAATGTCTAATCTTATTACAAATATAGTATAAAAACTTCAATACCTTTTTCTAAAATGAACCTTATTCTTTCCAGCACCACGAACAAGTCCAGAAGTACAGCAGTACCCTAGAGACGCTGCTGTTCACCCAGGACCTGGATCCTCACATCCTCGACGTGTTCCATCAGTTCATCGCTCTCACTGCTTAGATGTACGTTACTTAGAGAACAAAATGAGTTTCTAATAGGTATAATATGGGCTGTTGTCCAATATGAATTGTGTACAGTTGCCATCACGGATCTTGAACGCACGGCGTCAGAGTGGGGTTCGCTTTGCGCATTCCGTACATTGGCGAGCCAATCGTCTTCGTTGTTAGATACATGCAGCAACGCAGTGAACGAATGAGGAGTGACGTCTATGACGCGATGGCGCGGCCAGCCAATCACTGACACTCCCCGCCCTTGCGTCGCACTTCGCACCACTAAAGAGACCGAATATATGACTTCTGCGCAAATGTTCAAGATCCGTGATGGCAACTGTAAAGGGTTGGCGAAACCGTAATGGTAGTTGAGCAGACATGTGATTTTTAAGTGTTCGTTTCAAGCAAGTATTTCTTGGGTCACTCTTGCGTCGGATTTGTCCAACGACTGTTTTCGTGTGCTATTCGCCAGGGTCGTGTGCTTGAGACTGAGTACTCCATCTGGTTTAGTTCTTCAATCCCCATAGGTGACAGAAGAGCTAATGAGATGGAGTTTTGGTCGTGGATGTGAGAGCCTGGCGTAATAAAGGCGAGAGTTTTTGTTTGATATATCCGCCTGTAGATGGTTGAAAGGTTAAAGCTATCCAAGACTATTTATCCAGAACTTTCGTTCACAAACTTTACACAGATAAAAAAAAAACAAAGTAAAAGACGTAAGCCCGTATTGCCAGTAAACTCAAGCATTACTTGAAACTAGATTCACGCCATTTGATTGGTTGAAACTAGTTTTAAGTAACGCTTGAGTTTTGAGTGAAGTTCTGTAATATGGGCCTTAGTGGTTTATGCTCGAGACCCGGTATGAAGGCTAGAAGGAACGGAGTGGCTTTTAGTCAGTAAGAGTCTGAATTTATCTCCTGCACCGCCCAAGAGCGGGGGTTGTCATTGGATGATTTTTCCCACCGTATAAAAAAAGAAAATAAAAGTGGTCTATGAAATATACGTAGTCACAAATTTAGTAATGATTTGGCTTATGATCACTTGGATGTAAGTAAAAAAACCTTTTAAAAGAAGCAAATAAAAGAGCTGTCTAGTACAGGTGGGAGGGTCATTAGTCAGTGGGTAAAAATTGAGTGGAAAGTTTATCAACACGACAAGAAGTCTATTGTTTTAACCATGATCGCAGTTTCGCCATCCTCTAATATCTCGGGCCACAGTAATCCTATAAAGGAATATAAACTAAACAATACATAGATGTAAGTAAGGTGTGATGATTATTTATGAAATAACTACAAAGTAATAGTGCGTTAACAGTTATATAATAAATGTTACGTAGCTTAAGACTATTTTACCATGATCAGTTTTATGTATTCCCTCCATCTAACTGTGTTGAACTTCATACTGCTCAAACCATTTTGATCTTTGCCGATATTTGTACTAAAGTCAATTTGGCAGGTCATGGTAAACAACAACATTTGCTTTCAAAATCTAAATATAAGGCATAAATATTCCATTTCGCGAATGCGGATTGGTTTTAATTGTATGTAGGGACGTGCAAATTGTATCGGTGTAAACCGGGCCATTAGTGCTTCACTAAGCACATCACAACCATACTACTTAAAGCTTTCGAAGAGTATATCTATACGAAAATGTCAATTTACCTGCAAAACTGTTTTTCTTTATAAAACTGAACTAAGAAAATTGAGTCAAGACTGGATGTAGAACCTTTTGAGACGACACCAAGCTAGGTGAATATTTAATGTATTGTATTATTATTTCGATGTAAATAAATAATAGTCAAGTTTAACAAGTTCTTTTTTTTGCATGCTCTTGGTAATTTTGAGAAAATGAACAGTATTATATACGGCCAAGGCGATACTCGTTGTCGTACTAATCGGAAAGTATTTTTTTTTTCAACCTCTTGAATTTTTTCTTTGGCTGTAATCACAGGTAATATTCACCATACAAGTTTTCTTTTTCACTCAACTGCGATAGTTTTCAAAATGAGGGTACATTTTATCTGTGCACATTCTACCCTTTACTATAATTATCACAAAAACACGGTTTATCAGTCTTCTTACATAATATAACTAGCTGACCCGGCAAACTTCGTACCGCCTAATAGTTATCTTTTATCTAAGCTGTCAACTCTACCTACTCTACCCTACTCTACCCTACTCTACCATACTCTACTCTACCCTACTCTACCCTACCCTACTCTACCCTACCCTACTCTACCCTACCCTACTCTACCCTACCCTACTCTACCCTACCCTACTCTACCCTACCCTACTCTACCCTACCCTACCCTACTCTACCCTACTCTATTACCCTACTCTACCCTACTCTAAGTTGCGTTTTGTTATACCACGTTTTATGTCACGTCCCACGGGTACGACGGTCCTATGTCCTTCTCCTGGTTCTTAGCTACCTCCCTACCAATTTTCAACCAAATCGGTTCAGTCGTTCTTGAGTTATAAATAGTGTAACTAACACGACTTTCTTTTATATATATAGATTACAATAAAAAAATAGTATAACATCTTACAAAACATTCCCATACACACATACATATCGATGGTGGAAATTTCAAATTGCGTTGTTGAATTTTCAACCGTTGGCGCTTAGCCAAGCGCTGAAAATCCAAAAGCGTATTGTATGTTCCTGGCTTTGATATTTCCATCATTGATTGTCCTAGATTTTCTTCTACTTCAAATATTCGAGTAGTTCTTCGACGTCCTTCTTGGAACCGAGGTAGCATGGTGCTCGCTGGTGGATAGCCGTGGGCACTATGTCCAGGATGGGGATCTGGCCATTGCTAGCCAGGCCGCCGGCTTCCGTCACGATGAACGACATTGGGAAACATTCGTAGAGTACACGTAGCTGGAAAGAATAATATGTCTTATTTAGTTTGCAGTATTTTGGCCCCTGTATGGCGCTCACAGCGCTACCTGCGAGGAATTATTGATTCTATCTTTACTAAAAATAGATCACTTAAATGGGTTCTTCCATGTAACGGATGTAACAGGTCACACACTTTTAACCAGTAATTAAATAACGGGCGTAACGAAACTATTTAAGTTCCGCCCGTTACGGTACTTCCGGCTGATTTTCTCGAAATCTATAAAGCTTTAAAAAAATCAATGTCGACTTAGAATTAGCTAAAAGGCTGTTAATTAAGTTATAAAAATAATACACTTTCCATAAAAGACATTTTTAAATTAATTAAAAATGATCCAAATGCGAAAGTAAGTTTTGTTACTTTTTCATACCTAACCAAAGGAAGCTGCCAAAAGCTGATATCTTTATGAATTGTAGATGTTTTATATTGACGTTTGTTTTGAAAGTTTTATCAAAATTCGTTCACTAGTTTAAGCGTAAAATAAAAAATAAACAAACATTCATCAACCAATCCTTAAAAACTTCCGCGTTTATTATAAAAAGAAATATGATCAGGGGCTATATTATGACCTCTTAAAACCATCATGTTTTCGGTGTGAAAAAGAGACGGAGCTATACAGGACGAATAGCACTATCTTTTTCTCACACAGAAAACATGATGGTTTTAAGATGTCATAATACGGCCGCAGTTTGAAAGGTACCAAAACAAAGTCCGGACGCATCTGCGATTACCAAAAATTAAAGTCAATATTGTTTGATTCTCTCTAATACAATCAAAGGAAATATTTTTAGTAATAATTCGTACCAAGAATAGCTGTGTCGTAATAAATTGTTTACAGTCGCTAATGAATCTGTGCCCTTTCAGATAGCCTACTGGTACGCGGTCACGATTATATTGTGTCTGATGCAAACTTATCTTTCTACTGCATTACTCATTGACGGAACCAAAGTTCATGATTTTTTTTTTCATCATTTAAGCCGAAAGATGTCCACTGTTGGACTAAGGCCTCTCCCAAGTGTCGCCACAATGAACGGTCCTGTGCGACTTCATAAGTTCCTGAATGGGTTTATGTAAATCCTAATTTGAATTCACAATTTTTACATATACGACTTCTTTTTAATGGATATAAACTAGTGCTTGACTGCTACCCACTTGATGGTAAGCAGTGATGCAATCGTCGATGGTGAGGCGCGCTAGTTCATTACGAGCCTATTCACTCTAGTCTTGAAGATATCTAAATTAAAATCAGCCGGCAAATCTGCAGCAGGCAAACTGTTCTAGACCTTCGATGTACGTGGTATAAAGGACGAGGCGAGAGGCTTAGTCAGGACCGAAAAGACAATAAAATATATACTTACATATAGACAATTACTTCAATCGTTTAAAGTAAACGATCAATTGGCGTCAATCAAGAATATTATCAATTGCAATTGACCGATTTAGAAAAATATAATATTTTTCTCGTGCGGGAATCGAACCCGAGATACGCAGCTAACGCACCGCTCCAGTCAATCGCTTAACGACTGTGTCAACCGTGCTACTACAAATATGCTTAAATTTTGTATTTGTTTGATTATTTAGTGTTTTAGGGTTTGTGGAAGACAACGTAGTTCAATACCATAGAAATATAAAAAACAGTACAATACTCACTTTTCCACTAGGCGCCGACTTAGTAGCAGGGTACATGAAGATGCCTCCATATTTGATAGTTCTGTGCACGTCAGCCACCATGGAGCCGACGTAACGGGCGCCATAAGCCTTGCCGGTCTTAGGGTTCTTCTTATCTTCTATGTATTGTCTGAGACCTGGCGCCCATTCTGCTGCGTATCCTGGAAAAATGTGCTAGAGTTGTTAGGCCATATTTCTAAAATGATCAGCTGCAAGGTGTATTAGTAAATGTTGTCTATAGATCTCTTATACCTTGATCACACGTACCGAGTAAAACGGCGAGACAGTAAATTGTTGCTCGGCCGAGACAGTGATGTAGGCGAGTTGTAGAGATAAATGGTAGGCCGAGCAATTGTTGCTGTATTTACACACCAAAGGAGAATGCATTTAAGTATTATAGATCTGTTGCTTCTGCCTACTTCCCATAGTAAAGCCCTTAGGGTCAACTCACACCGAAAGAGCGGCGAAGGGCAGCGCAGTTTCAGTGTCATATGAATTTTAACTTTATTTTCATTTCTATAATACATATTATCGCGACCCGTTTACCGTTTATAGAATTCGCCGGAATTCCCGCGGCCCCGCGGGCATCCGCGCGACTCGAGTTTCTCATGCGATAATAAGTATTATAGCAATGAAAATAAAGTTAAAATTCATATAAGACACTGAAACTGCGCTGCGCTTCCCTGCCCTTCGCCGCTCTTTCGGTGTGAGTTGACCCTTAATATCTCGATAATAGGTCGACAGGTAGAAAATTCCTAATGCATTAAGTCCACATATGTACAGTGTTTTATTCGTGCATAAAGTTTTAAATAAATAAACATATAATTATACTCTGTTCAAAATAACATTGGATTGTTATAAAAACATATTATTACTGTCCGTTCAACCGATTTTGACTTTTATTACGTTGGTAGTATGACAAATGGCGGCTGCAACAAAAAGTTGGTATTGTAACCACTTTTTTGCCATCCTTATACCTACGAAATAAAAGTTAAAATCGGTTGAACAGACAGTAAAAAAGATTTCTTTAAATGTCTAATCTTAACGCGAATAGGGTATAGAGTTAGACGTCGCGAGAATGTAACGACCTCCAAGATCTCTATGGAAACAATCCAGTTATCAACAAACATTTCCTGAGATAACTTGAAATGCGTATAAATTATAATAATCATGTTTTTTATGATTTTAAAAATAAACTCAAAGGTCAGCTGTTGAACTTCTTAGACTCGTTTTCGCACTCGCACAACAACGGTTTAAAGTGCTTTTCATATCCTGAGTGCCTAGGTACATATACGAGATTAGATTACAAATGAAATCTAGGTACCTACTCATCGTTATTTATTGATCGAAGAATTTTGTACAGTCACCAATAAAAGTCGGGCGACTCTTCAGTTTTCTTAATTTCAGAAGGCCCTACCACGATCTCCATTTGACGACCTAAATTTTTATTTATTATTGATAGGTTTGCGTTTGACCATTATCTCACCTGATAGTAAGCGATGATGTGGCCGACGATGGAGCCAGTGGCGTAACTATACCATTTGCAGCTCGTGGCAAATTCATTAGATGGGGCCCGATAAATCATGTTACGTTGTGATTTTATTTTAATATTTTTTTATATATATTTTGGCTTACTTCTTCTGAGCTCGCGGCCTCTAAGACCGGGGGCCCCATCAGACCTGGGGCCCGTGGCATTTTGCCAGCCTTGCCACCCTATAGTTACGCCACTGGATATAGCGCGCTTGCCTAGAAGTAACCTATTCAATCTTGACTTAAAGAATTGAATTGTTAAAGTGATGGAGATAGATAGAGTGTATAGCTTCATCCCTATTTCTTGCTGGGGCGGTTGATACAGGTCATGATAAAAACCCAGGACTCTGTGTTCATTGTAGTTTTGTTTTTTGTGGGCCAAAATAAATTTTTGAAATACTTCTATAAAATCGTTACTAAAAGTAGGTGAATAAAAGAGAATAGAACAATAAATCTTCTTCTTAGTAGGTACAAAGGTGGAAATCGACGTCAAATTTTGTACCGAAAAATTGTACAAGTAAAGCAACATTTAACTTTTTATTGCGACCGTACCTACAAGTGCATAATGTTGCTGTGATACCGTGACTTTGATCTGATATTTATCGTTGAGTGCCTTCAAAAGCATGACAAAATTATGATGGAATCAGATTATCAGAATCAACAGATACCTACGATATGTACAGATACATGACGTGGGCCGTGGTCGTAATAATGAGTGGAGATTTCATGATAGATTTTTTCATTACGGCAGGTGCGTCATTACTGCCCGATTCAATCAACTGATAACTGATCAAAGCTTCAGTTTTTTGCGGTATACTAATGAGATGGTGAAACACTAACCTCTCTCCGCAATACGTAACATGCTTGTAGTTTTAATGGAGCAGGATTAAGATATAAGTTTCGTTTTGTCGTCAAGATATATATTTTTTTTATAATTTCCGGATTATTTATTTTCAAGCTATGGCAATAGGTAGGTATAGACTCAGTTCCTAAAATCCATTTCAACTTAATTGAAGACTGATGATAGGGTCTGCGAGGGTATCGAATCCCCACAGGCACCACTAGTCCAGTCAGACCAGGCTGCCCTGGAACGCAAAGGGCAATCGAAGGAACACGGGTGGCTGTGGGTAGTCTGAGACTCTCTTGCTCCACCCAGAACGGGAGATGTATTTGATGTTATTCCACAAACAATTTTTTTTACTGTGGATAGGCCGGGCCGGGCAGTCAGCCCACTATTACGATAGTGGTAAGCGATGCGTAATTTTATGATAATTAAGCAAAATTGTTACCTTCATTAATAGAATAGATGTTCCCCTTCTCAGGTATCTTCATGCTAGGGTCCGTCAGTATGAACTCTCCGAGCGAGGGGTCGTACATGAACCCGTTGACGCCCTTCCCCTTGCCGAGTGACAGCACCAGCATGGTTGCAGAACCGTACAGGGCATAGCCAGCGGCCACCAGCTCCCTGCCAGGTTGTAAGGCGTCAGCTAGCACGGGGTCGCCGCTTGACTTCTTTCTGGAAGGAAAGTATTCGAATTAGATCGAAGGCTGATTTTGGATGCCTCAAAGAGATGTGGCTCAGCGATTTTTCTAAAGGAAAGCGTTCCCGTGGTCCTGGAACGCAAAGGGCCACTTAAGAAACACAGGTGGGTTTTGGTTCGTAAAGTTTAGTCTAACACTCACTCCCCACTCGCTCAACATTCCCTAATACAGTTGCCAAAATGGATCTTGAGCGCTCGGCGTCAGAGTGGGGATCGCTTTGCGCACTCCATATATTGGCGAGCCAATCGTCTTCGTTGTTAGATACTGCAGCAAGGCAGGGAACGAATTAGGAGTGATGTCTATGACGCGATGGCGCGCCGAGCCAATCACTGACACTCCCCATCCCCGCGTCTCACTTCGTAACACTAAAGAGACCGAATATTTGACTTCTGCTGAACCGCTCAAGATCCATGATGGCAACTGCACTTCACTTAGAGTGGATCACATTTGATGATTTACCCAAGCGAAAGCAGGTTCGCTTTGTCATTGTTTTTCTATTGTGTCTCTAATTACGGTATTCGAAAGATTTAAAAAAGTACTGAACTCGGATCAATACGGCTCTTTCTCGCTGGCACACCTTTTCTTAGATATTTTTAAGTATATTCTGTACCACTTGTAAAGGTATATGGGTGTAAACCGGATGTAAAGTCCCTCATACCTCTGCCAAAGGGAGGTACCTCCAGCCAGATAAGGGTTCTGTCTGGTCCCGGCAACTGTCCGATAGTTGATTTCGGACTGGCTATACCTGTGTTCTAATCGAGCGATACAGGATTTTGAGTTTATTATTATTTTAGATTACACCACTGCATCACTGATGTCGAGTAGTTGGGGAAATTTTCTATAAACTCATAATCCGAACGAGAGGCCGATTATGCCAGGAAAAATCCTAACATTTGATAAAATAATGTTAGTTTTCCTCTTACGGGTAGAAAATTTTAACACCGTTGCTTCTTTTTCCTTCACTAGTTTTATTTTATGACGATAAAACGATAGCTTGGTACTTACATAAATCTACATACCTACTAAACTTATTCTTATTATTATAGTACAGTAATCTACAATTAACTTTATCTAATCTTTATATCGTGAACATTTAAAATCAGCGCTTATATTTACTGTTTATTTTATGGTATATTGACGTTTTATTACGGTTATTATGGCTGTGCATCATTAAACATGGAGAAATATCATAAAATGAGAGCTCAGTACCTATATCATAACACCTAAGGACCGAAATACCAACTTTTCGAGGTTTTCGCGATAGCCCTACTTACAAGGAAAGGTCCCTCTTATATTATTATAGTTACAATTTATTTCCTTTCACATAAAAGGTTTATTTCGTTTAATATGCGAATATAAGAAAAAAATTGTCGAAAAAGAAACTACACCCTCGTCTCTCGTTACTTTGTCGCATCCTGCATTCCTGCCTTGCCTTTAAAAGAAGCTCCGAAAAGAGATGTCCATTTAAATATACTTACTTGAAAATAGAGAAGATGGAACCAACTGACACGAGGCAGTCGATGTTGGAGGAACCGTCGAGAGGGTCGAAGCACACCACGTATTTACCGCGCTTTTCACTTTCTACCTGTTAAACAAAATTAGGATCTTAAATTTTGATAGGGTTAAGGGAGAAGACAGATGGAATTAGTCAAGCAATTGGACTATCGACGTAAAACAAAATGACGTCTGGTCGCAGTAGATACAGTTATGTGGAAGAAAGGAGGCCTTTTCCCTTCAGCAGGACTTTTGATTCTAAAGTTAAGGTTGTTCCACAAAAGGAATCTACTTATTAAAATAATGATGTGATTGGTAAAATAAAATAAATACTAGTTTGTCTAGGCTGAATTAATATTCAACTTTTAAATTTTGGTTAGATTGGACATATTTTTCAACAAAAACCTTGACATTATAAGAAAAACAAAACTTCTGATTCGGCAAAAGTGGTACAGGCTCATACATTCATTTTATTTTTATTTGGATCTGTAATTGTAATTTAATCTAGCTTTAAACTCTTACCGCTTTTGAAAAGCTTGAAACAAGTGTAGATAACTCTATTGTTTTAAATCCAAAATAACAGATTCTTGAGTTCTTGACAGTTTAAACCAAGACCTTGTTTACTCAAGGTGGCCGTAGTATCTATATCATTATGCTAAAATATTGACCCTGACTGATAACTCAATTATAAAAATGTCGTAGGAGCCGACATTAATATTTCATGCAGGAATTTATAAAAAAAAACTTCTTCATTTAAATCGGTTCGATTGACTAGCGCATAAGGACTTGGTGCAAAGGGCAAGAGATATACTACCTCAAGTTGACCTCTTTGGTCAGCTTGAGGTAGACATAATATTATTTACAGTTCTGTTCATTAACACGGTATTAAATTATACGGCTAATTAAAATCCCTCTTTATCTAGTTAATTGTAACCTCATTAAACTTTCTCAATGAGATCCTATACTTCAATGTCGGGAAAGGGATCATCGAAAATTAATTTGTAACAGATGGGTCTAAAAAATATCGTTTTCGAAAGTTTTCATCATATTCATAGGATACTTACTTCCATAACGGTGGGATTCTCTTCTGAGACAAGCAAGCACGCGGTGAAGGAAGACTTGAGCATATTGATAAAGAGGTCGTTGGACAAGACGTCCAACTTCTTAACCTGCTCACCTTGGACATTGGTGTCTCCGGATATACCGTGCCTGATGACAAAAATAATTTTTTATAGTCTTGTCTTTTTCTCTTCGTGTCGACGATGGTATCATTCGATTTGAATTTCCTAATATTTAGCTACTGCTACAGAAGCGTCATAGGCCGTGGCCAAGAATTTTCCTAGTTTTGTGAAAATTCTAAAGTTCTGAACCAACTTGGAAGAGAATAGATTACAAATGGAGTGTTCAATACTATAGACGCTCTTGCCCAAAGAAAGTTACAGCAAAAAATAATTCAATACATTGGTAACGCCATATAAGTTGCGGACTATCGGACTATCTAAGTTTGCTTGTAGATACCATCGACATTAAAAAATAAAAGATCATCGACATTAAGCAGTAGATTGTATCAAGTTGATTGGTGATGAAATGAGATGGATTGCTACCATCTGAGAGCGTCAGTCGATGTGAGCGTCAGAGATACACTAGCTAGGGGACGAAATGTCCCAATAATGCGCAAAGCTGTCAAATTGTCTAACATCATAACATGTCCCGCCTCACGTAAATCTGATGTAAAATGTTGGGGGACAAATTTGTCAGGAGACATTTCATCCCCTGTTTATCCGAGGCTTTATAGCTCCTAAGTAGGTATTGGGTTACCCGCCAATTTACAAACTCACACCCGGAAACTTACATGTCTATTTCGTCTAGTTTTTTAATTAATTCCAATTATGTGACATTTCCTTGTCTAAAGATAACATTCGATTAATACCTACAACCAGTTTTGATTACTACTCGTTGATCCGGTCGTGGGTGTGTCTGTTACGTATCGCCACGACTTTGGAGGTGTGGTAAATGCATTACCAAACTGTGTTGACCGATTTCAATGAGAAATACTGTTCGAAGGTTATCAATTATATTTTTTTAAAGTCGCGCTGGTATGCCTAAATGTTTATTTTGGTAGTCATCGTTAATGTAAATGACATTGTTTGCGTTTTACCGCTTTAAATGCAGCCAGAGAGACAAGGTCAGATTCTCATCATTTGCATCGATAAATAATATCTAAACGTGACATAAAGTATTGCTTTTTAACCGGCTAGATACAGGTTTCCAAATGGAACTAGAGAGATATGAAAGTAACGACTATACCGTAGTAGTTAGGTACACGTATTATGCTTTTTTTGTTACACCTTTCTCTACAATAAATTTAAGAACTTCTGCAATAGATATGCAGAAATCGATTTTACTAATGGGAAAGTTTTATAAGAAGTGCACGTAGTAACCTAACACGTTACCTCTGAAAGTATAAGTTAACACTCTGATCAAAATTCTTTATCGATGGAATAATACACAATAATGTAGGTAGAAATAGTAAAAAAAAAATACGAACAGTTTAGCGATGCCGGCTTTCCTCACGGCCGACTGAATAGCCTTGACTGCAGTCTGGATGGAGTTCAGCAGCTGAGTCAAGTCTCCTGTAGCAGTTGGTGCCGTCCTCTGCTGGTGGAGTACCCACCGAGTCAACGTCATTGCGTTGACGTCAAACACCGGGCCTCGCTCAGACATTATGATGTGGGAAAATATTAATATTAGAACAAAATACACGTGTTGCTTTGCCTGCAGCCGGCAACCAACTGAAGCTTGCCTTATAGCTTGCTATCGTTAACTGACCGTGCCTCCCAGAGAAGGTTGCTAGTTTTTGTAATTCGGCGTATGATGTAAGAACCAGCTATTTTATATGATATTATTTTGTTTATAAACTTGTTATCAGACGTAGAATTGGGGGCGTGTACTCAACGTTGAGTGATGGTGAGTGTCTGATAGTCATCGAGGACGAGTAGAACATTTTGGGCATGAGTTTTGATATTTCGGGCTCCAAAACAATATTTTTGGGGAAAAACATTTCATACATAGGTACATTTTACTTTGGTCGAGTTTAACTGATTTATATTACCTACTTATTACATTAACTTAATTCCATACACAGTCGCCTACTACCTACTCAAACTTTGCTTACAGGATGTTAGTTCGTAATAAACCATTAAAATTCTATAAGTAAATGGAAAGAAAAGTAAGAAAAGAAAAAGATAAAAGTACCTAGGTACTTAGGATAAAAAGAAACTAACAATCTAAGTAACAATTTATGGACTATTGGGTCTGAAATAAAGAAATTTTAATTTTTAATTTTAATATAAAAGAAACTTCAAAAACAAACACCGACTTCCGAAATTTTAAGTTATTCGTATTTTTTAATTAATTTTTGAAGTCGATTGTATTTTTTTTTTGTAACAAATTTTTTTATCTTTCATTTTTAGCTATGATGTCCCCTACATAAAAGAAAGTGAGCAAGTTTTCTCGAACCTTTTTGTGGTGGGTTTAAATGACTTCATGGCATTAGAGCGAAGCGCGAGCTTCCTATGCTCGTTTAGTTAATTGTCCTTTGCGTGCCACCAGGTCGAAAGAGTTGCAATGGCATGGCAGGCATCGGCCCTACACAGTCCTTCAGATTTGCAGATATTTTTGGGAGGCGCGCGTGCTGGAGCCCTCGACTCGAGCTTGGTCCTATTGCTCGTCGTCCACAAACCCGCGCCTACGGTGGCCACGTATAGCCCTGCGACTCACGACGCCCGGGGCGACTCCTGCTGCTGCGGCTGGGGCGTGTGGATGTGTGTTCCATTACTCTAGTGATTCCCACCCAGTACAAATGTTTGTGTTATGAGCACGATCATTTGTTCTGTGTCCGAGTGTCATTTATAATAATAATAATAATTTCTTTATTTGTATCGAATAATGGTGTTCGATTCAGAAATATGTTTACCCAGTACATTCTGCCGGTTGGCACACAAAAAATACAGATTATTAACTTATAAACTAGAGACTTAAAATTAAAAATAATATCATGAATTAGTTTAATCTAAAATTGTTTACTTATTAACATAGATAAAGGCAGGCAAATATTACATAAAATCGGCATTATTATGTATTTATTTAGAAATATATAAGTAAGTTTATCAGTTGTATAGTACTCATAAAACAAGTTCTGCTTAGCTTGAGACTAGGCGGCGTTGTGTGATAGTTGTGTGTGAAATAAAAAAAATACGGTTGCAGCCATTCAATTCGATAGCATGGACCCCAGCAACTATTTTTTCATGTCCACGTTGATAATCGTGGTGTAAAATGATAGGATGCTTCTTATTTTTCTTTTTTTATATTGATTTTCGTTTAGTACTTGTTTCAATTAGGGCCATTTTTTTTTTTTTTTTAATAAAAATAGTTTAAGTATGTAGATATAATTGCATTTATTAAACTAACAATTTAAATTAAATTAAAAAATAAACAATTTCGTTGGTATACGCATAAGATATCTACACTATCTATAAATAATTAAACCATATTAGAAAATCGAATTAAAAGCTCAGGACACTCGATCAAAGTTTGTCCAAGCATTAATTATACTTTTGGTGGCACTTATTCAACTTACTTAAACATGAGTTTGGTGTGTGTCGTGTGTGATCAATCGAATTTCATTATTTCGCATTTCTCAATCGTGCACCAGCACCGGCACATGCGAATAACAATAGTGTGCTTAGTGTTGTGCTTTTCCGACAAAATTTGATGATGATGCTTAACCTAACTAAACATACTAAAGGCTACTCCCTACTAAAATATGGCGTCAAAAAACTCCGCCGCATCGCTGTAGACTGGAAGTGTGCCCAAGAGGCTGGCGGCATTGTCACGTTGAATGGCAATGCTCTCTAACCGAGGTAAAAACCAACCCTTGGGTCACGCGAAGTGTCAACTAAGCGTTTTGACAGTTCTTTAAAAAGTATATGAGCACTCGGACCCCACGGCCCAAGAGTTTCAACCCCGATCGGCTCAAAAATATAACTGCCGACAAGGTTGTCACTTAAAATCAGTATTTTTAAAGACTTTTTTTATGCTTTGTTTCAATTTCGGTGGCTCAATTTTGGTGGTTTTGGTGGCAATTTTACGGCACCAAAATTGAAAATAAGCTACCGAATTTTAATTAGGTATGTACTGTTTATGTATTGTTTGTACAATGCGTTCCAAATGAGAATAGGATCGCCCGCCATGTTGTGACGTCACGATTTACTGTCAAATTGAGGAAAGAAATCTATACTTATAATAAAACTGTAGAGAGGTCAATTCTGTACATTGAATATTTATTAAAAATTAATATTAGAGGATGATTGGTGATCGATACTGATGCCAAATATGCAATCAGTAAATTTTTTGTCTGTCTGTCTGTCTGTCTGTCTGTCTGTATGTGCACGCATGGGTCAAAAACTACTGAAGGGATTTTAACCAAACTTGGTACGATTGTGGTCCATACTCCTGGGCAGGTTATAGACTATACAACATAACGATAAGATACATAGGAACTGAGAAATGACAATAAATTTGAAGCAAGTCGGATGAAAATGCGCTTTCGAGCTCCTATCCTCGCATACGTTGATCATACACCAAAAGTATGTATTACAAAGATGATGGTCTCCAATAGATCTACAAAAAAGTCCTGAATAGTATATATCGATCTTTTATAGATTAGCCACAATAAAGTGTTTAATCATTAGGCATTTCTTCAAAGTGTACTAAATCTATACATAATGATAAAATCGTACGAAAGTTAAAACTGTACATTGAATATTTTTTTTTAAGAATACTTGGGGCGTGATCCACAATTCACATCGAAGCCAAAATATAGTTTTTAGAATTTTTGACTGTTTGTCTGTATGTATTTCCGGGCTAAATTCAAAAAGTACTGCACGGATTTACTTCAAATTTTGCATGAATATTACTAAGAGGTCGGGTCAACATATAGGCTACATATTATCACGCTATCACCTACGGAGGAGGAGCTGTGAATCCTTATTTTTCTCAAGCATTCTGTGACAGCATGTAATCTAACGATACATATTTAAATGTTGTTTTTGAGTAAGCCATGCTATTATCTAGCTTCACACTATAAAAACTACGCCATTTCAGTAACTTGGGCAAAGAAACATAGTTAAATGAATGTTAGTAGTATAAAGATAATTTTGAAGCAGCGCCATCTATGAGATTTCATAAAAATCAAATCAAGTTATGTTAACACTTTTTGGAAATTTAAATTTAAATTTGATCATGTTGGCGAGGTTAGTAGTTAGTTATTCTTAAAATTCATAGATGGTGGTGTGATGTGATGTGCATTTTCTTTATAAAAGTTGTATCGTATAGTTCGTTTTGGCAGAGTTGAG
Source organism: Mythimna albipuncta (assembly GCA_929112965.1). NCBI lineage: Eukaryota > Metazoa > Arthropoda > Insecta > Lepidoptera > Noctuidae > Mythimna > Mythimna albipuncta. Next base: position 16,600,861 of record OV815973.1, read on the forward strand.
GAAGACAATTTAAAAAAATGCGGTGTTAACATGGTGACATTTTTCCAGCTCTGTGAAGTTGACCAGTTTGCGAGATCCTTACGTAAGACGAGGTGCCTTCATATCACACGTACGACAAGCAAAGGGGTGTATTTAACCGACGTCGATGAGGAGGTGCTGTGGAAGGTTTTCCGGGAACTTTCAAGGACACCGCATTGGATACCTACCGTGCATCCGAATAATGACGAATGCTATTTTCTGCGGTTGTTACTTCCCACTGTCCGAGGCCCGACGTCTTTCGCCTTCCAGAGGACATTTGATGGCGTGGAGTATCCCACTTATCGCGCAGCCTGCGTAGCACGTCACCTTCTCGACGGTGACAAAAATTGGGATCGGTTGGTGTTTTGTTGAGTCGCGAACTCGGTAGCTTTGTGAGAAAAGTATTGCCATCATCTGTCTGAAGATTTTCTACGAGCTTTGAGGCATGCTACTGGAGACGAAGACGAAGTAACTGATGAACGCGTGCTGAACACCTGTCTCAGTTCACTTCAAGATGTGGTCATTTCTATCGGCGGCAAACCGCTGATCGAATATGGGTTACCACCTCCCCAATCACCACCGCATCAAGGCCGTGGAAATCGGGACTATAAAGCTGGGATAAATTACGATTCGGGCAAAAATGACCACCATACGAAATGACCTTTTCACTTTGTTCTCTTCAGAGTAAAAACAAATTTATAACACCGTCCTTGGAAGCGTTGGGTAAAACCAGGGTAACATGTTTTTCTTGGATGCTCCTGGTAGAACAGGAAATATATTTGTTAGCTCTGACATATTTGCGGGTGGCAAGACAGCACATGCCGTGTTTAAAATTCCCATCGATTTAGAGAGCGCCGAAACGCCTGTTTGTGGTATGTCACGTAACAGCGATAAGGGACACGTGCTTAAGGATTACTCTCTGATCGTATGGGATGAGTGTACAATAGGAAGGCAGTTGAGGCCGTGGACAGAACCCTGCAGGACATCCGCAGGAACGAACATTTGATGTGTGGTGTCACAGCTCTGTTCAGTGGCGATTTCCAGCAAACACTTCCCGTGGTGACGCGGGTATCGAGAGCTGACGCGGTGAATGCTTCGTTGAAACGATCTTCGACCACAAGTCACGAGTTTGTTAGCTGCGCTTGACCATTAATATGAGAGCTCGGCTCGGCGGCAATGCACGTGCATTGCAAGAATTCTCCGATGTCCTTTTAAGTCTTGGCGAAAGCACTCTGACAGGTGGTGCTTCCAGAGTCTCTCAGTAGAGTGGTATCCAGCTTAGAAGAACTCATTCGCTGTGTGTACGGGGACATCAGTCGTATACCGCACCAGCTTCTTGGGTGTGTGAGCGATAACGCCGACGCCTAAAAATGATCAGGCTGCAGCAAATAACGAATGCATTCTCTCTGAAATTGAGGGGAATGAAGTGATCTACAACTCAATAAACACTGTTGTCGAGCAAGATGACGCCACACATTATCCCGTGGAATTCTAAACTCCCTGTCAGCAAGTGGACTTCCAGCGCATACCATCAAGTTGATGGTCGGTGTCCCGATTATGCTTCTTCGAAACCTTTCTCCTTCGAAATTGTGTAACGGGACCTGCCTTAAAGTCATCTCTCTCCACAGACACACCATTGAGGCGGAAATTGTTACGGGTTGTGGCGTAGGCGAGGCAGTATTTATACCACGCATTCCCTTCATACCTCACCACTTCCCGTTTCAGTCCAAGCGCGTACAGTTCCCCGTGAGTGTTTGCTTCGCGATGATCATCAATAAGACGCAGGGGCAGACACTGAGGGCAGCGGCTGTCGACCTCAGGACGAGTTGCTTCTCACACGGGCAACTGTACGTTGCTTGCTCCCGCGTCACCAGTCCTGACTCTCTTTACATTTTGGCTCCTGGCAGCATAACTACCAAAGCAGTTTATAGGGAAGTGTTGTACGTATTTTTACTCTTTTGTGTCCTGGAATTTATGCCTGCATTATTTTCTCTATTTCCTTCAGTCACATCTTATGACTGAACTCAGCAGGATTCCCATGTAACTCTCTTCACTTGCTTCGCTTGCAAAAAAAAAACTCATTTTTTAATGCTATTTCAAAAGTTGTTTACTTATAATACTATAGCGACACTGACATCTTAGGTATTTTTGGTACTGTAGAGCCTTCACGCAGACGACGTCGCGGGCAGCAGCTAGTTTTTAAATATAATTCAATTTACGAAAAAAATTATTTATATAGGAACTGTGAACGAAAAAAGTTTAATCAGAATCCAGTTCTTCAATTTTACTCATCTCTGAGTTCCTCAAATAAGTCAAAATATCTTCGATTTGACAGTACGAAGCGACGTCAAAACATAGGAATCGGTCCTATTCTCATATAAACGCGTAATACCAGTTTTTATGTTGCAAGTCAAACTGACTTGAATAGCAAACATATACCTAAGGTTTATGTACTTGCCGTACTTGGTAGTAGGTAAGACCTATTATTATAAAGGTGTTATTTGGTCATTATCATTTCAGCCGAAGGACGTCCATCGTTGGTCAAAGGCCTCCTTCAAGTGTCGCCACAGCGAATGGTCCTGTGCGTCTGGAATCCATCGCATTCTCGCGACTCTCACTAGATCATCGTTTCACCTTGTGGGAGGCCTTCTAGCGCTGCGTTTTCCGGTGCACGGTCGCCACTCTAGGACACTTCGGCTCCATCAACCATCCATTCTACAAACAAAGTGCCCTGCCCACTGCCACTTATGTATGGCGATACTTCGGGATATGTCGGTGATCTTGGTTCTCCTACGGATATCTTCATTCCTGATGTGATCACGCAAGGGAACTCCAAGCATAGCTTATTCCATTACCCTTTAGGTGACTGAAGCCTTCTGATGAGGTTTAGGGTCCATTATGTATTGTGCGTTTCACTTATGAGGTTCCTTTGCCGTAATGTTGGCTCCCCTGTCTGTCTACAGAAAAAAGAAGGGAAAAATGAAAAGAGTTGCCTACTCTAGCAAAATTTTTGCACAAAATGAGAAATTAAATTGATTTTAACTGTAGTCGCACCACTATAAGGAGAATAAATGAGGGGAATGGGATTTTATTTAAAAAAAAAACAAGTCTAAAAGGAAGTTGTTGGATGGAGAGGTACGATATTGCGGCGTGGTGGTTTCGGTGTTTGAAAGAATTGCAGGACAATCGAAATGGAGAACAATAGTTTTTTCAGTTTTCAAAAGAAATAATTAAAAAAAAAGACGTGTAGTACTCGGGGACTGCCGCGGTAAAGCTATTGCATAGCATTTTTATCAACTTATGCAATTATAATTATTTATTTATTTTATTTATTCAGTATTTTTTTTCCTTTGTTTTTTTTTCTTTGATATTTATTATTGAAGTTAAACTTTCACGCATTGAATTGAATTTTGATTGATTGTTCACTATTTGTTTTCGTATCGGTCACCACGCTCAATAAACAAATGAGTGGGGGTGTTAGGTTATTTTCGTTACGGAATTTCTGGATTCGGTCTCCTCGCTCAAGGCCCGCGATAGAAGCTATGCAATAGATTAAAAAATTATAAGGCAATTGTTAAGAGTAACGAAATATCAGTATCTCCCTAATATTAAGTAATTTCATTGCTAAAAATGTAGCAACACTGTTTTTCCGTTTTGCCAACATTACGGCAAAGGAACCTCTTACCTTCTGCAGCGAGGACGCTGCTCGACTCGAGCGAGGACTATAACATCGTATTCGTAATGAAACAGCGTTTATTTTGATATAGAATTTGTTGTATACAAAAAAAAACACACCTGTTTATGCATACCTGTTTATACCTGGCAACCCATAGCTATGCCAGGAAACAAATAGGCAACCAAACATTTTTATGTTCTAAAGGCTGCACTCTTTCGGTTAGTATAAAATTTATTCGTTAAACACACCGGTGCATTTTACAAAAAAAAAAAAAAATTGTTTGGCCAGGAATTTCTCAGGCAACCCACCCGCGTTATATTATTTAATATACTAAATTTATCATAAAATAGGTTTCATCCATTAAACAAACCGGTGAAGGTCGTTCTTAACCGTATCCTGTAGGTACTAAAATTATTTATTTATGTATCCTATAGTGTACACCAAAATAATAAGATTCGCGGGTACATCTATTCTCTATGCCACAGAATCGACTAAAATTAGAAGTTAATTAAATGAACGATGTTTGTCGGTGCCTCTACTCTAATCATCACTGACATCGACAAGACAGCCACAGATAAATAAAATGGGGCAGCCTGTCATGTCATTTGTAATTTCTCCAATATCCGTAAATAAATAAGAATGGCACCGAAGTTAAAGTTTGCTGATGGTAAAGATTATTGCTGTTTTAACTAGGAAACTGATCATAATTTAGTGTAATGTTCAGTAAGTCATACATCGTTTTATAGATACCATTTGTTGTAATACTCTTACAATTTCAGGTGAAAAAGTGCTATGTTTTCATGGCCCTCTAATTTACGAGGCAAAATGTCTCAAAAGTTCAGTGACGAAGGATAAGCATGTAAGGTATTTGATACATTACGCCGGCTGGAATAAGAAGTAAGTTATCATTTGTCTTTACAATAGATTGATTATCTTTGATATTGATTATTTTTGATTTCGTCTCCCAGTTTTGTAACCTCTAATATAAGTATGCTGTAATGTAATTACAGTTGGGATGAGTGGGTTCCCGAAAGCCGTGTGCTGAAATACAACGAGGCGAATGTGCAGCGCCAGAAAGAGGTCCAGAGGGCACACTCCGCTCAACCTACTAAGACTAAAAAAAGTAAGTCACTGTTTACATACATCAAACTCATCACCGTAAGCTTGCATAAAATGATGAATTGCATGGCATTTCTGGCAAGAGTGAGTTAGACTCTTGCTACTAATTGCCAGATGGCACTTCTGATGAGTCTACAGCCGATATAGACCATGTCCGGCCTTTCTATCTTATGTTTGGTGTCTTTGTTTTTTATTTTGTTTTTTTTCGGGTCAATTATGGAAACAGTAAATGATTACATAATTTACCTGCTTACTGTTTCTATGTTATTCGTGAAATACAATGTAAAAGATGACTAGTAAATGTTATTGATATCAATTTGATCATAATGTTATGATTGAAAAAGATTCTATGGTCTGGAAAGAATCTTCTTGGCCTTAGGAGTTGTAAGATGATATCTGGCCACCACAGGCATGGGCTTATGAATGCCAAGCAATAGGGTAGTCTCAAAGAGACCTTAGCAAGATTGATGGGGCCAGTTAGGACCAATGTGGATTGTTTAACCTTTTAACCGCTTACGTCGTATATATTCGACAAACACTTTCGCATTTATTCTGCTAGGGTCGCACATCCAAGACCAAATAATCCATCTCGTTAGTTCTTCTGTCAACTATGGGGATTGAAGAGCTAAACCAGATGGAGTACCCAGTCGCAAAAACACGACCCTGGCGACTAGGAAACATAAACAGTCGTCGGATCAATCCGACGCAAGCGGTTAAAGGAGTCTCCGTGACTCTGACAAACGGGTGAAAAAGACTCGAGGAAGACTGGGTTTTGGTCAGTAAAAATCTGACACTACCTCCACCCCAACTGCTAGATGTCATTTGATGATTCCCGTGTATGAAAAAGGACTAAAACTGCTTAGATTTACATTTATATTTTATAAAATTTTGGAATTAAACATAAAATCTTTTATCAAAAAATGTGAATAATGGCTTAGCAATGGTAATAACCACATTAGACAAATACTGTATCTGTGATTGCAGCAAACAAGCAATTAAAAAGTAGATTATTAACTTGATAGCTACTCGTTCTACTTCCCTTATCTCTAATTAACTAGTTTACCAATGTTCAATGTTGTACTAATTTGTCTGTTTTAATTTCTTTCACTTCTACGTTCTAGCTCCTGCTAAAGGCCGCAAGTCAGAGACGGCTGCTAGTGCTACACCGGCAAGGGAAGAGTCCAGGGCTTCCACACCTGCTGGTAATTTTTCTTTGTTTACTCAAAAAATTGTATCAACTCAATATGAAATCAGAGCTCCTGCCACGAGTTCTTAATGTGATCCATTTGACGATCTAAACTGAACTGTTAAAAGGATGGAGTTATACGGGGTTATTTCTAAAACACTGGCAACCTTTCATGACTATGTATTGAATAATGAAAAACTAGAATTTGTTGATAAAACGATTTTCCTGGGGATTACGCTTGATTCAAGGCTACAATGGGGCTACACTTAACTTCTCTTGCAGGGCGGCTTAGCTCATATGCTGTTAGAAAAATCCGCCAATTTACGGATGTTGATACCGCTAGACTAGTCTATTTTAGTTATTTTCATAGTGTCATGTCGTACGGTATCTTACTATGGGGACGGGCTGCTGACATCGAGTCAATCTTTATATTACAGAAAAGAGCCATCAGAGCGATTTATAATCTCCGCCGGTGCGATTCTTTAAGGGAACTGTTTAAAGATATTAACATAATGACAGTACCTTGTCAATATATCTATGAAAACATAATGTATGTTAGAAAAAATCTTCATCTTTTTAGCAAAAGAGGCGATAGACATAATTATGTTACAAGAAATAGGGATCAATTAGTTCAACCAGGTTTCAGACTGGCTAAAGTGGCCTCTTCTTTCATGGGGTACTGTTTGAAATGTTATAATAAAATACCTCCCCACATATTAGAACTCAATGAAACGAAATTTAAATCTTGTATTAAACGCACACTATGCAGACAAGCATATTATAAGTTGGAGGATTATATTCAAGATAAAAATGCTTGGCTCAATGCTGGTCCAGCTCCACTACCACTAGGGCGTACTAATTAGCTGATTAGTTGGAAATTAATATTATTATTTTTTAATTTGAAAGACACAATTGCATTGTATAATGTAGAAGCACTTTTTCCAAGTTTGTGAATGTGAAGCACCATGGAGCATTTTTATTAGGTTACAACTTTTTTTTTTTTGACATTACGAGCATGGCAGTTGAGAGTTTGTCATGCTCACTCAAATGTCTCGCTGTTGGTGGCACGTGTTATTGGGTCGTTCAGTTCCCTTCAAAATGGTTGAGCTGAGTGGGGCTGATGCACGCGTCATGCTCGTGAACGGGTGCCGTCAGATGGGACTGATCATCTCTTAGCTGCCAGTGGCTTAATTCAGTTTCTATCTTTTAATTATTTTACATTTTTATTTCACTATCGACGCACATTACTTGTTGCTTCTATCATGTGAGCACAATGCTCACATGATAGAAGCAACAAGTAATATGTAACCAAGCATTATATGTAACACATATATGATTTAAAAGAGTGTCCATGGAGTTTCTTGCACGTTCTTCTCCATAGAGACCTACTCTTTGGAACGTGCAATTTAGCTTCACTTTTCTTGGACTGACCGACATTTGACTATTCAAAAGTGCCTGTAAATGGTCTATTTGAAATAAATGCTTTGATTTGATTTGATATGTTACTAACATCATAAACAACAACTTTTGTTCTATAACTTTTAAAAAGGTCATCATATTTTAGTTCATTAGATTTTCATGCAAAAATAAAATATTTGAATTGAACGTTCTAAATATTACGAAGTCTAAGCAAAGCAAGCGATCATACAATAACGGGGGAGTGGGGATCGGGCGGCGGGCGTGCTTGATGCGCTTGCGTCGCGTCATACAGACGTAGGCAGGTATAGCAAAATACAGAGTTGAAATGTGTTACATAGAACAATGAAATCTTGAAGGTTTATTTTTGGTAAATGAATTATGTTTTGTAGACAGTCATCAAACAAAAGTTGTTGTTTATGATGTTAGTAATATAGTCCCGCAAGGTTGTTAATGTTTTACTAATAACCCTGTTTAGAGTTTAACTCCGTCCCTTCTTCTCGCTCGCTCAACTGCCATTTTAACATATCTTAGTAAGGGCCGAGGTGTTGCAAAGCTTGAGGAAGCCTATGTCACAAAATAGATAAGTACAGAAGACAATCTCATGTAAGTACTTCACTTTTTATACCTACGCTTGGTGGACGCACACTAATGAGCGTTTGAGCTGGAATTGTTCGATGAGTGATCCGAGACGCGACCGAGACATCGTGTCTGTGAGCGGTGTTTATGTGTGCGTTGCTCGAGCGCGCTTTGTATGTAGATTGACTTCTGTACCTATATATTTTGTGCCTATGTGTAGTAGTGGAGATCTTTCTGAAATGATTTCTTCAGGGGGAGTTTATTTTAGGAACTTAGGTCTAGGCAGTAACTTACTGTTTTGTCAATAGGGAATTCGCAAGCATTTTTTTTTTATTTGTTAAATTATTATTTTGAGCTAACTGGTAATAAAAAATAATTTAAATGTCTTCATAAGCAACAAAATTATAAATCTTCAAAGGTGCTAATAAGAAAGAGAGTCCGATATGGATTTTCACAGTAAAGGCTGAGGCTGTGACACTGTACGTTCGCCATTGAAAATGGCATCTTGGCGAGAGAGACAGATATTTGTTTAAAATTATTATATCTTGTTTGCTTTTCTATCAATTTTGATATTGTTTTCACAATTAATTCTAATTTTGTATATTTATTGGTAAACTGGATAGATAACATTTTTTTTATACACATTACCTATTATGTTTAAGTCCCATGTTGTAAAAGGCGAGTCACAAATCCATCCTGCTACCATGACATTCCAGGAGGAAAAATCTAATGATACTTCGCCAGACATGTGAACCAAACCCATGACCACACACTCGGCATTCTTTTTGTCTGCTACAGTATGAGCTAAAATTCAAACAAGGCAATAGAAATAGAATATCTGCTCTATTGAAGTTAAACATAGAACACATTTTCTATGGAAACCAGTTTATTTAGGTAAAGAATAAGGATTTAGGGTTTCTCGCTTTTGTACATGAATTGTCCAATCAATGTGTGAACCGCGACATTTTGACTTTTTAGACGGACTATCCGTCTAAAAAGTCAAAATGTCGCGGTTCAATAATCGAGGTTGATTAAGAGATCTTGATCATTGTTTACTAGTAGAAGTAAAGTAAAAGTATTTTTTAAATGATTAAATATTACACAAAATTCCCAATTCGTTTGACTTTTTAGACAGACTTTACTACATAATATTTTTGTGTACAATAAGGAATTGCAAAAAGTATAACGAACATTCTTTGCACAGGAATAAAGGTGTTATTGGCATTAAATAAAGTCCAATTTAAATGAAATGTCAAATCACTTTAAACTAAGATATAATTTTTACTGTTTTTCACAAATCTGTTACAGGCAAAGAAGTGGAAACCACTCCAGCACCGGCTAAAGCCGCCAAGACACAAAGTAAAGATCAGACTCCAGCCGACTCTGGCTCTGATCAGCCCAAGTAAGTTGCTATTATGAATGCTATTATAATGGATCTGCTTTTTATGGGATTACACCCCTTTTTGTATACAATCTTCGTGATTTTCTTGTCTTTGTCTAGTTTAGTGTTGCAGCATGATTTTGCTTACATAAATTCATACATCACTATTCTCGTCATCTCAATCGTGAAGATTAGGTACTATTGATATATCTGGAACTTCTTTTTGAAGATGTGATTTTTCAAAAGTCAGATAACAGTATCTAAAGAATAAAATAATATGACAGTTTGGCATATCTTCTCTACAAAAACTGTCAATCTATCATTTGTAATCCTGAGTTAAAGGATCTGGCTATTGTAAAATCGACCCTAAATAATAACTTGTCGATCTGTTTTTTATGTTTGCACGGCTTTCGGATTTCAAGGGTTTTATCCTGCAATTACTGGTGAATAACTGTTTTGTGTACTGAAAATGTGGTTTCGGGATTATAATATTTGTGCATGTGATATTTAGCGCCTGTAAAATGCACATGAAATTCCTGAAATATCCTAACATGCTTCAAAACAGTTCAACACTCTTCAAATCAATTTTGTGCATGTAATTCCAAACAATTCTAACAGATGGCGCTAGTGGTTTCGAAAAAAAGCACTATCGACCATGTCTCGCTAAAGGCTGAAGGTAGTTCTTCTGGTGGAGAATACATTAATTTTCATGTTTACCTTCCCGCTTTATTGCCTGTTTGCATACTAAAAATACTGTTTTGCATTTTAGCTTGTTTTTACATACGGTGGCATCTATTTTATCTATGCTAACTGCATGCGCGCTTTTGCACTCGTTTCTGTTGTTTTTTTTTTGTACTTGCATGTTGCTATGGCATAATTTGCTTTATAAACAATAGTAATTTACATATATAATTAATAAGATCAATTAAACGTTTGATTCAGATTCATCGACAGTTGATTTTGTTTTATTATTTTTTTAATATACATTTATTTGATTAAGAGCCCGTTTAATTAAGCAGTCGAGGATGAAAGTGATACATTATTTGTATTTTAGATTAACATGCGGAAAATTATTACGATTATTATTAATAATTATTATGCCTTTTATCAGGAAAAAACGCGGCCGCTTGGACTTGTCAATCGAATCTGAAGAGCAGTACCTAGCCAAGGTAGAAGTGAAGATCAAAATACCAGAAGAACTGAAAGTATGGCTGGTCGACGACTGGGACGTCATCACGCGGCAACAGAAGCTGGCCATTCTGCCAGCCAAGCACACTGTCTCACAGATTGTGGACAACTACCTAGCTTTTAAGAAGAGCAGTAAATCGCACAACCAAGCTAAGGAGTCAGTATTACTCGACATTACAGAAGGCATTAAGGAGTACTTCAATGCGACGTTAGGATCGCAACTGCTATACAAATTTGAACGGCCTCAGTACAGCGAGATACTGACAGAATACCCTGATACTCCAATGGCCCAAATATACGGCTCCATTCATTTACTCAGATTGTTCGCCAAGATGGGCTCTATGCTTGCCTACACGGCCTTAGACGAGAAATCCTTGCAACATGTTTTGACTCATATTCAAGACTTTCTGAAGTATATGGTAACTAATAGGTCCACTTTGTTTAATTTGCAAGACTACGGTAATGCGACGCCCGAATATCACAGGAAAATACAGTAGATGTAGAATGTAGATTAATTTTAAGCTGACTATTTGAATAAAGGACGTTGAATCTTAAATAATTTGGTTTAATTTATTTTTTAAGTTCGTAATATTGAACATCATCACCAGTCGTTGTAGCTACATGGCCTCGCTCAAGTGTCGCCACAAAGACTAGTCCTGTGCGTTTCAGCCGTCGAATTCATGCGACCCTCGCCAGCTGTCTTCCTTGTGGGAGGCTTTTCAAAGCCTGTGTTTCTACTCTGTCTATTCTACTCTGTTGATCAAATTAAATCTTTAATTATCCTTACTAATATTATAAAAGCGAAAGTGAGTTTGTTACGTCTTCACGCCTAAATGGCAAAACCGATTTTCATGAATTTTGGTACAGAGATAGTTGGGACCCTGGAGACGGACATAGGCTAATTTTTTTAAAAATAAAGTGAGAAAAGGGGAGAAAGAGGGAAGTTCTTTTAAGTACGCGGGCGAAGCCGCGGGCAAAAGCTAGTCAAAAATAAAGGTATCCACGGGAAAACCAAGGTTACCGATATAGCTTGAAGAATTGCCGAAATTAAGCGCCAATATTATGCAATTATAATATTAACCTGCCACTTAAATCTACAAAAATATGTAGAACAAAAACATAAATTAATTTTAATGAGAAATTAACTGAAACATATCCACTTCACCTTTATAACGAGATCAGTTTAGTAAACCGTGAAAATATTTATAGGTGTTAATTACAAAAACGACGTATAAATAATCACCTCTACAGTTTTAAATATTACGTTTTTAATTGCTACGCGTTTATAAATGCCACGCAAGACTGGTAGCTGGCTCAGGCATGAGTCAGCGCGGGAAAAACTCGACCATCGCGACAAACATGGCGGCCCGACCCTTATAGTAGCCGTTTATATAAGTTCTGATTATCTCGTAACCATTTAATTGACATAAAAACAATATCTTCGATTATTAAGCTGTTATTATGAAATTTCTGATCTCTTATTAAGGCTAATGAAGAAGTTTTAAAGGAATGTTAAATCGCTTATGGAGTTATTTGAATACGGCAAAAATGTTCAGATCTTTAAGTATCTCTTTTATCCATGCCGTCCTGAGTTAGATAAAACTAGCGGTGATTATTATATATAAATGCCCTAAGGCGATGATTTACAGTAATAAAGCACGTAGCCTTATCGCATTACATCGGCTTCTTAGACCAGACGAAACAACTAAGCGTATCGATGGATTGTAGACTAGAAACAAAATATTTTCTTCGCTTAGTCACCAACTCGTCTAATTATTGGCAACTGTACCACATGCCTAGTTGACCATACCGGTACAATAATACTAAATTAACTTTATAAAGCATTACAAGGCTCTACAACATATGGCGGCACAGTAATGTGTTGCAAGCGTCAACGTGAGATGCTAACAATATACTCAGTAAACAGGATACGAATTACTATTAAGTGAGTGAGAATTACAATAAATGGTAATTGTATTGGCGCCTTGTCCGCATTTTGTGGCGATAAATGGGCAAAAAAATTCTTTTGGAATTTTGTTTTAATCGTACTAACCGGCTTTCTCTATGGATCTATTTAGGTCAATTTAGTTCTTTTGTCAAAAATTATGTCACTAGAGTGGCTGTTGTATTTCAAGCTTTAGTATGTGCATCCGTCGGTCATATTTGGGTCTAAAGTGCCCGGTTCCTTTAGTAGACTAAATTCCTTATGAAGATTAAATTCAGGACGTCACTACGTTTTTGTTTAGTTATTCATCTGCACATGTATCATCATCTAATTTATAAAAAAATTGCTAACCATGTCTATTTTAATTTAATAACAATTTTTTAAAGGATGTTTATTATTATTATTAAGTATAGCTAGCCTATATTATCCCCCTGCTGGCCAAATGCCTCCCTCCATGAATTCAAATGATCACGGTTGCTTGCTTTTTCATTCTAATTCTTAAGGAAGCCATCCAGGGCGTCCCACCATCTCCTTCGTGGTCTGCCGATGTCCCGTGTCGCTGTGTTTGGGCACCAAACTTGCGTTTTATGGGCCCACCGCTCGTTAGTTTTTTTTATTTATTAAACGTTGTCCCTCATTATGAAGTTGTTCTGTAGGTATCGTGGGTACGTTCACAAACATGTAAACTCACAGACATAAGGCATTCAAACCCGGAACAACATCTGTAGGCCATAGAAATATTTATTCCTATAAAATTGTGTAAAATATGCTATTGCACACGTCTCCCAAGTTTCAACGCTGATATGAGATAATTATTTCGATTAAACGCAATTCCCCAGCCGTTAACACGCAGTACATACTTGTGAAAACGTTATCAGGGTCTGCGAGTACCATAAATGGTAGAAACCATGCCGTCGAGTTCGCGCCAGTCGGTCGGAGGTCGGCGCCGCAGCCGCCGCCGTTAATTGTCCCGTGCAGTTGCAACATTATGCATTGTCCACTGCGCTTTTATAGCACTTTGTCAGTATAGTGGCAAAGTCTGCATGAATTATTTATGATAATAGAGGTGTTGGTTCTATATTGGTTTTATTGAAGTGTATCCGGGACCAATTGGTCGAATAAATAAGCGTCTATTCTACCGGCCTAGTTAGAGAGCACATTTTGTTATTTTGGATTTGTATGCCAAAAACATTGAGGAGTAAGCTTCGAGTAGTTTAAAATACATGTTACAAAGGGAGATACGATGTTCGGAGTATTATTTAAGCAAATATAACTGTACCTACAAGGTGAGCTGCCCAATTGTTGATGGACGAGAATGGCACATTTCTTCCCAAACAAATTCCTCTCTAGAATTCTTATAATTAGCTACCTACAGGTACCTAGTTTGAGGACGAAACGTTGTGTTGTCTTTATCCAAAACCCTTCTCAAAATTTGTTTGTGTTGAAACTTGGTTTACTTTATACCCATCAACAAAAAGTCTCTCCTCACAATCAGGTCCTACGTTACACGCTCCTTCATTCACCATTAACCCAAGCTTCTAAACGTCCCTCTGTTCGTTTTTTAAACCAGCACACGAACGTATGGTATGAAAATAAAAAGCTGTAGGCAAGTCGATTGTGTGTTATGATGAAACCGAGTTATTTCAGGCATGCGCCCGAGCACGCCCGCCGACAGAAATAGTCGTATGTTACATGTGCTGCATTGCTTTATCTATCGATGAGCTGCGGTTTGATAGACTAATGATTTTTAAAACACGTTTTAGGAAATGTTACCTAAGGTGTTCAAGTCAAGGTCGAGTCTCTTGGAATATCTTTGCCGATTTATTTTTTGACAGGCCCACTTTACAAAAGGTAATTAGCGCTATTATGATAGTGCTAAATAATTTCAGACGGCAAACACGGAGTATCTTTCATCATCATCATAGACTTCCCCTTTTACTCTCTGGCCTCTTTTTGCTTGTGCCAATCTCCACATTCCTGTAATAACCTCATTTAAGTTCTACGCAATGAATTCATCCGTAACGATTTCATCAGTCCATCTCCAGAGCAAAACTCTTCCATAGCCTGAACCTTTATATAAACCATTATATAATTTTAACGAAAAAGATTCTTTTCGATTATTCGCACCAAGTGGAATTTTCTGTATTGCATTGCCAATATATTTTATGTTTGTAGAGCTTCATACACATGTTGGTCTGAAAGACGTCAATGTTCTACTATTATGCACATTTATATTTCGTTTTGAACAGTAACAAAGCGAAATTTATTAATGTATTCCGGTTGATGGTTTCTTGTTAAACGTGTTCTTTAAATACTCTGGCAATGTAGACACTTAAGCTAAACATACTGTCTACTTATAGGTAGTCATACCAATACATACATACATAGATGTGTAAGCTAAAGACGTGTAGATATACTCTCGTTAACTAAGTTGGTTAGCGGTTACTTGGCAATTCTCCTCCATTGTTTTGTTATTCTTGTCTCAATTACTGAGTTTTACGCAGCGTGTCTTACAGCCAGTTTTTTCATCAACAACTAAAACTATCAGTAAAAGTATTAACTTTTACTTGACTATTACTGATATTATAGCAAATGAGTTTCTTCATCCAAGTAATAGCTAAACTAAAAGTCAATAGAGTTACCATAACACAAACGGCATAATTACCCCAAAAAAACGTGGGGAGCTTTTTTTACGCATGACAACATCGCAATATCTTCTGTCAAGTAGTGTCAAAAAGTCGAATGTCATTTGATTCTGTTTATACGAACGCCACTTTATTTACCTGGGCTCCAATATTGGTAACGATGGGTCGTGCGAGGGGGAAGTTCGCAGGAGAATTGGCATGGGTAAGAGCGCTATGTCTCAGCTTAGTAAAGTCTGGAGGGATCGCAACATCTCCGTTAAGACCAAAACCAAACTGGTACGGACACTAGTCTTCTCGATCTTCTCGTAT
This sequence comes from Mythimna albipuncta, assembly GCA_929112965.1. Taxonomy (NCBI): domain Eukaryota; kingdom Metazoa; phylum Arthropoda; class Insecta; order Lepidoptera; family Noctuidae; genus Mythimna; species Mythimna albipuncta. The sequence goes on from OV815973.1 coordinate 16,616,323, forward strand.
GGCGCTGAGACTTGGTCGCTAAAAGCTGCAGACCGCAAACGCATCGACGCCTTTGAGATGTGGTGCTGGAGAAGGATGCTCCGTGTCCCTCGTCCGAGTGTCTTCGCAAGGTTCTGCAATACTTCGGTCACATTGCAAGAAAGGACGGTGGCAACCTCGAAAGGCTCATTGTGACCGGTAAAGTGGATGGGAAAAGGCCTCGCGGGCGCAGCCCAATACGTTGGTCCGACCAGATCCGCACCGCTCTTGACTCTACGATGTACAATGCCCTTCACACCGCCAGAGACAGAAACAGATGGAAGAACATCATAAAGGCTAAAGTGATGAAGCAGGGAGGTCACGACCCTCAGCATTGAGGAATACGACGCAAGGAGGAGGATACGAACGCCAATGAACGAATGTTTTTAGAATTGAATTGATAAAAATAATAACATAAGTAAATGATTTAAAAAAATAAATGCTATTAGTTGTTGTTATTGCTATTAACAACTGTTATTGGCTTTTTTTTTACCGTTATTTTTATACGTTTAGGTACACAAGCGCTAAAGGTCGCAGAGCCTAACTTCACACTCGCCAAGATAGAACGGCCGTACTGTACATTAGTTAATTTAACGTAGTCGTATTAAATACAAACTGAAAATAAACTTACTTTTCTGTGGTTGGCTTCAGTTTATCTTGTAACAACAGGCTGAAGTATGTAACTGGTTCCTTTGAAATTCTGTATCGGAACAGAAAATCAGCGTCGTCCCATACGAAATGATCTTTGCGAGCATTAAACTTTTTACGTCTACGCGTTAAATAACTAACGATAAGTTCATCGTCTGATGAACTAGAACTTTCACTGGACGAAGTTTTTATTTATGGTGGGATAAATCATGCATTGACATCCCCCGCCCTTGGGCGGAGCGGGAGATAGTGTCAGACTCTTACTGACTAAAAGACCCACCCCGTTCCTTCTAGCCTTCATACCGGGGCTCGAGCGCCCTTTCGGATAACCCTGGCCCTAGTAGGCTTCGACCCGGCTGGGTCCCTGCTGTTGCTGACAACTCCTTGAGGCGCGCGGGAACAGTGCGCGCCGTCGACGACTTGGGCTTGGTCCGGACAGTTACCGGACGGCCGGACAGCGAGCTACCCATTGCTCACTGTCCGCAAGCCCGCGTCTACGTTGGCCGGAAATCGGGATCAGAATCTCGGCGACGCGTGACCTCGGCGGCGATAACGCCGTTGCCTGATGCGTTCGGCCTCCTCCTTTGCGAGCATTACTGCTTCGCAGAAGTCGGCGACCGCCTGCCACTCCTCCTCGCTCCGGACCATGGCCTCAACCAACTGGACGAAGTTCGTGATAACATATTAGTGAAACCTAAATAATCTACAACTTTATCAAAATGACAGTGACTTTAGCTTTAGCAGCCGCCTAATGACTAGTAAAAGTTAAAGGCAAAAGTAACAGTTAAACCAACAGTTAAAATTGTGAAGAAACGAATTTGACTGTTACTTTTACTTTATGACGTTACTTTGGCTGTTACTTTAGATGAAGAAACTGGCTATTATACTTTGAGATTCTTCCATACATCTCTTGTAGCGATCATCATAGCAGTTGCTCCTTTTCTACCCGTATCGTTTTTTTTTAAACTACTTAGTGCTTGATTTTGATCACACAATGCATCTATAATTTCTTTGGTTTTACTTTTTCTAATGGCTATGACCATTTACATTTGTAGCTTCCAGTAGTTGTATTCCATTTTCGTTTGTGTTAAACTAAATTTCAAGGTCTTTTTAATGGCTGGTCTCCTTATGTAGGCATAGTATAGGAAGCCTCTAACATTTATTACCTTGTTATGCTTTCGAATCACCACTGACATCACCGGAAGATGATTACGTTGAAAATATATTTCTGCGAAGGAAACCATAACTTATGCGTGTGAAATGCAATGTTTGTGCAACTGAAATCAATGCTAATCGTGAAGCGTATACAAATATACTTCTACAGTTGAAGTTCTATATTTCGTTTCGATCAAGCTAGGTGTCCGATGAGATTTGCCATCGGCTCAAAAATTATTTCCCTATTTGAATAAAGCAGCTTCAAAAATACGCCCTTAAATACCTCAGTTACTAATATATGGGACTCTTGTGCAAAATTTTACCCATGCATCAAATCTGAAGCTTTAATCTATGTCAGACTATAGTCTGACGTGAAGATTTAGGTATAATTTTCTAAGTAAATTACATTTAAAAAGGTTTAAATTATATAGTTAATGCTTTAGTGTAAGAAACGGAAAACAAATCGCTTAATTTCAAATAAGAATTAACTATAGCTAGCTCATTTCATAATAAATCCAACGAAAGACTTGTCGTATACGGTTCTACTACAAAACTTTGGATGTATTGTCATTTAAATCTCACGCTTCGATATCGCGCAATTATGTGGAGTGTTTGTTCAGTGTGTTCACAGTATACGCGCCGAAAGCGCGCAAAATGGTATACCAGAAGATATAAGGTGAAAAGAATTCAGGCAACGGCGCTCTCGCCGCCGCCGCCGGGATTCCGATCCCGATTTCCAGCCACCGTAGGCGCGGGCTTGCGGACAGTGAGCAATGGGTAGCTCGCTGTCCGGCCGTCCGGTAACCGTCCGGACCAAGCCCAAGTCGTCGACGGCGCGCGCTGTTCCCGCGCGCCTCCTTCCTTCCCCTCTTCCAGCCCAAAAAAGGTGAAAAGAATCAAAATAAAAATGCAGACAATATTGAAATGACAAACTCTCCGTGTCGTAAACTGGAACTTCGAAATACCAACTCGATGCGTCTGTCACGTTTACGAGTTGAGTAACTGCTTTCCGAACTGACTTCCTATTGTGAGTCAAAATGTTCTTCATTAGCCTCCTTATGAATCACCGACTTTTGGTAATACGCTGAGGTACAAGATGCCACATGTCTGCTACATATGGCATCTTGTAGGTACCCCAGCGCTTGCTCATAAATATTGCGTAAATAGTGTCTTAGTTTTATGTTTAAACATTTTTACTAACTACTTTAAACAACTGTTTAGAAAAACAGTTGTTATTTTAGGTAAAATTTTGTTTACTTACCTGGCTTTCAATGATTTGGATAATGACTCAATTTTATTTATATCTTCCTTTTGTCGTTATAGTTATGAGAAAAATGATTGCTGACTTATTTAGAACCGTGTAGTTACAGGCTGCCTATTTATGCACCTACGAAGTAGCAGTACCTGACTAAAAAAACATAAACATCCCTTTTTTTTTGGTTTAAAGACGAAAGAAGATTTTTCTAAATTAAAAAATAAAGTACCAATAACCTATAGGTAGTAGTCGGCGTTGCGTACAAACTACCGAAAGGTCATTGGAGTTGCTCAGCTGACGTTTTCTTAAAGAAATTAATTTCGTACATGCGTTAATTAATACGACTTTTGAAAAAAAGGTACTTTATTTTTTAATTGGTCTCTAAAAGTCAGTGTAGTGATACGAATTCCACCATAGTACAACATGTGCAGTAGCATTGTAAGTATCATTTGTATCCCTATTGCAGTCACGAACGTGCACCTGCTAATGCTACGCTTTTGTTTTGTCATCTAACCGTTCCTAAATATTTATTATCTGGGTAACACGTGTGTCTATGAATAATAAACCACGTTTCTTTTTGTTTATACCTGTCGTAACTAGTTTAACACACAAATTATGCAAAAATGCATATTTCGTAGCACATCAGATGCAAGCCTTTAATTTCATTGCATAATTCACTTCAAAAGAAAAGAATATTGATGCTATAAAATATTTTACATAATAATATACCGATTTTGCAAATCGTTTGAAGCCATAAGTAGTAGTAGGTCACAAGCTCATGCGACGAAATAATGTTCTCGTCGTAAATACCTACCGATTTTTACCGCTAAATAAATAGAATATTATAATGTATTGATTTTTTCTTCTTCTCTGTCAAATCCATCTAAAGGTCGTATATAAAAGTCTCTTTTTTAGGGTTCCGTAGTCAACTAGGAACCCTTATAGTTTCGCCATGTCTGTCTGTCCGTCCTCGCTTAATCTCTGTGACCGTCAGCACTAGAAAGCTGAAATTTGGTACCAATATGTATATCAATCACGGCGACAAAGTGGTAAAATAGAAAAAAACGTTTTATTAGGGTAGCCCCCCTATATGTAAAGTGGAAAGTGATTTTTTTTTAATTTCAACCCTAACGTGTGACATATTGTTAAATAGGTATTTAAAAATGAATAGGGGTTTACTAAAATCATTTTTTGATAATGTCAATAATTTCGGAAATAATCGCTCCAAAAGTAAAAAACAATGTCCCCCCCCTCTAACTTTTGAACCATAAGTTTAGAAAAATATGAAAAAAATCTGAAAAGTAGAACTTTATAAGGACTTTCTAGGAAAATTATTTTGAATTTGATGGAAAGAACAGTTTTTGTACAAAAAAGACAAAAGGGTTCTACAAAATAATTTCTGGGCTAAGTTTGTAGTATAATCGTATATGCAAGCATTTTTATAAACACATAAGTGGGTACACTTATTGTGACGGACGGGAAACTACGGAACCCTACACTGAGCGTGGCCCGACATGCTCTTGGCCGGTTTTTAGTGATAAGACTGCCCATTCTTCTTCTTCCTGCCCTTGTCCCATCCCTTAAAGGTCTTATTTGGGGTCTGCGCAACACGTTTTTCTCTTCCATTCTACCCTATCACTCGTCATGCTATTACTAACTTCCTTTTCTTTCAAATCGCTCTTCACGCAATTCATCCATCTTTTCTTTTACCTCCCTCTCCCTCTCCACCCGTCCACATGTATACTCATAACTCTTTTAGTAACATGCATTTCATCCCTCCTCTTTACATGACCATACCAAGACAAACGATTCCTCTTCAATTTGCCAGTCACTGGCGCCACTTTCAAACTTCCTCTAATAGGTATACTCATTTCTCAATTTATCCAATCTCGTCACACCACACATCCATCTCAACATTCTCATCTCCGCTACATGCAGTCTTTTTTCATCCGTCTTTTTCACAGCCCAACATTCTGATCCATACAGTATGACCGGTCTTATCACGGACTTGTAGATTTAACCCTTCAACTTGAGGGGCATCCGTGGGTCACAAGTTGTTCCAGTGACCTGTCGCCATTTCATCCATCCTGAATTGATCCGATGTCTTGTCTCGGTCTACCTCACCATCTCCTTGGATAAGCGACCCGAGGTACCGAAAGTCGGAGCAGATTGGTATGGGCGTTGATAAGACTGTCCATTGTTACACCTTATTAATTTTAAGGTTCTACTATATTTTTTATGATGTGCGATAAAGCGTACATCTGTGTATTATAGTCCCCAGTGTAATGATATTATATTATCGCAATGGATAATTAAGTAATAGTGCTAGCTTATATGAACGATTTTAACCAGTTGTGTGGTTAGAGTTAGAACAAGATTTAAGAAACTTCGGGGAAAGACGGTGGCTTCGCTTAGAGCCTTATTAGGGATCTCATTAAAAAGTGAGAATCACACAAAAGCGCCAGCTCAAGTTGTTGTTATGTCTCTCGTTTTGACTCTTTCACTTTTCACCTCAGCATGTATATTTAGGACGTTTTATTTAAAGAACCCTGAATATAAATAGGATGTCTAGAGCAAGCTGATAGCGTCAACCTTGTAGCATCGATAGAAAAAGCGGTAGCTTATTAATTCTTAACAGCGGTTCTCAATGTGTGGGCCGTATTACTTTCTTGTGAACATTTGATTTTAATTATAAACTAGAAGCTTTTGCTGGCGGCTTCGTCCGCGTACATAAAATATAGCCAATATGTCACTCAAAAATAAAGCATCTTTTTGATAGATGAAAAAACTAGCAATCGGACCAGTACTTTCAGACATTACCTTGTTTGTTGGAAACAAAAAAACAAACTTTACCTCTTACTTCTTACCTGTTTACTCTATATTAGTGTAGAAGTGTAGATGTAGATTTAACTGGCGTATTTGGATTTTCAAGTTGTCGGTCATTTAGTCAAACACTAGTGTTTTGTAATTGTTGTCTCTAAACAAGATTATAAATAGGATATTTGTTGGGACAGTTCGAGGCAGTTTATGCATGTACTTGCTATCATGAATTTCTTTTTTTTGATCTTTTTTTTCAGGTTTTTTTTTTGATCTTCCTTGGTTTGTTTCCAGGGTCTTGGTTATCTTTGTTTTTTTTTTTTTGTATCGACATTAATGCATTTTGTTGGTAATATTTCGAGAACTGCTTTTGGTTTCCTTATCATAGTTTAATTCTCTGGGATTGCGAGGTTTTTTCTATTTCTTTAGTTTCTAGCAACTCGCGTCTAGTAGTCACTATTTTCTCTTACCTCTGCGGCCCTAAAAAGAAACAAGTTGACTACCGCTTATCAGCAGCCTAGACCCAGTAACAGTGTAGCCGGTGTCGGTCGTTGGCGAACATGCGCTCTTGTCGCGCCAACTGCTACTCTTCGGCGACTAACCTGGTAGATAGCCTACTTACTAACTGGTTCTGTTTATAGAGCTGTTGATAACGACAAAAGCAAAAAGTAAAGAAAATATATAGTTTTTTTACTCTTAATTAATGGGCTTTGTTAGGTTGTGGGTTAAAATATAACCAACATGTGAAATTCTTACTAGAAGGTGATGAACCATGCAGATACCAGCGAGACGATAACGTTAGGCAACATTTGTTGATTAACAGTTTAGGATTTATTTATCACCAAGTTTATCGTAAACACTGTTTCTGATGCTTTTTGCTGTTTAAATACTAATTCATAAAACTTTAAAAGAGACGAAAAATTACGTATTCCATTACCCTCTTGGATTCGGAGAGTCTTTTCAGAATTTCGGTCCAAGCATTTTTTTTTTTTAATTTTTTTGTCATCTTTATTTGAAGAATCCCTATGTACCATCGCGGCCATTTCTGCCTGATCACTTAAAACATTTTTGCCTGAATCCTGCGGCGCGGCGCCAAAACTAAACGCTTTGAAGATTTCGTTTCGAGTGCAAGCAAAAATGAACTTAGCGGTGGTCAGGGGAGTGTTTTTGATGGTACATGATACTGTTGACAAAGCTACCGCGGCCCTGGAACGCAAACTTAAGGAACATGGTTGAGTTAAAAGTGTTGGTGAGTGGTAGAGTAGATACGGTGGAAGTTATTTGATGAGATCCATACAAAAAAGAGCCTTGAATAGAAACAGCTGAAAGTCTAAAAAATTAAATTATTTTTTTTATACAGGTCGTAAAATTTAAGATAATGTCCTAGGAAATAATAATAATATTCCACAAATATCACACAGCGCCGTCTAGTCCCAAGCTAAGCAGAGCTTGTGTTATGAGTTAATAAAAATACTTAAATATTTCTAAATACATACATTTTATAGATTAATTACACCCAGACACAGAACAAATGATCGTGCTCATCACACAAACATTTGTCCTGGGTGGGAATCGAACCCACGACCTCCGGCATAGCAGTCAGGGTCACTAACCACTAGACCAACAGGCCTGTCAAATTAAACTAGTTTTTCTCTAGAATACAAAGTTTGATTAGTTGACCTAATTTCCAGATCAGAAAAAATAACAGTAAAACGCAAATTACATCACTAAAGTTATGATGCCACATAGCTCCTAGAAAAAACTTGTTATTCTATATTAAGCTCGTGATATAGTTTTACTTTGAAGATTTAGTGACGTTGTTTGGTTTAGGTAAGTAGGCATATACATGCAGGAATCCCGGACTTACTCATGTTTATAAAACAGTCTGATGATGAGTTAAAAAGTCCTTGCTGTTTTCCTTACATACAAGAATATACGAGTATATATATATATGTATATTTAGTTTTTAAATACTGTATTGGAAATAAGTACAATGGGCGGTCTATCGCACAGGGATTTTTTTTACAAACAACCTTTGGATGGACTGAAAGAAATGAGTTAGATAGGTATGTATATCGGTAAAGAAGAATTACTTACATAATTTATGAATCACCTAGATTAACTGTCAATTTGAAACCATATAATTTCGTTTTACTGCAAGTGTCCACCATTTTTTAAAATGTGGAATATAATTTAACGACTTCTCCCACTCTAGAGCTGAGTAGTGTTGGATTTTTACTGACTAAAACCACACCTATATTCCTTAAGTAGATCTTTACGTCCCAGAGTCACGAGTACCCCTTTCATAAGTCGACCCATGGCCCTGGCCCCAGTAGGCTCCGTCCCTGATGGACCTCTACGGTTTTGCTGACATCACTTTGAGGCGCGCGTAGAACACTACGTGCCATCAGCAACTCGGGTGGACGGCTACCGGACAGCCGGACGGCGAGCTAGCAATTGCTCATCCTCCGCAAGCTAACGCCTACAGTAATGTGTCCACCATGCAAACTTAATTTGATGAAATACATGGATTTATCGCGTTATGGTAACAAACAGCAAAGTATTTAAAAACCTCGAAAATTAACCTTACCAAACAAAACAAGTTTTGAACATTAACGATCTCCGATGTGTAGATAAGCCAGTTACTGCCTATGACCATAGACAAGGTCAGTTAATTGTGGCGTAGTGATCTATGGTGAGGTCTGTCGTACTTCTATACAGCCATCTGGGTCAACTGTTTACATAAAATGGCACGCACCGCTTGACTCATCGACGTACGTTGAATTATTTCGAAATTCGTCAATTATCGACGTAGTTTCTTCATAATTCAGTTGGACGTCATTGAAATACTTGGATTTATTTTTTATTGGTTTCAAAAAACAATTTTGTCACGGTGGTACATCTGTTTTATTTGTACAGGTGTTCGGTACAATGAAAAAAAAAACGACATAGATACTTTGAGTCGTCAGTACCACTAGGTTCAACGATTTGTGACAGAGAAAGGAACAGACGATCTAGAGCAATTGGGATTCGCCGCTCTTGCTACGGAATCTTAAAAACGTATTTAGATTTTATTTGAGTAGCAGTAGGGTTTGAGTAGGGCCACTTGGGGCACTCCAACAAGTGGGCCAGCGTCTGGCATTTAAACGGCGCTAACAATCAAACTTAAGTTGGTACTTATGTTTAATTCGATGATTGAGTCTTATCTACTTATCTATCTAATAACAACCCTAGCGGCTAGACAGTACTTTGTTAAAAAATCGAAATATTGTCAGAAAATCTACAGTAGTATACCTACCTACCATAGATTTTTTATTAGGTAGGTATTTAGTAAATTGGGGTAACTTTGGCCCTGGGATATTTTTTATATCCCATAAATTAGGTATATTTTTTGCCTGCTCTTGGGAGGAGCGCGAGGGCGCATCAGACTTTTACTGATTAAAAACTCACTCCTGTTCCTTCGTTGCCTTTCATACCAGGGCCAAGTCTTCCTTTCAGAAGCAGACCCTTGGCCCCAATAAGCTTCGACCTTCTGGGCCTTACGATTTGCCCTGGGATATAACTTTGGCAGAAGCTCATTAACAAAAATACAGAAATCACAGTTTCTCATTTCCACTTCAAAACTGACTTCAAAGAAGATCTATGAAAAACATAACAAATTCGGGTTATTATAAGAATTTTATCAGTTCACGGTATGACGAATTTGGACCAAGGTAAGTATTGTTGTGGTTACAATAAAATTAACGCTAAATACTACGTAGTTATCCTACCGAGTACTGACACAATACGGTAGGTCTCATACCTATGAGTATCAATGGCATATTAGGTAGGTGTATGATGTCCATAGTAACTTCGTATTGTTTTACTATGGTATCATTATCTATGGTTTCAATTTTGAATTGGCCCAAGGCCTCATGACCGAAAGCACACTTATATCTAGCAATCGTCCTAATAATTCATATAACTGACTGACCCGTTGGTCTAGTGGTTAATGGCCCTGACTGCTATGCCGCAGGTCGTGGGTTCGATTCCCACGACCTGCGGCATAGCACCACCCTGGACAAATGTTTATGTGATGAGCATGATCATTTGTTCTGTGTCTGGGTGTAATTTATCTATAGTATGTATGTATTTAGAAATCTATAACTATATTTATCAGTTGTCTTGTACCCATAACACAAGCTCTGCTTATCTTGGGACTAGACGGCGTTGTGTGAAAAAAAAAAACTTATAGGGGAAACTGACTGACTGACTGAAATATCAAAGCACAGCCGATACTACTGGGACTAGGAACTTTTTTGCACAAGGCTTTCTTTTTAGGGTTCCGTACCCAAATGGCAAAAAACGGAACCCTTATAGATTCGTCATGTCTGTTTGTCTGCCTGTCTGTCTTAAATAAGTTAATTGACTTCTAAAATAAGAGAATGATAAAACTAAAAAAAATATATGATGTAGGTACACTACTATACAAACTGCCAACGAAAATTGGTTTGAACGAGATCTAGTAAGTAGTTTTTTAAATATAAAAAATACATAACATAAATCTAAAAAAATACACTAATATTAAAACATCGATCAAAGTTACAACGAACTATAAGAACTTTTATATTATGTTAGATACTTGCTGCTACGGAACCCTTCATGGGCGAGTCCGACTCGCACTTGGCCGGGTTTTTTGATGTAGGCGAGCACTTAGAAATGTTTTTACTAGTTTAGTCCCTAAGGGGATGTAATGGGATTCTAAAAGTTTGAACCCAATTTCACACGGCGAAGCTGCTGGTAGAAGCCAGTCTGTACCTTTATATTTTAAATCAATCCTAATTTCAATTGGACACGTCATCACGCGTGGACGACTGAACAAATTTCGCATTTTTTTTGTGTTCTTTACTTTCAGGAAAAAATTAAGCAAGTAAGTTTCAGGAAACTACGAACACTGTAATCTTCGCGCGTTTGGCAGTTCACAGCTAAGACAGTATAGACAATGTCTGTCGGGTGAGTTATTGCTCCATAATTATTAGTTTCTTAGCATATCTCTTACGTGATAATGCTAGAAGCATTTTATACAGGTCTCCCGTCTTCTTTCGTGTCGATTCAACTCTTTTTGTCCGATCAATATGTTGCCAGGTAGAAAGCTCTCTCGTTGGCTTCGTTTAATGGACCTTTTCCATCAGAGAGGTACTTTGCAGTTGCCAAAGAGTGGGATGTTATATCTTCTGAGCTTGCAGTATGTAGGTACATTAGAATATTTTTTTTTTATTGTTAGCCTGTTCTGTACCTCTCACAGAACACAGGAATAATACAGTTCTGTTTAATGGTGCCACTTCTGGGCAAAGGCATCCCTCCACTCCTTCCATCTTTTCTATTACTTATAGTAAAAAAATTGTTGTAGCTCTGACTGCACTTAAGCTTACTACTTACCAGTAACTGAGATCTGGCGGCAAGGTATTCTAATATTTTTGGCGATTGATAAAAAGGATTCCAAAATGATTAAGAATATTCAAAAGAAAGAAAGAAAAACATTTTAATTGGCGGAAAAGACGCAATCCGATATTCGTCCGTACAGACCCTAGATTGAAGCAACTAGAAATCATCAGAGGAGTCATCAGAGGTCTTTGTCCAGCAGTGGGAAGGTACAGGCTGACTATATCCATCTAACGAGTTTCTCCTAGTCACAAAGATATCTGACACATCAATAAATCCCTTACTTCTCCTTTCCCTTGTAAGTTCTTGCCAGAATGTTGTCCAAATAGACAGCATCACGTTTATTAGAAATCTCACGATACTAATATCACTTAAGCCAAAACCTCGTGAAACTGGAGAATTAATAATAATATTTAGCTATCTTGCAAATGCAATGCATGAGAAAATGATCTTTACTACAGCGCAAATTGGATATGTCAATACTTGAATTTTTTGTAGTTTAGCTTACAAAGAGAAGTCATTGAAAATTGTAGGTACCGTAGGACTACTACTTAGTAATTTAAATAAGGCTGTTATCATCACCTACATTTCTGATTCCTTGAAAGAAGCAAGTAGAAGACAGTCGCTCAAACATTCGTCATGCATCTCCTTAAAACAGGTCAACAACTTCATATAAGCATATCGCATGACCCCGTTACTTGTGATCGGGTACGGCCTTGGAAGCATCCTTTAATCATGTTCGAAAATTAAAGTTTTCGAAGGCTTTTCCCCATGAGCTGTATTCTCGGAGCGGGGTGAGACGGCTGCGCCTCATCTCCTTTCGCGGCGGTAAGGCGACACCGCGAGAACTCCCGCGTCTCTCGCCAGTCGCACCACAGCACGCGTCGACTCGACATGTAAGTACGACTACGCTCTGTCAGTGCCCCATAGTGTTCAAGTGAAAAAAAAAATACAAGTGTTTTTTTTAAAAGCCAAGGTGCATTGATCTTGCCTCGGCCTTTAATCGATTGTCCGTCCTGGTAAGTAGGGTGGTAGTGCAGTGCTTATCGACGTTCTGGTGCATTTATCGGTAATTTACAATAATTATGTGCTCGTTATTCTTCAAAGTTAATTTTGATCAACTCGTTTTATGATGGGATTAAACATTAAGATAAAATATTTTTCAACAGAATTATATATGCGGAGCCTTTGATTGTAACAATTATTATTTTCCATCATTTTTGTTAAAACATGTATACTATATAAATACTTTTTAGTTCGACCTACGATACGTCTCCTAACATGCCAGCAGTTTTGTAATCATGTTCCATTTCTATTTTTGAATATCGCGGTGCTCGGTTTCATTTTCGGTTAGCCAATAGGAGAGGGCTACGCTGAAGTTTTCCCGCGCTTTTGGCAGGTTGCCAGTTGCCGACCAATAGCGTGGAAGCGCGGGATGTGTGGGCGGCCGACGAGCATGCGCGGTTACGCGCGGCCTGTCAAACTCTATGTCGCCTATTTTATTTTTCTATTTTATATTTAGATCAGAGATAAATTTCTAGCCAGCTGGTGCTCTATATTTTGAGAAAAGAGAGCGCATACCGGAGCTTCCTCTTTCAACAACGAATGAACTTTGAATTCTCTAATGTCATTAATATACCTACTATTTAATATTTTAGGTTCCTGTCCTTAGCAACTTATTTGATGATTAATTTTAATACATAAAGTATATTAAACAAGGCATACTATACAGAACAATTTCACAATTAAACATTGAAACACTTGAAATACCGGAAAATTGATGGCCGCCTCGGGACCGAGTCGATTGTAAAGAAAGCCAAGGTCATGACGAATTTTAATTATTGTCACCATAAGTTGGGAATTTCGTAAATCTGTTAATTGAGTAAATCAATTTATTTTAATTACAATATCGGTTGACGAAAAGGAAAACGTACAGTCTGAATGCAAACCAGAGGCCTTCCTCCATTTCTTATACATCACTCGCTATTGACAGATATAGTAGAATCCTTCATGAAACATTATCAGCCAAAACATGGGTTGGCTGGGTTAAGAAAAAGAATTCTAATTTTCAGATGTTCCTTATGAATAAATTGACATTAGCACTTCAGTTGCCATGTTACCTATAACTATTTTATTTTCTGCCTTCTGTTTAGTCTAGGTACACCTAAAAAGTTGGCATTCCGCACCGTAATCAAATAACAGTTTGGGAAGCTTCAGAAAGAGTTTATTTTTAAAACATAGAAGTTATGCCTCTTAAAAACTTGCCAATGTAGCAGAAACTTGGCTCTTATCATTCCAGTTGGAACATTTCTTTGATATTCGCCTTGATATTTATTCCTCATAATCTGATCTGTTCACTAAACTTGATGCTGTTGTATCTATGTATGTATATTTTGGGTCAAGTCGGCATACTTCATTAGATACAAGAAAACTAATGGTTTTGGACCAGGGCCAAAAACTATTGCGTGACGTCATCCTTACATCTAAACAATAGCACACATAACCTTAATATTCTAATTAAATTGTATACAATGAGCTATATATTATAATCGCTCAATGCTACCATAGACATGCTTCTAGAATCCTTAATCTTAATCATTTGTAAGGTCGTCTGTGTATTTTCCAGTCTTTTAAGAGGAACTACAAGTCTGAATGTTCTGGCAAAGTGTAGTGTATGATCAGGTCAGACCAATCAATAAGTAATTATACTTCCTTCTGTTCGAGTCGTATTCCTTATTACTTGAGAGTTGTGAAGTTCCCGCTGGATTAACTTCTTACTGATGACGTCTCGCCATCTATGACTGTTCTTCGTGTCATGAAGTGCGACGTGAAATTGGGTGTCCAATGTGGTGTGGACCTGATAAGCACACCTTTTTAGGCTTAGGCTTCTTGGTTCTTGGTTTGACATCAAATATGCCAGTTGCGATGAGCTGTTCAAGGTGGTGGCTATAATTATTTCAAGCCCTTTAAAATAAAGCTGTCAGATCAATGTAGCTCTGTTTTCAATGTTGCATTATGTGTGTGATCGAGCTTGCAGAGCTTGCGTGGAATGTGAATGCAAATATATAAACGATATTAGCTTACGACGTTTATATTGTAGGAAACAAAATGCCTGCATTATCTCGAGAATGCAAATATGGCGAGTGAGTATGCTTCTATTTGTACGATGCGTGCTGGAGACGAATCGTGACAAGTAGTTCGTTGGATGCGTTATGAAATTTTTTTTTTGTTATATTTTATATTCTCACTATTAGCTCTGTCACCTTGCGGTTTTACCCGTGTTTTTGGTTATTTTTCTGCTCCCGTGGGACATACCAACCATGATGTTATATAGTCTTCCTTGATAAATCAGCTATCCAACACTTCTTTTTACTAAGGATATGGTCGCGTTTGGCCACTATCTCACCTAATGATTTTACTATTGACTAAATCAAATTTTTCAATTCGAACCAGTAGTTTCCAAGATTATCGCGTTAAAACAAATAAACTCTTCAGCTTTTTATTAAACGTATAGATGTGTTTATGACTTCTTGATATTATTTCGGATAAAACAGCCATGTGTTTACTATGAATCAAGACATGAACAAACTCATTTCATCAACATCAACCACCCAAGATCTTAGTGACTTTGTCGAAGAATAGAATAGAATAGACTTTATTGTACACCAAAAAGTAATACAGCTTATACAAAAACTTCAATTTGTGGGTACAATTATGGCGGTCTTATCGCTGAAAGCGATATCTCCCAGACAACCTTATTATGGATCAGACCTCAATCTTATAAATAAGACAACTTTAATAAGTTGCAATAAACAATTCGCATTACAGTAAACCTGCAGTATAAAGTCGTGCCTTATAATAAAGAGAGAATCTGAATTCAATCAATTTTATAGATCTAATTTATTAAAAAAACTGCAAAACAATAGCTACCGTTCACTATCATCGCAACGTATTAGCATTTTGATACCGGTTTGAGAGAATAAGGTACATCATACTCAGTGGCGGATTTTACCAGCGCGGGGCCTGTAGCAAATTCGATCAAGGGGCCCCTTTCATCATCATCATATTAGCTGAAAGAAGTCCACTGTTGGACATAGGCATCTCCCAAGCGTCGCCACAACGACCGGTCCTGTGCGTCGCGCATCCTTCAGATTCCAGTGACTCTGATTTGTTTTTTTTTTGTACGTAGAAGCATCAATCATATAATAGTTCAGTAATGATTCATATTAGTGGTTTATTTTACGCATAACATTCACATAAAGATTGAAAAAAACAGAGTGTTTTCATTATAAGGGGGCCCTGTGTAGACCTATTACTCTCATTGTTATTCTTATAATCACCAATAACCCCTTGGATTTTGATTGGGCAAGAAAATGTGGTAATGAGGGAAATCTGAGATTCTGCTATCTTATTCAATGAAATAATCAGCTGTATTCATATTTTAATAAATATACTTTGACTTTCCTTAAACCTTTATGGTACACCATGATAATTTACAAAATATGTGGATATCAGAGTTCACGTAGCTGCGTTTTTTTTCCAGAGAGAGATCACAGTAGAGAGACTTTAAATTTTTGCGTTCTAGTGCAGGATCCTCGAACATGCGGGGCCCCCAAATTCGCGGGGCCTATAGCATTTGCTACTCTTGCTACAGGGCTAATCCGCCACTGATCATTCTACATTATACCTACCTAGAGGCTAAAAGAATTCCATTAATGTCTCTGGTCCGTTGACCGCTGAGTGGACCCTTTGAAATTTATCGCGAAATGTGACTCACACGCAAATGCTTTTCTTTTGAATCACGCGCGGCAGGATTTTGTGAGATGATGTTGATTTAGGTGTGTGAATGTGTAAAACAAAGAATGTTTTGAGTAAGGTTGGTTGTCGTTGTGAATATAGATATTTTAAGTTTTAATCATTTAATGTTCGCTAGGCTGTTTTCACGGTTGCTCGCTCATTTTTTTCTTAATTATTTATTGTATGTACTCCAAAACTTAGTATAGTATACAGTGAATAGATATAATTCATGTACAAAGGCCAGCTTAACTCTGCGATGAGATTTCCATGGGTCGACCGAAATCACCCCGAGGTCCTGGGACGCAAGTCAAAGAAGGAACAAAGGAGTGGGTACTTACGAGTTCAAATTCATATTCAATACTTCCAGTACAAAAGTGTTTCCTCCCCCCCACGCTTCCCTCACACCTCTTTCTCAGTCTAGCTAAAAGTCAAAAAGTCAAAAGTTTTTTATTTCACATAGGCCTACATGGGCACTTATAAAACATCAGAAGCTAGTGCACGGTTCGAAATTGGTCGTTTCCTATGGAGAAGAACCGGCAAGAACTCCATGGTTACAAGCTACTGAGGATCTTAACAGTGCTTGAAAAATCAAAACACGTCCCATATAATTGTTAAAACACTGTTACGTTAGTAGAACGTAGGACTAACTGAATCCGAATTATCCCTTTAGAAAGATTTTTCCATGTAAGGAGAACGATGACCTCGTAATGAAGATTTGGGACACATAGACAATGGGATCTATCGGTACTTTCTTAATTCGCCTGTTCGTGGTCATGGGACATTCTTTCACTTATGATGCAGTTCGAATTTTAAATAGTATCTAAAAGTCTTTGTATCTAGCCAGTTACTGACATACCAATTAATCGACTATGTTTGGAGATTATATTTATGAATGCTTATAAAAATTTACACATAAACAAATATTCTCACGTTGAACGCATTTTTGCATGTAGGTACCTACAGTAATTAACTAAACGTGACGGAATTCATGACCTGCCTAACAATAAGTAGTACGTCATCCATATAAATTTATTTCTCTATAAATGTATAATACCAAGATACGTAGGTAATATTTTGCAGCGATACTTGTTTTCTCCTATCGGTTTTTGCTTTTTAATCACCATGAAGCATTACCGTTTGTCGATTGCCAGTAATATAGTTCTTGGCAGAGGTTCTTAACCTTTGTCTGTAGTAATGACTAGAAAAAAGTTAATGATTTGTTAACTCATTCCGATAATCGGTACACTTATTTCACTTTATCGGAATTACTCTGTGCTGTCATTTACTGACTGAGTTTTTCACTTTTTGTGATGGTTATAGATTAGTTACTACGCTGTTTATCTATGCGATTTGTAATTAGTAGTTTAGTTTCTATAGTTTTAGCTTTCATTATACTTACCTGATGATATTTTTCAGCACAGGTAGGTTTGAGCAATTCTTAAAATCACCTTTAATCAAAAAAATCACCCCTTAACTCTTTGAATGTCGTAATTAGAGACACAATAGAAGAACAATTACCTTATGTCGGACAGTGTAACTTAAGACATTCGAAAGGACAACGACTTAACTTAGCAAAAAGTAAATGCAGAATTATATTATATTAAGTCTTAGGTACGTACACAAGTAACTGCTATATTTTGAAAGTTATGAACGTCAAAGTAAGAATGAAAAGGTACGTTGGTACCCTTTTATTCTACAAGTAAACCAAAGAAAATCCTGCACTCAAGATCAATGCACCCCCGGTTCCATAAATAGCTAGTGCTGTTCCACAAACTTATTGACATAATAGGCTCCGGGACACTGGTACTTACTTATACATTTTCTTTAATTTCCTCTATGCGGCACAAGGCAGGCAGGTCGCAAAACTTGACTTATTCGTGATTTTTTACACGTTCCAATGAAGGTTGCTTATTTTTGTATTTTTGTGGTAGCTCAATATTTCACGCTGTGATTTTTGCTTCGGATTTGCAAAAAAATCAGTCGTGGTTTAAGAATACTAGTATAAATCAGAAATGTTTTGCTGAGTCAGAGGCACAACAATGCCCTATTTCCAAGCTATTGTTGAGTTTATACCACTTAATTGTTGGGCGTTGAAATATGTTGAATCAAAAGTTCTGAATAAGGTAAATTTAGAAGTTGGCTTGCTCGAAAATTTAGGAGTAAGAAGTTATGAGAAAGCCATAGGAACTGCCTACCAAATTCCCTACAACCAGATGAAAACGTCAGAAAATAATGTGTATGTGTTACTGTTGTAAACAAATGTTCACAATCATCTTTCATTACAGCTTTTGCATCTAGAGGAGTAAACAAACACAAACCGCCAAAATGGACGCGATCAAAAAGAAGATGCAGGCGATGAAGCTGGAGAAGGACAACGCGCTTGACCGCGCCGCCATGTGCGAGCAGCAGGCCAAGGACGCCAACCTCCGTGCCGAGAAGGTACGCGACACACGACACCGTTTATGGTTAAAGGGCACCGTCGTGTGCACATTACTTTATTTGTAGTTTTTAATAGTCGATTATGGGTAACCCAATTACACCACTGCTGCACTGCAAAGATAAAAAATAAAAACATAAAACGGTGTTTGAAATTCAAATCGAGTCAAAGACCAAGGTGGGAACAAAATAATAAGTAATATGTTTTATTTGTGGTTCCTAATAGTCGATTATTGCCAACTAATTTACACCACCGTAAAAGATAAAAAAATAATTAAAAAACCAGAACCTGTGTTCGAAATTAAAATTCAATCGCTTCGTGGTCATCAAGACAAAAAAAAAACAACAATTATGTTTTGCGTTTTAATTTAATTGCCAAAAATTAATTATCTATGTAAAATTGTTACAATATTGAGACATATCTCTCTAATGGGAACATTTACAAAGAAAGAAATACAAAAGATATCGTAAACAAATTATTTAATTGCAGATCTATATGTCGAATTTAAATCTGAGTCTATGAGAAATAGTGAAAAGTACTGAAAGAGTACCTATCAAGCTCGATTTTGATGAAATTGAAAAATATACATTTGGATCAAAAGAAAAACAAGTAGCCAGTACGTAGTCATATTCTATTTGATGGAAAGTGGAAAACTAAGAAAGTAGCTATTACTGGCTAGGAATATTCATTTGACACTATAGTGAAACAGTTTTCGATTTCGTCGGAGTATTTTGTGCTATTCCTCATAGAAAAATTCATCATAATAAACTTATAATCATTTTTTGTTGTAGAATTTTTTCATTATGTTTTGACTGGTGCCAAGCGTAAAAACCTTGTTTTTATAGCTGCACTGCAGGACACTGAACTTTGATTTAAAAAAAAACATATTCCTTTATTGATTAATTGCAATAGCATTGTCACGTTATTAGGATCCAGTTTCAAAGTGGATTGAGTGTCTGTTACAAACAATACGTACGTTATAAAGACATATAAATATATAATTTAAGACAATACTTAATGTTAACAATTTTCAATATTGGTTTCGATTTCGAAATTACTTTATTATTAAAAAATAAAACAGATTAATGACCTGTAGATCTTATTATAAAAATATTAAATATCCAAAAGATATATAATATAAAATGCTATGACGCCTATGGCAAAAATACATTTTCTATTAAATTAATAAAAATCCAAATATGTCTCATTAACCAAACACGAACAGCTGGAATTAAGACATTCTTAACCAATAATTACACAAGGGCAATCGTAATTATTCCGTAAAAAATAATTTATAAAATATACGAGAGTAATATTTCGCATTTCGTTTTGTTCTGTGACAGGCCCAAGCCTTGACCACGGCGATGTGTCAGGGCTAAGGACACCAACCTCCGACAACTTAGATATATGTCTGTATGTGGCTTATTGCATTATGCGCTTAAGTTCTTACAGTTGTACGACTGTATATGCATATTATACTGTTGGTTGTGGTAGTGTATGCACTTTGCGAGCTTGTATATCCAGTGTTAGGGATCTATAGTTATGAATCACGGAATATTTAGGAATACATAAAAGAAGTGACATGATAATGTTTGTATGATAAAACTTAAGCTTTGACAGCTTTTGGCAGATTTCTGACAGCCAGATTATTCCCTTTTACTCCTGGTATAAACAATATTCTATGTGATATTCCAGGACAGGATATCCTATGTGGTGTATCCATTTGCCAAATTTCATCCGAATTCATTCAGCCGTTTGAGCGTGAAAGAGTAACAAAAAATACATGCATACAAACTTTTGCCTTTATAATATTAGCTGGATGTCAAAATGCCATATTTGTTTCGCATATAAAAATCATTTAATTATTGAAAAATCAGCCGTAATTGAAATAAATATAAAACACTAGCTTTTGCCCGCGGCTTCACCCGCGTTTATAAAATATAGCCTATGTCACTCAGGAATAAAGCAGCTGTCTATTAGTGAAAAAATTTCAACATTCGGACTTTCAAAGATTACATACTACAAAAAAAAAAACTACCTCTTTATAATATATTAGTGTAGTTAACAACAAAGGAATAAGTAGGTAATAACAGCTCAACAGCTGGTATTGTTATTAATGAATTGTATACTGGTAAACGTCACAAAATTAAACACAACACAATATTTTTCCTCAAACAAAAATATGGGAGCTATTATTAATGAAATGAGTAAATATAAAGGAAAGAAAGTTTACAAACCTTTATTTTGCAATATCTCTTTCCTGTTGGACTGCAGTATATATTGTATGAATACAACATTCATACATACATATCCTGTATAGCATATATATACATATATATCCTGTATAGCTTCATTCTAGATAAGCTACTAGACTTTTATGGCAGACATTCTTCCGTTGTACTGAAGATTTCGAAAAGGATAGCATCAAAATCAAAAATCTACAAAAAGCCTTTCATAAATCTCAAATCTTTACCTTACATTTCTAAATGTGAAAATTTAAATAATTTCAGAGAGGTTGACTATAGTCTGTCTAAAAAAGTCAAACGACTTGGAAATTTTGAAACGAATTAAAAATCTGTTATACGTACTCGTATTACATACAATACTTTTTATAAGGTTCTATTAGTAAACAATGATCATCTCTTTGCAATCTTGATTGTTCAACTAGTGTTGACTACATGAGATTTCAATAATTTGGTTATTTTATTACATTACTCAAGCCGTTTGACTTTTTAGACAGACTACTAAGACAATGATAAAAAGATTAATATAGATGTATAGAAAAAGAAAACAATGCACGATCCCAAAAAACTTTAAAACATTCAGAAGGACCGATCGACCGCACGAAGACCTTATCATATTCAACAAACAACAACCATTGATATAAAATTTTGATACTAATTTGTTTATTACTCTGTCGTAGGCCGAGGAAGAGGCGAGGCAGCTCCAGAAGAAGATCCAGACCATTGAAAACGACCTGGATCAGACACAAGAGGCCCTCATGCAGGTCAACGCCAAGCTTGAGGAGAAGGAAAAGGCTCTCCAGAACGTGAGTACTTACTACCCTGCTATTGGTTATATAGAACCAATTTCATAAATTGATTGTTGGAGTCCATTGGTTTGAAATTTCCTATGGAATCAATCTTATGATCAGTCGATAAGAAATAACTTTATTTAAATTACTTTATCTCCTGTATATTGGCTGTAGAAACAGGAATCGAACTTGATAAATTCTAAAAAGAAATACGTTCTATGGTTCTACGTTTTCATCTTTAAATAAAAGGTAGGGTTTTGTACTACATAAAAAATTCATAAATTATCATATTAGTATATTTGCTCTGTGCTCGGAGTTTTTCGGCCAAAGTTGGATATGTAATTCACATGAGGGCACATAACACAGCAGCAATCTAAGCTCGCAATCACATGAAGAGACAATGATTTTAATCATGGTCGAAATCGATTAGATGGCAACATCATCATTCACATCATTATTGTGAAGATATCAATTGCCATATTTATCTCTTCAGTTGCTTTTATACTCGTAAAAAAGTGTAGATCCGTCTGAGTATAGCAGGGTATTTATTTGATCTGCAAGTTTATTTATCGAGATCGTCGACCTACTTGCTGCTACATACATATCCTTCTTTCTACTTCATTACCTAGGATCGTGACCGTGACTTCTCAGGTGATGGATTAGCATAAAACGTGTCGGTGTCACCTTTCTTGGGCATTGTCCGAAGAAAAATATACAGGAGTATATTTCAAGCGTAAAAAATAATCCTTTGTTAACCTTTTTGTCAAGTGCCGTTGCCACAAATAACATGTCGATAAGGATTAGTATTTTACATGAGTTTTGAGATCAAAATCTCCGAGATTAGTTTCGTTGGGTTTTCTTATTTTTGTTACTTTTTGTGGTTAGTTTGTCGTTGTCTGCTTCATGGAATATGGAAATGTTAATGCTTACTGTTTGTTTAAGAAATGATCAAGTAAACCTCTAATATTAATATATATCTAGAACAAATGGTAATGGTTTGCTGCTTGTAAACAATCGATGAGATCATTGAAAAGAAATAATTGTGTAGTACCTACCGACATATCAAATTAGATCACGTATGTGTCAATAATGAGACAAATTATAAAGATCAAGATGCGAGCCAAAACCTTGGCCGATTGGCAGAGAGACTGAATCACAAGAGAATATCTAAATGACGAAGATGCCGATCAGTTGAATGGTCCGCGATGAAAATATCATCGATATAATGAAGATAAAATACCATTGTAGTGTCGCCCCACTACCAAAATAAACGAGGAAAGACGACATGCGCCATATGTAGCCTTGAATTATGATCGTCAATAATTATGGAGATAATATTGATTGTATGATTAATTAATAGTTACTGAAGCTTCAACCTATTTACTTGGCTGCTACAGTAATCGAAACTTGAATCAATCTCACAAACTCAAGAATTTGATGAAACTAGGATGTTAATGCGATAGAAGTCAAATCCATCTAGCAATCATGAACAAAAAATCTGGACTCTTTTGTTTCTTATTTTGTTGTATCCAAAGGTCACATCAACATTGAAATTTCCCTCAATATTCTTAAGATGATGTCATATTATTCTAATAGAGTTCCAATAGAACACGTGTAGCAATACCAGATGCCCTGTATACCGGAACGCCGCGCTGTAGGGGGCTGCGTTCAGTGCGCACCGAGTTATTTTCAGCGCTCGGCACCTAATATGGGCCCGCCGCCCGGTGTTTCAGTAAAAATAGACGCTGGACTCACTTGATACGTCAGCCACCTACATTTACTAAAGTATGGAATTTTCTCTCAAATAACTTTTTAGAAACAATTAATTGTACTTAGAAAAGTTTTTAAAACAATTTTATTGGTAACATTCAATTAATTCAGAAACGTTTCTTTTTTATTAATTTTTTTAGGAAACTAAAATTGATCTGTGATAAAAAAACATAGAAGCTATTATTACCAAAACATTTAGAAAGCATTTAAAATTCCCGCGTCTAACGATAAACAAATGAGCGCAGCTCGGTGGGTAAAACAGTGTAAGAAAAACAAAAGATGGCAGGTTGTTAGGTGCGACTACAGCGCTGCGGTAGTTCATTAGGAGAGTCAGTCAGTCAACATGGCCGCTGGCGCTGCGCGGCCGGACGGACCGCGCCGAGTGTAGTAATGTCCGCGTCCGCGCCCCACGCCCACGGGCGCACCCCCGTGCGGCGCCGGGGCCACCAGCACCACCCGCGCCTGCGGGGCGACCGCCTGCCCGCCCCCGTCGCGCCCCCCAACACTGATCCGTCCAAACAAGTGACCTTACAAACAGACGATGTTGTGCCTTGTGTCAATAGTGTTAGTGAATCTCAAGAAGTGACAAGGACAAATAGTGACGATGCACTTTCGAATCAGAGTAATATAATCGAGGACTATACGAATATTGACGACGAGATTGATTTTGAACCTAGAATAAAGGACCCTGAGTCGCTTGATAACTCGGACGATGAATTTTCTTTCCGAGAAGAGCGGACGGCGGGAGACGGTGCAGAATTCATTACGACTGTCGCCTCAGATATATCAGATGATGACCCTGAGACGGCAGAGCTCGCGAAGCTCAGGTGTACTAGTGAGTGCACAGAGGTCCTGGCAGAAAGAGAGAACAGGCGGAGGCGAAGATGTGCAGACTATCCAGGTCTGGCTTTTGGCAGCTCCATTTTCTCTTCGGATACTATGATGAAGTTTTCGATCATCAAGAATGAGTTGCAGAATATCAAGAACACTGCACTGAAAAGGGTAATGTCCTATGTTATTTAAGCTTTTGTTCGGTTGTGTGAGTGAGGCAGACGTGGGCCAAATGCGCACAGAACTATTTTTAATCGCGTACTGTCGGGAAAGCGTTGAATCTGCTTCACGAAGCGAGGCAGAGGCAGCACATCTCGCGCGTGGCGATCAGCTGAGCCACTGACATTCCATTTGACATGTTTACTCGGTTGATTACACATGACGCCGCTAGATGTCGCTGCTGTCGATAGGCGCACGTGGCTTTATCTGCCGGCCCTTGCCCTTATTTTCGACACAAATTCAAATCTTTATCAAGATATCTCCACTGACATTTTTTTTTCTGGTTTACCCACTTTGAGATAACTCGCTTCCTTCATGTTGTGATTGTGATGACTCAGATTTTATGTAGATTTATCTTTTTATACTTATTATTATCTAACTTGTTTTTGCAAAAAAAAAAAATAATTCAAATTTTGAGATGATGCGTAACTGTGGTTCAGTATATCGTTATGGCGAAAAATATTTGGTGGCCTTATGTCCAAACGGAACCGTCGTTATCATTATTATCCATATTCATTAAAATTAAGATAACAATAGTCAATTAGTTCGTAGACTTGTTAGCTCTTACTCAATTAAAGTAGGTATAGTTAGCACGTATCTACATTCCGCATGATATTACATTCTGTTCTTTACAACTTTCTAAATTATTCATGAACAATACGTTGCGATGGGCAACCGTATTTACAAGGCGTAAAATTCCGAATTGATATTAGAACATATTGACTCAATGTTTTGCACAAACGGATATGAAATTGTTTTAAACCTTATACCTATCAGTCTTGCATGCAACCAATTAACCTTTATAACAAATTATTAAATCGCATAGGTATATTCATTAATTTCAGATAACACTAATATAAAACACAGTTGTGAGGAAAACCGATATTATTGGAATGACTATATCATTAATTTGCAGTGACTTTTTAGACGCAGTCAATCCAGAAATACAAACATTATTGTCTGGTTAAGAAATTTTGGTTACTTAATATATACGTAGCCTACAGCATATTACGACAATGAATATTCTATGAGTGTAGTTACAAACGAAAATGAAAATGGAAAGTAAGCTTAAATGCAAACTGAGACGAAAAATACTTGAAACGGAATAAACATCAGCAATTACTGCCGTATTAACGAATAGACAGACGTCTGTTATTTAATTACACGCTTTTTTGTGTTACAACTGACTTTGTAACACATTAGCTTCGTATAGTTATGATCGTAATGCATTACTTGCAGCCTTAACTACCTTTGTACTTATAAATATAAGTCACTTTCTAAACGTCAAGTAATTTTCAATCGCCAAGAAAAATAAAATAAGTGTAGAAAATAATAGCAGTAGTTTACTGTCTACATTTATTCTTATTGTATTCTATAACGATATCATTCCATGACACCTCAACACTTAGATTATTTTTAATTGCTTTCTCTTTTGTTTGCTCATTAACCAATTCAAACAATTTTATCATCTATTAGAGACACGTTTGAATTGTCAAGAAGTCGGTCAGTTAGAAAGATGAAGCACATTCCAAAGCGTCGATCTCTGTAGATAAGAACGTGTAAGAATTCATGGACACTCTTTTATATCATGCTATGTGTAATAGTATCTGACACTCCTCACAATTAGATCATTCTAAGGAGGGACTACTTCAGTTATATAGGTATTGTTTCCTTTTTCTTAGATTGAATGTCCGAACATTTTAATGGAGCCCTAACATGTATGATTGGTGTTCGATGCGCATTTGCCCAATTTTTTCTTGCCATTTTTTTTGCGTTTACTCTATCTAAATTCTCTAAACGACATTATCTGATATTCACACTAATTTTCCAACTGAAAACTATTATTTGTTTACATACATGTCTCATGAATGAAATGTTTTAAATTTTATGAAAATTAGTAACTTTTGTTGATTTATGTATATTTTAAAACTCACCTGTTTAGACAAAAACTGTTGCTTAAATAGTTATAACTTAATCTGTGAAAGTGAGAAAGGGCGAACGAATAACTATTGGAACTGTGCACACTACTCTGAAGTATAGTATTCAAATTGTGCTTTATTAAAAGATAGGGGAAATAAAACATAGGGGCTTCATCTAGTTAGATGAGAGTAGGAAAAAATGCACAGTTTTGAAAACGCAAACCAGTTTGCCAAGACGTTTAATGGATTACTAATTGTGAAACAGCAATCAACATTCTAATAATAAATTTATTGAAGGCGTTTCGCTCATTGTGTTCCGCTTATTGTACGTAGTTTAAAAACGATTGCGCTTTCTGCCAAATTACATGATTTAGCATGTTTTGTTGAAGCACATTGTGCCAAAAAAATCCGCAGAGAGTTGGAATTCACAGAAATGTGTCTGTTAGCTCAAGATATTAATGAAATAAGCATAATTATATGTACATAGTTGCACGTTAAGGCTCAATAATTATTTTTACATTTATACTTTGTCGTAAAATTTCGTACAAGTCCCAGTGATTTGTACGTCATAAACTAATGATGAATTATGTAATTCAATTAATGCTGTACGTTGTGTAATCTATTAGTAACTGGCATATGTCTATGAACGTCACACTGAGCTGTTCAGAGTGGTTATGTATCATAACAGAAGTATGTAATTACATTGCATTCGACCGTATGGACATGCCCATGTACGCTATAGCCTTCAGGTACTTCAATAAGTTATTACTGACCATATGGCAGTGACAGACAGATGACCAACTTTCTACCATATATTGACGCATCTCATATTGGGAAAACAAGCCTTGACTTTTATAATGAAGTATCACAATCAGCTGAAGATATATTAATTAACACTGATGTTACGAAACTTTCAACATAGTTACCAAAAATGGATAATGATGTCATTTCTTTCGAAGATCTTCAAAGACTTTTTGTAGAATAAGAATTGGTCAGCGTTTTTTATCATATCTTAAATCGGAGCAGTCGAGCTCAAGATTTTTTCGATGTGCAGTAAAAAGAAGACAGATTCCAACGACTTAAATATACCGTACACCGTGTAGCTGAAAACTGGCAAGGTCAATAAAATTAGTGCACATATTTTGAGCTTGTTCTTTGACGTGAAATGAGTCACCTTTGCAGAGGTTATTGCTCAGTTAATGTCGCATAAAATTAAAATAACAATTGAGTATTAGAATCATCTATTCATATCCATTGTATTCAAAAAGCATAACGACTAGTACGAAATGTCGGACGGTTATTGCTTCTTCGAGAAGTAGATCTGACAGCAGGAAAAATAACGTCTCCAAACTGTTGAAAAAAACATTCGCCGGTAGACAAGTCATGTATAAAACCTGTTCAGTGTAAAAGTTTAATTCGACCGTGTATTATTACCTGAATTTCACTTTAGTTATCATTGGCCTCGTGGGAGTACAGTTTAGCTGCTTTACCGACTGATTTTTTGTTGCAATCGCTCGGTTACTTAACGGAATTTAAAACAGGCACATACTTTCCAAATGACGTCATATAATTTCGGCAGTCTTGTGTAAATTGTTCATGTTCGTCTGTTCTATCATTGGCAGAGCAGACAACTTCCTTTAGTTGCGAAATTTCTAACTAGATGGCGCTGTTTATTTCACTATAACTCGAATTTGCAAGAAAAGTTTTCATAAAAAGCAAGTTTTATTTACAGGAATCAGATCTGTATCACGTTGTCATCCTTTTCTCTCTCTATTTCGAAATGACCGAGTTCATCCTATTCATTATAGTCTTCGTAATTCCCATGATTCAAGTACAAAAGCGGTAATAGCCCCCCACTAAATCTAAAAAATTCAACTTCCGTAGTGTTTATTGTATAAGGTCAGTCTACCGTTTCGCCCATCCCACATTTTTGGGTTTTCTTCCCAAACAGCGCTTGTGACCCTACGGATGTAGTTTCCGATGAATTCAAACAGGTGGAGCTAGTTGCCTTGCAGGCAGTACGGTCGATTGTGCTTATCGCGATCGTCGTGTCCGCGCGGGTGACGTTTCTGTCCATGTTTCGCTGTCAAAGTCATTTTGAGAATGTCTAATTGAGTGAAATATTAGTACCTTTATTTCCAATTAATTAGTCGTGATCGTTTACTGATAACTTAGTTAGTGGTGTAAGTTAGAAACGCAGCTAATTAGCACATTTCCGATAAAGTTGCAGCGTCTAGGTTCGGTGGCGGCCATTTTATTCGTTCGCCGGCTGTGTTCATTCGTGCCGTGCCCATCTCGACGATACGGGGCAATAACGAGCGGGGCCAGTCAGTTGGCATTTTCGCGAGTAGAGCGAAGGTGTTTCTAGTTTTTAGCATTTAAGCATTCCATTTAAACACAAAAGTGCATAAAAATGACGACAAACATGCAGCAAGGAACGATCCTAGACGTTTTGAAAAGAAAAATGCGCCAGACGAAAGAAGAAATGGAGAAATATAAGGACGAGTGCGAGGAGTATCACAAACGTTTACAAGTGGAAATAATGCGGAGAGAAGAAGTAAGAAAACGTGTTTTTGAGTTTGTGCTGTGAATTTTGTGAAACGTTGGTTCCTATGTGTACCTGTGTTGAGTTCATATTGGGTCATAATATGAGAGTTATCAGTCTTGTACTATCTACCTATAGTGAGTAATGTCCGGCCATACTTAGGTGTGCAAGCAACGTACGCATATTGACCTCTCTTTCGGATTCATCTCGGCTTAATCTCTCAGAAAGAGAAGGCGAATAATTATTCTTTTCGTTGAACACGATTCCTTTCGTCGACTTTAGTGTTGTTCCCAAAAAGTGTTGCTACTTAGATATGTGCAGGGATGTGAAGGTTTTCTTGAAATGTTTCTTTACATAATTTTATTGGTGCTTGGTTGAGCGCCGGTTTCTGTTACACGTAACAGGTTTCGTTGCGTTGGAGGTCGTATACCGGTCTTTTGTAGCACATGTAGAGCGAGCCGGCTGGAGTCGTGAAGCTTAACACCCTTTAGTACATTCCTGTTGTGCGGACGTCCTCGAAGGACCGCTGGCGCCGTGAAGGCGTGTCCGACTTGCTCGCCGTTATCGTTGTATGACGTAACTCCACTAGCTAGCAGTGCTCCTATAGATCATAAACACCTGAAAATAGACAAGATTTAACAATTGAACGTTTTAGTGGTCATTCTATACCAAGTAACTGATGGTGATGACACGCTTGTTCACCTACCTTAATGAGTGGCCCATAAATCTTTACTAGGCTATGCTAGTGATATCTTGTTTAGAACATTACACGTCTTATCGCCTTAAGTGTATCAAAACGATGATAAGGAAATGTTAAATTGAGATAGCGTGAAAGAGTAATTACTAATCGAGGAAAAAAGCGGTCTTTATAGAATTGGTTTTACTAAAGAGTTGTAAATGGAAAACGTTTAGACAAATACGAGATAGACAATTTTTGTGACACGACGTGGGCGTGTACTAACATTGGGAGCTGACGCTGTTTAAACATTGATAGTTGAGGTCAATCTAAAGTACTGTTCAGGGGAAACACTTTGAGGAAATAACATTGTTGCTGAATAAACAATGAAACGCAACAAATATGCTCATATAAACAAAAAACAATTGCAATAAGGAAATGTAAAAAAACAAAAGTATAAAAAACAAGTACATTATTTTACAAATACTTCTTCAAACAGTGTTAAACAGTTATCAAATTAGAACTCATTAACTTGATCAAGGCATTGAAATACTTATTAAAACAACCTCGTACTATATCTTCCTCATTTTGAGAATGTAACATTGAATAAAATAAAATTTGTTTGAGGCACAATAAGTGCAACAGGAACTAACAACGATAATGAATTCGTTTCATTGCACCCAACACGGCATCCAAAATTACGGGCCCTTCGCGTGACGGTGTTGTATTACAATTTATTGAGCTTACAAGGGCTAGTCTTTTGTGTTCGACGTTTCAATAGACACAATGCCACCGCCCTAACCGATCCCATAAAATTTAAACAATGTGTTTTGACTAGATATCGGTGAAAGTCAAACGCGTACGACTACACCTGTCGTATTTAAAGTCCACAACCTCTCAGTAATTGATTTAAGTACATAAAAAATGATGTCCAACACTCTCCGGATTCCATTGATCAAAAGGTAAAGGTCGCCGAACTTTTCTTAAGAGGTTTAACTCATCAATTTTAAAATAGACTCAAGTAAACGTCAATTTGAATTATACCCGAAGTTCAAGGTGACGCTTGGCTACTGATCTCTAAGACATAGCCTCGAGTCCAACTAGACACCTATTTGTCTTGTATTCTCCCAACAAAAAATATATATCGAACTCATAGTTTTCTTGTCGATTGATTCGCTAGAAGTGGAAGTCTTTTTTATTACGATACACTTGGTGACTTGGTTAATTGGTGTTAATATCGCGTGCGAAGAAAACTATTAGAATATAAAACTGATTTAGTTGGCTAGTCCCGTCACGACTATTATTAGCATCCACGCACTGATGACGACACAGGATAAAAGGAGTAGAAACTGGGACTCGTGGGCTTCCTCGCAGCAAGGACGCGTGATGTCATGGGCATGCAGCGGCTGAATATAAATAACGTAACGCAAAATGTTCCATGTCTTATGGTTAATTCCTGACACGTATAGTGTTCCAACGTTTAACAATGTCTATTGTACATTGACATTCTTACGACCAAAAGCACCTATGTATCGGTCGCCAGTTTTGGAAACCGAAAATATCAGAATATTCATGCTGACTACGTTACTTGCACAAAATTTATTGAAACATGTCTGCATTTGTAAATTTTAATATCCTAGAAGTATTTGATGTATATACCCAGAACTTTCGATTACTTGTTGTACTTAGTATAAACTAATCCAGATACGGATTAAATCAATATCAAACGTAATAATTCCACGTTGAAATTATATAAAATTCCGTAAAATAATGTACATCACTATAAATAGCTGTGAGCATAGGTTTACTAAGATTCGTAACCTTATCTGCATTGCTAAGCCAGGCGCGGGAAATTCTTGGAATTTGGGGAATTACTGCTTTAAGTACTTTAAAACTTTATTGGCACCAAAAGAATAGACAACGTTGTTTTTAGGTTGAAAAATTATTTGACCATTATAATTATTATTCACCATATATATTTAGGTATACCTACTGCATCTGTCTTAAATAATGTATTAAGACCTTTGGCCTCCAACAATCTCCAAAATTATTTGTGTTTATTGTCCATCAAAAGATAAAAAATATTTTTGATCCTATATACGGCCATTACTATGTATTACATACTATATACTACAGCACCTACAAATTCTAACCAGTTTTTCGTTGATCCAGGCTGAATCAGAAGTGGCTGCTCTCAACCGACGCATCCAGCTGTTGGAAGAAGACCTGGAAAGGTCTGAGGAGCGTCTCGCCACCGCCACCGCCAAGCTGTCAGAGGCCAGCCAGGCCGCCGATGAGTCGGAACGGTGAGTCCACACCGTAACAGACGACCACTTAGCTTAATGGAGGATATAGGATGTTACGCTCACTCTTTATGAGCATATAGAATTCAATACAAAACAACTAGCTAGATTTGAATATATGTTTGGCTAGGTTCGACTCCTAGAGTTTCCATTGCCACGAAACTTGTGTATTTTAGTGCAATCCCTTGTTTAGAAGAAGATAAATTTTAAAACTAATGTAATTGAAGAAGAGTTCGATTTTGCTATGAATTTGAAGAAATACATAATATCTTGAATAGTACCTACAGATTTGATGACTTAAATTTAATCCCTTTGAAATCCAAACGTTATCTCATGCGTAAGGTATTGATAAATTCTCGTGAAGGATTTAGCCATCTGTTGTTAGTAACACAAGACAACGACATTGAACCCACATACACACATACCGGCCCATTGCGTGGCTTCTTCAAATTCAAAGCTAAATTGGATTACCAATCGAGTACAGAGCTCTATTTTTATATTTTGTTGTAAATATACTTTTATATAACTGTGTGCATGATTGTTTCTATTGTTTTTATTTTTATGCCCATAACCACCATATTCTTGATTATTACAACTGTTTCCACGATTTCTGTCTTTCCTAATCTATTTTCTGTTTAAATCCATGACCCTGTTTTCGAAATAATTTTGGAAGTTGTTTATTTGCCACTGAAAATAAATAATTTTCAAAACGGTTAATTTATAAAAAAAGCCACATACCACATAACGAGTGTTTTTATCGATGTTATAACACGCATGTGTTTGACCCCGCACTAACCAGAATACGGAAGGCGTTGGAGAATCGAACGAATATGGAGGACGACCGCGTCGCCATCTTGGAGGCACAGCTGTCGCAGGCCAAGCTCATCGCCGAAGAGTCCGACAAGAAATACGAAGAGGTGAATGCTTGTCCGACGTCCAACTCGATATACAACACGCCAATCGAAGTTCCTTCCAATTTTTTCATTCCATTATAACTGTATTTCAGTGATGTCACAATTTAAACACTCCATGCTTACTTATGATGGAATGCGAAACTGAAAAAGAAACTTCTGTTGACATCAGTGACGTGTTATTATGAGCATTGTCCCCTGTGCCACCAAAATTAGCATATTTTAGCACCGCAGTCGTGCCGTGATAATTAAGTTGAAAGTCATCAGTGGAGAGGGGGAGGTGTTCCATATTCAAATGACTATGACACCATAACTTATGAACCGTTAAATATAAAGTTCCATTAAAAAGATAGCAGTGGTTTTCAAGTTAATCTATAGCATCATTAATCCATGTCGAAAGACAAAATGAATACCAAATTGATTAATAATAAACTTCGGTGAATAAATTATAGAGTTTAGGTGTCATGTTGATAAGAATATTAGTAATAACACAAACTACATCAGATTTATGGCATTCTAAAACCTGATAATCTAGCTCCGAATTTGTAATTATTGCAATCGCAATATATTTAAATTAGTGACATAAGAGGGACCTAGATTATTTGGTTATGAATGTTAATATTCCGAATATTGCAGAAAGCGAAGTTTTGGAAGGTTAATATCGTTAAATTCATTGCAATTTATTTGTAAAATTGAGTAAATGTAACTTCCAATAAATATTCTTTCACTTTAACGCAACCAGCTAGACTTCTCAAGATTTATAAGGATAAGTTAGTATGTGATATTCGGAATGTCCAAAGTTACGTTTGCATTTTAAAGCAAATTAAAATCCAGCCACGGGTTTTCATTTGCCAGTTTATATTGAAACGGGCAATAAACGAAACATCGCGCACACACGGCGATGAGCTCACTATTGCTCGGTTCACTTTATATTTCAGCTGTCCGGTTCCAGGTTGTTTGTCGCTTTATATGTTTCTCTCTAGCGTGTTCGTTACTTGCATGTCTTCTAACAAATGGGTTACCCTTGACAACGCCCCCACCACAGATGCCGTTCGATCATTTACTAAAGTTGTATTTCGTGGTCCAGCGCCCGTAAGATCCTCGAGAACAGGTCGTTGGCCGATGAAGAGCGTATGGACGCCCTGGAGAACCAGCTCAAGGAAGCCAGGTTCCTCGCCGAGGAAGCCGACAAGAAATACGATGAGGTCTTTATATGGGAGTTTAGATGTCGTTTGGTTTGGCTTGTCTTGCTTGCAATACGCATGTAATGAATATTTCATAATGATGCCATCTGTTGCATCGTCTTGAATAATCACATCGCTATTTTTCCATGTTCGGTCAATGTGTTTCAGTGTTTATCGAAAGGCTGCTAAGTTCTTTTGAACTAGCCGTGTTTCCAGTGTTGAATTTGTTTCCCTACTTACTGACATTGTTTTTTTCCTTCAAAATAACTCTATTGATGTATTCATCATGAAAATGACCCCCAGCGAACCTTTGTAAAATTCAAAATTGTCCTTACTAAACATTGAGGTGTGAATTTCGAAGTGATATTAACCAAACCCCGCAAATTAACTCCGTGTGAGCTTGATTTCGAGTTCGTGACGTCATTGAGCAAATAGTCAGTAATACAGAGCGATGATTCTCGAAAGCGACGTATTATCGCATCATGATTAGATACTGCTATCCATCTACGACGTGTTTTCTTTGAAGAAGTTGGCACAGTGCTTCGATGCCAGATGGTTAGCGGAGCAATGATACGTCCTAATTCCCCTGACATATGACCCTGCGTGGTGAAGTGAAGGCAGTCGTAAAAGTCAGCGTCCCAACAAGGAATCGTATCGCGCCTGATCTTGCTCCGTTCACCTTATATGGTGGACTAGCCTCCTTCGTCGCACATGTTGTTACATAAGCATTACTTCCATATATGTAGGGTGTACTTGCCCAAGACTACGCCGTGCCAGACATTAAACCTTAACGAATGACATACATGTTTGTTGGTGTCAATAAAGTTGTGATTACTGGTTGTATAACGTAGTGTGGTATCTTCAGGTTGCTCGTAAGCTGGCCATGGTTGAGGCTGACTTGGAGCGCGCGGAGGAGCGTGCTGAGTCCGGCGAATCGTAGGTTTCCAATCCAAAGCGCTAACGGACCACTGCCGCGACAACGCTGTTACAACGCCAAAATAACGAATGACACGAAGTAGTTTCCCTAGCGCGTCTCAGTCGGACATTGTTATTCCGGCGTGTCACGCGATACTGGTCGTTAGCGCGGTGGTCCCGACGCGTTGTTTTGCAAGTTTTCGCCTCCGTTCTGCATGGTTGTTCATTTGCATTCTTAACATTCTGCACAGTAACCCGATTTACCTCCATAGGTATTTCTAACATCGGTTCTCACTGTTATTCTTATTGCATGCCCCATTCTAGGTCGCGTTCCAGACGGAAGCTGCTGAACAGGACATTAAATTAATTTGCATTGTCATGACATTAATACAGTGCTGCCGGCTCGGTGCTGATGAGCGGGCAGCACTCCTAATTATAAGGACACGGTGCAGATCAGTGACCCTCGACTCGCACTCGAGCGTCGCTGCTCTCTATCAAACTAAAACAAGGGTTGCCCCATTTCATGGATATTTCTTATGCAAATGTTAACTATCATGTCCATGTGTCGACTAAACTTCTGTCTTCAGTGTGTGTATAAATCTTAAACGTGGCTATAGGTTAGGATGTCAGGAAATATGTGTGGTATAGGGCAATTTTCGTTTTCAGATATGCACCGCATTACACCAGAATTACTGGCCGTATGCGTGCCGCACATATGCAAGCGCACACATCACCTAATGAATACGATAATGCACTAGATAGCACTTAGATAATTAATAATGTTTTATTGAAAAAAGTAATATTTAGAACTAAATGTTTTGGGACAACCCTCGTTTATTTTTTAATTATATGAGTTCTGACACCGCTCTCGACTCCCCCTGCTTTGTGTGATCCTTTCTGACTTTGTTGTTTGTGTTTTTGCTCAAGTACCACTGCTTTGCTTTTTAGTTTTACCAGGACTTCACCAGGACACTTATTTCTGCACTTAACTTGTAAATGTCTGCACTTGATAAATACGTGCACCTGCTACGGACGAAAGTCCATTAACATAAAGTGCGAGTCTCTAAAGAGCTCGACAAACACTGGTAGTAAGATTTCATTTTCTCGAGTACTTTCTTCTTGTGACTCAATCATTTGTTGTAAGCCATCTGGCGTTAAACCATGTAGCTGAATCAGAATCATTGGTGCACTAATCTTCACCTGCATTGTAACACAAACGTTAGCACAAAGTTGGACACTTGTATGTAGCGTGCACTGCGAAGCGCGTCGAGAGCGGTGCCCGGCTCGGTAGTTGTAGTGTTGTGTGTGTGTGCGTTGGCGTGTACTAACGCTCGGCTGGTAGGTGGCGCGCAAACTTGTGCTGATGGAGCAGGACCTCGAGCGGGCCGAGGAGCGCGCCGAGCAGAGCGACTGGTGAGTAGCGCTTCACGTAAAGATATGGACAAGCGATGGCTCTAAACCCGGTTGATTGTCTATCTCTATGGCACGACTGGCAGAGATAGCGTGCTCACTGTTAGCAGGCGTACTCGGCTCCTGATGTTTTGATATCTATGAAAATTGATCTAAAATACAAAAAAAAAAATATTTGAAGAATATAAGATTGCTTTAAAAAACTTAAGAAACAGAACACGTTGTCATTTCTCCAGCTAGTGCCCACAGATTTACTCTTATTCCTGATCGATATTACAATAACAATATCTCTAAAGTGGTTGGAGCTAAAATCATGGAACAAGGGTAGAATTTTTGTTGTACTCGGCTAAAGAACTATTGATATCAACAGGAGACTTGTTGCTGTAGATAGTTATATAGTTCCAGACGACATTGTTGAATTCATTAATGAATTTGACGAAAACATCGATGCACGAGATCATGCTATAGTAACAGTACGTGTCAGTGAAAACGAGAAAGTCTTAGCGTGAACTAATTAAATTGCAAATTAAAGTGTTATCTGTATGCGTTTGAATTATTTTCACTGATACATGCTGATAAATTGTATATATCGTAAGTTGCTGAGGCGATGATAATTGTATCGCGCGTTAGTCAAGGCTTGCCCACTTCAGATTTGAGATTAAAAAGTTGGGTACACCTAAATTCATCGTCTTCGTAACACTGCATGATACTGTTGTTTGATAGCTGCTTGAATTTCTTATCAATAACTGTTGTGATGATTAATAGTCTATTTTTAGAAAATTAAGCAACTACTCAAATAACAAAGTTCATTTTAATTATTAACCCTAACAAGCACGCTTATTTTTTAATTTATTACAATTATAAGTAGATGTAAGACGCACACTTTAAATTGTCAAATATGTCGGTCACTGATCAAGTGGCCGGCGGTTAATTGATATTGATTAGAAGCTGTTCATAATTTCCAGTTAAATAGAGCAAATAGTTAAATGTAATGACTGTATTTATCTTGTCAAAATACTTGAGTGTTTGAAAAAAATATAAATTGCAACTTGCTAAATTACGAGTAATGCTTACGTCCTACATTCAATTACAAAAACTTGTCCTAGAAGTTTCGATATAAATGATATGTTTGGCTTTTGGATTACAGTAGAAGTTGATTGGTTCACTTTCTGTTCCCCAGCAAAATCGTCGAGCTTGAGGAGGAGCTCCGTGTCGTTGGTAACAACCTGAAATCCCTGGAAGTCTCCGAGGAGAAGGTATATTTCTGTGATTTTATACTTAGATTATTTAGGCTAGAAAAAATAAGCTAGAAATCCAATCCAAGGGATGATATCGAAATCCCTAGATATTAATGAAGTCGGATTTTATTGATGATGTTATTATTAAAAGTAATGGATTAATTAATCCGAATGATGCACCAACCTTTGTAAACATTTCAAAGTATCACATTAAGTTCCCTACATTGTCTTCAACTTCATTTAATGAATAAGGCTAGGACGAAGCTGTTGAACTACCAAGTAATGCTAATTATATGAATGATGCAAATGGACGAGTGAATGGAGTGTTGAATGTTCTACCCGATGATAATATACATCCAGAGTAACCAAGTGACGTTCTATACAGGCCAACCAACGCGAAGAGGAGTACAAAAATCAGATCAAAACCCTCACCACCCGCCTAAAGGAGGTGTGATATCGAACGAGATCTGTTCATATAGCGAGTGGTTATGTTAGCTTGCCTAACTGCATTCTGCTGCACACCTATAGTCTAGCCTCTCTGTCTGATTTACCATTCTAATTACCAGTCTTCCGACTTTGGTGATGGTAAATAGGATTTAGAGAGTAGTACGTCTGTAATTCGTGTTCAGTTTTCCTCCATATTGATATTTCCCTCTTGTTTGCTGTTTGAATGTTTTCTTTCTTTAACAGTTATGTCGCTGTAATATAGTTTTAGCGTACCTTATATCCGTATCGTGCAGCGTTGTTTCTAACAACTGCAACTCTGTGCGATGCCGCATGACTCAGTTTTCGCTGTTTTGTGTTTTTTTCGTTAACAAATAATACTCGCAGGCTACGCAAAGAGAAGAGACATACGAGGGTCAAGTAAAAGTGCTGGACGCTCAACTCAAAGAGGTAAAAGGACAGCCGGACCGGAGGATTTACGTAGATAGACGGTTTCGGTTGTAGTTTCGTTTCATGTTCATTACCATTCAGTGTTTGGGATAGTACGAGTACCTCGGGCTGTGGACTGCAAAAATGTAAACTTAATCATAGATTATTTTGAAGCAATCGTTACATTTTACTCATAATTATGATATATTTTTAAGTAGTCATTTTTGTGCGTTCATGGCTTGGTTTCGTAAAGGCTACGTTCGTTGGTGTAGGCCCTAGTCTCGAGTGGCTGACGGCGGTTGGTGCTTCATCTATGTATCTATGTACAAGACTATCTCCTATTTCTGTACCTACCTGTGTATTAATTACTTCTATATTAGCTGTAAGATCTATGCCTGTGTTGTGATTGTACGCTTTGATTAGTCTGGGGTTTTGTATTATGTACGATTTGTGATGGGAATACTTTGCTATTTTAATCGCTGCTTTTTAGTCCATTTCTTTTAGAATATATTCAAATTCTTTATCTACAGGATTATTTTCTTGCATAGGAAATTATCAAGAATTATTTTTCGGGTACACATTCAAAGTTTTATATGAAATTACACTTCTGATCCCAATGCATAATTAATTCTGAAATTGGTCGAGTTTTTCTGACCACAAACTTTAGAAACTTTAACACAGGCATCCAAGTCCTGAGCCTGGTTTCACACATGAAGAGGAACACTATTTTTGGGTTTGACAAAGACACACCTCACCTTTAATTCCACAAAAAATCAGACATGTTTTCGATTCAATAATCGAATTTCGCCTGACGAAAGAAACAAATTTTTGGATTTATCAAGCCGCATTGCCTGCAATTCCACAATAATCAGGCATGAAATAGGTCCTAAAAATCACTGTATGGGCACTTATAAAAGAAGAAGAACCGGCAAGAAACTCCATGGTTACACTTCTTACAATATTTCCCTAATACATTATTAAAAATATTACGTAGAACACTCAGTATTGTACTTTTACGCAAAAGCAAAATAGAAATAATCATAATAAAAAAGTGAGTTTTAATAGGAAGTAATCTAAGGAATTCGCGGAGTCTGAAATACACAAGTCTATGTCCATATTTGGTAAAGAGTACAGTCACAACACGGCGGCGGCTTGTCGGTGGCTAGCCGTTAGTAATCCGTCCTGTGTGGCTAGGCGATGGCGACTCGTGAGCACGTCGAGGATAAGATACACAGCCTCTCGCAGAAACTCTCGCAAGTAAGTTGTCATCGATATGGGGGGTTCTGGTCGTCCCAAATATAACAAAAAAATATATATTAGAAAATTTAAAAGAAAAATAAATATATTTTTATAATGTAAGATAAAATAATAATAACGTTAATCCCGTGACTCATAACTTGGGTATGAGTTATTTTGAATAAAGGTTCGAATATTACTCATGTAGCTAAAGGACAATTTTATCAATTCAGATAACTATTAGTCATTCTTCTAATAATATGTTAGTATGTATTTTCAATTCTAAATATGCACTTAACAATATAGAATCGATTTGCAATGTCTGTGGACGACCAGGACACCTTGTTGGTAATGTGTTTTATATATTATTTTCACATTCATTTTTATATACTTTGGGTAAAATGGTATTTTGGTATCTAGTGTTGTAGTTTCGTCACTCAGCACTTAGCCGCTTTCGGTAAAGGTAAAATGCATGGTGATTGTGAGGCTTTAAATGTTTATAACATAGTTTTTTGTTTTACTTAATTGTACATATTTTGTCATTTTTGCTAATAAATAAGTTTTTGAGAAACAGAAAAAAAAGAAGTTGATAACTAATAACTGAAAAGTAAATTCAATGCATGTCAGATTGTAGTAAAACAGTCTATTTTCTAATGAGTAAATATAAAATATGTCAAAATTTGTGAAATAATTTTTATTTATAAAAAAATCAGAATTGTTATTTTACTTATATTAAATTAAATTTGAAAAAAAAGAAAATACAGAAAATAGGCTGTTTGCCTCAAGAACAGAGTTTTAAATAGGCATAAAATGATTTCAGGCTGAGGCGCGCGCTGAATTTGCTGAGCGCTCCGTGCAGAAACTCCAGAAGGAGGTCGACAGGCTTGAAGGTAATCTATCCTTTCGTATATTTACAACGACATACAATCTGATGTTATATTTGTCCAAAGAGACACTCTATTCAGAATATATGAGAAAAAATTGTAGCCATGTAATTCTATCCAATGTTTTTAGAGCAGGACACGAAGTTCTAAATTATTTATATTATTTACATTTATTGATGCTAGTTTTTCCAAGTTTTCAAGGGTCTCCAGATATATTACAGAATATACAACGTACAGCAGTTGGTTAAGTTTTAAATTCAAATATTTCACAAGTCAAGTTGAAATAACATGTTTGAAAATAACAATGCTTTGGACATTACGCACTTAAACGTTACCATTTCAGCCGTCATTAGATCTGGCTTAACGAGTTATAATGCTGTACAATAGATTTGAAAGCTTTTTTTCTGTCATTTCTGCTACAATCTCAAGCTTATTTTTTAAATTTAATTTCATAGTAACAGTGTTAGAGTTTATTTTTGTATTTCTCACAGAATTGTGTTTGTTATTCACGTTTGATACACCAAGACACCAATTTTGAGCAGTATTCGTTCCTTTTATGTCACTTTTTGGCTGCTTGAGTCGCAAATTCAATTCTGTGCTATATTTTTTGTTAGCATGACTATTAAGTGTCTCCTACTAGACTGCTCGATCCTTTGATGTGTTTATTTTTTCTGTAATTTTGGCATGGTTTTATATTGATGTTGTTTTTGCCTGTGCTGTTGGGTTCAAATGTCGAAATCGGATTCTTTTCGTCACCAAATATTGCGACGTTAAATCTTCATATGACGTTATCAATCGCCTATCACTCACGCTCTCTTTCTGAAAAGCTTTTCAAGACTCGCAATCAAGACAATTAATTTCATTGACATTTTTTTTCGACAACGACATGCAATAGATGTGGTTAAAATACCAATGATATTATTTGTCACGAGATTACACTTAATCGAAAAAGATTTTCCAGAAAATGAGGGGTTAATATCCGATGATTCGAACGTTTGGACCAAACGGTTGTTTGTTGTGTGTCCTACTGACCGTGGCCACGTCGCCCTTGCAGACGATCTGGTGGCCGAGCGCGAAAAGAGCAAACTCCTGCAGGAGGAGATGGAGGCCACGCTGCACGACATACAGAACATGTGAACACCTCCCGCTCGCGCCCGCTCCGCTCATGAGCATCGCGCGCTAAACTAGCACTGACACAACACTGATATCTGTCACTTTAGAGTTGCCAACGCGAAAACAAGGCGCAAAAAATTATGTTGTGCAGTGTCCTAGCACGAAAGAAGTTTTATTTAATTGACGTATTTTCCAACTTCTTTTTTATTCCAAGATTACAAAGTGAACCGAGCGGGCGCCTAGATGTTAGTAGCTATAGAATAATTGCCAGCCGCTTTTTAATGTAACTTCAAAATCGAGTGTTTGCTACGAAAGCACTGCCATGTGCAATTTTTTTATTTCATCCACATATTACTAATATTTATGTCCGTATAGTTGAATCGTGTAATTTGTTTTATAGTCATTACTTTACGAGCGTGCCTGTTATGTCAATGATCGATATTTATATGACGTATGCAGTAATCGCTTTCTCTAGCACTCTAGTGTAAGATATAAAATGATAGTATCGACATTCCAAAAGGGGTCCAAAAATGTTACACATTTTACACTCAACTTAAAAAGACATTATTTGCATTATTTATAAAGAAATGCACATAGTTTTTGTAAAATATTTAAACTGTCTATGTATCTGTAGAACAAATTAGTCGCTGTATTCTGTTTTGATAATTTAATATTTCACTCGAGGGGATAGTGCATACAATACGTCGTATGCTATATTTTTCATATGCACTGTTTGCAATTTATTATGAACTTAATTTACTTAATGTTAGTGAAGAGATTAGATATTTTTATTCAAGAGTGACGGTAATACAATAAATAATGATATTTATAGGAATATTCTTGCTAAATTGGAAATAATTGATATTCTATTATGTTTGAAGGATGTTTTCTCGTGTCATAATTGAGTTTGTTGTTATTTATTTAAATTAATCGATGAATAAATGGCGACTATTCCAAGTTGTAATGTTCGCGCGTCTGTTGCGCTCGCGCTGGCAATACCGCGAGTGATCACGTGTGGCGTTTGACGTCACCGGTACATACATTCGTCCGTACCGATACAGTAATGTAGGGAGTCCGTCTTTTCTAATGTTATCGATTAATGAATTGATAGATAAGTTCGTGAAAAATAATTTAATGATTTTTAAGAGTATTCTAATAAAAGTGTTTATGAATATATATTATTATTTTTAACCCGTTGTATTTTTTTACTAACTCGTGTGCTCCCTTGTGGTTTCCCTTCAACTAACGTCCCGACGATTCTATCAGCTATAACGTCGATCATTAAATGTAATATAAAGTCATCTTCATCATCATTGAAATGCGATCACTTCGGGAAGTTCGGGGCGAACCAAAATTAATCGCACAAAACGAAGAATAGCTCGGTCACGAGCGGGGTCATGAGTCATGAAGCATTGTACATTACATACCACGTCCACGGCACGGGGCATGAGAGGACCTTGCACGTCCCCGTAGAGTAGCGCCGTGCTAACGAACGAACGCATGCGAACACTCCGCTCTCACGCGCCGCCTGACGCAGATGACCTCATCGAGGAGATCAAGGTGTTCAACGACATCAACGACGACATCGACGACTCCTTCGTGGAGCTCATCCCCGGCGTCGACCCCAACGACCGTCAGATGCAAGCCATCCGCGAGGCCGCGCGCAAGGAGTACGAGCGTCTGCACCCCAAGGTGCCCACGCCGCCGCCCAAGGAGCCCACCCCGCCGCCCACAGAGGCCCCGGCGCCCGACGCCGCCGCACCGCCGCCTGAAGGTGCACCGCCCGCCGACGGAACCGCTCCGCCCACTGAAGGAGCTCCGGCTGCACCCCCGGCAGACGGTGCGGCCCCTCCGGCTGAAGGCGCCGCGCCGCCTGCAGACGGTGCAGCCCCACCTGCCGAAGGAGCAGCACCAGCACCGCCCGCAGACGGAGCTGCTCCACCGGCGGAGGGAGCGCCCGCAGCTCCTCCTGCCGATGGCGCCGCTCCCCCGGCCGAGGGAGCCGCTCCTCCTGCTGACGGTGCTGCCCCGGCCGCCCCGCCAGCAGAGGGAGCTGCTCCTCCCGCGGAAGGTGCTGCCCCTGCTCCTCCTGCGGACGGTGCCGCACCCGCCGCACCGCCCGCTGAGGGAGCCGCGCCCGCACCTGCCGCAGAGGGAGCGCCTGCTGCTGCACCTCCTGCGGAAGGAGCTCCTGCTGCGCCCGCAGCAGAAGGAGCACCCGCAGCAGCCCCAGCCCCCGACGCCGCCGCAGCGCCTGCGCCTGCCGCGCCAGCGCCTGCGGAGGCGGCGCCTGCTGAGGCCGCTCCGGCCCCCGCGGCGCCGGCGCCCGAGGCGGCCCCGGCCGCTCCCCCGGCGGAGGCTCCCCCTGCCGAAGCCGCGCCGCCTTCTTAAACACGATAACCTTTCGCTCTTAACTTCTGGACTCTCTATTACTCTGTTACCGCGTACCGAGTCGTGGCCCCGGTGGAAACTAGTGCGTAATACTCCCGGAGATTTATTTTTTATGTTGACAATAAATGTCTGAAACTATAGCTGATGGAATTTCTGTCCCCCGTTCTGCCCCTTGCGGCCCGCGTCTGCATGCGTGTGAGTTTGGCGACTAACGCTGTCGAGCTACTGCGAGTGACCGCCCGGTGTCCGC
Source organism: Mythimna albipuncta (assembly GCA_929112965.1). Taxonomy (NCBI): domain Eukaryota; kingdom Metazoa; phylum Arthropoda; class Insecta; order Lepidoptera; family Noctuidae; genus Mythimna; species Mythimna albipuncta. Next base: position 16,660,573 of record OV815973.1, read on the forward strand.
AGACGATCTGATCGCCAGCAAGGAGGTGTTCCACGAGATCGGCGGCGAGCTGGACTGCGCCTTCGACGACCTGGGGCTGCGCACGGCCGCCGTGGTGCCCGGCCGCGCCTGCGAGCGCTGCACGTGCTGCCACTGACGCGCCGCTACCACCAAGCTCATATGCATTTACATTACGCGACAAACGCGTCTTGATATTCTAGTCAATCATTAAACCATAACAAAACTACTACCGAAAGCTTTCTAACTGAGTTTGCATGCTAGACTTCGACGAGTCGGAACCTTTTATTGTCGACGCAAAAACAAACAAGCTTTATAACCCAGCGAGACCGAGGCATGGCTTCAGAATAACAAGGATCTAAACATGTAAGCATATAATTTTAATTACTACTGCTGTGCTGCTCTTAATGCGCTTACAGACGGGTAACTTGTAAGCAGTGAGTGGTACACCGTGTTGAACACTGAAACTAAGATCAAATCATTGCCTTATAATCATCAAGCATGAGGCTTTGAAGGAATGCGCATACAACACGACGCACCGTCTGTAACCGCCACTACGCTGAAACTAATTTTGCTAACGACTTGACTTGAGGAAAGAGATTATCATCTGCATAAATTATAGAAAGGAATCACAGGATGTTATATTGTTTGAAATAATTTTGTATAATAATGTTTGGGCAAATGATGTAATGTTGTGTCCAATACGCAGACGAACTTGTCGCCGAGAAGGAGAAGTACAAGGACATCGGAGACGACTTGGACACCGCTTTCGTGGAGCTCATCCTCAAGGAATAAACTGGCACAATCGGCTAGGTTCGGCAAAGTGCGGGTCCGTCCGTCACGCGGTCACTACCACCTGCCGCCATTCAAATATCCGAATACGTGTAATTTACTTTATAATTTTATACTCCTAATTTAAAGTATTAAAATCCATAGCTTTATGGCGGTATTTATTTTCGAGTAATATAATAAATTAATTTATTATCTACTTATGACTGGTTTTATTTTATTTCCTGTAGATATTACCTTGCTTTGTAGATCTTGGTAGTTAAAGGTAGAAGTATCTATAGAATCTGTTGCTGCTGATGTAGATATGTGGTGATGATTGCAATATTGGCTTGTTTGGGTTTCGAGAAACTGTGTTTTACCTGTACCTAAATCTAAAGGAATCCCTGCTATCCGTGCTGGTGGTAGCATATGATTTTTTTTCCGGCAAATTATTGAAACGTTATTCCTTCAATAATTTGGCGATTGAACATATCTCAATATACGATCTCATCCGATATCATAAAAATCCTTCTGAATAGCTAGTTAAAACAGTTTTACGGAATTGGCTTGTAAATACACACCTATACTTAGTATTTTTACAACTTTTATTTTTAATTCTTAATTCCTTAACTGAAAAATCTAAAACAAGTACAATACAACTATCTACTTCAAAACCGATCACGATGCTTTTACCACCTATGTATGTATGTAAAGCCTATAAATCTGCTTCTGATGGGTAAGTAGCCAGTTTTCTTATGCAGTAAATAGTAAGCTTATCTCATTTTATGTTGCACTGCCTGTATTCCAAAGACTTGTAGGGAATCTCAGAGAATTAAGGAGAAAACCAAGTTGAAGAGACCATGCACAATGGTCTATCATAGACTGAGTGCAGAAATAAAAATAATTAAACTGCCATATATATGTAGATAAAAACCAAGAGAGTTATATAAAATTAAATATGTACTTATCAATTAATAACTAAATTTCTATTCATATTCACAATGTGTTATTAACCAACTAACATTACTAACAGACGAGGTGGTCGAAGAGCGCAGTAAATACAAGGCTATAGCGGAAGAAGTGGACCAGACTTTCGCTGATCTGTCAGGATACTAAACTGAAAGCGGCCATCTTGGGGCGGCCGCCATCTTGTGGAGAAATGGCGGGAAAACTGCGGGCGCACGCAGTGTATGTTGCTTCGAAAACGTGCCTATTATGAAAGAACAACACATGAAGCCTTAAAAAAATAATACTCAAATTGGATAGATATAGAAGTAAAGAGTAGTTTTCATGTATTGTACTTTATAATGGACTCCATATTCTTTGCACAGAGCTCACGTTGAGAAATGGACAAACTACTTCAACGATAGTTCACTTTGGATGCTTTGTTTGCATCTGGTTTAATTTCTTAGGACTGCTTCATTAATTAATTAGATACCATTTAACTTTCAAGTAATGAAATGTGTTGAACTGACCGAAATAGTCTGTTGATGCTATAAAAGTATGAAGATTCTATAGGTAAGGCTCATATGAAGTAGGTAGGTAGGTATCTATGGACGCAAAATGAATAAATATCTTAAAGCTAAGTATGGACGTTCTCTGGCCAAAGAGAGTTTACGCTTAAGAGAATTTCTCGCGAACTATTTTATTGCCTTACTCTAGACTTCTGAAAAATATTATTCCTTTTAAACTAAGATGTAAAAATGTAGTCTATTTTCATTTGAACGCCTTATTGTTGTGACAGCGGTCAGACAAAACGATCTCTTGAAAAATCTAACAAAATGTTGAAGTTAAAAAATTAACGTTGCTTTTTTTGTTAAAATTATTTATAAATGAACAGTGATTCAAAATTAGGATGTCCAGAATTATCGTTGTTATCAAGATGTCTATTTGTAATAAATATTTTTGAGAATTGTACAATATGTGTATTGTAGTATTTATTAATAACTACCTATCATTCAAAATATCCATATGTAATTAAAATTATTTGCTATTATATGTCAGAAGATGTCAGATTATTTTCTTAAGGGATGTTCTGAAACATTTTGGGACTATTTGCTTGCTTTTGGAAAATATTCCAAATTATTTTGTATAGAGCTGGAATGTGAAGCATTTAGCATCATGTTACTATTCCGGATCATCCTGTTGCCGTTTAAACATGACTGAATTACAATGTTGAGGATACCAAATGATGAATCAGTGCTATTAACACACTTTTGAGCTCGTTTGAAAAGCAAATCATTTTAATTTGTGTGAGGTTGAAGTGAATAACGAATTGTGAGTTAGGAAATATATTGCTGGGGCTACGGATTGTTCGAAAGAGTTACCGTGGTGAACGCAAAGGACAACTGAAGGAACACTGTGGGTTTTAGTCTAAAAGTCTGATACTCCTTTCGGTCCACCCAGACCAAGAGAAGTCATATGATGATTTGACAAGTAAAGAAAGAGTACATACGTATTTGTATTGGTTCTATTTTCGAAATAGGAAATGTCTATGATAAAGAGAGAGAAATATAAAAGATGATTAATATGTAACGTGAAACTATAGCTTCCGTTCCTACACAATCGCCTACGGAGTAGCTCAAACGCTGTCGTTAACTGAGTTTGTGCAAAGAAAATTATATAGTTAGATACAGCTATCTTAATACTTCAAGGCTCACTTTTATGTAGCATTGAATGCGCCTAAAAACACTGCCGAATTTTTCTGTATATTCGCCGCGAGTTTTTTACGAGAATCGTTTTTTATGATGTGTAAAACATAATCTTATGAAAATGTGTAACGAGTTTTTTGTTTAAGACACTATTTTTGTGTCTTGGTCACACTTTGAGATACATCGAAATTATAATTTTATCTGCCATCCATTAGATACATTTTGCTTTACAATGAAGAAAGTTAAAAAGCTCTTAGGCTGCTTAAGAACTGTTTCACAATAGGTTAAGAGTTTAACAGAATAAAAGAAAAAAACATTCAATCAAAGAGCGCACACACTCACTTACTTGTGATCAGTGGTTATGTGTGAGAGTGAGTGTAGAAATTAAAGTTATCCATTCAAAATCAAAGTGTGATTAAGACAACCAATTACACATAATCTTATGATCATTAATAGGTTTTGTGAACTTTTGTACTTGTTTGTACTCATTTAGCTTAGATTTTGTACGACAATATGATTGTACCTTCAATTATTATTGTATACTTCTATATGCTTCATACTCTTCGTGAATCCCTTCTTCATTCCAGTGAGTCTTTCGATGGCAGCTTCTGAGGAAGTGTACCTATCAGCGCTTTAAACTGTTCACTCTTGTAAAATAAATTTATATTAAATCTAATCAGTGTTTTATTTATTTTAAAAGTAGGGGGACCGCTGCGGGTGGGTAGAATACAATGGAATAAACTTTATTGTACACTAAAAAGGTGGAGGGGGGGGGGTTAAGGTTTAGGTATATTAAGGCGTATAGTACCTTGAATATCTGGCCGGAGTTAAATGCACACACACTCGTGCTGCCGCCTGCGCACGCATAGAGCCCTGCTGGCCTTTAAAACCATTTTCTTTGCGAAGTATTGATTGATTTGCATATATGCTATATATGTAGGTGTATTTTATATATATTCCGAAGAACGCTTAACCAGTATTTTTTTTTGTGTAAATATATTTCTAACGATCAAAGCCGTTTGAAAGGAGTAGGGAAAACTGCGAAAAAATATTATGTTAAAAGATTTTAATTATGTTGCTATTGTTATGTATAAATCATATATGATAATATATATATATATATATATATATATATATATATATATATATATATATATATATATATATATATATATATGTAACGCCGGCGGCGGCGTTCGCTTGGGGTTTAATGAATTAAATTGGAGAAATAGACTAGCATAATATTGAAATTCTTTGAAAACACTCTCTTCTATTCTAAACATTTTCAGTAGGCAGTCTGTTAGAATTCAGTCAAAGTCAAAGAGTAGGCGCGTGGGTTCCACGTGTATGGCCCCCTGGGATCTGGTGTGTATGAAGAGAAACTCCGGATAGTAATATTTTATATTATATAAATAGCTACAAATAATAGAGCACAATTTTTACAACAATATGTAATTGAAGATGTATAAATTACATTTTTTTGCCTAAATTTTGAACAGATGTACACTAGGATTGTTATAACATACTTACTTACCTATGCAGGTTTGTCATTAGGTAATTGAAGATCTATAAATCTATACTATATATTATATATTATTATATATATATATATATATATATATTAATATTATAAAGCGGAAGAGTTTGTTTGTTTGTTTGAACGCGCTAATCTCAGGAACTACTGGTTCGATTTGAAAATTTCTTTCACTGTTAAGTAGCCCATTTAATGAGGAAGGTTATAGGCTATATAACATCACGCTACGACTAATAGGAGCGGAGCAGTAACCAATGATGCGGGTGAAACCGCAAGGTACAGCTAGTTATATATTTGTGCCTAAAGTTTGAAGTGAAGTGATCACTAGGATAGTTATAACATATTTACACAGGTATATAAAGGTTTGTCTACGCTAAAGGAGCCGAACACAAGCGGGGCACAAGTTGAGCTCAAATTCGTGTGGTGTGAACCAACTCTAGAGGAACCTACACTATTTTACACGAATTTGAGCTCGACTCGTGCGACTCTTTTTTTTTAAATGGTATGAACTAGTGCTTTATTGCGATTCGGTAAGTAGTGATGCAAACGTTGAAGGTGAATCGCGCTAGTTTATTAAGAGCCTATTCACTCTAACCTTGAAGACACCCAAATTACTAGTATAATCGGACGGGAAGACCGCTGCTGGCAAACCGTTCCGATCCTTCGATGTCCGCGGTATCACTAGCTTAGACCTACCTTTACAATAATTCCAGTGTTCCGTAAGTAAGTGTTCCGTAAAAGGCACTTTTAGGTCTACGCCTCTACTGCTTTAGCTCTACGCTAGCGCATAGGGGTCTATGCTAAGTGCTACGCCGCGCTACGAAAATGCTACAAAGATCACATGAAAATCACGAGAAAAATAAAGGTTCGTCTGCATTATTTTAACGTATAGTAGCCATAGGACAGTTTTTTTTATGTTTTTTTTTTTGGCTTGAATATAGATACGTCTGGTTAGACAAACAGAGGGTAGTATTGACGATTATATTTTTATTGTGGCCGCCAATCATGCTTTAATCAATATACGACTTGACACTGATCAGCAAAATGCAAAAAAAAACTTAAAAGAAAAAAATTAAATTTCGCGAGCCTTTTTATTATTTACTAGCTTTTGCGTCCAGCTTCCCCCGCGTACATAAAATATAGCCCATGCCACTCAGGAATAAAGCAGCTAACTGTGAAAAAAATTAGCAATCGGACAATTAGGTACTCTCAGAGATTACTTCGTACAAACAAAAAAAAAAAAAAAAACTTTATAGTCTGTCTAAAAAGTCAATGATATTTATATTGCAAACAGGTTATAAATAACACGAATACAACGACTAATAACATGCCGATGTTCTCGTCAATTCAAACTAGATGAGGCTAGTTTTCCTAGTTACTTAGTTGACTTACCCTGAGAAGATACGCCGAACAAAGAACGAAAGGTAAGGAACGCAAAAGATAACTATAATAATAATAATATTCCACAACTATCACACAACGCTGTCTAGTCTCAAGCTAAGCAGAGCTTGTGTTATGAATACTAGACAACTGATAAACATACTTATATATTTCTAAATACATACATATTATAGATAAATTACACCCAGACACAGAACAAATGATCGTGTTCATCACACAAACATTTGTCCTGGGTGGGAATCGAACCCACGACCTCCGGCATAGCAATCAGGGCTACTAACCACTAGACCAACAGACCTGTCGATGAATGTCGACTGAAGGAACACAGGCGGATTAAGTCACTTAAATTCTGGCAGGCTGTGTCAGACACTCTCAAAGAACGTCTTCCACCCTTGATAGAGCGGGAGAAGTTTTTTCGTTGATTTATATCAAAGGAAAAACTTCTAAATCTTGACTGCCATCCCAACTGATGGTAAGCAGTGATGCTATCGTTGATAGTAAGCAGTGATACAATCGTTGATGGCATTTTATTGAGAGCCTATTCACTCTATTGAGAGCCTATTCTCCGCGTGGTGGATTACGGCCCGTTCCCTCTCCTAGAGAGGAGGTCGGAGTCCCAGCAGTGTGAACATTATATACATATTCAATGAAGCTCAATAGCTGGCCGGACACAGAAAAAAAAACAAAACGGTGGGAAAGTGCCAATCAGTTATTGGTTTTTTCAAGTTTTGTTTACATTTCCGTACAGCAGAGATTTCTATTAACACGTTATGTTTGTCAGATTAAAATATTGATTTAACGCCTAATTTCATAAGGGAAGAAGCTAAAGCAGTAGTGGAATACTTTTTACCGCATCTGAAGAAAGATATCTACCTAAAATCATAGGTACGACGACTCAGGTTTTACAAACTTTTTATTTTATTTTTACTTTCCTTGCATTCGTAATGAAAAGCACAGTGCTTACCTCGAGGTGAAAGTAACTAATTTACTCCCTCGAAAAACTCCTTCTCGGGACGAAATATGTTACTTTCACCCTGGGTAACAATGTACTATTACTGTTATTATATATACTCGTACTTATTTGTTCTGACACTGGAGAAAAAGAAACTTTCTAGAGCTAAAATTAATTCCTACTTATAAAAGTTTATTTCTTTCTTTCTTTTCAATATCAAGGACTATCAAAACGTAGAAATAAATGTTCTTTTAGAAACTGTATGTATTTTAAATACAATCCTTATTCGTCTTCCAGGTCGGTTTTCACAACGACAAAGCTCTTCACATTAAGTCCAATAATGGTTTTTCCGGCGACTGGAAACAGTAAACAAAACAACGGTATTATAATTATAGATATAAGTACTATTTCAAATAAATGCGTAAGACAAGACGTATCTCCGTATGGAATACCAGCAGCGTCATAGGCTAAAAATGTTTAAGTAACTTAGGTAGAATACGTGTAATTTTCCAATTCGGAAACTATCATTAAAAAAATCACGTCCTGAAAAAATTATTAAAAATAATTAAAAAAACAACTGCATACGCTCTAAAATAGAATAGAAAAATATTTATTCGACAATGACACAATACAACAGCCAATCACAAAAAATAAAAGTAGGTACAATATCTCCAGAATGATAGACCGCACAACAAAATGATAAAGTATGCGAAAATCTCTTCAATTTTCTCTGATGACATAGTTTCCTAGCTATTTATAAAAAAAAAAAAACGAGCGGCAGCTTAAACCTGTTAAGCCAAGTTTACCTCTCGCACTAGTGACATTGCTGTCACTGCCCTTGAACGTGCTGGGTATTTAGGGTAACAAGTTGGATGTTTATCTCGCACTCTGTCTATCGTCAGAGGGGGGAGCAAGTAGTGGTTTAGGTGAACAAGCACTAGCTTGAGGTGGTCTGATAGTAAAGCAGAGAATAGGATCCTTTTAGCTAGGAATGTTCAAATAATAAATGGTTCAGCACGTTTAGCTTTCTCAAGCAAAATGTTTGAGAAAAGTCATTGTTATAAAGATCGTAGTACTCGTTAATATCATCATTATTATCATCAGCAATCGTGGGAAGTGTGGGGCTTTTATCAGACCCACGCTCATAAATGGAAATTTACATGATGTACGTCGAAAGGTATCCTATTACTTCTGTCCCCTGTCCTTTTTGAGATCTCCGGAATTTTATGAATGAAATATGTCTCAAGCAATTAAGAGCCAAACAAACATGATTCATGGCTGGCCTTATTTAAATGCAAATAGTTTGCTGTTATTAGTTATAGCCAGATGAAAGCCGCGTGTCGATCTCAATGGGTTCGGTATTACGCTAAATATAGTAGAGTCGGCCAGCCGGATGGCTCTCGGAATTTGGGAAATCTGCAACACGAATGTGAGCGTCGCGCGAGCAGGACAGTGCCACCTGATCGATTTAGCCGGCATTGACAGCGAGCGTGTTTTTATATCATCGATCTATCAATCTACTCGATATTCACATCCGCCGACGTCGTCACAGGTCCGTCTGTTAACGGTCGTGGCGAAAATAGTGGAGAACCTGTGTGTGGGAGCGTGACGGGTGGCGGTTGGCATGTTCGCTGCGATTGCTATGCTGGATCGGAATCCTGGATTTTTGGCACCGAAAATAGTCGGGTGGGAGCGCGGCGAAACCGCGAGGGCGGGCGCGGCGCAGTGCGTGTCGCTCCGCCGTTTGAACAGCCCGCTCGTGAGGTGAGTGCAGCCGCGCGCCGCCACGCCGGCAGCTTGGATACTTCACCAGGACCCCCCGGCACCAGCCGCGGCCAGGACCGTCACAAGTGACACAGCAGTGCCATCATGTGTGGAGTATCCAAGCTCCTGGATTTTGACTCCGGCGACTCTGTGCTTTCGTTCTGTGATGCGTTGTTGTTCTGTATTTTCTGGCTCGTGTTGGCATATCTCGTGGTAGTACGGCAGTTCGGCAGTGAGTATTGAGTGTCAGGTGTAGCGTACGGCCGGGCGGTGAGCGCGCGCGGCGAGCGTGTTCCATGGATATGACTCGGGTTTCATCGCGCGCGCGTCCTCGCTGAAAATAGTGAGTCCCCGCGCGCCGCCCACGCCGCGCGCTCACACCGCTTGTAACCTATTTGCGGCATGCCCGAACATCAGTATTTATTTAGCGAGATGAGGAAACTCGTCTCAATTTTTATTTAGCCTCAGTCGTGGCCCATATATCGTGTAATTAGGACGTTAGGTCCACAACTCTGTTGTTTACTGATGTTTGGTTTCCGATTACAGCTCCGACTGTCCAGATATATGGACATTGTTGGAAAGTCACTGACAGAATGGATGTTCATGTTAATTTTAATTAAATAGTTTTATGAAAAGCTGTTATATTTAAAATCCACGCAAACACTACACATGTTCATATTTGAATATGTAAGCGCTAAAAAAATTTCGGAAGTAAAAAACATTTAAAACTTTCTTTTCAGTCAAAACAATAGGAATTTTAAACAGACTATAGTAACCATAGGTATTACAGCCTTATTAATAAATAATGATTTAAAATAGTAATATTAAACATAGCACTACTATGAAAGCTACACCTCAAGCTATAAATCATCTTGGGATTAAAGTATGAGCGATAGCGGTTGTCACTTGAACACGCCTCGATTACCGGCGCGCCTGGAACTCCGAATGTTGGCACCTCTTCAAAGCGCCTACTATTACACACGGGCTGAACTATCCCTGAAATTCGGGAGATAGTTACAGTTATAGCTTTCACATTAACTATTTTATACTTTATGACATCTTTTTGAATCTTTGCATCATCGTTTTTGAACGCACCCAGTTTCTTGTAATCGGTCTTCGCACTTAGTTACTATTGGCTCTTGTCGGTCATTTAATATTGTATTGCGCATTTGTATTTTTCCAATATGAACTTCAAATTGATGAACAACTATGCTATTAAATTTAAAATGCCTCCTTTATTCCTTCTTCAATGATGTTCTTGTGCCGTGATTGATTATTTCGGTAGACTGTCCTTCGTTTTGTAAGATCCACCCTTACAAAATGATTAATTACTTTAAGGACATCACCTGTCATGACGCGTTACACCTGGTCAACAACCTTCTCAACTGATCATTATTACGTACCTTAATACATAACTTTGGCTATATACGTATACGTACCTACTTGTGCTTCGGAACTTCTCGAATATCATCATTATAAACATCTGTGTCTACTTTTACTTTCTTTATTTCAATTTCAATATTTACTTGGACATTATCTTAATGATACAATGCAACATTCAAGTTATTGTTTACATCAAGAGGTTGCCAAGTTTTCTCTGAAGCGATAAGTTCTTCAAACTTGAAGTTTTCTAAGGCATGTAGGTACATATTATACAATAATCATAAAGAAAATTTCCCTTTAGGCTTGTAGTTTTGAATATACTTGGAGCAACTTTGTTTATTCAAACATAAATAATACTCGTATGATCAGTCCAAATCTTGAGGAACTTAATATGAAGTTAAAGTTACTTTCTGATTTAGGATCAACAACCGGATTGGAAGCGTTATCTGGAAAGTTTGATTTAAGATTTATAGATTATATAGTTTAGATTCAAGTTCATTGGATACCAGTCGATACATTGATGAATTTAGTGACGTGGACCCTGCCCTTGAAAGGGCTGGTGTTGACACTTTGGACTTAATTAAATTATATCAAATTATCAAAATCTTTAACTAAAATATATTCAAAGGACTAGTAGATATCATCCTAATCTTAGTATTCAAGGAAATCTTTTATGAGAATTTTTCAGAGGTTTTCGTGACAATCTAGCATAATATGAATCACGGAGCAAGACATGAATTCACGAAGTTTATTTTTTAAGATTAGGTTCAAAGAAGCTTTCTTCATTAATTTTCTTTTCTGAAAAATGGAAGTTTATTTGAAAGTTTAGATACACAGATTGAACGAAAGCTTTTCGGAGTAATACGCATGTTTGTTGAATGCCTAGTGATTCAAGAAATCACTCTGTTTGTTGAATTTTAGCTAATGGTTTTCAGTTTAGCATTAAAAGCTACTGAATTTTGTTTATTCGAGAATGTTCCTTCTGATGACAGAAGTACTGATAAATGGCTTACCATTACTTTAAACTCGGACATTCTTGTTTTCTTATATTTTAACAAATGAAAAAAAAAAATCTTAATCCGTTAATACTCTAGTTCGTATATGAGATCTGTTTAGAATGACATGGATAAGGCTTAAATTGAACAAACAAATAAGATGCCTTGAACTTTCCATTTGCAAGATAGAATAAAATTGTGGAAAACCCACGCTAATCGCTTCTATCTAAAGGTTTCCTCTTGGTCTATCTTTATTTTAATCAGGAGGAAGGCCCTTCGGTTAACTACACTACAGATCATCTGACACCAACTGAAAACTATATCTCTTTTTTTTAAATATATTATAATATATACCTTCCTGTATTCTGGCAAATAAATCATTCATTCATTTACTCATTCGTTAAGGTGTAATCGCAGTCTATCTGGATTATTTGAATGGCACATGTAAGCAATATCACAGTTCAAATAATAAACTGAGACAACCAAGTTAGGAAAAAGCGTAAACGTTACATAAATTAGCGTTCGTTCTAAAATTCCGAACTTTATATTTAGTCTCCGGCTGCAACAGCTGTAGTGATGTGAAAACACGGTTATTTTCGTGAACAATATGTCGGTGGTGTTGTCAGTCCGCCAGAACCACGTCACTACGTTATTTTCGCAACTTCGCCAGTTTGCCGACACGCGCGGAGTTTGTTCCGTTTCGTTTAACCCGAGTTTTATAGCGGCGAGCAATCGTTGGAGAATATTGATGTTTGATCGTTAAATCTGTTGCTAGCTGTTGTAATATGATTCGGTTTTTCAGAAGCTTTTTAGGGATTGCGATACATTCTACATACGAACATGACAAAGTACACAATACATGAACACTTGACAGACATCACTTCAGCAAAAATTCTACCAGAACAAGACAAGTTTCAAAAAAGCAACACAAAAAAAAAACCGGAAAAACACATACTCGTATCTACAAAAAGCTCACATTTCATGGTTTACGTAACATTCGCGAATAAAATGCCCTTCAAAAATTCTCCAGCGCGGTGCACACATCCTCTGATCTATATTTCTTTATTGATAGATTGTAAACAAACGAAGCTATCGTTGCTCTCATCGCATAAACCAGTCAATACAAATATGGTGCAGCCAGGAGAATTGCTGTTCTACGAAAAAAATCATAAGTCATATTTTTGTAAACAGAAACGATGAGATTATGTAAATCTTCAATGTTTTCTCTTTGTATCAGTTTTTAGAAGACCCCGACAGTATTTTTTGTATCCATCGAAAACATTGAGACAATAAAATAAAGTCTATGAGTAAAGTCAGTGGGTATTGGTTAGAAGTCTTTCTATTCTATCCTTTATTAAATGGCAAGTAGAGCCAATGTAGACTATTCTGCTAATGTCTAAAGTGAATCGGAAAAGCAAGCGTGCATATTATTATATCAGAAAATGGAAAGGGACAACAACTGTAGACCAAAATTCTTTGATTGATCCAGTAAGTTGAACTTGATGGATTAGTATTGGACTGAAACAAACAAAAAATAAAAATACATAAATATTTTATTAGTTAAAAACTTAGATATATTTACGTAAACTACAGCACACAAAGTCATAGCTCCAAATATTCTGTCTGTATAAGACAGAATATTTGGAGCTATGACTCATAGTTTTATATTATTGTGGCGGATGAAAATCATCCTCGCTACAAGCAGTTCTGGAGAAGGATATGTTAAGAGGGCATTGATTCGGAGAGGAATATAATTCCTTATATCTAATTAATTGGTTGTCTATCACTTGAAGTCCGATGGGACTGAATTCCGTCATTGGAAACCGGTCGTGGGTGTATGAAAGACCGCATCTACCCACATGAAGACTAAACTAGAAAACTCATGTACATTCTATCCTACGGACCTAATAAAAAGTAGGAAAAAGATACGATTAACGAGTTTCTATGTCCGACGACGCCAACGATATAATCTATTTTAAAAGATTTTCCAACCCGATACATTCTCACATGAAATGTGTAAACACAGACGCCATTGCTGACGTCACACCATAGTTTCACACCCACTCTACATTACACCCACCCATAGACACAGCAGCTAATATTATTAACCTTGCCAATACTATGCAGAGCTAAGATTTAATTACCGTCTCCAAGTAAGAGCAAAAACAAATAAAAAGTATGGATACCCTGTACTATAGATTTGGTTCCAAAACAAATATTGAATTACATCGCAGAAGGGTTAAACTTTCGTCCACAATTTGCAAACAAAGGGTGGAATTATATAGCTAATAACGAATAAGTTGTAGCAAATAAAATTACAACTTTATAGTCATTTGTCTTTTGACACGAACTTTGTTATTGGGAGGGAGTTCAGCGTTTTGTATTTGTGTTGGATACAAAGTTGATATTTTTTTTTATTTTCTTTTATGAGCCCGTTGTGTCCCACTGCAGGGCAAAGGCCTCCCTTTCGTTACTCCACTATTTTCTGTCCTTAGCTACTTCTGGCCAATCCTTGAGGTAGAAGTCCAAATCGTCACGCCATCGATATTTATTTTAAAAGGAAATAAAAATTAGGTTGCTATAACGTTGACTGGTAGAAGATGCCTAACGTATGAAGTCCGCCTCAGCACTTTTGTGTGCATAAAGTGTTAAATCGCACTAATATTACAAAGGCGAAAATTTTGTGTGTTGTTTGTATGAAGATAGGAAATGGGAACCACATCATTCGAAGTTAGGTTAAAGTTGATGTACTTTTACATACGTGTAGGTACCTAGTGAGATACAATAACCTAAAACATAACAATCAAGCAAGTTTCATAACATACATACTTTACAAGTTCTGTTTCCTTGTTCGTATTCTCACAAGGGTTGTGAACTCCCTGAAGGGGTGTTCAGCACTAATATTTCAGCAAGCCAAGTGTGCCATGCCCCTTTGTAATTAGGTTGGAATATAATTTAGTATCAGGAACATAGACCTAATAATTATGCACTGCCACATCTGGCAAGTTGGCAGTGTGCCATATCGAATGGCAGAGTTAAAGTTTTGAAATTGGAATAGTTTGTATTTTTAAACTTTATACGAATGTTTAGCTGTTATTTAACGGACGAGGTTATGAGTTTTACATTTTAGTGTTAAGGGACAAAGAAAGTAGAAGTAGGTATGAACCATTATAAGTGTTGTACCGGTGATGTCGGTTACGGGTTCAAAAGTTATAATGGTTCAATTTTAATATTTGGCGACAAATTAGCGACAACATTTTCATGGTATCAAAATTAAAATCCGTGATGATCGGCAAACGTGTGTCAGCCATACTAAATGTGCAGGTAGGTGTATTATGCAATGTAGTCACTGGATACATTTTGTGTAAAATCAACACACGATTAGTAGTTTTATTGTAGTCACTGTAATGCTATAACTACACTGCACACACGTGTGCTACACACGCCGATCCGGGTGCGTCAGTCTCCATACATTTTATATAGAAACTAGATTTGTAGAGCTACACTTGATCCACGCCACGCGACGTCTTTCTATGTACAAATCAGGCGTGTTACACGTGAGCGTCGGTGTAGTTCTAACTTTATTTTGCCGTTTTCAATTAAGTTTGTACAAATGTATGTGAATATGGCAAAAATATGCAATATGTTGATAAAAACAGTTTATACGGAAGAACCTCTAACCTTTTTAATACCGTAATTAGAGACACAATAGAAAGCCAATGCATGAGAGAGCGAACACGGCGATCGCTTGTGTTTTATTGAAATGAATAAAGATTATGCTTAAAAACCCGGAGTTAAAATACAGTACTTATTTCCTCATAAAACTGAAGTAGTTATCTTGTCTAAACCTTTTGAAGTCTCTTAAACATCCATTAAAATATCAGGACCTGAAACTTTGATGTTATGAGTTTTCCTCTAAAAGCGCAGCGGAGCGCCAAACGGTTTCAACCGTGTTTCGAGCTGTATTGTCACGATTTCAATTAACTCCGGTCCTATATGCTTGCCTAGTACCGTAGCAGTGGCTTTATTAAACCCTGCTGCTTTGTAGGTTATGTCGTCAACAGAAAACGGTTCACTGAATTGATCCAGTTACTGTGTATTTCTTTATTTTGCAGTGGAAAGCACAAATATTTTTGTACAAACGAAAAACTGTGTTTTCTATACCGCCGATTTCTTTTGTTGAGAAAGTCATAAAATGACATCTCCAGCTCTTGGGCGGAGGAGCGGGAGGGTGTGTCAGACTTTTACTTACTAAAAACCCACTCCTGTTCCTTCGTTGCCCATTATACCAGGGCCGAGTTTTCCTTTCAGAAACAAACCTTTGACCCCAGCAGGCTTCGACCCTGCTGGGCACCAACAGACAATACCGACGATAGATTTTTATTTAGGAACCGAGCAATGTTGATTTATCAAAAAGAAAATATGCCACTCCGAGTCATTTAGCCTAAATTTTTATGTCCTTTCAAAATGTGTATTTAAACAAATTATGTTTTTTTTTCCAGGCCGTAACTGGCGTATTTTTTTGACCGGACCGTAGAAGACACACAGCCGCCACCATGGACGCGATTAAGAAGAAGATGCAAGCGATGAAGCTGGAGAAGGACAACGCCATGGACAAGGCCGACACCTGTGAACAGCAGGCTAGGGATGCCAACCTCCGCGCCGAGAAGGTAATATACTTTTACTAGGGCCTACTAAAACTGGTATCACCATCTCTGTGTATCAACAATACGATTTCTCGTAGTTAAAAAAACGAAAATTCACGTTATACCATCTCAGTTACAATCAATGTCAAAATATTGGGAAATTAGAGGTGCTTTTCACAGTAAGTCCCTTAAAATTATGAGCATAGCGCCTTTGGGGATAATGATTTCTTCAGATACGTTTAAAGTTTCGTAATTGTAAGAAGAATTTCTTCATCTTTTGGGCTACAATCGGCTTTTGGGTACAAGCTTGATCTAAAAGTAGAGATCGAAAAAACCCATCATCCAACACTATCTCTACACGGTTCCAGTTAGAAAGGAAATTATATCCCAGGCATTACAGATTAACTGTATCAATCATTGCTAGATATATACATATGTTGCTAGGTAATGGCAATAGTTTCATTCTCAGAAACGAAAGCAAAACATCTTCTTAAAATCTAAATCTAGTTTTAAATCATATTCACTATAAGTTGTGCTGACATGAAATCTTAATACAAAAATAACAATCCATAATCTGCTTTCCAAAATTGGTATTTAGATAAGACCGCTGATCTCCTCGGGATAATCGAGGACAGAGGCTCGCGTTTGATGACGTCATTCTGAAACAAAAGGGCCCCGATTTTCTAAACGTTTCAACATAAATATACGCTTTTCTAGGCCTCTTTAAACGCAATCGATAAATCTATTCCAGTCCTAAGAGATTTGTCCCATTTTTACCCACGCTTTATGTATTTTTAGCAGGTATTTCAGCGAGAGAAAAGAAATAATTCTCGTTATTTCGAGACAAGTTTCGTCGGAATGGATCGGATTTAACATAATTATTGTTTTCTTGAGGCTCAGTAAGGGTCCGTATATGTATTTCCCAACGAGATTTGTGTCGACCTCTTATTATTGTACAGCTGTCAGATCATAAAAAAATATCCGCCTCAATCAATATTTACCAATAAATAATCAAATTCAGATTTAATTGAGATGATTGAATTATTGTAGCATAAATATTTGTATTAGTTATTTTGTAATGAGATGTTAATCGTTTTTAAATTTAGCATTGGGTAGCGTAGTTTGTTTAACCACAAACTACGGGTCCCACAGGGGACTATTCTGAGTCCAATACTGTTGATACTAACTCCAAAATCCGTTTCCCATTCCAGGTCAACGAGGAAGTCCGTGAGCTCCAGAAGAAGCTCGCCCAGGTGGAGGAGGACCTGATCGTCAACAAGAACAAGTTGGAACAGGCCAACAAGGACTTGGAAGAGAAGGAGAAGACTCTGACCGCCACCGAGGCTGACGTTGCCTCCCTGAACAGGAAGGTGCAACAGATTGAAGAGGACCTCGAGAAGTCCGAGGAGAGGTCAGGCACCGCCCAGCAGAAGCTGCTCGAAGCACAGCAGTCTGCTGACGAGAACAACCGGTAAGATATACTCTAAACATATTCTTCTTGATCATAGGGCTCTTCCCTTGCGCGTGCGGCCACCTCCTTTGCTAGCATTAGCTGTCTCGCGGAAAGAGGTGGCCGCCTGCTACTCCACCTCGCTCTGGACCATGGCCTGTACCAAGGCCCGGCGCGAAGTACTGTTTGTTGTCTTAACTGTAGTTTAAAAAATGATCGTCACGTGAATATGGAAATTCGAAGGCACTATTAGTACTGCGATATTACAGAAAATATAAACCATAAAGAACCAATAACTACCTAATTTTGAAAAAAGAGTATGAAGTTTATTTGAACTTAAATTCCAAGTCAATCCAAAGACATAACACTTCAAAGTAACCCGTTTAGAAAAACGGCAATTTCATAGGTAAATACCTATTTTTGTATAATCTATAGAGATGCGTTTCGAGTCTAGGTGTCTTGTGTATGTGAGTTTACCTATATATTTGTGAACGCACCTACATAAGAATACATAAGAACGATACAGGAAAACGAACGTTAATCAAAGTGTGGGGCAAAGTTTAAAAAAAACCTATCTACAGCTGATGAAAAAAAGATTACTAAGAGAAAAGTCGTCATGTAAATCTCTATTAAAATTTGTGTAAATATTTTACTTTAATACCACCCTTCCTCAAGTTTTAGTAAGTTAATAAAAACTATTTTGATTCTGAATATATATTTTTGTAATTCAAGAATGAGACGTATTTTTCCGGCCGCACACGATTTATTAGTAAAGCAACAGTTGGATTACGTGCGCCGCTATAATTAGAAACTTGGTGTGAATTAGAGATTAGCTCATGAAATATTATAATTTCGTGAAATAACTTCAAATAACAAGATACATTTTCGTTTATATAACTCTATTTGAGTTAATCTGATATACAATTATTGAAATAAAACTTTCGTTAGAATGTTATTTTTGGAATCCCCGAGACTACTTATGTCTATTTATATTCCAACATCGACCTACTTACCAAACGCATATCTTAGTACTTGATGGGATTGGTAAATCTAATTTTACAGAATATCGGTAACTCCTGCCATTATTATACACACCAGCCATATCTGAATGACGTAAGCTATCCGAAATCATCAACTCTATTTAGCAGAACTAATTTACTACCCATGGTATGGATAAATCTATACATGTAATAAGTTTTTAGTTCATCACGTATTTGACGTGTGACCTACGAAATCTACGTAAATAACTTTAATCCATAAAAATTGTGTGTAACTTGATTTATTATGTAGGTTTTGTTTCACCGCAATCGGTTGACTATATCGAAATATATACTTCATTCATTGACTGTTAGGCGGTACGAAGTTCGCCGAGTTAGCTAGACTGAAATAAGTCTCATATTGTGAGGAAACTGGCATGTCCTAATATAAAAAAAAATGAAGCCACGTGACATTCTGTTTTATTTGATCCGTGGATATCCCACACTCGGCCTGCGCAGTGGATAACAGTATACTGTCTCCCACAGAGAGGAGATATGCGAAAAGTTTTTGTACGTTAAGTTACTAAAGATTTGACTTGGTCTTGCCGACATATTCTGTAATTAATCTGTTCAAATAAGAGGAGAAATTGACTGACTGACATAACAACGCCCATTCGTAACTACTGAGACATGAAAATTTGCACAAGGTTTTATGACGTAGGCGAGCACTGAGAGAGGACTTTCGAAAATGGAGTGAATTTTAAGGTCTAAGGTGATGACGGGATCCAAAATTTGTACGGAAACCCACTTTTATGCGGGTGAAGCTGCTAGCAGAAGCTAATGCTATTATAAATTAACATACTAATGATTCGACTTAGTTCTGTACACATATTCTGCAATTAATTGGTATATATATTTATGAAATGTATTGTCTATTCCAGTATGTGCAAAGTGTTGGAGAACAGGGCACAACAAGACGAGGAGCGTATGGACCAGCTCACCAACCAGCTGAAGGAGGCGCGTCTGCTCGCTGAGGACGCCGACGGCAAATCTGACGAGGTACACATCTTCATACAACGTCTATAATTGAACGTTAACATATATGCAAATATTTCATTTGATTTCCTCTCTTATATTTCCCTGCTATTTAGAAAAAAAATGTGCATTGCACTATAATATCCACATACTGTTGTATGCAGTCTCACATATAACTATTCACCCAATAGTCACCCAAAATTTTTTAATTTCTACAAACTGATTTGTATTTCAAATCTATCAAACTTTGAAATACCGTTCACCGTCGTATAAAAGGGTCGTTTCTTTCTCTCTTTTTATCAAGAAAAATCTATAGTACAGTTCATCGTTATGGATGACATACATATTATAACTAATGAACAAAACGGATATTAAAAATGATTGCGTAAAATGTCCAGGTATCCCGCAAGCTGGCCTTCGTTGAAGACGAGCTCGAAGTCGCTGAGGACCGTGTCAAGTCTGGAGACGCCAAGATCTCAGAACTTGAGGAGGAATTAAAGGTAAATAGAATACAATAGTTTAAAAATTAGATAGTAATAGTGCTATTAGTTACAAGACAACAAATTGTGACTGACTGACTGTAACTATTTTATAGAATGTTTAGTGAAACCATTGGTAAATTTCAAAAAAAAATTCTAAAACATTAACGTAACTTGTCACCCAGGTCGTAGGTAACTCCCTCAAATCTCTGGAAGTATCGGAAGAGAAGGCCAACCAGCGTGTCGAGGAGTTCAAGAAGCAGCTGAAGACCCTCACCGGCAAACTCAAGGAGGCTGAGGCCCGCGCTGAGTTCGCAGAGAAGACTGTCAAGAAATTACAGAAGGAGGTCGACAGGCTCGAAGGTATGACTCCAGTCAAAATCCTGCCTAATCAAGTAACATAAGATCAACATAAATGAAAAAAAAAAAACTAAGAATGTTTTATGACTGATTTCAAAGATTTAACTAAAACAAATCTAAATATCAAGTAACGAAATCTTCTTTATTGATAACGATTCTAACAAAACGAGAATACTATGGCTTCTCTCAATTGCAAAAGCTTCTTAATCAAAACTTTTCTAATAAAAACTCATTATCTTACTTATTCTTTAAGTCCAGAGGCCGGGATAACGTTCGTTCGATTCGTAAGTTGTTATCAAATCACTAAATTTTCCAGACGCATTATTCAGCGAGAAGGAGAAATACAAGGCGATATGCGATGACTTGGACGGCACATTCGCCGAGCTGACAGGATACTAACCAGCCCTACAGCACATAGTTTAAGACAAAACCGTCCGAATCACTTTACCCTAAAGTCCATTTTGATACGTCACCTTGCATTGCCTGTCTTCCCTTTCAAAGTTCATCGTTTAGCCCGACTGTAGATTAGCTGACAACAACGAGTTCCATTGTTTTTCAGTCTCTAAACTGTTTCTTCTAACGCCTAACCTCTTACTAGATGTTTGAAGGGTTGTCCCTGTACAGAATAGCATAGCCGTATAATATATTTACAAATCATTTATTGTGATAACCCTTGAGACATCTTGTGTTGAGCCCTGCTTTTTTTGTTTGTGATTAACATGTCTATCGCTTTGCTGCTACCGTCGCGGACCAATGCTTCCAAGGTAATGTTGGTTGTTTCTTAATGTCTAATTTCTTTCTATATAAAATGATCTATAAAGCTATCCGCTTCGCCATAAATATGTATTAAAGTATCACTAAAATATAATTTGACAATTATTAAAAGTAACATTTCTAATTCTATTGACACTGTTTCTTCTATATTATTTCTATTACGTTAGGTTATTGTTTTAGATTTAAGATGTTGAGTTATTCCAGGTTCAGGACAGTTTATTTTCTTTAATAGTTCATATTAGTTGACTCTGGCAAAGGCTTGCCAAGAACATTTGCTGCCATTCCGTTATCAACCATTTTGCAATAAAATACTTATTTCATGTTTCACGACTGCCCTTAGTGTTGAGTATTGGATACTAGATGACCAGTTTCTCAATCGATTGAAGACCTCAATATCAAATTGAATGAATAAAGTAAAAGTTGTTGGCATGGCTTCTTCTTGTCCGTGTATAAGTTGTGTTCTAACATGGTTATCTATTAACAGATGAGCTCGGAATCAACAAGGACAGATACAAGAGCTTGGCTGACGAGATGGACTCGACCTTCGCCGAGCTGGCCGGCTACTAGACACCACTCCTTCCACACATTCACACAAACACGTACACACACATGCAGTCCGCTGCCACGCCACAGACACACAACACAACAAACAATACGTTTGTACACGTGATGTAATATTTATTAATATTTTATGTAAATTTATTTACGATTTTCAATAAAATTAATTTATAACAAGTTAGTTTTGAATTTGCTGTTTGTCCTTATGAATACTTTGACAATATCTCCTTCAAACTCATATTTTTATATGATGAAGATTTTATTCCAGCAGTTTACCTATTTATTACTAAACTAAACACTTAGAAAAGTATATACTGAGGGAAGAGTATCAAGGCAATGCGAATTTAAAAAAAAAATTTAGTATATAAAGATATAGAGAAAGAAACTTCAAATAGACTAAAGTAACTAAAACAGATGATCAACACTATACCATGATTTATAAAAGTGGCAGAACGGATTTAAACAAAACTTAGCACAGGGGAAGACCAAGTCATGGAATAGAACACGGAAAATTATAGTATGGGAGATATAATGCACTTTGACTAGTCTCTAAAAACACAATAGAGAATAAGAGTCGAAGTTTTAGAAACATATTTGATTTGAGTAATGAAACAATGGATAAGTGGCAAAGCATTCAAAGTTGTTGCTGTTGGTGGAAATAAAGTTTTCAAGATAAACTCAAGAGTACGAAGAACATTTCTAGGACCTATTTAAAAGTTAGAAGTTGCTAAAAATAAAAGAATATGGTCTATATCTCAATTTAGAGTTTCAAATTGCTTGAAACACGTTAGAAATGAAGTATTTTACTATCGCTAACAATGTCAAAATACTCTCTTACTCGCATCTAGACAACTTTTTATTAGGTAAACTCGAATATTATAACAATCATAGTATATTACAGAACAGCATTATAATATCAATCCATTTTCCTAACTGACAGCCGGAGAAACTCATTAGTCATCGGAAAATAGGATTGCACGTCAATTATTAACAGCGGAAACGCGCCTTAAAACTGTCAACTGTCACATGACGCCTTTCCGGCTCAAGATGGCGGCTGCGCGGGGCGCATGCGCGCGGCCAGCCGTCACACGCATGCGTGACTACCCTCAGAACCAGATCGATAGTGCAGTGTAGAAACAGCCTGTTGGGCTCCAGTTATTTTCCCTTATTTTCCCGATTAACTGTCGTTTTTTCGGTGAAATAGTGAAGTAATTCGCCACGGTGTCGGTGTCAAGTAGCGTGCTACCTGGTGCCATCACTATGAAGATGCTAGCGCCCCACGACGGCCCTGATATATCTCCAGTCGACTCAGGTCAGTGGAAAACAATCATTAATATTACATTATTATTGCATATTAAGTACATTGTCTCTAAGTCAGCAACATTTGAAGTAAATGCGACCGTTGGGTTATTAAAATGCTATTTTAAGAGGAAAATGTTTGATGCGCAATACATAACATAGAAAAGGAGCTTTGTTATGTCGACACCCTATAAATAAATATCTAATTACTACCTAGTGGTCGTTACTAATTTATTATTGACGGTATCTTAGAGCGTCCATGGCAAAAATTATTAGATTGCGAAAGTACCATTTATCTACGTTGGAGATATCTTGGACTTCGGATGAGTGGATGTTTTCATCCTTTATGCCAAGAACTACGCAGAAGGCTTACGCAACTTCTTTCCTTGGACCAGGATTTCCTGTTTATTTAAATTAATATATCATATTTAATATAATGTATCAATACAATAGATTTGATACGTAGTTAGTGGCACAAATTAGGTAATATTATATTCAGGTCTTTGTCCTTTCATTACGACCTCATACTTTTTAAACAGCTTTAAAATAACCATATCATAGGATAATAACGGTATGTATGTCAAAGATAAGTATAGAACGGTACCTATATAAAATATTTATGTTTCATAATATTATTGTGCGCCGTAGATTATTACCGGCCATTATTTTTCCGGTCGGTGAGATATAAAATCTTTATTTGTTTTATTTTTGAATAATATAACACTGAACGGGTAACTCTGGTTAATAAATGTAAAATGATTAGCCTTTTCTTAATGACTTAATAAATTCGATTTACGTCTAAGTGAGTCACACGGCAATAAGAGAGTCATAAAGCTCAACTAGTCACATATTTTTTTTATTAAGTTATTCATATCTAAAAAAATCTTGTCTATAAATTAATAATGATATTTTATTTTTGTTCCATATAAATTATTGCAACAGGAAACGCCTTTGTTATTTATTACTAAAAATAATGATTTTATAATGTTTATTTTAAATGGCTGTAGATCAATTTTTGCGATGGAAGGAAAATACGAAAAATATAATAATTATAACTTTATAAAGCAGGTACCTAATGATTACTTGTGTGTTGGATAATGTGATAGAAACGCTTCTCATGGTCTATAAAATGCAAGAGTCCATCAATATAATAAAAAATACACAGAGTCCTGATACGTTGGTTATAGACTTTATACTATGGGACTTACTAGAACATTACTTTGAGTGGGATTAGTGATGGCCTAGTGGTAGGTGATGGCTCCAACTTACGAGATGTAGGACGTGGGTTCGAACTCAACCAAGAGCTTAAACTCTGTGTAATTTATTTCATCACCACTGCTCTCAAAAACAATTAAGGAAAACATCGTGAGGAAACCGGCATGTCTTAGAACCAAAAATTCGTAGACATGTGATGGGTATGGAGTTTACGTTGTGGATTATGCCCATTCCCTCTTCTAGAGAGTAGACCTGAGTCTCAGCTGATTATGGTATGGTAAAAAAGAAACTGTATTGTCCCACTGACAAAGGCCTTCTTTTCCTTTCTCCACTCTCCTCGATCACGGTCTCAAAATGGGCCTGTCCAGCCTACGCCCAGGTCTCTCTCGATATGGTTGGGCGTTTTAGAGGACCCACATAATTTTAACCAACATCTCATCAACAAGCTCGTTAAACTGTTTGGGTCCAGTAGGTAGCTACGTTAACTGCAGCATACATAGGTGGCACTCCTATCTTCCATAAGAATATTATAAGGCAGATTATGCTATGCCGTGCTTAAGCCCGAGCAGTACCATAAAATAGTGACTTTCTGAAGCCTACTCCTCCAATAACGGCCAGGTTAATAGGTTTGAAAAAATAACTATATTTTTATTATAGATTCATAAACAACATTATCAACAATTGATTTTTTCGTTAACTTACTTTCGTTTAAAAAAATATTCTGCGATTTCGCAACTTTTCGTCAGTGGGTCGTCTAAGGAGCGGATTTTTTTCCCTAATCCTTCGAAACGGCTTGAACCTTTAGAAACATTGTTACACATAAAAATTGGTGGTTAAATATTCTTCAAAGTGAACATAACATGTGTAAATAAATCAATATTTCGCAAAGAAAATGGATTTAAAAGTCAGCGGGCTGACCGGAATTAAATGCACAGATACTCGTAATACCGCCTTGGCGGGTACGAGTGTTGTGTGCATTTAATTACGGCCAGATGTTCAAGGGACTAATAAGCCTTAACTGAGTAAACAAGAAAATCATGTAGGATGACACGTGTCCAACCAATAAAACATGATGTTTTTTATCAAAATGTCACCGCCTTTGTTTACATCGTGTAAATACAAAAATAACCTGATATATAAGGGGACAAATGGCATCCTGTTTTCTCTGAAGATCAAAATAATTATGAACGCCTGAGGCGTTTTGCTCTAACATAGCTTTATTTTTAATTTTCCGCTGAACATGGCATCATTAGGGGCTGGCTACCCACTCGGGTTCAGTACTAGAAGACTTCTATTATAATCTGCCCACACAAGTATACTATTCAGAAACTTACTGATTTGGACGTGGGTATTGGCTGAGTGTATTTTATTGATCTCGGCTTTTTACCTGGCCTACCAATGTCAGATATGTAAAAAGCCTCAGGTATAACAAACCTAATAGGGCCCCTATTAAGTTTGTTATACCTGAGGCTACTTACTTTTTAGTCTGAAGTTCTCAAAAATAAAAGGCCCGTTTTGACAATTGTATTTTGACTACCTAGCGGCTTGTCCGGTGTAATTAGGGTTGCCACCTTTTTTTGTTGGAATTAAAGTACATTGGTAATAATAGATAAGAAAAAAGTACATAGTATTAAAATAAAGTACAATTTATTTATTATATATAATTGTTATAAAAATAATAAATTGTAAAACAATATCCTATCAGATTTTTTTTTAATATTTATTCATTTTTATTATTGTATATGCTTTTTGTAGTCTTTATCACATCAGTATGTGTACTAAACAATTGTACAGCATTTTTACAATCTATATTTAAATCAAAGTAAACAATTACTTAATTTTTATCAAATTCAGAGACGCAAGAAAACGACTTAAGAAATCAAATCATGCGAAATAAAGTATTTTAAAGTAGATACTTTATTGTTCTCATAAAGTATAGAGTACAATTACCTGAAATAACGTACAATACTTTATTATAAAGTTCGGGTGACAACCCTAGGTGTAGTGTAGGCTCTACTACTAAAGTAGCTACTACTACACCGGACCCCCTAATTTATTATTTTATTGTTTCTTTTAGTGTCGTTCCAAGTTACGTTCTAGAGTCTTTCTCAAATATCAAAACGGGCCTTTTATTTTTTAATGAGTCTACCAATGTCAGGGTAGGTAGTATAACACACTTAAGGGGATGCATCTCGACATACATTTTCACTGATTTTCATACAACCGCTCTTACGCGATTATGACGTTATTATACATTTTTCATTAGATATTTTGGAAACACAGTATCTCGTGGATATTATCTAGGCTTCTATGGAAATCAATTTATAAATTCGTGTAAAACTAATCCAGTTAATACCTCTGAAAATCTGCTATTTTGCATGAACTTTAACACTTCGTATCTTACTCATAAATTAAAAAGGTCTAAAAAGTACAACCATACAAGCCTAGCAAATTTTATCAAGATTCTAGATAATGACAATGTTTTTCAAAAACTTGTAAGGGTTAAAAAAACACCTATTTCCTGGAACAAGTTTTATAAAATATTCGAGCACATCACGGAATTACCGAATGCTAACAGAGTTTTCAGGCGTTATCTCTCTTTTCTCGCGTTGCCTTATCGTTAAACATCGCGTTGGATTGCATTAAATGAAGTAACAAGGTTTTAAACTATGCTCGATATTGACTATAGGCACTCGCCTCTTCCAGACTGCTTTTCCACTCGGAAAAGCAGTCTCTTAAGAGGGGCCCTCTTTAGAGGCCTCTTTTTTCACCCGTCTACGTTAGCATGGTTGAAAAGCTGGTTGTCTCATCCAACGCAATGTCTGATAAAGACATAGCGCCTGAACGGTCGATTAGAGCATTCAGTGACTTCCGTCGCTCACTCGAATAATTCACAAAACCTGTCCTAGGAAATATGAAAAATAAAAATAAAATATGTTTTTCGAAAAATCTTCAGTTTTCGAAAAAAGTAAGTTATGTTATTCAGGATCTCAATTAATTGGCAAGGTTTCAATAAATATAATTTACGAGTACATTTTTTAGGGCTAAAGTTCACGTTTTTGTTCAAAATAGCAGATTTTCAGAGATCTTTATTGGAATAGTTTTACACAAATACATATTTTCTTTCCAATAGAAAACTATATATAATAAATAACCATAAGATATCTGTCATCTCGAGAAAGGTGTGAAATAACGTCATAATCACTTAAGAGCGGTCTTATGAGATTGTAGTATGGGTTTAACGCTCTTAATTTGATATATTTTTATTCAAGCTTTCATCCAAAAGAAACATTTCCATTAATTACTACGGTAATGTAGATAGTTTTGTCTGTCATACATGTTCTCTATGTAACATTATTTCTATATATTGAATAACTTCTAACCTACATCGGTTTAAGTAAACGATAACACAGTGAAACTTGAACTTGATGTATTTGGTGGTGATGACTTGCATTCTGTCAACCCTTGTCCGTTTTGTAGACTTAACGTTTGACATAAATACATAGTTTATGTTTCTTAAACAATGTATTTGACCTAAATGTTTATAGCCTTATTTGACTCTAGCTTCTACCAGTGGTTTTGCCTGTAAAACTGATATGGAAATAATTTATAGCATAAAGCAATAGTTAGTGTAGCTACATATTAGTAAAATGATTTTCAAGTACATGATTACCCCGATATACAAAATTACTAATTTTATCTCTTTATTGTATTATAGATATGAAATCGGATTTGAATACGGATATAGGAACAATACTACTGGCTTCGGACACGGTTACATATATGAAATTATTACTGATTATTCGAGTTTTAAAAGTAAAATATATATATAGCAAGATTTATTTTTTATTTCCAACCTTAATTATCATTGGTTTGGCCGGGTAAAACAAAAAAAAAACCTATCATAACCAGTCGAGACTCTATCTGCCTGCTACTCTATGAGCCGTTATCTGATGCTATCCCGTATTTTTATATCGGTTTCAGTTACGGAGCTAATACATCCCTAGCATATACTATAGATTATGCGCTCTCAAAAATTACCTAGTCTACTCTAAATTCAATGAAAATCGATTGCGATTGTGAATAATTTTAAAGACAGTTTTCAAAAGTAATGCGTCGATTTGTTGTGTCCTTGTGTTCGACGCAGTATTTGTCCCTTTTGTACGAATATTAATTAAATCCATATTGTGTTGAATTATTGTAAACCTTTCAAATACCTGGATTAATAATAACGTAACGTAACGTTTCCGATGAAGAATAGACACAAGCAAACCAAACGAATTGCAGAAAAACAATCAATAATGTTCTCGCAACATTCCATATATCTTCTTACTTTTGTTAATTAACGGAATATAAAAGCCCAAGTCGGTAGTATATCGACTAACGCGATGGTTCTGTTCTCCTCATCTTTTTTTTTTGCTTTCGGACTGAAAAATCATCCTATGACAACCCCCACTCTTGGGCGGAGCGGGAGATAGTGTCAGACTCTTACTGACTAAAAATCCCGTTCCTTCAAGCCTTCATACTTTTGGATAACCCTGGCTCCTCTATAGATAGATAGATCTAATTATCGGAAGAGGGAAACCGCATGAAACATGGGAAGACGACACAGTGAGTTGTGGGTGAGGGTGGGAAAACCTGGCTTAGTCACCATAATATCAAGGGAATGGGAATGTTAGAATAAAAAATGCAGGAGGCATATTTCAAAGGGATTATATCTAGAGAATTTCATATCTAGAGAATCGTACTGTCACACTGATATTATAAAGGCACAAGTTTGTGAATGTGTATATTTGTTACGCTGAAACTATAATTATTATCCCGTAAGTACGTTTCCTTGGATTTTTTTTCTACTTTCACGCGGACAGATAAAACAACTGGCATCAGAACATTTTAATATTACAAAGACATAGGTTTGTGTGTTACTTCTTCATGCACGAACCACTTAACGGATTTGGATGTTTGAGACTCTTGGAACTGAATAAGTACTTCCCAACCAAGGAGTAGGTATGTGCCTTTAGGATCATCATCATCATTTCAGCCGATATGCGTCCACTGTTGGACATAGGCCACGTAGCGTCGCCACAACGAACGTTCCTGTGCGTCTCGCATCCATCGGTTTCCCGTAACCTTCACCAGGTCATCGGTCCACCTTGTAGGAGGCCGTCCAACGCTGCGTCTTCCGGTACGCGGTCGCCACTCCAGAACTTTTCGGCTCCAACGGCCATCTGTTCTGCGAGCAATGTGCCCTGCCCATTGCCATTTAAGTTTGGCAATTCTCCGTGTTATGTCGGCTACCTTAGTTCTCCTGCGGAAATCTTTATTTTTTATTCGATCACGCAAAGAAACCCCGATCGTAAACCCTTTCCATTGCCCTTTGGGTGACTTGAAGCCTTCTGATGAGGCCCATTGCGAGCGACTACGTTTCGGAGTCATTTCTTATCACTGCCAACGAGCACTATTCATAGACTTTCGTTTTGAGACGCTGAGTTATGAAAAATGTGGTGTGGCCCTTAGGATAATTTAAAATAAATGATATAAATCGGTATCAGTAGTATTTGTTTCTTTGAAATAAAACTTAAAACACTAGAATAAAGTAGCTACTTTTGGATAGTTGTATTTCTGAAGGATTTCATGACACGTATTTTTTTCGGACGCTATAAAAATAAACATCGCTTTGAAGCCATTATTGAGCCATTTAGTCAACTTTTCGATTCATTAGGCAATTTTTACAGAATATAAAAGCCCAAATGGACAACACCCGTTTATCGGTTAACGAGGATGTTTTGTGCCCCTTATCTGATAAATATGTATGTCGGTAATATTTTTTGGTTCTTGGAAAATATAATATTTGAGGTGTTATTAGTAGTTCGTTTAGATTAAATATGTCGAAAGTGATATGAGTGGAGAGCTCCCGTCCACAAAATAGATAGGTACAGAAGTCAATCTTATGTAGGTATGTACTTCACTTTTTAGGGTTCCGTAGCCAAATGGCAAAAAACGGAACCCTTATAGATTCGTCATGTCTGTCTGTCTGTCTGTCCGTCCGTATGTCACAGCCACTTTTTTCCAAAACTATAAGAGCTATACAGTTGAAACTTAGTAAGTATATGTATTCTATGAACCGCTTTATGATTTTTATACAAAAATAGAAAAAAAAAACAATAAATTTTGGGGGTCCCATACTTAGAATTGAAACTCTAAAAAATTTTTTTACATCAAAAATGATATTTAGGTTTGTGACATCATTTTTTTCTAAATTGAATAGTTTACGCGAGAGACACTTCCAAAGTGGTAAAATGTGTGTTCCCCCTCTCTAACTTCTAAAATAAAAGAATGATAAAACTAAAAAAAATATATGATGTACATTACCATGTAAACTACCAACGAAAATTAGTTTGAACGAGATTTAATAAGTATTTTTTTTAATGCGTCATAAATCTAAAAAAATGCACTATTATTAAAACGTCGATCAAAGTTACAACGAACTACAAGAACTTACGTTACTTGCTGCTACGGAACCCTCCATGGGCAAGTCTGACTCGCACTTGGCCGGTTTTATACCTACGCCAGGGTCAGCGCCTTGCGCCGAACTCTACGAGTGCGACCGGACGATTGAGCCCAGATATCGTGCCCGTGAGCGGTGTCTGTGTGCGTTGCTCGAGCGTACTTTGTATGTAGATTGTCTTCTGTAGTGTACCTATCTATTTTGTGTTCCGTCAGATTCTTTCGGTTGATTATATTTTTTAAGCTATTGCATAGCTTCTATCGCGGGCCTTGAGCGTGGAGACCGAATCCAGAAATTCCGTAACGAAAATAACCTAACACCCTCCACTCATTTGTTTTTTGAGCGTGGTGACCGATAAGAAAACAAATGAGTGAACAATCAATCAAAATTCAATTCAATGTGTGAAAGTGTAACTTCAATTAATATAAAAGAAAAAAAAACAAAGGAAAAAAAAAATCTGCATAAATAAAATAAAAAAATAATTATAATTGCATAAGTTGATAAAAAAGCTATGCCACAGCTTTACCGCGGCAGTCCCCGAGTGCCACACGTCTTTTTTTTATTGGAGGCGATTCATCATCGTGATTTCAGCTGAAAGACGTCCACTGCTGCAACAGTGGATGACGTTGCGACACTCGGAGAAGGTCTATATCCATGGATATAGATCTTCTCCAAGTGTCGCCATAACTAGCATCCATCCGAATTCCGCGGCCATCGCCAGGTCATCAGTCCACCTTGTGATAGGCTTTCCAAAGCTGCGTCTTCCGGTACGCAGTCACCACTCCAGATCTTTTAGTCCCGTCGACCATCTGTTCTGTGAGCAATATGCGTTTTAGGGCTACGGTAACTCTCAAATTATCCCGCAACCCTAGCAGGAATCTAAAACATTTCTTGGTAAGCATAATTAGTGTAAAATAGTTGGAGGTAATTCCGTAAGATAAAGTATTTAGTGAGGACTAAAAAACCTCGTCAGACAGATATCATATTTGATAATACCTACAAAAATTAAGCTGCATCGTAGTCATTTTATAAAGGAAGTTGAAAATCACTCATGGCAAGTAAATTTTGTTTTGGAAGTAAAAATAAACAAGGCTTTTGTCCATTTTGTTAACTTCTATTAGTCGATTCTCACTGAGTATAAAAGCTTTGGTGGACGAGACTTGGCAGTTATTGACTAATGAGGATGTTTTGTCGCCATTGGTAGCCCATTATCTGGTAGAAATAATGATAAGGTTTTATTGAAAACGCAATATTTATTTATTTATTGAGGCCCTTTAACGTCGATTTAGTGTTACTACGCTCGAATTTAGTACTAGGTACTGGGTTGGACTTTTCTGTACCAAATACAAATGTGAGTCAGCGTAAGATTGGTCTGTCGTACCAAGTGTGAGCGTAAGTTAAAGCTAACCACGCTGAGTCATGCTTGACCTTGTTACGGGTGGACCACGACCTTGGTGCGATGGACCAAAACCGTCGTACCATGTTGGAGAGTGTGTTAACACTATTATGGAACTCGAGACAAAAATAATAACAGCCGTAGAGTAAAAGTAACTAAAGAGAACAAAGGTGGGTTTTAGTAAGTAAAAAAAAAAATTTGGTGTAATATATTCGGAGAAAAATCACTCGTATATATGCATGCATGTTCTATATATATATATATATATATATGTATATATATATAGAACATGTATGTTAAGATTGGAGCCCCGCCGCGTCGCCTATCAGAATAACACTAATGAAAATGTTATGTTTCTCTCTTTTGTGAACATGGGTAGGCTTTATCTGGTAAGTTAGGGTGTGGGTGTTTTTTTTTGGAAATTATAACATTTTCATTATAATGGCAAGTGATAGATATGATCTATAGTGATATCAACGCATAGCCAAAACTATTGGGTCTAAAAAATTTAGCACAAGTTTTATTTTATGGCGAGCACTAATAGATGTTAAAAGTTTGTATAGAAAAACAAAAGGCGAAGCCACACTAGTTTGGTATATAAATATTATATATATATATATAAGTATATGTGGCCTATCAGAATTAATTATCCACATTCCTGTTAGAAGCCTGTTATTGAAGCCTAATCTTAATATGTTTGAGGCTCATAAATAAAGTTATTACTTAAAACTATTGCATTAACGGCTTCTAAGGGCTTATTCCTTAATGAGTTCTTAGATTTAATACTGTGGGAACATTAACTTATTAATGTTTCTTCAGGCTGCAGCTGAAGTACCGCATTAAGAAACCTATTTCTAAAGTACTTTAATATCAGCAATTATTTAGCAAATAACGTTTCATCACACTAATATTATAACGATGAAAGTATGTTTGTTACTTCTTCACGTGAACGTCCTTTTCCACTCGCCTAGCGTCAACATCGAGCATGGTTTAAAATCTTGTGGCTTCCTCTAACGCAATCCAACGCGATGTTTGAGATAACGCCTGAAAACTCTGTTGGTATTCGGTAATTCCGTGATTTACTCGAATACCTATGTCACCAAACTTGTCCAGGAAATACATGTTTTTTTTAAACCCTCAATAGATTTTCAGAAAAAATTTAATCGTTCAGAATCTTGATTAAATGTGCAGGCTTCTATTGATGTACCTTTTTATATTTTTAAAATATAAGTACATTATGGAACACCAAAATTCACGTAAAATAGCAGATTTTCAGACGTCTTTATTAGATCAGTTTTGCACAAATTTATGTTTTGATTTCTATAGAAGCCCAGATAATATCCACAAGATAGTTGTGTATCCAAAATATCTAGAGAAAGATGTGTAATAACATCATAATCACGTAAGAGCTGTTGTATGAAAATGAACCTCGGAAAGGTCGCTCTTAATTGAGTTAGACAAAACTTTATAGTATTATGGTTTATGTATCAAAATAACATAGGTATACATTATTAAAACCTACAATAAAAACTAATAATTCCATAAAAAACACCACTAACCTGTAATCTTTGGCATTTAAGTATATAGGGAATACCGGAAAGGTTTGCTTAGTTTTGATGTTTACAGACTACATTATGAAGAACTTCTTATTTACATTCTGGATTTATAACCATAGTGAAATTACTTTACTTAAAATATATGTATGTATATACGGTTGTGCATTAGTCGCTACACCACCACAAGTTTTATACGTCATGTAGAGTTTACCCCAATTATACTAGGAGCGCACGTGCCTTTTCCAGGCACTAATGTAATTGATTGACACTAGTTGTCATGATTGATAAGGTCAGGCGTCGCACTCGCACCCGGCACGCGTGCCACCCTAGTGATGTATGGACGGATACAGAACAAAAAGAGTACCTATGGGAGTTTAGCGCATGGCGACGTCAAGTTTATACTCTAAACCTGTTAGTTAGTTTATAATTTAGGTGTCTTCAAGCCTATAGTGTAAATTAGTGCGATTTAGATAAGATATTTATTTGCAGAAACATGTGTACACATGATAAAAAAAAGAAACGGTCCGGACATGTTCGCCACTATCATCAACGATTGCATGATCACTGCTCACCATCAGGTGGGATCGCAGTCAAGCTCTGGATTATATCGTTTAAAAATTGATCAATTAGACTTTGCATGACCTTATATCTGAAGTATAAATTTAGCGCGTATATATAACCTAAAGTATAATCTAGTTACGTTTAGATATTTTCTAATTAGGTTTTTCATGATATAAGAAATTTTATAAACTGTGTAATGACCGTTGCAGGCAATGTTCTGTAGTTTTTTACTATCCCATGTGAGAGTGTAGTTGTGTAATTTGGAGGTACACTCGCAAATGAATCACTTGTGGATATCGGAAATGCCTTCTATTCGTAGTTACTAGTAATAGACATAATGTAAGGTCAAAATTATAAACGGACCTCACGCTGTCTCGAACAGCAGTAACAGTGTCGTTTTTGCAATATGGCGGCAGACCTACATCTCAGTTTAATACCCAGACACGCACGTGCCTTTACCAGGCGCTAGTGTAATTGATTGACACAAGTTGCCATTGTTGATAAGGTCAGGCGTAGCGTTTGCACCCGGTACACGTGTACCGGGTGCAAACGCTAGTCCCTACACGAAGTAAAAAGTGTATCTATGAAGATATACTTTTTACTAGTGACACGTGACGACCTCCAGTTTTCACTCTTTACAACTTTTAGCTAGATTAACAAACTTTAAAAAAGGAGGAGGTTCTCAATCCGTCGGATTTTTTAAAATGTTTTATTATTATTATTTATTTATTATATTCTTTATGGTACACCGCATGACCAAAAAAGATACAGGACAAATATTATTAAATGTTTTATTATTTGTTTTATGTATACTCCCATTACTTCCCGCTAAGAGCTGCCTGGACTGACTTGTAAAATTATTATTTTTTTAAGGGATCTTGCTTTCTAGGTTCGTCTCATAGTGAAAAAGTCAGGCACTGATCATAGAATCTTGGTGTCGAGAAAATTCTTCAAATTAAAGCACACTTGAATTGTTATATTCTTATACGTACCTTACCATACAACTTGCTCTCTATTTAGATTTAGCTGAGAGGTTTATCAAATAAAAAACGTTTTCCAAAAAAAAAAATAACAGTGGTTTTTAGGTTTTGAAGTCAGCTGTAGTTCTTTTTTATAAACGTCGTTTTCAGACTAAATTTAGCATGTTCTAAAAACTCATTTAGATTTCATGTTGGGATTATTGCAGGTGGCGTATTGTAGTTTCTGAGTATCTAATGCAAAATAGTCGTGTACAGAATGATACCCTTATTATATACCCAGAAATTCACGTGCCTTTCTCAGGCGGTAATGTAATTCATTAACACAAGTTCTTATGTTAGATAAAGTCTTATCGCACTCGCATAGAGCACACGTGTAACACTTAAATCAATATGATGTATTCGTATGGACGTAGATGTAACATAAAGAATATCTATGAGGGGAGGGCAGCACGTGGCTCTATAGTCGGAGTACCCATGGGAAATAGGTGTGAGTTTATGTCCGTAGACGAATGGTGAACTGTAAGTTATTGTCCATAGGTTTCAGTGATGTTTCTCCGATGTTCGTGTTCTTGCTTATAAGATAATATCTGTGCTCGCGACTTCATTCGCGTGGACTACAGGATTTTGAATTTATTTTTTCTAAAATAAAAGTGTATGTTATTTACCTATGTTACTCCTAATTACATCAGCTACCTGCCTAAAAAAGTCCCGTCAAAATTGGTCCAGCTATTTTAGAGATTAGCCCGGACAAACAGACAGACAGACAGACAAAAATTGTAAAAAAAAATATTTTGGTATATATACCGTATATATATTCATATGCATGTAGTAAAACGCAGTTATTTCAATATTACAAACAGACACTCCCATTTTACTTATATGAGTAGATAAGCAGTAGCTTTGTAATTTTCGATTGATATTTAAGGTTAAGCGACGCTTATCGGAGTAAGCAACTTCATTGTTGATAAGTGTATCTTAACATGATGTTCCTCCGTACCTCGGAAGGCACGTTAAGCAGTGGTCAAGACTGTCATTTGAAGTTTGACGGATGTCGGTTGTTACATAGTCGCCCGCCAAATAAAAATGTGAAGCCAGCGTTGCCACGTCCTTCCGTGCCATCTAAAATACTGGCTGCTACTGGCACTGCTGTATTCAGTTTTACTGGAAGCCGACCCCAATACAGTTTGGAAAGGGCTAGGCAAATTGTATGTAATATTTTGCAAGACAGTGATTATACTCACAAAAAAAAAATACGAGTAAAAGTATTTTTCGGGGGAGTGTCAGTGATTGACTCGCTGCGCCATCGCGTCATAGACGTCACTCCTCATTTGTTCCCTGCGTTGCTGCATGTATCTAACAACGAAGACGATTGGTTCGCCAATATATGGAATGCGTAAAGCGATCCCCATGCCGAGCGCTCAAGATCCGTTGTGCCTACTGTACCTCTGTTTGTCTAGCCAATAATGGGCTTATAACCCGAGAGCCGCTAATCCGATTTACGTGATTTTTTTTTTCTATACTTATTCTTATTCTTTTATAACTTTTATGCGATATGCGCTCCATCTAGATTTTACTATTTTTTTTGCGATATTTGGGGATAGAGGGACTATCTATATAATTTATTGCAAAGGATTTTGACCGCATAAGATTCTAAAGCATCAGATACATTAAGGGAACAAAATGATCCCTAATATGACGCGTCGCTGCAACGTTGCATGATGTCCCACAACTTGTCCTCCAACATTTTACAACGCATTCACGTGACGCGGGACACTGTTAGACAATTTTTGACAGCGTTGCGTGACGTGTTTGGGGACATTATGTCCCGTAATGTATCCGAGACTTAATGTTTTTTGATTCATTTAATTCAACGCTTTAATTGATTATTATCTCTATACCTCTGTTAGGTTGGAATTTGAATCTGACTGCTATTTCGGAAGTATTTTTTGTTGTTTTTTTTTTTGATAGACCTTGTTGTGGAAGGAACACACACGAGAAGACCTTATGAATAGTAATATTGATACAAGTGGAGAAAGTTGGTCATTGGGACAAAGGTTATGGGGGTATGGAGCCGGGTGCTGCAGTGACTAATTTCCACGTGTATAAAACGACATTTTTCAATACAGTTACGAAAAATAAATAAACACATGTGGAGTCGAAATTGTGGTGGAGGCGAACTTGCGCACTTTTCCGCACCAGTATGGAAAATAGTAAATTGTATGCCTAAAAGCGGTAAGGCCAAAAGTGGGTTTTCGAGTAAGTGTATTGAAAAATGTTTTATGATATTAGTTGCCACAGAAGTATTGACCTACATACCTATTTGTCCTGTTTCTAGTCAACTGTTCTATAATTGGAAACTCATTTGATATGCTGAATGCGCTTCACTGCGGTTAATTGAATTCAATCATGATTGCAAATGGTTTCATCTGACTTCTCCGCTTTTAAAATGTCAAACCAATTTTATAGAGATTGCGTTGTCAGATAAAATTGTATGGAAAGTGATGGGATTATGAGAAATTGGGATTTATTTCTGGGTCATCTATATCCTGCATAGTTGGGTATACTCTGGAGGTTGGGTTTTATTATTCCCTTCAATTAATTTTGAAATGTTTGATTTGTGTGTGTTTTTTATTATGAATTGATTGTGATTTTATTACGAGTTGATTTTGGGTGTCGTTTGGTACTCGGGTAGATCATATCCCATATCATTATATGAATGAATTTACTGAATTTTTATGACAATTATGTGAATTATTATTATGAATTAACTGTTTTCTTTTGACAGAAGGTAGTCAATTATTTTATACATTAGGGTTCCTTAAGTCAAGAGTGAATAGGTTACTTCTAGGCAAGCGTGCTCAATCGTCGACTACATCATCGCTTACCATCAGGTGAAATAGAGCTGAAGTGCGAGCTTATTAATAAAAAAAAACTGGGCAAGTGCGAGTCGGACTCGCGCCCTGAGGGCTCCGTATGTAAATGGTTCAATTCCCGAATGGAGTCTCGAAAATTATTCCGAATCGCAAAAAAATGTTTTTTTTTGTGACGTGTAACCATAAATTAACTGTTTTTAGATTTTTTTCTGTACTTGTCCTATGAGACCTTGCTTCATGCCAAATTTCAGGATTTTAGGTCAACAGGAAGTACCCTATTATATGAATTTTGATTCTCTTGAGAGTGTCGAAGTACACGTCCTTGCAACATAAACGGCCGTATCTTTTTTTTCGTTAATTTAGAAGTCTAATTTTTTTACAGCTTCAAGAGACTACAGACTTCAGTATATGGTCCTAATTTCAACTCTATACCTCCACACGTTCCTGAAATAAAGGATCTTGACAGACAGACGGACGGACAACAAAGAGTTCGAGTTCTATAAGGGTTCATTTTTTTCCTTTTGAGGTACTGAACCCTAAAAAGACGTTTCCGTTCACTTCAATAACTCAATAGCAAAATTACATTCATGACCGATTTGTGTATACGTCTATAGACTTGTCAGTTGGATTAGGTACTCGTGTGATCCTATTAACTCAAACGTTTGCGGAGGCCTAATATAATCCCTTTTCGAAACGCCCACTACAATTGAGAGAAAAGGAAGGAGACATGTTAATATAATGGAAACTGGGTGGAAATAATATTATGAATGACGATTTTCGAGGCCCTATTGGTTAAAATAATACCGCTTCTTCTTCTTCTTTTCATCGTGGCGATGCTTTCAAACTATACTTATTCTGACCAATATTTGGCAACCTGTACAGCTCTATTGTTCCTTCGTAAAGATCCTAAAAACTGCAGCTGGTTATGCAGGATGGGCAGCAAAGCAGATGGCGCAGGTCCTGTGGAGAGGCTCCATACTGGCACTGTGTTAGAGATGGGGCGAGGAAGCCCCATGTGGCCAGATTGTTTTACAGCGGCCAACTAGGGCACCAAATTGGGCACTGTAGTTCGCGTCCAGGGGGATGCTGTTCCGATGGGGTGGTGAAAAATAGATGAGTAATAAATAATACCGCTAGAGTGGGGCTATAGATATCAAAAAGGAGGAGATATGTACCTGTGTGTATCTGGCCGAATTAGTGCCGAAAAAAAAGGCTGAGGTAATATAGCAGTACTTGTACAGGTCATGTCAGAGCTTTACCGTGACCAAATCACCAGGGAATCTGTGCACGTCAAAGCATTTGACAGAGGAATGAGTTGAGAACGCGGACGTGCTTGACGTATATTATTATGACAAGGTTATACAAAATACCGAGTAAAACAAATAATTTTCTCCCGCTTCTCTGTGTGTGTTTCAACCACATCACCACTTAACGGATTTGGATTGCCAACTATCATTGATAGTATACTCATAAATAATTTTAATGTAATAAAAATTAATTGTAAATTTTAAACTTTATTCAATTTATTGACTGACCGGTAATGTAATTGTAATCAAAGGTAATTTAATAATATTTATACTAATAAGAAAAGAAAAGTATTTTGTTTGTAATGAATAAACTTTAGAACCAATGGAGCGATTTTGAAAATTCTTTCACCACTAGAATGTTGCTTTATTACTGAGTAACTAGATATATATTTTGTGGGCGAATCCGCTTACAAAAGCTAGTCCAACATAATTTTAATTTAATTGGAAAACTTACTGTTTATAATGTAAGTACCTACCTAAAATAAGTTTATCGTTACTTGATATAAATGAATAAGAAAATAGCATTAGGAAAGCAGGTAAACGATGGCCTGAATTAGGACAAACAATAGATTTAATCCCGGTTATACGCCCCGTAGGATGATATCACAAAAGTACGCCCCTGTGGGATTATGTAGGTTTAACCAATTTATTACTCATTAGAATGATTTCGCAAAAACACGTCAAAATATAAGTAATCCCTTACACAAACTCATGAAATTGCAAATAGTAAGTATGTCTGCAATAACAATTTAAACTGTGTTTCCAATAAATAAGTATCTACAAAGCTTATTATCGTTACAAAATGAAAACTTTTTTTGATCTCGGGGAAAACTTTTAAAAGGCACCTTAACTTTGAGGCCTGGGAGTGTAGGATTCCTACCACATTAAAACCACCACGGTGATCACTAACAGCAAGAATGGGCTCCGTTACCTCTAAAAAGACCGTACTGGACCCCTTGCGTGCAAAATTTGTTAGGGAACATGCCTAACAGAACTGTAAAGAGGAAACCCCTTTAGAGTTTCCTCAGGGATGTACCCTAAGCCTCGCTGTCCACGACAATACATGATCACGGTGCTACCGTCTTTCCTGGATTCACCCACTCTGAGTTGCAAAAAGCAGCCTAAAAGCAATTTACCCTATTGAAACCACAAAGACATCTATAAAACTTTTCTATATTAAGCATTCCAAGTCACCGATACGTTAGTACTATAATTGAAAACGTCACGCAATAACAACTGCCTTACGATTAACTCAGTGGTGCTACAATATTTCTTGCAACACGTTTCTAAAGTCACGTGTTTGAAATATCAACATCGTCGCACCGAGGTGCATCGATAGCCTATGATATTCTGAAATTAATCCATTGCTACAACAAAGATGATACAAGGATTATCTTGCAATGGGTTCCAGCGCACATAGGGTTACGGGGCAACGAGGAGATGACCGACTATCAAAACTAGCAGTTGAGACGGGTAACACTATCTCATATTTAGCCGATTACTGGGAATATTTCATTAAGGTTAAGAGTATGTACTTTGACAAATGGATAAAATACTTCAATGAAATATCCAAAGAAAAAGGCATTTGGTATAAAGTAATTCAAAACGAACCACCTCGTGAGCCCTGGTTTGATGATACACATTTAAATAGGAGTTATGTTAAGTTAGCGCTAAGACTTCGTTCTGGTCACTTTCCATCAGCAAAGTTTGCATTCTTAATGCGGAAGGCTGCATCACCTAATTGTGAGGTATGCAATAAAATTGAAGATGTACAACATTTGCTGATGGAATGTGTTAGGAACAAAAATGAAAGGGAAGCTCTGGCTCGAGAATATAATTTTAACATGTGGGATGTTGGACTTATCCAAAATGTATTGGCATACCCCAAATCAGAAAGAACTAAACGCATAATTTGTGGGTTAACCCACAAATTATGCGTTTAGTTTTGTATTATAGTTTATTTATTTTTTACGAATGTTAAGGCGGTGTTTAGCAGTATTTCATTTTATTTTATAATATAAGAATATTTTTATGTTTATGTGTGTAAATAGAGTATATATATAAGGTACAATGGGGTTGACGTATCGGTGTGGATAAAAACCCCTTTAAAAAAAAAAAATAAAGATTAAAAAAAAAAAAAACATCGTCGCGTCGATTGACGTCGTTTCCAGAATTTTATTTTTATAAATAATGTAGAGGTTGTGTCGGAAAAATATTATATGGAAAACGTGACTTACATCATCATTATTATCGTTTCAACCGAAAGACGTCCACTGTTAAGCTAGAACTACATTAGACCGACGCACACGTGTAACACGCCTGATTTGTACGGAGAACGACGACGCGTGGCGTGGATCTAGTGTAGCTCTACAAGTCTATTTTCCATATAAAATGTATGGAGACCGACGCGCCCAGATCGGCGTATGTAGCCCACGTGTGCGCAGTGTAGTTCTACCTTTAGACTTATACCTCCTGTAATCGACCCTCTGTTCTGCGAACAATATGTCCTGCCCACTACGACGGCGATTGTTCGGCCTGTCGGTAACCTTATCTATGCTTTTGTCCTGTTATGTTAACGTCTCATCAAACTGACACCGGTCTAGACTCCAGCCAACTCCTGAAAAGATCATAATGGAAATATCCTAACTAATCCATGTTTATAAATGTGGCTCGGTGGGTGATGTATTTTTACTAGCTTCTGCCAGTGGCTTCGGCCGCATGAAAGTAGAGAATTTTCCCAAGTTAATAT
The DNA here is from genome assembly GCA_929112965.1 of Mythimna albipuncta. Classification (NCBI taxonomy): domain Eukaryota; kingdom Metazoa; phylum Arthropoda; class Insecta; order Lepidoptera; family Noctuidae; genus Mythimna; species Mythimna albipuncta. The sequence goes on from OV815973.1 coordinate 16,702,741, forward strand.
GTTGTGATAGGTGCAAGCGTCAAAAACTGTCACCCATAACAATAATCTAGAGATCATGGACTACGTGATTGTTCGGAACAGTTACCATGGCAATGACACGCAAAGGGTAACTAAAGAAACACAGGCGGTCGCCTCCGTCTGCGAGGCTTCTAGCGGCCGCCAGGATTTCCGATTTCCGGCCACCATAGGCGCGGGCTTGCGGACGGCGTGCAATGGGTAGGTCGCTGTCCAACCGTCAGGACCGAGCCAAAGTGGTCAACGACGCGCACTGTTCCCACGCGTCTCAAGGAGTTTTCAACAACCGTAGGGGCCCAGCTGGGTCGAAGCCTCCTGGGGCCAAGGGTCTATTTCTGAAAGGAAGGCTCGGCCCAGATATAAAAGACAGCGAGGAACGGGGAGGGTTTTATAGTCAATAAAAGTCTGACACTATGTCCCGCTCCACCTAGATAATTATTAAAACTAAAGAAACAGGAAGGTCTACCACTGCCTCTCACTGCACCCAAAGAGTAAGGAGTCATTTGATGAATTCTTCCGTAAAAGAAATAGATTATATTGTGTTCTCTTTTACTGGCTCACTATAATAACAATGCATCACACCAAATTATCCCCAAAAAAGAGCCGTATCTTTCTCTAAACTAATTACGATCCTAATAGAATCAACAGCAAGATCTAATACACCGTAATTCGTAGCTTTTGGTCCCAAATTAACTAATTTAGTTACGTGAGCGGCCGCCAGATGGCGACGCATGGCTAATACAATTAGACCGCGTTTGTGCTCAGAGGTCGAGTAGAGGTAAGTTTGCCTGTATTTATTACAAGTATAAAAAGTATTGACGTATGGGATTTTATGTGTTGTGTCTCATGTCTGGTTTAGTTTGATCGTTAAGCTGGCAAGGCTGAGTAAGTATGAGGATTTTTTTTGTCCCTAACTAAGTAACACACAAGGCCTCCGTCTACTCCCAAGTTAAGCAAAACTTGTGTTATTAGTACTAGACAACTGATTAACATACTTACATATTTCTAAATACATACATATTATAGATAAATTATACCCAGATACAGAACAAATGATCATGGTCATCACACAAACATTTGTCCTGGGTGGGAATCGAACACACGACCTCCGGCATAGCAGTCAGGGCCACTAACCACTAGACCAACAGGCCAGTCAATTTAGACGATGGTAATACCCGTAAATACATATGTATAAAGCCGCATTTACTATGTCGTGACGACAGATAATCGTCTAGTTCTAAGTGTCCAGGGGTGCTATTCTTTAAGAAAGCGCAGCGCTGGCACAGCGACGAGTCGTGAGCGCAATACATTGAATTAACAATCCAATGTAAAGGGGAATTGGGTTGTTAATTCAATGTACTGCGCTGACGACTCGTCGCTGTGCCAGCGCTGCGCTTTCTTAGAGAATAGCACCCCTGGCTTATACAGGGTCAAACCTCTCAGGATTATGTTACTAACATCATAAACAACAACTTTTGTTCTATGACTTTTAAAAATTCATCATACTTTAGTTCATCAAATTGTCATATAAATTGAACGTTCTATTTATTACGCAGTCTATTCGAAGCAAGTGATAGTACAATAGCGGAGGGGAGCGGGATCGGGTAGACGGGGTGCTTGGTGCGCTTGCGTCGCGTCAAACCGACATAACGGAAACAGTTAGAGACGATAGTCGTCCTACGATAAATTAACCGGCTTAAAGCACTGCTGTTTAGTGATAATTTCAAGAAAATATCGAAACGAAAGTCGTTAGTTAGAAGTCAATTAGTGGTTGGTAATAGCCCTGAAGTCACAAAGTTCCAGGCAGCCGCTTTACTCAAGTACTTCAACACCACTGAGTCCCAGCAGTGGGAACATTAATAGGCTGATTATGCTATGAGTACTAAATCACCAAATAAATCCTCTCTCTCTGGGTGGGCGTCAGACACTGTGTTCCTTCAGTTACCTTTTTCATTCCAGTGACTACTGACTCTTTCAAACAATTCCGCATCTCTGGCTTACAAATGCCTGGAACAGTAAACATAACATCCGTTCAATAAAACGAATATTCTATTTATTACAACAACAACGTGAACAGATAACACGCAGCGAGCTCATCGCGGCTTCTACCAGAAGCCACGTTTCCTCCTGTTTCTCCAATTGCCACTCCCTACTTCCGTTATTCAACAGGCTTTAAATATATGCGTTTTATTGTGTTTCTATTGATATTATGTAAATGATAACGATATTATGAATATTGTGCACAGTTGAACGCAGTACTACTACGTTATGCATTGTCTCTGTTATTATGCGTAATTAGGTAGTTTACTCAGTTTTGTTTTTTGAATACTAGCTTTTGCCTGCAGCTTCGCCCGCTTATATAAAATAAAAGTCTACGTCGCTTAGGAATAAAACAGATTTTTATTTTGCACTCAATAAAAAAAGATTATTGTATTGTCATCAGCCTTTGATGGGTGTGCAAAGTTTGAAGAAAATCTGATCGCCCAATGTTGGTCAAAATCGAGCTCAAAGGCGTTGGTTACAAACATACAGGTGAAGCTAATATAAGCGTGTTAAAAAGACAAACTTTACCTCTCGGTTAGACCTTCCTAAATACTCCGGTACTAATAATCCGGTACTCGGTACTTATACATGAGGCAATTTGGTGTATACCCTTTCTATCCACTGTATCCAACCCTCTTCGTTATAGGGATGGTTGGTTACTATAAGTTGGAAGTAAGACGCAACCTCGCTCTTGCCAAATATATTTTTTTGGTGTTACGGGGTATTCTAAATAATTCTCAAATATTAGAATCGTTGAGATTGCTCATTCCAAACAGTAGGCTACGCTCAGGATCAAGGGAAAGGATGTTTAAAGTCCCGGTAGCCCGCTCAAAGTTAAAGTTTACACCCGTGACTCGGGCGATAGGAATACTCAATAGTGACTCTTTACGGTTAGACATTTTTTCTTGCACATTGGCGGAATTCGAGAGAGCGACACTAAGTGTGTTGTCCTCTATGAAACATGTGCCGGTTCTTCAGGATGCTGCTTGAGATTGAACACTGATTGTTTATTATGTATGTATGTTGCATGCACTAATGGATATCTAATCAGTTTGTGGGTGGCATCTCTGAGTGCTAGGCTATTTTGCGACTACTTTTGTTACCTTGGGTATACCTTTTAAAACAATTGTATGTGCTTATAATAATAAATAAATAAATCTATTGGAACGGGAAACTGTCTAGTAAGAAAATAAGGAAGGCAATTGCGCCATTGTGCACACTGAAATATGACGTCGAAATAAGACAAAAGAGATGGTTGTTATACAAAATGTTCGTGTCACAGTGTTTGTAACAAAATTCCTTCGAAACGGTTTGACCGATTCTATGAAATTTTGTATATATTTTCAGTAAGTCTGAGAAAAGGAAGTAAACTATTTTTTGCCCTTATACCTTGCCTACTTTTTTTTAAATATTTTTTTCGACGGAACAACATTTGCTGAGTCAGCTAGTATCTTAGTATAAAATAAACACGAGCTAATATCCAATTCAGTCTTCAGAAAGACTTATTCGTATTACGTAAAGGAAATATATTTTTTCTCAAATTCAGATGTTGTAAGAGAACAGTAACTGATCATGTCAACTCTCTTTTTGTCAAGTGTTTTATACCAAACTATCTATAGATATATATATATATATATATATATATAAAATCGAAATACCACTCACTGTTTAATCAAGAAATCTCAGAAACTGTAACACCTTCAAACTTATAATTTTGTGAGGTGGGTTCCTAATAGGTTGCAGACATCCGTTAAGAACGGATTTTAAGGAACTCCACCCCTAAGGTGGTAACACGGGGTCGGAAATTTGTATGGAAATCGACTTTTACGCGGGCGAAGCCGCTGGCAGAAGCTAGTTAATTATAAGCTCTATCTTTTTAATACGATAAACAGACAAAATACAAACAGACGACGACCTTCAGTCTAAGAATGTAATGCGATCTAAATCATTTCATCTAACACCGGCTTTATAGTGTCGATCTAACCTTGAGTGCAGAGAGGGCGGGCGATCTAATCCGATTTAGTTTAATACGTCATTAATTACATTCAATCAATGAGGTTTATTGGAAAACAGCTGGATGAGAGCTAGACGTGATAGTTATAATAATAAATAAATGATAATTTCATTTCAATTTATTTCTCATCACAACAAAATTTTGTATGGTGAACAAAATTTTTCATCTAAATAAGTATTTTGTGATATCTATGCTTATCATAGGCATAATCAGCATAATGTTCTCACTGCTGAGATGTTTTTTTAGGTGGGTAAATCATCCAATGATATTCCCCGCTCTTGGGCGGAGCGGGAGATAGGTAGTGTCAGACTTTTACTGACTAAAAACCCACTTCAGTTCCTTTGTTGCCTTTTGTACCGGGGTCGAAACTTCCTTTCAGATATTGATCCTTGACCCTGTAGCTTCAACCCTGCTGGGCCCCTACGGTTCACTGCTGAGACCTTGAGTGTTTTCAATAGTGATTATTTTGTTGACAAATTGACTACCAAAAGCATAAACATAATCAGCTTTATAATTTTACCACTGCTGCGAGTCAAGCCTCCTCTAGGAGAGGGAATAGGCGTGCGGGTTGGTGGATGTCCCATGTCTTTGAATTTTTGGTTCTAACCGGTTTCCTCGCGATGTTTACCCTCACCGTATTGAGAGCAATGGTGGTCCCATGGTAACGGCTCCGACTGAGTTGTAGATCGCGGTTTCAAGACTTTATGTAATTTACTTCAATAATAATTTACCTGTGGTAGCTTTTACCTTTTTACGTTTGGTCATTATTGAGTATCGATGCGATTGTATACACCACAATTTTTTAATTAGTGCACATACTTAAAGGGCTTTCTAGAAAAGCCCTTGTTATTTTATAAGTAAAATCTCAATAAATAATATTCATAAACAGCAAAGTTATTAGCGTTGGTTTATGTCCCAAAATGTCACTCAATTTATGGCAATATTGTGCTGGCTATTGATTAATGAATGAATAAGTGACAATTATTAAGAAAAAACTCTGCCCGCAGTATTTTCTACTAGCATTGTTATGTATGATGGATTCTGTGATGAATTTAGCTTTTCGTGGTCAATTTTAGGATTTCGGTTTTTTCTACTTTCACTACAAAAATATGATCAGTGACGGGTACAGATAGAACCCCATTTTTTTGTGTACTAATTAAAAAGTAAGGGTGTATATGTATAAAACCTAAATTCTTGAATGAATAGGGTAACAATACCAAATATTGGGCCAAATATTCTTCACTAGCTGTCTTCTGTGGTTTCACTCGCATATGTCTCTGGTTATTGCTCCGTTCGTGTTTGTCATAGCGTGATGTTATTTAACCAATAGACTTTCTCGATGAATGGACTATCTAACACTACAACAATTTTTCATTAGTAATTTAGTAGTTTCCGAGATGAACGCGTTCAAACAAACGAACTTTATAACCTTTTGTAATATTAGTAAGTATACAGATAATATAATAGAGTCTATACAATACACTGTCTAGAGATTTTGTGTGAAATCAGACGCTCAGAGGGAGTGCCCTCTAGTATAAAACACTTTTTGTCTTAGGTAAACCGTTGAATCATAAATGTCTTAGGTACAAGGAAAAATATGTATAAAGCTAAAATCCCAATCTAGAAAATCCTTTGAAGAAACATATAAATCAACTTAATACTTACAACATGCATATTTACATATACTCGCGTATCTTTGCGCCGCTTTTCACACGTTACAACCAAAAGTTTTTACATACGCATGTATATTTATGATTTCATGAAACTCTTGTGTATCGTAAACCATAAACACATAACTTGAGATGTTCATTTTTGCTATAAAATGTTTATATGCTAAGATGGAATGATTATGCGAACTGGGGAAAAGGATATTACCTTTTTTACGCCATAACATGACACCTTTTGCCATGTGTCGTGATGTGGTGGTTAAGGCACCCTCATGCATGAGGTTCATACATCATTTCAGCCGAAAAACGTCCACTGTTGGATATAGGCCTCCCTCAAGTGTCACCATGACCAGGCCAGGACCCTACCCTCACCAGGTTATTGGTCCACCTTGTGAGAGGCCTTCCATCGCTGCGTCTTCCGATACGTGATCGCCACTCCAGAACCTTTCGTCCCCATCGACCATCTGTTCTGCGAGCAATGCGCCCTGTCGCTGCCACTTAAGTTTGGTTTATGAGGTTTATTTTCATTACTTTGTAAGTTTCTATTGAACAACGCCTTGGTCATCCTCTGTACCGTTATACAAGTGCCAGTAAATAAATAAATAAATACAGGTCATGTCTCCTACTAAACATACTGTTACGTTCCTCAGCCACTGTGGCTTCATTAATTTACAGGCATTCAAATATTTAGACATCCAATAAACATACAGACTATCACATTCTAATGTTCATGTTTAATATCGTGGTCGGCTGTACCTAATACATTCATGCTATTGCCGCAGCTAATCGGTCAACTCGTTTGCATAAAGTAACCTTCCATTCAGGGTTCAGGACTTCATGTGATCGCTCTTTTAACCTTTTGAATGTCTTAAGTAAGTTACAGAGTTCGATATAAGCAATTGTCTTTCTATTTTGTCTCTAATTACGGCATTCGATGAGTTAAATATCAAAAGCTTGAATTATGGATAAATTATATAAATTAGATATTCGAAGACGTGTGACAGTTACTAACTCGCACTGGGCCCGCGTGGTGGATCACGGCCCATACCCTCTCCTAGAGAGCAGGCCTGACTCCCAGCAGTGGTTAAAGGCTGATGATGATGTCGATATAAACTAGTGCCTGACCACGATCCCACCTGATGATGAGTAGTGATACAATTATTGATGGTGAGGCGCACAAATTTATTTAAACTATTCGTTCACTCTAGCCTTGAAGACACCTAAAATAAAATAAGACGGGAAGACCGCAGCAGGAAAATTGTTCCAGCCAAATGATGAGGCGAAATGCTTGGTTCGGACCGTTTCAACAACGTAATGAGAAGTCTGCTTTGACATTAAGAAAGATAATCATAATCGGAATACTTGCGTTTCCTAGTAAACATAGTAAACATGTTTTAATTGTTTAGATATTTGATTAGGTTTCATTTTGTTTTTATTATATTCTGTTTTATGTGATTTGCATTTTATATATAACATTAATAATATAATTGTAAAAATTGATATTTTTACCTGAATAAAAATTATTATTATAAAGAAACCTTTTTAACCTTTCAATTGTGATAATTACAGACACAATTGAAAGACAATAGGTGCGCGAACGCCGGCATTCGCTTGGGGTTTAATGAATTAAACCTTCAAAAAGCGCCAAGATTTTCACAGCAAAAACCATTGAACATGAGATTAACCTTCAAAACCAGCTAAGTAATCAGTTTCAGCACACGCGACCCATCTTAAAAGGTCAATCCAGAAGCCCTGCTGTGCAAGACCCGTTAAGGCACATACCTGAGAAGACTGTAGACTGTAAAGGACCGCCTCCTCTGTACTCAAAGCACCCAAGACTCCAAAGGAACCTACAAATAGCTAAATACAACTCCCGGGTATGGGCCAAAGTATTGATCGGCGATATAGAACGACCTGAGTACATTACGCTAAACGAAACCCTATACCATTAGAATAACATCATGTTATCCGTGCCTGTAATTGCGTACATTCTGACTTTCTGACTGCCTGCCAAAAGATATTAGCTGGAGTCGAAACGTTTGGACAAATCAATACTAGCTTGAGTTTTGTGAACGGGGTTCATGTTTTGTTACAACATTTCAATATGATTTCAACCAGTTTTTTTATCAAACAAAGGATTTTGTCTTTATCTTTCGACGGCGCGCTCTGTTCCCGCGCGCCTCAAGGAGTTGTCAGCAACAGCAGGGACCCCGCTGGGTCGAAGCCTACTGGGGCCAGGGTTAGTTTTGAAAGACAGCTCGAGCCCCGGTATGAAGGCTAGAATTAACGGGGTGGGTCTTTTAGTGAGTAAGAGTCTGACACTATCTACCGCTCCGCCCAAGAGCGGGGGTGTCATTGGATGATTTTTTCCCACCATAAAAAAAAGATGTAATTTAGTATTATTTACTTATTTTATAATTTACTGGCTTTTGCTCGCGGCTTCTCCCGCGTACATAAAATCTATGTGACTCAAGAATAAAACAGCTTTCTATCGGTGTAAAAATTTTTGCAATCGGCTCAGTAGGTACTTCCAGAGATTACCTCCAAACAAAAAAAAAACACAAATGAAGGTTTTTTATTGCCAGTGGTAGTCAAGACAAAAAGCTTGTCACATCATTATCATCATAATCATCGTCATTGCAGCCGAAGAATGACCAGTGCTGGACATAAACCTCCCCCAAGTGTCACTATAACGACCGCTCCTGTGCGTCTCGCATCCATTGGATTCTCGCGTCCCTTATCAGGTCATAGGTCCAACTTGTGGGAGGCCTACCAACGCTGCATTTTCCAGTACTTGGTCGCCACTTCAGAGCCTTTCGTTATAATATTTTTCTTTTTTTATCCAATGATGGTCATTCATCGTCGTTGGTAGTCAAAAGACTTGTAGTTTATGACGATGCAGTTTAAATCTTGATCGTCTTTCTTCCTTTTATTTTACAATAACTAGTATTGTTTCATAAATAATGCATATTAAACGTTACATAATTTATAAATAATAATAAAGTTTATATTACGTGATAAATATAGGTAGCCGCCACGTTCATACAATAATAGCATATCGTTTACTCGTAGCGGTGCTACGGCGTAGCGCTACGAGCTACGCGTCGTAGTTGTTTCTGATATATTTTAACGTGTGCGATAATTTGATACGTTTGCCATTTCTACCTATTGTAGATTAGCGATATGTAATTTCATTACCATAACATACATAAATTATTGTATTACCCGAAGGAATTGATAGAATAAATTGTAAGTACAGTCACGTCTGATATTATACTACTCGTATTAACAAAAAATTATTATGATAGCTGTTGTTGGCGCTTTTGCCCGTGCAAATGTTGAAAATTATCCAATAGGGTCATTGTACCACTATAAATAGGTATCTTTAGTACTATTCCAGGCTGTGGTCTGCCTGTGTATCTCATCTGAGGGCGTGAGATAGATGAGACAGATTAAAAATATATCAACAGTTATATTTATTTATTTAAGTAATAATATATAAACACGCTTAAAATAAAAGGTAAGGAAACAAAAAAATAGGTACAAAGGTATTACTTATTTCAATAGAGTTATTTTGAGGTGAGAAACATCCAAATAACTTCACCCACTCTTGGTGGAGCGAGAGAGCTTGTCAGACTTTTACTAACTACAACCCACCTGTGTTCCTTCAGGGCGTGTTTCATTCCAGGATCACGACCACTCTTTCGATCATCTCCCTCAGTCATTATAGCCACGTAACTTTTTCTAGCGAAACAAATCCTATAGAATGTCGCTAGCCACAAAAGCTAAAGTACTTAGGAACACGGCCAGATGTCCGACATCGCTCAGTGGGCGGACATTATTCTATTATGTTGACTGTCCCAGAAAGGTACCGGCTGCATGCTAACTGCTGGGATATGTGCTCTGAAAGCTAGGTCGTTAAGAATTAGAGGTGATTCTTTGAAGCCGAGAAAATGTCTCATTCATCTGGCATAGTTTACGTACCTATTTATTATGTCGTAAGCTATTGGGCGCAAATGAGTGCCTTTGATATATTTAGTGATCCGGGAAAACTAATAGGCAATTAATAATGTCAAAAGAGGTTTTTATTCATTTTATAATTTATGTACAGACATAATATATAGAAGATACATCATTATAAAAAAATTACAAAGGAACTGCTTATTTCAAAAGAAATTTCTTTAAAACGACCTCCGAAAGTAAAGATTAGAAGTAACGTAGACTATAATGTGTGGAAATAAGGAGAGTTTCTGAAATCTTAAAGTAAAAAAAAGTAATAATACATAAAATTTATGAATATTATCTGTTAAGGTTTATTGTTAAACTAGGGCTGAGCGTCAGAAATAACTTTTTATTTATTGTTGATAAGCTCGCGGTTATCTTTGTCTATCGTAATGATTAACACCTAAATGATTAATGAACTTAATTTAGTTGGGAATCCTAGCAAAGATGAGACAATACTTCTCGCCGGAACATCTGCTCAAATATTATCAAGCGTAAGTTCGATCGAGTATTTATTTATTTATTTATTTATTTTCGGAAAACTTACAGCTAAGATACAGATAGTTGAAAAATATTGAAAGAAGGCCAATTACAAGTTTTCACAGATAACATTAGAGCAGAACAAGAGCCAGTAGACAGATAACAAGACATATGAAGTAACTGTTCTCATCTTTGGGGCGGATCGATACTAGCTTGATGCGCTTGCGTCAATTGAGAAGCAAGCCAAGAGGATTCTAGATAATGATGGCTCATCGATTCGAAACTTGACAGTCTTGAGGATCAATGCCAACCTGTCTGTCCTGTCAAACCGGTTTTCTATTGGCTGCGTTTCAGGGATTGTGCGTCGGCACTGCATAATTTTATTCCTTAAGCTTAAGCTCGTTCCATTATCGGAACACCAGACGTACGGCGGAAAACATCCCACCCATACGCAGAAAACGTTTTGGGAACACATTCATTGTGCTTACAGGCAGAACATAGAAACAAAACATAAGAAATGGTCTATTCATTTGCCATATTTCATCCAAATCTCTTCAGACTTTTGAGCATGAAAGAGTAACAAACATACACAAATATATTTACATACAAACTTTCACCTGTATTGTAACAGTGTGGCTGAAATGAAACTCTCCGAGTAGGTATTCAAATAAATAAGTAAAAAATTACTCAAGAATTTACTTTATAATTTGACATTACTGCTCATACTCAAAGGTATATTTTTGTAACACAATCTACGTACTTGTAGCGAGGGACAGACCGCACGCTTCCCTCCGCTGCTTGTGTTTCAAAGCCCTCCCTTTGAGTTTAGGGAGCAAAGAGGATTATATAATGAGTGTGTCATTAAGTATGGTGACAGAAGGAGATTAATATTTTATACGGTTTGTACTGACGTAGATGATGGTTGTTTCTTTTTTATTATTTTTGAAAAGAAATACATTTTATTTACCGGAAAAGCAGCTAACTTAAGACTACCCACACTAGCTTAGAGACATTGGCTTTTCCTTCGGCTTTACCCGTACATAAAATATAGCCTATGTCACTCAGGAATAAAGCAGCTTTCTATCGAAGAATATTTTTTTGCAATCGGCCCTGTACTTTCAGAGATTACCTCCACCAAACAAAAAAAAAAAATACAAAAATATATTTGTGTATATTTATTGTCAATATATCAGTATTAAGATACTTACTTACTTATATTCTTTATTGTAACTTTTCAGATTATACATAGGTAGTAAGAAAGCCGATGTACACAACAACATCATCCAATGACTTTTCCTGTGTGTGGATGGCATGTCAGACTTTTACTGACACACACACACACACCTGTTTCCTTTAGGTCCCTCTTGCTTTGTAGGACCATGGGTTTCTCCGTGGCCCTAGTGGGCATCGGGCCAGTTGTATCTCTGACATCTCTTTGAGGCAGGCGTGGAACTACTACGTTACTAGCTCTACCGATATGGTTGCCGCACTCGGACTATCGGCCACAACCTTTAAAAGCTGCTACCGAAATATTTCCTGTAGGTTTCATATATTTTACTCAATACTCAATACTTTATTGCATTTGGTATAAAAATATAGTTAAGATCAATATGGACCCTGTCGGGCACAGCATAGGTAGGAGAGAGGATGAAGGCTAATAAAATAAAGATATTTCATTTATTTTTATTGTTATGTCTAAGTATTGGTATAGTTGATTTATTTATTTATTGTCGTCATTATTATTAAATTTTGGTTTTGTTGTAATTAATGTATGTATGTATATTATTATAATGTCTAAATTTAACTAATTTATGTCCGGATATGGGTTTGCCGCACACGGTAGACATTGGTGGCCGCCACATGCTACAAATCGCCGCTGTTCGCTTCTTGTGGTTCAAACGCCTAAACAAAACGCCACCGCAAGCCATTCGCGCATTTAAACTTTCTTCGTTAAAGTCCATTATGTTACAGCGCATATGGGTTAAAAAAGTAGCAACCACAAGTGGTTTGTAGCCGCTTCTAGCTTCTTCGCGTTTGTGGCTGTGGCCTGTGCCCATGTGTGGCGACACTTACTCATCGTTCGCAAGCACGACGTTAATGATATACATTTACCTTTTTATTGAATAAAATTATGGGCAAGACTTTTAAAATAAAAACGAAAGCTCCATCTTGGCATAAATTACTCTCTTTAAAAAAACTCCCAAGTTTTTATAGTACAAAAAAATACAAACGCAAAAAAACACTAACCTTACCCTTCAAAAGATATTCATAAATTTTCATAATTCAGCTTGTTACGGACGAAAGTCCGTCTGTAGCCGGCTGAACGTCGGAGGTCGGACCGGACTTAATTTTATTTCTCTTTGGTCAGAGCAGACGTGACCACTATGTGACCTGTGACCACAAAACTCCCCTTTATAAACACAGCTGTTTTTAAATGAGATTATTTTCATTGTTGCTTTTTAGGATTCCGTACCCAAACAGTAAAACGGGACCGTGTTACTAAGACTCCACTGTCTATTGTGTCACCAGGCTGTATCTTGTGGACCGTAATAGTTACCCGATTTCCGGCCACCGTAGGCGCGGGCTTACGGACGGCGAGCAATGGGTAGCTCGCTGTCCGACCCTCCAGTAAACTGTTCGGACCGAGCCCAAGTCGTTGACGGCGCGCACTGTTCCCGCGCGCCTCAAGGATTTGTCAGCAACAGTAGGGGCCCAGCTGGGTCGAAGCCTACTGGTAGCTCAGCCCCGATATGGGGCAATATTTGTACACTTGTTTTCTTATTAACCTATTCTTTTTTTTATGCACCTGCTATGTTTTCTCTTCACCAACCTAGGTTGACTGGTAGAGAATGCCTAAGGCATTAAGTCCGCCTTTGTACCTTTGTGTTGCATGAAGTTTTAATAAATAAATAAATAAGGCACGAAGGAATGGGGTGGGTTTTTAGTCAGTAACAGTCAGACATTATCTCCCGCTCCGCCCAAGAGCGGGGGATATCATTGGATGATTTTCATACTGAAAAAAAAACCGTGTTATACAGTTGAAATTTTCACAGATTTTGTATTTTTGTTGCCGCATCTTAAAAACAGAATAAAATAAATATTGAAAGGGGGCTCCCATACAACAAAAGGTATGTTTTGTGCTGTTTTTTTGCTATGGAGGGTACGGAACCCTTCATACGCGTCCCTCTCGCACTTGACCGGTTTTTGTGATATTATTTTGGGGATATTTTTGGCTCTGTAACTCCAGGTGTGGTTAGCATAATGATTGTGTACGTGCCTTATTATTTCAGTTTGCCCTTGTCTGTTTTATATTTTGTTAGGAACTGGGTTATACCTAGATTTCTATTACAGTTATTTCGTTTTTGTGTTTTTTTAATATAACAGTCGGTTTCATTATTTTGGAAAAAGATTCATATTTTACACTTTTAAGTTGTTGTACCACCGCCACAGCTAAATAAAAAAGGAGTGTGTAAGTTCTATAATTGGAGACCTTTAGAATATAACCATTAAAACTACTTAGTGTGGGGGCACACGGGCCACAAAAAAGCTGCTTCAAGCTTCTTTTTGAGGTGGCGTTTTTTTATGACAGCTTCTAAGTTTTTTTTTTTGTGGCGGCGTTTTTTTTGTGGCCCGTTTGCGCGGTTACTTAAACCTACAGTATATTTTATGGCGATTTCAACAAACATTCTATTGTTTTGTTACAAACTTCTCATGTCTTGTTTTTCGGTTTCATCATCAGATCAATTCGAAGGTACTATTTTTATAAGAACTATTTTTAGCAAATCTTTACGTATCTATGTGTCTGTGAAATGAATGAATGTAAAATGCGTTCATAAATGATAGAGTTCTGAGGTAACCGAACTGAGAAACTCTGCCTTTTTTTGAAATCCGGTCTGAAAGAGAGGCTATGGTAGAGCGAACGAATATCTCACTTCAGGCAGTCTCCAAGTGGGGTGAAGCCAATCTAGTGGGATTCAACGCCGCCAAAACACAAGCGTGTCTTTTCACTGCCAAAAGGATCCCGTGCACCTTGGTTCCTACTTTTCGGAATTTATCCCTGGAGTACACCGACCGCCTTCAGCTCTTGGGGGTTGAAATTCCCTCAGACCTTAACTTTGGGCGGTTCATTGAGTCCAAAGCCAAGGTAGCTGCTAGGAAGCTGGGCGTTCTTGCAAAGGTCCGGCGGTAGTTCACACCGGGACAGCTTTTAATGCTGTACAAAGCACAGGTCCGTTCGTGTGTGGAGTACTGCAGTCACATATGGGCTGGTGCTGCAAAATGCCACCTGGCAGCTTTGGACTCGGTGGAAAGGCGTGCAAAGAGGCTAATTGGTGATCCAGATTTGGTTAAGTCCAACCTTCTAAGCCTTGAGCATAGGCGTAGGGTAGCCAGCCTTTCGGTGTTTTACAGGATGCATTTTGGAGAGTGTGCGCAGGAATTGCATGACTTGATTCCGCCATCGCAATTCTACCATCGGACAACCCGACGTACGGCGAATATTCACCCTTACGTTGTTGAAACCTCTACGGTCCGGACTAAGCGTTTCGCCTCGTCGTTTATACCGCGTACGTCGAAGGACTGGAACAGTCTGCCTTCTGCGGTCTTCCCGTCCGATTATAATTTGGGTGTCTTCAAGGCTAGAGTGAATAGGCTCTTAATAAACTAGTGCGCCTCACCATCAAAGATTGCATCGCTACTTACCATCAGGTGGGATCGCAGTCAAGCACTAGTTTATCTCAATTAAAAAAAAAAAAAAAAATCGGTTATGAAATCTATTTTGTCGACAAATTTTTATTTTCGTCGGAAAGTAAATTGATTACCTTTTGCGATCTGAAAGTTAGCTTTTTGCTTCAATTAGTGATAGAAATCACGCGCCTTTTATTACAACATCTCTAATATTCCTTTTCTACAGGCAACGAGATGAAATATTAATACTATCTAAAAATAACTGCTTGTAATATACACGTTGAACAGTTGACCTTTAAGGTCTATTGATAATCCCATATGAAAGCTGCGAGAGGACTTTTCTCTAAAGTATGTTTAGTAAAAGCTTCTAGGCTCCAGGCATGTTAAACGCGCTACCAGTAAGTACGATACTAATATTATTTCTGGCTCAAAAGGCCCTTGTGAATCTGTTAGCATTACGTGCGCAAACATAGGGCGCTTTAAGTAAGGAATTTTTGGATAGGGATTATCTTGTTCGGGAATGTTAAGTTTGTGAATGTATCTTTAGATTAAGCTCTTCTTAGCTAGCTACAGTTATTATGACATTGTGTAGAAATAACTTTTTTAGGAATGTAAAGGTTGAATGTTTCCAATGAATATTGAGTGACATATGACCTTTATGTAAGAATTTCTGAACAGATTTGGCTTAGTTACACAAGCGTTTCTTTATCTTTTATGACATCTACTATCAACTAACTTCGAATATTTATAACCTATTTAATTACGTACATATGTGTAGGTACAGAACAAATAAGTAAGTAGGTATTTTTTTTAAATATTATTGACAGGCTCGCGTTTGACCACTATCTCACCTGATGGTAAGCGATGATGTGGTCGACGATGGAGCACGCTTGCCTAGAAGTAACCTAAAGTAATCTAAATACAGTTTTTCTGTTTTCAAAGACATACGATATAACGGGTTTTATGGGATATTTTTTGTATGTAGTTTCTCTTTAATAATAAACTAAGGGTGAGTTGCACCATTTAACTATAGGTAACGATAACCAAACCTTAACCAGCCGTGAAACGGCCGCCTATTGGTCAATTCGACGATTTGACAATTTGTTAACGGCTTTGTTATCGTTATAGTTAAATAGTGCAACTCACCTTTAGGCGTCGAAGTACACCTGGGCATGTCCAGAAGACTGGCAGCATCAACTTTAATCATTATCATCATATCAACCGAAAGACGCCCTCTATTGGGCATGGGCCTCCCCCAAGTGATGCCACAACGAACGGATTAACTTTAACGTTTAAATAAAATTGAAAACCACTACTAAAATCCAATCCACTCCCCTTTTAAGTTACCACTGTCGATGATGAGACCGCCATTGTATCCATGGATTTAAGTTTCTGAAAAATTGTTACAATTTCGAATATGAAATACTCCCATTTAATACTTCGTCACTAACGCGAAATAAAATACTCTATTCGTAAGGCTGGTCTGTATAAATCATATTCGCAGTAGCGGCACAAAGATACTATGAATCCTAAATGAGGTCCATCAAATATACAGAGGGGTCGTTGCAAAAGGCTCTCTCTATACTAACAAAAGATACATGTACATAGGTATAACTATGAATAACAAATCTGGGCTCCTCTTGCCCCTCTAGTCCTCCAAAATTGTTTCATGAATATCTTTATTGAGTGCTAGAATCTCTTTTGGAGATTTCGGCTGGATTTTCAGTCTAAAAGCACTTGAAAATTCTTGTTGTTACTTTTTGGGTCTTAGTCTCTTGGGTGTTGCTACGTAGAATCTACAGCAGCTGGACTTTTACTGTGTCATAATAAACTTTGGAAAGATATTGTCACAGAGGTATAAGACAGACAAATAAATCCAGTAAAATAAAATTCGATGTGCTCAAGTAATGGTAGGATTTGTTCGTTCTCTTTTTTTTTTAAATCGTTTATATGCTCGCGTTTGATCGCTATCTCAATTACTAGTAAGTGATGATTTGGCCGGTGTTGGGCACGCCTGCTTAATAGAAGTTGACTTAGAACAGGCCTAAGTCCGAGCAGTGGGGACATTAAAAGGCTGATTATGCTATGCTACGAGTGTCTTATTATATATTATATTATATATTATCGTATTATTATAAAACAAAGTCCTCAACCTTGTCTGTGTATATATTCGCGATAAACTCAAAAACTACGTAATGGATTTTCATGCGATTTGGACCAATAAACAGCTGTAGATGTATTAATATACATGTATATGTATTATAATAGAGAAAAGCCGAAAATTTTGAAAGATTTCTAACCCGTGCGAGGCTTTCTAAACATGCCAATCAGTTGCTCAAATATAGAGGGAGGGAAGATAAGCCATGCGAAGAGATCGTTCCTGCATTTATAATACCATCATACTCGACTAGCTCCGGGCAGCAGCCATTCGAAGTTCCTATAGAGCAATCACCAATGGAGCCTGAAACATCATCAGCGCCTGTTCACGGCAAACATTCCGCTGAAAGGGCTGTCCCTCCGGTAGCCCCCTCTATAGTCACTGAGCTCGTCACTCGGCCGAAACGAAATAGGACTGTAGTAGATTATAGGAAGTTTTTCTAATTAAAGGTGGAGGGATGTTATGTGGATAGTTACCATGGTGACAAGAATAACACATGAAGAAATATGGCGAATGTTCTCTCTGTGCAATATACGAGCTTCAAAGCACCGGTTGATTTATTTTTGCTAGTACCTACCCAATTTCAAACGTAACAGTCAGGTCGCTTGTTAAGTTATAAAATTGTTTGCCCACTCAATAACAAAGAAAATAAGAGGCCTTAGAAAAAATTCCATGAAAAGAAGCGTGCCATTTCCGAGAAAAAATCTCTATGACAAAAGGGAATTTTCTAGATCAAACCCAGCAATACCGTGAACCAGTGATTAATGGACGGCCATTTTAAATTAGTGACGTCACTGGCTAATGCGCCATTACTCTGTGTCGTATTGATTGCTAGTAATTTGTGTGTGTAATTACAGACATGTACTTTGGTTGATTGGTGTTGTATTGTAACGTTTCCGGATTACGTAATCAGTTGAAAATGTTATGAAATCGAGACTTGGTACAGTTTGGTATATCATCGCCTGTACGAATACCCTGTAAGCCATTTTTTGACAAAATGCGCTAGATGTATGTATGTGTAGTATGCCATTCGATAGCAAATCCCACGACACAGTGTTTGACGAATCAAACACGGGGATTTGAAACAATAACGTCATTTAACATTAAAAATAATGTTGAACAGAAAAGCTACAGTAAAACCGCGTAAGTCGTTTTCATTCTCAAAACCGTCACCGTCATGTGCTACTAAAAATTTTTTTAAATTCTGAAAAGTTCACAAAAGTTCAGAACCTAACCGACACTAATATTATAGTAATCGCACTAATATTATAAAGGAGAATGTTTGTGAGTGGGTGGGTTTGTATGTATATGTATGTTAGATGTTAGTTAGTTAGCGCCGACCCCAAGTAATATGGGATAAGGGCAGGAAGAAGAAGAAGAGTATACTAGATGTTAGTTACTTCTTCACGCTTTTTTTTTGTGGGGAAAATCTTCCTATGACAACCCCCGCTCTTGGGCGGAGCGGCAGATAGTGTCAGACTCTTACTGACTAAAAACCCACCCCGTTCCTTCAAGCCTTCATACCAGGGCTCGAGTTCCCTTTCGGATAACTCTGGCCCCAGTAGGCTTCTACCCAGCTGGGCCCCTGCTGTTGCTGATAACTCCTTGAGGTGCAGTGAGGAACAGTGCGCGCCGTCGACGACTTAGGCTTGGTCCGGACATACTTCTTTACGCTCGAACGTTTGAACCTATCACGTAATGGTATTTTATTCCTCATACAAAAAGGACCTGCTGGGGAAAAGGGTCTGCTTCTGAAAGGATGGCTCCGCCCCGGTATAAAAGGCATGAAGGAACGGAGTGGGCTTATTTTTAGTCATTAAGAGTCTGACACTATCTCCCGCTCCTCCCAAGGGCGGGGGATGTCATTTGGATGATTTTAACACACCAAAAAAAAAGTCGTTGGCAACGTACTAGTGTACAGCAATTTACCTATGGTTGTGCTTACTCCCATGAGGCAAAAATGTGAGCAATGTTTAATGTAAATTAAATATTTATTTTTTGAGCACTTGCCTGTTAATTAAAAACATGTACACGATGTAACTTGACTACTTAATTAATGAAAGCTGTCATCATATCGCTCTCTTAATATATTTCATTTTTCCCTAATGCAAAGGTCATTTTTTTATTATAATCTGGCCTTGTACATATAGTAAATTTAAACAATTTAATAAGATCCTAAATTAATAAGTTGTCTTTACTAAGAATATATCCAAAAGCTTTATTCTTATTACATTTTGTTCTTTTGTTTATTACCATCAAAGATGATAAAAGCATTCTAAAGTTACTTGAACTATGAGATTATTACGAGTATCAAACGCTGTATATAATAATTAAAAACTGGGCAAGTGCGAGTCAGACACGCGCACTGAAGGTTCCTTACAAACTTGCCTATGAAAACATTTCAATTGCCAAATTGAGTTACTGAGATATTTCCGAACCGCAAAACAGTTTATTTTTACAGTTTTCTGATTTTTCTAATACATTTGCTATGAGACCTTGCTTCATGCCAATGGATTTTTATTCCCTTGAGAGTGTCGAAATAAACTTTTATCGACATAAATGGCCGTATCTTTTTTTTCGATAACTCTGAAATTTGATTTTTTCACAGCTTCAAGGAACCGCAGACCCAAGTACATGGTTTTTATTTAAACCCGATGCCTCCACACAACAAAGTAAGCTTGTAAGGGTTCAGTTTATTCCTTATGAGGTACGGAACCCTAAAAACCAACATTACTTAGATGGAAGCTCGCCAATTCTTTAAATGTCGAGCAAATGATAATAATCGTATTTTTTCGCACAAGATCAAAATTATAGCTAAAATGGACAAGATTCAATGATTGATTTAGAGTGTGATTCGATCACACTAGCACGAGCGATGTAATTTATGGTATTCTGTCGTATGTCACACTTGCATTTTTTTGCAAAATGTGGAATTATCAAGTTCTGTTCTGTCACTCCTCATTGTGCCATGTGAGAATTGAACCCACGCCGTTCAGCGCAGCAGCCAATCGCTCAACCACTGCGTCAATCGTGCTGTAATTGGGCCCCTCTACGCATAAGAACTGACGTCAGACTAAAGTAATTCCAATCGACGCAATTAATTTTAACGTTTCGTCGTATCGACAGGTCTCAGTTTCATTAAGGCGTGTAGTCCCTTGAATACCTAGCTGGAGTTAATTGCACACATGCTCATACTGCCGCCTTCACAATTTTCTTTGCCAAATATTCATTGATTTACTGAACATTCTGAAGAATTCTTAACCAGCAATTTTTATGCGTTAACATATTTCTAAAAAACAAGGCCGTTCACCACACACAGTAGGGACCACAAGCAAAAAATATCATTTTATTTTTTTCCATAAAGTATCAAGCTAACTATTATAATTATAGACTGACGCACACGTATAACACGCCTGATCTGTACGCAGAACGACGTCGCGTGGCGTGGATCTAGTGTCGTTCTACAAGTCTAGTTTCCATATAAAATGTACGGAGACCGACGACTGAGTTGTAACTTTAGTCATACGAAAAAATCTATTTTTAGTAATGTTATGTATCAATCTATAATAAATAATAATAATAACCCAGCCGTTACCGATAAAGGCTTCAGAAAGTCGCAGATTTTTGTCATTAAATGAGAACAAGGGCCTTAAGTCGTTTGCAAATATAACAAGTCCTATATAACTTCTCCAGGTGTATGAACGAAACGTTTCAGAATTAATTCATTTTCTTTGGATAATATTATTGAGAGGGAAAATTCTCCTATTAACAAACTCGCTACGGAGAAATACTTGAGGAAATATTTACTGATTTGATGAATTTCAGGAATGTAATATCCATAAAAATTTCTTTTATTTATATAATGTCTTGATCTTTTTCTATTTGTAATAAAAAAAGAACTGTTTCTTTGAAAGAAAACTGACAATTAAACACTAAACATCCAAACTAATATTATAAATGCGAAAGTAACTCTGTCTGTCTGTCTGTCTGTCTTTGCTTCACGCCTAAACTACTGAACCGATTTGTGTGAAATTTGGTATAGACATAGTTTGGAACTTGAGAAAGGACATAGGATAGTTTTTATTACAAAAAATAAAATAAAATTTATTCCGGACATACAGCGCCATCTATTGGTCAAGAGTCGGCATCAATTCGCCGCCGCTGCCGGAAGTCACTATTCCACGCGAACGAAGTCGCGGGCAAAAGCTAGTAATTATATATAAGGAGAAACTGACTGAGCACAGCCGAAACTTTTGTAGGTAAGTAAGAGTGTGAAATTTTGCACCAGTTTTTCTTCCATGACGCAGGTGAGCACTAAGAGAGGATTTTAAAAAACTCACCCCCTAAGGGGGGGCAAACGGGGTTCCAAAGTTTGTATGCAGAAACCTACATAAACGCGAACGAAGACGCTGGCAGAAGCTAGTGTAATAAATAGAAATAGTGTATATATATACATATAGTAAAGGGAGATATATGAAGATGAGGATATTTTTATCCTCCTCGTAACAACTCGCTAGCGTGGTCTCACGAATCACGAATGCTTGGTTTGAACTGTATGTATAGTAAAGTCGAAAATTTCAAAGATATGTAATACAAGAGCAAAGCTGGGGCGCGTCGCTAGTCACAGATACTTAAAAGAAGTTTTAAATTATTGGAAATTCTTGTCAAAAGGTTCAATTCAAATTATTTAGCTAACTATACGTCTGTGATTTTCATTAAGTTACAATGAAATTCCTTAACTCGGAATGTTGTGAATTGCTGCTACTTCAATGTTTCAATTATATTAATTAAAGCGAGATATCGACTAAACTACTACCTATAAATCATGTAAAAGCAAATATTAACTGAATTTAATAATTCATCATCATCATCATTTCAGTTGAAAGACGTCCACAGTTGGAGATAGGCCTCCCCCAAGAGTCGCCACAACGATCCGTCCTGTGCGTCTCGCATCCATCGCATGCCCGCGACTTTGACCCAGATCATCGATTTCAATTTAATAATTATTAGACTATATTCTCTTTTCACTCCTTTTTTTTAATTAGTACAAAAGTGGGGATGTGTACCCATTACTATCATATGTATTTCGGTTGCAGCTATAACAACAAATACTAAAAAAAAAACAGAATAATATTATTATTATTATGAGCCCGTTGTGTCCCACTGCAGGGCAAAGGCCTCCTTTCCGTTATTCCACTCTTTTCTGTCTTTAGCCACTTCTGACCAATCCTTAAGGTACGAGTCCAAATCGTCACGCCATCTCCTTCTGGGCCTACCGCGTCGCCGGCTCCTGCTGTACAAAAAACATAATAAAATATATATTTAAGGGAGCTCCCATACAAAAAACGTGTTTTTTTTTTGCCGTTTTTATCGATAATGGTGCGGAACCCTTCGTGCGTGAGTCCGACTCGCACTTGGCCGGTTTTTTTATTTTGTAACTATAAATGATATCAAAGTAAAACAGATAAAAAAGTCAAACGACTTGGGAATTTTGTATAATATTTAATCATTTAAAAATGCCTATATTCGATATTTTTTATTAGGTTCTTCTATTAGTAAATAATGATCAAGATCTCTTAATCAACCTTGATTATTGAACCAGTGTTTCATATACATCAGATTTCATTTTACCTTAATAATTACCCAAGGCGTTTGACTTTTTAGACAGACTATAGACACATTCCTTTATCTACGATTATTCAATTCTAAAACGGACCTGCATAAGTTAGTGTTGTTAGTGGAGTTTCTTGCCGGTTTTTCTCCATACGAAACGACCGTTTTTTTAATTTTAGATCTAGAAATGAATTAAAAAGACAAGACATTTTATCAACGTTTATAGTTTATGACCTGACTATAAAACCCAATGAATCCAAACTTAATTAGCATAGAGATTACTATGAGATACGTACGTAACCGAAGCGAGTAATTCAAGGATCAAATTGCATTACCGGTGACGCACGCAACGGCCATAACTCCCTTACCTCCCCTCTACGTGGAGCGATGAGATTTCCAATAAGCCCCGTTCCACCCTTTCCGTAAACATTGGCTGTGACGCTCCAAATACCTCGTTTCACTAGCAGACGGGTTAAATAGAGAGGTAAACGTGACATGGTTTGTTTTATAGCTACATTGTTGTGGTATTTAAAGTTGCTTAGCATAAAATAGACAGAAGTCAATCTACATACAAAGCGCGCTCGAGCAAAGCACACGTAGACACCGCTCACGGACACGATATCTCGGTCGCGTCTCGGACCACTCGTCGAACAGTTCATGACCGTGAACTTAGCAGATCATTTTCCAGCAGAGCATAAAAAATGAGAGTTCTAGTCGCATGCAGCATAGTTCTGGAGTTCCTGATACTAAACTGACTGATACAAGTTCTGGTGATTTTCCTAAAAAAAATATATCAAATGAAAATATGATCTGCTAACTTCCGGTAGCAGTAATAACAGACAAAAAACAAATAAATATCATGAAACGGCCGCTAATTACGCAATACAACAGTTTTCACATATAAATCTGACCATAATAAGTAGATCAGATGGTATATAAACCAAAAAAATGCAAAACACAACATTCGACTTCAAATATCAGCACAGCAAGGTTGAAGAAGTCGATAAGTGAAAATTAGGAATATTTTCAGAGTTCTAGTAAAAAAATCATAAAAAACTTCTGGAAGGATCCAAGACCGGGAACTCTTTAGTTTCTTATACAACTATATTTGTTCTATATGAAAACGTAAACATCACACCCAGAACTCCGACACAAGTATCAGTAGAGCATGGTTGAAGATGGTGAAATGTGAAAATTACGAATAATATCAGTGATCCACCCAGTGTAGGTATAAAAAATGAAGTACATACATGAGATTGTCTTCTGTACCTATCTATTTTGTGTGCATAGTGAGTTTTATTACAAAAAATGCCTTAGTACTAGCACAAAATAGATAGGTAGTACTAGCTTTAGTCCAAGAGTTGTGGCTTGTCTAATGTGTGGTTGCCTAGCAACGGGTAACCATAGTTAAACTAGGGGTTTCGGCGGTCTAACTTTACTACCATCTTATATATAAAAATGAATCGCAAAATGTGTTGGTAAGCGCGTAACTCAACAACGCCTGGACCGATTTCGCTAATATTTTTTTGTTGTGTTCGTTATTATGAGGAGAAGGTTCTTATGAAAAAAAAAATAAAATAAAAAAAAAATGAAAATTAGGGTAGTGTAGGGTAGAGTAGGGTAGAGTAAGGTAGAGGAGGGTAGAGTAGGGTAGAGTAGGGTAGAGTAGGGTAAAGTAGGGTAAAGTAGGGTAGAGTAGGGTAGAGTAGGGTAGAGTAGGGTAGAGTAGGGTAGAGTAGGGTAGAGTAGGGTAGAGTAGGGTAGAGTAGGGTAGAGTAGGGTAGAGTATGGTAGAGTAGGGTAGAGTAGGGTAGAGTAGGGTAGAGTAGGGTAGAGTAGAGTAGAGTAGGGTAGAGTAGGGTAGAGTAGGGTAGAGTAGAGTAGGGTAGACTAGGGTAGAGTAGGGTAGAGTAGGGTAGAGTAGGGTAGAGTAGGGTAGAGTAGGGTAGAGTAGGGTAGAGTAGGGTAGAGTAGGGTAGAGTATGGTAGAGTAGGGTAGAGTAGGGTAGAGTAGGGTAGAGTAGGGTAGAGTAGAGTAGAGTAGGGTAGAGTAGGGTAGAGTAGGGTAGAGTAGAGTAGAGTAGGGTAGACTAGGGTAGAGTAGGGTAGAGTAGGGTAGAGTAGGGTAGAGTAGGGTAGAGTAGGGTAGAGTAGAGTAGGGTAGGGTAGGGTAGGGTAGAGTAGGGTATAGTAGGCTGAAGTAGGGAAGAGCGGGAGCGAAGCCGCGCGGGCAAAAGCTAGTAGGTAGATAAACTAGTGAAAAACTTCATTTCTTTATCTAAATTCCAAATTCAAAACCTACCTTCAATGTTAAACCAAGTAATAATCCAGGAACAACACGACATTCAGATCGTGTTTTGGAATAAGACGGATGTAGTTTAAATATTCTTGACTGCCCTATTGGTCTAGTGGTAGCCTTGACTGCTGCTATGCCAGATATCGTGGGTTCAATTTCCACCCAAAATCTACTATCATTTGTCGTGTGTCTAGGTGTAATTTATTTTTAAATATGTAGTAAGGTTGTTACGGATGCAAATTTTTGACATCCACGGGTGGAGGTTATTATAGCCACATTACATGGATGTGGAAGCGGATGCGGATTTCAAAATTATTATTATAAATATTCCAATTTTAAGTATGGTGGACTGCAAATTTAACTTTGACATGTAATAGTAAATTGTTTGACGAAAGAAGGATGGGTTGACACGAGCATTTATCGCATCAAAAAAAGTTTCTGGTTCCTACTACTTTTTAAAATGCTTAAATATATGTATTTTTTCTGCTATATAACTAACGCGTTGTGAAATGTGTAACCGATGCGGCCGCGGGTGAAAACCGCTTCGTGAGTTCTTTGCATAAAATGAGGCCGTGAAATAAATCGAAGTATCTAGCAACTCAATGCTCCGCTTAAATTCTTATTGATGTATCTAGAATACGATGGTCTAGAAGTCTCTCTATTTTACTTTTCTGTTGAATAATTTAGTCAATCAATTAGAATTATAAATGACGTAAACAGAAGTGTACCCGTTTTCAAACACAACATGACGTGAGCGAAGTCTGACCTACAACCAATAGAATA
Organism: Mythimna albipuncta; assembly: GCA_929112965.1. NCBI lineage: Eukaryota > Metazoa > Arthropoda > Insecta > Lepidoptera > Noctuidae > Mythimna > Mythimna albipuncta. Next base: position 16,728,498 of record OV815973.1, read on the forward strand.
AATAATTCAGTTATCATTAAACTAGCTTTTGCCTGCGGCTTCGCCCGCAGATAAATTATAGCTTAGGTCACTTAGGAATAAAGCAGCTTTCTGTCGGTGAAAAAATTTTATCAATCAGACCAGTACTTTCAGAGATTTGAGAACCCCCCCACAAATAAAAAAACAAACTTTACCTCTTTGTAATATTACTAACTTTTGCCCGTGACTTCGTCCGCGTACAACACTTAGACCCTATGTCACACAGGAATAAAGCAGCTTTCTATCGGTGTTAAAATTTTTGTAATCGGACCAGTACTTTCAGAGATCCTGAGCCTGAGAGACCTCCTACAAACATAAAAAAATAAAACATAAAAAACTTTACCTCTTTATTATATTAAGCGTAGATGTAGAGATAAAGAAAATGCACAATTGCACACACACACACATACACACATGAGAATCCATGACAGTTCTAAACGAGGGTAGTTAGCACGTCGTGACGTCACAGTGCCACCGTCATCGTTCACAAAGTACCGAGTGGCACATTTCCTCAGGAAATTGTTATTATGTCGTCAGGCAAGACGTGCCACCGTGGGATTACAGGAAAGAGCCGCGCTGTTTCTTTTTAGACGAAAGTGGCTGTTTTCTTTGCAATCACCTTTGAGGGTTTCATTTAGGGGGAAAATGGAGGGTGAAATGTGTAGAAATGATGAATTTTTTTTAACCTTTTGGAGGTATGCGGAACAGAGAATAATATCCCGCAAACATGAAAAGTTGAAAAGGAAAGATCCTCAGGCCAGCCAGACGAGTGTTAAGTATGGTGGGCAATTGTCCGGCAAATGATTTCAATGTTCAAATCGCGTAGAGAACTTTAATAGGCTAGTTGCCGAAAAAAATTTAATCAGTCCGTCTTTTAGATTATTCATAAATAAGGGACACTTTTTTATATTTAAATCAAACCAAAAATTACCAAGATATAGCCCATTAAAGTTACGAGTAACGTCACGCGCCATGCTGCATTTTTTCGCACGGGGTGACGTCACACGTAACTTTAATGGGCTATATCTTTGTTATTTTTTGTTTAATCGAAAAAAGAAAAAAATACGTGTCCAATATTTTTTTATAATCTAAAATACGGACTAAATAAAGTGTAATTATCTTGACCCTGGAAACTACCCTTTTGCGCGATGCAGGATTAGTTCATAGATGACGTCATAAATGTCGCTACAACCTTTCAACCGCCTACGTCGGAAATACCCGACAAACACCCACGTGTTCATTTCGCCAGGGTCGCACATCCACGACCAAATACTCTATCTCATCAGCTCTTCTGTCACCTATGAGAATTAGACAACTAAAAGAGATACAGTACCCAGTCGCAAACACACCGTGGCGAATAGGATACAAAAGGTTGGTCCGATGAGTATTTTTTTTTTCATGATAGGCTCGCGTTTGACCACTATCTCACCTGATGGTAAGCGATGATGTGGCCGACGATGGAGCACACTTGCCTAGAAGTAACCTATTCACTTTTGACTTAAAGACCCCTAGGTTGTAGCTATCAGGAAACACAGACTCCGGCAGGGAATTTTACGCCGACTTCTATTCATAAAAGCATTTTATACAGGGAGCCAGTCTCTCTGGCTTATATCACCTTTATCACACTGAACCTTAAATATAACTTACAAAATGAGAACGGTACTATTTACTTCTTCGAGTAAATAAAGACTAAATATACTATTAATTCAAGTTAGAAATACTATTAACTGCAGTAAACTTTCCTTTCGTGAGAAAACTGAGATAATTCTATTAAACAGTGTCTACCAGTGAAAGTTTAGACACTTTCCTTTAAAAAGTAATCTTCATAAAATAAGATAAAAGCCTTAGTTGGAAAGTTTTACAAGTCTATAAAGTAGTGAAGTATAAAGCGTGATCACAGGATAGTCTAGGAGAGAATCTAAAAAGGGATGTTTATTTTATTATCTTCTTTCACTTAACCTAGAGTATCCAAAGAATGGACCCTAATATTTTAACTCTCTGGCCTTGTGCTAATAGGAATTTAAAATACAAGTTCTCCTATCCACTATTCTCTAAAACATTAATCAGGAACATTTTATTTTCCTCACTGGTTTGTGGCTGGTCATGGGATCGAGATGGCAGTAAATGCTGATGAATAATTTGACTACGTTCAATAAAATAGAACGTCTGATTTTACCATATATTATTTAATTTATTCTCACACGCTAAAAATCCACCAACCCGCACTGGGCCCGCGTGGTGGATTTCGGCCCATTCCCTCTCCTAGAGAGAAGGCTTGAGTCCCAGCAGTGGGACCATTATAAGGCCGACTATGCTATAAGCTAAAAATCAAATAGACTAGACTTTCTTGCTAAAAGTCGGTGACATCTAGCAAGACAATAAGGTTTGCTTGGAGAAAAATCATTGTTGAGTTAACCACGCCTACAAAAGCGTGGTTAATTCAACAATGAGTTTTCACATGTACAAACATGAGTTGTCAATCATTGTCTTATAGCGTGTTTTTAATGTCGTGCGGTTTTGATTACGATCAAAACCGACGCTGACATTTGCGCATCGTAATGCGTAACCTCCGCAAATGTCCATTTCATACATGTATTTATTGTAATGCGTGAAATACTCACGCGTCGCGGAACGGGTCTTTTTTGCATTTTGAAATTTTCACGCGCACGCCTGATGAAATGCTCAAAATATTAAAAACACCCTTAATATTAAGTTTGTGTATCTACAATCAAGAATTAAAGAAAATTGGCGACACTCGGGCCCTTAACTTTTACCTCAAAGTCTAAAATTACTGGAGATTTAATGTTTAGAAAGCGGGAGAAGTGAAGTGACTGACACTTGACGCAATAAATCTCGCGAAGCACTTATTTAAGTGCGTCCTTGCCCTTCTGAAGAGCGCCCGCCCCCGCACTCACGCTTGACTTGATCAAGACTTATAAAATCAAAGTGAAAAATACACTGATTTTTAACTGAAGTGCTTTCATATTTTTAATTTGTTGGAAATCGTTGAGAGATTCTTTTTCAAGAGAGTGATTTGGGAGCCCCAAATATTTTAAATATTTTTTTTATATACAACTAAATATACTGTGAATGCATCAAGCATCTACCTACTGCCGTTATTAATATCGAACAAAAAACGCTAAATGTCACATTTATTGTAAGGGATTGACGCCACACTTAAATAATTATTTCACTTTGTTTGTAATATTTTTTGCTATAGCGGCAACATATATACTTACATCATTTGTAAAAATTTCCACTGTCTAGATATCACGTTTCATGAGGTTCAGCCTGGGGACAGACGAATGGACGGACAGTGGAGCCTTTGTAATAGTTTTACGTTTTTACCATTTGAGTACGGAACCCTAAAACTATGCATACATCATCATCATCAGCCTTTTTAATTTTCCCACTGTTGGGACTCAGACCTCCTCCCTAGGAGAGGGAATGGGCTGAAATCCACCACGCGGACCCAGTGCGGGTTGGTGAATGTCGCATGTCTTCGAGTTTTTGGTTCTAGGACGTGCTGGTTTCCTCACGATGTTTTCCTTCACCGTCAACAAAACCATACACTTGTTAATATTACAAATATAGTTATCATTGTGTGCCTTCTAAAATCTAAATTTATATCTTGTCCAGACACCACGAAATATGACCTAGATCTTTTTATAGACCAGTATATTGATTGTGTAGAGATCAAGTGGGCAGGGGAGACACGAAGATAAATGACGTCTGTCCATGGCTGTGAAGAGTTTCAAAGTGATGTTCTCGGAATAAATAAAGCTTTAAAAGACCTTAAAGAGGGAAAATCTAACACTAGTTTTATTCTAAGCTTGATTTATCTAAACTTGAAGGCACGGTTGATGCAGTGGTTGAGCGATTGGCTGCTGCGTCACGTATCGCGGGATTGGTTCTTGCACGGAACAAACCTTTGTATGGCCTACAGGCGTTCCAGCTGTTCCAGGTGTGAATGTCTTGTGAATATGAGTTTAAATGTTTGTGAACGCACCCACGACGCGACGCAGGGGGTATTCCTAGTGTGTAGTAACGTTTTAATATAGAAAAGTAAATATAGAAAAGCATATCGTGTATTTATAGGTGCAAATTAAACAGACTTTTTTTAATAGTATTTATTTGCCTCTTAATCCACCGCAATTAAGGAGCATCTGAATGATACTTTCAAGTTAGTCACATATAGCGGAGCGGAACTCACTTTAGACTTACTTACTAGTGTTCACACAAAATACTGCACACTGGTATTGCGTCATTTCCTGCCTCCTCATTTGTATTCCTCCATCTAAAACCTAAAATTCTGAACTCAAACTTGGTACTTTGGGAGTTGGCACGCCATTCGCTTTGAATTTAAAGTTAAATGGAGCTGGATTCCTACTGATGATACCTATTGATATAAACAACTAAATAATAATAATATTTCATATCGTTATCTAGTCCTGAATTAAGCAGGGCTTATGCTGTAAGCATGTACTAGACAATTAAACTTATATATACATATATTTTAAAAACATACATATTATATATAGATAATTTACACCCAGAGAGAACAAATGATCGTGCTCATCACACTTTTGTCATGGGTCGAAATTTAACTTGGGAATCAAACCCACGACCTCCGGCATGGCAGTCAGGGCCACTAACCACTAGACCAACAGGCAGTCAATGAAAGAGGAAGATGAAAGAGCTATTAAAATTTCTCTACCTTCACCAGTCTAAGTCTTCAAGCTTTTTGTTTATTTAACCTAAATTGACATAGAGCTTCCTCTCTCCGGATGCCAGAGAACATTTTATTACCCGACTCTACATAGATCTAGTCTCTACGTAGAGTTCGTATAAAAAATGTATAGTTCAGAAGTAGGGCGCAGACGTCTCTCGGCTTTTCTCTTTAAAACTATTTCTTTTTTGTGAAAGCACTGCGGGCTCTATGTAGAGATCCAATGTACTTTATTTATTTATGTGATGTCGTCTTGTTCTTTTTGTATCTTTTGAGGTTAAATAAGATGAATGGAAACATTTCAGATACGATGTTATTCGTGGCTACATGACCTGAAATAGATGTTATTTTTTTTAAGAATTTTTAGGATAGACGATGTTTAGTCAAATTTATACGCAATATACGAGGTGCATGTCATGGTGTGTGTATATCACACTAATTTAATAGTGAAACCTGGATAGCAGGATGGATAATGGACTTTAAGGGATCTGTAAAATTTGGCACACGGGTGGGCCATGTCTTCGAATAGCATATGGGATACTTTTTATCCCGGGAGTAAGTTCCCTTGCGACCATATGCTACTTTCGCGCTTCGGTGCAGAAGCTCGTATTGCTCGTATTTTAACCTTTCAGATACCGTCAATTTGAGACACAATACTAAAACAATAGATGCGCAAACGGCGCGTTCGCTTGGGGTTTAACGAATTAAATGAATCAATACAATAAGAAAAAATGCCTAGAGGGTGATTCTTTGAAACCGAAAGAATGTCTCATTCATCTGGCAAAGTTTTTGCTTTACAATTTGACATTATTATTTTCATATTAGTTTTCCCCGATTACTATATGTATTAAGGGCATAAAGCGCCCAGTGGCTTAAGACATAAAATAAATAGCTACGAAAACCTAGGCCAGATGAATGAGACATTCTCTCGGTTTCAAAAAATCACTCTTGAATTGTGCATAATATGTGGTACATAATTTATGCTCAAGTTTACGTGTTCACTATAGTCTAAAACACCGTTAAAAACAAAGGTACATTTTTCGAAAAAAAAAAATTTTTGGCCAGGAATTTCTCAGGCAACCCACCCGCGTTATATTATTTAATATACTAAATTTATCATAAAATAGGTTTCATCCATTAAACAAACCGGCGAAGGTCGTTCTTAACCGTATCCTCTACTACTAATTGTTTGTCCACACGACATTTAGGAATGTCGTCTCGGAAGGAACTAATTCCGTTGTGTGCTATGGTTACGTGACAACTTTGTCTTTCTTCATTAACAGTTAAGTACTCACTTGACAGGGATATTCCTATAGATGCCTAATCTATAAATATGTATGTCGCGGGGAAATGAGGATATCAGGGTTTTTTTCTTAATAAACTAGTGCGCCTTACCATCAACGATTGCATCACTGCTTACCATCAGGCGGGATCGCAGTCAAGTACTAGTTTACAATTGATTAAAAAAAAACACTAAATCCCTAGGGATAATTTTATATCACCAAATCCCGGTAGATATCGAATATTCTTGTTTATTACGTCTTCTTACTAAAAGTATTGTTTTTTATTATTTATTTATAGTCAGTGATATGTCGTTTAATTAAACTAAGATTAAAATGTCAGAAAAGCGGATACAGCCGAACATAAATCGAGCCATGCATTGCTCTCGCTCACTCTAGTACAGCGAAATTTGCAAAAAACATGAAATCTGCTTCTTTAACTGAATTTGCTGATGTTAAACTCAATGATACAGTTTTGATTGACATAACAAAAGTTGATCGAGGACCATTAGGCTCAAAAAATATTTTAGGCATAGTATTGAAGATAAAAAATGGTCTTTATAAAGTTGGGTTTTCAGCTGGTTATATTAAAGGATTGGTTACCCTGAAACTCAATTCTAAAAGCAGATACAACCTTCACAGATTCAGTGCCACATACTGCGATTTCCTTCGATATCAAAATATGTATAAAACGTACGATATGAATATGCCACATACCACACATACGCACAAAACGTATTGGGAACACATTCACTGCGCGTCATTCCACTCCTTAGCTGTGGAATTTGCTGCCAGAGTCTGTGTTTTCTGATACCTAGCTAGGAACGACCTGGCGGCCTTTGAGGCAAGACTTCAAGAGTGATTATGTTACTTCTACGCAATCGTACTTCATCGTCGACCACATCATCGTTTACCATCAGGTGAGACGGTAATCAAGCGCGAGTATATCTACACTAATATTATAAATTGTTTTTTTTTTTTGTTTATAGGAGAAAATCTCTGGAAGTACCGGTCCGATTGCTAAAATTTTTTCACCGATAGAAAGCTATCATATCTTTATAAAGTTTGTTTGTTTGTTTGTAGGAGGTAATCTCTGGAAGTACTGGTCCAATTGCTAAAATTCTTTCACCGATAGAAAACTGCATTCCTGAGTGACATAGGCAATATTTTATGTACGTGGGCGAAGCTGCGGGCAAAAGCTAGTCAATAATAACACAAAAAATAATGTAAATCAAAAATTCAAACAGAAAATCGCTGTTCAATTTTCATACCATTGTAAAGTTAGGTATTTATGCTAGCGACTGTATGTCTACCTACATGCGGGTGTCACCACATACTATATATATGTACGTAGGATATTACACACTCACGAAGAACTTTAACAGCGACGTGAATTTATTGAAATGTTTGTGTTTTCCGCGTCCAGGCGATGAGTCATGCTTTAAAACTACGGATCTAATGGATAAAACTTGTAAAAGGGTTGCAGTTGTTCCTCTATTTTGCAAAAATATCGATGTTTCTTTCAGAACTTTTTCGTACTGTAATAAAATAAATAGTACGAATCTGTTGTTTGGGTTGTTTTTGTTCTTCTTAAAGTTTTGGGGATAAGAGTAGAGGGAGATGAGAGTAATGAAGATAGCTGTGACTACCTAATAAAAAGTATCACTACTGAGATAACATCGATTAATAGAGAAGTAGAAGAAAACGTACAGAAACGACCTTAGATAGATAAGAATAAGAGAAAGAGATTGATTTTTTGTACAAGTACACTAAAACTGAGCTGGATGGTAAATGTGATCTCTCTCTGTCACTCAATGGTTTGCTGGGAGAAACTCATTGCTGAGTTAAGCCTTCGTACATTTTATCAAAACATTGTATTAGTGTTAAGTTTTGTGTGTACAATGAAGAATTGAGCTACAGTATTGTTCAAAAGAGTTATCGTGGTCCTGCCCTCCAAGCCAAGTTACTCTTGCGTCGAACGCCACGAGTTGGCTGCGCCCCCAATTCTTTTGTTCTGATCATGTGGCTGAGCGTTGAGAAGACGTCATTGTACAGGATTTGAAGTTTTCTACTAGCGCTAAAAATTACAGATTATCAACTTGGCTAGGGGTACTGGAATCAAAGAGCATCTTAGGAACACACGGGTAGGTTTTTGGTAGAAAAAGTCTGACATTCCCTTTCGGCCCACCTAGAGCAAGAAAAAATAAAAATGTTATCACTAAAATTGAAACTCAAGTGAATCCATTTGTCCGCTGATATTAACACTATTACAAGCCAACTTAGGCAATTTCCCTCTCCCCAGTAAGCGTTACTGTGAATGTTACAACGTGCCTATTGATCGGTTATTGGGTAGCTGTTCTCATATCGTATGCGAAGGGCTCATCAAATCACGCCAATAGGCCATCTCCACATGAATGAGTAATATTGAATGGATCGATGTTAGCTAACGTGATTAGGTGTGTACAGTGTGTGGAAAGCCTGTTATGGTTTCATTATAGGTAATATTTGAAGTACTGGATATATATTAGCCTTTCAGATACCGTAAATTTGAGACACAATAGTAAGACAATAGATGTGCGAACGCTGGCGTTCGCTTGGGATTTAATTAATTGAAGATGATATCAGAAAGGCCGCAGTCTGCAGTGCTGGAGAGGCTTGTTCAGCTGCATTTTAGATGACAGCAGGGAACCAGCCGGGTCGAAGCTTACTGGGGCCAGGGTTATCCGAAAGGGCGCTCGAGCCCCGGTATGAAGACTAGAAGGAACGGAGTGGGTCTTTTAGTCAGTAAGAGTCTGACACTATGTCCCGCTCCGCCCAAGAGCGGGAGATGTCATTGGATGATATTTTCCCACAATAAAAAAAAAAATGTTAGATGACGCTTTTTCTTATTTATTCTATTCCAATTTTATGGCATTGCTGTTTTTGACATCGTTGATATTTTATTGAATTTTAATATGAATTTTGAAACAATGAATATTGTAAAACTAACAAGTTTTAAGACTCTTGTTACTTACATAGATTTTAAGACTTTTGTTACTATCTATGGACATATATTAGTCTGAATTAAATGATGTATTTATTTTATTTATTAATAATGAATTGTTTATTATGTGCGACATACTCCTACCGTTACGTATCTCTGCAAACTTTGGGTAATAGCTCCGCTTACGAGTCGAGCATGAGTTTCAAACCCAGCAATATGTAGTACGGATTGCTGGGTTTACGGCGTGAACATTACCACCACATTTCGACACCTGATACTGCGTTAACGATTTTAACGACAGTAGAAAACTTCTTTATGGGAATGACATCATCTCGACGTTAAGTCACGTGGTCAAAACAAAGGAATCGGAGGCGTTATCGACTGTAGAAAGGATTTAAAAAGAAACGATCGTAACTTGGCTAGACCTGGAGCACGGAACAACATTGTACCTAACTCGGTTTTGGTCAATTTGCATTCTACACTATAGGTATGCAGCAAAAATGTGATTGTAACTCCTAATTACCTTAAAACTAAGTTATATGCAGGTGTCGAATTGCATTTTTTCTAGAACTCAAATTTGACAAAACGTTTTGTGCGATGGCAATAACATTAGATGTTCGAAATATCAATGTCAGTTTTGGCCATTTTATTTTTGCTACAATAATATGGAGATGTAGTATACAAATGAAATTTTTAACTGATAATACAATATGTTTATTATGTACTAGCTTTTGCCCGCAGCTTCACCTGCGTACAAAAAATATAGCCTTTACATAGTCACTAAGTGAAAAAGAAATCCCATCGGACCAGTACTTTCAGAGATTACCCCCTACAAAAATAAAAACATACTTTAACTTTTTATAATACTAGTGTAGATTACACATATTTTGGTATACAAAAAACTAGAGCAGGAAGAACACAAGAATGGGTCAAAGGGTGGCGTTCGTCCCCTTTACCCATTGCGCTTTTAGTGATAAAGCGCTCGTCGCCTCTGTACAAACAGATGCACGACTATTACTCATACCTCTATCCGAAAAAATATCTATTGGGTTGCCTGGGATATAACTCGCTAGAGGTAAGACGAGCACGAGATCAGCTCAATAGCCTGCAAGACGCTCCGTGGCGCTGTTAAAGCGCCTGACCTACTTACTGTGCTGGCACGTTTCTTTATCCCGGACAAATGCTGCCGCGGTAAAAAGCACAGGATGTTTACTGTACCTCAGTGTCACACTGTTGCCCGTGCTCAGTCTCCAATACCTCGCACTTTGGCTGCACTAAATGATCTCTAGGATTTCAATCCAACTAACGATCTGTTTGCGGATGAATGAAAGATGATTTTAACGGCATGTCAGAAACACTGAGAAATTGATTTATCATGTTGTTCACAATTTTATTTTAATTTTTGTTTCGGTACTGCAATTGATTGTCTAATCGTTGTAATTGATTAAAATCTACACGAATATTATAAAGAAGTAAAGTTAGTTTTTATGTTTTTTTTGTTTGTTTTGTGTCAAGCAGTCAGATTTGAGCTGATTTATAATTGATTTATTATTGATTTTTGGTTGATTTAGAAAGCGTTTTCCTTACTGCAACGTTTGCGCAACAGTCGTAACAGCATCCTGAAAATGATTGCTGATAGGCCGGATTGCCCCATCCAGAGACACTGGGTGGAATTAGCTATAGGTTACTAACAATGCTAATATAGTATATAAGCACTTTCTGTTATTAATAAACTAAAAATTTATGGACTATTGGGTCTGAAATAAAGAAATTTTATTTATGTATTTATTTATTCCTGAGTGGCATAGGCTATATTTTGACATTATGTATGCGGGTAGTAAATAATAAAAGTTAAATTGAAAGAAATCATTATATTTTCGTTTAAGTATGTTTGTAGCAGTTGAGCATAAATAACAGTTTTGGTTGTTGTTGCAGCTGGCGAGCTGAATGGCGCCACGCTGTGGCTGCTGGTGTGCGGCGCCGCTGCTATCGTGGCTGCCGTGCTCGGCGCCATCGCCTGCTGGGTCGCGCGCCGGCGCAACTCCCTGGCTCACAAACTAGGTGTGTATTAGCTTAAGAGCCTGTCTAGCGCGCGTTGACACTCACGCGTACCCGAGATACTAGAGCTACATATATACAAACAGACAGAGTGGACCAAACGGTTGCAAACTTGTGTTTCAACCAAGGTAGGTAGGTACAGTGTATGTGTTAGGTTTGTGGTGCGGCTACATGGACGTAAACCACGCGCCAACACGTTCGGTGGTTGGAAAACCTCCCAACCAAGGGTGCTGAAGGTCATGGATTACAACTGCCGTCTACATGGATTGAAACTAGCAAGGACACCTAGGTTTGGATATTGGTTTGCAACCGTCTGGTCTGGCCCTTAAAATATCTACATTCACATAATTAAGTAGGTATGTATCTACAGTCACCATTAAGATACCTAGATATATTTTGACATTTTCAAGCTATCTTATCTTTTACTATTCAAGAAATAAGACAAGTGTACAACAAATGGTCCTTGATTATCTAACCATCCATTAAGTAATTTATAACCAACTGTCGTACCTACACATATTTTTTGAATTGCTGAAGTTAAGATAGATAGAAAACGTGACAATGTATATTTCTTTAGTGCTCATGCGACGAATATAAAAAAGGCCGGACATGCCACAGTGGCTTGTGGCTGGAGTGCCTTTGATTTTTTTTGCAGCCATCTCATTTTCAGAATAACTAGACCAGACCTGCTGGCTATACTGGGCTATACGATCAGTATTCTTAAAATCTGGTTGTAATGGTTAATTGTTATTGCCTTTGACTCGTCTCAGGGCAATAGGGCCTTATCATACTAGCGGATTGCGAGCACCCTCAAAGCGCAGCGGGTGCGCCACGAACACGCCGAGCATACGCAGCGAATTTGTTGCGAACGTGCAACGAAATCCAGCAAAGAGGTGCAGGTCTCGAAGTAACAAAGTTAACAGCAGTGTCTCTTGGTCGGAATCCTTCATGTTACTAAGTGTATTTGTACGTCGTTAACTTGTTATAAACACGCGACGAAATGTTGCGAATTTGACACGCGACCACGACGTCATCGCTGTGCAGCCGCGACGTGTTCGTGGCGCTTTCGCTGAGCACCCGCCTCGCAGTCACTCGCAAACCACTAGTGTGATAAAGCCCTTACCAATAGGTATACCTTATTCATAACAACTTCTGCGCAGGCGGCAAGCGCGGCCCGGACAAGGCGCTGGTGTTCCAGCCGCCGCGGCGCGCCACAGCCGTGCGCTCGCCCGGCTCGGCCACGCACTACCTGCGCAAATCGCCCTCGCCCACTGCGCCCGCGCCGCCCGCCGCCTCCTCCCCGCCGCAGCCCACGCCGCAGCCGCCCACTGTCAACTCTGCTACCACGGTAAGAAGATATCTTCAAATTGAGTTACAGCATGGACAACACTGCAATCGTTACCGCCAGTAGAAAACTTCAAATGTACGGCGATGACGTCATCTCAACGCTCAGTCAAAACAAAAGAATCGGGGGCGTGGCAACTCAAGGCGACGCAAGCGAAACGTTTGTAACTTGGCTCGGGGGGCTGGTCCACAAAGTAATACACATTACATACACAAGGCTTAAAACTACCTATGTAGCTGCAAAAAGTTGTGAATCCTATTAACGACCAGACAGTACTTCACACCGGAAGAGCTGCTCAAACATTATCTTTAAGTCAAAGTGATTAGGCGAGCGTGCTCCATCTTCGAACACATCATCGCTTAAGTGTTACCCCTACCACCAAAAATAAATACATGACAGCCAGTCTCCATAAACTGGATGTAACTGAAACAACCAATTTCCTGGAAGGTATCATTGTACTCATCATTATGAACAATTTAAAATTTGGAACTAACCTCAAAATAGCGGAAGCCTATTTTCAGGACTGGTCCCATATTAAAAGTGATTCATATTGATGAGCACAGTAGCCACTTTTTCAAGAATTGCATTATTTCAATTACACTTTATTTATACATGTAGTCTTAAATCTTGAGTATGAAATCGCTCATGTATATACGAAAGAATAATCAGCTGATAAAATGTTCTCTACAAAACGATTCCATTTCAAAGACAACAACGTTTGTTATGATTTAAAAACGCTCACACTTAGCCATTTCTTTATCCAATGTGTCGATGGCAACACGATAAAGGTTAATTACTTTGTCTAATGTCCCTGCTACGCACTGCCAGGTGTCAATATTCCCTAATGACATACCAACGCCATGGTAGCGTTTTGGCGTTAACTTCAACAAGATAATTATATTGGGCGACTTTTAATTAGTGACCGATACTTATATACGTTATTGTACTCATGATTACAAACAACTTTCCCATAGAAACTTTTTTTTTAACTCATTAGTTTTATCACAATAACTAAACAGCTGTTCGCGCAAATTCGCGCGCGCGCTTGTGACTTCTCAGCTGTTAGCCGCGTAACATCGTTGTCTGATGTACCTTACTTACAATAGTGATGTATGTACCCACGTCGCTTGCAAGCCCATCCGTGTATGTAATCAGTGTAGGTACCTACATGTTCCAGTTAAATAATATAAGTTAAATAATGAGTATAAAAAAATAGTTTCTTTGGGAAAGTTGCCTGTAATCATGATTACAATCACGTGTATAATTATCGGTCACTAATTACCAGTCACCCTATATATGTACATGTGTTCTAAAACATAGTAAGGAAACCGGGATTAAAATGTCAGTCGTACAGCAAGAAATAGGGATGGAGCTGTAAACCCTATATAGCTCCATGCCTTTAACAGTTCAATGTAGGTTGTAAAATGGATCGTGTTAAGTGCTCGTGGTAGCACAGCAGCATGCCTTATGCTGAAAACTTTAAAGACATGAGACATCCACCTACACGAACTGCCACTACATAATACATTACAGACCGTTTCATCTCTCAGAGGTTATGACTGTTATGTACTAACTCCTTAATTCTCCTTGTCTCCTGGTACAGCCAACCGGCGGCAACAGCCCCCACTCGCCCACCGCACCGACCGAGCCGGCCCCGCTCAGCAAGGAACTCGCCGATGCTAATGCCACCGAGAAGACCAAGACTGCTGAACCCGAGAATAATGATGGAAAGCTGGGAGATCTGCACTTCAAGTTGCGGTGAGTGGAATTAAAAAAATATTTATTTTTATACATTTAGTTATCTCAGAAGTCTGAGGTCCTGGACCTTTGGAAGGCGCACGAGGGGCCGAAACCAACTCGCAGAGGCCCTTCCAGACGATTTTAGTGGAACGTGGTACCAACATGGGCCTCCCTTCCTTTATTCCACTTTTTTCTGTACTTTGCTACTTACTTACTTACATACTTTTTTTAGTTTAGCTACTTAGCTAAATTTTTACTTAGCCGTTTTTGCGACAGCCGGTCGTATTCCAATACGACAACTATCCGCAGTTACATACCGTCCATCGACATCATGCTTCCGATGTCCGAACAAGCGAAAATAATAGCGGTAGGGGCAATATTACAGCCCCCACGTAAAAAGCGACAAAAAAAAGATAACGGGCAAAATTACATTTAAACGAACGCGATAAAAGTTCCAGGAAGTTGAGAACTTGAGATGAAGATGATTTTCGCTTTTCATCATCGCTTACCATCAGGTGAGATAGTGGTCAAACGCAAGCCTATCATTAATAAAAAAAAAATAAAAAAATTTTGGTAATAATTATGGTCGCTGAACTACTTCAAATAACTATGGACTGATTTGGTTCAGATACGAACCAAATTCGCGGTTTGAGTCTGTGGTAATACTATTAGAAGAGTTGCCGATGTTATGATAAAACCAAATTCTGCTTCAGAAAATTATCTGTCGGGGTAGGGTCTAAAACCAACATTGATGAAAAGTCTAGAAATGTCGATAATTGCTCAATATAACCACTGAAGAAGTATATATGTGCTGGAAACTCCAAGAATTTCAATTAATCGAGCTCGCAGTATCTAATTTACAGGGTACCTATTGAAACTAGTCTGGAAATCACTAACACAAAGTAAATAGACGGTAGTCGATCGAATTCCCAGCGGTTACATAGGAGTACATACAGTACACCTACGGACAACGCCGTAGTCGCCGACTCGTTCATAATCCGGTTAAACCCGATCATTCTGAACCTCCAATGTCAATAAGTGCTCCATTTATACGTCCCTGATCTAATCTACTTCGCAATTTATCAAAAGCATTATTCTGATGGATTCAGACATCTTTTTTAATGTTGGAAGCTGGATTCTGTTTGCTTTTCGTGAAATATTAAATGAATATTCAATTTTTCGGGACAGCCGCCGGGAATTTCCATGATACGTCAAAATGTAATCAGCAACACAGATTTTTCGTTTTATTCAAGTTGACTCTCATTCCTTTTTCGTTTATAATTTAATATCTCAATTTGTTGTTTGTAATGAGATTATTTATAAACTTTTCATGCTTTATTTCAATCTGGAAACTTTGTTAGCAATATTTTCAAGCAAAGTATATAATTTTTAGACCTAAGCTAGAACTACATTAGACCGACGCAGACGTGGACTACGCCTGATTAGTACGCAGAACGACGTGGCGTGGATCTAAAGTAGCGTTTCATTCTATAACGTATGGACACCGACGCACCAAGATCGGCGTACATGACACACGTGTGTGTTGAGTAGTTCTATTTTTAGCCCCATACCTAGAAAGTTTAACCTAGCAACATGTTGCCATCTGACGACTACGCGAATTTGGGGTCGGTATAAATATCTTTCCTAATTTCGTTAGCAGCCCACACGCTTAATAAGATTAGTGGCCATTAACGACCCCTAACTAGCAACAACCTGATACCTTATCGAGCCTAACCAGGGGTCAACACAATTATTAAAGTGATTTCTTTATTAATTGCTCCACGGTCGGCTCTAGGCGCCATTCCATCTATCCGCCATACTTAATGTCTACGTACGTACCTAGAACTAAAGTGCCGTGGAGTCGTGTAATTATTTCTGAGTCATATATTTTTTCTGTATCCGTAAACAATGTTCTAGAATTTCTTCTATGTTTGCTTCTGGAAAAACACTTTGTTATTTATTCCTATTTGCATTTATATTGGAATTAAAGTTAATAGTGTTCTAGAAAGTCGGAAGATTGTATTAACTCGTGTTGGACTTGATTTAACTTACCTACTTGATGATTACGAATGATGTTTTCTTCTATTACTGTTATAGAATAGAATAAAATAAACTTTATTGTACACCAAAATAATCCTTTCAAATCGGTGAAGGAAAACATCATGAGAAAACTGGCATGTCCTAGAATAAAAAAAACCAAATGCATATGACATGTACTAATTCGCACTGGGCCCGAGTGGTGAATTACGACTCATTCCTTCTCAATGAGAGAATGCTAGAAGATGTCAGCAGACCGTAGGGGCCCAGCAGGGACGAAGCCTACTATACCTTATCTTAGACAGGAGGCTAAAGTCCCAACTGTGGGAACATTGTAAGGCTTATTACGCTTTATTTACATATTTACGAATATATTAGACTTCTACTAACACGGAAACACATTTATGCCCAAGTTTCCCTGCCTATGACTCACGAATCACGAACCGATAACATCGCCACACAATTTCACTTAGTATTTCATGTCGACAGTCACAATAGTGAAGTACTCGCAGACCATGTATTACAAAACCGATATTCCCACATTATCGACACGTCACCACTCTATGTAATGGGGAGGCTAAAGGTGAAAACTGACTGGAACATTTACTTGTATCAGGACATCAAGCCGCTCTAATGTGTCACTTTATCACGATCAACCAATGAGAACGACGATTGACTCATGGTTCCAATTTTTTCTTCTTCTCCGTCTATTGATGATTAATAAAAATGTTTGTTTGGCCTAGCATCCAACTACAGTAACACCTTTTGCTGACTCAATTTTTAGGTCCTTATGTGTTGTGACTGGTATGTGGCGTTTTAACGTAAAGACCATCATTTCAGCTGATATACGTCCACTGTTGGACGTAGGCCTCCCCCAAATGTCGCCTCAATGAACGATTCTGTGCGTTTCGCATCCATCGCTTTACTTATAGCAAAGCATAGCATAGCATAATCAGCCTTTTAATGTTCCCAATGCTGGGACTCAAGCCTCCTCTCTAGGAGAGTCTCTCTCTAGAGATAACCAGTAAATGTGCAATTTTGCGGAACAAACTAACCAACCAAACTACAAGCTATGTTGACCTTTTAACCACCTACGTTGGATACATCCAACAAACACCCTCACAATTATTCTGCCAGGGTCGCACATCCACGACGAAATACTCCATAGTTGCCTCATAGTTGATAAAGCTTGACTTATATTAGGTTACGATGGGGCTGGCATGGTCGTACTGTGACCAAAAGTCCCTAAATTTTTAAGATTAAAAAAAAAAGAAATACTCCGACTCATCAGCTTTTCTGCCACCTATGGGGATTGAAGAACTAAACTCGATGTAGTACCCAGTCACAAATACACGATTCTGGCAAAAAAGACACGACAACATTCGTCGGACCAATCCGACGCAAACGGTTAAAATGATTAAACGAAAAATTGATGAGATAATGTTGCAGGTTCACTCGCCAAGCATAACTTTGCACACCCAAAAAAACATGCAATTACATGACTGGATTCCACCATCTCATTTCTACAATCGGACAAGCCGACAAACAGCGAGTATCCGATCCGCCCTTACGTTGTTGAAACCTCTACAGTCCGGACCAAGCGTTTCGTCTCGTTGTTTATACCACGTACATCGAGGGACTGGAACAATTTGCCTGCTGGGGTCTTCCCGTCCGATTATAATTTAGTTGTTGAAGGCAAGAGTGAATAGGCTATTAATAAACTATTGCGACTCACCATCAACGATTGTATCACTGCTTGCCATCAAGATCGCAGTCAAGAACTAGTTTATATCAATTTTAAAAAAGAAAATGCTCCAAATAAGGCTCTAGTGTAAACTCACCTTACGAATCAATATCTACCCTCCTGCCCCGTCGCCCACAATTACTTCGTACGACAACGCACGACATCGCACGAAGTTACACGAATCCGCTCGACACAGGATTTGTTTTGTGTTCGCTTTATCGTAACGCTTGCCCCTGAAGTATGCCTTTGTAATGGCAAGTCTTTGTTTACGATAAATTGTACTGTACCTTTGTTCACGAAAGACCTTCTGAAAGCTTGTCCTTCAGGAAAATAATAGTATTGTGGAAATGGCAGGGATTGTGTTCTGGAATCATGTTTTCATAATTTGTTTTACGTTTCTTAACCCCCGACGGAAACTGATGCTAGAACTGGGAGGTGGCTAATGGAACCCTGGAATGCCTACTAGTAAAAACGTCGAGTTTAGGCTCGTCTTAACCAGTTCTTTTATATTTTATGCGTCGGGGTTTTTTTTTTACTTTTAATTTTGCTATTATGCAAGTAAACTTCAAAGCTCCGTGGTCTCTAAAGGGCAGATTTCTGAAAATTACATTCCTATTGCAATATCCAAAGGGGTTTAGCCCCGACCCAGCGTTTGCTATTACGCCAACTTTTTTAATCTTCACTTTTGTACTATCACTTGCTTCGCATAGCAATATTTTTATTTTGTATAAAAAACTGATGAATTGTTGTTTTTGATGTTAGTAACATAATTCTGAGAGATTCTAATGTTTCAAAAATAACCCTATAAATTAGGATTTAAAGCCGATGCCAGTAATTCAAATACCTAGATTTAATATACTGTAATAAAATCAATTTTACGCCATCCGTTTCAATTTCACAAAACATGTTCTGCAAAGCAATTCCAATGCACTTAAGTAACATAGATTTTCCGTGTGATATAAACAAATGAAATGCCAGCGGAAACCGCTGTGCTTCCAAGGTCTCCGGCTAGACATGCACTCTTGCCAGGCTACCATGACCACGGCCAGTGGCTGACCTTGCCAGGAAACTGTAACCCGTGTATATAGAGGATATGCGCTTGAAACTTATTACTGAAAATTTAGAAAAAAATACACACATATACTCGTAATACATAGTACTTTGACGCCTGAGCGTATTTTGTCATTTTGTATTATATTTATGTACATAGTTAGGTTAGTATTTAAGTTCTTTATGTACAAATTACATATGTGTAAAAAAAATTGTACCAAATAACTTATAATCATTTATTATTTGTCCACTAGTGACGTGCCCGACTTCGCACGGGTGTTAATTATATACACGAGCCTTCCTAGTTCGAGCTTTCCTATTAGTGTGCTTAATTGTATACCTAGTTCTGACTGCTATCATAAAGTACTAAATCTAAATTACGTATAATAAATCTGTACAAGTTTTTAGTTGTGCGCATAATTAAAATGATGTGTAACTTAATATATTACTTAAGCTTTGTTTTATTGCAATGAAACAAAGCCGGTTGACTATATCGAAAGGTGTATAGTTATCAGCACGTATCTTGAGCGCTCGGCGTCAGAGTGGGGATCGCTTTGCGCATTCCATACATTGGCGAGCCAATCGTCGTCGTTGTTAGATACATGCAGCAAGCGCAGGAAACGAATCAGGATTGACGTCTATGACACGATGGCGCGGCGAGACCACTGAAATTCCCCGCCCCCGCGTCTTACGTCTCACCACTAAAGAGACCGAATATTTGACTTCTGCGCAACTTGAAGCTCAAGATCCGTGCCGATAACTAAACTAAATTCATTTTCATTGTTAGACGGTACGAAGTTCGCCAGGTCAAGGGCACTCGAGCCCCGGTCTGAAGGCTAGAAGGAACAGGGTGGGTCTTTTAGTCAGTAAGAGTCTGACACTATCTCCCGCACCGCCCTAGAGCGGGGAATGTCATTGGATGATTTTTTCCCACCACCTAATAAAAAAAGCTAGTAAATAAATAAATCGATGATTACACAATGAGACATGTCAGTTTTTGTTTTCAGCCGAAAGACGTCCACTGCTGGACATAAGCGTCCCCTAAGGGTCGCCATAGTTACTATCAGCTCAAAGACGTTAATTTCGCTCGAGCCAAACATTCGGCCAACTTTTGGCCAAAGTTGAAACAGGCGGACATCAATGTTGAATCCTTGGTCGGTCTCTAAATATAACCCCTCATTTCTAGGAAAAATCCCGACTATGTCCATCATTTCTCATTACCGTTGGGAGGATCACAGCGAGGGTCGCATTATCTCTGAGATGATTGTACGCGACAAGATAATGAG
This sequence comes from Mythimna albipuncta, assembly GCA_929112965.1. Lineage (NCBI taxonomy): Eukaryota > Metazoa > Arthropoda > Insecta > Lepidoptera > Noctuidae > Mythimna > Mythimna albipuncta. The sequence continues at coordinate 16,748,768 of OV815973.1, forward strand.
GGCGGAATATTGGAATAAAGAGAGGAGATATTCTTTGAATACTTTTCTGTTGGAGAATTATTTTATGAGAAATACTTAAGACAATTTTCATCTCGATTCCTGAAAGTATTACTATTTATTGGTATTTTGTTTTATCTCATTCACCTGCGCATTATTTGTGTGGTGTGTGATAAATTATAATGTTAAATGATATTTATTTTTTTGCAAATAGGTTTAAAAAACACTTTTTTTCTTTTTTTTTCGTCAGTTTAAGCTAGATGAGGCCGGTGATTCCTTGCTGAATACCCTGAGAAGAAACACCGAAACAAACTCAGGGGTCAAAGTCTCTTTTAAGGTCCATACAGTAAATATGTATAGAATAGAATAGAACAGAATAGAATAGAATAAACCAAATATTTGACTTTTGTGCAACTTGAAGCCAGCGCTCAAGATCCGTGCCGGTAATTGTACATGGTTTTAAATTGAACGGTATTGAAACATTCTTTCTGTTTACGATTTTAGATAAAGTTACTTTTAATACCAATAATTTAAAAAGTTGAGTCATCTACCCAATTTTTCTCCATTGTCGATTTCAGAGCTAGCATTTTTTACGCTGCCTCGCTCTTATTGGCCAATATTTTTATACAATATTAGTTCATAAAAAGAAAAAAGTAAGAAGGCACAAGTGGTGATCATAATAAAGATAACGTTATCTTAAGACTATAGTCGCACTATGGAGGGCGAGCACATCTTCAAGGGTATTTCACAGGCTGACCTTCCGAGGGTCAAGACTTCTTCAACCTCGAGTAGACAAGGTCGATAAATTATCTTGTCTTTGACCCAAGATTGTTACAGCCTCAGCTTTTTCTCTAGATTATTTTAGCTAAGTTTGTTTTGGTTAGTAGCAGAATGTCGTGCGTAATGATACTTGTTACCGACACCCACACGTTGGATGATACTGGAACAAGGATTTAGGATACTGAAAAATATTCCTATATTTAGTAAATAAACTGTATGTTTAAAACATCAAGAATCGCCAAATTTAAGTGGCAATAGGCAGGGCACATTACTCGCAGAACAGATGGCCGTTGGGGCCGAAAGTTTCTGGAGTGGCAACTGTGTACCGGAAAACGCAGCGATGGAAGACCTCGTACAAAGTGGACCGAAGAACTGGTGAAGATTGCAGGAATCCGATGGATGCAGGACACACAGGATCGTTCATTGTGGCGACACTTGGTGGCCTATGTCCAACAGTCAGTCAATCTATCGGCTGAAATGATGATGATGAATTTAAAACATAATAACTTTATGCAGTACTTACAAGAATTCAGTTATTTTCCTTGTGTTTCGTCGTCCAGGTAACAAAAAAGTTTTTCATTATTCATCATTCAGTGGGAAATTAGAAGGTTTTAATTGTGTGTGATACTGAAACTCGCATGTCCCCGCGCGTCAACAGACCAATAACCTTTTTGTTCAAAGTTAAATTGTCTCATTAAACAGTTTCGGTTGTTAACGCACCGGCGTCGTTTTGTTTGTCGACCCGACTGCGAACTCGCCGGATCTCCGGAGCTCCGGTAATTTGGGGTGTCTACACAATACAGTTTTTGCTAACACTACAGTTTTAACTTAACATTTAAATTTTTTGGAAATAATTGTTATCTATTTTTCTGTTAAATAAGACTGTAATTGGAATCTAAAAATATTAAATTATATTTGCGTATGTACTATTAGTATTGTAGGTGTAAGTAAGTAATTTATTTACAAACTTTTTTCGCTATATTTTCAAATTCAGATTTTTATCATATTTGACAAATTATTATTTTTTTGTTTCAAAATTACAAGCCACTGAGAAAAAACTCAAAAAATGCAAAGGCTGTATTTTACTTTACGTTTTTTTTTTTTTTATAATTTTTCACACATTTTTTGTACAGTTTTAAGCTTGTAAACGATCGCACGGGTAAAAGCTTGAAACTGTACCATTAAGAAGTACAGGAGTTGGCAACACTGAGTTCCGGAGTTAATTTGCGGCCTTAAAACAATATTTGTCTGCAACAGCCGCGCCACCCTGCGGTCATTGTGGACACTTGAGTACTTCACACCGCCATGAGTTCTCGAGTTTAATATACTTTACTTAGTATATTGTCTTTGTTTGAAGTGATAATTAAGCTGTGGTTTGGTCAGGGATAGTTAAGTGTTTTTTTGATTGGTTTTGGTTTTATTTTTGATTTCTCGACAGCTGGGAGGTTGCTTTAGTTTTGAACAAATGTTTTATTATTTAAATTATATTTTTGTTATAATTTAAAGATCGGATAGCAAATAAGTAGTATGATTGCCTGTAAGTACAGGCAGGGAAGACGCGGTGATGTGATAACTTTAATTAGAAATATTTCAATGGAAACGCGCTTTCGCGTGATTTTCACACTATTGTGTGTGACGCATTTGTAGGCTTAGTGCGAATTTTGTTTGTACTCGATCTAGTTAAAATAAACGTTGATTTGTACTTTGTACTAAAGCCGTGTAAGCGCCTTTTGATGGCAACATAGGAAAACCTTATTACATCTTGAGAAATCATCAAATTGGTTTCGCTTTGGTGTGGAGCGAGAGGGTGTTACACTTATACTGGCTACCTACCTATATGTCCTTCAGTTGTCTTTTGCCATTCCAACTATTCTCGCGATAGGATTTAACAAAATATTTGCGCTAGGCCCTCTGTTCTTTAAGAAATTATTTCCTAGCCGGTAGATTTAAAGAAAACCAAGTTGGCCAAGTGATCCAAAGGCAGCCCTTTATAGCCAACTTTTACTTTGGCCAAAGATTAAGTATTGCCACAATACAACGTCGCAATGCCGCCAGTCTTTTGGGCACACTTCCAGACGATAGTGATGCGGAGGATTTTTTTGACGCCATATTTTAAGATATTTATTTTAAAAAGTGTTTGTTTTAAAAGTAAATACCTAATAATATAGTAGTTAGTTAAGTTAGACGCTTAAATAAAACCTTTTATATACTCGTAGGCTATGTAGATAGTAGACACAGTTTTGTAAGCATAATTTAATAGGTTTTTTTGAGATAGGAAATTATCTAACGAATTTCTTCGCTCTAGATTGGAGCGGGAGGGCGTGTCAGACTTTTATTTTACAGTAAGTAAATTAAACTTCTGAGGTAAAAGCCGTAATGAATCTTAAGCTTTTCACGGAACAATTACTCAAGTAATACTCCATCTCCTGAATTATCACAAAGCTTAAAGCTTCCTTGAGCTTATAATCGCATTTAGAAGGCTATATTGTACAGCAAAGCTTTACAGATTCGGGGATTTATTAATATCATAAACCTTTTTGAAGACACGAACATAATTAATCAGCAAACATTGTAGACACTTATTTACTCAAGTAGCTATTAAATTATGCCAGCTAGGGCCAATGGATAATGTATAAAAGGGATACTCGCAGTCTTAGCGCAAAACTAAAGGAACATGTGTGGTTTTCATCAGTAAAAATCTAACACGCCCTTCTGCTCCACTTTAGAGCGGAAGAAGTCATAAGATGATTACCAACCTCAAAAAAAAACCTAGTAAATCTATATATATACAAATTAATCCCTATTTCCTTGGTCACGCCATCACGCGTGAACGGCTACACCGATTTCGCTGATTAGGGTAGTGTAGGGTAGAGTAGAGTAGGATAGTGTAGGGTAAGTGTAAGGTAGAGTAAGGTAGAGTAGAATAGAGTAGCCCGGATAGACACCGCTGGCCTTTAAATCCATTTTCTTTGTGAAATATTGATTTATTTACTTAGGCCATGTTCACTTTGAAGAATAAACCAGCAATTTTTATGAGTAAAAATGTTTCTAAACGTCCAAGCCGTTTCGAAGGAGTTGCGAAATTGCTCTCTATGAGGGGAATATGCCGTAATCAACCACGCGGGCCCAGTGCGGTTTGGTGAATGTCACATGTCTTCGAAATGTTGTTTTAATACACATATTGTAGTCCAAAAATTAAAATTTAATAATAAACGGGGCCTCTGTACTCTTGTGTGCATAAATAATAAATAAATACTCTTATTATAATATCTGACCCAGCTGTTAAAAATGCAGTACCTACCTACGTTATTAAAGAGCCGTAGCCGCGACTGAATTGATATTAAACTCGAACGCCGGAGACTTTATCGTTTTACATAAATAATAAATTCAAGTTTTTTGTAGGGTTGTACATCATAACTTACCTCTCCATTCGCTCGCACTAAACCTTTCAGGATATTACTTTAGTCTCACTAAAAAGTAATCCATTTGTACAACCCTAGGGGGTGTTTTGTTACACGGGACATAAAAGCCTTTAATGGTATCTAAGCCTTTTTACTGTGTTTTAATAATAAACTGTCGTAGCGTCTGGGCGAGGCCGTAAACTTGGAATACGAACGTTTTACGATAGTCAGCCGCTTGTAAAATGTCCCTTATCAGGTACAAATCAACTATTTTCAGGATTATTGTTCTGTAAAAGTTTTTAGAGGTTAGCGTTTTCAATTCTGATAACAAGTGTGGTACTTAGATATGTGTTAGTTTTCGGGTGGTTCCTGTCGTATACAGTGGGAAGAATTTGAGTTGGAGTCGTCATGGTAAAACGATTAGTCAGCTAGACTCTGCGTTACCGAGTGTTAGCTGTCCAGGGTGCGCCGGGAGCTAAGAATCGTATTACGAAGTATTTAGCTCCACTCGCGAAGGCTTCTTTCATGCGAGGCCAACGTCAGAGCGGTAATTTTGGTGAGTCCAATCGATACGAAAGAAGAAGAAGCGGGAAGAAACGCCCGGTTCTACCAATTAACGGGGTCAGTAAAGATCGAGCCCGCCAGGACTACGGATTACCTGATAGAGTTACTGTAGCCCTCTCAGAAAAGGCCAACAGAAGGAAGACTGTGGGTTTTAGTCAGTAAAAGTCTGCTATTCACAACAAAGTTGGAAAAGCTATTTGATGTTTTCTCAGATAAAAATGGGACGTGCAAGTGCATATACAGAATTTAAGTGATAAATATAGACCTCTAGTTTTTAATCAGTACAAAAAAAATATTGGGCTCTATCCGTACCCATTACTGGGTCACACTTTTGTAGCCAAAAGTATAAAAAAAGAAATCCCAAAATTGTCTATGCCTTTTTTTTCAAATTCATTCTAGAATCAATCATTCATAACAATTACTACTAGAAAATACTACGCGCAGTATTTTTCCATTTTGATCGTCATTTTTTTCATTCATCAATAGCCTGTAAAATATTTCCATAAATTGAGTGGCATTTTGGGATATAAGCAAACGCTATTAGTAACTTTGCTGTTTACAAATATTATTTATTGAGACTTTACTTAAAAAATAACAAAAAAAAATCTAACAAGCCCTTAAAGTATTTGTACAAGACAAAACAGTGTGAACATCCTCGTATTCCCTGGTTTGCCAATGTTAAAAATTGAAAGTTTATAATAATAGAGCATAGACTGCGGCGACACGTTCCACTCAACAAGTTTCGGCATCTAATGAGAAAAAGTGACAGTCCAAATTGTACAGAATGCGGCACAGTGGAAGATGTCCACCATATGATGAAGTTGCTGGTGGAATGCGTCAGGACACGAACTGCTAGGGAGGTGCTGATGAATACTTTCAAAATTAATTTGATTGATATTGGTTTTATTTAGAGTATACTGTCCGAAATCCTCTCTAACGCAGCTATCGCTGTTTATAAATTAGTGAGTAAGATTTTAGAGGCATACTATCTGATAAGGTTCAAGATAGCTTACTTGTATTTGGTTACGATGGGGCTTTTTTTTTTTTTTTTTTTTTATGGTGGGAAAAAATCATGCATTGACATCCCCCGCTCTTGGGCGGAGCGGGAGATAGTGTCAGACTCTTACTGACTAAAAGACCCACCCCGTTCCTTCTAGCCTTCACACCGGGGCTTGAGCGCCCTTTCGGATAACCCTGGCCCCAGTAGGCTTCGACCCGGCTGGGTCCCTGCTGTTGCTGACAACTCCTTGAGGCGCGCGGGAACAGTGCGCGCCGTCGACGACTTGGGCTTGGTCCGGAAAGTTACCGGACGGCCGGACAGTGAGCTACCCATTGCTCACTGTCCGCAAGCCCGCGCCTACGGTGGCCGGAAATCGGGATCAGAATCCCGGTTGCGGCGGCGGCGGCGATAACGCCGTTGCCTGATGCGTTCGGCCTCCTCCTTTGCGAGCATTACTGCTTCGCAGAAGTCGGCGACCGCCTGCCACTCCTCCTCGCTCCGGACCATGGCCTCAACCAAGGCCCGGCGCGAGAGGTCTCCGCCGCCGATCGCCCCCACGAGGAGGCCCAAGCAGGGCACACCTCGACCGTGTGCTCCACCGTGTCCTCCGGGCGTTCCGCACAGTGGCGACACCCGGGCGTCACTTCCGCATGAATCCGGTGCAGGAAACTCCCGAACGAACCATGTCCGGTGAGGACCTGCGTCATGCGAAAGGTAAGGACGCCGTGAGGTCTTTCCAGCCACGCCTCAAAGAGGGGACTTACCGCCATGATTGTGGCGTGCCCAGCACTGGGTTGCGATAGTCGTTGACGCCATTTCACCATGAGATCCCGCCGGAGCTCTGTCCGCCATGCCGCAACCTGTCGCGGCAGTGGACTTTCACCCCGGCGTTGCATCTCCACGCGCATATCGTGCATGTGTGCAAGGACTGTTGCCTCCAGATCCCACGGTGGTAGGCCAGCCAGAAGGCTCGCCGCTTCGCGGGAGACCGTGCAGTATCCCCGCACCATCCTTATTGCCATGACCCTCTGGCAGGCGTTCAGTATGGCCGCCGGTTGCTTTTTCAGCGACGGCGCCCACACCGGCGCCCCGTAGAGGGCCATGGACCGAACGATCCCCGCGTAGAGCCTCCGGCAGGAGGCGTCTGGACCCCCAAGGTTGGGCAGGAGCCGCTTGAGAGCGGCCCCAGTCCGGTTGAGTTTGGGAGCCAGACGTCGGAAATGCTCCACGAAATTCCACCGGCTGTCGAGGACGAGTCCCAGGTACTTCATCGTTGACCCGACACCGATGTGAACTCCTCCTACCGTTAGTTGAGAACTCAATGGCGGCGCGTTCCGAGGGCGGCGACCGTGGAAACACATAGCCTCGGATTTGTGAAGCGCCACCTCGAGTCCCAACTCCTGGATCCTATCAACGACCATCGCAACCCCGCGTGTCGCTAGAGCGACCGCCGCCTGGTACGACTCTCCCTGCGCTAGAACCAGCGTGTCGTCTGCGTAGCAAACCACGCTGACCCCGTCAGGGAAGTCGCCGCGCAGCACGTAGTCGTACCCGATGTTCCACAAGGGTGGCCCTAGTACCGACCCCTGCGGAACACCGCACGACATCTCTCGACGTTTCCAGTCTCCCTGGTGACCGGGGTAGACTATAAATCTATCCGACAGATAGGCCTCGACCACTTGACAGAGATATTCGGGCACCCGGTGGTACCGGAGTGCCCTCCGGATCGTACTCCAGGGCAGGGAGTTGAAGGCGTTGGCAATGTCCAAGGACACTGCCACGACACACCTGCCCTGGGACACCGCAGCCCCCGTCGTGAGGGCTCGCACGCGCATGATGGCGTCCACCGTAGAGCGCATCCTGCGAAAGCCGAATTGTCCGTCCGAAAGGTCCGGCCCCACCCGTGTTAGGCGCCCGACGAGGCGGTTTGCAATGACTCTCTCAAAGAGCTTGCCCACCTCGTCGAGCAGCACAATGGGCCGGTACGCGGACGGAGAGTCCGCAGGGCGCCCTGGCTTCGCTATGAGGACCAGTTTCCCCGTCTTCCAGCAAAGTGGGAACTGGCCCCTCTCCATGCATGCGCTGAAGAGCCCTCTCAGTCGAGGCCCGAGAGCCTCCATGGCCAGGACCCACGCCTTCCCAGGCACGCCGTCGGGTCCTGGGGCGGTGTTCTTGGCACTCAGCCTTCGCACCGCCACTCTCATCTCTACCTCGGTCACCTCTGGAGCATCGTCGTCGTCGTCGCTATTGCGGTCCGCGTCAGACACCACTGGTGAGGGCGGAGCCATGGGCGGGGGGGAGTGTTGCCCCCGCGCAGGGAACAAAGCGTTCACCGCACCCTCTACGATCTGGGGCCGGAGACTCTGAGTCAGCGGGGGAGCCCAGGGGCGGAGCTTTTCCCGTACTGTTTTGTACGGGCGCCCCCACGGGTCCGCGTTCAGAGACCCCAGCCACACGTTGCGGGCCTCCAGTTTGGCCCGCTTGATCTCCGCTCGGAGGGTGCGTTTTGCCGCTCTGTATCCCTCATACAGCTCCGCCTCTCTGGCCTCCGCATCCGCCGGGCGGATGCGGCGCCTGCAGTGTCTAGCGTACCGGCGTCGCGCGTGACTGCATGCGTTGCGCAGTGCAGCGATCTCCGGCGACCACCAGCACACCTGGCGCTTAGCTCGCCCTGGATGGACTCGGGGCATTGCCGCGTCGCAGATTTGTGACATGGCCTCCCGGAACCACTCCGCCTCGACGTCGATGTCGACAGGCCTGCCCGGTGCTTGCACCCAGGCCTGTACCGTCGCGGCTTCCAGGAGGAGCTCCCGGTCCATCTGCTTAAGCGCCCACCGCGGACCGCAAGGGCTCTGTCGGACCGGCGCGGCCGAGGTTTCGGCGGAGACGTCAAACCGGATGTACCGGTGATCGGAGTACGTCTCCACCTCCTCCATAACGCGCCAGTCGACGACACGCGGCGACAGAGCAGGGCTGGCAAACGAGATGTCCACCACTGATTCACCCCGCATCCGCACCAACGTGGGGACAGAACCCCGGTTCAGGACGACCAGGCCTAGCTCCAAAGCCCAGTCCTCCACCATCTGACCCCGTGGATTCGTGTACCGGGAACCCCAAGCCGTGTTCCAGGCGTTGAAGTCCCCGCAAACGACCACGGGGAGGGTACCAAACCCAGCGACGACGGCATTTAGCTCCATAAGGGAGACTTGGAGATCGTCGAGAGATCTGTTCGGGGACAGGTAGACGCCTACCACTGCAATGTCCCCGAACCGTGCTGCCACGCAGCCCCGTCCCCTCGCAACAGCCTCGAGGGGCGGGGTACCAGCGGCGGCCGACGAGATTAACGTCACCGAGCCGTCTAGGTCCTGAACCCAGTCTCCACGAGGATGGACGTAGTACGGCTCGGAGACGACGGCGACATTTATCGACCACTGCGCCATGCTCTGGAGCAACAGATCCTGAGCGGGGGCGCAGTGGTTGATATTCGCCTGGAGGAGACGGAATAGGGCCATTATTGGCAGTCCATCGTCTCCTCCCGAGCCCTTCTAGGGGGCACTGCCACGGCGGGTGCGGCGGCGACTGCGGCGGGTGCGGCGGTGAGAGCGGCGGGTGCGGCGGCGGGGATGGGCCTACGGGCTTTGCCCTTGGCCTTGGCGGGGGGGTCGCAGGACCTGCCCCCAGCCCGGTGATTGGCCGGCTTGCCTGCCGCCGCACATGCGTAGCAGTGCGGCGGAGCACGGCATTCTGCGGCCTTGTGACCGGGCTGGCCACACTGGTGGCAGCGGTCGCTGCGGTCCTCCTCTGCGGCGCAGTGGGCGCCAACGTGGTGCCCCACTTGGCACCGGAAGCACCGCAGAGGTCTGGGCTCCAGCAGTTTAACCTGCGCGGAGACCCAGCCCACCAGGAGCCGTCGTCCCTCCCCTGTGATGGTCTTGGCCGCCGACACGGGACAGCTAACCGTGACGGCTCGCATGCCCGTGCTGTCAGCGCGGATGGCGCCCGCCCGGACCTGTTCGGTCGTGCACCCGCCCGCCCTGACAATGGCGGCCACCACCTCGTCCACCTTGACGGAGTCGTCCAGGCCCATAATGCGCATGTCTATGCACTTGGTGGGCCTGGACACTCGGGCCTCCTCCGCATTGAGGGACGCTCTAATTCTTGCGGCTAGGGCATCCGCTGCAGGGCCGCTGGCCGCACCGGGGACCTCAAGGATTCGGGCCCCCGTGACCGTACGCCTCATGCGGAAGCCCCCAGCAGCTCCGAGCTCGCCAAGGTGGGGCAACACCGCCTGCTTCGCTTTCGCCATGACGTCGTCGTACGTCACGCCCTTCTTTTCCGCCTCAGGCTGCAGCGTAATTACTACAGCCTCGGAATTCGGGGCGCGAAGTCTCGCCGCCATGGCTCGCTTCCTCCTTTCCTTCCGCCTTGCGCGCTTTTTGGCTGCTCTGGCCGCCTTGCCTGCCTTCTTCTTCGCGGCGCCAACAACCGTCCACGCGCCGCCGGGTTCCTCAGGTGGAGGAGGCGGTGGGCGGGGCCTAGTTGCCGCCGCGGCAGGAGGTCCCGCCGGTTTAGCGGCAGGCACCGCCACACCCTTTTGCCGCCGTTGCTGCTTGGCCGTCGGGGGTGGTCTCGCGGGCTCCGATGCCACGGCCCCGCGCCCTGCTTGCCCCAATTGACCCGCCTTGGGCACAGAAGCCGCAGCCGCGGCGGCAGCGTAAGACTCCGCCCCTCGCTGCTGGCCAGAGGCCGCTAGCGGAGGGCGCAGCACGATGCCCTCCAGCAGGGACAGCTGCTGCTGAATGCGCAGCTGGAACTGCTGTTGCTGCTGTTGCAGCTGCTGCTGGAAAGCAGCCAGTTCCTGCCGCACCAGCGTCAGCAACTGATTTTCCGGCTCGGACTGGGCCTGGGGCCGGCTTTGCCCCTGCCCTTGCTTGCGCGCCCCCTCCGACGGCTCCTGACAGCCATCGCCATTTGGCACCCTTCCGAGCTCAGCCCGGACTTCAGCCCGGAGCTCGGCCCGAAGCTCAGCCTGGAGCTCGCTCCGGATTCTGGCCACCCTCTTCTCGAGAGAGGCGTCAAAAGCCTCCCGGAGGGACGCCGCGTGACGTTGGGCCGTCCTCTCCTTTGACGTCCTCTCTCTTTTGCGGCTCATATCCCGCAACAAGGTGACTGCCAGCCTCTGGAGGGACTCCATGTCGGAGTCCGCCTCAGCACGCCTCTCGTTGCCAGATGGCTCCGAGAGGTCCCTTCCCGAGCTGGCCGCCCCGGGGTGACGCCCCTCCGCGGCAAGCCTGGCGGCTCGCTGAGCGGAGTCCTGGGCCGTTAGACCCCTCCCCCTTACGCGGGACCGGCCCGCGCCACGGCTGCTGGTGGGGATTTTGCTCTGAGGAGAGGACTCCTCAGAGAACGACCCGTCCTCCCTCCTGGCAGACGCAGGGCGTTTCAGGGGGACACTTGAGTTTCTCCCGGGATCGACCACCACTTCCTTCGCCTCCGAGCGCCCTTCTTCCCTCCTGACGAACTCGGAGCGTTTCTGGGAGGAACTTGTGTTTCTCCCAGAATCAACCGCCATCTCTTCCACCTCCGAGCCCTCCGAGCCCCCTCTGGATGCTGCGTCGGACTCCGACCGCGCATCACTCTCCGGTTTTTTTAAATATTTTAATTTAACTTTTTCCATTTTGTTCCCACGAGTATTATACTTTGGGTACTTGCTCAAAACACGTGGTTCGCACTAGAGACTAATTTAGCTACCCATTAGTCAAGCTAACAACCTCCCTCACGGTGCGCCGCCGCTTGGAGGTTTGGGGTAATTTTTTATAGAGGTTGTCTTCCTCGCGGCCCGGGCGGTTAAGCCAAGACCCTCGTCCCCCATCAAAAGTCAGAAACATGACCTTGGACAATCTCTGGGGCTACGAGACTAACGGTGGCAGAAGGAGGAGCAAGCCTTCCTCCTGCCTGCCCGGCGGCAGTGTGAGTGCACGCCGAGCCCGCTCTTACTTCGCCACTGTGCCCTCTGCTATAGCAGAGGGACACGCGTTGAAGCGTTCCGACAGACAGAACATTCGCAGACGACCATCGAGGCCCCTTAGGCAGCAATACCCAAGGGGGTCACTGGCCGCCTCCCAGGGTGCACCGTCCCGCAGACTGGCCTTCGCTCCGGACGTATCCGCAAGGGAACTACAGCCTGCGGGCACTCGTGGAGGTTTTCTGTCGTGGCACCCCGTTACGATGGGGCTGACATGGTCTTACTGTGACCAAAAGTCTCTAAATTTATAAAAGATTAAAAAAAGATTGTACTGATTAAAAATTATTAGTGTATGGGTTTCCTGTTAAAGCTGAATGAGCCACTTTAAATAATGTAGGGTTTCCTGGGTTCCTGTGCTAATATTACGACAACGTTTGCACCAAGATAACATTTGTTACGAATGAAATTTGATCCCGAGATAAGTGTTCGTGCTCGTTTCCTCCAGGAAATTACGTCGCAATTTTCCTGTTATACTTTTAATTAGAATACTTTAACTTTTCCTTTCTACAAGAACTTTACATTCTTTACCGAGCTTCTCGCTTCGATGTTACAAATATTTACAGTGATAAATGTTTTCTCGTTTACCTAAGTTAAGGGTTAAGGGTTCTACGTATAATCCTATTCCGCAGTTGGCTGAATTCATTATTTTTTATTTCCTGTACATCTCTTTTAGCTGTCCTGAGATCATCTATAGTAGCTTTAAGAAAACACTCCAGTACTACTGCAAAGCTATGTGCTATTAATATTTAGTAATTCAAAATCTTCAGAATATTCACATTGTTTTTTTACGAATAGGCGAGCAATTTTGGTTTAATTGCACAAAAGACGTATCTGTTACCTACATGTATGAACTCACCAACTGGTCAATGCCAGCGCAGCTTTCTAATTTTATTTACTATTGATCTAATTGGTTAAGGGGCTTGGCTAAGCTGAGTGATAACGATGAGTCACTATTTTCTTAATGCGAATGGGATAAAGTACCTATTACTCATAATATCACCTTCAGCTCTTCATGTGCTGGCCGAAGGTGTGGTGTGCTTAGCCAAGGTCACTGATAAGGCTGAGGGTGATAACCAGGTATGACCAGGTAGGCATGCTGGTGGTCAGCATACCCTTTATAGCCAGTGCTGTCTGTATGGCTCGCTGCTCGAAAGCTTGAGGAAGTGATGATGACGTCACGAAGTAGTTCATTCGTCAGCTGCACGAAGGCTGCGCTGACGTTCTTTGTCGAGGGTCACTTTGGTTTGTTGGAGGTATGCGGAACTGAGTGTAAAGTCCCGTAAACCTCCGTTGAAAAGGGAGGATCTTCCGACTGGACGGGTGTTATGTCTGGAGGGCAACAGTCCAGCGGATGATTTCGGGCTGTTCTATATGTTCAAACCGCGCGGAGAACTTTAATTGCGCGATGCAGGATTAGTTCTTAAGTGACACCATAGTTGTCGCTACAGACCCATCCTCTTCACATCTTTCAGTCGACCAATTTATCGCTATCTTCCATTATCAAATTTTAACAATAAATTGATTGATTCACTACACCAACACGTTATGTAACACCCTCTCACATATATATTTACCAATAAAACGTAAACTAAACCAGCCTCCAGTGGGTTAATCGTAAAATATAGGGAAAGTGTCACCCGCGCCCACTCCACTGCGATCTCTATAAAGTTGGTAACGTGTTTCTTTTGACCCCTATTCACTCACGGAGTACAGTCAAAGGCACAAATACATACCTTTTCTCAGACATCAACACACACACGTGTACCACAGAACCCTTTATGACTCTGAACCCCAAGTCGTGGTAGTTTTTGTAATTAAAATTCCTGTTTTCACCTCGGTATTTGCAGTCACAAAAAAATGGGGCTCTATCTTTACCCGCGTACTGATAATATTTTTGTAAACAAAAGTAGAAAAAACCGAAATCCTAAAATTGACCACGAAAAGGTGAATTCATCATAGAATCAATTATACATAACAATTGCTTATAGAAAATACTGCGGGCAGTGTTTTTCCTTAATAATTGTCACTTATTTATTCATTAATCAATAGCCTGCACAAAATTTCCATAAATTGAGTGACATTTTGGAACTTAAACCAACGCTACTAACTTTGCTGTTTATAAATATTATTTATTGAGATTTTACTTATAAAATAACAAGGGCTTTTCTAATAAGCCCGTTAAGTATGTGTACTAATTTAAAAAAATTGGTGTATATTATTACAGATATGGCCAGTTTGTGAATTGAGTATTCTAAATTAAGAACGTTTCAAACCATACTTTAATCATAGACAGGTTGCCAAGCTAAAGTAGAATATGAGAAATACTCAACTTCAAATGCTTAAATCAGAAATCGAGGGATAGAACGTCTGCCTATCCAATCTCCACATTTGGCACGACTGTAATATCGTCGATTCCACTTACGTAGAATATTGAATACTAAGTATTCTATACGTTTTTCATCAGCAAGCTGTTCAGATCATTTTCAATTTGCTGTTCTTCTATATATTTTTGTCCCTGACTGTACCTTCAGTTCCAGAGCTCACGTACGTTTACAGGAGTATCCTTATCTATTTGGAGCCACCAAATAGAAAGTTTATTAGTCTTTGGGTTGTGGTAAAAAAAATATTCAAATACCTAAATTGAAAGGCTACTATTATTAAGCTAGTATTATTTTAGTTTGTAAAAGGAGTTTAAATAGTATCTAAAAACTAAACAAGTACTTCTCGTAAATATTCCTAGCTGAATATTTATGAGAAGTACTCGTGAAATTTTCTTCGTGAAAATTAAAATATTCCTGAAAATACAATTCAATTAGTATTCCTAGATAGAGCTTAGGTATTCCTATCTTGAAATCTTTCGTACAATTCAATCATCACAAACATGATTATTAGTAGACCAAACAAATAAATCCATGCGACAATCGAACCCGCGATACGCAGCGCAACAGCCAAAGACCAAAGAAAACTAAATCAAATAAGTACGCACGATACTAATTGATTCATTAGTCTAATACTTTTAAACCGAACAGAGTACTACCTACTCTGAAAAAAGAACCCTGGTACAGAAATACCCGGAAATAACAACGCCCCGTATCAACGGTCGACATTCCGAACCAGTATAACTTACAACAGTGCCTGTACTTCGACATGGTGTCCCGATATGACCTAGTTTACATGTACTGTACAGCCTAATGCATATCTACAAGAGGTTATTGGCTTCGTTCACGACGGGGCATAATCGATAACAAATATCAGACGTAATTTGGAGAGTACCGAGTATTCGTGTTTGGCGAATATCGGTTTCCGTGCAACTTGGTCGTATTGGCCAAAGATATGGAACGAGTTTCTATTTGTATTTTCGTATATTGATTTGTATAACGCATTGATATATACGAGTATACAATCTTTATAACTTAGGTATGTATTTATAATTTGAATGTGAAAAAGAAGGAGAATCTTGATGGGATTTCAGCGAGCTTAGATTGTGAAGTTAACGATCTTAATTTTTTGAACAAGTCTCATATCAAAGTACTTTTCTTACCATACGGAAAAATAGCGAGTCTCCTATCATTATTTAGACGAAATTTATTTCATTTTGCACTCCGCGCCCATAAATTAGATATAAATATAGGAACGGAAATAAATTCTTAAAAACTTGTCTGACTAAACCTTATAGTATCTTTCGATTACGAACTCAATTACTAAATATGATAACATCGAAACCAACTTTTAAATCATATCCAGACGTTGACTTTTTGAGCATACTGTTTAGTAGTTACTATATGACGTATTTTTATTTCAGATATGAGAACGAGAAAAACGCTTTGGTGGTATCGGTGGTATCTTGCCAAGGTCTGCCAGGTCGCGAGCCTGCCGGCCCGGACCCCTATGTCAAGCTGCAGCTGTTACCTGAAAAACAGCACAAGGTTAAGACAAGGTCAGTACTATATCACAGCCTTCAAAATTTATGCTAGAAATACATTAGACCGAAGCACACGTGTAATACGCCCGATTTATACGTAGAACAACGTCACGTGGCTTCCATGTAAAAGATCATCTCCATAGATGCACGCGCCCAGATTGGCGTGTGTCGCACACGTGTGCGCAGTATAACTCTAGGTTTATGCCAGCTGCAGCTGCACTTTGCACTATCACAAAGCTCAAGAAATTGTGTACCAACACCAAGTGTATGTAAGATAATCAAGCAAGTTGGTTACAACAAGCAAGAACAATATAGATGGATAACAAAAACCTACAAATTAAATTTTCCAGTGGTTTGATATTTATCACAAAAGTTTGTAAACACTTGCTCCAATTTAGTTTTCAAACAAAAACATTTCACCAGTCATAACAATATTTTGTCGTTGGCAAGCTAACTTTCGCGAAATGCGATATTGTTCGTCTGTTCCCAAAGTTTGTTGATCGAATACGGTATTAGTTGCCCAAGAACCGTAAACTCGAGCACTTCTTAATCGGTGTTATTTTGTAACATTTTCAGAGTTGTTCGCAAGACCCGCTGCCCGGTATACGATGAGGACTTCACTTTCTACGGCATCGCCCCGCACCAGATCGCTGCTATCACCTTGCACTTCGTTGTCCTCAGCTTTGACAGGTATAAATTTATCTTTATCTACTTACACAGTGTCTACAGGTAACATTTTAGCTTCAACAGCAGCCATTATTTGATTTGTTAAAGCACTATTACCAGTTACAATATTTGTCATATTCTCTTTAGCAAACAATTCGTCAACGATTTGTTTCCTACTGAATTTAGAATCAAACCTTCTACAGACTTAAAAATTAAGGCGGGCTTCATACTTTGTGTTCCAGATATTCCCGTGATGAGATAATCGGAGAGGTGGTGTCCCCGCTGACGAGCCTGCAGCTACAGAGTGGCGAAGCCATGGCGCTCTGCCGTGAGATACAACCACGCAGTCTCAAGGTAAACAGAAGATTTTAGTATTATAATAATCTAAGATTTTTTTTCTAGCGTGTTCTTCTGCTTTTGTAACTACTGATGAGACACGATAAAAACACAACGGTTCTTGACTCTATTTTGAGTTATCTAATGTAGTTTGTAAGGGTACCTACCGTAGCCAAGTGTAGAAAAGTATTCAAATTCATGAAATTATTAACTTGACAGTTTGACACCCTAACTGGTGACGAACAAACCAACTGTACAGATACACATATACAAACTTTTCAATCCTTACTATGCCTGATAGACTCCAGATGGATTCAGGTTGCCGTCACTATGGTTTTTATTAATAAAAAAAAAATAGTTTATAGTAAGTAATTATTACACTTTAGCAATGCAAAATTGCTATAATTGCAATCGGTTTGTTTCGTATTCGCAACAATTTTTGGCAAAATCCTTATTAATTTTTGAATGGATGTGGAAGGAACCGATTATGCAATCCTTGTCTTTTATACCATTCCGTAGATGCGTAGCGTGGGTCGCGGCGAGGTGCTGGTGTCACTGTGCTGGCAGCCGGCGGCGGCGCGCCTCACCGTGGTGCTGCTCAAGGCGCGCAACCTGCCCAAGATGGACGTCACCGGACTTGCTGATCCGTTAGTATACAACACTTCGGTTAGCCCTGTGTATCATCATTGGGCTTTCTCCTTTTCTTTACGTCAGTCTACTTAAGGACTATTGTACATGACTTCAAAAAATTTATGTCTTTGAAAACAATCACACAAACTACACACGCTAATGTATGTTTATCAGAGTATGTTATTGGCAGTCTTAGGGTCAGCGCAGACAGAGTGGAATAATTCTCACGCGGTCTGGGGTATTTTCTGAAGGATGGAGTATGTCACGCGAGAGCGATGGTGTTCGCGCGAGTTTTTTTTTTGTCAGGTTCAAGCTTATATGCACTTTATTTCAATAAGTTTAAAGTTTATTTTGGAGTACCTTAGTAAAATCCTGCTCCTGCGCTCCTTTCTGTCCGCGCTGACTAAAGTTATATCGGAATTATGCCAAAAGATACTGTTAATTATTCACGAAACCCCATATTCTCGTTCGACAGCTACGTGAAGATGTACCTGCTGTACAACGGGCAGCGCATCGCCAAGAAGAAGACGCACGTGAAGAAGCGCACGCTGAACCCGGTGTTCAACGAGTCGTTCGTGTTCGAGGTGCCCGCCGCGCCCAACGCCACGCTCGACCACGTCTCGCTTGAACTGCTCGTGCTCGACTGGGACAGGGTTACTAAGAATGAGGTTAGTGACGTGACGTTGGTGACTTTCTCCTTCTTCTTAGCTTATCGAAGGCAAAGCTTTTAACTAGCTTTGCCTTCGATAATGCCTTCCTTGCCTAGCCCAGTATTCGGTCACAGCAATACCGTCCACTGGTGCTGTGATTAGGTCCTTACATGAACAGGTAATACGAAACATTATGCAGGATAGAAGGTGGAATATGGTCTGCATAGAAACGCCACAAAAACTCTGAAAATCGAAACAATCCGAGAACCCGAGAGAAATCTTGATTTTTATGTGGAAATGCTTTGGCCCCTTTCCTTCTAGCCTTCATACCGGGGCTCGATCTCCCTTTCGGATAACCCTGACCCTAGTAGGTTTCGACCCGGCTGGGTCCCTGCTGTTGCTGACAACTCCTTGAGGCGCGCGGGAACAGTGCGCGCCGTCGACGACTTGGGCTTGGTCCGGACAGTTACCGGACGGCCGGACAGCGAAAAAAATTGTGTTTTGCGGGTCACGTTTCCACCTAAAAACTGTTATATCTACAAGGGTTCCAGTACTCCTTAGGACCGTTCCAGTACTTCCTATCAGGATTGTAACAGTAACAATGGGTATTCGTGTTCCAGGTGATCGGTCGGCTGGAGCTGGGCGCGGTGGGCGCGGGCAGCACGCGACACCACTGGCGCGAGGTGCAGGCGGCGCCGCGCCGGCAGATCGCCGACTGGCACAAACTCAAGGAGTGAACAAGCTCACTCACACACTCCCACCGACCCATCCCGTCCCGACTTCATACTGCACTAGTCGTCTGCTCTGTACGAAGCCTCCAGATACCAATCATAATGAAGGACTTGTAATATATTCGATTTCATTAAGTACATCTTGAAAATATAGGGAGTAAGGCTCGACGCAAACGGGCCACCGACCACAGCCATTCGTGGCCAGCAACAGCGACTTAACACAACAAAACGCCGATATTGCCGTAATTAACTAATCGTTAGACGATCTATGTATCGTACGTATCGCACGCGTCATCTTGATGCAAAAGCGTCAATGGATGTTGATACATTATAGACTGCGCAGCCAGCAGGGAGCATGTTATAAAATGTGGCGGCATCCGAACACCGGTGGCTGTCTCTCGCTTCTGACACTATTACTAATATAGCGGTAGTGCCAATGACATTACAACCACAGCAGCCTTCGGTGGTTGTAGTCAGTGGCCCGTTTGAGCGGAAACTAAGCCAACTCTACTAGATTCATGTGTTTGAAAGGAGACAATGTGATCTTATGATCTAATGAAGTAAAGACGAACACGATTTATTCGTGCCTTGCAGACTGTCAAAATTTTAAAGAAATATCATTGCCAAAGGCCTTAACGAGAGCTTTAGGGCGATCCAATTGACGAACTAAACTGAACTGGTAAAGGGATGGAGCTACACACCTCTAATTTTTAATTAGTACAAATACTTAATCGGGTTATTAGAAAAGGTCTTGTTATTATTTAATTAAAGTCTCATTACTTTCAATAAATAAATTCATAAACAACAAATGTTATTAACGTCTGTTTATATCCCAAAATGTCACTCAATTTATGGAAACATGTGGTACAGGCTAATTATTTATTAAATGAATGAATGGCGATCAAAAAGGAAAAACATTACGATTCTAGAAGCAATTATTATGAATGATTGTTTCAATTATGAATTTATCAATTATATCGTGGACAATTTTGGGATTTCATTTTTTTTTACTTTTGACTACAAAAATTTGATCAGTAATGAATACGGATAGAACCCCATTTTTTGTACTAAATAAATAATAGGGGTATATAGATAGATCCATCTCTTTGTCTCGCTTACACGTTTGACATTTTAACACGTCATTATAAGGGCCCAGATCTAGGCAGTCCCACAATTATAGAAGGAATTAATGCTACTATTATCATTTGCTCCTAAAGCTATGGAGAAGTATGACACAAAACCTGTTTTGGATAAGATCATTGACTGGATATAAATCCAGCTATTGATTGGAAACAAGTGTTTTAAAATTTGCATTTGGAAAAAGGAGAGATAGAAGGTCTACAGGGTCGGATAGCTGGTGCAGTATCAATAAGGACTTCACGTATTTCCCTTTCATCCTTCAACATTTTTAATTTATTAGGCTTAGATACGTATTTACTTTCTGTGTTCAGAATAAATTTAAGGGATTCGTGAAGCTTAATTTTCACGAATCCCTTAAATTTCTGAATAAGAAATTATTAAAAATGTATCTAAGTCCCTTGTCTATAGCTCACTAGAATTCCATCTAATTTTGATGTAGTCATATTTAAATATTTTTTTCAGAGACCGAACCTGACCTGGAAGGTCTCAAGTTTGATTTCCAACAAAAATCGGCCATAATCGATTGGTTTGTATTTTTTTCTCACTTATTATTATTGCACAGAGTACGGTAAGTAGGATGGCAAAGCCAAAGTCCAGCGGAGAGTACGAAGAGTTTGTTTTAGTATTAATTTGTAAACTAAAAATGATATTGTATATTAGATAGACGAAATTATTTGGAATTTATTCGCGTGAAATATTTTGTATATGTTTGAAAGCGCACAGCGTCCCTCCCCCTCCCCTTTGTTGTAAAACATTGATGTATTATGTGTAATCACAAGACACAGTGCAAACTCGTGTTTATTCAAATGTAGATTAACGTAACGTTTTGAAACGGGAGTGAAGTAATGGCGGTCGAGAAGACAGAAAGAAATCAAACAAAGAAAACTAAAGATTTTGATCTGCATAAAATTATCTACGTTCACCATTTAAAACTGCTTCAATAGTCTGCAGAATGCTCAAAACTATTCAAGATTATTGTGGACTTGACAGCCGCATATATTTAAACAATCTCTCCCGTTTCAATATCTTCTAATTACTCTACATATCTAAATGTAAGAACACCTTGATGTAATGGAAATTCACTCGTTATGGATATCTATGTAATGTCTGACAAACTAATCATAAGCCTAGTTGTATTCATTTTCAGTCTAGCTCTCATCAACCTTAGTTCAAGATTCTGGAGATCTATTGACAAAATCTAGGTTTGCCCTTTTCTGATATTATAATTTATTAGTCAGTCAATAATACGAGCAAAAAGAATTTTAATTATGTTAGGAAAATTTGCTCTAAACATTTGTACAGATTTTGGTTTGTTAAAAAACTTATGAAAAACAGGTAGCAACCGTGTAACTGTAATTTTGACTCCAAACAATTTCAGTATTTCTAAAAAATCTCAAATAAAGTCATTTGATTTCGTGTCGGTTCTGACTATGACTTATGAGCTAGAATAGATATAGGTGCCAAATTACCAATTGGAAAACAGATTGGTAGCTTGGCGCCTATTAGATAATGTTACCACCGGCCCTGTCAGCACTGTCCTTTTGAAACATATTTATATCATATATATCAACAAAGCTTAAAGCTACAGCTGGGAAAATATAGGTTAATTTTTGGGATTTATTCCCATCTATCACTAGTCTGTCAAGGACTAAGATAAAGTAACAACTGAGAATAATACTATGATTGACGATCTCATTACAGACAAAGTTAATATTACTTAAATTGTTTGGAGTTAACCTTTCATCAACCGATAGCACCCTGACAGCTTAATTTAAAAAGATCGAAGAGTTTATCAACAAAAAGTCGAGGTTTCAATCATTCACAGTAGTCAATGCATTCAATACTGTTCATGCTATAGGCGGAAATGAAGTATTCGATTTTCAACCACAAGCATGCGCAGGATTGGACGGAAGTAATACTCATTGGTCGACTAGAACCTAATATGTATAGTTTATAGGTTAGAAAAATAAATCTATTTTATACCTAAAGTTACTTTGATAGTCGTTTAGGTATGTGTAAGCTCAGGACGAAGCTTCGAGCTTTCTGTCTCGTAATGTACTCTCATAGTGTCGCTGTGCCACCATAGATGGCGCTTCCACGAATGATCTCATTTCCATGATATACATATTTTTGAAATTGTCGGATATTGTAGGGAATATATTATTTATTCATTGGTAATGTACTTGACGATGTCCCAGATCGTAGAGACAATATACGAATTACAGATATGGTATGTAAGTATTTCCATAATATGTACGGTCACTCGCTATGTATGCCGATATTGAAATCAACTGCAACGGTTGAATTAGTAAACTTTGTTCTCGTAGTAAAAATTAAAGCGTTGTAGCTATATGTTACTAATTAACATCACTATCCCTTTGTTTAACTAAATCCATACTTTAAACATTCCAAAAATAAGTAAGTAAAATTGTAAATAGTCATTGCTTTGATCATCGATAAACCGCTTTCTCATTCTAATTGTTAAAATAAGAAATTATAATTAGATGTAACTACTTTACTATCACTAAATGTTTCTGTTTTAAAGATCTCATGTGTTTTACTTTGTATAATTTCATAATGTTCATGTGTAGTAGATGAAACTCATGCGAAACTGGTTCTTATCGCTAAAGACTTACGGTCTGTTTCGTTACTAGGATATGCTGTAAGTAATTTGAAAAGTCGACGAAGTATAATTTTTGTATGATTTTGTGTAAGCAATGAAACAGATCCTAGGTCTAATTAATATATTACAATGCCATTTTACCAAGACATTATAAATTAAGCTGTCGATGATTTTGAAAATATAAGAACCAAAATATATGAAGAGAAATCACTATTGGCTTAAGGCAACACACATCAGACAAAGAAAAACTGGAGAAAAGACTTGTCATTTTTCTTCAGACTAGAGAAACAAAAGACAAGCAAAAGTTACGCCCAACAACAATTGTGCCAACATTGGGCACAATTTGGTTAGATCTTGTCTGAAACTATAGCAATCAATAGATCCACTTAATCTATGATGTCTCAGTATGACTGGCAGCAGATAACCAGATGTACCAGCACTTGTAGTATATATAGACCACGTCATCCACATCACCAATATCAGATTTGTATACTAAGGGAATTTTAGTGAATAAAATTTATTGACTGGTGCTTTCACAATAATCGTTCGTTTTATTTCTACTTTGTTGTTTCCTTTTAAAACCGTGAATACACGAGAAAGCTTGGACAGAGTGAGAAAGGATTGTCAAAAATTTAAGGCTAGTACCGAGAATTCAGATTTTTTATTTGTTTATTTATTTAAACTTCATGTACAGTAGTGGTACATAGGCGGACTTAATGCAACAAGGCATTCTCTCTCAGTCAACCTTCCACCTTCACCACCAGCTTTATGATCCCACCTTTTATGCTCGCGTCTGAGCACTATTTCTTCGGACTTCTTACAATCGTCGTCGCTGTTATAATCATTAAAAGCCTGACAATGGAGAAGTTACTCTACCCCAACTCGTTCTCAAAAAGGCCCATATCCTGCTTATCGTTACTTATTTTCGAATCAGGGTATTCTATTCTATACTTATTCATGTTGTTTTGAGGTTGCTGTCAGGATATAAAACGGCTATGATGATCACGTAGTATCAGTGACCGCAGCACCGTTTGACGTTGCGCTTGTGTGGTGGTGAACTGCTTGTTTTGGGCATCATATTCCTTTTTGAAAGTGTTTACGATATGGATAAAATTTTTGTCTATGAGTTTGGAAAAGTTTGAATTTTTACTTAACTGGTAGGTACTTAGATATGTAATGTTGTATCACAGTATTTTAATATTGTCAAAAGTAATTGCTGGAAAAAGTAGACGCACCTGCTTACCTTCAAAATTTAAAATGTTAATACGTTTATGTCTACGAAAAATAAATCCCCAGCCGTCGTGTAAATATCCACCAAGCTCTTTTGTTCTAATCACAATCATAGAGATAACCCTACTGCAAGAAAGAGAGAGCGGTCACACGCGTTCCGCGATAGGAGTTCAGCGCTCTCTGTCCTGCATACGGTTTCTAGAAACTTCGTGCGAACAGATAGTCCGACCGCGGCGGTCAATAGGAACGCACGCTCACCGCGTTCTACGTTACTCCCCGCTGACGTGAACAAAGGCATCGCCGCCATGTCTGAAACAGAAAAATTAATTGAATTAGTTAAAGAAAGAACTTTTCTATACGATATGAATGATCCGGAATATAAAAATCGAGCAAAGCGACTGGCAACTTGGAAGGAAATCACCGAAGAAATGGGCTCAGGCAATGGTACGTGAATCAATGTTCTTGACAGCGCCATCTATACGTCAAACGTTAAAACATAACCCTTCTTGCAGTCGGGTAAAAACAATTTAGGTTCGTGTGTGCACTGTGTGGTGATACTACTGTGTATGTAACAAACAGTAGTAGTCAGTTGCATTCTTAGACAGTACCGAGCGTTGAATGAAAAGAATTTGAAAATGTTTTGGACCTGTTGCCTTTATTTTAGTAGTACCTACGTCAATAAACTTATTTAACATAACATATGATATAATCAGCCTTTTCACGTTCCCACTGCTGGGACTCAGGCCTCCTCTCTAGGAGAGGGACTTTATTTACAAATACTTATTCTATAATTAACATTTATTTTAGAAATAACGTGTAGGTACGGAATAGAGACATTACATGACTATTTAATTATTAAAATTTAATGTAACACAAAAGTACAAACGCGGACTTAATGCCTATTCAATAGTCTATTGGTATATACAATCTAATTCATAATGCACGTTCAAGACATAATTACTAAACTTCCGGGAATAACGAGAAATTGTTTTTTTTTTTTTGTCCCATTAACCATTACCACCAATCAACCAACCGTTGTTGGGTTTGTCTTTACACCATCCATAGGAAAACTTGTAAGTAGATAATGGCAACAAGGCGTTGAGTCCACTTTTGTGTATTTGTGTTTATAGTAAATAAATTCTAAAAATCGCTAATCCATCACGCAAGGTGAAGGATCCAGGAATGAAGCGACTCCTCCGTATTTACGTGTTCTCCAATTCAAAACTCGGCGTTCTCACTCGCCTAACATAAATTTCGGTTCAAGTTCAAACTAAATAAAAATAATTTACTAGGCTGCAACTGAATTCATTCTGGCGAAAAAATACTAATGCCCGGCCTGAGCGACGAACCTTAGTAGCTCGTCGCTCGCGAAGTAATTAAGAAATCACCAGTGACTCACAAGTGTTTTTGTTTAAAAACAACAACAAATACAGAAAAATCACACATAAGTACCAATTCCACGTTATCTAATTAACATCCTCGGTGGATATATCAACATTTGTAGAAAATTACAGCTTTAAATTATAAATCGTCTTTAAAAAAAAAAACTTTCCTTTTCAGCGGTCATATGGAGTGCCAAATGGAAAGGACTGAAAGACAACTACGCAAAATTCAAGAAGTCTACTGAACCTCCGTATTCAGAAAATTATAAGAAGTATAAAAACTGGCCGTGGTCGGAGCACGTAAGGTTTCTTGATGAATGCTGTGTTACCAGCGGGAGAAGAATAACACTTAAAGCTGGCACGACCTCTAGCATTACCGATGGTACCACGGAAGAATCAAACGATGCGGTACAAGAAGTAACAGACAATAGAAGAAGAAAAAAGAGATGTCACATTGAAACGCCTGAAGTAGATCAAGAGAACCACAAAATTAAAAAGAATAACAAATCTCCACCAGACGGAGTTGACCAATTCTTCCTAAGCTATGCACAATCTTTTAAGAAGTTACCGAGCAGAATGCAAATTATGTTAAAACTAGAGATAGCTACTCTGTTCACTCGGTACGAGTTACAAGCGAACGGAGTTACCCATGATTCAGTGGATAATATTCCCCGAGTTGTACCACATCCAATTAAACATGAATTTGATTTTTTAAATACGATTGACGACTAAATTGAAATTGTTTCTATACCTATGTGATAAGAAGGACATCATTAGAAATAAAAACTTTAGACCCTTCTCTATCAGGGCTGCGGATTGTTCGGAGGACTCAGCGTGGGCAACTGAAGATTTGTGGGTTTTAGTCAGTAAAAGTCTGATACTGTCTCTCCCTCCACCCAGAGCGGTCATTTGATGATTTCCGCACGAAAAAAGACTATACCTATCTCAATGTGATATCTTATATCTAGTTTCTAGAAAGACTAGTAGTAAGACTAGATT
Organism: Mythimna albipuncta; assembly: GCA_929112965.1. Lineage (NCBI taxonomy): Eukaryota > Metazoa > Arthropoda > Insecta > Lepidoptera > Noctuidae > Mythimna > Mythimna albipuncta. The sequence continues at coordinate 16,774,844 of OV815973.1, forward strand.
ATGGACAAAAAAAAAGGTAACGAATTGTCAAGTGCGCGTGTATTGCTGTTATATTTCAATTAGGAACGTTGTACTATAATTTTCTTCTAAAAATCGGATGTTATAAGTACTAGAGTATGGGTAGGTATAGATTTTGTTTTCTAAATAAACACCATCTTTTTTTTCAATGTCTACGGTTACATAATATTTTGTAGCATTAAACATACCGCACGACAAATGCGTTGTTTCATTTCAAAGTCTGTCTCGATCGTATTCAATGCTTTCATTTGTTTTTCCCACCGCCTTCCGAAACTAACATATTTTTCATTGTGCGGTAAATACGTTTTTCGATAACTTTGCTCTAAAATCATGATATATGTTATTTATAAATACTTAGTTATTTTTTAACAGATTTTTTATCAAATAAGCGTTCAGAGGCAAGATTAATAAATTAGACTTGTTGTCAGGCAACTTTCAACCTGCTACATGAAGTCGTTGAGCTTCTACGTGGTCCAGCTCAGAGTCAGTATTTCGAATACTGACTCTGAGCTCAACTTACAAATGTTTACATTGACTGGACAGCCACTCAAATCTGTGTGGTTTTCTCCTTGAAATACCATCTTAGGCACTTGTCTGCATGGTTCTATGTGATTTGACAATTACATGTTTTCTGTATGGACTTTAAAAGATACTTTAACTTATGAATTGGTTTCTGTGTTTCTTATCCCGATAGTTAGCTAGAAAACCTCCGCCGGCCTCGTCTATGACGAAAAAATGTTGTAGAAGTATTTTTTTAACTTACAAAATAAATATCATTTATCAAAAACTGCACCTAAAAACACAAAACAAAAAGACACAAAAACACAAAAAAAAAACAAACAAATACTTTTCCGTTCAGTACGAGTATGTGTTAAACCGATTATTCTATTTTCTTTTTAGCGGACACATGGCTGGCCAGGTGGAAAGGCCTGAAAGACAACTTCGTAAAGTACAAGAAGTCCTCAGAACCTGCTCATGCCGACACTTATAAGAACTACAAAAACTGACCCTGGGCTGAACACTTGATGTTTTTAGATGACTACTTCACCAGTAGAAGAATGCCAAAGTATATACCCAGACCTAGAGAACAGACACAAGCTCCTAGTTTTGTTGAATACATCATTCCAAATGAACATATTATGTATAACGAGGAATCAGAGCATCAATCAGAACAAGATTCAACCGATGAAGAACAAGACACCCACAAACTGGATGGAGTAGACCATTTTTTCCTAAGCTATGCTCAGTCTTTTAAGAAGTTACCAGTCAGAATGCAAATAATGTTAAAACTAGATATAGCAACTTTGTTCTCTCGATACGAGTTACAAGCTGATGGTGTTACTCCTGAGTCGATTGATAATATTCCTCGGGTGGTACCGCATCCAATTAAAACTGAATTTGACTTTACTTTTAACATTGATGACTGAGCATACGTCGGTCAGCACCGTTCCTTTTCTGCCACTTAGAACTGTCATTTACTATTGCGGAAAAGAGAGCGGGAGTGCAAACGCACCTTTTGAAATTGACAGCAACACTGTTCTGACAGATGTAGCAACACTTAAAGCCGATTCAGATCGATATGGCAGCAGCCGGCAGCGACGGTGCGAGCACTTTTAGAGTGGATTAATTTTGGACTTTATCTACAGCCTTAAAAGAATAATATTGCTTGAAAGGTTCAAAAAGGGGACTTCGAGCAGTCAAGCAGCCGTGACCGACCGCGGTCGACTCCCAAAGCAAAGAGGCTGCTTTGCATCAATGCCGGCCGCTGCCGTTCCGATGTGCATCTTCGTCTTGCATACCAAACGACTGTATTACTTACTGTAAGCTGAAATATGAAGGATTTGTATTTTAAATAACAACTCAAAAACTCTTATCAATTGTATATTTGATATCAAATCTTATTACAATAACACAGCTTAACAAAAATTATTACATTTAAGTTTTCCGCTCCACCCGTCTCGAACGCTTTGATGACGTTCCTGAGAAATAAGGTGAAATAGATCTAGGATCAGTAAAATGTCATGTACGTGCCATTATGTGCAGAATTATACATTGGTTATACAATTCTAAGTGTAACGGTATTGAAATTGGGAAAAACAATAATGTGCGTTTAGTGTTCTAAAAATACATAAATATCAATATCAAATCAACAATGAAAAATAATAAATTATTTAGTTTTAAAATCCGCCCAAATGGAAAAAAATTCAGTGAGCCGCGACTCAGATGGCATGGTCATGTAATGAGAAGATCTGAAGAACATATGACTAGGCAAGCCCTATAAATGAACAGAGGTCCAAAAAGTGTTCTAACTTGGATGTCTGCATTTTAGAGGTCCATAAAAGCGTTCTAACTTGGATGTCTGCATTTAGCAATGTCCTAAAGAAAGCCCAAGTGAATGACACGACGACCCAGAAACGAGTTGTCTGGTGAAAAATGATTAGGAGAGCCGACCCAAAATGAAATGGGATAAGGCTAGGCAAAGAGACAGAAATAATAAATTATTTAGTGTTTGAAAAAAAAAAATAAAATTAGAATAAACTCTGAAAATAAATATTGATAATTTCAATTTCAATACCGTCTAACTTATTGTCATAGAATGCTTCTCCATCATATTTGCATTTAATGTGTTCTGAAACAAACTTGCAATGTGAGTTTCTATTAGAACATTTAACTTGTTTTATTCAATAAAAATATCTAATAATGACTAATGTTTCATTTTAAACTGACTCAACCATGAGAACTTGAGACCTATAACATTTAGTCCACTGAGATTTCGACATTTTCATTCTAGTCTTTCAAATAAGTATAGAAAGTTTGTGTAACATTATGGTTCAAAAAACTAACGCTCACCATCCTTGATTATCAGGGTCTAGAAAATACATCAAAACATTGTTTATAGCAATAAACCAAATTATTACTTTTTTTCATATATCTTAATGCACGGTAAGAACCACAGAAAAGGTGAAAGAGGTTATAAAGACAATACTTTCCGATTTGTACTACGAGTGTCGCCACTTGTCTCCCACCCTTTAACTCCACATACAACAAACCAACACGAACGTGCATTACGCAACTAACCGACCACGCACGTTTAGATCACAAGTTTGCTATTGGTTGTGTAAATTATGAGCATGATCATATTTTTAATTACGCCTACCCGCCCACAAGGCCATCCTAACCTCTTAAATCTTTTCTGAAGTAAGAACTAATTATATGTCATCACGAGAGACGGTACTATCTCCTGTAACAAAGGTTAATCACGTAGTACCTACAAGAGGCAAGGACTGCACTGAATGTTATATTTTTTTTTTAATTTAAATAAAGACAATTACTTCGGCTTACATGACTTCACCGAAATTTGAAAAAAAAAGAATCGCTAGAAAAATATAACACAACTTCGATACGGTGAACGTCATCCATAAAATATATATACAATAAAACACTCAGAAGTTGAGGAACTAACTTCTAACATATAAATCACACCAGTTTTGTAAAACCAACTAACTTTAAACATTCATTTTACATCAATCCAGTACACCTCGTAGAGACGCGTCTAGGAATCAACATTTATTATATTACACATTGATATTGTCTTTTTTAATACAATCCCTACTTGGACGTCTCTTTGATTTCATCTAGCTATGACATTTGGTGGTTCCCATTTAGAGATGCGCATACGACACCACACATTACATCAAGAATCTAATGTAAAGTGACTAGATCCATACATGAAGTCATTTTTCCTAACATTTAAAAAAAATGACTCATTCACTGCGTTGGAAGCTGTAGACTGAGTGCGATGGGTCACTACTGCGGGACATAGGATCTTAAGGCAAGTCATACATGGTGATTTATTCTCTGGTAAAATACCACAGTGGCATACTAATGACAATAAGTATAACTCATTTGAAAGGATATTCAATCTGGTCCACGTTCCAAAAGCAAAGAAAGAAACGCCAATGATCATTCCCCTTGCAACAATTACGCATGAAATGAAGTACGTGCATTCTCTAAATGGGAAACGCCATAACACCAACACAATTAGTATAAAACACTAAACAGTGACACGATTAGGCAAGAGAGTTAGAGATGTGCGTTCTACAGTGAGAGTACCGCACTAGACTACAAATAGTTATACAAAACAATACAGTTACGACTATGACTATCCATTTATCCAAGTTTATTGCTAATAAAATAATTAAGATATGAATTCTAGTTCAGATATGTTTGAACTGTGTAGATATTAAAGTTTTGGTCCAAAGTATTTTATAAAATTTTGCAAGTGTCCGATTTTTTTAAAATTAATTTTCGTGTGATTTGTGTTCGATTCAATACTTAAATGACAATTGAATTATACAGAAAACATTATACATACATCATTAATATTTCTACGTGTTAAGGATAAGGATATGAAGAATATAATAAAAAGATACATTTCTTCGATCCAGATTTGATAATAAAATATTCATTGGAATATTGTAAACGTGAAAGATACTAAATCAAACATTCTGATTTTATAAAAATTAATGATATTACTACAACACTTAGAACCAATTAATAATCAGAAAAGTACAAACTCCAAAATGACATATTAGTATTTAGATGACTTCATTTTATTGAGTAATGCAATAGGGCCTTAGTTTGATAGATTCCGTATATTCGTACATGTGTAGGCTTATGTTTGTTTAAGTCTATTTTTTCGTTTACATAAGTTAACTTATCCAGGCTACAGCCAGATCCATAAACAAGTAATTTCTTCAAAGGAAGCATACATTATTTTCCTTACTCCGTTTGAAGAAATTTATTGACTCATAAAATATCTACGGATCTGAATGTAAAAATATTAAACACACACATTATTGATTTTTTAAAAGAACGACTTACCTAACTGGTAACTGTCCTCTTATAAGTATATTGCATATAACTAAAATAATTTTACAAAATTAAATTATTCGAGTATACCTTAAAATATGTATTATATACAAACTATTAAATGCATTCTAAAATAATAATGCTGTGTAATGATCTTAAAAGTCGTGAGACAAGGCAAGATAATATGTTTCGACATAGTCATGAATGTTATACTCCTAACTTCTTAAAATCAATCGATAAAATTGGCAGATATACGGCAGGCAAGTTTATATTGGAAAGAAGGATTTAAGCAGTCAATATTACTGGCATTGTTTTTTTGCGCTGCAACTGATCAAATACAGGAAGAGCTATTTAATTGCTGAGACTCATGCAGTCGTCAATGTAAAAATCCCTAATCCTGTTTTACACGTCGTCATTATGACGAATCATTGGTGTCAAACCACAAACAGTAATCATCTACGTGTATTTGTATGCACATAATTTATACCTGTAGATTGACATTCACATTAAAGTGCAAAACAGAAAAAAATATTGAATCACGGGCATCTGGTGTTAGCCCGCAGCGAGATCCAAAAATAATGCCAATAAAATAGTTTCAGTTACACACATATAACGAACATTATACATAGTTTTATAATAATTTAATGTCAATACATACATATTTCAACATAAACTCACTGAGTATTCTAAGAAGTCTCGTAAATTGCCATTGACTCCATGTTCGGAATCATAAAAGTCTTCGCCGCAGAGAATAAAGAGAGCTTTTCAATGGCGTTTTTATGAAACATTTTGTGTGCAGTAAGTGAAACGAACGCTGAAGCGATAATGCCCTACATCGCAGTGCCGGCTTTGATTCCACTGATGCTATTTCTACCATATCTTATCAATACACACGTTTTGTGGTTAAAAATACTGACTTTTGTATTTCCATTTCAAATATTGTACTTTACAATTTGCAAGTATAAAAATTGTGTTATTATAATTTACATATACTAAAACACACCAATTCGTCATCGAAATTTAATTATATAATTGAAACAAGCAAAACTCAAAGCCGGCACATAATCGAACCACCGACTGTGCAAATTGTATATACATACAATCTAACTAGAAATATTGTTAATAATAAAAAATCAAATCTCCATTTGTGGAGATAACGATATTGTAAGTGTTCCCATTGTCGAGTTCCAGGGACCTGAATCCCGACGGCATGAAGCCTCGTCTGAGGAAAATCGTCCAAACACGTTGGTACGTCTAGCTTTGGTTAAGGACGGCACAGGATGTGTGGTAGAGTGTGATTATAGAAGGCCTCTGTCCAGTTCTTTGCGCAGCATCCTGGATAATTTTAGGACATCCTCATCGACCTGGCCGGCGAATAGTGCGTCGAGGAGCTCACCACGAGACGCGATAGCGAACACTCCGGCCAGCCTGGATACTGACTTGTCTGTGAGGTGCCGCTCTACTACCGCTCTGGAAATAGAAAATAACATTGTTTTTGTAAACGCGGTGGTACTTAATTTATCCAGCTTATTAAAGCATAACAACGTCAAATTTATCAACTGTACTATGTAATTTTAAAAGACTTGAGGACTCACTTGAGGGACTGATGAGATTCGCGCAGTGCATCCTGGAGGAATCCACGGTCGTATGAGAAGTCGACCTCGCAGAAGGACACTACAGCCATCAGCACAGTCTGGAAGACAATGCAGGAGAATGTAAGCATTGGAACTGGTGGTAAGTTATCAAGTCAAGTAAAATCAATGAAGACTTAAAACTATCATATGCGATCTAGTCAAGGTGAAGGTTGACCGCGGCGGAGGTGGTATGATAATCAGATCACATTTGCAGGTCAAACTTGACCAAAAATCACATAATACATGCGAAAGCATAAGGAGAAAAGGAAACCCTCGTCTAGCAGTAAGACACCAACTAGGCTAGAAAAAACGCGATGTTACTTCCAATTCTCACTAAGATATAAAATCTTATCACAGAATCTTATCCCAGGAAATCGGTATTTGTTGCCTAAGCGAAATTTAATTGTTTCTAAGTGTTTGTAACTGGAGTTAGGGTCTTCATTCGCGATACCACTCCTTTTTTACGTTGGGAAATTATCAAATAACTCATTGTGCTCTGTGTGGGGCGAGAAGGTGTGTCAGATTTTTACGAATTAAAGAGCTTTAGTCTGTAACCTGTGTTCCTTCAGTTGCTCTTGGCGTGCCAGAGTCGCGGTATTTTTTTTAAATAGTACCGTAGCCCGCCACATCTACAGGGTTATTTGTAAAACTAGTGAGGTAAATAGGTTAAGTTCATGTTCAACTACCCTCGCCCATTGTACTATCGCTTGCTTCGTATAGACTTCGTAATATTTAGAACGTTCAACTTAAATATGTTTTATTTTTGTATGAAAATCTAATAAACAAAAAAAAGAATGTTGGGCTGTGAAAAAGACGGATGAAAAAGATTGCATGTAGCGGAGATGAGAATGTTAAGATGGATGTGTGGTGTGATGAGAATGGATAAAGTGAGAAATGAGTATATTAGGGGAAGTTTGAAAGTGGCGCCAGTGACTGAAAAGTTGAAAGGGAATCGTTTGTCTTGGTATGGTCATGTGAAAAGGAGAGATGAAACGCATGTTTTTTTTTACTTTATATAAACTAGTGCTTGACTGCGAAAAAAGTTATGAGTTTACACGTGGATGGATGGAGGGGAAGAGGGAGGCCAAAGAAAAGATTGATGGATTGTGTGAGAAGCGATATGAAAGAAAAGGAAGTTAGTGATAGCGTGACGAGTGACAGGACAGAATGGAAGAAAAAAATGTGTTGCGCCGACCCCAAATAAAACGGGACTAGGGCAGGAAGGAAGATGACCAATTTTTCAAATTCATAGAATAAAAGTTGTAATTTATGATATTAATAATACAGTCCTACAAGGTTCTTAGTGATTTACAAATAACCTTGTATACCGTAAGTAGTTTTATTGTAGTCATTTTTACTTACATGAAACTTAGAGCGGAAGGCGGCGAGGGCACGCTCGTCAGCCGCCGACAGCTGTCCATGTCGGCGCAGTACACCGAGCTTCACCGCTGACTTGATGACATGCTTCACCAGCTTCTCCGCTTCCCTCTTCTCGAGGCGCTCTCGGAGTACCGTCAGGAACTGAAAGCGAAAAGGTTGAATATAGAAAAGGCATATTGATTACAGAAGGTTAAAACAAAGAGTTAAAAGAAAAGGACAAAAAAAATTTCATAGACCCAGATACTTGAATTTTAAGGGTTCTTACAACATAACATTTTGTGCGACGCAATTGTGTACAAATGTTATAATTATTAGTATAAGAATTATATTTGTATAGAGCTGATCAGCAGAATCCAATTCTAGCCAAAAAAGGCTGCTTAAAAATTGAAATCGCTATTTATGACAAGCGATTTACGACACCTTTAGTTTATTTGATAATTCTTAGCTTTCCGAATATCCCTAATTTCCATCTGTGGGAAATAACGGCCTCTACATTTTACAGTTAGCCAGCCACACGGTTGTAGTTTATGTAAGTGGTCGTTAGTTGTTTACAACTAAATCACAGTCAGCTCTCTATAGATCTAAAGCGAAGTATCAGTTTTAATAGTACCTGATCTAGCAGCTTGGCGGCATGTTCGTCAAGAATGAGCGCACGCGCACTAGCAGCGCCGCCGACGCGCGACAGGAACTTTTTCTGTGCGCGGAGAGAAATGTCGCGAGCGCACCACGCGCCGCCGTCCATTGCTGTTGACAAGAAAAACATGATCATGAATATAGTGAGTAAGAGTCAAGAAATTATTTTGATTAAGAAAAGTAGAAGGCTAGCATCGAACAATGCTATAATGAAGAGGGTAACAATTTCGAAAGCAGACAGAAACGTATTTAATAAGACACAAATGAAAGAACGCTACAGGCAAAAGAAAACATGAAAACAATTTCCAACACAACAAAGATAGAAGAAAAACATTTAATGTAAACGATTTAAAGATAGGCAATACCACGCCATTACCAGAGCATTCCAACGTTCCGTGATTATAAGAATATACTTTTTGCAATTTCACTGTTCAATGTTCATGATTATGCGTAATTACTCGCGCACCAAAATCTGGACTAATAAATTTAAAGCGAACGAAGATCAAAAGATCGATAATTTATTCTAAAACAAAATGGTGACCTCGATAGTCTAAATTAGATTCGCTAATGATGAACGATATATCAACGCTAATGCAATTGAAACACTAGATCAAGCAAAGTTGGAACTATGGAACGTTAACATTCGTCATGACCATATTAATTTATGCAATCGCATCTGCCCACAACTGCCATCTCGACTGTTTACAATACCCCGGAGGAATCTATTTCAATTCTGTGCAATGAACAATATTGTTTTCAATTGAATCTCTGTTAACTAGGACAATGCATTGTGGGCCGCATGCTTTCATTGCATCTGTATATATCTGCATCTACATGAATATTATCGTGTGATATTTTCTGTTTGAGTATTGTTCATATATTTAATTGGTTTTAAACGAAAACGGGAATGTATATTTAGATTATTAATTAAATTAGGTAATGTTAAAGCAAATATTAATTTCAATCTATTTTTGGATTCAATTCTAACACATTTTAATCTCGAAGAGGAAACTTTAGCTTAATATTAATATATGACTATTGACTAATAATAACACATACCAAACACTTCCATACTTGAAGATATTGTCGACCTCGTGGTCAAAATAATCTTTCAGTAAATCCAAATACAGTTTCTATAGTTTGCAACTTGTTTTATCTAGAACTAAATCGACCAGCCAGCTAAACTCAGGTGTCTGTAAACAAGAAAGCTTATCCCTTTGTCGTCGGTTACCATGGCGACCGACGCGATGGTTGCAGACAAGTCGTCGTCAGATATTGCGATCCTGGCCGAAGGGTTGGATTTGGGAACCTTGAGTGTAAAGTAGACAGCCTTGCTCAAACAGAGGTGTACTAGGGCTAGTGAATGTCCTTTGTTTTGGTTGGCGACGATCTCGAATCTATTGATAGTTTTTTTTTTTTTTGCTGTGAGTATTTTGTTATAGGATATATTCTGAATCAAATTTCATAAAAGGTTTGGTTCTGTAAAGCTTTGGGCCTATTTATATAACTCGATCTGCCATAGTAACGACCGTGTACTGTATATCAATTTGTCATTCATGAGATGACCTTAGAGCAGCTGCATGTTTTAAACACTGAGTAACCAGCTTTAAATGCAGCTGTTAAAACTTCCAGCTGTTCATTTTTACAATTGGCTTGGAATGACCAATTCCACTCATTTAATTGTTACATTATAACATGCTTGGCTATTAGGTAGATGTCAAAAAATGTATCCTATTTAGCTATATTTTCATAATACGGCGTGCGTTTTCTGCCAAAATCAAAAAAATTGGCTCTTAGTCAAGAATATTAATTTGCAAGATCTGCATGAGTGTTTTCTACGGGTAACGTGACGTCATTAGACAAGTGACTAGCTATAGTACCTAATTTTTCAATTAACTAAATTTATTTTTGACTTAGTATCTTAATAGTTCAGGATTTTACCATTGTATCCTGTCATCATCATCATCATCATCACTTCAGCCGATATACGTCCACTGTTGGACATAGGCCTCCCCCAAGCGTCGCCACAACGACCGTTCCTGTACGTATCCTTATTAACTTGTAAAATTCACCCTTTACCTATAGTAGTAAAAATATACTGACCATTTGTTTACATTACAGTTATATATTTAAAGTTATATAATTAGAATTTATTTGATGACCTCATCTATGTCAACAATAAACCGTGTTTGAAATGACAAAAATAACCTATGAATTGAATACATCATCGTATTTTGTTGAGTTTAGCGATCTCTCTCTATAATAAAGTCCCAAGAAATACAAGTTGTATATATTCAAATGTACGCTAGACAGAACAATAGATGAGACTGTACCAAAATTAATAAGATAGTGCAAGAGTATCAAGCAACACATTCTTAAGTGTAAAATAAAAGCTGTTTTAACATAACCCGCACGTACTCAAAAATCAAAACGACCGATCGGGGGTAGAAACAACCATTTGAAGTGTTGCCAAAACCGATATGATATTTTGTTCTGGCAGCACTGGTTACCAGCTGCGGGATGCCGGCTGAATGTCCAACTAGATCGTATAAACAGACTCTGTTACATACATACTTTCAGGTCTGCTTTAAGTATTTGATTTAAATTTTGCAATCGGCTTTATTATTTACTTTTTGTTGAGATTGTTAGTCATCAAATGAGTTCTCCTTCTCTAGGGTGCAACGAGAGGGTGTGCCAGACTGTTACTGATTAAAACTAAGGATACCAGTTTGTTTTCTTTAAGTCCTACCAAAACTCTCAACAAATTGATCAATCATAGAATAACGTCTCCTACTCTGGGTGAAGCTAAAGGGTGCATCAGACTTTTACTGACTATTTCTAACCCATCTGTATTTCTTCATTTGCCCTTTGCGATTCAGGCCCGTGTTGAGTCTTTCAAACGATCCCGTTGTACGTTTTTCGTAGCTAACTTCAAATGTACAAAACCGTGTTGGTAATTCCTTATCCTTACCCAAATAAACGGCTTTTCATGTTGTTTACATGTTCGTTTTCATTTGTTTGGAAGGAAATGACAACAGCATAACGGCTTTATAGCCATACCATTAGTTTCTTTAAGTTTTTCAGCCAGTCATGCCACCGTCGCTTAGTCACCTGTATTCAAAAGTTCATTGTCAAAAATATAACCAAGGTCGAGGTAGGGTATCGATTTGATTGTTAACGTAATTATTATCGTTTAATGATATTTGTCATCCACATAGATTAATCAAGTTACTTTAATGAGAATCGACATTGCTTTTAGTCTAAGTGGTTTCTATATCTATAACGCATCACTTATTAGACGAGGTGACGGGTTTGCTGAATATATGTATCAATTCGAATTTAGTGATAGCATGACGAGTGGCAGGGTAGAATGGAAGAAAAAAACATATTGCGCCGACCCCAAATAAGATGGGACAAGGGCAGGAAGAAGAAGATGTATCTATCCGAATTTTCGTCTAGCGCTATATTGGAGACCATAATTAGTGTGATGGCTCTTATTAACTTGCAGACTGGCAAGACAATTGTACTTTTTTATGTATTATACTAACGTAAAAAGGTAAATTTTTAAATTTGATATATAAAGGAAAAGTTTTTTTTTAAGTGACTGTAGGCAGGGCACATATGTTCACAGAACAGATGGTCGATAGCGGTAAAAGCTTCTGGAGTGACTATTACGTACCGAAAGATTCGACGCAACGTTGCAAGGCCTCCCACAAGGTGGACCGATGACCTGGTGAGGGTCGCTGGAATCCGATAGATGCGAGACGCATAGAACTAGTCCTTATGGCGACACTTTTGGGAGGCCTATGTCCAACAGCGGCGGTCTTTCGGCTGAATTGAAGATGATAATGATTGCTTTTTAAAGCAGGTGAGTTAGGGCTGCTTTCAAGCCGCTCGGCGAATCGTATAATAATTATACAAATAATACGATAAAGTGTACTTTATCTAGGAATAAACACAATAATTAAATGTCTCATTACTCTGCGCCCCTAACAGTAACATGGTAAATTCTATAAATTTACCTAATTATGATTAAATGCGAAGAAATATACACTTTTAACAATTTTCTTAGTAAAATCTTGCTCTTAAATGGCAAAGGTTAGTAAAGTTAGAAACTACTATGTCAAAGTTAGGTAGTGAGTGTTAGCTTTTATGACTGAGTCTGCTCCGTTTCCAGCAGTTTGCATGCAGATTATCAGATAACTCGTCGAAACTTCTTCAAATACAGTTTCAACAATGTTTTATAACGGTTCTTCGAAAGTGCATGATTTGCATGATAATGTTGCAGTCTTGCTGCATTATTGAAATAACGTATATTTTTACACAGGGTTATAATTTTGATAATATACACGTATATATATATTTTTTTAATCTTTTTAACCTCAGTTTTGTTCTCTGTATGTCATTTTGTTCTAGTGTATGAATAGTAAAAGACAATAAACTAATCCCTGTACACCCGTTCTCCCAACCTTCAAATTCAAAATATCATAACTGTTTTCTGAACTCCGATCAAGATGCTGATTGTCAAACCTGCTACCGTTCTTTATAATTTTTTCCTGTTATAAAAGGACCTGCCTATCATAGAATTTAAGATTACTTTTCAATTCTTTTAAATCAGATCACAATTATCGATAAAACTTGAAGCGTAGAGAGCATCCGACTTATTTAAATGAGGCGCGTCCCGAAGTAGTCAAGCTTGAAAGTTAAATTCACCTGTTATTTTATAATGAAATATCTGGACTGCAGAAAGGTAGAATGGTTATCGTTATAGGGTCATTTTCTGATATTGGACAACGCTATTGTTCGTGCCTTGATTAAATTGAAGGCCATATTTTTAACTGTACATCGAAAATCTTACACTTTGTTAACCGACTTCTAAAAAATGAGGAGGTTCTCAATTCGGATGTTTGTATTTTTTTTTAATGTATTTTCGCGCATAACTTCGTCTCTTGCCAACCGATTTGAAAAATTATTTTTTTGTTGAAAAGGGTACTTCCCAAATGGTCCCATAGTCACCAAGTCGGGATCTGATGATGGAATCTTGGCGAAATCGACGGAACTCCTCAAATATTATAGGCAACCATATAGTTCTTATGGTATTTTCATCTAAGACGTAAGCATTTACAGTAAAAAAAAAAAATGACATTTGATGAAGTGGAACTGATGACGAAGACCAGAAATGCCCAACGGAAGTTCATACTCACACAGATATCACAATGAACATAGTTATACAACTACGATAATACAAAAAATGATTGGTTCTGAATATATATATTAAAAATGGTATCATCGAAGTGACCTGATGATGATGATGGAGCCGGAAGATAGGCACCGGAACTTCGTAATTAATCAATGTATCCTAGCCGTGTTTGGGCTTATTAGAATTGTCATGAGATGCACTTTGGCTATCAGGTACTATCGAACTGATCTGATGATGATGACGGAGCCGGAAGGTAGACACGGAAAATTCATAATAAAACAATGTATCCTAGCAGGGTTTGAGTTAATTGGAATTGTCATGAGAAAAAGGTACTCTGGCTGTAAGTATATTGCAACTAAAAAGTGTGAAATAAAAAACTATTACAAAAAAAAAAATAACCGACTTACTAAAAAACACTAAAACCATCAAAATAACTTTAATTTCAGAAGTCGGTGTTAAATAACGAAGAGGCAAAACTATTATAGAAACACCGACTTCCGAAATTTGTAAAATTCAATTTTGTAAAACTTTAAAAAAAAAAACTATTTTCAAAACAAATATTAATGGACATTTTACAATTATTAAGGGACTTGAGGCATCTCAATCCAGACAAGTTGGATTAGAAGTGGATGACGGGGTCTATTTTATACTGCTCAGAATAGAACATCTTAGTGAACAATTACTATGTCTGTGGAACTAAAGGCATATTTATAGTAGAAAACAGGAATAAATTGATGAACAGTTAATTACTACCAATTTTTAAAGATGTACACTTTACAAATGATCAATAAGAATCATAGCATGACAACAGCGGGTCTTATTTACAAAACCTATTAGACAGCTGTTTGTAAACCACATGACTCACAAGTCTAAATTAAAATTCTAAATAGTTAATCAAACAATGACTAACCTTGCTAAGAAACAGGTAACAGTGACTAAGTATCAAGTAATTGTTGTCTACTAAACATACAATTTAGAAACCTATAAACAAGAAAGTAAGGTTGAAAGTAGAACTTGAACTTAAAGTGCTGAAGTCAAACTGATGACTAAGCGAGTAATTTTCTCAGTGTATATATACAAAAATGGCGGGTCCATATAGCACTTTCCGCAGGAAACTGATAAGGTAATATTACCATATAGCGTGCTCCACAAGCCTTGAAGATTGGAGGGGTGCCAAACTTTCTACCTATACCAGCGTCTAGTCATTTACAGTAGTTTAGACCTGCTATAAAGGGGATGACACATACGCGATCGTCGGCCTCACTTTATGAGAATGGGTGTGTGAAACTTTCTTATGAGCTAGGTTTTAGGAGGGAACAAAGACGGGACAATGTTGTTATATGATTTTATGAAGTGCGTGCGAAATATGTGCTAGAGAAAGGATGAGATTAGAGCTGTTCAAATGGAAAACATTTTAACGACAGGCCAAAGATAGTAGTAATTATAGCTACAGCCGCGAGAAAATATAAAAAAAAAATACCAAGGGGACATACTCCCAGGATAAAAAGTCCCATCTTATGTTACATTCCAGGGTAGGATTGTCTACCAGTGTACCAAATTTCATCCAAATCTCGAGTAAGTGACGGAAATACCGAATGCCAAGAGGGCTTTCATGCATTATCTCTTTTTTTCGCGTTGCATCTTTATCAAACACTAGCTTTTGCTGGCAGCTTCGCCCGCTTACATAATATATAGCATATGTCACTCAATTCAGACCAGTACTTTCAGAGATTACCTCCTACACACAAAAAAAAAACATAAAAACAAACTTTCATCATCATCAAAAATCCTCTTAAGTATATGGTTTGATACAAGTTTGACTCGTTATTAACACAAAATAATTACTTATATACTAATTGGATAAGACCGCTACTTACAACTTATCAAAGCTAAACAGTACTGCTCAAAGTGAACCCACTGTTTCCAAACTAGGCAATATCAGGTACAATGTCAAGTTCCAAACCCGGCCCGACAATGTCAATGTGCTGATTGAACTGGCCCAGACCTTGGTCCGGTCATCTTGATAACGGGTTGCGTAACATGGCCCTTCTATCAAGATGGTAATGGCTTTCGGCGAGGCTAGATTACCTCATGCCAGTGTGTGAAGAGGATGGAATTCCTTTTTCGGTCAATAGATCAAGGAGGGTTTAGTTAGGATCAAAGTGTTTTTGTTTGCTGAAAAATTCTAAGTTCGGAGCTTTTGTGAACTGCTGTGTAGCTATTGTATCATCTGTTATGAAGATTAGTGAAGGTTGATTTTTTTTTTTAAGGTGGGACATCTCCCGCCCTTGGGCGGGGCGGAAGGGCGTGTTAGACTTTTACTTACTAAAACCCACTCGTTTGTTCCTTCTTTGCTTTGCGTTTCAGGGCCCCGACGTGTACAAAGTCCGGACAGTTACCGGACGACCAATTGGCGTGCTACTCATTGCTTGCCGTCCGGTTGGGGAGGAGATTTGAGTCAAATAATTAAGAGGTTTAAAATCAATAGTTTCCGAGTATCATTAACCCTAAGACCATCCAAGAGCATCATCTAAGATCATTAAGACCGCCTATTGTACACTTATTTTTGTTAAATATTATTCGTTAATAAGTTAAGGTGTGCAATAAAGATATATAATAATAATAATAATTAACTCATCATCTTCATTTGAGCCGAAAGGTGTTTACAGCTCTACTTAGCCCTAAGTAATAATTATATTGTTAAAATATATTACTTAGGGCTTCTCTAAGTGTCGCCACAACGAGCAGTCCTGTGCGTCCCATCGGATTCCCGCAACCCTCACCAGGTTCATTAATTACCACAGTAACTTTTATAAGCAATAAATCGGGTACTATAGTGAGACCCAATTAGATTATTGCACTTAATTAAATGTGTAGCCTTTTTAAGTTAAAAGTCAATAAATAACCTGTCTCACTCTGGGACAGGGAATGCTAGACTTTTACAATTTAAAACCCACCGTGTTTCTTCAGTTGCCTTTTGCGATTCAAGGCCACGGCTATTCTTTCAAACTTTCGGCAGATCCTAATGCCCACAGGTGTCTTCGTGATTAAAAAGCTTAGGCACATAATTAATATTTGTATGTATATAAGTATTTCTTTATATACTTATGTATTTATTGTGATTTTAATTTTCTTCTTTTGTTTGTTTTGAAGTTGCACACGACTGGTAGATAATGTCTAAGGCATTAAGTACGCCTTTGTACAATATAAATAAATAAATAAATATTTTTTTAAATTGTAACAATGCAAAAATGTTTACTATCCATGAGTACAGTCTAAAGTTCAATTTATAAGGGCGCCTTCAAATTATCCGCTATGTGCCGCGCGACGGCAGCGTATAAATTAAAAACGCGCGACTGCTGCTCTACACCCGCGCTGCAGTCGCACTGCACGCTACTTTGTTATTTACATGGAATAACCAAGTCGTATGGCACTTTGCAGCTAATTTGAAGAAGCCCTTAGGGCTAAAATATAGCCCCGAGACACCATGGCGACGCGACCAGTCGCCGCTACCAACAAAACGTATACATACAGCTCTATAGAGTTACTCACCTGCTGTCTGTTAGGTTGCGCATCCAATTTG
Organism: Mythimna albipuncta; assembly: GCA_929112965.1. Lineage (NCBI taxonomy): Eukaryota > Metazoa > Arthropoda > Insecta > Lepidoptera > Noctuidae > Mythimna > Mythimna albipuncta. The sequence continues at coordinate 16,792,164 of OV815973.1, forward strand.
GTGGCGCAACCAGTTCGGATGTGTCCGACTCTGGTGTCTCTATGATGTCTAGTTTGGTAGCTTAGGGCTATATTTCCCTGGACCACCATGGCAGCACAACTGGTCGCGCCACCGTGGTGTTCCGGTGAAATATAGTCCTTAAAGTATGCGGTATTCCTCACATTAGTCACGCACAACAACGTGATATGGTTGCGGATGAATTGCCAATACACAAGTACACTCGTATCTCAATTGATTTATGCTTCACAAACAGAATTGAGTTTGCTTGTGATACAGAACTACATACAGTAAACGAAGCCAATCTACACTACAATTGCTATAGGATGGTGCGGCTGACAGCTGTCAGATTCATACAATGTAGCCTGTCCTTTTCTCTCATCTTAAAAATGTATATTTACGTCCTGCAGTGATTTTACCCATGCTATGTAAAAAAAATGCCTTATTATTAAATAACTTCTCCCACAAAATTTGTCAAAAAACAAAAGGTCCGTTTTGACGTTTGAATTTTGACTACCTATCGGCTTGTCGAGTGTAGTGTAGAGTCTGTCTAATAAGTTAAACGACTTAGGTAATTATTTGGATTTAATTAAATCTGATGCAGTCAACACGGGTTCAATAATCAAGGTTGATTAAGAGATAGAGATCATTGTTTACTAACAGAAGAACCTTAGAAAAAGTATCGAATATATGTATTTTTTTAATGATTAAATATTATACATAAATCGCTAGTCGGTTGACTTATTAGACAGACTATGGCTACTAATAAAATACCGAACCCTACTACAGACCCCTAATTATTATTTTATTTTTCTTTCAGTTTCGTTCCAAGTTACATTTTTAGGGTCTTTCTTGTGTCAAAACTGGTATTTTATTTATTTTTTTATTTGTTTACAGATAATTGAACAAATAAAGAGTACAATAGTGTAACAATCACTTATATTAAGCTCCGGGTAAGTTGTGTTTAAGAAAAGAAAAATGCGAACTTAACTAATCTTTTTAACGAATTTATAAGTGAAGCGTGAGGGAGTTTTACCTTTTACTGACTAAAACCCACTTGTGTTCCTCGCTAACTCTTTCGAACAATCTCGAATCAATGGCAAGCATACTTTTACCCATGTCATATGCGTACACGTCCTATACCCATGTGGGTATACAAAAAGAACACATTGATAAATTATGCCATTTTGAATCATATAAACTAGGTTACAATAGAAATTCATGGAACGACTTGGTATTTCAGAAGCGAACGGTTTTGAGTCGCTAAGCCAATGGCACCCTACAGCTTACGACATTGACTCGGTTTGGTAGGTACACCAGTAGGGGGTAATTCCAGGATTTACTTTCCGGTTTGTACATACACACAACACAGTACACAACGAAAATATCAACCAACTAGCTTTTGCCCGTGACTTCGCTTCACTACATAAAATATAGCCTATGTCACTCAGGAATAAAGCAGCTTTCTATCGGTGAAAAAATGTTAGCAATTGGACCAGTACTTCAAAAGTGTTTGTTCTACAAACAAAAAAATTAACTTTCCCTCTTTATTATATTAGTGTAGATACATCACTAATTTTTAATTAGTACAAATACTTAAAGGGCTTATTAGAAAAGCCCTTGTTATTAGTTAAGCAAAGTCTCAATAAATAATATTCATAAACAGTAAAGTTATTAGCGTTTGTGTTTATCCCAAAATTGTGCAGGCTATTGATTTTGATTATGAATGAATACATGACGATTAAAATGGAAAAACACTGCCCGCAGTATTTTCTACTAGCAAATGTTATGTATGATTGAATCTATGATGAATTTACCTTTTCGTGGTCAATTTTAGGATTTCGGTTTTTTCTACTTTTGAATACAAAAATAGGATCAGTAACGGTTACAGATACAGCCCCATTTTTTGTGTACTAATTAAATAGTAGGGGTGTATATGCGGTAAAAATGATATACACCATTTATTTATTTTATAAAAGCCATAATAATATAAAAGGTCCAAAATAAGTATAAAGGATCGTATTTCTAGCAGAACTGAAAGGTCAAAAGCCTCATTACCAGCAGGACCCTATATTTATGAGATGTATTAAATAAATTTGTTCATAGACCTCTGCTCTCAATAACGCCCAGATTTTTATCAGAGCCACCAAAATTTTCTACGTTTCAGTCTAGATTGTAGATTTCATTTCATTTATGATAATGAGTTTTCCCACGAAAGTTTGCAGATATTGCTGGATATAATATTAAGCCATCGTTAAATTATAGGAAGAGAAAGCATTGAATATCTAATTTTCCGACTTTAACTAAATAATTCATCAATGTCACGCTGAATTTAGTGGAAACGGCAAGCGATAAGTTATGGAGTCTAGTTTGGCAGTAGTCTAACTGCATCAAATGGCATACAATCGCGTAATCTGGAAGCTAGGCTAGCCGGAACGAAGCCACCACGGGTATGGCACGTAGACGGTATAGACCTTGCTCAGAGTGAACGAGTATAGTGACTAAGGCGAGTGCGGGTGCGGAGGCGGACGCGATTAAGTGTCGCCGCACACAGGCCACCTTCCACAACCACAAAACGCCGCCACCTGCATATGTCCTAAAGTTCTCATACATTTTATATGATTTTGACGCCGGTGGCCGCCACACGCCTCTGCTCGGTTTTTGTGGCACCGCACTGGCCACTAACCGCCGATACAAAACGCTGTCACACGTCACTCGCGCATTTAAACCTTCTTCGTCAGAGTTTATGATACTGCGCGTATAGGTAAAAAAGTAGCAGCCTCCAGCCACAAATGGATGTCGCTCGCTTCATCTTCCTTTCTGGCCGCTTCTAGCTTCCTCTGGCGTCGTTTATGGTTGTAGCCAGTCACCCGTGCTCGGCAACACTAAGAGGCCACAAGGCGTCATAAGTTATGAAGGACCGTCGACACTCAGGCTCAACCCTGAGGACTTACGTCAACCGTGTGTCCTCAGGATAAAACAATGGGTGATCGCTAACTAGCTGGCCGCTACAGCCACTTCAGTATGAAAACTGGTGGTGTCATTAACCCGCGCAAGCTTGTCACTTTGGCTGAAGCAATAGGCGTGCCGCGCCAGAACTAAGGCCTATTAGTTGGCCGTCAGTTTTAAGCAGAAAACTAAGCTTCGTAAAGGAATACTCGTATTGATCTCGATTTATATATAGGTAAAAAAAAAATAAGTGAAATAGATAGACGACATTGTTGCTATTGTGGGTAGAATCTGAAGGATTTTGATACAGGAGCGTGGGGGGATTAGTAGGAGTAAAAGTCAAAGAAAAATCATAAAGATGAAGATCGATCGTTATGATTAAATTAAATTTCTGCATCTGCATACCTCTGCATCGTTCATACCTGTCTCTTGTCGGAAAATCTTCGACAAATCTGTCTTTCAAGCCTGATAAATTTTCATCGCATTTTCCTCAAACACAAATCACATAAATATGTGTGTGTATTCCAATTACTGAATTCGTTAACTTCTCGGATGGCAATAGGATCACTCTTAGGATCGGCCTCGTGTATTGTGCCGGTGTAATGACACAGATATTTGAATAGCAAGCGCAGGCGCATACACGGCAATAGACACAAACAAAAATAGTATAAAATTAATAGCATCGAGATGTGTGTTTTTGGATTACAGTTAAATATTTTGTGTGTGAATATTTTTGGCGAGTTTAAATATTGATCTTTTTAGGCAAATTTTTTTTTTTGACAATTTATCGTAATTTATTTTAATTTTTATCTGTGGTTACAAGTTGGGTGAATATTCACTGAGGACATCTGTTGTTGCATTAATAACTTCCATAGTTTGAGTTTTGCCTGTAAATTGATTACATAATAGACGGATATTTTGCTAACAGTGTTATGACGATAATATTCCTTGCTTACTTACATAAACGATAAACAAGTTAAAAGGAAAGACAGCTTCTTCATGTCAGATCAAATGTCAGGATCTATAACATATTAGTTAGTCTAGGAAAATATCCTTATTCCAATTTTTTTCTGATTGAGACGTATCTTAAAAGGAGGTTATGTGTTTGTTTCTTTGGTATAAAGAAGCTGGAATTCATCAGAAGGCTTAAAGCCACCCAAAGGGTAATGAAAAGGATGAAGGTATCCGCAGACCGCTGGATAACTAAAGTTACCAATATAGCCTAAAGAAGCCTCAAATTTAAGCGACGATAGGCACATTGCTCGCAATACCGATAGTTGATAGTCAAAAAGTTCTGTGAGTTCTAGAGTGTCGACCCCATAACAGAAATGTAGCTTTGGTAGGCCGAAGCCCTGATGAAGATCGCAGGAATCCGATGGATGCGAAATATATTGCTTGTGACGACACTAGGGAAGGCCGAGGTCCAACAGTGGACGTCTATTGGCTGAAAAGATGATGATGAGAATAAACAAAAGCCATCCTATGGTAATTTAGGAACAAGTATACACTACATGGGCAGCTAAATAAAAAAATAAACAATAATATTATTTGTATGACAATTTGATAGCATACGTGATATTTGTCACGGCATGCTGGTTCTGCAGGTCTTCTAGGTATTGGAACATTTCATATGACACATGTCAGACGATTGGTTGGACTGCATTAGTCCAATAAGCCAATCTGAAGCATTAAACATAGCTCTAAAACTTGGTGAGCTTTAAAATTTTTATAATAAGTCCTTTTCGTTTGTACTGTTTTTTTTTAGGGGCTAAAGCCTAGTTACACACATACACACACACAGCCAGCACAACCTACTGCAAGGTTAGCGGACCTCATCGTGGGCCAAAAAAATATCAGGTGAAATAGTGATGGCGGGTTCTTTTAATATAAAATAACTTGACACAAATATTTTTTTTACAACCAGGCTTCTATTTCCGCACGCAGTGGTTCCAAACAGCCAGAGGTCGTGTTAAAGGCAAATAAAATAAAAAGGTCGCCCCATATAACACTTGCTTATACAAACATTGCGGAAAATAAACAAAACGTGGTCAAATTACTGAGTGGCTTCCGTTACGCGTTGCTTTTTATTGTAATTTTGTTACCGCGTAATAAAGTCATTGAGAACTAATTGATGTTTTGATGGAGTACGATGTTTGGTTATTGCTTTTACGTTTAAAATTGAACCGCAATCAACCTTTGGCGAAATTAAATTATTTTGGTTTGGCTGGAAATATGGTTGCGCAAAGCCTCGGAAACACTAGGATGCAAAATTTGCCTCAACATGCGTAAGACTGTCATAGCATAAGCGTAGCATAATCAGCCTTTCAATGTTCCCACAGCTGGGACTCAGGCCTCCTCTCTAGTAGAGGGATTACATAGTAGTCCACCACTCGGTCCAGTGCGGGTTGGTAAATGTCACATGTCTTCGATTTTTTGGTTCTAGGACATGTCGGTTTCCTCACGATGTTTTTCTTCACCTTTTTGAGAGCAATGGTGACGAAATAAATTTCACAAAGTAATACGCCTGGCTGGGTTTGAACCCGCGATGTAGGTCGTGTACTTGTAAGTAGAGGCTGTTACCACTCGGCTAACACTGTTCTTAACTCTGTCAAATTGCCCAATAACATGTCCCTCGTAGCATTGTTGGGGCGCAAGTTGCAGGACAGTGCAGCGTTGCAGCGTCATAAGGATTGAAGCGGAAACTATATTAGACCGACGCACACATGGGCCACGCCTGATTTGTACATAGAACGACGTCGCGTGGCGTGGGTCTACTGTAGCTCTACTAGTCTAGTTGCCATATAAAAATTATGCAGACCGACGCGCCCAGATCGGCGTACGTAGCCCACGCTACGTGTGCCCAATATAGGCGTTACCACCTTAAGCGTTATGTTGGGAGATCTTTTGTCCCCTACAGTAGGAGACAAAGATCGGAAGTAAATCTTCAAAAAAATCCCAAGAAAAGTTAAATACATAGAACCAACACTTACAAAAACTACAACTATTGGTACTATTATTTTAATGAAAATTGATGTCCATTCATTTTCATGTGGTTTTTTTATTCAGGTTTATTTAATAAATTAATATTAGCTGAAATCATGCACACATTCATGTGCTTGAAGGCCAAAAATATGATCAAAGTACCATACACATATAAAAAAATACATTAGCTAAACCAAATTAACCTTTCGTAAATAATTTGATCACGTTACCATCAGCCTAATGATATGTAAAGTCTTTCCACACGAATATATTCGCAGTGATGGGCAGTTGGCAGCCGACGTAATTCCTACCTCGGCGCCTCTTCGTACCAACATTTCAAGCCTCTTTGGGATCCTAGCAAGCTCTAAGAGCCTCTCTATTTGCACTAAACATGTGTTAAGAGTATGTTTTTTGGCAGCGAGAATATAAAGGAAAATATTGTAAGACACCTTTTTCCGATTTTCGAGGCCGAATATAAAAATAATAGTGTCAGTAGCACTAAGTATGACTAGGGTGTTGTTTTTTCCTTTTCAATTTTGTTTACGTATTTTGACATGTTATCGTAATTATTTTTCCTTTTGTGGTTTACATACTATAAAATAGGTATAATGCAGGTTTACCTGCCGACCTTATAATATATAGAGTATACCTTATTATGGATATTTTAATAACTACCACTAATAGTCTAATAATATCTACATTGCTAAATAATTTAATAGTAGTTAATTATAGCTACCGTCGGCGGCTCTATATGCTTATTGCGGCTTATATCTTATAGCTTGTGTTAATCCAGGATATATGGTATCCTGGTACCAAATTTCATCCTATTTGGATGAGTGTTCAGATATTTGAGAGTGGAGGAATAAAACATGCACATACACAATTATGATTATTAAATACTAGCTACTGTGGCTTCGCCCGCGTGATGTAGAAATATATACCCCGTGTCACTAGGTAATAAAATTGCATTCTACTGATGAAATTATTTTTAAAATCAGTTAAAGTTGATTTTGAGGTTTTTTTATTAGAAACACATATCTTTCTTCTATATTATAATAATAATAATAAAGTTTATTGACCATACATTAGGATTATATTACATCGGTACATGGTAGATAGCCCAATAAAAAAAATTGTGTACAAGTAGATTATTTGATTGAGTAGATTATTTTATATTACAATTTAGATAGATCAAGCAAGAAAGTAAGCCACGTGTATTTATAATATGGGTGTGTATTTTAGAAAAAGCAGCTGGTACCAGCTGGGGTGGCTACCCACCCCTACCTAAGTCAAGTTTTTTCTAGAACCTTTTGTTATATTTTCGGCGTTTACTTTTTGTACCAGACAGGGTGTAGTCAAAGCTTTGTCAATATTAATAATGTGTAACACAAGTACATTAACTTCGTCCATTACACACATTCGACCTTGGCGGCCCGCCCAGGAAATTGCTCCCTGGGGTAGACGTTAACCCCTTAATAAAACCACTATCTGCTGAATTGAACTAAAATACCTTTTTTGTGCGCAATTTACGAGTATATCTTTAGACCGCCTTCACACTAGCGTTTGTACAGAGTAGGCGTTCGTTAAACGTTTGCGCAGCGCAGACGCCGCGACACCACCGACACTAAGTACAAAAATGATCATGGCAGGTCATAGCAAGCATCAGGTGCCAGCGCACAGCTAGGTGCGGAAGCCGAACAACCCGTGAGTTGCCCGGGTGGCCTGGTGACCATGTATTTATGTCGCCAACCAGGTACCATAACGGGCTTATAGCATTGTTTTTATCATAAAACAGTTTTTTTTTTAATTCTTTACGTAAAAATACTAGACAGGCGTTTTAGGTTTCTGATATACTAAAAATAAAGTTATATATATGATATATGTATAGAAAAGACGTGTTACTGAATTGTTTTATGTCGCGAAAGGGTCTCCATTTTAGGACCTGAGATGGGCGTACCTAAATGCCCTACATGTATTCTAAAAGGTGTCTCAGGTGAGAAAAAATATCATAAACAATGCCTCTAAAATGTATAGACAAGTTTTCTCATAAAAAGAATCCAAGTGAGCTTATACATCCTTAAAACGGTAACCGCTCAAGGCAAAACAGGCATCATGTAGAAAAAAAGACTGGGCAAGTGCGAGTCGGACTCGCGCACTGAGGGTTCTGTACAAACTTACCTATGTAAATAGTTCAATCCTCAAATGGGAGTCACAAATATTATTTCGAATCCTAAACAAACGTAACAACAAATTTACTATTACTTTTATTGTTTTTTTATTTAATTTTTTTTTTTAGTTTTATTCCTATACCTGTGCTATAAAACCTTGCTTTGTGCCTTTCAGGATTCTGGGTCAACGAAAAGTATCCTATGAATTTTGATTCCCCTGAGAGTGTCGAAAATACGTTTCTTACGCCATAAACGACCGTATCTTTTTTTACGTTAACTTAGAAGTTTGATTTTTTCACAATTTCAGGGGTCGCCGCCGGGATTCTGATCCCGATTTCCGGCCAACGTAGGGGCGGGCTTGCGGACAGTGAGCAATGGGTAGCTCACTGTCCGGCCGTCCGGTAACTGTCCGGACCAAGCCTAAGTCGTCGACGGCGCGCACAGTTCCCGCGCGCCTCAAGGAGCTGTCAGCAACAGCAGAAGGCTAGAAGGAACGGAGTGGGTCTTTTAGTCAGTAAGAGTCTGACACTATCTCCCGCTCCGCCCAAGGGCGGGGGATGTCAATGCATGATTTTTCCCACCATAAAAAAAGAGTCCGCAGACTTGAGTATATGGTTTTAATTTCAACACGATACCTCCACGCGTTCCCGAGATAAAGAATCTTGACAGACAGACAGATGGACAAGGACAACACAGTGATTATATAAGGGTTCCGTTTTTTCCTTTACGGTACGGAACCCTAAAAAGGACCCAATTTCTTTTTTTGTTACCTTGAAAAGAAAAACGATAAAGAAAGGATTTATCGTTATAATTTGCAACTGGTGGAAACGAAAACTTCTTTTTATGTTGTTCAGCCAAGTGTTAAGGTACCGTCTTGCCTAGAGTTTTCAGCTCTTGAAAATATTTTATGACCTACCGTTTTAAGACTAGCTTTTATCCGCAGCTTCGCCCGCATACATAGAACATAGCTTATGTCACTCAGGTACATTCCTGAGTGACATGGTCACATATAAAACCGTTTTAAAACTAGGTGTTACTTTCAAGGAAACTAGAAACATTTTCACCTAACTTAAACAAAGCAAGTAAACTTTCCGTATCAAAGTTAAACGCTAAAGTTCGACGAATCTAGTTTCACAAAATTTATTATTGAGATCTATTACCTACATAGAAGCACACAGGGATACAAGTATAACAAAGTTGTATGCCCGTAACCATGGCAACGCCGGAGAAACCAGTAGATAGTTTGTATCGGGTATCTCGCTATTCAATATTACGGGTATTGAATGCATTCACACAGTTCTGAACTCGTGTCGAGAATAATAATGGACATATCCGTAGAAGTAGGGTATTGAGAATGATTTATCCAAATAATTATTATTTATTTACTAATAGTTGTACATCGTTACGGAGGATGCCCAAAGCGTTGTACAATAGAAACTTACAAACTAAAAATACATTTAATAAATTAATAATATAATTAATAACAAAGAAAAAAAACTAACATGTAGTAATAACACAACTATCACAAAACGCCCGCGCCGTCTAGTCTCAAGCTCAGCAGAGCTTATGTTATGAGTACTAGAAAATTGATAAAGATACTCGTATCTAAATATTTCTAAATGCATACATATTAAAGATAAATTACACCCAGACACCGATCAAATGATCGTACTCATCACACAAACATTTGTCCTGGGTAGAAAACGAACTCATAACCACGGCATAGCTGTCAGGAAAACAAACCACTAGACCATCAGGCCAGTTAAAGTTACAATCGCTTTAAAAAGCATAAACGAACGTCCTGAACTGTGTAGCTGGATCCACCTCCCCTAAACCGTGTGCTAGAGATGTTCAAAGTGCTCGTAGGGACTAGCTGGATCCACCTCCCCTATTGCTCATGTAAAAAAGAGCATTTGAAGGTATTATGCGGGCTTGCGGACAGTGAGCGGGCTTGCGGACAGTGAGCAATGGGTAGCTCGCTGTCCGGCCGTCCGGTAACTGTCCGGACCAAGCCCAAGTCGTCGACGGCGCGCACTGTTCCCGCGCGCCTCAAGGAGTTGTCAGCAACAGCAGGGACCCAGCCGGGTCGAAGCCTACTGGGGCCAGGGTTATCCGAAAGGGCGCTCGAGCCCCGGTATGAAGGCTAGAAGGAACGGGGTGGGTCTTTTAGTCAGTAAGAGTCTGACACTATCTTCCGCTCCGCCCAAGAGCGGGGGATGTCAATGCATGATATTTTCCCACCATAAAAAAAAAAGGTATGATTCGTGATTACTTCATGGTTTTCGGATACAAATTGATTCATCTTTAGTTTTGTCTAAATTAAAGATGGAGACATAAATTTAGATAAAGTTGTTAAAAATAAGAGGCCCTTTTTGACATTTGTAGTTTTTACTACCTAGCGGTTTGTGGCTACTTTAGTAGCAGGTAGCTACACTAGCAGCTACTACTACACCGGACCCCTAATTAATTAAGCATAAACATCAAAGCATTAGCATTAAGTCCACCTTTGTACAGATTTTTTGTGCATAAAGCTTTAAATAAATAAATAATTATTATTTTAATGTTTTGGTTATAGTTTACACATTCTAAATTACATTCTAGGGTTTTTCTCAAATGTCAAAACGAGCTTTTTTTTTTTAAACGAGCCTAGGAGGGTACCCATCAATACGTTTATTCTGATTACCACCATTACCAAAGACATTAAATATTTGACCATAGCTAGTTCAGATTTCAGCTATCACCCAACAACAAATGCACTTCCCCCGATAACATCAGCGTTAATTTTTTGTTATACTTACATTTCATCATTTTTATCTACAAATCTAAACTACAACTACAAATCTAAGTGCAATGTTCAACTTTGTTTTACTCGGAAACGACTGGAAAGCCGCATTTTCATTAAAAGTACACGGAAAATTAAATTTGATAGTCGTCTCAACCTCGAGCGAGCAGTCAGGGTTAGTTTGTGCGCTTTAAACTGAAAATAATATTGAAACTTCGTTAGGGTTCCGTACTCAAAGGGTAAAAACGGAACCCTATTACTAAGACTTCGCTGTCTGCCCGTACGTCTGCCCGTTGGTCTGTCACCAGGCTGTATATGTCAAGAACCGCGATAGCTAGACAGTTGAAACTTGCATAAATTATGTATTTCTGTTGCCGCTATAACAACAAATACTAAAAACAAAATAAAATAAATATTTAAGGGGGACTCGCGTATAACAAACGCGATTTTTTGCCGACTTTGCTGTTGGTGAATATTATTTATTGTCAACAACAAGACCTGTTCTAATACTAATTAAAACTAGTGATGTATACTAGACATAGTAATTTAAGAATTGCCAAACTTTTAAGTGGCATTGGGCAAGACATATTGCTCGCAGAACACATTAATATTATAGAACTAATTGTTTTCGATTTATCGCTAGATCTTGTGTAACATATTGAATCGAACCGATCTTCTTCTGTTTTATTTTTAGTTATGCTAGATTGGAATGAATGGACTTACTACAAGTACAGACTTATATGAGAGTTTAAGGCTTTTGAACCATCTGGCCGAAATTAAATGGATGCAACTCTCGCATCCGCCTAGGCAGCAGTACGCATATCTGTTCATTTATTTGCGGCCAGCAGTGCCCGGAAAGCGCGCGGCTGAAGATTAAATCCATTTTGTTTGCGAAATATTGATTGATTTACATATGCTATGTTCACTTTGAAGAATATTTAACCACCAACTTTTATGTGTAAAAATGTTTCTAAAGATCCAAGCCGCTTTAAAGGAGTAGGGAAAAGTTGCGAAATTGCTAAATATTTTTTTAGACAAAAGTATTAATAGCACCAAAAAATCAAATGTTGATAATATTGTTCATGAATCTATAATAAAAATATATTTTTTTCAAACCTATAAACCTGGCCGTTACTAAGGCTTAAGAAAGTCACTGTTTTATAACACTTTTCGGGCGCTTGGGCCTTAAAGGTACCAATAGATTTTTCTCAAAACTTAGGATAACACGGCTACGCAGACGGCTTCCAAGAACGGAGGTCTTTCACACCGGTGCTGTTAACATAATGTTATTGACACCCACACGAAAGTTTGAGTTCAGAGACCTGACTAAGTTACCTTCGATTGATTTGGTTCTCAAGCTTGTCAGCTCTTGATCCCTTGGATCTACCTGTCATTTCCAGCATTCACTTAGTCACCTAATGATATTATTTAGCTATAATTAGAATGTCAAGTTACAAAATTAGCATAGTACCTGAAATCTTCTATCGCTTTATTCGTAACATGAATGTTTAAAAGTTTATTTCCTATTGATAGAGTTAATATTAAATCACAGACATTTTGCAGTAAACACTCTATAAGGAAGGACGTTATAGAATATTATGTTAGTGTGATTGCGACTGCACACATGTTCCACCATGTTTTCTGCCAAAATTAAATAGCTCGATGAAATGTTACTTTTTACATCTATCTAAATTGCACATTCTACTCCATAGAAATCTACGCTTTGAAATGTGCAATTAGCATAATTTTTCTGACTAATCGACTTCTTGACGCTTCAACAGTGCCTGTAAATAGTTTATCGTGCTCGCTTATGTCATAAAACGAAAACCTTCTGCAAAATTTCATGCTCGTAGACTCGGCTAGTTTCGGGTAGGTTCGGCTGTGCGTTGATTATATCAGTCAGTCAGTTTTTCCTTTTATATTATAGATAAACCATTTACAGTTTGTATGCAAAATCTATTTTAACGCGGATGAAGCCGCTGGCAGGAGCAAATTTGAAATAAAATGCTACGAATTTTGGTGTGAATAGTCTTATGTATTAAAAGCTATCTAAAATTAAAATTACCATCAGCCATATAAAAATAATAGCGCAATTTAAAAATTCCATTATCGTAGTAAATCATTGAGCTTTCGTATAAAACAGAATTCAGAAATCGTCCCTTCCTCCAGGGCCTCGACAGACCATCATTAACGATGTACAAAGATGAATTATTGCGGATATTAACACTGTAGGGTCATCGTACCTTGACGGCAGAATTTATGGAATCGATTCATAAAATTGAACGACTGAACGTTCAAATTTTAGGGTCCTTTTCTGTATCTTTCTTGTTCGCTCTATATCTATCTATCTTATAATGCGAAAATAAATATAGTCAAAAACCATTGCCTACAAAAAAAAATTGACACTAAATCGCCATCTTAAACTTTAGAAAGTTATAAAATTTTAGGCAAAAAATTAATTATCTGTTTAGGTTATACATCATTAAAAATTGTTAACAGGAAAAAAAGCGATTCTTTTCCAAAGGATCAGGACAATCTAATTAAAAAATTGTTCACCAAATCCCCTCGAACTTTTCCTAACTTCGCTCAAACTTGGCTTGTTATCGATAAACAATCGTTATTTACGCTCAAAGACATTTGAAACTTGGAGTACACACTCAACAACTCTGAACAATGGATGATTACGGTACAGCCCTAGAAAGAGGGCTGGGTCAACGGCCTCGTCGAAGAACACAATTAAGAACAATGTTTTGTTAATTGGAGTAAGTGAGAGTTAGATGCTAAAGTGCACGGCGTGGAAGCTGAGAAACAAATGACAAGGCATGTCAGAGATGTTCACATGACGTTAGAACGAGGCATAAAGTGAATGAAGCTAGCGTTCCTAGTGAAGATTGAGAACGATGAAAATTAACAAGATTGTTTTAACTTTTATGTTATGTTGTAATTTACACTAATAAGTTTGTTTAACTTTTTAAATTATAGATTTCATACAGTTATTACAGCAAGTGTATGGTTCACGTGTAATTTTTCAAAAAACTTCGCAGACGAAACTCATTTGTGCCAGCACTTCAGCAGCCAACTTAAACTAAAGTTGTTCAATGTCAATAAAATTAAGGTACTTTCATAAGTGAATAACTTTTAGTCCATAACTTGGAAAAATCCCTCACTCCCTGTTTCCCGTGAAGGCGGATAGCGAAAGTTTCGACAAAACTTAGTGAAACTTGTCGTCAACTGCTGTAAGACACGGGTCTTTGTTGATATTCTGATTTACAAGTTCTTTTATATACGGTCACGAATCATTATAAGCATCTCAACAACGTTATCCTACAATTAAACTTACCCGTAATGAAATTCATTCAACGTTTGGTAGTCCCGTTTCAGATCTAGAATTCAACCGATAAGGAGCTTAGGAAATCGCACTTTCTGGTCCAGTACCAATTAGTTTATACGATACAACTTGATCAGAGATAAATCTACTACAGTAATTTGCATAGTTTTCTAATGTATTACAAAAGTATAAATGAAATACTAACGTCCGCACTATAGAAGACTTTCACAGAACGGGACCTGTTCAAAATTCATGCCGAGTCTGGGATCCTTAACAAAAAGTGTTTAGGGCCGTTCCCATTTGAAATTTGTAAGCTGTACCCCGAAAAGTGGGACAAGCAATAAGCAAACAATGAAGTCCATTCGACAGGAAAACGATATTTGTTCAAACCTTTGTTCGATTTTGCCCAACCTGAAAATGTTGATCAGATCTTAATATTTGATTTCTCATCTTCTGTTCAATAAATCCGTATTGAATTGATTGAAGTGTGCGCAGCTATTTATTGCGAAGGCAAGGTTTCTTTACAAGGAGTTCATAAAGTAAATATTTACTGGAAAATGTCGGTGTTTATATCTCGACTGTCAGGCAGGTTGCCATGAATGGTGGAAACTAGTTCCTGACATGACCTAGTTTTATCTTATTCATGACGCTTGGTAAACAGCGCTGGGATATTAATGTTACATTACTCAGAAATATCTCAGTCATCTCTAGCGAACCCGGAAAAGCAAGAAACAATCTAAATGACTTTTTTTTTTTCTTGTTCGTCACCGTTTCCTTTCGATACAAAATATATAATTGTCTGACGTACCTATTGACAATTTTTGGACTGATTGGTCTGAATAATAGATGGTAAAGAACCACCGAATCAATCTACACTCACAGCTTATGATTGAACGAACAAACTTTATAACTGAGGACGGTCCCTGCTTCAAAACTTTCCGGTACTCAATTTACGTAACAAAATGTATATTTTTTATTACAAGAAAAAAGTAGGTGGAACTCTTGGGGCATGAATGATTCACAGACAATGTTCCTGACAGCCGCACTGCTTGGATATTTATTATTTTGTATCGTAGGCTCAAATGTCTTTTACACGCCCTTAAGGGTGATTTTCTACCGTATATATAGTAGATAGATGAGGGTATGTAAGTTATGCTGCGAAACTATGTGACCATTTCCACTGATACTAGCTATATATCGGTGCAAGTAAGATACGAGTATGTTATAAAGATGCGCAACATAACATGCATTCAGAATACTCCTCCAGGGCACGCATCCATACATTAAAAAAAAGACGTGTGGCGCTCGGGGACTGCCGCAGTAAAGCTATTGCATAGCATTTTTATCAACTTATGCAATTATAATTATTTATTTATTTTATTTATGCAGTATTTTTTTCTTTGCTATTAATTGAAGTTACACTTTCACACATCGAATTGAATTTTGATTGATTGTTCACTCATTTGTTTTCTTATCGGTCACCATGCTCAAAAAAACAATTGAGTGGGGGTGTTAGGTTATTTTCGTTACGGAATTTCTGGATTCGGCCTCCACGCTCAAGGCCCGCGATAGAAGCTATGCAATAGCTTAAAAACATAATACCTTAGTTGAACCTGTTTCTAGCAGTGCTAAGCTATATGGACCAATGAAAATGATTGGTGGATACCAAACACCTCCATAGCAACGTAGCATAGCACAATTCTGGGGGGAAAGCTCCTTAATGCCCGCCATACACGCTATGCCTGACAGGTTTGCCTGTATAGTTGAGTTATACAGGTAAACCGGTGCGTGTATATTGCACACCTGTGTAGGTTTCCATACAAGCTCATCTGACAGGTATAACTGTGCAGGCAATTCTGTCAGGTATACCCTAGCATGTATGGCTATCTTAACTTAATAAGGCTGCCCTCACACTGGCCATTCGCAACCGCCAGTAATAGTCTGCAACAATCGTTTTTCAATACTTTTTACCGCAGCGGCTAATAGATACGTTGACGACAAACGTTACAAAAGTGGGCGCCTTGAGTGGCCCATGAGCGAGTGGCCTAATTTCATACAGTTCCTTTTTCGAAAGGGACAATCGATATAGGAAAGTACTTTTCCTGTTACTCATAATTTGTGCTCATGAATAATAGAATATCAGGCAAATGCGGTATTATTTTGTACTCGTTTGGTATTCTATTAGCGTTCGTAGCATAAAGATATTATTTCGTGGTCTTGTACGTCTTTATGTTATGTCTGGCCCTATTGGTCCCCCGGTTCTTTGTTATTATTCATGTAGTATGATTTATGTTTTTTTGCGGGTAAGTACATTATTATTTATTAAAAAAAAATTGTAAAATAAAGTGGTATTTCCAATGAGTATTTCTGTCATTTGTAGAATATCTATTAAATTGCAGTTGTAATAACTGGTCAAGCTCAGGGTGGAGCGAGAGGCAGTGTCAGATTGTTACTGACTAAAACCCACTTGTCTTCCTTCACTTGCCTTTTGTGTTCCAGGGTCACAGTAATTCTTTCGAACAATCCCACTTACAATGCTTCAGGCACTTATCAGAAAAAAAAAACTATAAAACAATGTTTTCCCTATACAATATGTAAATTCATAGAAATCCGAGGACAGTGTATATTTAAAGCACCCACGGTTAGGTGTAGCCCATCAGTGTTTTAAATAGGGATGTGACAATAAAACTAAAAGCTAAATCTACAGATACAAAAATTATTATAAAATTTAAAGCCAGGAAAATCTAAGTGCCGTTTCACATTTCTACACGTTCTTAGTACATTTTAATTTGTTGATAAAAAATTATATAAATGTTGTGATAAAATATAAACAGCTTCATAATTCAATGGTTTTACGAAAAAGATATAAATAGTGTGAATACGACTATACAAAGAGCAGCTATTATTATAGAAAATTGAAACGTCAAACGGTGTTTCTTAGATTTGTTGTGATATAATACAAGCTTAAATAAACATTTAAGGTGGGTCTACACTAGAGGAGCCGAGCAAGAGCAAATTCGTGCCGCTCGTGCTCGGTCTCTTTATAGTCGGTCTCACACTACATGAATTTTAACTCGGTCCGTGCTGTGAGCATGCTCAGCTCCTCTAGCGTAGACCCACGCTTCCACAGGTGTTGCACAATACCTATACATTCTTATTACATTGATCGTGTCTATTTAAAGATCATCATGTAGTATCATGTCAGTACCAAATATAACTATATAGTTATGTCTATATTGCTGTTTGAATAAACTGAATGCTCACCACTATATTTACCTAGTATTCCTGACAAGTACAATTGAATTCAGGCCCATAAGTTACGAAAAAAATGGTAAAAAGAAATTGATATGAATCTCTATTCACCAATTATCCGTTGATATCCGCGGATATGAATACGGGATTACGGATACTCAGTACTCGGTACCGACACTAACTGCTACATCACTAGTTGCGTGACACACGCCACCATATCGATCCACGTGCTTCCAGAACGAAACTGTCTCTAAGTGTATAAAATGGATTTATTTATAAAGTCGCCATAGGTCTAACGTTGTTTAATTCGCCATACTTTAGATTACTTTTTAGTTCGTTAATTTATTTAAACACTAGCTGACCCGGCGAACATCGTACCGTCTAACAGTCAATGCATGTACCTAGTATATCTTTCGATATAGTCAACCGATAGCGATGACACAAAGTCTAAGTAATATATCAAATTACACACAATTTTAATGTATAAAAATTATCTACATCGATTTCGGAAATTTTACGTGATGCGCGCACAACTTAAAAATGCTACAGATTGATTATACCCCTTTAAATTTTGATCGTTTTAATCCCGTGGAGGGTCGATCCGGTAAACACTATCAATTTGTAAAGATAAAATTAAAAATAAAGTATTCGGCGTTGCGTACTCATTACCTACAGGTCATTGAACTCGTTCAGCTGACGTTTTCTTAAAGAAATTAAAACAATTATGATAGATATAATTGATTGTTAATTGAATTCGTTACTAATCGCACTAATAACAACAAGACAACACAATTTTGTCTTTGATAAGAGAGTATGAAATATCGATAGATTTATCGATATTTTAACCAAAAAAATATATATAGCCTGAAAAAGTTTGCTTTTGTATCCAGGAGAATGGTTGATCAATATTTTAGAATATACACCTTATTTTTTTTTAATAAAAATATTGAAACATGTTAATATTTCTAGGTATATATTTATCAGCTTTTTGATATTTTATTCAAATTACAAAATAGTAGAAAAGGTTTAAAAGTAAACTCTGTTACATTTCCTTTCATGTTTATAAGAATTTGGTCTCACTAAACCCAAAATGTAGTCCCAAATCATATTTTCGTTGTATTGGCTCTGATAACAGTTTTCGAAGTCCATGATGTCTAGATGAAAACGTTCTCCTTTTTCTTTTAAATACGCCTTCATGTTGTTTTTAAAGGTATTTAAATGACCATGTAGCATATGTACCCTTAAAGACATTCTGCAGCCCATAGTTTTAAAATCTTCTAACATGTTTTCAACTAGCTCTCGGTAATAGTCTGTGAGAGTACAAATTTTTCGTCTTCAATATTTTTATTTGAACTCTGAGATAAGCTTGAATAAGACAATTTTTTTAGGAGGTTCAGGTGCTGGAAGGTGTGGGTTATGAGAGATTGGAGCCGAAGACTAAGCAAAATCAGGACATTCAATGGGTATTGCATTTTTCAGCAGGATTAACTATGCAAAAATAACAGTCACCGACGTGGTCTTTTGGCTATCGCCAAATTCTTGGTGCTGCGAATTTCATACTCCGTTTTTCATCTCGATACCAACCTAAATTAAATAAAGATAACAATAAAAAATAGTTTATATTAAAGAAATGTTTTTTTTACTAAACAGTTCTGATAAAGAAATGTTTGGTAAAAAAAAAACATTTCTTGCCTTCTGAACATCATTTGCAATTACTGCAAGCAACATGTGGAGCCTACGGTATATCTAAATTACGAACAGGGCATTTAAAATAAGCTTCGTAGGCTTCACATTGTTTTCACACGTATTTAAAAAAAATGTTATCTCTCTTACTTTCAATAAATGTACTACCTATATAACTCAATGCATCAGCTTCATATTAACACTTTCTAGATGTCATTTTTACCTCTTTGAGTCTTCTAAAAAACAGTTAATTCTTGTTTATCACTTAGTAACATCAGTAGATGCTGTGTGACAGTTACGCCATGTTAATTTTTTCGCGGTATTTCTAAAAACGTCATGATGGCTATTGAATACTTTTTTTTCATTATACTAACTCTAGAAAAATTATTTATCGTCATAATCACCACAAAAGCAAACTTTTTAAGGAATATTGGTGTTTTTTCTTTATAATAAAGCATAGTGAATAGAAAAATCACAAAATAAACTTTAGGACAAAGACAATTTTTTTTTCTGTAGAGTTGTGTAATATACAGGCGAAAGTTTGTCAGTGCATTTGTTTGTCACCTCTTCACGCTCTAATAGTTGAACGGGTTTCGATAAAAATTGGTACACAGGTAGATCATGTCTTGGAATAGCACATAGGAATCCTATAATGAAAAATCCTATAATCCTATAAATGAAATGCGGAAAAATAGTTCTTATTTGTAACCGACTACTTTTTTTTCGACGCTGCCCGGATTGGGACATACTTACAGTAATTATGTTCGTGATATAAGGTTATTCTATTTCCAAATGCCACAGGCTACGTTTTATTCCCAAAATAGCTAGTTCTCAGTAATCAGTTTTGATTTCTATCCTCCTGTTACAAAATGCTTCATATTGCTTTTCATAGTTCCTTGAAAACATGCGGCCAAGGTTATTTCTGAATGGCTTTTATTTTGATAAGTTTCTATATCATATCGTGTTAGATCAGTTTCCGTTTCTATGAAATCGTGACGGTCCCTACTTGAAAGCTTATTGCGAAGCACTTTTTTCATAATTAGATTCTGGGAAAATACTTACGGTTTTATTCTGTTCAAAAGAATTTAGGTGAATAATAAAACCAATATGTATAAAAAAGTACCACATTAATATTCAAAAGGCGAAAAATATGTGTGTGTGTGTGTGTATGTTTGTTACTCCCTCATACTCAAAAGGCTCAACGGATTCAGATAAATTTTACAAAGATACATAGGTAGTAGTAAATTAAGAAGTTGAGAAATACTAATTTCACGCTGAGACGCTGGTGGCAGATACTACTTGTATAAAAATAACCTATCATGTTTTGGCGAATGGTTTGATATCTGTAGTTAAATCAAGCATTAAAAATTGTTGTAAATAATTAAATTTCGGCAAAATGCTTTGTCAAATCAATTGTTACAAATCGTCAATCTATCGGTGGGAAGAAGAAAACATATAGAAATATTAGCGTAATTTAAGAATTACTGAGTTATTATTTTCAAATGTGTTATGATTTTTATATGCCGTAAAAAACGTTAGGTCACTCGCCCACGGCGACTTTTTGTAGCGATGCTGTCGCGCGTTGTAGGCGCGTCTTAGTCGCATAGTCGCATTTGCAAGCGCTATAGAAAAGATGCCAACGCTCTGCTAACGCGCTACATCATCGCGACTGTTTTTTTTTTATTGTTGATAGGTTCGCGCTTGACCGCCATCTCACCTGAAGGAAAGCGACGATGCCGTCGACGATGGAACGCGCTTACTTAAAAGAAACCTATTCACTCTCGACTTTTAAAGATTCCCGGGTTGTAGCTATCAGGAAACACAGACTCCGGCAAGGAATTCCACTCCCTAGCCGCACGCACAATGAATGTGTTAAAACGTTTTGTGCGTGTTGGTGGGATATCCACCATATATCGGTGGCGCATAGCCGTACGTCTGGTAGTCCGATGATGAAACGGGCTAGGCACTAAATTAGGTTATGCAATTCCGACGCACACTCACGTATCTATGCAAACGCGCTACAAAAAGTCACCGTCGTCGGCCTTAAGGTACGAAACAAATAAAACTTATAGAATTAAATGTCAAAGTAACTGGGACAAACGTCATTCCGTACTATAAATACTTTAACATAAACTATAGAAAAACACGATTATATTTTATTTACTACAATTATTTTAATGTATGTTGCAACGGAAGGCGGTCTTTGTGGCATTTATCGCCACAGGGCCAGCTTGTAAGTGGAAAATAGAAAACTAAGATGTGTTACACCCTGATACCCAAGCTATGATTAAATCTTGTAATAAGTGTTTCATTCTCTAAGTTGACTAAGACAAAACATACCGTACCGTACCGAGTGTCATCATGTGTGTCTTTATATCGTATAAGCAAAAAAAAAACAAAGTTTTACAAATTGACAGGTTTTCTGTCAAATTTTTATATTTGTAAGAATACATGTCGAGTCGGTCTAAAAAAAATACCAACGAACTTATTTACGAAAACATTTGAATTTTTTATGAGACAAAAACCCCTTATCTACACACAAAATGTGAAATCCCCTTTAGCCAGATATGACCCTATTACAACGACATTGGTTTTTATTACACAATATTTCAAGATCACCCTTGCTATCATATTACTTGGGATATTTCTTATTAAAGCGCCTTGTTTAGTTTTACGAGCTGTAATAAATTAATATTGACATATTATTTTGTTTTAATAGAACATGTGAATTGTTCAATTTATTTTACTAAGTTTCTCTAGATAGAACATTACTGACATCCTGTGACTCGGAAAGCACGTAAAGCCGTTCGGATCTTCGAAAGTCATTCATTACCAGTGATCGGAATAGGTAGGGCTATTTAGGTTCATTGACCGCAAACGTTGATGTTAATATGGATATTCCACGGGATTCCGGCTGATACTACGGGATTTAATTAAATTTCATTCTTATTGTCGATATGTATACAAAAAAAAAATGTAAGCCAATAAGCGCATGATATGCGACGTTGTAAATTTTACGTCAACAGCACGCTAGAAAACTTTTTGCCAAGCGTGTGACGTTGCCGCTTGGTTGAGACGCGTACAGATACCGGCACGGATCTTAGCGCTCGGCTAATCTTTCATTAGTCCCGAAGGCAAGATAGTTTTTTTTTTTATAGTTTTACTACTTTAAAACCAAATCACGGAACTCGGGGAATATCCATATTATTCTAACCTATAGAACGGAATACATACACACACACACACACACACATACATTACAGATAGTCAGATACCAGAAGTCTGAACATCAGTCTATATAAGGAGTATCGTGTTGCCTAGTAGTAGATTGTAGAGGTCTGATAGACAGTCGCTCTATGTAAAACACAGGTATTCCGCATCCGTTTAGATTGGAAGCCAAACTCAAGCCAGTTCGGGCTTGCGCCCGCCCGGTAACCATCCGGCTCGAGCCCAAGTCGTCAACGGCGCGCACTGTTCCACGCGCGCCTCAAGGAGATGTCAGCAAACCGTATGGACCCAGCGAAGCCTACTGGGACCGAGGGTCTGCTCCTAAAAGGAAGACTCAGCCCTGGTATGAAAGGCAACGAAGGAACAGGAGTGGGTTTTTAGTCAGTAAGTCTCTCCGCCCAAGAGCGGAGGATATCATTGAATGATTTTCCCAGCTAAAAAAAAAGCCCAAGCTAATTGGAGAAAGACTAAGCAGATAATTTATTCTTCTTCGTTGCCCTCTTCCCGTTACGCGGGGTCGGCTTTTCAATTCGCAATTTAATTTTATTAAAGAAACTGTTAGCCATGGTTCCTCATGTTTACGACATGTACGTATATAAACGGACAGATGTTTGAACGGATATATCGACAGTGTTTAAACGATGCCCGGCACTATAATTTCCCGTTGTATCGTTAGTTAGATTTAATTTAATCTATATTAGATAAATGAAATTAATAAATGAGGGAGAGAATTTTATATCTTACCATAATGTTTATTACTTTAGTCGTCTTGGATTATCTGGATAGGCAACACGTACCTACATACGGTCATAACGTATTGGTTGTAGGAAAAGATTTTTTTTTTTTGGAACCGATTAAAAAAAATACAACCGACGGCAAGGGTGGGTTCCGGTTTTGTTTCTTTGTCGTTATTTAATACCGTTTTGCAATTTTTGGTGTTTTTTTTTTAATGAAATCGGTTGTTTATTTTGTAAAAAGTTTTTTATTTTACACTTTTTACTGTAGTACCCCTCTGCGAAACCGTGAAATTGTGTGCGAGATCTATAGTAAGATGCCGATAGATAGAATATAACCGTAACAAGTGCCTAAAAAGTTCAAAGAGTTCCTCAATTTCTCCAATATCCTATCATCAGATTTTAACCTTGGGGCCATGTAATTACCTGGACTAAAAAATAACCAAAAAAAAAGATACTGACGTATTAAAATTAATTACTTATATTTATAATAACGTAAATTATTTAGTATTTCATGCACAATCGTAACACAGCAGGTGCTCCCTGCGTAGTTACTAATTCATTATATCCATTATATTATACAAGTACAATTCCTGGCATTAAATTATAAACTTTTTAACTTTACCAATTAAACGCAAAATTATGCAATTGCTTGTTGAATATACATTTGTACCAATGACAGCTGCTGACGCGTATTTTGTAGTAATATGTCACATTCATTTTGCAATATTTTTCTTTGCAGAAATTGAGTTTTAAAGACAGCTAAAGGTTACCGAAGCCAGTCTTTCGGTCACCGTAGGGCTAGATGCTATCAAAATGGACGAGAACTGCTAGGCCCGCTGTTAGCTAGGGCTGCGGGATTGTCGGAAAGAGTTAACATAGCCTGAAACGCTAAAGGCCACTGAAGGGACAATTCGTGACTAGGCATTTAAACAAACATTTTTACAGATTATGTTAAGGCGTATAGTCCCTTGAACCATCTGGCCGAAATTATGTGAACGCAACTCTCGCACTCGCCTAGGCGGCATTACGCAAATCTGTGCATTTATTTGCGGCCAGCAGCGCCCGTAAAGCGCTTTAAATCCATTTTCTCTGCAAGATATTGATTGATTTACATATGCAATGTTCACTTTGATGAATATTTAAGCACCAATTTTTATGTGTAAAATTGTTTCTAAAGATCCAAGCCGTTTCGAAGGAGTAGGGAAAAGTTGCAAAAAGTTGCGAAATTGCTAAATATTTTTTTTTTTTTTTGACAAAGTATTAATTCCACGAAAAAATCAAATGTTGATATTATTGTTCATTAATCTATAATATACATATATTTTTTTCAAACCAATTGATCTAGCCGCTACGGAGGAGTAGGCCTCAGAAAATCACTGTTTTATGGCACTTTTCGGGCGCTTGGCTCGGGCGATTTTTATGGTAATGAGCTTTATGTTCATATATGATCTGCGGGATTGCCTAAAAGAGAAACCGTGGCTCTGAAACACTAAAGGACAACTAAAATAACACGGTGGGTTTTATTCAGTAAAAGTGTGACACTACCTCTCGCTCCATCCAGAGCGCAAGAAGTAATTTGATAAGATAGCTCAGAAAGCTGTCCAACTTAAATCGGACTATCGGATCTAATATCGGACGTGTCCGCCAAATGCCGATAGAGCAATGGGCCGGTAAAACACAAAATGGTGCCTTAAAATTGCAAGAGGGAGTCGAGGCAGCCCAAGGAGAAGGCGGGACTTAGGTATATGTCTGGCAAGAAATGGCTCAGAGCCAGGAACAATAAAATATCTGTCCCACAACACGCAGCGCAGTACCTAATCGGTCAATCATTACCCCACCCGCCCGTCCGTCATGATGAAGTTGGCTGGCCTGGCCCCATCAGTACGCTGATCGCGAATTGCTTTTACCGTGCTTGACTCTGATTGGTTAAGAGCTTGGAGCTGGCCAATCGTAGTGCTGAATGTCATAAACGTGTCGATCGCGTTAGGTAACGCAAAATAAATAGGCACTTGGATAACAATGCGTACCAAGGAGGGTAATGTGACACCGCGTAATAAGAAAAAATGAAGACAAAGAAGAAAATATTATATTCTTAGCACTTTCGCAAGGATAGTCGGAAAATTTGATGTAGGAACTCGGTGTTGCCAATTTAAGGGCCAAGCGCCCGAAAAGTGCCCTAAAACAGTGATTTTCTGAGGCCTACTCCTCCGTAACGGCTAGGTCAATTGGTTTGAAAAAAATATATGTTTATTATAGATTCATGAACAATAATATCAACATTTGATTTTTTCGTGCAATTAATACTTTTGTCAAAAAAAAATATTTAGCAATTTCGCAACTTTTCACAACTTTTCCCTACTCCTTCGAAACGGCTTGGACCTTTAGAAACATTTTTACACATAAAAATTGGTGGTTAAATATCCTTCAAAGTGAACATTGCATATGTATATCAATCAATATCTCGCAGAGAAAATGGATTTAAAGCGCTTTCCGGGTGATGCTGGCCGCAAATAAATGCACAGATTTGCGTACTGCCGCCTAGGCGAGAGCGAGAGTTGCGTTCACATAATTTCGGTCAGATGGTTCAAGGGACTATACGCCTTAAAGAGTTCTGATATACTAACTAATGATGCGGAGTCTTGAGTTATGTAGAAAATAGTAATCCATTAGTCATAGACTAGTTCACATTGGTTCGCCAGTTAGTGGCCAGTCCAATTAGGTTAGTGGTGTGACGTCGATGTAATCGGTCTCTTTGACGCATAGCCATCACTCACTTTGTTTGTATGTTTAAAGAATGTGAGGACTTTTTAATTTGTTTAAGGGTTTACTGAGAAAGAGGGTGTAATATCGATGTATCATCCGCTTGTTATCAGATATATTATCTATAGAAGAATTTTATCTGTATAAGAAGAGGTGGTCGCACTATCGTGTTGAGCCTTTTTTAATATGGCCTGTCCCAATGCTGGGCAAAGGCCTCCTTCCTTTATTTTCGTATATAGCCTACAGATACAGGAGGATACAGGAGAACAATAGTGTGGAGCAACGTTTAAGAAAAATCTCTCTCTAAACAATCAGAATGTTTGTGGTCTACCTTAGCCCTTTTATTTTGTAGCCATTGAAATACACTTTGTATTTCAACGGAAATAGAAGGGCTTATTGTTATTTTTTGTATCTATTTACTTTATCTAACTAAACAAAAACTACTTCCATCAAAAAAACGAAAACTGCTTCCCTCAAAAATAACATTACCAAAAAGGCCATCAAAACTAAGCGATTAGTTTTCCATAAAATCGCAAGCCACGCCAAACGGATATGGAAAAAATATAAAAGCTCGTTCACTATAAAGAAAACACAGATTATAGCGAGGTGTTTTCTTCAAAAGAACCGGCTTTTACTTTCATGGGAGTGATTGACCTCATGGTCATGACCGTGAACAAATCGTGAACGTCTTTCATGTGGCCTTTAGGCAGGAAAGTCATTACTTAATGCTTGTATACCGAAGAAAGTATTTTCTGATTACATTCAGCGAGAAACAAACGCCATTTACTTAACATTTTTGTGCTAATTAATGCACTGATTGGTTTATAAAAATAAAGTTTTTTTTTTTAATTTCTTGTATAATAAATAAAAATGTTCTAATTGACGTGTTACGTTGCTAAAAAGGAAAGTTTAAATTGGGCAATAATGTAGTCTAAAAAGTATCGTGAAGTTATAACTTGAACCAATCAATCTTTTCCTTGAATAGAGACATAAAATATATGAAAAATGTTACGGTACAGTCGGTTCTGATGATAAAATATCCGAATTGGCCATACTTTGTATGGTAGAGTCGTAACTCGTGTACTTCGCACAATGGCCGTAAATGAAACAACTCCAGCTGTTTGCAAAACGGAAATATGAAATGTCAATGTTTGTGTTTTAACCGGTTTAAGTTTGACTTATATTACACTTGGCTCTTCAACAAACTTAGTAAGTATGTCTACACTAATATGTATTACAAAGAGGAAGAAATTGTATTTTTGTTTGTAATGAATAAACTCAAAAACTACTGAGCCGATTTCGAAAATTCACCCTGGGTAACATAAGCTATATTTATTGCCCGTGCGAAGCCGGTATATGGTGAGAACTTATCAAATTACTCCTCTCGCTTTTGAGCCAAAAAAAAGTGAGTTAACTAAACCCTATCCGTATTTCTCCAGTTGCAATAATGCTAAAACCGCTGTAAGACTACTTAGTATTAGCCAAATCTTAAAATTGATCACTTCATGTAATGTCCATTGTCCAAAACTAGCCAGATCGTTTAAACGTTAACATTTGACGACATGTCAATCCTCGTTTGACAATGTCATTGTTGTTAGATTCTCATATCTCAGATTCTCACCTATATGATAATAAAAGGTCTAAAGTAAGTAGGTCAAACGAGGATTGAAATATCATCAAACTTAAACGTTTATAACGATCTGGGCGGTTTCATTTGGAAATATCATGAAGTGATGAATTGCTGCAATCTGATCACGACATACTTATCTATGTTTTACATAAGTACACGGTTTTAAATTTGCTGCAACAACATCTAAAGAAACCAAATCAAATGCCTGCACAATAACATCTGATGACGACTATTATCTACGGATATAAACAAACCATTGGAATGTTGTATTGTCTTAAGAGCTAAACAAAACAATATTGATCTTAAATATGTCTAATGATTGGTCAAATGCTGGCATTCAGCTGCATGTAGGTGTAACACTGGAATCTAAGCTCACCATAATTAAATCTCCTCAATTGTGTCTCAAAAAAAAGTAACTTTATCTTAGATCACAAATGGAAAGAATTTTTTTAAATCCATTTAATGTTAAGTAAGTTAAAAACTTTTCAAATCTGGTGGAAGGGGAAACTGTCAAGTAACGGAATAAGAATGCACACAACGAAATATGACGTCATTAGGTTAGGTGCATACAAGAGAGATATCAAGATGTTCTTACCGCGCCCCCACTCTTCCACATATCAATATTTGCAATGCTAATTGCTGTTATCAATTTGATGCTGTTTTCAGAAAAAGATTGCAGGGTACTAACCAATTAGGAAAAGGTGAACAATACTATCGATTTAACGACGCTTAAATTTTAGACTCGTATAAACTTCATCTGAAATAAGGATTGAGGATAATCATAATGGCAACGGCTATTTGCAACAACATTAATAGTTGACTGAACAGAGACAAAACAATCAGCTAAACTGAATAAGTGTTTTCTTACTATAGCAGAAACATTAGCCATTAGCCAAAATAATCGCTTAGATTGTATCTATCATTGTACAAAATTCAAAATAGGACGTTCCATATCAACCGCGCAGATCAACAACATGTTTGTTCACTCGAGCAAGTTAAATATTCAAAGGTAAGTCCCGTCTACTCATTTATTAGTCTGAGGCCATTTGTCGCCAAGCAGTCTGGGTGATAGATGCGACACCTTCGTTTATTGCTCTTTCTTAACTCTTTATTTGTACAAAGAAAAGAAAAAGATGGGCTATTTCTTTTTGGTATTTTTTTCTCAATCATTACTTTTTCTTTTGAGCCTTTGTTGTGGTTTGGACATGGACAAATGACACTCCCATTTGTAACTGTCCGAAATTAACAAGTGTGCTAATTACGGATGCTTTTAATTATTAAAACACATGTTTTGGACATGCAAACACTGAATTAGTGCGACACTGTGCGTATTTTACAAACAGGATCAATTTCAGAACCTCGTATACAGTATAGGTTCTTACCGATGTATATTTGTGACATCAGACATGAATGTTTTTGACAATGTTAGTATAGCTGAGAGTCCTCGCCACTCTTCTAACGTAAATATTAGAGACCGACCAAGGTACGGTTTCGGCCCGAAAGGCGCAGAATTTTCTGCTCGACCGAAAATAGTGTCTTAAAGCTAATGGTTGTGATAGATAACTAAAAACTGATGGGCTCGTTCGTCTATGTATGTTATAATTCTTATTTTATCGTCGATTTATTCGATTAATTCTATGTAATTAGGTATAGTTAGGAATATCTGTTTCGAAATATCATTTTTATATTTTGTCCGTTTTTTGGTATCACATCAGTTTCGGTTTCGTTTAGGCCGAAACTGCTGTAAATCGTGTTCCGGTCACTGGTCAGTCACTAGTTTACTATAATTATATAGAAATTATAATTGAGTTACAAAAGCGCTGTATATGGCAAACATTGTCATTTCCAATATGACTCAGCATTGCTTAGTTATCGCATTATTATTATATACAAAAGAACCACTGGAACCACAAATGGGAAACTTTTATATTTCTTTTGTTTAAGAATTTGTTGTTGATGTTTTTTGCATTAGACAAGTAGATTGACATGAATTTTCAACCTCAATCCTCTATAGGTTCCCCAACAAATGCAAAAGCTTCCAATTATCTCTTCCGAAGCAATTCAATCAAAGCAAACACTCCAACACCACCACAAAAGGCGTTAATTAAGTCCTAGAGGTCTGAAATCTTCTTCAAAAATCACTCGACCTACATTTCCGTCCTGAAATATCCGCTCCGAATGACAGCAGGCTTCATTAGAACTCTTCATTGAAGCAAAAAGCGTACACAAACGGTCACTCATTACAGCCATCGCAAAAGTCGGTGTAACGAACGACTTGACATTTACCACACCTGCTGAAAGAGAAACGTAGGGGCTTGTATTCATTAAGTTATTTGAGGCTTTGTTCATATCACTTACTATAAAAATAACGAACGATGGAACCATTTCACACACATTTCATAAAATTCTTCCAATGTTTATGCATCAACACAACTTCACATATTTTCTTCTTCTATTAGTTATTTTGTTATTAGTTAGCCCTTTTCTAGCCCTATCATCTTTCGCACAATCTCCTCATCATTTCTTTGTTCTTTCTCCTTCCTTTCATCCAACTCAATACTCTCTATATACATTAAATCTTATAACATATTGTGATTTTCATATTTTTAATTTCCAACCACCGACCTACTAATACGTTAATAACTTTCTAAGTATTTAAAATTACAAAAATAAAATCA
This sequence comes from Mythimna albipuncta, assembly GCA_929112965.1. Taxonomy (NCBI): domain Eukaryota; kingdom Metazoa; phylum Arthropoda; class Insecta; order Lepidoptera; family Noctuidae; genus Mythimna; species Mythimna albipuncta. The sequence goes on from OV815973.1 coordinate 16,822,338, forward strand.
AAATTCAAATGTTTTTTTCTTCACATAGGCCTACATGCACGGTTCCAAGTTGGTCATTTTCTATGAAGAAGACCCGGCAAAAAACTCCATGAAGACGTAAAAAATCTCATAACCTACTACATATATATCATGTTCTGACAATTACTGTCTATTCTAGGTTGCCTGGAAGAGATCGCGGAATGTGATAAGGCATCCCATTGTACGTGTTTTAGATATTTAAAGATTTTCTTTGTTATGTTTGTATGTAACTACAATAAAGTATATTATAAATAAATAAATACAAACATTAATACTCGTTTCTATAACCGGTCTAAAAGAAAACTGAGAATAGATCCAGTAAAATGAACGTACATTATCTCTTACAAGTTGCAAACTTAAAGGTGTTGAAAAACTTAAAGACTTCTACTGTCTACGTATACAGTTCCACTGGCTTAATGTGCGACAGGATGAATAATGTATGAACATCTTTCCTTATTCACTGTCCAATTTACCGATGTTACCTAAGGGAATGGTAAACAAACAGAACTACACTTCCTCAACACTTCGGTGACGCTTAAATCCAATATAATTTGCTCCGAAATGAAACTTCTTTCACTACTTATAGGTAAGTTGACTTGTCGTGTTGTCGGCTTAAAATAACCCCATACATTTCCCATGGGCGACGTAAAAGGCTGGTGGGGTTATGTCGAGAGGTCGAGCCTACCTGTGTACGTGTAACTAGGCTATCTATGTTTGTCATGCGAGGTACTGTTGATATTATAGCTATAGCCAACTCATTATATACCTACATATTTACAAACGCTAAAGACCGCTTCGGACGGAGAACACCTATCATCAATCAATTAACTTTGACTTGTGCTGGTCATAGACCCGATACCACCCAATTCTCCTTCTAGATAATACATACACATATTCCCAAATATTCAAAAGATGATGGACCCGTAACTAACCGTTTTGAATTGTTAGAAGCAGAAAGGTGAACACACTGCTCATCTTTGTGATATAAGGTACTAATGACTAAGGTCTGCTTTCCGCCCTTAGTCATTAGTGGATCATTCTGTCTTTTTGATATAACATTTTTATTAACACCCACTGCTAAAACGAAATAAGAAGACTAATTATTAGCGGATAGGATAATATGTCTTATAATAAATAATCATTCATGCGTAGTCCCAATTTCTGGTACAATTACGGATCTACCTACCTACGTAAAAGTTGCGGAGTTTCAGTATTAGGTGCTAGCGATAAAACTTATTCCAACCTTCGTGTCAATCACCTTTGTATCTGATTATAAGTAATCTATCCAGCGACCCGTGATGAAAATATATGGCGATACGGGTCTAATAGAAATATTTTATCAGAGCAAAGATTTTGGTAAGTAGATTTTAGCAATATTCCTTAATGAAAAGAAATTAAGGGAGATCGTCTGAATTAAATATAAAAAAAGATAATGTAAGCTCAGGAATCACTCTACAATCGTAAAGCGCACTGAAATTAAACAACTACTTCACAAATGATGAGACAATAAACGACGAATATTCTATTCATAGATAAAAATAATACAATAGATGTAGTGTCAAAATCATCAGTACTACAGGAAAATTAAGAACGAAGTGTTTAGCTGGCCTAAAGACTGAAACTTAACAGGTTAACATCCTAAAAGGAGACCTAGCCCCGACTGTGACAGAAAACCGGCTGAAGATTCATCATCAGTTGTCTAGTACCCATAACACATGCTCTGCTTAGCTTGGGACTAGACGGCGCTGTGTGAGAGTTAGTGGGATATTATTATATAATATATATTATTATAACTCCGTAACGTTTTTCCCAACTAGCTTGGGGTCGGCATCCAGTTTATTCGGATGCAGCTGAATATCCGTGTTTTATATGGTGCGACTGCCCATCAAATCTCTACAACCCAGATACTAGGCAACACTATACTCCTTGGATAGACTGATGATCAGACATTCTGGCGTCTGACTAAATGTAACTACTATCAGACTACGAATGCAAACCACAACCGATGGTTTTACGTGCTTTTCGGGGCACTGGGTGTTAGTAATATCCTAGATAAACCTAGAAAAGTACATATGGACGTTTCACAAGATTCATCGAAGTTCCCCAACATCATTTCGAAACCAATTGCTGATTACTTAAAAGCGTTGACAAAAGATGCTATGCAAGTAGACGAAGTAGACATAGCTGTGGAAGGAATGTCATTGCCAAAAACAACGAAAGAAGCGTAATAGAATTTAAAGCTCTCTCATCGAATTTGTTTTGTAAAGTAATAGGATGCGGGGAAGCGGGTTCAGGGAATAAAGCCGGGTCAACAACCTCAAATACTCCTTTCCCTGATTTACCCCAATGGGACCCGTTACTGGTTTATATATAATTCTAGGTACTCTCCTGTATACGGAAGTAATTTGCCAAACATATTTCCAATTTAACACAGACTTGGGGTGATTTCAGGAATTTGAACTCGGTATGTTTTTGTAATCAAGGTTATGTGTCTTTCAATTAAAGGTACACATAAAAGTACAGAGGCGGACTTAATGCCTTGGGCATTTTCTTCCAGTCAACCTTTGGGTGGTGCAGAGAAAAACAGTGGTAGGTGCAATAAAAAAAAAAGAAAGAGATAAGGTGATTCCAAGAATTTATATACTATTAAACCATAAATATTAAAATACACTTACAATAATATAATATATACATACTCAAATTAATAAACTACATACATATAATATACCCTAATATAATCAAACAATTGGTTCAAATCGACAATTGGAAAACTTTAACGCTGTGATGATACTACTGCCAACCTCTTGCGAATTATCTCGCGAACTTTAGCTTTGAATGCTAATCGGTTTGTTGCCATCCTGATCTCCTGGGGGAGCGCATTCCACAAAGAAATCGCTTGAACAAAGAAAGAATGATGAAGAAAGTCAGTATGGTGAATGGGACATTGAAGTAGGCGGTTATGAGATGAGCGCAGATTTCTATTGTGGTTGGCGCAAATATATTTTAGGTAATATACATGAAAATATTGCGTTTTGAAATATCACGGCGGTTGACGTTATAGCCTGATATAAGCAACATAGACGATTTTTTTTTTGACTATTGAGAATCTAATGAGTTGATTTTATTGTAAAAATTACAAAGTTTATTGTAATACCGCTGATATTACAAGGCTAAAGTTTGTGAGTGTGTATATATGTCTTTCTTACACGGGTAAATCATGTCCTGGAAGCTATTCCTAATGTGAACATAGGATAATTTTTATCCAGGAAGTGCGCGTTCCTTAAGGATAATTTTCTACTTTCACGCAGACGAAGCCGCTTGCAGAATCTAGTTATCACCTATATATATTTTTATGCTTCTAACATAGAAATCGCACCATGGAAAGAAGCATTTAGCATATAAAATTAAAAGATATACAAAAAAGTACAACAATATGAAAACAATATAATAGATACTTTGAAACACTCACAAAGATTTAAAAAAACCGGCCAAGTGCGAGTCGGACTCGCCCATGAAGGGTTCCGTAGCACCAAGTAACATAATATAAAAGTTCTTGTATTGTGTTGTAACTTTGATCGATGTTTTAATAATAGTGTATTTTTTTCGATTTATGACGCATTAAAAAAAAACTACTTACTAGATTTCGTTCAAACCAATTTTCGTTGGTAGTTTTTATAGTAATGTACATCATATATTTTTTTTCAGTTTTATCATTCTCTTATTTTAGAAGTTAGAGGGGGGGGGGACACATTTTACCACTTTGGAAGTGTCTCTCGCGCTAACTGTTCAGTTTAGAAAAAAATGATATTAGAAACCACAGTATCATTTTTGAAGACCTATCCATAGATACCCCACACGCAAGGGTTTGACGAAAAAAAAAAATTTGAGTTTCAGTTCTATGTATGGGGGACCCCCAAAATTTATTGCTTTTTTTCTATTTTTGTGTGAAAATCTTAATGCGGTTAACAGAATACATCTACTTACAAAGTTTCAACAGTATAGCTCTTATAGTTTCGGAAAAAAGTGGCTGTGACATACGGACGGACAGACAGACAGACAGACATGACGAGTCTATAAGGGTTCCGTTTTTTGCCATTTGGCTACGGAACCCTAAAAATGGACATGGGCAGGCCATGTAGCTAGATCACATGACGAAAACTGGTCCAAACAAATAGCAAAGCGGACGGACCCGAAAAGGAAACTCCTCTTCTAAGTCGTACACTCTCGACAGAGTGGTTGTGGTCATGTCTCGGTCGAGTCCTGCACCCCCCGCCTCTCTCGCGTTAATGCTGCAGTTTGTCACCGATTTGATGAGGTCCCGTCCACCATGTTGGAGAGAAAAACAAACGCAGACAGGGAAGACCTCAAGAAAGATGGTCCTATAAGGTATTAAAGTGGCAGAGCAGACATGGCTGACAATGGCAAAGGACCGAAAAAGTTTGCACAGGCTGGAGGAGGCCTTTACCCGAAGATGGGTTCTTAATTAAATTAAATTAAATATAAGATTTTAATAAACGCTAAATTACAATTAAGGAATGAACAGGTTAGTTACTGACAAATATTGTGGATGAAATTTGTTTATTAATCATTTCTAAGTATCTTTTTAAGTTTACTAAACAGTTAAAACAAATAATTTTATGGAGGGCCTATAGAGCTATACTTCCCCGAATTATATGAGACAGCTGTTCTATCCAAAGACAATTCGATTTAGCAAAGCTAAGCCAGTTTGATCCTTAGTTACGTGACGATATAAAATTCAATTGTGTTCTAAGACAGGTGCTATTAACGTGCCTCGACAGCGCCACAGGAGAAATACGATATTCTGGTGTCTTAGGTAATACTGGCCAATAAGATGAAGAGGGTATACTCATTGATTTTTTGTAGAGGAAAAATCTGTTAAGAGCACATTTTGAATTGAGATATTTGCAAACCCACTACGAAAGACACAATGAATATGTCATAGCCAAATCGAAGAAATTGATCTCTTCATAATATGGCCAACTAAAACCGGTCAGATCGTTTTAAATGTTTTTTGATGATATTTCAATCCTCCTTTGGCCTTCTTTCTATAGACCTTTTATTAGCATAGAAATCCTACATCAATGATATGGCCAAACTAGGATTGACATATCATCAAATGTCAACGTTTAAACGATCTGGTCAGTTTTAGTTGGCCATATATCATGAATTGTTCAATATTCTCAAATCTGGCCACGACACATATATTGAATAGGAGTACTATCTTCTGCCAGCGGCTTCACCCAAGTGAAAGTAGCAATTTATTACGAGGGAACTTAAAAGATTAAAAGTATCCAGAACATAATTTAGCCGTGTGCCAAATTACACCTAAACCCGTTTAGCCGTTTGAGCGTGAAGAAGTACAAAACATGCATCATAGAAACTTTCGAATTGAAATATTAGTATGATATGGCTAGTAAAGAAATGAATAAGGATCGAGAAGTGGGTTGGTGAAGATATAGATGATATGCACGTAGAAATAACAGCCACAGAATGATGGTAAAGATATGAAAGTGTAGAGCCAACACCATATGTATAACTCAAACAAAAACCTATAAATTCTCACACGTGACATATAAAAATTAACAAACCACAAGACTTTACTAAACAATAATCTATAAACAAATTAAATCTAGTTATCGTCATTTATAGTCAAGCTTTTATAACTTGAAACAGGCGACGTGGCTTTCATGATCTTCCATCATGCTTTATCTACCAACCAATTAAAAAGTTAATAAAACCTTGTAAATGCTAGCAGAGAATAAACAAGCAAGACTGCGACTAGACTACAAATTTGCGGAAAAAACGTCGTCAAAATGCTACGATGAGTTATGTTACAATACTTTGTCCAATTTATGCTCGGAGAGATTTATGCCCGAGTCTCCGTTCTGCATAGCTAAATAGTTCATGTTTTTGCACAGACTGTATACATTGTTAAAGGAAACCATTAACACTGTAAAACTCTTCAAATTTTTAAATATATTTTACCTTAACTTCATAATTTCCTTCCTTTCATAAGTCATTGTTTCAATGCCACGTCTTTGAAATATAATTTCGTCATGAATGGTAGGAAAAATCAATATATTACTCTGCCCAGATGCTGTTATTAATAAATTTATTACTATAAAGTTAAGAATAAATTTATTAACTTTACCAAGCTAAAAGCTTGATAAAACAAAATAGTCATGTGATTTAGAAAGTACAAAAAAACAGCTTCATTAGTCCATACAACTGTAGTTAAAAACATATTAGAGAAAGGTTAATCATTATTACATTGTGAGAGTACCATTTCTATAGGCACGACATAAATGTAAGCATAGGTTCTGTCTAAGTGTGAGTGTGTCTATGCTCTAAGTTAGAGGTTCTGTACCTGATGCAAGATGAATCACGTACGGAGCAACGTCATTTGATAGTCTTGTTATGGAAGGCTTGGCTTAAGTCGGATGAATGAAGTACAGATTGTGAAAGGTAAATTAGCAATAGGTACGTAATGGCTACTGTTCATAAGTGGGTAAATAATGTTTATGCTTATGATTATGACCCAAAAGTCATGTTTTCTTTCAAAACCGAATTTGCAAATAGGTTTTGAAATTACTGCCAAACTATTTATTAATTTTATTTACAAAAGTGCTGTAAATCGACCGTTTATTCAAGCTACTGTCAAGAATTAAAAAGTGCAATTACCTCCAACAATAAGTTATTTCACAGAAGATGTTTCAATTGAAGACAAGAAAGCAGTACCTACAGCAAAATTTATCGCAAACAACCATTCTTTCACTCCAGGATTCGTTCAAGATAATAAGCAAGCCCGCAACCCTAAAATCCCCACATTTAATTGAATCTGCTAGTATCTTAACCATAAAGACGTTATCTAACCCTGCACGACCTGGCTTCGAGGCTCCGAATCTCCAAGGATACCCTAACGACCTGCCAGCAAAGCCTTATCATGTTCCACAAGATATTACACCGAGCGAAGAGAATATTATATGTACACTTAATTTTTTCGGATTATATTATAACGTAAGAAGAGGAGCCGCCTTTATTTTGCCTCCCTCATAAAAAACTGCTCACATTTTTCTACGCGCGACAGGGCTATTAAAAAAAAATCGTCTGTGAAATTTTACCAAGGTAAATTAAATTGGTAATATGCTGCCTGAGCTCGGTATGTTTTAAGAAATAAGAAAAACAATGATGTAGTCGGTTCAAATGTTGATTGCATTTACAAACATAACTTTAATTAAACAGTCATGCGTATACATGATATTGTTGTTATTATTTTCTTAGTTTATACTCAAGCTTCAAGCATATTGAATCTTTATAAAAATGCAAAAGCGAACTAGGTTTATTTTCTAACAAGTTTCCGAGAAATTTTAGTAACGCTACTTAGAAACCTTTACTTTTAATTGTAAATTTGTATTAGCATACACAAACCATCAAGGTTTACACAAGTTATCTTAATAACAATGGAAAGGAAGACGGAATAATGTATTAAAAACCTTCAATTTTAAATCGCATTCATTTAACTAATACGAGCAGTACACGGTACAAGGTAATATCCTGCTTATGAACAACCTTCTAATCAGCTGCTTATCTAGATAATCTACATATTTGTAAGACTTGCAACTTGCATTAGAATTCAAAGACACTCATGCAGATATGAAAAAGACTGTACCTTATCTACGAGTTATATTTACATGTTAACGGAGACTAATTTGGAATAAAAGTTGATCTAAGGCTGAAGTAGACGATATAGAAATGGCAATGATTGAACTTATTGGGGTTGACATGTTCTTGATTGGAAACCGCGAATCTAAAATAGTTGCAAAGTGACTTGTAGCAGCTGGATGAGAAAAGCCAGGTATACCAGTGCTTCAGGAATGGTAGAAAGAATCGCCACAGCCCTGACAAGCAAAGGGCAACTGAAGTAACACAAATGGGATTTAATCAGTAAAAGTCTGACAACCCTTCTCGCTCCACCCAGAGCCATAGAAGTTATTTGATGACATTCCACCCCAAAAAAAAGGTATAATGGCGTAGTTCCAGCTTCGATGCAGTTACACCTACATGGGTATTGTGTGAGTTGCTAAAAATAAAACAAACTCTCTTGTGGCTTCATTTTCATATAGCTTATAAGTTTCCACTAATTAATAAACTCAGGTAAATTAAAGACACGTCGTTGTTCTACGGAACTCGAAAGCATGTTTAATAAACCATTTACCATATCAATGTTTACCGTACATTTCCTCGGCACATGTGATGCGGTCACCTAGGGCGTGTCAAGGATGTACTGCTCCAGTTATTACTTCAGACCTTCGAATGCAAGGACCATGCTAACTGTTACTTATTGGCCGAGAATTTCTAATTGCAGTGTGTTTTTTACCTTGCAAGTCGAGTTGAAAGCGTAATTATTTAAAAAGACTGCACTTTTTTTACTGCAAAAAATGGTATTGAAAAGGCAACTTTCAAGTTTGATTCTTGATAGTAGACAATTAGACATATTGCTGCAGGCCAAATGAATCCTAACTAATATCATAAATGTGAAAGTGTGGATGTTTCGATGTTTGTTCCTTAATCACGCAAAAACGGCTGAACGGATTTGGATGAAATTTGGCATGCATATAACCTTTGACATGGAAAAGAACATAGACCTTTTATCCCGATTCCTTAAGTACCTAATGCCACGCGGGCGAAGCCGCAGGCAAAGGCTAATAGAATAATTAAAATAGAACTAATAATAAGTATTCCACAACTTTCACACAACGTCATCTAGTCCCAAACTAGGCAGAGCTTGTGCTATGAGTACTAGACAAGTGATAAACAGACGTACTCATATATTTCTAAATATATACATCATCATATCCGACGAAAGACGTCCTCTGTTGGACATAAGTCTCCCCCAAGCGTCGCCATAATGACCGGTTTTTTTTTTAATTGGTATAAACTAGTGCTGACTGCGATCCCACCTGATGGTAAGCAGTGATGCAATCGTTGATGGTGAGGCGCACTGTTTACTAAGAGCCTATTCACTCTTGCCTTAAAGACACCTAAATTATAATCAGACGGGAAGACCGCAGCGGGAGGGACTGGATTAATTTTAATCCAGTCCCTCGATGTACGCGGTATAAACGACGAGGCGAACCGCTTGGTCCGGACCGTAGAGGTTTCAACAACATTAGGGTGGATACTCGCTGTTCGTCGGCTTGTCCGATGGTAGAAGTGAGATGGTGGAATCAAGTCATGTAATTCCTGCGCACACTCTCCATCGGATTCCGCGACTCTGTCCAGGTCATCGGAATCGCCAAACTTAAGTGGCAATTAGCAGGGCACATTGCACGCAGAATATATACATACCATAGATAAATTACACCCAGACAGAACAACTAAACGTGCTTATCACATTATAAACATTTGTCTTAGGTGGGAATCGAATCCACGACCCGCGGTATAGCAGTAAGAGCCACTAACCAGTAGACCAACAGGCCAGCCAATGAAAAGAATACTGAAGCCTTTACACCAGTGGACGCTTTGCCTATCTACAGACTTTGCAAGATATTATCAAGAACGGAAAGAGCATATTACAGTGCCATTACCGCTTCAGATTTAATTTTCTCATACCCGTGAGACAAATAAACTATATTAAATTATGAACGCTTCCGTTACCATTAAACAATATTTTCCTGCAAACATGAAGTATTAGTAGTAGTAGAAATATTAGAAGTATTAGTTGTGTATTGGAGAGTAAGCTCTCCAGTATTAAAAGATGTTTGACTTCAGGCCTTTGCTTCTATTTAGTGCCACAAAACAGTGACTTTCTGAAGCCTACTCATCGGTAACGGGAACGGCTGAGCTAATAGATTAGAATAAAAAAAATATTAAGGCGTATAGTCTCTTGAACATCACATCATCATTTCAGCTGAAGGATGTCTACTGTTGGACATGGAACGTATGGTCGATGGGGACGAAAGATTCAAAAGTGGCAACTGCGTACCGGAAAACGCAGCATTTGAAGACCTTCAGCCTGGTGAGAGCCGCAGGAATACGGTAGGTGCGAGAAGCACAGGACCGTTCGTTGTGGCGACTCTTGGGGGAGGCCAATGTCCAACAGTGTTTTATCGGCTGAAATGATGATAATGATGAAATGTTCAAGGGGCTATTCACGCCTTAATTTTTTTTTTTCAAATCTATTACCCTGGCCGTTACCGATGAGTAGGCTTCAGAAAGTCACAGTTTTATGGCACAAAATGGGACCAAGAGCCTTAATAAAGGCACAACTATAAAGGCAAACTAGCGTCCCCAATTAAGACTAAATTGCTTTTAGAAAAGTTTCTGAAGGGAAAGCTCTTTGACAATCAGTTTTGATACTTTAGCGAACAATGTTATTCAATCAGTGGCGTCTGAAGAAGTGGTTATTGATTTAAAAAAAAAAGAAAGATGAAATATTACCCGATGATTTCTATAGAAATCTTGGAAAGGTAAAATTAGTTTTAGGGTTTTTAAAGTATTGTGGTAACTCAGAGATTAAGATATGGCTTGTTTTAATGCAAATAAAATATTCTTATTAAGAAGTAATCAAATATGAAATCTATCAAGAATATTACTATTAATGTACCACTAAAACCAGTTCTTAGGCGAACATAAAACGGTAGGTTTTGCTGACAGTTTTGCCACAGTAAAACCCTTAATTGACGAAAAACGTTCCGTCTATATGCATTGCATGACGGTTTTTAGTACCGATTGACGAAAACCATCATTCATGATTAATGGAATTGATTGACACTTGTATGATTGTGTAATGGTCGCCTTAGAAAACAACATCCGGCCGGTACAGTATCATCAAATAATAACATACCTATAATAAGGAAAAGATTAAACTTCCGCACTATACAACCTATAGCAATTACTAGCCCACAATCTGTATGAAAAGATCAATAAATCTCACGAATAACTATATGCCACGCTATTTGCCCTTTTCCGGAGAAGTTGGCAGGTACGTCACTTTGCTGCAATGACCTTGGACCTTCCGGGTGGCACTCGGTTACCTTGGTGGGTTACCAAGGAGACACCTTGGAATTGGGAGGTTTTATGGTCAACATAAAATGTTCGCAAATTACTGAACGCTTCCTTATGACTTTTGTCATGCAAAGAAATTATTGGACTTCGTCGTTTTTTGTTTTTTTTTTCAGTTTGTGGGCGTCGTGTTGTTTTGTTTTAATGAAATGAAAACACTGTACACACCACACACATACACTACACACGTACACCACATACATACACTACACACAAAAACTTTGATTTTAAGTTGGTCTATTTTTTATTTTTATTATTCATTTTGTTGTTCCATTGTTCACAACAGCCTCTTTCCTATGTATAAAAAAAAAAACAGAACGTCTACAGTGCGCCCGATACGATGTTATTATATTAAAGTTATCTCAATTCAGGTTCCCAAGATACAGGTTCTACCTAGTTTGGGGACCACCATCCAAATATATCTATTCCTAATTAGTTACAGACAATATTAATGATTATGTAATAGTTTTAAGGTATTTTTTATTTATTGTAACAATGTACAATGGTGATTCAACCTTTTTGCATAGTGATGGCTTAAAATTTAATTAATTTAGTAAATAAGAAATTAATTGGCGACTAATGATGACATACTACTGGCTTACGGTTATTTGGATTCTGTACCTACGAAGTTTAAACTTGCTACATTTTATAAATACGAATTGCTTACTTCATGATCATCATCATATCAGCCGATAGACGTCCACTGTTGGACATAGGCCTCCCCCAAGCCTTACTTCCTTTGATTACACATATTTCAAAGATGTCACCTATCAGCGTCAAGTATTGCAATAATTTGTTCCTCTTCGCAGAAACGATAATAAATATGGCGAATCGATCAATAACCAATATCGCAAATTCAATACGCTTCACAAACCCCAAATCCATCAAACCATATTTCAACAAATCCTTAAGAAATCTTCATGAAATTCCGCATCTAGACCTTCCGGGAACCCTGTTATCTCAACCCGGTAGATAGATTCCAATAGCTGAGATACCGAACCCGGTTCACCGGATTATTTTTACGGCATCTCTCGTCAGGGTGAGCTTTATGTCAAACATCCGGAAAATAACGTCAAATTGAATTGTCTCGGCAGTCTTGGCCAGGGACTTGTCCGTTTACGGAAATGGAAAAATTCCGGGTGACATGGTCTGGATTTCGAGGATATGGTCTTGTGATTATACGGTTAGTTTATGAAAATGGAGCGTAAAGGACCAGAGCCTGTATTCAGTATTGTGGTTCATATTTTCTTAAAATATTTCAGAAAAAATAGCACCTGTAGAGAAATGTGTTAGTAGACATAAACATAAAAAAAGAATAAGAAATAAAAATAAAGAACCAAAAATAAAATAAAACTTACATGATACCATGAAGAAAATTTAAAGAAACTTGTTGTAAAAATAATAATATCAGCTACACATCCAGCTCCTGTAAAGAAAAAGAAAAAAGAAAATTAAAAAAAAAAAAAATATATATATAATAACAAAAAACTGGCTACGTGTACAGGGTCTTTACTACTATAATTATTTTTATTTATTTTTTCAGATTTTTCAGGCTAACAGTTTAGCTCCTTAGAGAAGTTCAGCTCTAACAAAAATTATTACTTCGCAACCGGGAATCAAAAATATTCTTCACATCTCCAAAATAATTTCAAAATACCTACTTATACAGCGATACACCATTGGATAAACGAGAAAAAAATCATCCCCACTTTACGTTTATGAGAGGGCCCTATTTTATTTTTAATTTTACTTTTTTTATTTAACCACTTTGTCAACGTGATCAATTTGTATACCTACCCTTGCAAAATGATAACTTTTTATTAGATACTAAAAGTCACTAAGCTAAACCGCAGACGACGGACAGACGGACATGGCGATCCTAAAAAAGAAATCGAGAATATAGTTTATTTTAACTCGAAATGATCGCCGCAATATTTCGCTTTATGCTTCTATCTAATCAAAATAACAACCAAAGCAAATTAGTTTTTGAAGTTAATTTCAAGCTACTCAACATTAATTTACAGAACGTTCAATCACACAGACCATCTCCATTTAAACGTTCAGTTGAAACATAAACAACTCAAACGAAATATAACAAACAACAAGCATGATTCACAAATGACTTTCATGTTGCCAGTGTTGCTACAAATTAAAACTCACAAGTGTTGCTACAAATTAAAACTCACATTATAATAAAACAAATGATAGATACAAAATGCACCTAAAGTCTGTCTAATAAGTCAACCGACTTAGGAATTTTGTATAAAATACTTATATTCGAAACTTTACTTAGGGTTCTTCTGTTAGTAAACAATGATCTCTATCTCTTAATCAACCTTGATTATTGAAACCGTGTTGACTACATCAGATTTCATTAAATCCTAATAATTATCCAAGTCGTTTAACTTATTAGACAGACTCTACAGTCAACAAATCGGATTGTTTGCCATTTTTTTCCATCATCTAATGACTTCTCCCGCGTTAGGGCGGAGCAAGAAGTCGTGACAGAATTTTACTGACTAAATAAAACAACACCTCTGTCTCTTCACTTGTCTTTTGCGTTCTAGAACCACGTGTATCCTTCTAGGTCCACGAGTATCATAATTAGCGGTAAGACAGCAACTACTCTAGTTAACATAATCAGTCTTATGCAATAAATTATAGTTATAACACGGCTAAATGTTGTCGCTATAGTTTTGCAGCGAAACAATATCATACCCTGGGTATACAAAGTAAGGTCTCGCTAGCACCACTTCAACGAGCATATTGCGGTAATCCAAGCTTTTACTAACAAGCCACATAAGTAACAAAATAGCCGTTACATTTTCCCCGTTCTATATTTAAAATCCTTTTATCTCGCACGTCGCCACTTGCGTCCGGATGCAGTGGTCACGAATAAAAAAAAAAAGAAAATACACCCTGCGGTCGATGCCATATGCGACGCAGTTTCTGACAGAACGCCTAGAGCCGCTTAATCGCTTTATCGTGTAAATTCTGTATACGTAGATACATGAAATATAAAGCGCTTTTTATGCAACAACGGGAAATTGACCACTTCCGATATTATAGTATCGAATGTTGGTATAATATTCATAGGTTATTGGCATTCACATGTGTTTGTCACACTGTATTCAAAGTCTGGTTTTATGTATCCTCGATGATGTTACGGTTCACAACAATTTAGTTAACGGCACAACGTGTGTTTGCACTTTTAACAGTATCTAGCCATCTGATGTTTTTAATCTCTTCCTTATTGGTTTTCACACATTCGTTTTTGCTGTAAAGTATATATTTCTTTGTAAACGAAACGACAAGCTCATATTTCATTTGGCAAACACGTGTCACTGAAAGTCTGCCAATGTTGATACGGAATCGCACTTGACCGGTTTTCTGGTCTGTTAGCCGAGTAAGGGAAACGTTACTAAATACGAACTCATTTGCCACGAACTGTGTCAGCTCTAAACTTAGGAATATAACACACTTGTTTAAAGGATCACTCGTTTAGGAAAACGTAAGGAGCGGGACTTCGATTTGAATACTTCATATCCTATTCTCGTCTTAGACCTTACTGACAAAAAACACGAATAAGGTGAAAATAAAGCTGGATTTATATGCAAGGTTTAAATGTTCATGATGAACATGTTTTGGTAATAAAAGATCTCCTCATAAACAACTACAAGCAAACGTTGAACTCACAACACTAAACCGACAGACGAAAATCGCAATGATATATGGATGACCCAAAATTTTTCATTTGATAGAACATCTAAAAATACGAAGGAATTCAAAAATATGCCAGAAGCCCATACCATAATATTTCAACAGAAACATTTAAATGCATTAGCGAACTTCTGATAGATTTATATTGGTAAAGTTTTATCCGTGTGCCGGACAATTTATCCTCATCTGTTTCATAGGATTAAGCATACCTACGTGTTATGAGAACGATATAAAAGTTATTTACATTAAGTATTTCACACATGTGAAGATATCATTCGAAATATTTAAGAACTGAAACTGTGAGAACACTGAGATCAGTTAAAACTCTCTAAAAATAATAATTCTATTCAATGTATCGACAGCTTCTCGCAAGTTGAAAATTTCGTTTAACTACTAATCTGAGTTTTACATACGCACCCACTGCACTCTTAATTTATATTTATACTATTCACTCCTTAGTTTCATGGACTGCCGAGGTATATCCACAAGTCCAAAATAATCACGATTGACTGATGCCGTTTATTGTTAGATATTTCAGATACCGATGAAAGACTAACTACAAAGGCGTCTCAGATGACTGGACACGAATACAATGATGTATTAGTAAACATCTATACACAAACAGACAGATGCACAAAGATTCTGAGTCATCATAATAGAAACACATTTTGTTTTTTTAAACAACTGCAGTTTAGCTAATACCTATGTGTTACTTAAAAGCAACAAACAATAAAATGAAAGATACAAAATTGATTGCAATTTAGCAAATATTTTAACATGTTTCCAACAAACAGTAAATCTATACATATCATCATTGTCTCAAGAAGTCAATACTTCAAAAACATTGCCACTCCCTAGACAGTCAGCATAGCCTACAACAACCTTGCTGAATAGTTTAATCTTAAGTACGACATGAGCTTCACTTATATGGCCATAAAGACAAAGAACAATTCAATAAGCTATTTTGAAAACGTCTCAATTAGCACAAAACTACGTTTACTTACTATGAGCAGGACTAGATATTACTCGAGCTAGGACAACACAAGGAAGTAGAACTTAGCAAGACAATCAGGCAACAAGATTTCACGGTCCTCAAAACACTCGGCCTTAAAAAACACTCCACCAACCGAACGAACACACAAATTCTGAGTCACAGCTGAACAGACGTTTAACGGTGACTTAATCATTGTTTACACCATCCTTGAATTGAACATGTATCTCCTACAACTGTTTACTGTAAACTGTTGTTATTTTTATACCATTTAACGTACGATGAGGACTATTGGGGTCACTGTTTTCCTTGTAAACGTTTAACTGAGTTGTATTTGTAACTTCATAGTTGATTGTTAGGATGAATCTAAACAAGAACAATATAAAGCCATGACCAATGCTATGACCACTTTAGAAAGCAGCAGATGGTATTATTGTGGCTAGAACTTACTCAACACAGAAACATACTGTAGTTACTATAGGTAAAAGTGGATTACCTGACTCACAACGTTGAGATCCCACGAGAATCAGTAGGTACCTAGTTTATACGTAACTGCACGATTTACATATGAGCAATACATTGTCGTAACAAGACTAAAAGAAAATTTGCATCCGTCGAATCTAGACGGTCGGTCGGCAGCCGGTTTGCGACACAATACAATATGTTTACAATAAGGAAACCATATTAGCACAACTGGATATGCGTACCCATAGGTACTTTTTCCTTACAAATCATACATCCTACGTGAACTGTAATAAATCCGTAAATAGGGTCTCAGTTGGATTTAAAACAAGCTCTCCGTAATTGTGCAGAGCTGGTTGAATCATGATGTTTATAAATGTTTGAACAACAGCGACACGGTCGTTCTGCGGTCTGTTTTATTTTTTTTCTTCAGATCCAGCTTTAGTATATTCACGTCACTGAGGCGGTTATATTATATTGGTACACTTATTGCATTAATTTAAAAAAATATATGAAATAATTGATGAACGTGATCAATAAAAACAGCAGGCATTTTTTTGAAAAAATCAGTTTGATGTACAAAAGAACGACAAACAATATTAAAAAAATATGAACACAGGAAACTCAACAATGAGCAAAAACGAAAAGACCAGTCCGGATTCAACATAATAAAGATCAATACGAAATAACAGACCCAAGAGCATGGCAGTACAACAAGCTCCAATAAGGCACCTGAGGAAATCCCCTTCGCCCATTGACACATAATACCGTCCCGACGGTATGGTTGAATGGGGACCCATCCAATTACATACATAGGTGGTGCTACTCCTTTGATCACGTAGGACATAGCGTCCCCTTATGACATATCATCATGAACGGGTATTCGCAACGGTGAAGGTTTTGATCACTTCCATTGTGAACTTGACGCTTTATTTTAAAATCTGTCGCGCTTTATTGATTTAGGTGCTAATAAGTTTTGTGATGATAAAATGAACCCTAAAATTACTCCGGAAGTTTGGGATATTGAAAAACACAGTAAAATATGAAAGTTATGCTTACATCAATATTGGCGAGAGCAATTTTTACTCCTTCACTTCGTACCCCAAACACTACACTACAACGGATTCGCATCTGCCTGTACAACTTTCCATAACAATATTCATATTCTTTCGGTGTAAACGCAACGGGGTGAGATAGAATGCCGTGCGTGAGAACATTCGATACCACGGCCACGTCTCACACCGTTCCGGTTTCATTCCGTCTCATTCCCCACAAATATAGATGTTCCGTCCTTAAGATTAGACTGCATATTTAATTACGGCATTATCGTTCGTGCGGTCAATGCCTGATGTGGAGCAAAAACTCGTTTCACTGTATAATATGTAGCAGTGACAAGTTTCTTAGCGTCCGGTTGTAAGCAAAATGAGATTAGATACTCATTTGAATATTATATTACGTTGGACTGATTTCATGTTTTTTGGTTGATTAAATTTTTCATTAAAATATCAATCAAACTGTAAGTCAAGGACTACGTGAACGAAATCACGATGAAATACATGAAGCCTTGAAAAAGTTTAGGAAAACGTGTTTGATTTCAGAGTTTAATTAAATTTTAGTGGTAAGGCACCGTGCCATACCAATTTCAATCCAAGTCGAAGTAAATAAGGAGTTATTGCCATTTAACTTTACAATAAACCTCAATCTAGTCAATGAGTTGGTTCCAAGGAGATCGTATCGAAAGTGAAGACGCAGTCTGTCAATTAAATAACAGCGGAAACACTATTTGAGTACAAACATAATAAATGAATCATTTCCCCTGACTTTCGAGAAACAAGTAAAATCGTGAGAGATGTTGAACAATAAGCAGCCGACGCCGCTCATATTACGTCTCATAAGAGCAACGCGGTTGCAATTATAGCAGACATTAATACGCTTTTTGCTAACATATGGTTAATAGAACGAGACAGTATCTCCTCTACTTTTTATTTGCGCATACGTTTAATGCAAACCGAATCAGACCATTATCGTAGAGAACTTATAAAATACAAATAACAAAATATTTATTATGAGTATACAGCATATCATCATAAAGATCAAATAAATAAGAAAAAATGATAAAAATAAATAAATAAAAAGATTAGAGAAATAAACTGCTCAGTAAAAACAAATAAAGATCAAGTTCAATAAATCAAGAATATCAAAAATCCACAAAAGATAACATCATGGCATGACTCAATGCAGTATCAGGATTTCTTCAAAAACACTAAAGGTCACTGACAAGTTTCACCTGCCCCTTCATTTGAACATGTCACATACCGACAAAAATCACTTAGCCTAAAATATGTAAGCAGTGTAACGTGAGTAAATCACTTTAGTGATTCTCAGAATCGTGACACTGTCGCGACACAAACATTTCCCTCGACATCCTGCCACAGACTTAAAAGCATATGAAAGCCAGTCTACCGGCAAATAAAAATGACGTTACACTCCCCATATACAACTCTAATGGACTCCCTTTGTACAAAGAATGTCCCTACACGCAAGGCCAGAAAGCCCCTATTTCATTATTAAATATTATACCAGAAAATTGACGTCTAATAGGAAATAGTTATCATAATGCGCTAGTTTAATGTCAGCCATAAAATGCGCAAACTATTCAGTGGACCAGAGCACACAACTTTATAGCTGACAGATCTTGAAAGATATACATACAAAGTTATACATTCATTTCATCTGCTAAGCGATTTCCCGTTTAATCAAAATTTATCCAGAAAGAAATTCTAAAAAGATGACAGGGATTATTGAAGAGGAAATGTAATAGGCACTTAAGCAAAAGACCAAAAACAGCTTAGCCTCAATTTGTTTAGGAGCAGCAAAAATGTTTGCTCTTCTGCAAATTAAAGCTCTACAACATCTTGTAGACTTTTTTCATATTATGGATTCAATTTCTAACAAACTGGTCACCGCCGAAATTAAATTTAAGGTTGACGTCATTGTGGACCATGAGGGCTCAACTTCGAATTATTTGAGCGAAGAAACCGGAATGGGGTCATCGTATGGAGATCTTAATCAACCAATAAAATTGTGTCCACCATAAACTGAAGAATTCACATTAAAATTAGTCATTAATATGGATCAAAATATAACAGAAGATCAAGATAAAAGTAATAACTCGAACGGGATATTAACCATCGTTGAAGAACGATTTATCTTTTGTTTCGGAAGTGTGTCTCGGATCGGCAACCCGGAACAAGCCGGCTAGTTTTACAGTATTGTAATACAATCTTTCACATAACAAAGGCCAACATTGTGGTGACAATGGAGCTATCAAGTATCCGAGTATGTTGTGTAATGTGGATACAGGGCTAGTTCAGAGACGCAGACAATGGGTAGTTTGGGACACAAGCTTTCTAGAAAGGATGTTCGATATTACAAAGTTTTTATGAGTGTTTGACACCTTAAGTTGCCTCAAATGACATGACTGTAGGAAGTAAATAAAAGAAATCGAGTGTACATACTTACAAAATTAAAAGATCTTCACTCAATGTAAGCAGTTAAGCTTCTTAAGTTTACAAATCCATAAATCATGAATGTAAAATCAACCGTGAAGCACACCAGGCGCCAGATCACAATAACAAACGAATTAAAATCGAACATGTGCAAGTATTAACAAAACAAAAACGATCGATACTCGAATTCAGCGGTCAATTTCACAGAAGCATCGAAACTGTTCATACTGAAGCGGAATAATCAATTAAACAGACCAGCGGCGCGGGCGCATCGCGGCCCAAAAATTACCAACCGTTACCATTACTGTTACAGAATCTTGTTTACAAGCAACATCGCGATTCGCATTTTGAAAACCAATGTAATAAAATTAATACCGACTGAATCATTTCATTTTTAACTTAAATTCTTATGCATTTGTTTATTAAAATGTCTCTACACGGCTTACCCCTAAATGATCCGCCAATATTTATAACTCAGACATAAACATATCATTAAAGCTAGAAAAAACAGGCTGTCTGGAGGCTAGACTTAATGACCTTGTCAGTTTGACCTCACCTCAGCCTACGCATTATAGTTCCTCAGCAAGTAGCAATAAGGACTAAAATTTCTCAAGTGAGTCTGTAAAATTGCAATACAATACCTGTATTGTATGGCGGTGAGGACTATTATTTATCATTTGAATAACTGACAAACCATTATAGTCGTTGTTGCGAAGTACTTAAGATGATCGACGATTGGAAATAAAATATGGGCAGTCAGAAAATATGATACTAAATGTTGCAACAGTAATTGGAGATATGATTTAGTTGAGCACTTTATAATCGCAGACAGGAACTTGCGTGGAGCTCTTTGCGATTAGTCAGTGCGAGGTTATAGCTTCCTCGAATATATTATAGTCACTGCTGGTTTATCAAATAAAATCACGAAAAAGTACTGGTCATAAAGAAACGAATTCTAGAACTAAAATTGTGATCACATTAAGTTTATTTCAAGACAGAAAAAATACATACAGATGGATACCAGATCACACAGAAGATTTCTGAAGATATCTGATGCAAGAAAATTCATGTTTGGACAATTCCTAGTTTGACAACACAATTGGTGGTAGGTGGACAATAGAATAATTTATTCACTTAACCGCTTAAACTGTTACCAAAAAAAGTGGAAGCAAGTAAATACCATTTCAATTCAAACGTGTCCAATTTCACGACGGACATTTATAAATCATCAGCCATTCAAGAAGGCCAAACCGAGTCAAAATTAAAATAGACTCCTTACATTGTAAGTGCAAAGGTTAGCAACGGTAGTCGCCGTATAAAATCGATCGGTTCGACTAAGTTTATGCTAGATGGTATATGTGTGAAGAGTATTATAATCATAAAAACGTTTAATCGGTTAACGGTTACAAACCGGACTTGCTTGGCACACCTACGCAGATTAATGCGAAGTAGGAGTATCGAAAACACATCGTCCATATAGCTATATACAAACATGTATGACGAATTTGGTAAGTAATAAAGGTCCTCTTACTTCGGTAACAATTTGATTGCGTCTTCATATTTGTTGTTAGAGAACAAATAGAAACAAGACAACAGAACCATTATAAGAGAAGTTGCTCATGCTCCGTAACATCTTGGCTTCAAAGTTTGCAATAAAGGCTTGAGCATCCGTAGTTATGTTATGAGAGTTACAAGGACATAAATTATTACATATACATTCGTAAGATCATATTGTTGCTTACAAGAGGGAGCAGAGTAAACAAATTGCTGCACAAACTAATATACCTTTAAAAATCCTTTTTCTTTAGAAGCTTGTGTTCTGTTCAACATTTTATGCTTCTAGACTACTAGGTTTCGGATATTCGATGTCTGACTGTATATGAACTAATTTAAGAATTTGTCACACTATCGTACTAATATTTTAAAGCCGAAAGTTTTATGTATTTGGGTGTGTATTTGATTGTTACTTCTTCGATGAAAGGTAACGCGAGCGAAGCCGCTGGTAGAAACTTATGTTAAATAAATGTATAAAATCATGCCCTGTGTCACAGTAATGACTAGTTGGTTAATTTATCAGCTAAGAAAACCGTAAGCATTAGTAATTCGCTACGTCCGCTTTGACACACTCGTTTCTTTCGCAGATAAGCGAACAAATTCACCATTATTGTACAGTAGGTTACTTGTAATACTTGTATAGTGAGTAATGCAGATAACACGTTCCATTCAGAAACATTAGTACCTATGTTTATTTAATTCTTTGTAGGAAGATTAGAAATTAATTTAGATTATCCATCCAGTAGACCTGTACAAATATAGTTTGAATTGGGACATTGGAGTAGCTAAAACAAAGACAATCCTATTTCTATTTCTCCATTTAGTCTATGACCATCTTCAGAATGTCATCTTGTGTTTGTGTCCAATGTTTTATTTTGAGCTGCAAACAACAATAGATTCTCAAGAATAACGTTGACAACAATAAACCAAATGACGTCACAACAAAACCATTCACTTTTGGTATTTTTGAAAAAGATTATTATTGCGACAATACCAACTGCGACGTAATGGTTAATGCCAAAACTTGCACCAACAGTACGTATTTTGTAACACAAGAGAATAACTACATGTATGTATGCCAGCATGTTTTTTTCTAGAAGACTCCTCAATACATCTGATATTTTTTCGAAAATTATCAGCTTTTATTTCGGTAAGTACCTATTCAAAGTGATGCTCAATCGACCACATAATTAATAATTTCAGTAAAATTATTAAAAAGGAAAACTCATCAACTTGGACGGTAGTCAAATCTTCAAATACAACAAAAGACTTTAAGTAGAATATCAGTTAGAACCAAAGATCTAGTTCAATAGCGTCCTCAAGCGCGAAAAACCATTTGATCTGATTGCTGAAGTTAAGAACTCGTGAAGAAACCAATCAAACTTCTTGTTTCAGAACTACGATTGAGTTTTGAAATATCTTTCCAAAAAGCCTTATTTCCTCCCAAGAAACTGTGATATTAGTTTATGTCTGCGTCTATTTTGAGCTTGTTTTGAATTTAAAGCAAAACAGGACTATTAACTGGAAATCATTAGGTCAAGAAAATAAACAATTGAGGAAAAGATGGCATTTAAATTCAAAAATACATTTGATGTTTTATCCTGAAATCCGGAAAATTACTTGAAGGAGAATAAGGAGAACTCCAGGCAAAGAACAATGACGGATAAATGAGAATAGGTACCGGGCCTAAAGGAAAGCGGTTAAAAGGAGTCATTATATTTGATGCTCCATTAAAAAAGTCGTCTATTTTATGTAATCCTATTAATGCGTAAAGGCCGGATTCTTGACGAAAATATAGGCCTCAATTAATTGAGTTTTATGACCCTGTCAGAACATGAAAGTATCGTGTGCAAATATGCAAAAACCTTTCATTAATGAATACCTTAAGCACCATACAGTTCTTGACATAATTTTAAGGGTCATTGCTTTGGTAGCTGAAGGGCGAAGAAATTTTCAAAGAAAACTGGACCGCCCACGTGAATTCTTGATCTAAATACTTTAGCAAGAGGCGAAGCCTTTATTAAATAAAATAGACGGCTGTATCATACCGATTACCAATCAGCCTGTGAAGAATAGTACTAATAATTTGCAAGTTCCCAATAATAATAAATCTCATTATAGCGTTGGTACATTTTTTGAACAATCAATGTCAATAGCGACTTGATTAAGATGACTTGATGAGATATTTAATACTTTTTCTATCGACAGAATCAATTGCAACAACTTTTTCATAGTTTTCCATGAAAAGATAATTACGAGGATCTAAACAATTTATGGTTTGCAAAACTAAACTATTTAACTTAGCATGAAGACATAAAGATGGTCAATATTTTTGTTTTTCTTTTTGCCGTTATTGATTGGCTCACGTTTGGCCACTCATCTCACTTGATGGTAAGCGAGGATGTGACAATTGAGCACACTTGCCAAGAAGTAACCTATTCACTCTTATATACAGGGGTATATAAGCCTAATAGCTACAACCTAGGGAGGTTTTAGCTATTATGAAATACGGACTCCGACAGGGAATACCTACTCCTTAGCTGTACGCCAAAAACTTGATACGATGACTGTGTTTTATTCTTTCTACCTTCAGAATGACTAGCTTAGAAAATAATTATTGTCATGTTCTCCAGGAAGCCCTAACCATAATCACTACACAAAATATTATAAATAGGCTAACTTTGTTTTTTTTTTTGTTTGTAGGAGGTAATCGCTGAAAGTATTGGTCTGATTGCGAAAATTGTTGAGCCCAGTCGCTAGGTTCTTTTAAAAACCTTGTCAAAGAACGTTACCTTTCTCTCTAATATTACTCTGATACTGCCAAATTTAATTTCTTCCATCACTAATCTTTATTTTATCCTTTTTTTTCACTTCCATTTAATTGTAACTCATGTTATATGTATAATAATATATATATATATATATATATATATATATATATATATATATATTGTATATATTTATATTTGTAGATAAATATACATACATATATACGTGCATATTATTATTATTTTTCCCCTTAATTAATGTAACCTACCCCCTTTTTTAGTTTAAGTTCTTATATTCCATCCCAAGGTTGTCTGGAAGACATCGCTTTCAGCGATAAGACCGCCACTGTGCACATAGGTTTAAGTTTCTGTGAAATTGTTACTATTTTGGTGTACAATAAAGTTTATTCTATTCTTTCACTGATAGAAAGCTGCTTTATTCCGGCTACCTTTTACGTACGCGGACGAAGCCAGGGGCAAAAGCTAGTCATTAACATGAACAATATCGCAAACGTGTATAGTAAGCGTAAGTTATTAATCATTCATTACGAAATATTCCATACGCGAGCTCAAGACAATGAATTTATTATGTTCCGATACAGACAGACACAAGAATTTTATTTATATGGATAGCCGGCGCGCCGGTCCCTTGTGGATTTGTCGTTGTTTTAAATGTGAATTAATGTTTGTTTGTAGGTGCGGAGCTAATATGTTTAACTAAGTTATATGTACATATTAACTTCCAACTTCCACTTGGGAATATGTGACTTCTTTTATTTTTCTTTGAGGTGGGAAATCAACTCTTCCCGTTTTGGTTGGAGTGTACCTGTTTCCCCCCCCCCCCCCCGCTCTTGGGCGGAGCGGGAGATAGTGTCAGACTCTTACTGACTAAAAGACCCATCCCGTTCCTTCTAGCCTTCATACCGGGGTTCGAGTTGTCTTTCGAAACTAACCCTGGCCCCAGTAGGCTTCGACCCGACTTTTACCTGTGCTTTTACTGACAAAAACCCATCTGTGTTCCGTCAGCCCTGTGCGTTCCAGGGCCGCAGTAAGTCACTCCAGAACCAAACATCTAGGGTGAATTTTTCAGTTAGGATAGTATAGGTGGGGTACGGTGCCTTGGAACACAGAACAGATGAAAGAGGTTAGAATGGCATTGCGGGTGGGGCAAGTATGCCACAAAGTAGGGCAATGCTCATAGTTCAACTACCAATAGAAAACTTGCGATCTATGTGTGCGTGGTATGTTAGTTGCGTAATGCGCGTTCGTGTTGGTCTATTGCCTGTAGTGTAGTTAAAGCGGCGACACTCGTTGTAGTACAAATCGTAAAATATCTTCTACCTAACCTCTTTCATCTTTTATGTGTCTTGGAACGTAAAGAAAAACTGAAGCAACAAAGGGTTTACTCAGTGAACATCTAACACTCCCTCTCGTATCACTCAGAGCGGAAGAAGTCTCTAGATGATTTCACACCACAAAAAAATGTCAGTATAAATAATGTTACCAGATAATTAAAGCTGTCTCAAATGATTTATAAACTGTCAAGTCACGTTAAGCCTGTATTAAAAATAGATTTCCCCTATTGATTTTCATAACACCATTAAACGTTATTGGGCGACCCTGACTCGCAATCATTATTGGGTCATGAAACAATCTACCAAGCTGTCACACGATTCATTCTTTGCTGTCGGGTCTTACAATAGAATTCTTACTATAATTTTCTAGCTTTTTCCACGGGTCACCCTGGTAGAACAGGAACTTTTGTTTTTTGCGGGCATAAGGTCAGGCTAAGGGGGAATAACTTTCATTTAGAATTTGGGCATCTTATGTTTCTGCACTACCCTAAGATCAAATGGTATTAAAATTTGAATACTTTCATTCAAATAATACCGTATCTAATGAAACGAAATCTTCGAAATACTCTTCCAGAATTACGATTAGAACGGATTGGTTACTTAAATCTTTAGAGTTTTGACTCAACGAATGCATCACTACCGACGATCCACTTGGCTCGTTTCTCAATGGACTCATGCGCAATCATGCTGGTGTCTGGAAAATTCGTCCCAAAGATGAGAGCAGAGGCCATATCATGACGTATTAAAATATCAGGCGTGCCAGCGAGAAAGAGGGATTGAGCTATACACTCTATTAGCTGTATCCCTTTAACAGTTCAGTTTAGGTCGTCAACTAGATCGCATTAAGAGCTCGTGATAGGGCTCTGCTCTCCGTACACGATCGAACGTGTACTTGATAAAGCTTAAGCAGCTGTTCCGGCGTAAGTAGTGTCAGTGCAATTCACAACTTTTTGGGGGCTAGTTGAGCCTTAAATAAATAAATAAAGCATAACACTGAAGAAAATTAAAGAAAGCTTAAAGTTACAACAAGCAAATAGTTTAAGTTTGTTAATGGACAAATTCTAAAGTTATGACTTTAGAGTCGGAGGCGATTTCTACTAGCAAATCGATCATTATAGAGCCTCCGTGTCGAACCCAAGTATTAATGGCCTAGTCGGCAGACGGACGAGCTCTTAGTTATTTAATTAAGGGACCAACCTGGCATGGTTCGGATTATATCCAAGCACAATAGAGATTCCCGACTTTCACTTCGATCGGAATGATAGTTCCAATATCGAAATTGTGGGGATGCCAATCTATCTGCGAGACGAACAGGACCGAAACACTTTTAATGGGTAATAAGAGAAACTTTAGAATTACTATCCTTCAAGTCTTAGAGAGCAATCCGTTGAAAGGGTACAGCAGTAACAGTTAAAGTGAAATGACAACTTGCGAAGTGGCTCTCGTTAACTACAATGGAATTCGTGAGAAATTGGGTAAGTAGACTAGTCTCTAACTTTATTAACTTTAACTTGATTATGTACTTAATTAAAAGAAAAATATTGAACAAAAATAATGAACTTGATTTACATCGAGACGATATAGATAATTACATATTAACAATATGCAATTTGAAATTAAGTACTTTTTTTATCGTGGGAAAAATCATCCAATGACAACCCCCGCTGTTGGGCGAAGCGAGAGATAGTGTGATACTCTTACTGACTAAAAGCCCACACCGTTTCTTCTAGCCTTCATACGGGGCTCAAGTTCCCTTTCGGATAACCCTGGTCCCAGTAGGCTTCGACCCGGCTGGGCCCCTGCTGTTGCTGACAACTCCTCGAGGCGCGCGGGAACAGTGCGCGCCATCGACGACTTAGGCTTGGTCCGGACAGTTACCGAACGGCCGGACAGCGAGCTACCCATTGCTCACTGTCCGCAAGCCCGCGCCTACGGTGGCCGGTAATTGGGATCGGGATCCCGGCGATGGCGGCGAGAGCGCCGTTACCTGATGCGGTCGGCCTCCTCCTTTGCGAGCATTACTGCTTCGCAGAAGTCGGCGACCGCCTGCCACTCCTCCTCACTCCGGACAATAGCCTCAACCAAAGCCTAGCGCGAGAGGTCTCCACCGCCGATCGCCGCCATGAGGACACGGCGATGCTCCGCCCAAGCAGGGCAGACCTCGACTGTGTGCTCCACCGTGTCCTCCGGGCATTCCGCACAATGGCGACACCCAGGCGTCTCTTCCGCTTTAATCCGGAACAGGTACCTCCCGAACGTGTCATGTCCGGTGAGGACCTGCGTCATGCGGAAGGTAAGGATGCCGTGAGGTCTTTTCAACCACGCCTCAAAGATGGCACTTATCGCCATAATTGTGGCGTGCCGAAATAAAGTACATGCATATTTAATGCCAAACCAAACTTGTGACGAAAACATCAAAGTTACTTTAAATTCCTACAATAGAAATTTAAAGAATTTGAACCGTGTCCGCGTGGATTGAACTGAAAATGTTTTCGGTTCTAATTAAGATTTTAAACAAGATCCTGAATACAAAAAATGCAAGTCAGAATGCTGACTCTTACCTTATCGTTGTTAACATTAATTTACTCATTTACACAAGTATTCTAAAGGTAAGTAGAATCCAGATTGAATTCTAAACAATCCACAGTTAACCGAACAAGGTTCGCGAGGCAGCCATATTCTAATTAAAATACATACCCGCTTAGTCACGGTACTGTCGCAGTGCCAAGAGAGAAAAACGAACCTTGGCGGGTATAAAAACATATAAAGAACTTTTCACCTTAGTACTTTTGCAGGCAAACAAACAGTTTCGTATTTTGAATTTGAAAGAGAAATGTCGGGCCGCACACGCCGGCGACCGTTACAACGATGGGAAGGGCAGCTGGGATCGCACCTGCCACACAACAGCTGAGCAAGGAACCGACATATTATTAAGTCCCGATAAGGACTCTTGTAGACGAAGGGGAACTTAATACAAAGGAACATTACAAACAATACAAAGGACTTCAACGTCTTTAGGATACTTTCAACTTTTCGTAAGCTACCCAACTGAGGGTGCTAAAATCTTTTAAAACTGAGGACTCAACAAACGTGAGACTATTTACTACGCAGTAAATAGGTATTGAAATTACTGAAATAAAGACGTTTGGGGACCTTTTGTCCCCAAACAAACATTATACACGTAGAATGGTACCTAAAATCCACCGTTAGGGAATGCAGGTCGGCCAAACGTGGCGATATTCCGAGGTGCGAACACTGGACAAAAGCTCGTGACCTTCGGAATTCGGGCTCGGCATTCCACACGTGGAATTCAGAGTAATCCTTGCTCGAGCACTTCGGCAAATTGCGGTCAAACCGATGAACTGCGATATTCATTCAATGTAAACTTTTCAGGGTCATATTGAAACGGGGATATAAATTAAAAACTTTCCGACCAAATGTCTATGAAATCTACGATTCTTTTTTTTGCAGCAAATACAAGACTACCTGTTAAATGTTTCTTTGTTACGAAATCAGACTATTTCTTATCTGCAGCTCCTTCTTTTGTAGTTTCGGCTACAAAAACCGATTTAGCTCAATTCAAGAACATTAATTTATTCCTATTTTTATTTGCATCTAAATCTAGTATATGGTATTTCGTCGTCTAGGCATCATAAGATCGTTTCTTAGCCCTTCTTTTTCCTTGCAAAACATTGATATCGTTTTAATCAAATACGTGTTTTTTTGTTTGAACATTAGACTATTTCTCTACACTCTTGCAGTTCTGGTCACAAAGATCATTTTAAAGCAGTCAATATTAAACTTACTAGTAAGGCAAAGACTCTTGGTAATATTTTATAATATCATGCACTATATCAGATATAATCCCCGCATCGTTGCCTTTGTTGGTATTGCTACAGCCAATTACACCTTGTTGTCCTAATTAATTTTAATGGACGAATATCATACTGAGTCCGCCGTAATTAATCACCTACATGAATACAACACATAAGCTCCAAAAATAAGATATTATGTACCTACGTATATCCACCAAAGATCAATAGGGCTATGCTTGGAGTTTTCATGCGTGATCGAATCAGAAATGAAGATATGTAGGTATATCCACAAGACCAATGTTACCGACACAGTCCGAAGAATCTCTTAGCTTAAATGGCAGTGGGTAGGGCACATAACGGACGGTCAATGGGGCTGAAATGTTCAGGAGTGGCGACGTGGAAGACGCAACGCAGGAATTGGAAGGCCTCCTACATGACTTGGTGAGAGTTGCAGGAATCCAAAGGACGTAAAACGTACAGAACCGGATCTTGTGGCGACACTTGGGGAGGTCTGCGTCCAGCAGTGAACGCAAATGATGATGATGATGATGATAGTAAATAAGTTTTCAAACTTATCGTAAATGTTTAAGTTTCTTTTTTAATAATCTAATACCTTTTAACCTCCGTCCAAAGTTGCTGAACAAATGCCTCCTCCAAATCCTTCCAAGTGTGCTTTTCCTGAACCGCCTCGAACCAGCCATTGCGGTAGGCGTCTTCGTCGTTAATTAAGACATTAGTTAATTAATCTTTAACAAAACTTAACCAAGTCGTTACAACAAACGTAACTATTTCTAAGAAATTTTAATCCGTGTCTTTGAAATCGAAGTCGGTTGGCAAACATTTAGCGTAGCCACAACATTTTCATTTGGGTTACTTTGGGAATTAATTTATTTTAAGGACTCAATTATAGCGTAAATAAGTACTCAAGTAAGAAGTTTTCGGAGATAATCTTGTAAATCCTTTTACGATTTTACGAGATGTCTGTGGGACCTGTTTTTGGATTGTGTGAGGAGTGATATGAAAGAAAAGGGAGTTAGTGATAATATGACGGGTGATAGGACAGAAAGGAAAAAAAACGGGTTGCGCTGACCTCGAGCAATATGGGATAAGGGCAGGAAGAAGAAGTGTCTATACCTATTAATTCCTAAAATAATACAGCACATTTTTAGAGATAATGGTGCATTGATTGTCTAATATTGTTTCTTATCTAAGCATAATAAATGCTGCGGGCTAGTTGGAAAGAGTTGCCGCTGTCCCTGAACGCAAAGGGCACCACAGGTGGGTTTAACTTAGGTATTTGATGATTACCCACATCAAAATAAAGACGCAACAAATGTATCCTATCTTTGCGGTACCAGTTCTATGAGTTACAGTGTTAAAAATAGCTTTATATGTTATGGCAGTCACGATTTTTCCTCAACGACTACAACAAAATTGGCAATTTAATTTTGAGTTTTTAAGTGTCAATAGCTCCTATAGAAAAGCCGTCTCAAAGTTGTGTTGCTGTATTTTTAGAAAGTTCAAAAACTGTAAAATGTTTTTTTCTCTTCTCAGATTTCTAGACTTTCTAGATTCAGTAACAAAACTGAACGATGTTATTACTTTATTAGTTATCAGCATAAATCCTGCAACATAAGGATCGACCATAAATCCAATATGTTACGCAATTGACTGGATTTATTCCAAAAGTTCCTCACGTAAATGTCTTTAATTATTTTGCTGGATAATTAAGTTCTCCATTAGGTTTAAGTATCGTAATTATTAGGCGGCGCTCCTTGATCGATGTTGGAAATTCCTTATTTGAACCGCAGTGCCTCCTATCTGGATGTGATTTGATACCAACTCGTTTATTTTTCATGATATCATTTTGACTGAACATTTCCGTGATTTTCTAGAAAAACATTACGGTATCACGTGGTTATTATATCTGACGTTTTTCCGGTTGGTCGCGTTTAATAACTGCTATGAAAATATACAAAAATGTGGCATCTGGAGTAAAGGGAAGGAAGCGTAGTACACCGTACAACGCATTTTGTCACCGCGATAGAGGCAAACTGCGTCACATTATACATGTAGGTACAAACGTAACACATTGTCAACAAACGGGTGTGTCTTGAAACGAAGAACAAAGTATTAACCTGGCGTATTTATTGAGTACGCCACAGTAAACATAAAACGCTATATAGTTTACGCGTTCCATGTCGTTCGGGCTGTAAAGACGGCTGACATCAAGGACGCGTCCTTCATGAAGCTCCTGTGTGAAGACTTAATCGATCAACAATTTACCTTGAAATCACTCCAAATTGTATGTAACAACAAAACAATAGAGACAGTATAAAAACAGAAGACAGCTGAATGGCTGAATGAAATGTAATCTACACTGAGAATTTTTCGCCACTAGTTCCTAAACCACCCTCTAACACTAAATTTTTTAGAGACGATTATATCTACTCTAAAACTAATCAAGTCACGATTAGGATTTTTCGGCATAGCGGCTTGTAAACTCAAAAACCTTACAACCTAATCTCAAAGACCCAGAAAGATAGAAAAACCTCCGGAAACATGAATAGATTCTTAGATTTCCGCGAATTTGCGGAGTTGTTTCATGAACCCAATTGGTTTGTCAGACAGATTATTATCAAGACAGTGTATGTAATAGGAAATGGCAATGCGTTAGACATCGAGAGCATGTTTCTGATTGGGATCAGACGTGATTGGTGCCGAGTAAAAGCCTCTTCCGGGCAAGTTGCTCGCGTACTTGTTGCAAACTGTTAACGATCTTGTTAATTCTTATCTCAGACAAAATAATGTTCAGGAGATTTAATATATTTTCAGGAAAAAACCTCTTGATCTGAAGAAAATTACGAATTATAGATAGATTTCCTTGTTTTTTCCTCTTCACGGCACGGGAAGTTTTATTCGCATTTTTATGTTTGAATGTTTTTCTCACCAATACAGAACTGTCTTCCGTTTTGAGTCTTAGTCCTATATTTCTTCTTCCTCTTTAGTCATTCTTTGGGCAGTGCCGTAAATGATTCTCTCAAAATAAAGTTACGAAATAAGCGCAACTTAATATAGTGCCTGTACCTATTCTGGATCTAGAATTGTGATGAATGATGAAATGAATTTCCTCTCATATCTTATGGAGTGTACCAGGCCCGAATTCAAACTTCGAGCTGCTATTTAGAAATTCCAGACAGAAAATCCCGATAACACTTTACAAAAGAAATGTTACAATAATTATAATTAGCAGACACACTCCCTAATGCTCTTATGCTCCATTGAGGACTAACAGACACCGTTTCGGACAGGGCATGTGTTCGTTTATGAAGATGGCGAGCAATTAACGTTAATTAGGGGTTCGCCCGAGCGTTCACGATAGCCCGTGATCGTTACTTGTTTCTAAGAAGCGCCTCTTATCTAAAGAGATTGTTCATGGTCCATTTCGTAATGGGAATTGATTTGTTTAGGCGGTGACGACTTTTTTTGTGATAGTCTTGTTCATATTTGACGTTAACAATTGCATCTGTTTTACCGCAGAAGAACATAGTCTGTAGTGTATGGTTCACCATATGCTCTCTGACTCTGTTGCTTTACGGTACTGTTCGAAAGAGTTACCTTGACCCTGGACCGCTTAGGGAAACTGAAAAGACTTAGATGGGTTTTAGTCAGTAAAAGTTTGACACTTCATCTCGCCCCACCTACAGATGGGGTCGGGAGGACTCATAATACAGACTTTCCCTGTAAAAAGGGCCCTGTTTCTGGAACCACATTGATCGCTAATGTGACAAAATCAATCCCGCGTAAGCTGTTGTGATTGGTTTAATGAATGATCAAAAGCTAGTTGCATTACGCTTGAGATGCGTCGTTAATTTGCCGACTTTCTTAAAGATGGCTTTGGAGACGGTTTGCATATAACCTGAAAATTATGAGGGGCACCTCTAGCAACGGACGAAAGGAGGTTCCTAAGGATAAGAAGACTACATGTGAATGGCAGTAACCTGGGAAGACGCTGTGGAAATGCTTAGCCTTTTATTTATTTATTTAGCCTTCCAATAAACACAGAAAATGTTTTGTAGCTTCCATCTCCTTAACCTGGTTCTTTCCTTAATCTCCAGCGTCTCAACTAGACCGAATGGTCTAGTTTTCTCGTCGTAAAAATGTTATACGAGTTGGTTTTCATGAGATCACATTATTTGACCCAATAATTTCAATAGAAGACGTTATGCCTATACAAATAAAATTAAATTCCCAATGCAATTAATTGATTCCATGTTGGTCTGAGTCATAGGACGTAATTCCCGACCTGTGCCTAGGTGGGTATTGTAAGTATACTTAGTTCGGCACTTCGGCCTATCGGGAACAATAAATTTCAGAAAGCGTAGCTATAATATTATTATATTTAATGCGTTGATAGTTGGAGAGACAATGGATGTTGTTATTGTTGTTTAAAATGTTTAATTAACGTGTTGCTGTTATTGTATGAATTAATAAAAATATTTAAAAAACTGTTAATACCGACACCTATTCTAAAATATTTACTAGCTTCATTCTTATTCAGGCAATTAAATAATTTGTTTTTTTTTTTTTAATTAAAAAATGTGGCTACAATTAAATAAAACACAAACAACAAACTACGAGGTAGCGGAAAAGGAACAATATAAACAGAAATAAATTAAGGAAACCAGTTGTTTTTTTTTTTCGAATAAAAAAACAAATAATCACAAAATATTTGACGTGATTAAGCACGCGCCGTGTCGTGTAGTTAACTAATGAATTAATTAACATAATAATTGATACGGTTACTACTTACAGCTGCTGGACACATGGCATTCATTCAGCACACACTGGTAGATTATCCAGGATTCCAATTCAATCATCGTGGAAGCGGTCATTTTCGACACAAAATAATATTCGCACACAGTCAATAAGTCAAAAGTCGAACCTTATTACGACAAATACCACTTAAATATATCACTGCATCTCTGTAAACGTTAAAAGCTTAATATTTTCAGTCAATGTTTTCAACTTTTAATTTGTAAATAAAACGCGCGGTCTACAGGACAGAGTGTTGTTTTGATAGGTATCGCCCACATAGGATCGCGAGCTGAATGATTTGATTGGGCCTTCAAGCCATATCGGCCCGCCCGACTGGAACCCGGAAATTTAGATCGGTGTTGCCACTTTATTTGTTGGGCTCCCCAAAGCTACTGTCAAACGTCAAAATCGTTTGTCTATTTCAGTCTGATTATTTCTGTTGATAATAAGAGCTGAAAATCAGACATAAAACGATGTATCTGGTTAACTAATTGTTAATGAAACATACTTAAAAAAAATAAGAATAAATTCTTAAAATTAATTGAATAACCCACAAACTTCTGAGTACGATGTCACAGTATAATCTCGTAGACAAAACATATTTCTTTTGTTAGATAAATTCACATCGATATTCGAGATAATTATGCCTCGAATATCATAACCATTCCCCATAACAAAGAAAAAACATTGAACTTGGCAACATTTTTTTCATAGACATCGCGCTGTGACATAGACGATAAACAAAACGATTTTAACGATTATAAACCTTAGGAAGCTAAATCGCACAGTTACATTAATTTTGCAAATATCTCGATCATATTATTAAACGCTTCTACAGTTATATTTAAGAGGGTGCGGGTGAGGCATTCTGTACCTCAAAACTCTTGCTAGCAAGAAATTCAAATTTCCTGTCAATTTTTGCAACTCAGTATTAGGCCATATGTTATCCAAAAAGTTATTCGTCACCTTCACACAAATGAAACCCGATATCTAATTTTATAGATAAATCAATATTTCGTGAAATCACATCACAATAATAGTGAACGTTTGCGAGTGTGTGGGTATGTTTGTTAAAGGACCTATTACACTGCGCAGAATATCGCGTGCGATATTCCGACTCGTACTATTTTTCATTCATAGAAAGACATACGTCGAACCATAGACTAGACTATCTATGAATGAAAAATAGTACGATCGCACGCGATATTCAGCGCAGTGTAATAGGTCCATAACTTCTTCATGCTAGAACGACTGAATGGATGTTGATGATATCCTATCACGTAGGTAATGCTGCTAGCAGCAGCTAGTCATTACATAAAAGCATAATTCTAAGTAAATTTAAGTTACGCGGGCCACGCTAACACTTTTGCCATAATAGTTAAGTCATACATAACGTTAAAATAACGGAATCTATTGTTGAGAATTATCTCTGATTAAACCATTGGAATTGAATGTAAAAATCGATATTAAATCGAGAAATCCATTAATTTTCTTCAACGCCCAACACTAGACATCCAGCTGTCAGTGCAGCCAGTCTATTTTGTTTTTGGTTTTTATAAGTGCTG
This sequence comes from Mythimna albipuncta, assembly GCA_929112965.1. Taxonomy (NCBI): domain Eukaryota; kingdom Metazoa; phylum Arthropoda; class Insecta; order Lepidoptera; family Noctuidae; genus Mythimna; species Mythimna albipuncta. The sequence goes on from OV815973.1 coordinate 16,857,998, forward strand.
CGCGCAGTTAGAAAGTGGTGTTTATTTGTAAATATTGCTGAATTGTAAATATTTCATAATTTTCAGTGTTTTATCGTTTAACTTGTGATATTACTTGAAGTGAAAGTGTTTTATGGAAATACAGAACATTATAAGGACTTTTTGCGTTTTATAAGGTGAGTTATTTGCTAACGATGTTCAAACACCTGTCGTATCGTACGTAATTTTCATGCAAATGCAATTCATTGTTAAATATAGGGTCATTTTATTTTCGTAATGAGTTTAATTTTGTTGTTTTGTCTGGAACGTCGGCCAGTTGCGCTGTTTTGTGTAACCTTGAGCGAACGAAGCGGAGTGTCATCGTCTAATTCGGCCTTATGCTTGTGCCCTACAAGTATTTATACGGCAACGTAAATACTTCAGGTATGTATGTATGTACTTGTAGAGAAAACAAGCAATACGTATCACGCACGTGTTATAACACGTTTTTTACGCTTACCGTCATTTTATTTTTGTTTGTCAATAGAATAAAACAACGTTCGAAATATAAAAAAGCAAACGATGGTTCAAATGTAATATTTTGTCTGGTTTTGCACTGCATCGTAAAAATTTTCACTCACAACCATAAAATAACATTACAGGTAGATAAACAATAACATTGTGATAGCTAATTTGTGATTCAAATGGTATATAAATGATTCCTTCAAATAGAAACCTATACACTCAGTATCTAGGTACTGTGATTTAGAAGAGATTATCCTCATTATACAGCCCACAGACTGAATTCTTCACACCCCTATAAACAAGTAGATTTTTCTACCTTATTACATCTCTTTGGTGCATTATCATTTATCAGTGTAGAACCAAGTACCTACATAGCTTGCTGATTTTGTATGTTGATCTATAGCCTTTAATTAAGTTTTATGTTTGTGTGGGTTGGAGTTACAAAACCTATTGCTCATGGTTTGGTAACTACTTTCATAAACTTGTTTGTACTAATATTTAAAAATTGATGATAAAACAGTTTCATAATAATATAATAAGCAGTTATGTCCTATAATTAAAAACGTTGATCTGAACCAATTTCATTTGTAGCTGGGCGTAGACATAAAAGTCTAGTGCATCTTGTTTTAGGCAGTTCACAATTTCTCGCTGGCCAGTAACATAATACATGCAATTGATACTCTGTGGTTTAGAATGTTTAAATCTGGAATTCATGCTTTGAACTCCTTTGTTGAGATGCTTTTGTTATTTTTAGAAGAGCAATTAAAAAAAATGTGCTTCTTTTGTTTATAGCCTCAATACCAAAGGGAATAATCTGTGTCAAAATATGATATTATTTTATGCTTATGCTACAAGTTTCATTGATGAGCATGTTTGAAACTTATGTATTGATTAGAACAGCTGTTGTTTGTTTCTGTTTCAAACTGGTTTCCATGATGGCCTTGTTATGTTATGGATTTCACTAGAAAACAGACACTTTGTTGAATAATTCAAGATCAATATTATATTTATACATAGTAGAGCAGTTAGGTAATATTTTTAAATAATTTAGCATCATTTTTATAAATCATATGTTAAATTATTTTAATGTCCCTTTACGTTTAAAAAATATTGTAAATCTTACAATAGCATATTGCTATTAGGGAATCCCAATAGCAATATGCTATTGCAAGAAATATTACTATAATTTAAATAGGATATTTTTTACTGGCTTAATATTTAAAACAAGTAAGAATAATGTCCAAATTCTAATTGCAGCATAAAAATAAAATATGTAAAGTTTTGAATTTCAGTCCTTACATTCCACCCAATGGTGATCGGGTAAATATTGCTGTCAGCGAAAAGACCACCGTCATACCCATAGACTGAAGTTTGTGTGAAAACTATTTTACTATTTTGATGTATATTCTATTCTATCAATCCAAATTAAAAGCTGGTATTTTGTCTACACACAGCCATAAAGATAAGGCTTCTAATCAGGCAATGGTATGATGCGTCATGCGTGTAAACCCATCACTCACGGCTTAACTATCTAACAAATAAAGTAAAAAAGTAGTACACAAATATTAGTACCAAGTACTGATAAGCTTGGTTGAATAAAGTATATTAATATAAGATTAATACTTATGTATGTGAGCACTGTATTTTCTGATAGTATTTGTTTATTAAATCGAATAATAAGATAAATATATTGATTAAATGAAATACATAATATTGGTTAGGAACTTGTACCCAGCTTTACTTGTTACATGCTGTTTTGGTTTTTAAATGTGCAAGTAGGCCTTAAACACTGACATAGACAAGTTATGATTTTGAGGACAAATAAAAGTCATATATAAATGTTAAAAAGATGTAACATTTCAACTGTGGGAATATTCAAGAGTTACTTTAGTCCTGGAAAGAAAAAGGCAACTAAAGGAACGGAGTTTAGTCAGTAAAATTCTGACACCTCGCTACGCCCAGCGAGAGAAGTTATTTAATGATTTCATACTTCAAAAAATAACTACATAAATATTAATATATTGTAAATTATTCTTATTGGCATCCTTAGAATACCAAACAGACAGAAATAACATCAACTAAAACCATTATACTTATCTCGTGACTAAATAAAACAACAAACAATGAAACGTCTTTGTCAAAAAAAGAAACGGTATTGTACAATTTTTTTTTTTTTCATAATCTCCGTCGTATTTTTTGTGTACAATCTTTCATGCGTGTTGACGTCATTCGTTCATCATTATCACTCGTTTTAAATGTGTCTGGCGATATCCTGAGTTTGTCAGCGCGTATTTTTAAATTATTTGAATTTGGAACATTCTTTGTCCTTGATTGTTTACTGATTTCTATTATTACTTTTTTTTTTTAACTGAAGCTTGCGTATGTTATTAAGTTAGCATTTTTGTACTTTCGACTCACTGAAGAATGTTGGACCGTGACAAGACGGATAAAAAAAGATTGCATGTAATGGAGATGAACATTTTGAGATGGATGTGTAATTGGACGTGAATAGATAAAGTGGGAAATGGGTAAAGAGACAGTTTGAAAGTGGCACCAGTGACGGAAAATTGACGGGCTATATAAGTTATATACTTATATGTAATATACGCACAAAGCATTTTGAGAACACATTTATTGTGCGTACAGCCAAGGAGTGGAATTCCCTGCCGGAATCTGTTTCCTGATAGCTACAACTTAAAGACTCTTTAAGTCGAGAGTGAATAGGTTTACCACACCACATTATCGCTTACCATCAGGTGAGATGGTGGTCAAACGCAAGCCTATCAATAATAAAAAATCAGTCATATGAAGTACCTACTAGGACTAGGGATAACTAAAAGGTTGCAAACGAGCGTTCCAACCAAGGCCAAGGTGACCTTGGTTTGTGTTACGACTACATGGATGTAAACCACGCGCCCACACGTTCAGTGGTTGAGAAAACGCTCCTCCCTACCAAGGGCGTTGATGGTCATGAATTACAACTACTGTCCACACGGATTGAAACTGGCAAGTTCACGTTATTTGGGACGTTGGTTTGCAACCGTCTGTTCACCCCTTTAAACTGACAGCAAAACCTACCGTGTGGGCGTCTATTACACCGTAGGTTTTGCTGTCAGTTTTGCCAGTTAATGTTTTGATTGACGAAAAACGAAAAACCTACCGTCTAATGCGATGATTGACGTAAAATGGTACTGACTGACGAAAACCATTCATGATTGATGGAATTGATTGACGCCTGGAGCGCCGACTCCGTAAGTGCTCGGGGGCTCGAGCACCCATGAGAAATAAACAGCGGGTGCCGAGCACCCTTGAGAAAAGACATCAAGAAACAGATCAGTAAACGCCTTTTAGGTATGAGGATTTTTGCATTACCCGAAGACCCTTTTAGCGCAGTGGTTTAAAGCGCCGGTTGAGACGCAAGGGTCACGGGTTCGATTCCCGCACCAACACAAATGATTGTTGAAAAAAAAAGATATTTGTGTTGGGTCTGGGTGTTTGTGGTTTTTCTTGGTTTCGAGTCATGAGCATGAGCACCAATGAGGTTTTCTAAAACCCGGTGCCCCTAATTGCCGACGACGACGCCTGCTTGACCGTGTAATGGGCGCCTTACATTTCCCACTTGTGCAAACATCAGTAAACAGGTACTTACCTGTAGAGGAAAATCGTTCAGAACTTTAAACTACAGATAACAAATGACGCTATTCGATAGCAACTAGCGCGTTTTAATCGTTTGATTAGATTATTTTATGTTTGTTCTTATTTAATCCTTATCTATCACGTTTTTAATGACGAGTTAAGCTTTTAAATGAGACATCGGAGGGTGGAATATCATCAAAGTAACTCCCGATCTGGATGGACCCAGGGAGTATCAGATAGGATTACTTACTTTCCATCAGACGAGATCGCAATGAAGTACTATATATCATAAAAAAAACTGCCTCAAACCCAACCTCACCACTGTCCTTCAATTACCCTTTGCTTCCAAATTCGCGGTGACTCTTTCGTACAATCTTGTAGCTTATGAGACATCAGAAGTCAGAAACGTTTATTTCAAATAAACCAATTCAGTCAAAAACAAAAAAGTGAAGCTAAATTGCACGTTCCAAAGCATCTCTGTGGAGAAGAATGTGCAAGAAACTCTACGGACACTCTTTTTAATCGAAGTAATAGAGAATAGTTTGAAGCATTTCACAGAGAGCTAGGCTTGATAGCACAGGCGTAACTGGACTAATTTAGACGTCGGCGAAAGCGCATTTTTTTTATGGTGGGTAAAAATCATCCAATGGCAACCCCCGCTCTTGGGCAGAGCGGGAGATACTGTCAGACTTACTGACTAAAAGACCCACCCCATTCCCAAGCTCCCTTTCGGATAACCCTGGCCCCAGTAGGCTTCGACCCGGCTGGGTTGCTGCTGTTGCTGAAAACTCCTTGAGGTGCGCGGGAACAGTGCCTTCGACGACTTGGGCTTGGTCCGGACAGTTACCGGACGGCCGGATAGCGAGCTACCCATTGCTCACTGTCCGCAAGCCCGCGCCTACGGTGGCCAGAAATCGGGATCAGAATCCCGGCGGCGATAACGCCGTTGCCTGATGCGTTCGGCCTCCTCATTTGCGAGCATTACTGCTTCGCAGAAGTCGGCGACCGCCTGCCACTCCTCCTCGCTCCGGACCATGGCCTCAACCAAGGCCTGGCGCGAGAAGTCTCCGCCGCCGATCGCCCCCACGAGGGCACGGCGATGCTCCGCCCAAAGGCGCATGAGCGAGGCCTTTTTCTTTAAAATTTAGCAGCTCTGCTCTGTTTTCGACCACATCGTCACTTACCATCAGGTGAAATATTGGCCGAGCGCGAGACTATCCATTATAAATTGCTCATAGATATTCGATGTTGCCAAACGGAGTGGTGACGGCTTACTGGAAGATGCAGGCGTTGGAAAGCCTCCCAAAAAAGTAAACCGATGATCTGTCGAGGACGGTGGTTACTTGCAGATGATATATGTCCAGCAGTTGGGCTTTAGGCTGCAATAATGATGTTGGCAATAGACTCACCTCCTACTACATGGGACTTTAAAATAACCAGTGAATTGTAGGTGTATTAAGGTAGAACTACACTGCTCACACTTGTGCCACACACGCTGACCTGGACGAGTCGGTCTCCATACATTTTACATAGAAACTAGACTTGTAGAGCTACACTTGATCCTCGCCACGCGACGTCGTTCTATATACGAATTAGGCGTGTTACACGTGTGCATGGGTCTAGTCTTATGGGTGTAGTTCTAGCTTTAAAAGTACGTCTCTGTCTAACCCTCCAGGGAATACAGGCGTGATGCTATGTAAATTGCAGGTCTACTGCTTGAGTGCGGGATTATTTAAAAGTCAAAAGTCAACTCTCGCTCCATCTAAGGGCGTTTTTAATATCATGCGGTTTTGATGATCATCATCATTTCAGCCGATAGACGTCCACTGTTGGACATAGGCCTCCCCCAAGCGTCGCCATAACGAACGACCACGTGCGTCCCTCATTTATAGGATTCCCGCTACCTTCACCAGGTCATCGGTCCACCTTGTAAGAGGTTTTGATCACGCATGCGGAATTACTCAGCACGCGGAACCCCCGCAAATGTCCATTTCATACAATTATTTATTGTAATGCGTAGAATACGTACCTACGCACGCGGGATGCATTTTTTGGATGCGGATTTTCTGCATGTTGAGCAATCCCGCATGCGTAATGAAATCCGCACGATATTAAAACACCCTAAAACGGTAGGAGTTCTTTGTTGATTTCTCACCTCAAAAACAAGAAGAAAAGGTCTACTTACTGCTGACAAAGATAGACCAGTCCCAAGTAGCGCCAAAACACCCGAGGCGGGCCCGGCCTTGCTTGAATGTTGACCTTAATATTGTCAAAGAGTCCGCAGTACCAGCACGGCGGCTTGAGCTTAGTTTTACAAATCCCTGGAACACCGCTCGAGCCTCAAGATCTCTTCATTATGTGTGTCAAGGATAAAGCTGTTTATACAGAAAGAACCCTTTGCATTAAATATGAGATTTTTTTAGTTTAAATTCGCGACAGCGCGATATTTATTGTAGACTAGCTGTGCCCGCGACTTCGTTCGCGTGAACTACAGGATTTTGAATTAAGTTAGTCATTCCTTATTACATCAGCTACCTGCCAATAAAAGTACCGTCAAAATCAATCCAGCCATTTCAGAGATTAGCCGGAACAAACAGACAGACAGACAAAAATTGTAAAAAAAAATATTTAGGTGTATGTACCGTATACATATTCATATGCATTTAATAAAAAGCGGTTATTTCAATATTACAAATACTCTAATTTTATTTATATCTATAGACTAGCTTTTGCCTGCGGCCTCACTCGCGTACATAAAATATAGCATATGTAAATCAGGAATAAAGCAGCTTTCCATCGGTGAAAAAATTTTAGCAATCGGACCAATACTTCCGCAGATTACCTCCTACAAACAATAAAAAGGTACCTCTTTATTATATTAGTGAAGACACGGATATCGAGTGTAGATGTCACTCAGAAATAAAGCAGCGTTCTAACGGTGAAAAACATTTTAGCAATCGAACCAGTAGAGACTAACCTACAAAATCCTCCTCCGTAGAACAAAAAAAATAATATCTTTACTTTTTTATAACATTAATGTAGATTACTAGCAAAGACATAATGCTGGGGTGCTATTCTCTAAGAAAGCGCAGCGCTGGCACAGCGACGAGTCGTGAGCGCAATACATTGAATTAACAATCCAATGTAAAGGGGCATTGGGTTGTTAATTCAATGTACTGCGCTGACGACTCGTCGCTGTGCCAGCGCTGCGCTTTCTTAGAGAATAGCACCCCTGATCGAGATCACACAGTTTATATTCTCATCTCTCAAAAGTTTACTGACAGCCTAAAAGATAGAAAAAAGAAGACAAAATTGAGGAGTCCATTGTACAATACCTAAAATGGAGCTAGACAAGTAAACACTAACGACGACTAAAATAAATCTATGAATGGAAGTGTACCGCATGAAACCAGTCTCAAATAAAGTGTCATAAGCATAAAGACAGAATAATTACCTACTGGTGACTTAAGGATTCAAGAAGAACAATAAAGTGCTAAACCAATACAAAACGATCTTAGAATACAAATAAAATATAAAATGCCTCTCAACTTTTGACGACTTCCAATAGAAATTACAAGACCACGTTCGAAGTTGTTCGAACTGCCGCATACCAATACCTAATACAATGTAACTTTCTCTCGAGCAATGACATGTGTACAAATACGTTTCGGCTCGCAATAACCATCGCTCTTCACAAAAACTCGATGCGAAAGTTGTTCAGATTTATAACTCGTTGAGGCTTATTTATGGATTGATTCTGTAGGTACTCTATACAGGTGATGGTCAACCTGTACCTATACGGGATTAGAACCTTTCACTCCTAAAACTAACGCATGTATGCTGCGAATTTGGCGAGATAAGTAGTTTAAAAAGACAGTCTTGACAACAAGACCAAAATTTGCCAAACCCAGCGAAAATTTTCAATGGAAGTTTTGCTAGCTTGCATTGAAAACAAAGCTCGATATTGATAGGCTCGCATTTGACTACCAGCTCACCTGATGGTAAGCGATTGTGGTCGACGATGAAGCACGCTTACCTAGAAGTAACCCATTCACTCTTGTCTTAAAGATCCCTAAGTTGTAGCTATCAGGAAACACTGACTCCGGCAGTGAATTCCACTAATTGCCTGTACGTACAATAAATGTGTTCCCAAAACGCTTTGTGCGGATGTCTATCATGTACCGGTGGCGCAAAGCCGTACGTCTTGTGGTCCGATGATGGAACGGATTTGGCGGACAATTTCAGTGGACACTCCCCGAAATGTAAACGATAGAGAACCGACAAGCTAGCAACTCAGCGACGACCGATTGTAGAGCTGTTGTTCAAAGGCTAGCATAAAGGCCCCTAGTATATTGTGTTGTCTACTCCAAAAAGATCTAGTGTCTCCATGACTGAATAGCCCTAGTTCCCAGTCAGCAGAACTAAACGAAAAAATCGGCCGTGACAAGCCATGCACTGCACAATAAGGTCAAAGATTCCTGCAGTGCGATCAACCAGAACCCTAGAACTGAGAATAACGTATATATTAGTAGAGTATTGTATAGATACCTTCTGATGGAGTGTTCTCGATTGCATGATCTTAGCCAATATGAGGCTATTATTGAACTGTGAGAATGAAAGCCGCGTGAGATTATAAAATAAAAACACGAGAAAGTGTTGATGCTGGTACCCTGGTGGATAAAGAATTCAATAAAACACGAGTGCGATCAAGTGACTCGATGACATTGGAACTTAAAAGTCATGGTGGTTATTGACATAAAATTGGTGATGGAAGTTTGGCAGAGCTCCAAAGTTTTAAGATACTTCCCGAAAGTGATACGGTCCAAAGTGAATAGCGGCTTAGAGTTTTCTCAAGCATCCTATTTTATTAGTGTTCCCTACCCGAAGGGTAAAAACGGGACCCTATTAATATGACTTCACTGTCTGTCCGTCTATCTGTCTGTCACCAGGATGTATCTCAAGAACCTCGAGATCTAGATAGTTGAAATTTTCACAAATTATGTATTTCTGTTGCCGTAATAAGAACAAATACTAAAAACAAAACAGAATAAATATTTAAGGGGAAATTGGTGAATTTCCTGAAGGCGGTACGGAACCGTTCGAGCGCGAGTCCAACTCGCACTTGGCCAGTTTTTTTATTTCTAATGTTTAATCTACAGACTTTTGTCTTATAATGACTGCTCAAAAAAAAGTAATTTCATTGATTTTTTAGAAGGCATTCACTCGTTCTCAAGATAGGTACCTACTTTCAAGGCAAATTCGTTGACCCTCGAACATTCATTAAGCAAAGTTGAATTGTTGTAAAGTAATTTGCTTACGCATGCTAAAAATCAATACTTACAGCAGCTAAGTTAATTAAACATAGGCATGTAAGGTAATTAGTGAACATACATAGATTTTAAATGTTTAGGTACAGTTTCGTACCGGAAAACGCAGCGTTGGAAGCCTCCTACAATGTGGACCGATGACCTGGTGAAGGTTGCGGGAATCCGATGGATGCGGGACGCACAGGATCGTTCATTGTGGCGAAACTTGGGGGAGGCCTATGTCCGACAGTGAACGTCTATCGACTTAATTAAATGATGAGGTACAGTTTCGTATAGTACTCATACTGCCAAAATAGTCGGTTTTTTTTTAAACAAAGATACAAACTCTTTAAAAAGAATTATTCGGCTTACGTACATAGGTAGATATGTTGCTCGCCACGCTCTCCCACCTCTCTATAAAAGGCCAAAAGTAAATTTATTCGGCTGGAAGCTGGAACAACGCAGCGTCTAAAAATAAAACACAAAAACCAAACGCAGACAATGAAAACATTCTCGTTACTGTAGACAGTAGACACACAACGAATGCAAAAGGATAAAAATATACTCCTTATTCCCACCAGCCACATGGTGCTCCTAAAGAGAAAACTTTCCATTACCAGTTCCCACATTATCTGGGTGGCGTAGTGGCGTCACTGGCACGACGTCAATATCATCTGTACTGCATTAATTTTGAAACTACCACACTTCCATATAAAGTAATATGTCCCGCACTCTGTCTCGCATTGTGAATTTCAATGTCATCCCCATTCATGGGTTTACCGCTTATTAATCTGGCCGTGACGTATCCGGCAGTATACGTCATCCCGCTCAATATTTATAATGTATGGGATTACGGTCATCGGGTTCCATTTACGTCAGGATATAATGGGAAACTCTAGGAGGCTATGTCGTAATATGAATTCAAATACCATTGAAACCATTTCAGTATTTAGCAGGTCATGAATTAAAAACAAGGTAACCTTGCCTAGCTAACGAGGCCTGCTTGTTCAATACAAACAACAATTTTTGATATGCCATATCAAAGATATTACGAAACTGCACATGATTGCAATATTATATCCAGTAAATACCTTGAGAAACTAAATAACAGCGAAGTGTATCCTAGATTCGCTACACATGAAGCCAGAATAACATGCAGTACTTACATAAGTAATGTAAAATGTGCTAATTTTCTCTACAGCCACATTCTTAGCACTTAAGTGTTAATTAAGTAAACAAAAGCGTAATCAGGAAATATATCGCTTTCAGTTTGAGTAATTAGTGAAACTGACCTCCATATTTCCTCCTTTATTGCTTTGTTTTTGTTTTTTTTATTCTTCAAGGAAGGCGATGCCGATTCATTTCCTCATGTTTTGATACGTCGGAACCAATACAAACGTGAGTCATCGCTAGATCTCAGTCGGCCTTGTTTCAATCGCTCTCTTATCTACAGCGTGCTATGTGTCACTAGAATACGAAGTTATCGTACAATCGCATAATAAAAACTTTAAATATCTGATACAACCAATTCAAAGGCCTCTGTTGAAACAGCTTTTATCATGGCTAAACATGGATGCATCATAATTATAGTTTTATATGTATACCAACAGTTTTCAATGTCTCCTTATCAGGTATTAACAACCATTAGTCGAAAACAAAGACAGGCAGAGACGTGATACCTACACAAATCTTAGGCAAGATCTACTTTTATGGGCATTCATAACAAGCTAATATGTAGGTGTCGTTTAGTGTAGGATGTCAAATTGCAAACATACTACAAACAGACCGTAACTTAAAATAGTATATCAATATTTCTACAACTGATCCGTTTGACTGGTGACATGTTCAGGTATTGCTTTTGACGTACTTACCATCTTTATAACACGAATGAACGAATGCTAATAATAGAGGAGGCATAAATTGCTGTAATTATTTAATGGCATTTATTTTCCAATCATTTATCATTTACTACGCCGCTGCCGTAATCTGTAGACCATAAGAAGAAATCACGGTACATAATTCGCCTACACACGATATACACACTATTAGGCATGATCCAAGAAGCTATAAGTAAATATTAATGTCCGTTTACCTGTTCGATTAGGTATTCTAATGAGGTTTGTTTATCGATATCGTCACAATAATCATCGTCACAACATGTAAATAAAACAACACCAGTTCTTTAAGACCTTCCACCCGTGTTGACTTCTAAACAAAACTACGTATCGTGTGTTTATCCAAGAACAGAATTAAATGGACAATCAGATCTGGTAATTTAAATCTATTTAAAATCCCTATGTGGGTGGTGGGACGTGTTATTATTGCTCATGACGTTATTTCTGGAATTAATTCGTCATTTTCCACGCTGGCAAGTCTCACTGTAAACACTGTTTTTTGTCCAATAAGTAACGAAATATTATTTGACTTGTGTTTTTGTAGTTGACGCAGTTGACTTGTTGGCAAGCAAGGTACTATTGATTCACATTCAAGCCCTAACGATGACTATTTTGTAACATTGTAGTAGAATTCCTTTTGTATTTTAAACAGTTTTGATTGAAGAAACATTTTTGTTGCAGCTTAGGTAAGCCGGGATGGTGATGGAAGCCGACCCTATTGCTGGCAAACATACAGATGGTAAATATAAAAAAAGATCCTATTTCAATAATTTTGACGTCACTTCCATTTAGAAACTTTATTGAATTTCTGTATTCATTATGATCTGTGTCTCTGAGGTCTTCATGACTGCCAGAAAGTAAATTATGGAGCTCTTACTGCAATAACGCTAGAACTATTCAGAGTTCGTAGCGTTATACTTCTATTCGTAGGCGTATTCATTTACATATTTTTACCACAATAATATGTAATGAATGCCTGGTTTATTTTGTGATTTTCTTTCAGACTCGTTAGAACTTTTCCAAGTCCTACATTTTATGAAGTATTAGAGTTTTTGTATCCGGTGAAAAATTACAAAATATATTATGCTATCTGAATTTTTCTTTGTCAGTCGTTGACCGTGGTCGAGTGCTATGTGTGTGTATATTGTGTTGCTATGTGTGTATGCTGGTTAATAATACGTGTCAGGCGCGTCATGTCCCGTTTGACGCCTATCGTCCTATTTCTAATCCTCCCATTTTCTACTTTCGCTCACAAGTCGTTGCCCCAAATTTTGTCTGCCTGATGCCTCGCTATAAATACTGGGCACGTCCCTGTTTTATCTCAATGTCTGGCTTAAGTTATAAACACAAATTTTTGACGGATAAAATGAATTATTTTTGTTTATGACCACAATACTAGATTATCATTATTACCAATATCACTGGTATTGGACGACTGCGACGGTCCGATCATTATCAATTCAATTAAGAACCGTTGTACATATTTCCGAGATTTATTGTTAGAATGAAATTTGATAAGCCTGTTTTTTCCGCGTGTGGGACGTGTCGATAAAATCTATTTCTGATTTCCGTAAAACTAGTAATATTTTTAAACTGTCTCTTGTTTTGTTTGTATTAAGGGCTGTTTACACGTCTTTTTCTTACACTCTGTCACTCGCCACTAACTTTTTTCTTTCATATCACTCTTCACGCAATCCATCCACCTTTTTTTTGGCCTTCCTCTCACTCTCCATTCATCCACATGTATACTCATAACTCTTTTACTAACATACGTTTCTTACCTCCTTTTTACGTGAACATACTAAGACAAACGATTCCCCTTCAACTTTTCAGTCACTGGCGCCACTTTTAAACTTGCTCTAATATACTAATTTTTTCTAAAGTGTTATTTTCAATATTTTGTTCCCTTAAAGCAATAAAATACAAATGAGCTCACTGGCTATATACCCAAAAGAATCTGTACGAATCACCTAATTTGCGGGAACGGAAACTAAAATGTCGGGATGTGGACACAAATCAGAGTCAGACATTACGTTGCTTTGATCTTCGAGCGTGATTTGTAGCTATGTCTCCTTGAAAACTTCTGTCTAGTGTCTTGATCTTCCTGTGGCCAGTTCACTGCATCATTATAAATAGCTTTACAGTAATCAGGTTTTGTTGCCTATATTCAGAAGTAATAATCGCTGCAAGCGAATATCGCGCTGAAACGTTAGTTTTTTTTTTTTTAATACACTCATTCTCATTACACTATACCTCCGCGTTACCTACTAATGAATCCCTTTGAACATTAATCTCTAGGAAAATAGCAATAATGTATAAAGCAAGAGCATCAATATTTTCATATTTATCTTGTAAGTTGTTCCATAGGTCCTTAATAACTACAAGTCAAAAGTTGTACGTCTAGAAACTTTTGCTATTCTTCATCCTAGCGAATAATCTTTCATCTTTTCCAGCTTCCAATCACCACATATAGCAATAACACGCTGATTGGTAGACAAAACACAGAAAGTTAGATGTGCACATTGCATTTTAAATTAAAACCACGATTTACAAAGATTCAATGTAGCGTAAATTTATACGATGACTTTGAATGGCGGTCATTATTCAAATTGGCCATTGATGCTGTCAATCGAATCGAATCGTACGGTCTTGCTCCGTCGCGTCTTTTCTGTTTGATTTTCATTTGAATATCGAAAACATCTCTGTATGGCGCCATTGATACATCAATTTTGGTTTTATTACATTTGTCATTTTGTGTAATTGCTATAGGGCTATAATATTCTGCCATCAAACAATATAATCTTATAGAGATTTTAGGACTGGTAGATACGGACAGCTTTTCCAGCTTCAGCCAAAATAATTCAATGCGATATTCTCAAACTTCCTTATGTTTCGACTATTTCCGCAGTTCGATTTACGTTTTCTTTCATTCCAATACATACTAGCTGTACTCGTGGCTTCACCAGCATATTTGATTACTATCCTGTTCCTATAACAGGTCGTAGGCTCGTAGCACAGCTAATTTTTTTTTTTCAATTTGAGTAGTTTTATAATATTAATATCTAGATTTTAATTTAGAATGTTAGTATCCCCGAAACGGTTAATTGCAATTGACAATATTTACGTGAATGGCAATGAAAACGAATTGACAATTGCTTCAATCGTTGGACCGTTTTGATACAAAAAAAAAAGATCGTTTAATCTATTTTTGTATCAATTTGCGTCAATCACGTAAATATTTTCAATCGCATTGACCGTTTCAAGTTTACGGGCGTAGTACATAATAAATATATCGATGTTTTGGGGACCCTTAACTATCTTTACTGACCGGCTATACTCGTACATATTTGCTTCGATGATAACTAGAGGAAGTGGCCTAAATAATCCACAGCTATCAAAAACGTTTCGGATACAGAGTTACCAAATATTGTAGGTAGCGCAGTCCATAATGTCTCCAGTTGAAGGACTGCCCCCAATCAAGCGTATAAAGTCGTATCCAATCTATTGTTCGTGACACACTTCCCCGCAGGAAATGTAAAGTAGTCGCCATTGCGATACATTTTACGTGACTTATCTACCGTCAGTAATGCAATTATCCTTAATACGAACTATGGCATTAGCATCATATCCCGGGCTTTTTCTTATATTCCTTTGTTTTTGACTGGGTTTTTAAATCATAGGTAGCATTTTCCGTAACATAAATTCAGTATTATTCAATGCTTAGTTAGTATTCCTGAAATCAGTCTCAGCATTGTGTTGCGAGTGTCGACTCGTATTGTCAAACAAATTCACTAATAGTCACCTAGTTTTACAATAGGTCAGTGCTAAATTTCTATTAGAAGATAAGTAGACTTCTTGTAAACGACCGTCAGAATGAGTAACGAGACACGTATGTTTGTGTAGTTAATTGCTTAAGTTAAGCGCAGTTAGTCAAGTCAATTTAGCTCATGTTTGTAATATTGAAACTCGGACATTCTCAAAATAAACCCTTGAATGTATTCGCAGATCGCAGACTAAAATGTCCAATATGAATCAGTGTTTGTTATAAATAGTCGTACGTAACACAGTGATGCGTTATAATCACGAATTGTCTCTTTCAGAGAGAGTGCACGCCGCATCGTTGAAGGCGCGGGCTGGCGGTGACGTCATCTCTCCGGAGCGCTCCGTTGGAACCCTCGACCTCAACATGTCGTTCACAGCTCCTTCTAACCTGGTGCTCACACCTGCCCCTGAATGTAAGTCAAAAGTAGTATTAATAATTGAGGTCAATTAGCGTCTTGATGCTGTAAGTAGGTAGGTCTACTGTGAACTAGTTGAGCCTGATAGATCGATTACATAATAAGGGCACGAGAAGTACAGAACCTTAAGGGACATCTAAAAAATGTCTTAATTTGGATATAGCCAACTACGTGCTTGGTATTCGAGTCCCGCTTAAAATAAAAAGTCTAACCTCTTTCAATGAGCGTGTTTCACATCAACTAAACAGCTTGTAAACTAGTATTTTTTTCTATCAGGTCGGAAGCTATCCCGAGGCATCTCCCGCGCGACAGACAACGAGGGACTCGTGTGGGCGTTACGCAACAATACAGAACCAGAGCCAAACACAATCAATTCCGATCACATACTACTGCTTCCAGATATTTCTGTCTACCCACCTGATTTTAGGTAAGCATATAATCTCGGTAATTTAATATTATGCGAACAAACTAAGGTCGGACAACTTAATCTGGTACTAAAAGTGGATTGCCTTTTGGCTATATTCGACGCAAGGCCGAGCTGGCATGCTGAAACATGACAGCTCATCACTGGCAGCCTAAAATTAGGACCACTCCGCGACTCTTTGTTTTGATAACTAAATGGATTTCCGCAAACCGATGTCCGATTTGATTTATTGCTTGGTTATTTCAAAAATCCAACTCATCATATGGACGTTTCGTGAATGTTAGTAGCAAACAAAATGTGGGGATGACTTGCTAGACCGAAAAATAAAACATTGACAAGAGCGTGTGCCGCACACGCTACGGTTTGCATTTTTTTGGATTGATGCCCTTTTAAATTAGTCACGAATGACAAATATAGTGGTAGACTGTTATACCAACTTGTATGTATACATAAAAGTATAATGTCCGTTGGTTGGTGCGTACGTTCGGTCGGCAGCGAGCCAATATTCATTATCGTTGCACACGCAATCAGACCGTTTCTTGTCGTTGAACTTTCTGTTATTGTTTATCGTTCTTTAACCTTTTCGTGTTTCGGACACATGAATCCGACATTGGCCACATTGATTTTTTTTCGCGTAAGTGGAATTCTGGCAATGTATGAAAGGAAATACCAAAGTTCTCATGGTTACCGTTAAGGAAAATTACATGTGTTCAACTAACGAGTAAGGTAAAATATTAATAAATTGTGAGTTCCGTATTAGATAAGAATTTTCAGTATATTAAATTGTTGCTACAGAAGCAAATACGTGGGTCGTACTTTTGGTAATAGACTTCTAAAGTTCAAGATCGTCCACGACACATTAAGGCTTTACGCACTGACAGACGGCTTTATTGTCGTCTAGAGCCTAAACGAGTAGCGAAGTGAAACTAACCTTATACGTAACCGACCGCAACGCGTACTGGACGCATTCCCGAGGCGCTTGGAGACTTACCACCGTGTTAAAATGACATTCGAGCGAGCGGGAAAGAGGGATGGAGTCTGTAACAGTCTACAGCCTTTATAGCTCAATGCCTTTAACAGTTCAGTTAAGGTTCTCAATCGGATCGCGTTAAGGCCCCTCGCCCACGGCGTCTTTTTGTAGCGAGGCTGTAGCGCGATCGCATCGATACAGTCGCGATACTGTAGCGCGTGGCTTTATGTCTGTAGCGCTTGCAAATACGACTAAGTAGCGATACTGTCGTGCGCTTACGAAACGCGCGACAGTATCGCTACAAAAAGTCATCCAGGGCAAGTGGCCTAAGAGCTTGTGGGTAGGGCCTTTGGTCTGCAATAGAGAGTAGTAGTATCAGCGCCTACATAGCCTTTGACACCATCCTTCATTAAATGAAGTTAATCCAATACCAGAGCAGTTGTGGCCGAGTGGTAACGGCCTCGACTTACGAGTTGTAGGTCGCGGGTTCAAACCCAGCCAGGCGCAATCCTTTGTGTAATTTATTTCATCACCACTGCTCTCAAAACAGTGAAGGAAAACATCGTGAGGAAACCCCCGGCATGTTCTAGAACCAAAAATTCGCAGACATGTGACATCCACCTACCTACACTGGGCCAGCGTAGTGTATTACAACCCATTCCCTCTTCTAGAAAGGAGGCCTGAGCCGACAATGCTATGCTATCATATAATCTAAATACCATTTTAATTTTTCCAGAACATTCTTAGAAAAGGACCTTTTAGAGACTGCAACACTGGTTACTCTAGAATCCGCGAACATCCTCAACTGGTGGCGCCACGGTCGCGTCCCGGGGGCCCCTCGCTTGCTTCCACTGGCCACATCAGGCGACGGGAACTGTCTGCCACATGCGGCTTCACTGGCCGCTTATGGCTTCCACGATAGACTGTTGGCGCTGAGAACTAAGGTTCAAGCGCTGTTGTCTGGAGAAGGCGGTGAAGTACTTACTAGTAAGTATGCCTGGTATAGCCTTATGAATATTGATTTCTAATATTGAAATCATAGGGCCGTAAAAGTTCATTTATAGCTTATTTTGTCTATGTGAAAGTAGAAAACTGTACCAAAAGTATATATATTCCTGGTGTGAAGAGTATCCGATGTCTTATTCCAAGACATAGTCATTCCCGTATGTCAAATTTCATACAAATTCATTCATCTGCTAAGCATACTATCTTTCACTTTTTCTTCCGCCTTGTTTCCGATCCGAATCCACGAAAATATGGTTAATCCTCAGAAAGTATTTAAAATAAAATGGATATATTAAGTAAGAGTACACAAAACGGTATTACGACATTTACGACACTTTTGTGAGTATATTTCTGGGATAAGAATGAGTTGTAGGGCGTTAGTTCGGTTATAAGACTCAGGGATCCCTTTCAGTCTTCTCAGGGATGGTACGGAAGGGGTTGCGGCTTCCATGTACGATTGTGATCGTTGGGGTGGTTTTGGTGAGGTAAGAATCTCACACACTCTGGTTCAGGCGCCTTTTGAAGGTTTCCCCACTAAATAAAAGGGTCATGTAGCAGCTGCTATTGCACAAGATGATCTGTTTTCGCCTCTTAGCGTTATTAACATTTTTTTTGCCGTTGCAGATGCAATAAAGCGTCGCTGGCGTTGGTCCGAGAGCATATCGCTGCGGTCGGCGGGGCTGACGCCGTCGGAGGCGGAGTGGGAGCGCGAGTGGGCGCAGTGCGTGGCGGCGGCGTCGCCCGAGCCCGCGCGCGCCGCGCCGGCCGCCGCGCCGCACTACGCCGCGCTCGAGCACCTGCACGTGTTCGCGCTCGCGCACGTCATGAGGAGGCCCGTCATCGTCTTCGCTGATGTCGCGCTCAGGGTACCTTCCTTTCTTATAAGAGCTCACACACACGAGCGGCAGAGGTAACCACAGCAGTCGACCAGCCGTCAACACAGGTTGACGGCTGCCGTCGACGCATCAGCAGCTGCCACACATGTGACGGCTGCTGCTGATCTTCAAAGTTGGAATGTCAATGGCCGACAAAACGTTAACAAATGCCACTGATATGTCGTCAGCTGCCGCTGCGGCTGCAGTTACTTCTGCCGTTGGCAATATGCCGCTCATGTGTATAATAATAATAATCATTTATTTCAAGAAATTATTCCCATATAAATTACAAATTCCATACAAATATAAATTACGTACAAAAATAAAATTAAGTACATAACTCAAAAATACATTAAGAAATCAATTAAAAAGTCAATGAATTAAAATCAGATTAAAATTAACATCAAAATAAAAATCAAATTAAATGAATTAAAATCAAAGTCAATGATTAAAAGTGTATAAGCTCAAGCCCTCCCACAACTTCTTAGGCGTCCCACACTCAGTCAATAAAGTCAGGGTTGAATTTTAAACATTGCAGAAATGCAAGTTATGTATCGAAGTTCTTTTTATGCCATGTATATTCTGAGACAAAATTATAAGTTTGTTATAAGAAACATCAAGGTATTCTTTACAAACGTCGGGGTCAATCGAATCTTTTCAAAAATGTATCAACTAGCCTATTAAAATTCTCTTTTGCAGTGACCGCATACTGGGTGTCACAAACCCTTATATGTTTTTTTGTCAGACACAATTAGACGCCACGACACGAAATCCTTTCTAACAGAATCAAATTTAAATCTTTGCAGGACTTCCGTGGCGACCCAATAGCTCCCATCCCGTTCGGCGGAGTCTACTTACCTCTGGAGCTCGCTCCGGACGCATGCAGTAAGACGCCCATACTACTGGCGTATGATGCGGGACACTTCTCAGCATTGGTGCCCTGTGAGCCCCTGCCCACGGATGGCGCTAGAGTACCGCTAGAAGACCATGCAGGAAACCCTATGCCTATCAGGTAAGTTACTTAGTGCCTACAAAACAACCATCCTTCTGGCGTATAACACAGAATACTTTTCAGCATCAGTGGCTAGTAAGCCATTGTCCACAGATGCCTCTCGAATACCTTTAGAAACTCTTACAGAAAACCCCATACCTATTAATTAGCACAAAAAAATAGGTACAGAAGTCAATCAACATACAAAGCGCGCTCGAGCAGCGCACACATAGGCCCGTATTAATAAACGTTCCTCAGCCCAAGATCTCGTACTTATTACCAAGCTTGAGGTTTTGATCGTATTAATAAACGAGATTCACAAGCTTAAGCTCAAGCTCAAGTTCGAGCTCAAGCTCAGCTTAGGTTTACGGCATCAGCCGAGTGTTGTCTGATTAATAAACGAAACTCAAAACTTAAGTTTACAACAATCTCTGTACTTGAGCCGCCAGATCATGAGTGTAGACCGACCGGGACTTGAGGTCGTGATTATCGTAGCGCGAAACATGGAGTTTGTAAATATTTTGAGTCGAATTAATTAGGTATTACGACTAAATAGAGAGTACTATTATGCTATTTTATGGCCTTTGCGATATCGTTTATCAAAAATTTATGTAAGAAATGCTTCAAATCCTTTTAATTGCCAAGTAAATAAAAAAAACAGATTTGATTAAGATTCGATATTTTATATTTCCATTAAAAGGCATTTTATTTTAAACTTCGTCCAATATGACGTAGGTAATCGTTCACGTAAGCAAAGCTTGAGTACGCATTGAGGAGCTGATCTTGGTAATTGAGATCCTGTACTCATGTGTTTATTAATTAGCAAAGATTTTGAGCTTCTGTCATCGTATAATCGGGGATCAAATGATATCACACTTGAGGACGGAGTTGAGCATCGTTTATTAATACGGGCCATAGACACCGCTCACCACACTAGACTCGTCACGTCTAGTGGCTGTAAGTTTGTTGCACCTAGTATACAAATAAATTACTTTAATTTCAGATTCAATGTCGATCCGGGGGAAGACTTCCGTTGGGACGTTGAACCCGACCAGAAGACAATAAACAACATCCTACCCGACGAATACCAGCGTTCCGCCATGCTGGCTGCTTACTTAGACCTCGAACCAATCGAATGCATCTCCCTAAGCCAACCCCCTGAAGAACTCCGAAGATCACTCGACGCTTTATCGACCAAAAGTTCGAAGCAGATGAACTCAGTAGCCAAACAATTTGGAAGTATTGGCAGGTCTATGAGTAGTAAGATAAAGAAGAATTTTGGTTCGATGGCGAAATTGGCCGGTAAAAGCAGTGGGAGTCATAGCAATCCTGAAGAGAGCTTGATGCGGACACAGTCCACTTGTGAGGTGCTGTGTTGTCGAGTGCTGGCGGCGCGGGCGCCCGTGCAGGAGGAGATGGTCAAGAATTATTTGAATGAAGCTTGGATTGGGTAAGTTGATTTTAGTTTTTATTTCTTTACTAGTTGACCCGGCGGACTTCGTACCGCCTAATAGTCAATGTATGTTATGATCCTATCCTTTTTTTTACCTAAACTGTCAAAGGATAACGCCATCTACTGGCATTATCAGAACCATCATATTTCATATTAAAATGAAGTTTTTTCCTTAGTTTCTCACCGTTTAAATCCTTCTTGGACTATCACGAATATTTCAAGACCAAAGTTAGCTAAATCGGTCCAGTCGTTCTCGAGTTTTAACGAGACTTACGAACAGCTATTAATTTTTATTTATATAGGGTGACTGGTAATTAGTGACCGATAATTATACGTGATTGTACTCGTGATAACAGACAACTTTCCCAAAGAAACTTTTTGTTTACTAATTATTTAACCGAACATGTCGGAACTTACACGGATTATATGTATACAACGATGGGTTTGCAAGTGGTACGGGTGCACTATCACTATAAGTAAGGTACATGAGACATCGGCGTTACGCGGCTAATAACTGAGAAGTAGCCGGTGTGCGCGTGCAATTTTGCGTGAACAGCTGTTTTGTTATTGTGAAAAACTAAAATATAAAAAACTTACTGACTGGTAATTAGTGACCGATACTTATACATATGATTGTACTCATGTTTACAAACAACTTTTCTAAAGAAGCCTTTTTTATACTCATTAGTTTTATCACAATAACATAACAGCTGTTTGAATTTCGCGTGCGCTAAGTGCAGTTTAAGATGGTTTTTGACAATTTTTTCATGACCACAACCAAGTAGTCGCGTCAGCATTTCATTGGCTTCCATCAACGAACGAAAAGGTCCGTTTTTAGGCATCCGTTACGTAACGATTCCAACCAAAGATATAGAATGTAATTCCAAACTATGAATATTGTTATATTTACCTAGGAACTTTTCGGTTACTTTTGGAAGTTTAGGTTTATTACTTACTAACATTATGGGTAAAATGTTCAGATACACAGCCGACAAGAACCGCAAAGAGCAATCAGCCCAGCCCAGCCAACCTCGTTACGGCACTGGGCGCTCCCAGTTCTACGCCGAAGCCGAGCGGCCCGCGCACGAGTCCGCTCGCGCCGCCTCCAGCACGTCCAACGCGTCGGCGCGCGCGCCGGCGGACCGCACGCTGTACCTGAGCCGCTCCACGTTCTACGACGACCGGCCGCCGTCCCCCGCGCCGTGCCGCGCGCCGCTGTGCATGTACTACGGCAGCCCCGCCAACGGAGACTACTGCTCACGCTGCTCGCGCCTGCAGTGACCTCACACTGTGTGATAAACTCCCACAGGCCACTTCCACCAATGACCCATTACTTAATCGCTACATCTAAACTACGTTCAAGACTTGTCATTGCGGTTAAATATTGACACTGACAGATTCGACGCAGTTTACATGTCATTTGCTGATTGCGTTCTTTCATTGGTGAAATCCGACCTGACGAGTCTTAGGTAAGTACGGGTAATAACCCGTGAAACTATGTTTTATCAAATTTTAATATAAAAAGTTGATCTAAAATATTTACTGTGTACGTCGAGTATTCTGAATTTTAAGTACGATCGGAAATTAGTAGTTTTAATTTTTTTACGATTTTATTTTTGCCCGACTACTTTCGTCTCTCATACTAACTTCACGTTAGATTCGAATTAAGCTTAATACTTTAATAATTAATTAAAGTAAGTATATTATCGTTTGCGTGGGTGATATTTTTTTATTGTTACTTAGATTTAGTAAGTCACCTTTGTGTTTGCCCCACCATTATTAATAATGCATAATAATAAGTAAGCACAGATAGTATCTGTGATTTAATAATTATATCATAATATTATTACTGTCATTTCCAGGATAACCAACCATGGGCGTATAAAGGTGTATTCATGTGACGGGAAAAACTGTTCATGTTGTAAACTAAAACAAATGACCAATGAATGTTGATCTCTCATTTAATACCAAATAATATCCCAAATTCTTAAGGAGACAGTTTATTAAAATAGTAATTACTAATTACCATTTTCCCCTTTATATGCGCCAGTGGTCTGAATGAAGTATGCGACTGTTATTATATTATCAAGTGCCAAAAAGTGGCTTCTTAACGTATTTTACAAAAAGTATTTGGAGGATGTAAATGTCTATGAGTGTTTAAGTAACAAATGTGTTCAAAATTCAGTGCCAGGTTGGAAACGGGAAGTAAATTTTGGACAATACGGCGACTATGGTGTTTCATACATTTTTATATTATTGTTTAATAAATAAAATGTATTTAAAAATTGACAGTGTATAAAACAGGGTAAAATCTGTTCAGACACCAACAGTGTATACCTTAACATTATGTTGCCTTTATAATCGTGTCTTCTCACATTGAAAAATGAACCATGAGTATTTTATTATATTTTAAATTGAGAATTTTAGATATTTAAGGTGTTAATTATAAAATGTTTAAAAATATTGGCGGCTAAACTTTTCAGACTTATTTAACAAAATAGTAAGGATGATAAAAAATATAATACTTAAAAAAGAGACAAAATATTGTAAATTATATTTATCATCTATGGTAATAACTATTATAAATGTTTAGGAAGAGTTTATATCATAGTAAATCCCTACTCAAAGTAGGACTATTGCAGCTTGAATTCTGACCATAGCCTTGTGGAATTGTGATTTAGAGGTTATGTACAAATAGACACAGATGTATATTTTTTTATTTAAATCATCCGACTACCTCATTGATGCAGCAATTTAGTGATACAAAAATAGAAAAAATAAGATTGTGGCTGATTTCAATACTATGGTGGAAGATAGTGCTTCCATAGACACTTTTTTTGTTAATTTAAATTTTAGTGCCAACAAGTATACTGTTCTGGAGCAGAAACTTCAAGAAATTATACCTTTCTTTTTCAGATGAATATCAGTATCTTTCCTAAAAGAATAATAACTAATTATTATAGAGACTACTGTGGTACCTCGATCAGCCATAATCGCCCGATATATTTTGGACTCAGGGTAAAAAAATCGATGCACTAAAATTCCTATGATAATAAATAGTAGGTGATTAAATCCTCCCAAAAAAAAAGAACGAGCTTGGAGTTCATCTCCGTCCTTAATTTGCTGGTTAAGACATTGGCGTTATTTGACCACTGCTGAACTGTTTCTAAACTTAAACATGGATTAAATATCTCGTCAATGTGCTTTTTGGTAGTGGTGAAACCCAGCCTTAATTTAAAAATTTGATCTTCTAGTCCCGTATGATAGAATACTTAGTTGTTAATGTGATAGTAATAAGTGCAGTGATTTATCGATTACTGATGTTATAAAACAATTAAAAATCAGTTGCATAGTGTGATCATGTTGTTTATGTTTAAACTCTAATTGTTAATTTTCAAACTTCTGTCCTACTAATATCTGTTGTTGTCTAATATGTACCTTTTGTATAGCTTAATAGATCTGTAAAGTTGTAACAAGATTGTGAGTAATCATGACAAATATAAATCTTTCATAATATAAGTAAAAAGTGTACACAATAAATCATGTTGAAATCAGAGGTAACATTATATTTTTTCATGTTTAACAATATAGAGACAGCATATCATGTTTTGTAGAAATATAAATTGATATTACATACATAATTATGCAAAATTATGACTGTATTTTATTTATACTCATCACGCTTATACCCAAGCAAAATATTTAATTAATAATAGCTATACAGGATACGAAACGGGATGTAATTCAAGCCATACTCAAAGTTATGGATATCGTTCTGGTTCTCTTCCTATTCCACTAATTCTGTTAATGATATAAGATTGGTCAAGGGCAGGAAGAAGAAGAAGACGCTTAAGCTAGAACTACATTAGACCGACGCACACGTGTAACACGCCTGATTTGTACGGAGAACGACGTCGCGTGGCGTGGATCTAGTGTAGCTCTACAAGTTTAGTTTCCATATAAAATGTATGGAGACCGACGCGCCCAGATCGGCATGTGTGGCACACGTGTGCGCAGTGTAGTTCTAGCATTATACTCTCTAGGCAAGGGCCCAACCTGCAGGCAGGTTATGGCAGTAAAAAGAATTATGATATGTACCTACTTAGTGTAATCTAAGGAACTCTCAAAAGAACATAAGTCATGACGTCCAAGTGTTATGCCTTGATCACACGTACCATAGATGAGAATAAGTACTAACGTAACACGTACCGAGGAAACTGGCGAGACAGAGCTCTTGGCGAGTACTCGGTACATGTAAACACAGCGGCGAGTGCTCGGCCTACCATTTATCTCTATAACTCACTTACATCACTGTCTCGCCCTTTTACTCGGTACGTGTGATCAAGGCATTACACTTCCCCGAATAAGTGCACATCGATCCAACTTTCGTTTCAACACATCGCTGTAAAATCTCTACGCGTGACGTGACGTATAGGACCGGTCGTTGTACCGACGCTTGGAGGAGGCCTACGTCCAACAGTGGACATCTTTCTGCTGATATGATGATGATGTGAAATTGTCTAAGTACTTATCTATATATATTGTAACTGTTTATTGAACCAAACAACTGCCCTCGCCATACATCGTCGTGATAGTTTGACGGGTGACAGAACAGAATGGAAGAAGAAAATGTGTTGCGCCGACCCCAAGTAAAATGGGAAAAGGGCAGGAAGAAGAAGAAGAAGAACTGCCCTCGCCACCGCGCTTGTCGTTTTTAGAATGCCGTACCCAAAAAGGGTAACACGGGATCCTATTACTAAGACACCGCTGTTCGTCCGTCTGTCACCAACCTGTATCTCATGAACCGTGATAGACAGTTGTTTTCACAGATGATGTATTTCTATTGCCGCTATAACAACAAATACTAAAAAAAAAACCGGGCAAGTGCGAGTCGGACCTGGGCACAGAGGGTTCCGTGCAAAAGTTCAATTCCCAAATTGAGCTACGAATTTTTTTCCGAATAGCAAAAATGTTTTTTTTTCTTGTGATTTAACTACTAGTTTTCATATACTTGTGATATGAGACCTGGTTTCATACAAAATTTCGAGATTCTACGTCAACAGAAAGTACCTTATGAATTTAGATTTCCTTGAAAGTGTTGAAATACGTCTTCGTCACATAAACGTCCTTATCTTTTTTTTTTCATTAACTCAGAAGTTTGATTTTTTTTCTCGATCAATCTTTATTTAATTTCATCTCGATACCTCCACGCGTTCCTGAGATAAAGGGTCTAAACGACAGACAGACGAACTACAAAGTGATTAGACTACACCGCTGCACCGTAGAGTAGTTTTTATTACTTTATACTACATTTATTATAATAATAATTAAGTGTCCAAACTGCAACACCGTAGCAGCATGACAATGCCATGTGGTTATGGAAAATTCTATTCTAGAATTAAACCTGCCGTCCCGTCCGTCGTTTGAATCCGTCTTTTATATATACTGTGATGTGGCGGATATCTTCTTCTTCTTCTTCCTGCCCTTGTCCCGTTTTATTTGAGGTTGGTGCAACACGTTTTTTTCTTCCATTCTGTCCTGTCACTCGTCACGCTATCACTAAATTCCTTTTCTTTCATATCACTTCTCACACAATCCATCAATCTTTTCTTTGGCCTCCCTCATCAATCCAAACGTAAATTCATAACTCTTTTAGCAACATGCTTTCCATCTCTCCTCTTTACATGACTATACCAAGACAAACGATTTGAAACGATTTCCTTTCAACCTTTCAGTCAGTGTGCGCCACTTTCAAACTTCCACTAATATACTCATTTCTAACTTTATCCATTCTCGTCACACCACACATCCATCTAAACATTCTCGTCTCTGCTACATGCAATCTTTTTTAATCCGTCTTTTTCACAGCCCAACATTCTGATCCATACAGTATGACAGGCTCACAGGCTTTATCATGGACTTGTAGATTTTACCCTTCAACTTGAGGGGCATCCGTGAGTCACAAGTTGTTCCCGTGACCTGTTGCCATTGATGTGATTGCCTGATTGGGGTGTGGCGTCGTGGCCACGCGGCCATGAGGCGGATATATATGGCTTTAAAATGCTCTGTGGATATGGCATTAACAAATACCATGGATATTAAATATGGCATCCCCATTTCCATACAATAAACGCCTTGAGCCAATGAGCTTATTTTGTATCGTTCAAAAACCAAACGATTTTTAAGCATTATTTGAAAACAAATCAGCAATTTCTGTTTGCTTGAATTTATAAGTATTTTATGTAAAATATAACGCAACTAATGCTAGAAATATTTCAAATATTCAACAAAAAACTTCCAAGTGATCGGTTGACTTTTTTGATAAGTAAAGTTTTTAATTTAATGATATATAATCTGTTTTTTCGAGGATTTTAGAACGTAACGCGTCAATGTCAAAAACGCTTTTTCTCCCTCCTGTGGAAGAAAGATGCTTTTCGCTAAAATCACATAAATGCTATAGAATTTTATAAAAAGCTAGTATAAATGATGTCCGGTGGTCTTATAGATAAAGTTTACATCGGTCTCGATAATGCGCCGGCCGCATTTGACATTAAAGGACGTATTTTGGGACCCGTAAGTTTTGTATTTTTGGATTTAAACTCTGCATTATAAATCGCATACAATTTAATGTAATTAATTTTCTTTCAGAACGGTACTAATTTGGAATATATAAGGTCAGAGACTGGTGTTGTAGCGGTGTTAAAAGGCGATAAACTTGAGCCATTGCATTTGGCTCTGCATCATACTAGATCTGAAGCATTGGCTGGCGCGAGGTCACTCGCGCAGAACTTGATAGAGACTATAAGGGCTGAGTTGGCGCAATGGAGCGCGGCGCAGGCTGGAGGGCCGCCGCCTGCGCTGAACGTGCCTCCACCGACGCTGACGACGACTAGCGCGCCTCCGACCGTACCACCGCCAGTTGTGACTGCGGCACTGTCCACTCCTCCTACATTAACGTCCACCGCTCATCCCGCCGTCATTCCCCCAGTGGTGAGCGTGGCGCCAGCGACGGCCCCACTCATGACTGTCCGTCAACCCACAATGTTACAACTACTTCAACCTCAGCAGCAGTATGTGTTGAACCAAGAGAACGGGCAGCTAATACCTATAGTACAACCTGGGATGCAAGTTTCTAATGCTAACTTTACATCTCTACCTCTTGGCCAAACGTTGAGTTTGCAGCAGCCTAACTTTGGGACACAGATAGTAGATATATCTAGTATGCAGCCTGTGAATGTGACTCCGTTGCGGTTGAGTGGTGTGCCATCTTCTATGTCAATGATTTTACCTAATGGGTTAACATTCCCTCAAGCAAGTCTTTCAACATCTGAGAATACAACTGTAAGCACAGCTACTTCTACTCCTGTAGTGTGTGCCGCTCAGAGTACTAATGCTTGTCAGAAGATCCTGTATAGTACGGACAAAGGGGACAAAGACATCAAGTACCACATACAAGGGGCTGACACTGTGCAGTGGACTGTGCCGGGCTCCCAGACAATGTTGATACCTTATCAACAGCTGCAAGACTTGGCAGCAGGGCAGCAAGGATTGACTAATTTCCAACCTCAGCAGTTTGTATCTGTAAGTAATCTTATCATCTCAAAAATATCTATTCTTCTATCTATTCTATATTAAAGTTTCGATTCTGTAAGTTCAACTCAAACATAATGTGTATCATATTACAGATAG
Source organism: Mythimna albipuncta (assembly GCA_929112965.1). Taxonomy (NCBI): domain Eukaryota; kingdom Metazoa; phylum Arthropoda; class Insecta; order Lepidoptera; family Noctuidae; genus Mythimna; species Mythimna albipuncta. The sequence goes on from OV815973.1 coordinate 16,886,963, forward strand.
CCCCAGCTGGTGGCCTACAACAAACATCTCTACCTCTGACAGCCGGTCAGCTGCAGCAATTACAAGCTACCGGCACTTTCATGCAGCTAAACCAGAAGGTAACATTTGGATTCTTTCTGCAATGTTGCTATTGTTCATAAAGTTAGTTATTATTTTTTGAAAAGACCAAAGTGCAAAATGTCAATTTTTTTTTCCAAAAACTTCTAAGCTCAATATTTCTTTATTTTTCTGACTTTATTGAATCAATTTATAGGTAGTGGTGTAATTAGACGTGTTTTTGGAAGTCTAGTCAATTTGCACTTTGGAAATTTTGTTTGTTTTACATTTGTGTACCATTTGTAATTTTGCACTTTGACATTATGTATCTAATTATATCTTATTTTATTAGTGGCTTTAAAATTTCTATGAAGCTAGTAAGTAAAACATATTGTAACGTTTATTATAAATTAAATATTTACTCATATATATTTTGGCTAGGCAATTTAAAAAATGTCAATAAAACCAACCTGCACTGGGCCTGCATAGTGGATTACGATCCATTCTCCCTCCGAGAGGGAATGCCTGAGTTCGAACAGTGGGAACATTATAAGGCCGACTATGCTATTCTATACATGTTAATAAATTATGAAAAACAAAACTACCTATTAAAGTAAATCATTCTAATTTAATTTGTTTACTGCAATATTTTATGTACATTGTTATCTCTAGTACAATAACATGGCCAAAACATAACATTGATAATGTTTTAAATTTTCCCAACAGCCAATAGCAAGCAGTGGTTCTTTGATAAACATTATATCTACAGGACAAGCGTCTTCGCCACAAATAATTTCTGTGAGCAGATTTTAATATTAGCACATACTAATATATGATGCTTAACCTCACATTTCGCCTTTGGTGTTTGGTCTAGGGTTTTTATTTTCACGGATTATTTAGCCATTTCTTTTGTCGTCATCCCTGCTGAAACCTGCATTTTATGTACTTTTTCGTTCGTTCTTTAATTTTGGCCGTTGTCTTGTTAAATGCGTTTCTTTTCCATCCATGTTTTAACATTTTCTAGTGGCGTAGTTTGACAGTCTTGTTTTTTTTTTATAACACCCTAAACAATCACGTTGCTAGCTACGCCACTGCTGTATTCATTTGCTTCTTTCATTTTATTAAATTCTTCAAAGTCATGTTTTCCAACCCATTTATTTTCTTCAGAAGTATGCGTCACCTTTGTCTCTATTTTTCTGTTTCCTTCTTGTCTGTTTGTTATAAGTGTTTACATTAATTGTTAACACTAGAAGCGTAGGTATCCCAAATTTATCCCTTTTTATGTTCTTCCTGCTCTCTCCAATAAAAGCAAATATAAAATGGTCAACATTTTAATAACAATTAATAGTCCGCGCTTCTAGTGTTAAATAAATAAACAAATTGCTTCTGCCCTAATTAGCGCCCTTTCATTCATCACCAACAAATGGCGAAATTTTCTAAAAGATGCTTTCGCATTTCAGAACTCGTCAACTCCTTCAAAAACTGTTGGACAAGAGTCTCGTGGTCAAAAGAGACTGTCTGATGGGACTCCAAGTCAGTTGCAGCTAAGGCCCATAGCTCCCGCTGTGTAAGTACTAGAGTAAAAGAAATTCATGTAGACTCTCTTTCAGATTTTTTTTTTATTAGAAAAGACATTTGCTGTAAATTGAGTGCCACTTCAAAGAAAAAATTATTGTAAACAATTATTATTTCTTTGGCATAGTTTACTCATTTCTTGTACAGTAACTATCTTTTCTACAACATTTTAATAATCGCAAAAAAATATTGCATATTATTTAATAAATTACTGTATGTATTTGGATGAAACTGCGTGTTAAGGCAATTGGCGTTACAATAATTACAACCTCAATACACTTTTTTTGCAAATATTAAAATGTTCTGCTTTCTTTGAAGAAAACAATCGCCAATCGGAAGACAGAAAACCTATTTTTTTTATTTTTAAGCTTTTTATAGTTTTGTTTCATTACTATGGTGACTGAGTTAGGTAGGCCCAAATTTGAGAAAGAGGTCAAATCGGGATGCTGCGCGGTATCTTATGGTCTCACTTGCTGTGTTGCCAGTGATGACCAAGAACTAAACCGCGATCGCTCTCAATGAGCATCATCAGAAGTCTTGAAAGTTACCCAAAGAGCCCATGGAGGGCCTATTACCCGTGATCCCTCCAGTACCTGGTGGTAAGCGACGATGTGGTCGATCGCTGGTTGCAACAGTGGCTGTCTCGTTTTCGAATTTATGAAAGCAAAAGGCTTCGCTACGCTAAAGCTACGCCTCTGGGAAGACGCAGAGGATCGTTCGTAGTGGAGACACTTGGAGGAGGCCTATGTCTAGCGGCGGACGTCTTTTCATAGAAATTATAATTTGTATACAAGCATCTGTAACATTTCTCATATTTTTTTTTTACAATAATAATAATGTAACCTACCGCTTAAGTCACAATAGTAATGGAACACGCTATTTTAACGACTTCCACATAAGAAGAGGTTCTATTTTCAACGTGTTTCCCGAAATGAATACAAACCGGCCAGTTCTACAAGAAAGAAGAATCACGGAAGATATTCTCGTTACAGAAAATCACTTCTACAGTTCTTTGAACTTTCAAATCCTTCGCCTCTCTGAAGATTTCAAATGAAGAACTTCCTTTTTTTGGTTTGAAATGCTTATTTTATTATGTTCGTGTATTGAAACGATGTGATGCTCCAGGTCGCAAATGAGCCAAGACAAGAACTCCACGAGAGATTCGCGCACCTGGACCGCGGCACCAGGTACATTGAAGATTATCTGCTGTTTTTATACGAGATCACTTGAATGTAACATTGCCATACTTATTTATTTGAAATGCAAAGCGTACGTACATGTGGGCGCAAAACCACTATTTGAATATTTTGATGAGGATTTAATTCGATCACTTCCTGCTAATTTCTTTTAAATATTGCAACATCCTGTTGAATTTATAGAAGGATTTCATTTGATAACTTCCTTTCGAATTATTTTAAAATATTGTTGAATTTATAACAAATTAAATGACAACTTCCTTTCTAGAAAATATTAAACATCCGGTCGAATTTGTGAGGATTTAACTTGACCACTTAATTTTGATTTCTTTAAAAATATCAGAGCATCCGGTCATATTTAAATAGGAATTTACTGTGACAATTTCCGTTCTTTTAATTCATTTAAAGTATTTTTCTACCTTCATAGTGAATTTTTATGCTTGTCAATTTCTGAGTATAAAAACCGTTGTAATGTGATTAGAAAGGCACTTTTTGACCGACCATAGAATAAACAACTTGAACTTAAGCAATGTATTTCTTTATTATCACTCTAAAACATTTCCTGATATCACTGCGACTGTGAATTTTGTGTGACGTCAACTCCGATGGCGATCATGCGCCGACAGCAGCGGTGGGATACAGCCCGCTCCTACCGAAGTCCTCTGGATTCTGGGTCAAGTGCCGTGACTGCAACATGGTTCGCTACTCCTGCGCCTTCACGAGGTCGTGGCAATTTCTACCTATTGCCTTTCGATCCCAAGGTGCGCTCTCACACCAGGACCTGATCCAGACGTTTGGCGAAGAGTTCCGGTATGCTGACGACGTCCAGCGGTAGCGTGACTGTACGTCGGAGCAGGCGAGCAGCCACATGGATTACGCAACCGAAGTATGGACGCTCTTCAAGTGAGTGCAGCCAGAAGCAACGTATGGTGAGGTTATTGATTCTATAATCACTGGTTTTTATCCTGATTTTATGAAATGTGTATTGTAGTGTAAAACTCCTGACTTTTTGCCCAAACTAGTCTCCATTTTCAACACTTTTCGTAAATCTGACCAATCAGAAACTGACGGTACAAACATAAATTATTCAAACCAAAAACTTCCGTTGAAGCTGTCATTGTCGTTTTTAGGAACTGTCGTTGTCGTTTTTTTTATAGCTGTCACTGTCGTTTCTGGAAGCTGTCACTGTCGTTTCTGGAAGCTGTCACTGTCGTTTCTAGAAGCTGTCACTGTCGTTTCTAGAAGCTGTCACTATCGTTTCTAGAAGCTGTCACTATCGTTTCTAGAAGCTGTCAATTTACCCGAAACAGCAGGGAAAAATCGTCAAAACATATTTCCGCAAACAATTTCCGGAACCGGCTCCGAAAAAAGCTAGTAATGTCAAAAAGATCATTCAAAAAAAAAATGGTTGCCTGTAAAGTCGGTTTTACGGGCGAAGATTTTACGTGACAACGTCCATGCGCCGATTCAATGCGCCTAATTCTCTAGTGCTGCGCGCGCGGCAGACCGATCATAGTTGAGTGGGAGAGAGACGCAAGGCATTCGGCGGGCCTCTCTCTCGTTCGGTGACTCATCGTAACGTTACCGAGCGTTACACTTTTTCATAAGTGACTCCCAGCCGCAACCTAATTTAAGACGTTGTCACGTCAAAAAAAAACCTGTTGAAATTAAAGAATGAAATTAACGTTCAAAAAGTGAAATGTTGAGTTTTGTTTTTGTGAAAATTTCAATACCTGTCAAAATTAAAATGATTTAAATTCCGTACAGATTAGTTTTTGTAAGTACCGGTTTTGATAGTTAGATTCAAACATTGCGGGTTGCTAGTAAGATTTAATATTTTTAAGAACGCAGTGCAAAGAAAAAAAAAATCGTGTTGCATGTTTTGGTTAGCAAACAAAAGTGACCAGTGTCACGACGCGCGGTCTATCGGGATGCTAATATTTTACAAATACCCACTAAACAAAGTGTTTGCATTATCTGCCTTAATGTTTTCTAAATGGTTCCTCTAGTCTGGTAACCATGAAACAATTGCAAAGATAGAACAATTTAGCGAATTAAAATATTGTTTTGGATCGATTAGATCGATAGTTTAATCGATTACTGGGACGATTTTTGGATCAATTGCTGGATCGATTGGTAAGGCGTCTGTTAGACGATCGGCGAGGCGTTTGTTAGACGATCGGCGAGGCGTTTGTTAGACGATCGGCGAGGCGTTTGTTAGACGATCGGCGAGGCGTTTGTTAGACGATCGGCGAGGCGTTTGTTAGACGATCGGCGAGGCGTTTGTTAGACGATCGGCGAGGCGTTTGTTAGACGATCGGCGAGGCGTTTGTTAGACGATCGGCGAGGCGTTTGTTAGACGATTGGCGAGGCGTTTGTTGATTGATTGTTGGGTCGATCTCCAATCGATTGTTAATCGATTGTTAGTTGATTGTTGGACTGATTGTTAATCGATGGTTGGATCGATGGTTAGATCGATTCTTGAATCGATGTTCTTGTTTATAAACGAAATAATATTAGGGAAAGTATCGGCAGACCTTTCAAATGGACAGTGTCCGCTTCAATCTAATTGTTGGCAATGCTGGTCGGGCAAACTGTCAGGTTGACATTTGTAGAGCTTTATAAACAGTGGCAATTAAAGATTTGCAATTGATTTTATTTTACATCAAAAAGTACGTGAAAGTTCCCCATGTTATTGCTTTAACCTATTGCCACTGTGTTTTAAGCTTTTATGTAAATTTAGGATGGACGAGCGATAATTTCGAGACAAGTTAAGATTTGACACAAGCGATATCATGGAAACTTTTGAGAAAAGGATGTCCTAATGTATCGACATGAAAGACAATGTTAAAACTTGATCAAAGATGTAGAAGTTTCTATTAAAATTTTACACGTACTGCCAAATGACGGTATAAAGTGAAGCATGGTTGGAACCATTATTTAAGATGTTTCGAAAAAATCGCTGTTCACGATTTAGTTTATGATAATGAGCCGACCGTATGGGCGGAGAATTTGTGAATTAGATTTATTGCAGTAACTAGTCCCTTTCCCACCTATTACGCTGACTGATCACCAGTGTATCCTTTTTCCCTGTCCAGAGCTGATCCTAGGCGGGTGATGCCATAAGAGATGGCTAGATCCAAGGCGGGTGATGCTAGTTAGGGAGGCTATATCCTATGCGGGTGATGCCATGAAGGAATATGGCTAGATCCAAGGCGGGTGATGCCGTAGATTAGATAGTTTTAATGTGAATTGGCTTATTGCTTTAAAACAAATTATATTGATTTTTTGTTCGGACCTGTTCAAGCCATTAATCATTTTTCAAGCGCGATATTTAGATTCATTAGATTAATTAGTCCCCTTCCCACCTATTACGCTGGCTGGCCACCATGCGTATCCTTTTTCCCTGTCCAGAGCTGATCCAAGGCGGGTGATGCCATGTGGTATGGCTAGATCCAGGGCGGGTGATGCTAGTTAGGGGGCTATATCCAAGGCGGGTGATGCCATTTGGTATGGCTAGATCCTAGGCGGGTGATGCCAAGTTAGGGCTAGAAGGCGAATGATGCCGTGTAATGCCAATCAGCCAATTCACACCAAATATTTGATACTGTGTAAGTTTGGCTAACCCTATGTGGGTGACGCCGATAAAGTGTTTGATTTTGGGCTAACCCTATGTGGGTGACGCCGATAAAGTGTTTAATTTTGGGCTAACCCTATGTGGGTGACGCCGATAAAGTGTTTGATTTTGGGCTAACCCTATGTGGGTGACGCCGATAAACTGTTTGATTTTGGGCTAACCCTATGTGGGTTACGCCAACAAAATATTTGTTATTGAGTAATTTTTGGGCTAAGCCTATGTTGGCGACGCCGATAAACTGTTTGATTTTGGGCTAAGCTTATGTGGGTGACGCCAATAAAATGTTTTGATGCTGTGTAATTTTGGGCTAACCCAATGTGGGTAACGATAAAATGTAATTGATTAGTTTGGAAACTTTTATTTTTGTAATTTGAAAACATAGTTGAAGCTTGTGATCATTTATTAGTTTTGCATTGTATAATGTAGAAGCAATTTTTTCAATTTTGTAAATGTGCGGTACCATGGAGTATTTTTATTGTTACAACTTTTGTGACTTAACGAGTATGGCAGTTGGGTTTGTCATTGAGTCATTCATTGTATAATGTAGAAGCAATTTTTTCAATTTTGTAAATGTGCGGTACCATGGAGTATTTTTATTGTTACAACTTTTGTGACTTAACGAGTATGGCAGTTGGGTTTGTCATTGAGTCATTCAACTACATGGTGCTCACATAATAAAAGCAACAAGAAATATGTAACCAAGATAATATGTAACTCATAATATGATTTAAAAGAGTGTCCATGGAGTTTCTTGCACGTTCTTCTCCATAGAGACCTACGCTTTGGAACGTGCGACTTAGCTTCACTTTTTGGACTGACCGACATTTGACTATTCAAAAGTGCCTGTTAATGGTTTCTTTGAAATAAATGCTTTGATTTTTTTTAAATTTTAATGTAAAGTTCTGTACAGCGCAGAGAGCGCGCTGAAATCAGAATGGCCGTGTGGGCGCAAAACCACTATTTGAATATTTTGATGAGGATTTAATTCGATCACTTCCTGCTAATTTCTTTTAAATATTGCAACATCCTGTTGAATTTATAGAAGGATTTCATTTGATAACTTCCTTTCGAATTATTTTAAAATATTGTTGAATTTATAACAAATTAAATGACAACTTCCTTTCTAGAAAATATTAAACATCCGGTCGAATTTGTGAGGATTTAACTTGACCACTTAATTTTGATTTCTTTAAAAATATCAGAGCATCCGGTCATATTTAAATAGGAATTTACTGTGACAATTTCCGTTCTTTTAATTCATTTAAAGTATTTTTCTACCTTCATAGTGAATTTTTATGCTTGTCAATTTCTGAGTATAAAAACCGTTGTAATGTGATTAGAAAGGCACTTTTTGACCGACCATAGAATAAACAACTTGAACTTAAGCAATGTATTTCTTTATTATCACTCTAAAACATTTCCTGATATCACTGCGACTGTGAATTTTGTGTGACGTCAACTCCGATGGCGATCATGCGCCGACATACACCTATACTTACAATCGCATGTCAATTACCAGGTTTTAACCATGGCATTTTGCATACGCGAATATTTTTTATGATTATTGAGATCAGCTTAAAGCAACAGCTCAAACAGTCCTCTCAGGCTGGCGTCAGATGCGTTGTCTCATGGTTTTTACCCCAGAAAATTTAATAGGAAACTACATTTTATTTACAATAACATTTTAGACATTTCATCATCAGCCTTTTTAATGTTCCCACTGCTGGGACTCAGGCCTCCTCTCTAGGAGAGGGAATGGGCTGTAATCCAACACGCGGGCCCAGTGCGGGTTGATGAATGTCACATTTCTTCGAATTTTAGGTTCTAGGACATGCCGGTTTTCTCACGATGTTTTCCTTCACCGTTTTGAGAGCAGTGGTGATGAAATAAATTACACAAAGTAATGCGCTTGGCTGGGTTCGATCAAAACCGCGACCTACAACTCGTAAGTCGGGGCCGTCACCACTCGGCCACCACTGCTCCTTTAATATTAGAAATTTAAACCGTTCCACCGATTTTGACTTCTTCCGTAAACATAAAGGGCCTCTTACACTACACTATTCACACGATTTCAGACTCTTCTTATTTTTCATTCTGAGTAAGACAGTCTGACCCTTATTACACCACACGACACGACGCGATATCGACTAAGACTGTCTGAATATCGAGTGGTGCAATAGGCCCTTAAGGATGGCATTCAAAGCAAAAAGCTAATTGTACTTTTTTCATTGCGTAAGGAATATAGAATCGTCACAACGTCGACGTCACGCGAGACTATATGCGTAAAAGCTTTTAAACGTACAGACATTCAACTTCTGCGTAGATTAGTGTATCAAATTGAGAAGAAACTGATTAACAAAATGGCAATTAGTTATTCAAGTCATCTCGTGTATAAAATATTTGTGTAACCAGCACCTGCTTACTTAATAATATTAAGGCTTCAGTTGCGTATTTTAATTTGTATTGTTTTTATAGCACTTGCGTTTTCTCAGGATTTCACGGACATGGGAAAGGCGGCATCATTTTGCTATTAATCTTTATTTATTGTAGCATTTTTATTAAAGTCAAGTTTCCCGGGTCGAGACTTGGATCTGGAAGGGGTCACCACAACATACAACATCAACTTTATTACGAGGTTACGACGGGGCATCAGAGGCTACACAACACTGCCATTTTTATGTTTTGTAGCAATATAGTTAGCATAGCGTAGCCAAGCATTGCAAGAAGCTCAGCACTCTTCCAAATACCATGATTCCAACCTTACGGTACTTCTTCAAGTCTGCTAAAGAAATCAGTGGATCCTCGTACACCATTCCTGTCTCGTTTAACCTGTTTTTTGTAGAAGAGCGAGAGACTGAAAGCAGAGCGACCCACTCCACTTATGTACAATTCTACAACTTAAGGTAGCCATAGAGCCAGGGTATACCTGTCAGGTAAGCTTGTGTGTACAACCTGCACAGTTATGCAACATACACGCTCCGGTTTATCTGTATAAGGGCCAGGCCACACGGTGCGGTGCGGCTCCGGCGCGGCGCCTGAGCGACGAATCGGCGGGCCGTACGAGCGGGGTGGCGTCACTCGTGTGCCCGCTGATTCGTCAATCAGGCGCCGCGCCGGAGCCGCACCGCACCGTGTGTCCTGGCCCTAACTCTGTACAGGCAAACCTGACAGGTTTACCCTAGTATAGTGTATGGCTACCTCTAGGCAAGCGGTTAACAGTAGCCAGGCAGCAAGCAGCGCTTTTACTTCAATTCAAAGGCCACAATGATGTTGAAAAGCAAACCTACTAGAACTTTATTTAGGTACTTCCGACGGTCTAAGCGATACAACGTCGTGCAGACGTCTCGTTGCAGCTTCGTCGAGAGTTTCATAGTATTGTATGTAAGCTTCACGCAGGCGTACACCAGGCGTATAATGACGAACACGCAGTGAGAGAGAGTACGAGTAGAGTATATCTATATATCTACGCGTCAGTGGATAGTAGGCCTATAATGCGGGTAGTAATCGTTTTTTTGGCGTGTATGTAGGTTAGGTAACGGTACTTAGTTTTTACCAAGTGGAGTAACACTGACTAAGCTGAGAAGCCAATACTAGTTCGAAGATTTTTCCGTAAATGAAAACAGAGTAGTATTTTGTGATGTAACAACAAATTTGCGGTTTCAGTCGTGCTAAGTAGAGTATATCTATATATCTACGCGGCTATGGAGCTACGCGTCCGCCTACATTTTTGTGCTATGTGACCTTGCTTCTTGATTTTCGGGATGTCAACGGGAAGTGGTCTATGACTATGTATTTAGGTTTTGATTTCCTTGCTAAAGTCAAAATATGGACCAGATTTAGAAGTTTGTTTTTTTCACTGCTCCAAGAGGTAACGCAGACCGGAGTATTCGATACTACCTTTTGCCCGCAGCTTCGCCCGCGTACGTAAAATATAGTCTATGTCACTCAGGAATAAAGCAGCTTTCTATCAGTGAAAATTTTTTTGCAATCGGACCAGTACTTTCAGAGATTACCTCCTACAAATAAAAAAACTAACTTTACCTCTTTTTAGTTTAATAAGTACCTCCACGCGTTCCTGAGAAAAATGTTTTTATTGGTTCAGGTACAGAAGCCAAAAAAAAACATACAATTGGCGGCCTTATCGCTTTCCACAATTTCTTTTATATTTACTGTCCTGCTTTCTGCAAATGTGAAATGAAAATCGTCGTCTTCTGTCCGTTATATAAGTTTAAATTTAGCACAACCGGTAGGTACTTTGGCGTAATGCGTAAACTATTTAAAAAATTTATGTATTCTTTATGCACACAACAGTACAGAGGCGGTCTTAATGCCTAAAGTTCAGCGTTTTGATATATATAGGTATATTTTTTTGCAATGCGGATCTTGTACATTAATTTTATTACTCTGCAAATTTCTTAATGTTGGTGGCGTACCCTTTTCAAAGTTTTGCACAGCGCTACATAATAATAGTTAATGATAAAGCGTAATATTCAATTTAACAGCGTAGGGGTCAACTCACACCGAAAGAGTGGCGAAGGGCAGGGAAGCGCAGCGACCCGCTTACAATTTATAGAATTCGCCGGAATTCCCGCGGCCCCGCGGGCATCCGCGCGACTCGTTCGAGTTTCTCATGCGATAATAAGTATTATATCAATGAAAATAAAGTTAAAATTCATATGACACTGAAACTGCGCTCCGCTTCGCTGCGCTTCGACGCTCTTTTGGTGTGAGTTGACTCTAAATATATTAACGTTATTAGTATCAAGATGTTGCGTATTTGGCCTAACACCATTTTATTTATGGTTTGCTTGGCGCTAAATATATTACTAAGACTATGTACGCTAATAAGGATTTAAAGGTACGCGGAACAGAGTGTAAAGTCCTACAAACCTCCGTTGATAAAGTAGGATCTTCCGACCAGACGGATGTTTTGTCTGATCTAAGCAACTGCCCGAGAGATGATTTCGGGCTGTTGTATATGTTCAGATCGCGCGGAGAACTAATTTCGCAATGCAGGATTTCGTACGTTAGTCCTAATGTGGCACCATAGATGTCGCTACCAGGACTTCGATAGTTTTTTTTTTTGTCGCCATCTACATAAACTAATTTCAATTATAAGCACTTTATCCTTTTCAGAATATGTTCTTCGAATGACGAAAAATAATGGTGGAGCTTTTACTCAGTGTAAGAAACCGAAGAGTTCGCTTTCCAAATATCTACTCCTTACTAACGATTGCCAAGCGTAGTTATTATTTTTTGTACTGCAGTAGATTGCGATATTATAATTAGTTTGAAAGGCATAGCGTTGCAGTTGACAGGATATAATGGAAGAAAAAAACGTCTTGATCCAATCCTCAAGTAACAATTGGACAAGTTTCAAGCTGCTTGTAAAAAACTGCTAATGCACGTCTCAGCGTATATTTTTTTTTACAACGCTATGCGTATACGTCACTTCACTAGTTATTTACAGGCCTCTGCCTGAAGTTAAACACATTAATGACGCGGAATAAATAATATGCACCTAGTAGTAGACTTTTGTTTTTAGGTGGGAAATTAGAAAATATCGTCTTCTGCTTTCTGGGTGGGGCGAGAGGGAGTGTCGGACTTTTACCGACTGAAATCCACCTGTGATCCTGCAATTGCCCTTTGCGTTCCAGGTTCTGGATAGCTCTTTCAAACGATTCAGAAAATAATTATGTAGTAAACTAAAGTAGCATTTAAATAATTATTTTCAGATTTCAATGGAGATTCCGAGATCAGAATTTTTTGCAATGCGTAGGTAATTTGACATTAGTCAATGTAGCAGTAGACTAAGTATTTATTTCACTAACAGCATAGTAGCAGCTCAATCAGGCCTGCAAAGCCTAAGCGTAGAAAGCAATGCGTAAAAGAAAATTTCAGAATCGGTACTATAACTTGACATTATTTTACAGCTAAGGACAACACCATAGTCAGTATGGGAATGAAAATTAATCCAGCACACGGGACCATTATACAAGTATCTTCGGGTCAGCAGACGAAGTAAGATACTATTATTTTGACCCTAAATTACGGAGATAACCAGCTTGACAAGTTTCTTACTAACCCATTTTGTTTAATGTTTTACAGCAAGCCATAGGTTTCTGTCTTACTTATCGCCGATACTAACTTTTTTTTTCGTTGCCTGTATGCTGTCCTTTTAGTAGAAGACAATTCCGCCTTCTCCGATTTCGTTTTTGCAAAGACATGTAACTATACATATTTCTTCACAGTGTCTCCTCCCCCGGATTGAGCCAAGATGGTACTGGAATGTACATTCGCCAAATCGACAGAAACTCCATCCAAATCCAGACCAGCAAAGACGGACAGAAGCAAGACCTCAGCAAAATGCAGAATACTGCACAAAACGTGCAAATGATCACAGTTCCTCAAGGAATGACTGTGTTACAGAACCCCTTGAATATAGGCCAAGTCCCTACGATGCTTGGTCAGCCTAACAGCCAGGTTTATATGATACCGGCTAATCATCCGAACCTCATGCAAAGTGCTTTACCTCCAGGGTTCCAGCAAGTTCTCCAACCTGGTCAGAATGTCACAGTGATGCAACCAAATCAACTAGGCATGCCAGGTGGAGTCCAGTACAATGTGCCATTGATGAACATGCCAGCTACTTCGCAATATATGCCCACAGGATTCAACTTTAATACGCAGCTATCCGCCCAGCAGCTAAATGCAGCTCTTGCTGGACATCAATTGAACCCTAATTTAGGGACAATACCCATTGTGCAAGCTCCCCCACCGTCTTCTCCTCTAACGAACCCTGGGCAAACAATCCCCGGGACACAGCCGCCTATGCAACAAATAATTCCAAATTCGTTCCTCACACCGACGTCACAGTATGCAGGGATGCCCCAACAGTACATGATGCAAGGGAACTCTGGAACGATCACTGTACCAACTAACAATCCGACGGTGCAGTATAGTATACCAGCGACACAAAATACCTCAAACAATGGCAATGGACAATCTACATCCACAGAAACTGATTCAAATGGGGCCACCAACCAAACTAACTACATTACATCGTCATCACAAGATAACAACGGGTATTCATTAACGGGTACAGTGCAAAATCAGCAAACGTTCACGTCAGACGGCCAATCAACCCAGACTACAGGCTTTACGCCTACCAATCAGAATGGCACTCCGACGTACGGGTCATCGAATGGCAGCCAGACAGCAACTTACGTCAGTCAGACGACGACGACTCAACCGCCTCCCACCTACAACCCTACAAACGGGTCGAACCAAGCTTCTAACCAGACGTACGCGCCCCCAAGTACGCCAACATCACAAACTTCGCAGACAAATTTTTCTCCATCGACAACACCAGCGCCCCAGACTTATCCTACTACCAACCTTCCGAACATGCCTAACGTAGCTTTCGCGCCGAACCAGACTCCGCAGAACCCTTACCCAAACGCCACTGGACAGAACTTGGCAGCTTACGCGAGTAACCAGTACCAGTACACAAGTAGGCCTTGGTTCAGACCAAGGTATGGATCACCACAAGGGTCCCCTTACAGTGCGGGCACAGGGCCTCCACCAAATGGGCCCCCAATGCCCGTACCCCCTCCCTCGGGAAACTATAACTATTGGCCGGACAGCTGAGAGTTAGAAAGTTTTATTGGGATTGAATTTGACCAGTGAATGACTTTAGAATAATTTATTTGTAAGAAGAGAGACTGCTTTATAAACATACATTTATGAAATGTGAAGAAATATTTTAGAATCTAGATGAAATAATGAGTATTTTCTATATTTATTGTTTTTTACTGAAGTGATGTAAAAGTGAAAGTTGTAAAGCTGTGTGCACACTGACGACAATGCCAACGATTGTATTAAGTGAAGTGTAGTTTTGTAAGTATTGAGGCGTGGGCGCTCCGGTTTATGCGTAAGTGTGACCCTCGTATTGTAAATGAATACATGTATATTGTTTAACCTAGCACGTAATTGTTCACGCACAATTTTGCAAGAATTAAGACAGTAATTACAGTAAAAAATGCACTTTGTCGTGCACAACCACGAATAAATGGAGTCCTATTTCTTATTTCAATCAATTTCTTTTTGAAGCACATATCACACAGTATCTCTATTGAAGTAACTGCTAGAGCGGGTGCCCGCTTATCGAAGGATAAGCGGGCACCCGCTTATGGCAGCGTTGGCCCTCGGACGTCATTTCACGCTATGTAGACTATCATACCATGAGCCATAGTCGTTTTCCGAGATAGTTACAAAGAGTTTGTATTCCACAAAAACTTAGTCCTATGCCTAATTTACTTTTCACACCGAACGTGACAATTTAAAATTGACAGATTGACGTTATTCCTAAAACCTCAAGAGTATAAACTTTATTTAAAATACTTTTCCTAGATAAAGGCAATCTAAAAATGAATGAGAACCGATACCCAGTGACGGCATCCCTCTTCATGTTAAAAGAAATAAAACATAGGCAGGAACAAGTTAACCGTGGCTATCAACTCCTGAAGCGCAAGGCCGAAGCTCTACGTATCAGGGGCAGGCAAGTGGCCTCAGAATTGGCCTCCACTCAAGCTATTCTGGGCCACACTCTGAGAGAAGCCTACATAACGTTGGCAGCTGTTAAGTTCACTAATGGAGAGTCAAATGCTTTGGTGCTTGAGAAAGTTGGTCAAGTAAGTCTTCAATTATAAGAGTAAGATGAGAAAGATTGAAACCAGTGGCGTGACTATAGGGTGGGTAAAATGTCACGGACCCCTTGCCTGGTGGGCTCCCCGACTTTAGAAGCCTTGGGCTCAGAAGTAAATATACAAGTTCAAGTAAATTATTAAGGTTTATTCCGAAAAGGATCAATTTCCCGTGCTATTTTGCCAGCCTTATCACCTCATTAATACTTCGCCATGGGGAAGCCACCTTCAGAGATGAAATATAAAAACCCTTGTATATTAGAGAACTTGCCGATTTATTAATAATAAAAAATATTTTATGGCTTCTTCAGTGATTTATCCAAATTTAATTATAAAGATTGCGATTTTTCCAAGGCACCATCCAATGATTATGCCACGGGCCTCAATGTAGTTACACCACTGATGGTAACTACGCATACACACAGTCATAACAGCAACGAAATATTTATTTGGTAACTGTATTACAGCGTAGCAGCTAATTAGTAGATATACTTACTTATCACAACTTCTGGCGATGCGAATAAGATTACACAATAGTGGATAAGTATGTACCTACTCACTAGAGAACTAGGCAAAAAACGGTCAAAAACTTTAAATTCCGCAGTATTAGGGGATACCAGCTAAAAATACTGGAATTTCAAATTCATTAAAGTGACGAATACCTACTGATACAGGCTCAAATCAAAGTTCAGCGCGTAGCCGAGAACATATCAGGTGTTTCCACAGTATCGCTTGTAGCTGTAGAAGAGGATGGTGTTGGGGACTCGTTCCGATACGCAGGCCTCGGCGCAGGCGGCCACCGCACCGGGGAAGCCAAGAAAGCTTTCAGAGAAGCCGTGCGAATACTCGTCAAGTTTGCGTCATTGAGAAATAGTTGTATACTCTTGGACGAAGCTATTAGGACCACATTAAGGTAGTAGAATTCCATACATTTTAATTATTCATAAATATAATAAAAAATATAATAAAATTCGACAAATTCATCCAAAATCTTCACAGGAAGGTAAACGGTATCGAGAAAGTCATTCTGCCGAAGTTACGCAACACTGAAAATTATATTTTGACGGAAATGGATGAAAGGGTAACCTCTGCCTATATTTTTTAAATAAAATACTGCTATTGAATATTATGAACTCAACTTTTTGTCTGCATTCAGGAACGTGAAGAATTTCATCGTTTAAAAATGTTAAAAGCGAAGAAGGTTAAAACTCGAACTCGCCTCTTTCTGCGGCAATCTAGTAGTGCATGTGGTGCCGGGGAAGCTCTGGGCATGTATCTTTTAAATATTGAGAGCCAAAATTTTCCTTCTTTAAGTGTCAGTGGCTTTTCTACCGACTGTAAGGGCCGAGTCACACCGGAATGGCAACCGTGGGCAGAACTAGTGACGCCCTGGGCGTCGCATCACCTTTTCAGGCGATACTAGTCTTATAAGTATGTAGATTATATAAAGTTTAAAATTATTTCACGCTAAAAGTGATCGCCGCGTCGCTGCCGGCCGCTTTCATTCCGGTGTGACTCGCCCCTAAGACTAGTATTGGTATTTACAAGGTTCTACCAAAACGCCTCTACACGATGGTTTTAATGTCATATAGATAACCTTGATCTTGGCCCCTTTTTTATTTTTACTATAGACTACATTCTTTCGGAGGTTTAACTCGCGTGAAAGTAGAAAATAATGGAGACAAGGGAATACTCTACTCCCAGGATAAAAAAAATGTCCCATGTGTTATTACCAGGACATGGTCTACCTGGCTGTGTGCCAAATTTCATGCCAAGCCGTTCACATGTTTATGCGTGATGGTCATCAAACCCCAAGCGAACGTCGGCGTTCGCTCTCTCATTGTCTCTAATTAGGAACGATATTCGAAAGGAACACAAGACGCACATACATCCATAAAAACTTTCGTCTTTTTAGTATTAGTGTACAATTAAGTTCCTCTTAAGAATAACAGTTCCTGTTAAGAATAACAGTTCCTGTTAAGAATAACAGTTCCTTTTTTTTTAAAGTATCGGGTTTTGGACAGGACTAATTAGCATTTCCGTTTCTCAGAGGAATCGGGAGACGAAGGTTTTGCTCCGTTGCCACCTCGCCGCCATTCCATCGAGTGCCTCACTGGCATTCTGACGTGCACCTCTACCCTGTCCATGACCACGGAATCTGGTGACTTCAAACCAGTCTGTTATCCTCACAACTGGGATGACGAAGATCTGTTGTTTTAAGTTGTAAACCGAATAAATTTAATGTTATTGCTTTACTTAATAGGTACTTGTAGTGTGTGATAGGTACTATTGTTGAATGTGTTCGTTTTTTTTTTTACTGTGGTAAATAAAATTTATTTCAAAATTCGATAGTTTTTTAAATATTTTAAGATTTCAGGGAATTGAATAACTGGAACCTACTAGCATTTTTTTTTTCTTTTTTAATTGATAAATATACTAGTGCTCGACTGCGATCCCACCTGAATGGTAAGCAAGGATGCAATCGTTGATGGTGAGGCGCACTAGTTTATTAAGTGCCTATTCATTCTAGGCTTAAAAACAACTATTATAATCGGGCGAGAAGACCGAATGCAGGCAAATTATATATTTAGTGAATTTAGAGCGTCGTAGTGGCCGAGTAGTAGGTAACGGCGCGACTCGAGTTGTAGGTCGCGGGTTCAAATCTATCCAGACACATTACTTTTTGTAATTTATTTTAACATCACTGTTCTCAATACGGTGAAGGACCACATCTCGTGAGGAAACTGGCATGTCCGGATATCTATGGGCATGTCTTAGGACCAAAAATTCGATGACATGTGACATTAACCAACCCGCACTGGGCCCGCGTGGTACATTTCGGCCGGCCCATTCTCTCTTCTAGACAGGAGGCCTAAGTGCCAGCAGCGGAAACATTAAAAGGCTGATTATGCTACGCTTATGCTATGCCAATTTAGATAGTGACCTTGACCTGTAGCCTGATTCACGTTATGAAAACTGTAACGATATCGTAGCGATTTAGTCGTTTAGACCATTTCTGTATTGACATCTATCAATCGAGTTTGTACGACACCGATTTTAAAGTCGTTTGAAATTCGTCGATTTAAAAAAAGTCTGCATTACATTATCCTGGTAGAATACTTAAAATAAGTCGATAGATCGTGAATACCTACCGCTTTTGGATAGGACTTCGATCGAACGACTATAAAACTTCAACGATATTTGGCTTGTTTGAATTTACGTGAATCAGGCTACTGATCGTTCGCCAAACTTCCTATTTGCTTATTGTCTATTAGTCTTATTTCCTGGGTCATGTCAACCACAAAAACATTGATGCAAATTACCTATTTACGATTCGAATGGTTAAAATACAAAAGCGTTAGGTTTTCTAAGACTTTATTAAATTCATCATAATTTTACACAAGACTTTTGTAGGGAAAATAATATAAATAATCTTATAAAACCCAGCCATCGTCTAGCCTCTCCTCCATAGGCCGCGTGAAGTACTGGCATCTTCGGAACTTCTCCAGAATTTCCCCCTGTAAAAAATACGCTGTTAAAAATTGAGATCGACACAATGTTTCGGAATTGATTAGATAGATAAATATCACTTTTCGCGTTGTAATTTTTTATCTCAAGAACGGGCTCACCTATTCAAACCAAATGTTTAGGCTTTGTTCGGACTATTTAGTAGATGTTTTATGTGAAGTTTGCACAAAATTGGTTGAGCGATTCTTCATTTATCACATTTTTTGTAACAAATGAAGTAGGGTGTAGTACGGTAGAGTAGGGTAACTGATAAAGGGATGGAGCTATATAAGGTGTATAGCTCCATCTCCTTCTTTCTCGCTCTCACGCCTTACATTTTAACACAACATGGTAAGGCCCAACTTGAAGCCATCGCTCAAGATCCAAGACGGCAATTGTAAGAGTTGTTTTAGTCAGTAAAATCTGAGAAGCTCAGTTGGAGAGCTTGTAGCTTTTTGACTTCTGCGCAACTTGAAGTAGGGTTATCCAATATTTATGTAGATGGAGCCGCTGGGCAAAGCCAGAACCCTTGAAAAGAAGATAGTTTGGTGGTTGATCGGGGTTACTTACAGGCCCTGTCTTAGTAGTTGTTTCGCTATAAAAAGTAATAGCGCTGGATCCTGTGCCGTACAGTGGATACTTCAGGTGCATCTGAAACGACACTATTTTGTAAGATCAAAGCAAAAAAAAAAACTTTGCCACCCACTAGGAATAACTTGGGTGTCTTCAAGGCTACGATATTTTCCTTCACCGATTTGAGAGCACTGGTAATGAAATATATTACACAAAGTAATGCGCCTGGCAGGGTTTGAACCCGCGACCTACAATACGTAATTCGGAATCATTACCACTGCTCTAAAAAAAACCGGCCAATTGCGATTCGGACTCGCCCATGAAGGGTTCCGTAGCAGCAAGTAACATAATATAAAAGTTCTTGTAGTTCGTTGTAACTTTGATCGATGTTTTTCTAATAGTGTATTTTTTTAGATGTATCATCCTCTTATTTTAGAAGTTACAGGGGGAGACATTTTACCACTTTGGAAGTGTCTCTCGCGCAAACTATTCAGTTTAGAAAAAAATGATATTAGAAACCACAATATCATTTTTGAAGACCTAACCATAGATACCCCACACATATGGGATTGATGAAAAAAGAAAAACTTTTGAGTTTCAGTTCTATGTACATGGGAACCCCCCTGGGACACCCAAACTTTACTGTTTTTTTTTCTATTTTTGTGTGAAAATCTTAATGCGTTTCACAGAATATATCTACTTACTACCTAAGTTTCAACAGTATAGTAGCTCTTATAATTTCGGAAAAAGGTGGCTGTGACATACGCACGGACATACAGACATGACGAATCCATAAGGGTTCCGTTTTTTGCCATTTGGCTACGGAACCCTAAAAACACATTGACTCTTTATAATTAAATCCCCGACTTTTATTTCTTCTTTGTGTCGCAGATACAAGTGTTAGTAAGTAAATAAATTCTATTGGTCAAAGTTTCGGCATTTCCGAGCGATGTTGGTAACAGTTCAGAGGTCGAATTGGCTATAGGTTTCCGAGTGAGGGTACATACGGTGGTAAAAGATGGAGCCTGACTATTAATTGGTATTTGTAGCCACCAGTACCAATATTAAGGTCAACTCGACAGTACCTTACTCTACTAGGTACCTTAGTAGAGTAGTACCAAGGTAACCAAGTGCTTGTTCAAAACGCAAGTCGTATAAAAGTAGGTAGACAGGTGCTTCCTTATATAAGGAATCATCCAGTTGACTTTTAGCCCATTCCATGCTTACGTTTTTATCAGCAGTTATTTCTAAATTGCGAGGCTCAAAATCTTCCTTGACGTAATTGGCGTCATATTCTGTGCAATACTCGGAAACAGGCTGAGATGTCTTCAGCTCTTCGATCACTTCATCCAACATTTGTTCCCAAAAGAAGTCAGTGAGCATTCGCTTGCGAATACCTGAAAATAAATTGGCGATTTGTGAGGTCTGATGGTTTCGTTAAAGGGCATTTGGTTAGATCATTATGAAGGGTCTACGTTCATTATGATCTATCCAAAGGTATCTGCTAAAAAATTAATAGCAATAGATTACATACCTTCCCCGTATTTCGATTTCTTGGGGATTTTATAGCAGGCGCGCATCTCACTCCCTTTTTCTGGAGCTTCACGTCCATCTTGTAGAATCCAAGGACGGCTAAAGTTCTTCCCTTTGCCATAAGCAGATGGTTCAATAGGAACTTTGGGATGGAGTTTGATACGTTCTAGTGGTCTTATCTTCAGTGTTTCTTCTTCATTTTCTGGTTCCGGAATATCAGCTTGAACTTCAGCATCCACGGCAGCAGGATTCATAATTTACTAAATTTATTATTTTACGCGAAAAATATACTCAAAAGCGTCTGATGGCTTGATGGTTGTTATGGATACGAATAATTAATGAATAATAAAGTTTTTTTTTTTAACGTTACTGTGATTTCGGGTATTGGAACGCGAACTTTAAAAACGTCAGTCAGCTGTTGACAAATGACAACTGCTGTTGATCGAAAATCAGCTTTCATTGTCAAACCGAAAGATGCAGGCTTGTCAGGTAGCCCGTAAACAAGATTTGCCCCCTCCGGGGGGCTATAAACCGATTCCATATAAAAGGGTGCCTGCAAAAACATTCTTTAGCGGTAAGTAAAATAATAGTTTTTCTCATTTTGAGTTGTACATAGGACTAATACGAGATTATGTAACCCATGTTTATAGGTTAGGTTTTTATGTTTTCCAAACGTTTTAATTAGTTTCTCTGCCTATAAAACCACAAAGCTATCCTTATGCAGTGTAAAATGTCCAAAAATCTAACGAAAAAATGTTTGTAATGAATGCTTCGTGTTCATTCATGACCTCTTTAAAATAGTTTTTTTTTTTACTTCTGGTTACATCTTGCATTGGTACTAATATGTTAATTCATTAAACTGGCGTTCGCGCATCTATTGTGTCTGTAATTTCCACGGTTGAAAGGTTAAACGACTTGGGTAATTATTAGGATTTAATGAAATCTGATGTAGTCAACACGGGTTTAATAATCAAGGTTGATTAAGAGATAGAGATCATTGTTTACTAACAGAAGAACATTATGAAAAGTATTGGATATAAGTATTTTTTAAATGATTAAATATTATACAAAATTCCCAAGTCGGTTGACTTATTAGACAGACTTTATACTCACAATTTCAGCCAGTTCTACTATAATATCTGTTTTTATATTCATTTCAGGGTATACTATGTTTGCTGGCTACATGGGCATCACAGCATTCGCAATGTACCTGTATGCTAAGAACTACAAGCAAATTACCAAAGACGAGATAGAGATGCGGTCAGCTAAGATGGCAATATTCCCCATGTTAATGGCTGAGAGGGACAGGGCATTCTTGAAGCAGCTCCGTAAGAACCGTGACGCTGAGAGAGAACTCATGAAGGACGTTCCCGGATGGGAGGTAAATTTAAACCTTTTTAAGTTTGTTAAAAATATGCAAGGTTGATATTATTTATGTATACCTATCTATGGGCACCTAGGTGTTAGGCATCAGATAGGCAGTTAATCCATGTAAAATACTAAAATTGGTGTTCAGCTGTATCCAGATAGACTTGAAGCTAAACCTTAGTTAGCAAAAAGCTAAACATAAAAGGTAATATAGGTACATGCAATTGTATCTTGTCTAGTTAGACCTTGAGTTAAGAAGAAGTAAAAATACAAATTCCAGTAAATTGTTAAGATTTATTAAACGCATTTATAATAAGAGAAGGATTCATTTCCCATGGAATTTTGCCTGCCTAGTGCCGTATCTATAAGGTGGTCAACCTTATAGATACGCCACTAGGAAGCCTACCTTAAGTGACGAAATATAAAAATCGTTTTATTTATGATTCTTAATCGTCCTGCCGATTTAATAATAAGAAAGATAATACTTCAGTGATTTATCCAGCTTTGTAATTTATTACAAAGTTGATGCTTTTCCTCGGGCCCCACTTAATGATTTTGCCACGGGCCTCGAATGGTATAGTTACGCCACTGCACTAAATAGTTGGCAGTGACAGGAAATAGATTGAATAAATAAGGATACTATGTATGCAAGGTTGAAAACTCATGTTATTGCTTATCCTGCCATTGCTGGCATGGTGGTAACTATAGTATTTTTGTGATTAGCGACAATCAAAGCCATATCAAATCTAAAAATATAGTACAGTTGATGGTGTCTATCAAGCTTGCTGTAGTGAAGATTCACCTAAACACCCTATAATGGTACGGTGCTCTAAAAGTAAAGAGAAAAAGACTACAATATTTACTTGTAACTAAGGTAGCTTTCGGCTGTGTGAATGTCGTATAATATGAGCCCATAGTCGAAGCAAGATTAGAAGCAAGGTTTCTTGCCGGTTCTTCTCCATAGGAAACTACCAATTACAAACCGTGCATTAGCTTCTGATGTTTTATAAGTGCCCATGTAGGCCTATGTGAAATAAAAATCTTTTGACTTTGACTTTGACAAGTAGCTTATGTCCTTTCTTAGGGTTTAAGTTTACTACATACCAAATTTAAACATGAAAGTGTAACAGACAGACATGAGTTACTTTCACATTTATGTTGTTAAAAAATAAGTATGGATAAACTATTTACAGTCATATCTGTATCTGTAATAATAACAAACTCAATCTAGTTTGAAAAAAATGCTTTTATTGTTTGGGATCCATTAGCTTTCAGCCCACAGCTCATCTGAGAAGCTTTAGACATTTCTGGGGAAGACATCCCACTTCAAAATAGGGTTGTCAATTATAGTTTTTTTTCCTTTTTCTCTACTTCTAATTGGCATTCTGCTTCGAGAGCAATAATTCAATGTGCTGGCTAAAATATGTCTGGTGTGGTGAGTAGATTTGTTCAGTCACACATCTCTCTTTATTTAGCAAATCTTCCTGCTAGCTTTTGTACACTTTTTCAATTATAGTAAAATTATTAATTGTTCCAGGTCGGCACCTACTACGGCGAGAAGGTATACAACCTCCTCCCCCCTGATACCCTGGTGGAGCCCATCTACCATGAGTACTACGCCCACTCCAGACCCTATGAATGGTACCAACGTGCCTACCTCAAACTGCGCTCTTAAGAAGCAAGGACAAGGGGCTTATACAGCTGTCAGTGATCTAAAGAGCCTCCTTGGTCTGAAGTTGCGCATTATAAATTATTGCTTGTGACACAAGTGCGGTTACTGTGTATTTTAGGTGATTTCATTTCATTACAATAAAACATAGTATGAAGGAGTTTTATTTGTGTGAAAAGTATACTTTACTATTAAGGTAGGTGCCATGTATGCCAGTCTGGGCGCGTCGGTTTCCATACATTTTATATGGAGACCAGACTGGTAGAGCTACACTATGTCCACGCCACGCGACGTCGTTTTACGTACAAATCAGGCGTGTTCCACGTGTCATGCGGTCTAATGTAGTTCTAGTTATACATATTGTACAGAACTAGCTTCTGCCAGTTGCTTGGCCCGCATAAAAGTTTATACAAATTTTGGACCCCTGTTGAATCCCCTTGGGGGGGTAAATTTTGGAAAATCCTTATTCTTGCACTAAAATAAGTAATTTTGGACTTGTTTCATCCCCTTGGGGGGTAAATTTTGGAACAACCTTTATTCTTGCACTAAAATAAGTTACTAAGACTATCTAAAAGAGTAAACATTGAATAGATTACTGTAGGAACGTGGGAATAATTTTAAACAACTGCTCCATTTTATAAACAAAACATTTATTACTTTCACCATCCAGTATACAAAAATGTAAACATAATTCTTAATTAATAATTTCTTCTCACAAGTACATCATTAATTTATTAACATTTTCATTTGAATAAACAAAGAGTTTTTAAACGAATAAATCACATCACCAAAAAGCAACTAACTTTTGCAAATTATATGCAATGCTAATCCTTAACCATATACCCTAAGATAGAAGATTGCATTTCAGTAATACACAAGCTGTTTTCAGCTTTATAACACTATCATAAGGTTCAAATTGAAATGCAACACCTGTAATGTACAAATATTAAATCTAAGTTTATGCATAAAATGTATGTAGTCTTATCACCTAAGAACATAAGGAGGACATAAGACTTTCATTTTATCATACTTCGTAATTTTTCAATAATAACTAATAATCCAACATGTAATTATAAATATATAAATGCCTTCTTTTTTGTTGACCATAAATATAGTTGTGCCAATCATAAATTAGGTACTTTTCAAATTATTCATAAAAAGTCTTTTTTTGTAAATATAGCCCTAAGCTACCATTTAAACACCTGAGTCGCCACACGTCCAAGCTGGTTGCGCCACCAAATTGGTTGCGCAACCTAACAGACACCAGGTGAGTAACTCTAGAGCTGTATACATATTGTTAGTAGCGGCGACTGATCACGCCGCCATCGTGTCTCGGTGAAATATAGCCCTAAGTGTCGCCCCAAAGACCAGTCCTGTGCGTATGCATCGGATTTTTACTACCCTCACCAGGTGTGGACCGACGACGTCCACCTCGTGGGAGCCTTTCCCACGCTGCGTCTAAATATGTGATGTAAAGAAAATACTCAATACTTATCGCTTCTTTGAGACATTATTGCTAATTGTGTTATGTGGACGAAACCTATGCTGATATATCAGACAGAGATAAATCACATCCATCAGACAATACACTAAGTCGCGTTTTCACTAGGAGACATGTCCCAGGGACATATGGCCGGACATTTAGGGCCAACGCTGCGAAACGCGGGCGCACACGCGGGCACCCGTCGTGTGACTGCGCATGTGTCGTGTGCGGCGGTACCGTCGCGGAAATCTGATACCTGCGCAGTGTCGCTAAACTATTAGGGTCAACTCACACCGAAAGAGCGGCGAAGGGCAGCGCAGTTTCAGTTTCATATGAATTTTAACTTTATTATCATTACCATAATACTTATTATCGCATGAGAAACTCGAACGAGTCGCGCGGATGCCCGCGGCGCCGCAGGAATTCCGGGGAATTCTATAAACGGTAAACGGGTCGCGATAATAAGTATTATAGAAATGAAAATAAAGTTAAAATTCATATGACACTGAAACTGCGCTGCCCTTCGCCGCTCTTTCGGTGTGAGTTGACCCTTACGGTGTGCATGTAGTCTCGTCGATGGAGAACTGTAATCTATTATTACGTAGCAAAAGGGGGCGGGGCGCGACTGACGCGAATGGGGGTCATGCGTGTCGACGACCGAATCGCAGAACAAATGTCCCCCAGTGAAAACGCAGCTTTAAAGTTTATGTAACATTATGAACGATATATTTACTGGGTGATATCTATACCCATTACTCAAACAGTATTAATATTAATACGGTTATATATTATAAGTTGCGACGGGATTGAATTTGGACTGTATTTGACAAAACCAGAAAAATATTGCCCTATTCTAGTATTAAAGGTCATGGCAGGAGAAATGGCTAAAGGTATTTCCTACTATTGAGGTAAAGTTTTAAATGCATGAATATTTATTACATTATTAATTCTGTTATCTTTGGTTACTTATTTATTTGTCTATGGTATCCCGAAAGGATAATTTTACTACGCGTTCCAAATAAGAATAGGACCGATTCCTATGTTTTGACGTCTCGTCGAACTGTCAAATCGAAGAAATTTTGGCAAAATTGAAGAACTTAGAGATGAGTAAAGTTGAAGAACTGGATTCTGATTAAACTTTTTTCGTTCACAGTTCATAAATAAATTAAAATTTTCGTAAATTAATGTTTAAAAATTTATTTCCTCGATTTGACAGTAAATCGTGACGTCACAACATGGCGGGCGGTCCTATTCTCATTTGGAACGCATTGTACGTTGAAATTGGTTTGCAAAACACATTTTGTGCACAATAGATATTTTGAGTAAATAATCAGTTTTCTAAATCAGGTTTTCCTTTTAAACGCTTGGTTCGACGAGTGTTCTCGTGTCTTATTCGCTAGGGTCGTGTAATGGCGACTGGTTACTCCATCTCGTTTAGCTCTTCAATCCCTATAGGTGTGTAGCGACATCTATGGCGCCACATAAGAACTACGAAGAAAGTACGAAATCTCTCCGCGCGATTTGAACATATACGACAGCCCGAAATCATCTATCGGGCAGTAGCCCATCAGATTATAACACCTGTCTGGTCGGAGGATCCTCCCTTTTCAAAGGAAATATGTGGGACTTTACTCTCTGTTCCCATACCTCCAAAGGTGACAGAAGAGCTGACGAGATGCGAGTGTTTGGTCGTGGATATGCGACCCTGGCGTAATAAAAGCGAATATTTGTGGAATATATTCGACCTAAGCGGTTAAAAGGATAACTGTTCATTATATTAATATTAAAATTTGACTTTAAAGGGTTTCCTTTCACCCATACACCAAAAAAATTTACACCGTTTCAGTAAAAAAAGGTGGGAAACGCCTCAGCCTTACCTATTTGGACTTCTTAATAATAATCTTTGGCTTAAGCTTATGATTCCTGAGTTTGTGCATATGACTCATCACGAAGTACATGCCAGGGAATGTTAGGAACAGTAAATATACCCTTAAGAACGTTGGCATATGGAAGGCGAAGTTCCATTCATTTGGCATTCCGACTGTGAACCGATTTGTTTCCTCAAAGTATGGTATGTTCCGGAGAATGACTATAGCTTCGCATATAATGCCTATGGGGTACAGAGGTATCCACATCGTGTAACGCAGCCAAGTCAGGATGTAGATTTCTTTTTTGTACAGCTGGGAGATGTAGTATGGATACCTGGAATAGAAGGGATTTATAAATTAGTAATATCACTGCATCAACAAGCAATAAGAGAAAAGGACATGAAATATCGATCCTTTTCAGGAAGAGCATCGTAACAAAAAAAATGCGTTTTTGTAGGAATGGGATCAATTGAGACTAAAAAACAAATTTGACACGGCTTTTGGAATAGGTAATTCTCAAAAATGTTTTTACTAAGGTCGCCTTACCTGACGACTTCAATCACGCTCCACATAACGAAGAGATAGAAGACCACAGGCTTCGTGTGCATGCGCGGCTCGGCTTCGATCATCACGAACAGGACAAACGCTCGACCGCTCACTTGCAGGAACGGCACTAGTACACCGCCCTGGAGATATGTTAATTAAATGACTTTGACTGGCCAGTTGGTCTAGTTGTTAGTGACCCTGACTGCTATGCCGGAGGTCGTGGGTTCGATTCCCACCCAGGACAAATGTTTGTGTGATGAGCATAATCATTAGTTCTATGTCTAGGCTTAATTTATCTAAAATTATGTATGTATTTAGAAATAAATAAGTATGTTTATCAGTTGTCTAGTGCCCATAACACAAGCTCTGCTTAGCTTGGGACTATTGGCGATGTGTGATAGTTGTGGAATTTTTATTAACCTTTCAATTGTGATAATTACAGACACAATTGAAAGACAATAGGTGCGCGAACGCCGGCGTTCGCTTGGGGTTTAATGAATTAAATGAGATTTTAAAACCAAAGAAATTAAAAAAAAAACTGGCCTGACACTCGGACATTAAGGTTTCTGTACTACAATATTAAAATCGGGCAAAAAAAAAACGCCGATAAATTATTATTATTTATCGCCGACAAAATAACGTTTGTTTTCTGGGAACCCCTTTTAATTTATAACTTTATTACTATATTGTTGTTTTGACAATAAAAATACACATGTGAAAATTTCAACCCTCTTACGGTCAAGGGTTTATTTCTGAAAGGGAGGCTCGGCCCCGGTATGAAAGGCAACGAAGGAATGGGGTGGGCTTTTTAGTCTGCAAAAGTCTAACACTATCTCCCGCTCCATCCATGGGCGGGGGATGTCATCTGGATGATATTTCCCCCCTCCCTCCAAAAAAAACCTGTAATAATTTTTCTCCCTAAAAATGTATACGTAATATTTAACTCACCCTAGTATACCCAAACAGCGGATGCATAACTTCAAGATACTGTAGCAGCTGCAGGAACTTCATGGCGGGTCCGACGTGCTCATACGTATCGGCGACTGAGTCGTACTCCAGCTTGGCATATCTCACGGCCATAACGGCCAGTACATACGTGTAGCCGATGAATTGGAACAAGTTGTATAGCTTCAGGTATACTTTTTTGAGGTCCTCTGAAATCAATCAATGATTGAGCATTTTGTCCAGAACATTAATTAAGCGTACAGTTAAGGATTGGAATTCCCTGCCGGAATCTGTGTTTCCTGATAAAGTGTATTAATAATAGTTTGG
Organism: Mythimna albipuncta; assembly: GCA_929112965.1. Taxonomy (NCBI): domain Eukaryota; kingdom Metazoa; phylum Arthropoda; class Insecta; order Lepidoptera; family Noctuidae; genus Mythimna; species Mythimna albipuncta. Next base: position 16,915,931 of record OV815973.1, read on the forward strand.
TCAGGAATTTCTTAGGCAACCCATCCGCATTATATTATTGAATATAATAGATTTGTCATAATATACGTTTCATCCAATAAACAGACCGGTGAAGGTCGTTCTTAATCGGACCTTAGACTATTATTTAAATTATTTTTAAAAATAGTTCAGACTCGCGCGAATATTCATGGCAGTAGTTATTTAAATGAGTATATTCATTTCACCATTCAATTCTAATGAAGTGTTGCAAATGCACATTTCGGCGACGCAATGATTCAACGAAATCCTCTTTACATACATTATTTACATTTTATAAAACAAAGACCCCGCTGCGTCTATCTGTCTGTTTACAATAACTGTTTTTCTTTGTGGGTTTTTTAATAGACAAACTGATTTATGAGTAGGTTTAGGTGTGTAATATATGCATATTTTAGTAGAGAAAAGTCGAGAATTAAAAAAAATCTAACATTGTTTTTTTATTATATTATAGATAGATTCGCGTTTGACCACCATCTCACCTGATGGTAAGCGATGATGTGGTCGACGATGGAGCACGCTTGCTTATAAGTAAAAGTAATATTTTCACTCTTAATTTTAAGACCCCCTTTAAAAATGTATTTGTTTTTGGAATTTCACGCGCTTCAAGGAGTTGTTGAGCGAAGCCTACTGGGTCCAAGGGTCTGCTTCTGAAAGGAAGATCTGGCCCCGGTACGAAAGGCAACGAAGGAACAGGAGTGGGTGGGTTTGGAATTTTTGCGGTCTTTAGAATTCAGTGGCCGCTACTAGCTTATGCTAGTCGGAAATTACTCTAAGGGAATGTCATGCCTTTTTTTTCCCCAAGACATTATTGTCCCATATGTCATTACTGCCTAGAATTAGTCCTAATTAGCAAGATTTCATCAGAAGTTATAATAATACAATGACTACGTTTTTTTTCCAAATCAATAGGTTTTATTCATCATGACTGGCCACACCACATGACATGACCCACTGACTTTGAAAGGGACAGTCAAAACGTACAGCTATTGTGTTCAGAATGTTGTTGTTGCTATTACGTAAACAGGCTAGCAGTGAAGCTGATTTTTGCGCAGCCTGGCATCAGTGCGCGCTTCAGCAAACATCCCAGAGGCGTTGCAGTCCCACGACAGACCCAAGGCGCTGATTAAAGTGATATAACTGATATTGGTTTAAATTTTGTTTTGAATTTGATGAAGTTTTATTTTTCATCAAAATCACGCTCTAGGCTCGCGTTTGACCACCATCTCACCTGATCGTGGCCGACGGGGAGCACGCTTGCTTAGAAGTAATCTATTCACTCTTGACTTTACAACCCCCAAATTGTTGCTATGAGTTTTTTTTTTCGCTATTCCTCATAATTTTTAATTGGTCACTCACGCCCGCTTGAAAAATTAACCTGTAGAATATCGATTGTTACCTCTTCTGTAGCCCATCTCCTCTTTGTGCAGCTTATCGTACATGCCAGGGTAGTCTTTCATGACGTCACGTTTCTCGTCCTCACTGTCAGCAGCGTCTTCTGACGTCCACAGGTCGAAGTTTATCTGACAATTTGTTTTAGATTATTTTATTTATAATTTTCTTCAATAACATCTAACAAATTAACCTTTTGAATACCGTAATTAGAGACACAATAAAAAAAACAATGAGAGAGCGAGCACAAACTTAGTATTTAAAACTTTAGAAAGAACAATGCCGACTAAATTAACTTGTTGGTATGTTTGTTGACGGCTGTCGCCAACACCTAGGTACACCTAAACTATGATGCACAGTGTCTTCATAGTTTTTATTTTACTTTTATTATACATATTAGTTAGAACCAAGTTCTTACAATTAATTATATCCTAGTCTAGACTAAGAAGCAATTTAACTCAAATTATTTCGATTATTTGTTCTTGTATAAAAACATAAAAAAAGAAAAATAGTAGTTTGCCGATGACGGAACCAGGGTCCAAGCTTTAGGGCTCTAGCAAGGACAGGAACCTAATCGCAATGAGACGTATCGAGGAGGGCCGCCTTCTGTATTAGGGTGTTGAATAGTCTTGATCCAACTACACAATGACAGTTTCGAGGCTAGCCATCAGATTGTTGGCGGTAACGACAATCGGCGCAATGTCAGCCAAGTCCATAAAGATTGGGTGGTGGTAATCACCACGGTACACAGAAAAATGTGTTCCGTGGTAATCGCAATGTTGCTTTGTGAAGAAAACGTGAATTGGTCTTCCATTTTTGTTTCTAGTCATAAAAGTTCAAATTTAATTGAATTTTCTGCTTCTCTGTTATTCGATCTACCAGATCGAATAACATAATAATAGTGTCACTGCAAAGGTCGCAAATTCGCAATAGTGTTGACATGAAACACATGTACATCAAGGATAGCATTGGACCTAACACACTTCCTTGAGGAACCTTCTCTTCTATAGTTTATAGCTTGCAATATGCCACCTTCTGCTTTATTCTATTCTAATCACTCTAGGAGTTAAGTACGACTAGATAATATCTAGAAATTCTAGGTGCAGCTTGCGCCTAAACTTGAATTTAGACCTTCATCCTAAACTTAGTCAAAAGCTTGAGTGACATCAACGACGACGTCTAAAACATGGTGACTCGGTGTTCTTTTTCGAGCGTTTATTCTGTAAACCTCGTTTACTTTAGTGTTTTCTTTGAAGCCAGATTGATATGGGATATGGTATTTTTCTTCTATCATTGAGTTTATCTTTAATAGTTTTTGAAATAGTTTGTATAACATGGGCAAAAAGGAAATAGGTGGATGGACGCTTTATGTGGTGATTTCAATCATAGAACAGTTACCTTCTACGGCTCTGGTACCTTTTGGCCTTTACCTGGTACCATTATTTTAAAAAATTAACGTAGCATTGATCGTCTTGGTCGGTTATACTGTGACTTTGCGTGGGAGTTGTTATGGGATTTCACCTGTTATGAGGTCGTAGCCCTGCGACTATTTCGAACAAGTGTTATTTTAAATAACACCTTTTGCTCATTGCTCATAGTTCATTTTCTATCTGTATCTCTGTAAGGCGGTATTTAAATGAAAACAATGTCAGGCATCAATTAATTAAAAAAATATTTTTGTTTTTTTTTTATGTCTCATTGTTATGTTGTGAATAAGTTAATTTCAAGGACAACAGTTATTTACAAATGCGTTGTATAAACTCATAAGAATTATAAAATATCTGAAAACAAGAATTTATCTACTGTGGACTGCAAGGTTAGAATTTAAATTAGATGTTGCCCGTAACTTCTTTCGCGTCGATTACGTAAAACATATGTTACGTACATTTTTATGTATATGTATGTCAGTAGTTGGGTACGCCACAATCGAGGCAGCAAGTCCTCTTCTTTGAGGAGTGATTAAGAGGTGCGTTGTCTTCACTTTCTACCTGATGCAGGTCCTCGCCGGACATGAATCCGGAACAGGAACCTCCCAAACTAGGAAGTTCCTATTCTGGAATCAGGCGGAAGAAAATCGGATCGCCCCATAGGACACGATGGAGCATACGGTAGAAGTCTATTCCAACGACGAGCATGAGTAACTCGCCGTAGTTGAAATTATTTTAAGGTGGAACAACTGTGAATGACTAATGCTTTTTAACAATATCACTACAGTTCCAAAGTATTGTATGTGTATATAATCTTCATTATCTGTACTTATCGACTACACTTGCTTACACTTGGCCGCAAAAATTTCGGGTGGCTAATAAAAACTGTGATATCTTCTGATCAAGTGCTTCATAGATAAACGAGATGCGACAATGCGACAAACCTTTTTAAAACATCGATCAAAGTTACAACATATTACAAGAACTTTAATATTATGTTACTTGCTGCTACGGAACCCTTCATGGGCGAGTCTGACTCGCACTTGGCCGGTTTTTTATGATACATCTTTTCTTTTGGGGTGGGACTTCATCAATGCAAAACCTGAATATAGATTGCTCAGAATCTGTAACTGAATCGATTCCAATAGTTTTTATACCATGTTATATTATTTCCCAATTTAAAAAAAAAGTCACATTTCGGACACCACCGACACTAAATACAACACAGGTCACAGCAAGTCATCGCAGGCGTTAGGCGCCATATATAGCCGTGGTTGGAAATCAGGATCGGAATTCCGGCGGCTAGGGCGTGAGGATGTCTGTTCCCACACGCGTTCGACCGCCACCTTCGCTAGCATTAACTTGTTTTTATTATATTATTTATATAAGTGAATCTATAAGATATTGCAGTTTCTGTGTGTGACCCATTATTTTGGCAGCCTAGTTTACTTATGATAAAATAATTAAAAGATTTTTCCACACTAATCTTCCATTGTTAGATAACTAAAATTAGTTATGTAATTATGTTCAAAATTAAATTAAAAAGTTATGTAATTAGCACAATAATTGCTGCTACTATTTTGAATTTGTTAAAAATAAGAATTATACCATTTATTATGTGGCACTAAAACTCGATTCTCAATTTTTTTGTGACAAAAAGCCCCTTTTTGGACAGGAACATAACTGTTGGGACCACAGTTGTAGTAATATTATACCTTAAGCCATGCAGGTTTCTGTGGTTGAGCAGTCAGTCGGGGCCACCAAGCTGGCTTTTCCTTCTGCAGAATAAGTTCCACTCTATTCTCAAACACACGGACAGTGGTAATGTGGTCATTTTCAGCCTGAAAAAAAAAGATGTTGAGTTATATTGTAGTGACAATCTCTATTTTGCAGCTTTCAATAGAGATTAGTGGGGATTAGTTGGGCCTCCTGGATTCTCACCTTAGGACAAATACCCCCTATTTGTCGTACTATAAGAATCTACAGGCTTTTATATTGTGAGAAAGCTTTCATTAATATTTTAGTAATAAAATCTCTACTCCCAATCTGTTAAAAATTACTCTCATTAATATTAATTATATATTGTAAGTATGCATTATGTCTAATGTATATTTATAGTAGAAGGTATTATATGTGCAATTACAATACGAACATAAAATTAATAGGGTGACACAACAGGCAGTCTTGTAGCTAAAAGTGATTTTTTACAAACAACCTTTAGATGGATTTGACAGAGAAGGAGGAAAAGATACACAGGTAGTTTGTAGTATATAACACAATAAAACATAAAAAGATAATACATAAAAAACATTAGTACAAAGGTACTGCTTATTTCCAAAGAAATGTAGACAGTAGTGTGTAAGAAGCAAAAGAAGAATGTGCTATGTCTTAATTCAAAGCATCAAATAGCTTTGAATTAAGACATAGCACATTCATTCAAAATCACTTTTAGCTACAAGACTGCCTGTTGTGTCACCCTATTAATTTTATGTTCGTATTGTAATTGTATTATTAGCGTACAATAAAGAGTACAGTTATCTGTTTGATCATTGGTTTTCAAATTTATCATGTTCATACAGACAGACAGACACAGTGGTGAACATTGTTTTACAAGAAGTTGATAAGGTTATGTCCTGTCCTTTTCAAAATGCATAAAATAAGTATTGTTATAGTGTACATTGTTTAGACTTTGGCTTTGTTGCTACTGTATGACTTACTGATTTGATAATATTTAGAGAAGTAGTAGTAGAATTCATGCAATGTAGGGGGGAGGACAAGCCGGGCATTTGCCCAGAGCGGCAAAAAATAAGGGGCTGCAAAATTGACTTATTCCTATCTATCAACTTAACCTTTCAATCATGGAAATCACAGACACAATAGAAAGACATTAGGTGCAGGAACGCCGGTGTTCTTTTGGGGTTTAATGAATTAAACATCTATACCCAAGTTGGCAGGTTGAGAATTTCAGGTTGGATAGTGGAAATATTTAAGACTAAGACTCATGACTTATATGGTTTTGTGTATGTAAATGGCGGCTAAAATTATCTTTGACCGGAGTGGCTAAATAGCTAGATTGGGCCCTGCATTCATGTCAGAAACTCATCTGCCCAACATTTTCCTAAACATAAGGTCTATGAGCTTCCAGATTAAACAAATACACCTGAATAGAGTGCCTATTTTTTGGCCGCCACAAGCCATTTCAATCATATGGTTAAGCATGTTTTGCATTTACCATTGATAAACTTGTTTACATATTTCAGGATAGAATCATAGATGCGAAGATACTTCATCAAATGTGTTACTACAACACAACTACAACAGTGATTTGTGCTGAAATAAATTTAACTAAATAGCTAATTTCATTCTATTAAGAAACTTAGAAATCACATAGTAACAACATTGGCAAAGGTCAGTACTACGTAATTACGATAATATGTACGTTAGATAAACGGATTTAATTAAGCGTTTAAATGCTTGATAAAACCTTGCTTGTACGAATATACTTACTGTTTTTACTGGTGAAAATAAATCCAAATTAAATTCATACAGACTCTCGCCGCGGGCACCAATACCTTGTGCTGAGAATTTCAAGTTATTCTCTAGAACTTTCACATCAGGTTTTACAACATTTTTTAATTCTATCTTCAATGAAATTACACTTTCAGTCTGTGCCCAATAAACAAACGGGCTTGGGATGATCATTATTTAAGACACAAATTCACTACACAACGATGTAAATACTGCACCGAACCAAATAAATTGTATTAGAATTAGAATCGAACTAGAATTGATAATTTCAGAAAAGCGAAATACAATTTATATTTTTAACCTGTCAATCTATCAACTGACCGGCTGCAAATGTTGCCAACAAATGTCAAACAACATCTTTTGGTAGCTTTTGGATGGCATTTCACTATTTCTACTATTTTACCGAATTCTACTATTTTACTTAAACTACCATCGACTAAAAGTAAATGAAAGGGATATCTCTATTAATCTTTTTGCACTATTCATTTTACAATCGCTTAAAAGACTTAGTACCCAGACTAAAATCATTATTAAAAAAACTATCTTTTTACATTCTGTGAATTTCTGTCTGTCAAAAAGCCGTTTGCTGCTGTTGATGGGTGTCGAGTTTCTATAAATTTCTCATTTTAATCGTCTTTCTTTGTGATTCAATATACTCCCCGTTAACTAAAAATGGTTTAACTATTGTCTCGCGCTATAAATTACGTACAGTGGTTGATCTCTGACTCTGGTAGAAGTTGTAAACAAATCCAAAATGTCCGTTCCTAGCACTGGATTGAGCAAATTGAAGAAGAAACACATTCGTGTAAAACACCAAAAAGTGAAACTGTTTCGTGCAAATGAACCATTACTATCTGTGTTTATGTGGGGTGTGAATCACACGGTAATTACTTCATATTTTACGCACTAATTGCAATAGTATGGCGGGTGTATAATCCTATTTGAAACGATCTCGGCGAGCGAAGCATCATTATTATGTCATTTCCCACACAACTGGTTTGTTGTGGTTTTACAATGTTTACATTTGAATTTACCTAATTAAAAAACTCTGCGAAAACACCCAAATCCTATTGTGAATTCTGGCACTTTGTCAATACTGTAGTTTTTATATGTCTCCCTGCCATTGAATATAAATAGACTATTAAACTTTATTGCGTTGAAGGCAAGTCCAATAAATTTAGGCATGTTGGTCACATCAACATTCATTTGCATAGTGGACTCCTATTGTTGTTAGCTACATAATGTTTTTTGTTTTCAGATTAATGAGCTAAGTCATGTCACAATACCAGTCATGCTCCTCCCGGATGACTTCAGAGCTTACTCCAAGCTCAAAGTTGACAACCATTTATTTAACAAGTAAGAAACAACCAAAAATTACTCCTAAATTCTTATTAGAAACAGAATTTGAACTCCAATCAAAGTATCCGTGTACTATGATAACTGAAAGAGTTTATTTTAGGACAATTATTAAACAAATTAAATTATAAAATATACTGAACTAATTAGTAATAATATATACACTAAAGGCCTAGCTAAATATGACGTCGTAAAACTTCTCTGGATCGCTGTGAACTTCAGATTATGATAATATTGGCATATGCAGTAATAATAATATTATCACAGTGTCATATTATGATACTCGGGAATCTCTGATTTAGATGATCTTTAGTTGTTATTGTGTTTTACAAAGCTAAGAATGTTTCGTGTGACAATAGTTAACACAAAAGAAGTCAGGGTTCAAATGTAAGCAATAACAAAACCCTATTGTAAAATTTACCAGATATTTGTACAAAATATTTGAATTCTAATGCAAAATTGAGAGAATTCACAATGAGTACTGTAAACAAAGTAGACACTCAATGGTAAATTATTTACATACTAGCTGATGCCCTTGTCTTTGTCTGCTTTTGACTCATAAAACAGCACAATGCCCTTAGATCACAACTTCAAGTTTTTCTTTTTGGCACAGTATAGAGTACTTTTTCTAAAACAAAAGTGGTCTAAATTACTCCTCATGACATCAGCTATCCACTGGTGAAAGTTCTGTCAAAATCGATCCTGCTGTTTCGGAGACTAGCAGGAACCAACAGATAAACGAAAATTTACAAAGAATTGTTGTTATAGGTATCAAATATACTTTCATATGCATTTGGTAAAAAAAATGTTATTTTAATATTACAAATGGACACTTCAATATTATTTACTAGCGTCAGTCAGCAACTTTGCCTGTGTGAAAGTAAGCTTCTCCATAAAAACTTCCAACCTCCCCTTTTACCCCGTTTTACCCCCTTAGGGGTGGGATTTCGTAAAATCTTAGCAGATATTACACCCTACCAAATATGTATAGATTAGTTATTACTATTTTCTAGAGCATGAAATAGATTTTCCTTCCAGGAAATAAGTGACAAGGTCTTCATTAGTCATATTGATAATTGAGGATAATAAAAATTGAGGATGATGTATTTAAAATGTGGGCATGTACTAGAAAAATATTGATGTGGTTAGATAATCAGATATCGTACTGGTAAAACTGTAGAATTTAAAATATCATACAAAAATACTGACTATTACATCCATCCTCTTATGTGTTAGCTTGGTTCTCTATTAACCTTTCGAATATCGTAATTAGAGACAAATAGAAAGACAAGACAAGTGAACGCTGGTATAGGCTAGTTGCCGTAAAAAATGTAATTAGTCCGTTTTTTAGATTATTCGAAAATAAGGGACATGTATTTTTTTTTTCGATTAAACAAAAAGTGACAAAGATATAGCTCATTAAAGTTACGTGTAACGTCTCGCCATGCTGCATTTTTTCGCACGGGGTGACGTCACACGTCACTTTAATGGCCTATATCTTTCTTATTTTTTGTTTAATCGAAAAAAGAAAAAATACGTTTCCAATATTTTTTTATAATCTAAAATACGGACTAAATAAAATGTAATTATTTTGACCCTGGAAACTACCCACTACCCTATTCTCTTGGGGTTTTTTTTTTGTTAGCCTTTTCAGTCAGTTCAGTCCCACTCCTTTGCAAAGGCGTCCCACTACTTCTTCCATCTTTCGCGCGCCTTGGCTTCCTCATGCCAGTTCTGGTGGAATCTGTCTAGTTCGTCGCGCCGTCTCCTTCGTGGTCTGCCGCGACCCCGTCGCACTGTTTCAGACACGTCCTGCCTAGTCCCAAATCAGTTTGGCAGTCTTTTGAGCTACAACACTATTTTAGTTTTGGATCTCTAGCTTGGGGTTTAATGAATTAATACTGTTAAAGTTATTTTTGTAATACAAAATATAGAAAACTTAGAGAAACACTGAATTCTAAAGAATAATTCAAGATGCTAATCACTGTTGTTGTAATAATTTACTGCTTAAACTGCTGGTTCAAGATGCATGAAATCTGGTACAAAAGTTCCTTGTCTAACAGAATACCTGCCAAGTGCAAGTCGAACTCGCGCATGGAGGGTTCCATAGCATTTTATCTATAAAAACAGCAAAAAAATTACGTTTGTTGTATGGGAGCTCCCTTAAATATTTATTTTATTCTGTTGTTATAGTGACAACAGAAATACATCATCTAGAAATTTCAACTGTCTAATTGTCATGAGGTATATTCTGGTAACAGAAGGACAGAAAGACGGATGGACAGCAGAGTATTAGTATATTTAGTATTATTCTTTGGGTATGGAACTCAAAAAAAAATGAGCACTAAGAAAGGATTTTTAAAAACTGGCCAAGTGTGAGTTGGACTCGCGCACGAAGTGTTCCGTACTGTCCTTAGGAAAATTCGTCAAAATTTTTTTTATTTTTTTTTATTTTAGTATTTGTGGTTTTAGCGGAAAATTTCAACTGCCTAGCTATCGCGGTTCTTGAAATACAGCCTCGCCAATACGGACAGACGGACAGACAGCGAATTTTTAGTAATAGGGCCCCATTTTACCCATTCGGTACGGAACCCTAAAAATTAACTGCTAAAAGGCTACCCTTCTGTGGAATATGCTTGAGCTCGATATCAGAATGGTCACTGGTTAGTATGTAATAAAGGGGACATTTTACATTGTCAGTAACAATGTTTTTCTTACAAGTACTCCAGTCCAATTTCTGTCAGACGGGTTTATAGTAATGCCAGCCATACACGGCCAAACCTAGGCTGTAGTCCAATCGGTATGACGCTACATGTTCGATTAAACAGATTTGACCGTGTATGGGAGTGACAACATGTTTGACAAACCTGTAGTCCAATCGGTATGATGCTACATGTTTGATCAAACAGATTTGACCATGTATGGGAGTGACATGTTGACAACATGTTTGACAGCACAATCGAATTTCAATTCTTTTGGTTTGATCATATCGATTGGACAGCCCCATACACGGTCCAATCTGTATGATCCAATCGGTTTGATCAAACCAAAAGAATTTATAAAACTTCATACACGGTCCCGATTGGACCCCGGCATGTTGATCGTGTATGGCTGGCATTAGGTTCCAATTACCAGGTGGTTAAAAAAAAAAATAACCTCAAAGGCTAAACCGGGAGCTCCGTCCCCGCCAACTTGTCCGCGTCGGGGTGTCATAAAATTATTCTTCCTACATACAAACTTGTTAGCAAGTTATAAGTATGGCTTGTTATTCAGTACATGGATAGATTTAATTGTAACTGATAACAATGTTTCTAGTTTCCTTATATTCTAATCACACTTTATCTAAGTATATTACTTGTCAGAAAACGCAAGAGCTAAGGTGAGGCTGACTAACGTTTCTCGAACGAAAAATAGAAAAATTAATGCGATCGCGCATAAACAGCTGTGATTTATTGCCAGTTGCCAATTCAAATCAGTAATCACAGTAATTAACGCGGATTCACGACAATCTTCTTTTCACCACTTTTTTTTTTAAAGACGATGTTGGATCATACTTCTACATTAAAATCTACATTAATCGCCGTCTTCGTGAAGACGATCGGTCTGGATTTCTGGAGCTATGGGGAGTGGCAGGCGGTCGGCTCCTTCTGCGAAGCAGTAATGTTAGTGAAGTATACGGTCGCACGTGTGAGGAAACATCCTCACGAACAGCCGCCGCGACCCCGACGACGAGCAATGGTTAGCTTGCCTTTCGGCCGTCCGGTAATCGCCCGGATCAAGGCCCAAGTCGTCGACAGCGCGTAGTCTTCTATGTGCGCCTCAAAGAGATGTCAGCAGACCGTAGGAGCCCAGGAGGGATATGCCCGCTAGGATAGGGGGTTTTCAGAGAAGGAAACCTGCGGTGTTAGAATACAAACGGTAACTAAAGGACACAGGTGTGATTTTAGTCAGTAAAAATCTGGCATGGTCTCCAGCTCCACAGATGACATCCCTGCTTAAAAAAAAATAACACTAAATTGTTGACACAATTCTTGTAACTATGTATTTGTCCATCATAGGAAGGGTTATTTGTTAGTTGAGACAGCTTTATCTTCAAGAAAATTAGCATCATTATCATAGCGACTATTATAGTCGTCATTAATATTGATATTCTAATTTATAATGGAAAACAATGTTAGTGCCATAGATCTTCACTAGATACGATTATACTGAGGTATTTGAGGCACCCTGGACAGTAAAACTACCCTTAAAATACGGTTTAAAGGGTGTAAAAGTTTTTAAGAAACATTTATTTATTTATTTAAACTTTATGCAATAAAAGATACAAAGGACTTAATGCCTTAGGCATTCTCTACCAGTCAACCTAGGGTAGTGCAGAGACAAAATAGCAGGTGCATAAAAAATAAAGAAAATATTATTTAAAACAATTATAGAATTATATTTATAGCTAAAACCAAACATACATATAAAAACGCATATTTAATCAAAAATATAGCTATACATACATACAAATATATACTATAAATATATAAAATATTCTGGCAAATGAAGTTGCTGCATAGTATATCATAGTCGGCCTTATAATGTTCCCACTGCTGGGACTCAGGCCTCTTCTCTAGGAGAGGGAATAGGCCGCCAATCCCCACTCTGACGCCGAGCGTTCAAGATCCGTGATGGCAACTGTATAAAGTGGAAAGAATTGTTTTTTTTTTACGATTTAAGGCGTATAGTCCCTTGAACCATCTGACCGAAATTATGTGAACGCAACTCTCGCACTCGCCTAGGCGGCAGTATGTACGCAAATCTGTGCATTTATTTGCGGCCAGCAGCGCCGGAAAGCGCTTTAAATTCATTTTCTCTGCGAGATATTAATTGATTTACATATGCAATGTTCACTTCGAAGAATATTTAACCACCAATTTTTATGTGTAAAAATGTTTCTAAAGGTCCAAGCCGTTTCGAAGGAGTAAGGAAAAGTTGCGAAAAGTTGCGAAATTACTAAATATTTTTTTTTGACAAAAGTATTAATCGCACGAAAAAATCAAATGTTGGTATTATTGTTCATGAATCTATAATAAACATATATTTTTTTCAAACCAATTGACCTAGCCGTTACGGAGGAGTAGGCCTCAGAAAATCACTGTTTTATGGCACTTTTCGGGCGCTTGGCCCTTTACTCAAAAACCGATTTTCTAAATTCTTTCACCGGTAGAGAGCTACTTTATCACTGAGCAATTTATGCTTATATTCTCTATTTTCACGCGGGCGAAGCCGCTGGCAAATCCTAGTCATGACATAAATAATAATAGCCACGCCATCATACCACCTAGACAATAATCTGTAGATTGTTAAGATCTATTAAACCATTTTATAATCTCGCTGCTAATAAACGACTTTGGTGCGTCAATGCTAATAAAATTGATTGAACTAAATGATTCGCTTAACGACGTATTAATAGCTTTACACCGTTTATTCTAGTACCTACCTGAATTAAATATACAAGAAAATCTACTTTGTTATAATATACTAGGTGCCCACCCCTATGTTTTTTTGTTGCCTTGCATTCCAGGGCCCTGGGTTTTCCTTGCAGGAGCGAACCCATGGCACCATCAGGCTTCGACCCTGCTGAGCCCTTACGGTTTTGCTGACATTTCCTTGAGGCGCGCGTGGAAAACTGCGCGCCGTCGACGACTTGGCCTCGGTCTGGATTGTATATATTAGGTTTAAGATATTTTTAGATATTAGCAAAATTGGTAGGGAGATGTCAGCAAAATTGATGGGAATAAGTCAGTAAAATTGATAGGGAGATGTCAGCAAAATTGATGAGGAGATGCAAGCTAAATTGAAGGGAAGAAGTCAGCAAAATTGATGGGGAGATGTCAGCAAAATTGATGGGAAGAATTCAGCAAAATTGATGGGAAGAAGTCAGCAAAATTGATAGGGAGATGTTAACAAAATTGATGGGGAGATGTCAGCAAAATTGATGGAGAGATGTCAGCGAACTTGATGGTGCCAGTTAGAGCCCACGCCTTCCAGGGTTACGGATTGTTCGAAGGAGTTAGCCGTCGCAATAAAGGGCAAATGAAAAAACACTGGGTTTTAGTCAGTAAAAGTCTGACACTCCTTCGCACTCCACCCAGAGCGGGAGAAGTTATTTGATGATTTTCCACGTAAAAAAAAGGTTTACAATACCCTTGTTCTTATATTCGATTCTTGTGTTAACTGGGCTGCAATGCAACAAGCAAAACTACTCAAGAGTATTTCCTAGTATGACATGTTTTTTCAGAGATTATAAAGAAAAGATACTACATTAAGATGGTATTTCCTTCAAGATTAGGTAGTTGGCATTACGTAATCAATCTTCTGATTATAAATATTTATATGTTATAGCTATCTTTTCTCTGAAATTACTTTTCCTTGTTATCATAATGGATTTATGGTAATTAAATGATGAAGCGAAATTACAGGTGTTTTCCTTAAGTCGAGCTAGTGTATCTACTTATTAATAAGCAGGTACTTATCGATAAAATATTAACAATGTTATCGATTGTTTCAGAGAAAATATGCCATCTCACTTCAAGGTGAAGGAGTACTGCCCCCTTGTGTTCAGGAATCTACGAGAGAGGTTCGGAATCGACGATATTGACTACAAGGAATCACTCACAAGGTAAAACCCTTACTATAGATCCCAATCATAGCCAATACCGAAGTCAAACTCGCTTAGCACGAGTGATACGCTAACGATAATTTATTTCTTTATTAATTATGTATTTATTTATGTTTATTTTTATCCCCATATTGTATTATCTGGCATCCTCGATCCCACATCCCATCCTGTGGTCCCTAGGTTTAGAAAGCCAGATAACTACCTGTGTTCGCGGGCTCAGAAGAGGCCTAGCAGCATGCTGCGACGCTCGGCGACGGCGCCCACCGGGGTTGCCAACATGAAAAACGAAACACATCAAGAGAGCATATTCCACGATGCAAGCGAGTTCGTCAAACGAGGGCTGACGATAAAACGCCTGAGGTCAGCGGAGTTTTACTTAGCAGCTGTACGATTTTTTTCAGTTTTTTTTTTTTAATTTTCTCTCAAATAACAGTATGTAGTGTGCCTTTCGAACTGACACGGCGAGCATAAGCATTACCACGATCACTGGCTGTATTGTGAAGTCATTTCCCCTGTCTAACCGCTTGAGAGAACTCCATGAGAGATGGTTTCAAAAGTTTGGATATGAAAATGGATTTTTGTTGGATTTTGGTTTTTGTATGCCTACGTTCTGTTGTCCATTCCAGTTTAGGTTAAATGGGTGTCAAGGGTGCCTCGATCCTTGATTGACCGTGACCTCCATTGACGTTCCTTAACCTCCGCAATTGTCCCGTATGTCTCCATGACTTAATATATCTTATATATATATATATTTTTTTCTTTGAAATTAACACTACATGTGCACATTAATGCTGTGAGCACATTCATGTGCACTTTCACCGGTTGGTAAGTATTATGTTAATATGCGCATCTCTTTCGCACGTAACACGAAATAGAAATTAATGAGAAAGACGTAACGAATCAAATTGTATATTATTACAAATGAAAGGATATTCAAGGACCTAAGTGGTCACTTTGACATTAAGGTAGTTGAGTACTTTGGTTGACTTGTGAAACATCCGCGTGCTGTTATTTTTTTTATGTTCCTTTAAGGGTCGACGCAAACTACAGGCAATTCGCAAAGCAATTTTTTTATTTCCAATCGAAATGGTTTAGTCGAACGCATAAATAGATACAAACATAACCAGTGTACATCATCAAAATAAAGTTAAATTGTTTGAAGATATTGTAGTCTGTCGTCTGCGTTGCCTCTTATTCCAAGACCTGCAATTTTCTTTGAGTGTCCTTAATTTCCTGTTTGTTAGGATGTGTGCAAGAAATAACGTCACAAACTCACTTGCAAGTCACGAATCACTGTTGATTGTAATTACACACACTTTGACTCCATAACCATATACTTTGTAAAGTAATTCAGTTTCATCATGTAATAGATAACTTGTGTGTCTAATGCAGAGTTCTGCTTGACTTAGGAAATATTACTTTGTAAATGTTAAATTGTGGGAGAAATAACAAAAAAGTTGAAACAATTTGTCAAAAATCTTGGGGTTGCCGGTTGAAACAATTTATCTGCAGCGGTCTGCCCGTCCTTTTATAAATTAGATGTTTTCGAGGCTAGCATGAACTCTTAATAAACTAGTGCAATTCACTAACAACGATTGCGTCACTGCTTACCATCAGGTGGGATGGCAGTCGAGCACTACCTAGGTTTTATTATTTAAATGGGGGGTGGGGGGGTGTAAGCGCCTAATGTTACAAGCTCCTGTTTCAAGAGCATGTTTTATTTATTTTTTATTATTCCTGATCGATTTAGGGTAAAGAGTATAGGCAATTTATTTTAGGTAGATATGTACACCAAAATAGATGTAGAAATAAGGAAAATTGCAAATTATATACTATTCTGAAAGGTGCTGCTTTAGTATAGATTATTCCTACTCACTTTAGGATAAATTGGATAGAATATAGGCACTTTATTTTACACCAAAATAGTACATTCTCTGAATCAAAATGAAATATCAAGGTAGAACTACACTGCGCACACGTGTGCCATATACACCGATTTGGGCGCATCGGTTTCAATACATTCTATACGGAAGCTAGATTTGTAGAGTTACACTAGATCCACACCACGCGACGTCGTTCTACGTACCATCAAAGATATGTCCGCCTGACCATCTCTAAGTTCATTTTTGTTTGCACTAGACACTAAAATTTCAAAGGGTTTGTTTTGGCGTCGCGCCGCAGAATTCAAGCGAATTTTTTTTTAAGTGACCGCGATGGTACAAATCAGTAGTGTATAGCTGGAACGCGCCGGAATTGTCGAACGGGTCGTTTTAATACCTGAAATCTAAAATTACTAATAAAAGTTTGATGGTGTTTTTGAAGAGTTCATAAGATTGCTTTCAAGTCTACTTTACTTCTTTATTTCAATTAAAATCAAGGTCAAGGCTAGGTCGCCAATGGCGCCATAACCGTAAAATAATCATTACGTCTTTTGTTGTCAACTCGTGAAAAGAAACATTTAATCTTTTCAATAAACATTTTATCTTGTATCTTTTTTATATTCTGAGAACAGTTAAGGTTTTATTTTATCGAAAGCGTCGTAAATATGCAATGTACATGACATAAAGAAAAAAACTAAAATTCGCGCGATAAAATACTGAGTAACGTTGCTGGTACGTTCTTAGATTTGTAAGATTATTATTAATATTTGCACAAATCTCGTGAGTCATTGATAAAAGTGTTCTTTGTTTGTTGAAGAAGTTATACAGGTGTTGAGAACGCGATCCATTTTGGGTAAATTAACACCTTGTATTTTACCGAACATGAGCGAAGCAATGCTTGAAAAAAAATATAACAGGATTGATAACCTCCTCCTTTTTTTAAACTTGGTTAAAAACTAGCTTTTGTCAGCGGCTTCGTCCACGTAATGAAAGTGTGTTTCTCCATATAAAGTGTAGACCTCAATTTCATTCCAGTGTGGGATGTATTTTGTAAAATCCTTTTTTAAAACATGCCTATGTCATAATAAGTTTCCAAAATACACCTGTGATGCATGCGCGCCTCAAAGATTATCAGCAAAACTGTAGGGGCCCAGCAGGGCCGAAGCCTACTGGGGCCGGGGTCTTGGAATGCAAGCCAAAGAAGGAACAGTGGGTTTGAGTTAGTAAAAGTCCAACACGCCGTCCTGCTCCGTCCTAGAGTGGAAGAAGTCATTGCATGATATCCCATCTTAAAAAACTTTGAAAATCTTTTCTTAGAACATGTCTGCGTCATAAATTATTATCAGCGTGCCATTCGTTCAGTGGTTTGAGTTCTGCGTTGATGGATCAGCCAGCCTTTTATATAATGCAGATAGACTACATTTAATATAGTTAATAGCTGTAGGTAAAACCGTTTTATCCGAACATTAATTGCCCAGTTTCTGAACTACAGAACGAAACTGCTGCGTTGGATTAAATTCAATTCGACATTCTACGAGAGCCTGACAATTTGTCACATTTATTTTACGATCATTACGAGGTTGACTTATTACCTAAATACCCCTTTTTTTGAGGTGGGAAATTATCAAATGGCTTCTCCCGCTTTGGGTGGAGATTGAGGGAGTGTCAGAGTTAAACTAACTGTGTTCCTCCAGATGCCCTTTACTTTTTAGGGCCGTTACTGCGGCCCTAAAAAGTCTTTCGAAAAATCAAATAGCTCTGGCTGGTATTAAAGACTTTATTAAATACGAAATCTAGAGATTTCTCCAAAGATTTACTACATTTTTCCTCAAAAATGGAACTTGCGCATAAAAGTTTTCCAATTTCTTAGAAGTGTCGGGAGTTCTTTCTCGATGTCCTTCCCTGACATCCTGAAAATTAGTTCGTATCCGGAAAATTCGGTAAACAGAGGAAAAATGCTTTGGTCAAATATTTGCCAAAGCAAAAGCTGAAAGTAAATTTTCTTTCAAGCGTAAAATTCGGAACTATTACTTGAAGTCATTTCAACCTTAGTTTGGTTTTAGTCATAATTATTATATTTTGAGTTTTCTTAATTATAATGATTTGGTATTTATCATAATAGGTTTTTATTAGTTTATAATTTTTAGCATACTTTTATACGTGTTTTATTACTAATAAGCACTGAATTTTAATGATACTTCATTCTTATATCTTATATTTATTTATTGTGCACACCTACTACAGTGTAGTATTTTAAACCCATCGGTTGACTGGTAGAGAATGCCTAATTGCATTAAATTCGCCTATATACCACTAAGAAGTACTGTACATGAACTTTAAATAAATTAATAATAATTATGGTCGCCGTACTACCCATTAAATGTTCTGATTTGGTTCAGAAGCGAACCAAATTCGTGATCCGATCGTACAAAGTTTGAGCGTGTGTTAATATTAGAACAAAAGATAAAATATCATACATTGTCGCCAGCATAGCATGTCCTTCGAAAATAAAAGCATTAGGAATACATTAAAATAATTGAGCCGTACTGTGTTTTGTTTGGCTTTCGTATTAATGGGAAATTATTTTCATATCAGTGGAAGTTCCGATAATATAACGCTTAACTTTAACACAAAAGAAAACTAGCTGACATGGTGATGGTTATATAACAGTCATTAGCAACAGGTTTAGTGTTCTTTAAATAATAAATGGCTGGCTTTCCTGCGGCATAGCATAGCCCTGATGGTCTAATAGCGCGGAAGGGGTTATTTTATGATTTCCTATAAAAAAAACTGTCGTGCTTCAACGTAATTTTTTTCGGTTTTATAGTACCATTTTTTATTAACCTATATTGCCTCCCTTTCTGCTTCCAATTTTCTCTGTCTTGATGCGATGGAGCATACGGTGGAGGTTCGCCCCCGCTTGGGCGGAACACCACTGTGTCCTCGAGGAGGTAGTCGGCGGCGGCGACACCTTGCACAGGGCCCTGGTTCGGGCTATGGTCCGGAGCGAGGAGGAATGGCAAGCGGTCGCCTCCTGCGAAACTGTAATGCTAGCGACGGAGGAGACCGCACGCGTGAGGGAAAGAACGTCCTCACACCCCAGCTGCCGAGATGGCGACCCTAACGCAGGCTTGCGGACGTCGGGCAATGGAAAGTTCGCCGTCCAGCCGTCCAGTAATCGACCAAAATAAGCCCAGTCGTCAATAGCGTGTAGTGATTCACGCACTCCTCAATGACATGTCAGCAAACCGTAGGGGCCCAACAGAGCGTATGCCTGCTAGGACCGTGGGGATTTTCTGAAAAGGAAGCCCGTAGTCCTAGAACTCTGCCTGAAACTGACCTGTGTTCCTTCAGTTCCCTTTGCGTTCCTGGGCTGCGGTAACTCATGCAAACAATCCCGCAGGCCTAGCCTATGGCACTCCGTTTATTTTCTATCACTAAGTTAATGACCTGAAGAACTTAATGACCTCATGCTAGGGTTTTAATCTTGACTTGAAGAGATTAAAATTTCCTCCTACAAAAAATATTTTTACCTCTACAAGCTTCGATTTTACCACTTTTAAAACTTCTTTGCTTAATGCGATCAAAGTCCACCGTCCAAGTTTTATACTAGAATTCCTAACCGCCATTAAAGGTGATAACGACCGGAATTTATGTCCTTTATCAAACTTTTCTCCTAAACGGGAAGGACTGCTATCAATTTCCTTTGATTCTTATACAAATTCTTATCACACTAATATTATGACAGCGAAAGTTTGTGGGTGTATGTTTGATACTCCTTCACGCTGATATGGCTAAACGGATTTCGTTGAAACTTGGTACACGGGTGATCATGTCCTGGAATACCACATAGGATACTTTTATCCAAAGAGTATGCTCCGTTGAGATCACGCGGACGAAGCTGCTGGTAGCAGGTAATAGGTACCATCGAAGACACTTCCGCCTGACTACCGTTAAGCCCATTTTTGCTTGCACTCGAAACGAAAACTTCAAAGAGTTTGGTTTGGCGCCGCGCCGCAGGATTCAAGCAAAAAGTGTTTTTAAGTGATCAGGCAGCAATGACCGCGATGGTACCTACATAATTAATATAAGCTTAGGTCCAGACGCAAAATTACCGGAAAATTAATGTGACTACTTGCCAAACGCACGCTAGCTATTATGATGGTTGAATCGATGTTCAATAGCCAATTTTATAACATGCCTTGAGTTTCATTTGTGCCGCTGTTCTTTCCAGGAACTGGGCGTTAATCAATCAATTTTAGGTAACGAGATTCATTGATAGCAAACATAAAAAGAGTTGAGTTGATGTCTTTGAGCGTGATTTAGACTACATGTACGTACAGTGATTTCTGGATCGCTGGGAGCTCATGGGACCTAAGATTCAGTATAATTTACATAGCTTCCGAAATATGTAGCCAGGTTTAAAGTGACATTGTCTAACAGTTTCCGAAATATGTAGCCAGGTTTAGAGTGTCATTGTCTAACAAAGTTTCCGGTATGTGTAGAAGGTTTGAAGTGACATTGTCTTACACAGTTTCCGAAATATGTAGCCAGGTCCAAAGTGACATTGTCTAACCTTCCATCAGATTTTAAATTTTCTATCTTACTAAAGGATTTAAAAAAAAATCTTTCTATTTACGGTTGAATAAAGTCACTTTTTATACAAAAAATATGAGTCAACTTCTACATTACATAGGTATTCATATCACCATCAATCATCGTACAACACTCAGGTCCGTATTCTAGATCGATACTGAGTACATGGATGTGTTTCGAAAATAGTTCTACATCTCATATTCTAGTCCTAGTTTGATTGAAAGAAATGCTTGACTGGGCATTGTTCTAGATTCCAGATCTATTCTGGGAACTTGGCAAATATGTAAAAATGCAGTACCGCTTATAGTCGTGTTCAATAAACTTTAAAATAGTCTTATAATCTGGTACAATAGCCTTTAAACTAGTCTAGTTTTTTTTTATATATTCATGTCTTGACCAATGAAGAAGCTAACCAATGTTACTAAAAGTTATATTAAGTACCTATACATATACTCTTACTTTGGGGTCGTGTCTCACTAGGTCGTGTAACCTAGGGCGTCGTAACCAGGTCATAAATTGAGAATCTAATTCCGCATACGCGGGATCCCGCACCATTTCTGCGGCATCAGAAAAGCGGGATTACTCATGCGGGGTTGATTTTTTTATTGGATTTAGTTTCAAACGACAAGTCGCTGCCATTCTGACTAGATAATTATATGTTTATTAGAGGGCTATTCCACTGGCGTTTTAAAACACTGTGGCTTAGCGGCTTTAGTAAGTAAAAAACTGTACAAAAAAATCTCGGTGATTTTTCTACAGAATTTGAATGGAAAATAATTTTGTTTAGAATTTTTACTTTACAGGTAATTTTTCAAATTTTGTAAATCCGTAAGTTGAACGGAACGTAATCAATATCAGTTTAGATAGGTGCTGTAGGACTTTTGTTTTTCAGTAGGTAGTTATAACCGTTGGGCCTCAGCAGGGCATCGTCCTGAAATGGCCTCAGGGAACTTCTGAAAAGGAAACCCGTGAGAGGAAGCATCGGCATCAGCAACAAAAAGGATCTTTTGGCATTCCTACATGCATACATTTCCGACAGTGTGCGCTTGCATGTAGGGATGCCGAAAGATCCTTATTTTCAAATGGGCGTAACCGCTGGCAGAAGCTAGTAGGTTAAAATCAGGTCATCGGAGAAAAATTGGGTATTTTGGCAAACCTTTAATGTCAAAGATATTACTCTAAACAATAAGTGCAAATTGTCGACAGATCTCAGCCGATCCCCGACGACTCATCCGGCAAGTCGGGGGCCAAGTTCTACCAGAGTTACGACCGCCTTTTCATCCTGAAGACCCTGACCTCCGAGGAGGTCGAGAGGATGCACTCGTTCCTTAAGCATTACCATCCCGTAAGTATTGCTGATTTATTTTTTATCCACAACAGCACGGAGGCGATATGGGTTTTGAGCAGTTTTAAATTTGTTTTTTTTTTATCTGACAAATATTTATTGGTATAGGCCTTATACCAATGAATATTCTCTTCTTCCTGCCCTTGTACCGTATTACTTGGAGTCAGCGCAACATGTTTTTTTTTTTGAGGTGAGACATTAGTCAATGACTTTTCCCACTCCAGAGTGGAGTGAGAGGGCATGTCAGAACTTTACAAAATTAAACCCTGCTGTGTTCTTTCATTCGCCCTTTGAGTTTTAGTGCCATGGTAACTCGGTTGAACATTGCCCTAGCCTTAGCAAACGTCGGTCCTGCTGGGCGTCTTCAAGACTATCTATAAGCTTGTAATGTAACGGAGACAAGAGGTGGTACTTTCTTACTCACTTACGTCTACATCTTCAGAGTAAACAGGCCCGCCGATGTTACGTCATGTATTGCTTTTACTTCATCATAAAACATATAGATAAATTAATATGCATGGTAATGTGGGCAGTGGTGACAAAAAGTCGTTTCTACGGCTTATTTAACGTATCTGTTGTTGTATTTTATTGTCAACAAAAAACAAAAAAATATACCATATTTACTATCGACAATCGATCGTATTGCGCCGACCCCAAATAAGATGGGACAAGGGCAGGAAGAAGAAGAAGACTATCGACAATCGATCACACTGAAGCTGACGGAGGTTTATTAATTGATCCACGCTATCACAATAATTAAATAAAATAGAATAGAATTATCCAATTTAAAGACCTTGAATAAAAGTATGTATTTTAATAATAACTTTAAAATAAGAGAACTACTACGAAATTTAAAAAAATCAAGTGAATTTTTAGCGTTTTTAATGTGCTAGTATAGATCATAAATGGTATGAAATAAAGGTTGTTTTTATTATTTTTATCTACACTAATATTATAAAGAAGCAAAATGTTTTATTATATTTTTTTGTTCGTAGAGGTGATCTCTGAAAGCACAGGTCCGGTTACTAAAATTTTTCACCGATATAAAGGACCTATTACACTGCGCTGAATATCGCGTGCAATATTCCGACTCGTACAATTTTTCATGTCTAACCCCAATTACACTGCACGATACGTCGAACCATTGACAAAACGAGTCTGAATAACGTGTATTGTAATAGATCCTTAAAGCTGCTTTATTCTTGAGTGACATAGGCTATATTTTATTTAAGCGGGCGAAGCTTCGGGCAAAAGCTAGTATACGATATTTTCAAGGGGAAAAAGAAAATGGTCTCGTATATTAAAAACTAGAATAGAATACCCTGTTGACATACAACCGAATCTAATTATGTAGCCGTCGCCTTATGCATTATGTCATACATTATGCTGATTATTCATGCATTTCACTCGTAAAAGTCACCCGACAAATAAAGTGTTTGACTCATTTTGGTAGCAAACAATGATCTGACAGAAATTAGCGGTTTTCACGTAGATAGGTAAATCAGATATCTGCAAGAATTCGAAGGTCTGGTGACGGCAAAGTTGATATAAGGACAGTTAGAGGATATTGTAAGGTCTAATAATGATGCATCTTTTTTATTAATGATATAAACTAGTGCTTGACTGCGATCCCACCTGATGGTAAGCAGTGATGCAATCTCTGATGGTGAGGCGCACTAGTTTATGAGCCTATCGCATCTGCTTACTACATTTTAGTATCCAACATCATCAATATCAACAGCCTTTTTAATGTTCCCACTGCTGGGACTCAGGCCTCTTCTCTAGGAGAGGGAATGGGCCGTAATCCACCATGCGGGCCCAGTGCGGGTTGACGAACGTCACATGTCTTCGAATTTTTTGTTCTAGGACATGCTGGTTTCTTCATGGTGTTTTCCTTCACCGTTATGGTTAGTATCCACAGTATGGATTATTACAGGAAAAAAATACTCTTACACCCTTTTTTCGTATCGATTACGCAAATATTTAATACTGAATGTTTATCATCGAACCCAATCATCTGATATGCCTAAATGCAGCAAGTCAACATCTCCCCAAGCAGTGGCGTAGCTAGACGTGGGCGAAGTGCCCATCCAAAGGGGCCTTGCACAAGCGAAGGTTCTTTAAAAACAAATAGGTTTTAGTTAGGTTTTTTATAATTGACTAGCATTTGCCCACAGTTTCGCCCGCGAACATAATATAAATATAGCCTATGTCACTCAGGAATAAAGCAGTTTTCTATCTATGAAAATAATTTAGTAATTGGACCAGTACTTCCAGAGATTACCTCCTACAACCAAAAAAAAAACGAGTATTATATTAGTGTAGATAGGGTCCAGTAGTGGGTAGACTACTATTTCACCTGATGGTAAGCGACGATGTGGTCAAACACTGGGTTGCGACAGTCGCGATCTCGTTTTCGCATTTGTGAAAGAAAAGGCCTTGCTTATTTCCCTTCGCCCACATCTTAATTATTCCGTGCTACGCCTCTGTCCCCATGCACTTGAATTTATCATTATTCAAATTTTGAAAGATAGCAACATCATTGACAAGTTATCAATCTGCTTGTACACAAAAGATATGTTATCGTAGAAAGTACGTTATCGTTATGTGAATTTATATATGTTACTTCCGATAATATGTGAAAGATAGCGTCATTGTCATGTGTGAGTAATTTAGAACAATTTTGTGTAATTAACTGTTTGATGTTTAAATGTAAGGCAGGTTATCTGGTTTCTAAGACAGGCAGGCTTAATTACAGATGAATATGGGACATCTTTTTTTGTGGTTTGTTATTACGCGTTTTTTTTTTGAACTCTGGGTGGAGCCAGTGGGAGTATCTGACTTTTATTGATTAAAACCAACCTATATATTCCTTAGAATAGAGTATAGAATAGCATAGGATTTATTCATCGCAGGCAACAACACAAAATAATAAAAAAAGAGTACAGAAATACAATACAGTGATATTTGACGTACGGAGCGTCCTCTGCGGCGACGGATGGGACGTAAGAATGTCCTTTCCCTGACGCGGACGGTTTCAGCCACCTCTTTCGCGCGCATTACTGCTTTGCAGGAGATGACTGCCTCCTATTCCTTCTCACCCCGTACCATGGGCAGAACCAGAGCCGGACGCGAGAGATAGCCGCCATCTATAATAATAATAATAATATTCCCAATTTTATTTGGCCGCCTGAAGAAGGTACTTAACAGCCTTCTGTCAGGTGGAAACAAGGTGCGTGCCTTCAACGGTTGGGTCATGCCGGTATTGATGTACGCTTTCGGTGTACTCAAATGGACTCAAACGGAACTTGACGCCCTGGATAGGAGGGTTCGTACACTGCTGACTGCATATCGAATGCATCACCCTCGGTCGTCGGTAATGAGACTGTATATCCCGCGGAAGTGTGGGGGTCGAGGCTTTTTAAATGCTAAGTCCCTGCACAATCGCGAGGTATGCAGTCTCAGGGAATACTTCCTAGCCGCCGACGGGGGTATGCATCGGGATGTAGTAGCAGTGGACAAGGGACTCACCCCGCTCTCCTTGGCTAACGAGAACTGGCGCAAACCTGTAGTGCTTGACACTAACGTACGCAGGGAAGTATGGCAGAGTAAGGAACTTCACGGACGCTTTTTCCGGGCCCTTCATGGGCCCGATGTAGACCAACTAGCGTCCGTAGCCTGGCTGCGCGTCGGTGACCTCTTTGGGGAAACCGAAGGTTTTGTATGTGCAATTATGGACGAAGTTATCATGACGAATAACTACCGGAGATTTATTGTGAAGGACGGCACGGTTGACATATGTCGGGCATGTCACCGACCGGGTGAATCAATCCGCCACATTATCTCTGGTTGTTCTCGTCTAGCTAACGGAGAATACTTGCATAGACACAACCTTGTAGCCAGGATTATCCATCAGCAACTTGCTCTGAAGTACTCTCTTGTGGAATCGGAGGTGCCATACTACAGGTATGTGCCCGACCCAGTTCTCGATAGTGGCGATATCACATTGTACTGGGATCGGTCCATCATCACTGACAGGACTATTGTAGCCAATAAGCCTGATATAGTGGTGGTGGACCGAAGCGAGAGGCGTGCAATGATTGTTGACATATCCGTTCCGCATGACGAGAACCTCGCGAAAGCCGAGAAAGATAAACAAATCAAGTATATTGACTTGGCTCGCGAGGTTGTCGACATGTGGGAAGTGGATTCAGCGATCATTGTACCGATAGTCGTTTCAGCCAATGGCTTAATTGCCAAGAGCCTCGACCAACACCTTAGGAGGCTCTCGTTAGGCGGCTGGATCAAGGGCTTGATTCAGAAAGCGGTACTTCTGGACACGGCCCGTATAGTCAGGAGGTTCCTTTCTCTGGAGCCCTGACCGCCGGTAGCTTGGACCCTATTCCCGATACCGGTGGGACACTATTTTTTATATTTTTAAATGTTTTTTTTAAATATTTTTTTTTGTTTAAGGAATATTTAAAAATGTAATTAATATGCTAAAATAGATAATAAAGGAATAATAATATTCCACAACTATCACACAACGCCGTCTAGTCCCAAGCTAAGCAGAGCTTGTGTTATGGGTACTAAACAACTGATAAATATACTTATATATTTCTAAATACATACATATTATAGATAAATTACACCCAGACACAGAACAAATGATTATGCTCATCACACAAAAATTGTCCTGGGTATGGCCTCCTTAAGGACACTTCTTGTTGTACTATGGCTAAAGATATCTTCTGATTTTCGTCACGTCGGATCAACAACAGGTCGTGTATTTAAAAATATAATTTTAGAGGAATCTCCAGCGTTTTCGTATGACTCAATTGATTAAGTAAAAATTAAAAAAAAAGAATTATAACCGACTTCAATGTTAACACTGAAAAGTACAAAATAACTTTAATGGTATTGTTATTTTCAGTACATAGTGGAGCGTCATGGCAAAACCCTGCTGCCTCAGTACCTGGGCATGTACCGGCTGACAGTAGACGGCATCGAGCACTACCTCGTCGCCACCAGGAATGTGTTCTCCAATCACCTCAACATACACAGGTACTGTTGCGTACTATGATTGTTTCTACAACACTAGTTAGTATTACGAAACCAGAAACACGTGTCTAGTATTTTTATGTATAAAATCTATGTACAAAAATTTCGGTATCATGAAAAATCATCGCTTACCATCAGGTGAGATTGTGGTCAAACGCGAGCCTATCCATTATAAAA
This sequence comes from Mythimna albipuncta, assembly GCA_929112965.1. Taxonomy (NCBI): domain Eukaryota; kingdom Metazoa; phylum Arthropoda; class Insecta; order Lepidoptera; family Noctuidae; genus Mythimna; species Mythimna albipuncta. The sequence continues at coordinate 16,943,375 of OV815973.1, forward strand.
AAAAAAACCACAAAGTTATAAGCTTGTTATTGTTACGCCATTAAACGTGAACACGCCATATCTCCGAGAAAATAACAAATAGCACATAATAATTAAAACGCATTGCTGTTCGAAAGGTCTAGAATGGTTGTGCTTAGCCAGGCTTAGAAAAATCTCGAAACATCCACAAGGTACCTACAAGTAGTAATAGGTATTCATCTAACCGATAAGGGAAATTGTACTCTCCGTCGTTAACAATAGAGTCGAAATTCGCATGAAAGTGACTCTTATTACCACGAGCAATAAAAATGATTTATGACTTCGAGAAGCGATTCAATTGTTCTGGAATTCTGGATAGATCCGGGGATGTCGGTATCTAGAATTTTCTTGGCTCCGCATATAAATACGAACCCCCGGCCGGAAGCGAGTTAGTTGTGATTTCGACTGCTATCAAGAGCGAACTACCCTAGTACTTGAAGTGATTTTACTTAACGACCTAAGCGATAGTGTAACGGTACTCTAGTGTTAATTGCGATTCGGATTATTGTTGACTGGACTAATTTGTTATTGTTTGTGGTGAATAAAGTTATCTGTTAGTAAATCGGCATTTGATTACCCACGTACGTAACATTATGTTACCTGGTTGTCCGCACAAATACATGATCACCGGGCCATTCGCGCGATTGAGGGTTTGTTTTGCTGCTGCGGCCAGCTGTGCGCCCCTAATGTCCGCTATGGCCTGCCGTGATCTGTGGTGTACTTAGTGTCGGTGGTGGCCAACTTGTGACAGTTTTAAAATATTTTTTTCAATATCGCAAAAATTTAAAGTAATAATAAATTGCCATATCTCTTATTCTAGGAAATACGACTTAAAAGGCTCGACAGTAGACCGTGAGGCTTCTGAGAAGGAGCTGGAGAAAGACCTGCCCACGCTGAAAGACAACGACTTCATCAAGCAAGGAGTGCGTATTGACATCGGTGATGCCGCCAAAGACAAGCTGTTGGAGACCCTTACTGCTGATGTTGAGGTCAGTTCATTTTAATATTATTATGCTAGAGTATTAACAACCTTCCCCATGAATCAATGTCTTCTGGTGAAAACTGTGAGAATCCGATCAGTAGCATTGACAAAACAAAAAACCAAAACTCGCGATAGGACTGTGATAGGCATACCATTAGGGTATATCATTATTTCTTGTATTCAAAGTATAACCGAGTGTAGAACAACTTGCCTGAATTATTTAGTGTTTGGGCCGTCACGCTTTAATAGAAGGCCTGTCTTACTTCTATTGGTAGCATAAACTTTAACAGTCAATCAAGTAAGGCATTCTTTTTGTCTTTTCTAGCTAATCGTATATATATTATTTTAATTCACAGTTCCTAACAAAACTCCACTTGATGGACTACTCGCTACTACTGGGCATGCACGAGTGCGGGCGCGGGGAGGCGGAGGCCGAGGCGGCGCGCCAGCGGGACGCGGAGAACGACAGCGACAACGGGGACACCGACACCGACAGCGACACCGATAACAGGCATCATGGCGACCGGTAACAAAACTCCACTTGATGGACTACTCGCTACTACTGGGCATGCACGAGTGCGGGCGCGGGGAGGCGGAGGCCGAGGCGGCGCGCCAGCGGGACGCGGAGAACGACAGCGACAACGGGGACACCGACACCGACAGCGACACCGATAACAGGCATCATGGCGACCGGTAACAAAACTCCACTTGATGGACTACTCGCTACCACTGGGCATGCACGAGTGCGGCCGCGTTCCATATTTTATTTTACTGGCGTTCCATTTACTTCACATAAACTTTAGAGCATCGCTGCAGAGAGCGTAGCCTGTCAGTTTTCTACCGGCGTTTTGGGGAGTGTGTGCCGGAATTGCATAACTTAATTCCGTTAAGCACGTTCTATTATCGCTTGCTATCAGGTGAGATAGTGGTCAAGTGCAAGCTTATTAATAACATATGATTGTTATTATTCACCAACTTATTTTATAATACAAACTTGTAGATTCTGAGGTACCATATAAGTATATGCCTGATTCAGTTCTCGGAAATGAACATGTCAAGTTGTACTGGGATCGGTCAATCATCACTAACAGAACTTTTTTAGCCATTGCGCCGGTTATAGTGTTGATAGACTGATTAGTGCGCCGCATAGTAATAGTCGATGTCTCCGTCTCACATGACGAGTAAGCTGAGAAGGACAAGCAAAACAAATATCACGAAGTAACATATAGGCTCGGCGCAAATAGGCCACCGACCACAGCCACCGGTGTCTGTCGCGCGCTACCGCCACATTACAGAAGCGAGCGAAGATGGATTCTGACACGGAAAGTTTGCTCGCGCTTTTGTTAATAAGCAGGAGACGCGTGCGATACGTAGAACGTCGGACGGTTAACTGCGCGGGGGGTGGCGGTGGAGCAATGCGACAGTGGCGGGTGTCGGCGTTTTGTGTGGCACGTAGTGACCACTAGTGGCGAGTCGCGGACACTACTGCAGTGGCCCCACCGGATACACGTGTGCGGCGTGTCTTTACAAAATATATTAAAAAGTGTGTTAAGTCGCCGTCGCTGGCCACCGGTGGCTGTGGTCGGTGGCCCATTTGCGCCGAGCCATAAGGTTGTCGACACAAAAGGGTGACCAGATGGTTGTAATCGAACGACCTTGCTAGTTGCAATCCGTGTAGACAGCAGTTGTAATCCATGACCTTTAACGCCCTTGGTTGGGAGGCGCGTTTTCCCAACCACCGAACGTGGTGGCGCGTGGATTACATCCATGTAGCCGCAACACAAACCAAACCAACCAACCAACCTAGTTTGGCCAACCCTCAAGGAACATTCCTTGAAACTCTGAACTCGGCTGTAATTGTGCCGATTGGATGTGTCAATGAGTCAGTCATTTAGTTGGAAATCTGAATTTATTTTTTTGGGCGAATTCAATGAACTGTGATAATAAAGGTTTATTGATTTTGTGACGATCGATTTTTTAATCGAACAGACATGCATTTCAATACAAAATGCGGTTTTCATGCTTTTTTATTCCTGTGTCGTGAATTATTGATGATAATATTCACAGATGGGGCTACAACACTCCACCGGACAGTCCGCGCGGCTTCGCTCGCCAGTCGTCGATGCGGTACGAGGGCATCATCCCCGAGCTCGACATATACGCCATACCCAGTCAAGAGAGTAAGTCAAATCTAAACTACTTCTGCTGTACATAGTTTAATTGTACTTTCCATTCAACGCGAGCGCGAATGAAACGAATAATTTGTTCTCTATTGCGGTGACGTACGTGACCAACCGCAGGTACGTGGGTGCGATGCGGTGATAAGCGAAGCATAGCGTTTGATATGCAGCGACATTTGGGCGTCACATAAGAACTAATCCTGTATTGCGCAATTAAAGTTCTCCGCGCGATTTGAATATGTAGAACAGCTCGAAATCATATATCGGGCAGTTGCCCACCAGACGTAACACCCATCTGGTCGTAAGATCTTTCCTTTTCAACGGAGGTTTGCGGGACTTTACTCTCTGTTCCGCTTACCTTCAAAGATTTTTTCGCTCAAACTCTTGCGTTACTGAGATCTGCTCTATATAAATGACAGCTACAGCCGCGATTTCGCGCGCACATAGGTCAAAGTGATTCCTTTTAAGAATCATATAATTATGGCGATTACGTATTGCGTATTTTTTAGAGTATACGCTAAAGTTCGGAACACCGAGTTCAGAGTGGCCAACATACTTTGACCATATTGTATGTTCACTGCTGGACAAGAGTCTACTCAAGCTTCGCCAGTAAGTTCCGTTTTGAGCCTGTACTAACAGCCTCGCTCAAAACAATCCAGTTCGACGCGGAAATTTTGCAGTTACTATACAAACATTTGGTACCGAATAAGAAGTGCAAATGCAAATGAATGTTGACTCTGGTAGCAGACAAAATTATTATAAATCAGTAAAACCAGGTATTCATTAGGCAACATTTTTTCATCATTTTTGTTTATATACTATTTCCAGAGACGATGAAACATTGTGAAGATTGTTTATAAACTGTTAAAAACAGTGTTTATTAGCTAATGTTGCCTAATGAATATCCGGCTTAACACTGCACAGATTTAAAAAATTACCACTTCCATTTCAGGTGCTCCCAAAAAGGAGATTTACTTCGTCGCTCTCATTGATGTGTTGACGCACTATGGTGTCAAGAAACAGGTAAATACGGAAGTTATATAAAAAACTCCTATCTGTATAAAAAATAAATGGGTACTATCTCTGTTTGTATCCGAGTGTGTTCGCCACAGGTATGATGGGTATCACCATCACGCTAGAACTGCGACATAAGTATTATCAACAATTAGGCTTAAGCAAAGTGTATCTTTGTGATTGGAACATTTGCATCTGAATCACTAAAATATTCCGAAACGGTGATATGTATCATTTGGGACATAGGCTCAAAAGATACAAACGAAACATTTGAAACATCGGCTGACAAGATACAAACGGAACATTCCAAACATCTGCTCACAAGATATAATCGGAACATTTGGAACAACGGCTCAAAAGATACAAACGAAACATTTGAAACATCGGCTCACAAGATACAAACGGAACATTCCAAACATCTGCTCACAAGATATAATCGGAACATTTGGAACAACGGCTCAAAAGATACAAACGAAACATTTGAAACATCGGCTCACAAGATACAAACGGAACATTCCAAACATCTGCTCACAAGATATAATCGGAACATGGAACAACGGCTCAAAAGATACAAACACAGACACTGACCACAGTCAGTGTCTGTGTCTGTATTTTTTTTTTTTGACTTTGTGTCTTGCGTGATCTGTCATTGCGTGATTGCGTCATATATACCAACAGTTTTATTTAATTGAAATTTTATTTGAGAATAATTTAAAGCAGATGTTTTTAGTTCAGATCATTAATTACGTATATATTTAGACTATTTACGTTATAATTTTAATTTTGAAAATACTGCAGATCACGAGTGTTTCAGTGTTGCAATTATTGTTCCAAAGTGTTTCAATTATTTTTTGTTCATTTAAAACATTACTGCTGTTCCTATCTTTCGGAACCCAAAATGTTACGAAACAGTAAGTCGGTTCAGTAAAGAGTTACACACGCTGCTCAAGAAGTTACTTTAACTAAACAACTTTCACAGGCGGCGAAAGCAGCAAAAACAGTGAAATACGGCAGCAACGTGGACGGCATCTCTACCTGCGACCCCGAGCAGTACGGCAAGCGCTTCATAGAGTTCGTCGCCAAGGCCATCGAGGGCAACTAGGCGCCCCGCAACCACTGGTGCTTCTTTTAGTACTTATACGTCACGGAGTAGTGCCCACATGGAGGGCTAAGGTCAACAGCACTTGATGTACCATTAAGCACATTAATAAAACTCAACGCCAATCCAAATCAGGCTCTCCGATGCGCATTTCATGGCGCACTCTTACTAATTATTATTGACTACTGCGATGACGTAGTATATTTTACAGCGGAAAACTTACACCACGCAAGCTTCAATACAAATGTTAGTCCAGACAATACTGAGTCGTCCATCTTTGTGTTAGAGTATACAGGAAGAGAGGAGGTAGTGTCCTGGAGATGTTCCAATTTGGATTATTTTACAGGACTTCCTAATGGTGTATTCATGTTAATGCAAAGCCCACTAAAAAAGTGATTGACAGTACCTCTATTCATAATAATTTTGCGCTGACACTTTAGCACTCCATTTGTTTACTACTCCGTGTTTTTACGACTTATAGGTGGCGCTACTGTATCTTGTGATATTGACAACATTGCCTAACTTTAAAATTACAGTTTATTTCAGCATTGGCCGGTTTTTTAATATTTTTTTTGGTGGATGTCATGGTCTCGTACTTTAAAAACATTATGTGGAGGATATTCATGACGACTTTCATAGGGTGAACGAAAAAGAACCCTGTCTTGAAAGTGTTATGACACAGAAAGTTTTACACAAAAATTCAAAATATAATTTCAGAAACAGTAGCGTCATTAAAACGAATATTTTGGACTGAACAGATACAATTTTTTCTAGTTTCTCTTTCGAAGTGTTTTGATTAGTATGGATACAACTTTCGTAACGAAATAAATATAGTAAAGTATAAACGATTTCCGTAAGTTTCTGATGTTTTTTTGCTACATTCATTGTTTAGTTCCCGCTAGCTCATTTACTAGACCTAATTAAGTTCGCTCACGATCCTTTGTTATTAAATAATTGGAGTTTACAGGGTGATGTAGAATATAAAGGGCTGGTAGTTTATTTAGAAGCGTTTTCAGTTAAGACAGTTGCAAATAATGATTCAATTTACTCGACTAATGTCAGTGTTAAATGAAAGCAAGCTCGTGTCAGCATTATCCTGTATCTCTATCTCTTTCTGTTATATAGAGCTGTCAATTGTAAAAGTAGAAGATCAGCAAGCATCTCAATCCATTAGAAATTGTTATTCCATGCGAAAGTACTTCTTTCTCTCTCTAGTCAATTGTACTTGTGAGAGATAAGAAAGAGATAGAGATGAAGGCATACATTGAGATTCACACAGTGTGTGAAAATCACCCAAATATTGACATTAGTCGGGTGATATCAATAAATGATTAGGTGGTCTCGGCTTTTGAAGTTTATTATTATTTATCCACGTAGTTACGTACTGAAAGAAGCACCGCTTAAATGTTGTTATATCTTGTCAAAGACAAGCTACAGTAAGTGTAATAACGTCGATTCTTATTGAGAAAATAAAAAAAATGCAAATAAATAAAATTTCATAAAATATGTTAAAAAAATTTCGTAGTGAGGAGGTATGTAATTGATATTAGCGATTATGTGAAACTATCGGACAGTTTGGCGAAGAGTTTGTCGTTTTTATCAAATTAAAATATCGTATTTTATTCGCTTTGCGTGCGAATTTACACAGTTGTGCAATAGACACGTTTTAAGACTGGTTTGTGCTAGAATGTAGAAAACTGGAAGCGATGTCAGAATTACCTAAATTCGTCCGAAATCTACGGATGTACTTAGCTCGATAAAGTGCAGCATCAGAGTAAATAAGGACACATCGAGATTTAGAAAATCAGTCAAAATGGTACGAAGGCGACATTTTCTTCGAGCTGAACCGTTTCAACGTCACATTCAAAATATGTGACAAATCAATTTTGTGCTCGCGCCACCACAGTCTCATATACGAGACAAATAAATGGGTAAAAACAAATTTCAATTTTTATGTCAACAAGCTCAGTTGACGATATAAAATGATGGCTTTTAGGAACCTTTTGAAAAATCTTGGGATGTGGCGTTTGATGAGCGTTTTTTTATGACAATCCGAAACCGGGTGCAGTACAAGTTACTTCTAGGCAAGCGTGCCCTATTGTCGACCACATCATCGCTTACCATCAGGTGAGATGGTGGTCAAACGCAAGCCTATCAAATAATAATAAAAAAAGTTTTGTCTCTCAGCTCAGGTTTTCTACCGTCTAGCATAATTCAAGTTCCAGGTCGGTCATTGTCCGAAACAGGGACGGTTACGGGTTGAAAGGGACCCATATTTTTACAATTATAATGTTCTACACTTTCGTCTTGATGTTTGCAATAATAATAATAATGATAAGTGGACCCTTTTTGACAATATTCACGTTTTATTCTTACACTTGAGTCCCTGTTTTGTGCTATTTCAATCTTATTCTAATGCTGAATTCGAGGTTGCCTTGTTTAAGTGATTTTTAATGTTTTTGGTAATAAGACTGTTGTCATATGCACACAAGTCACAAACTGTGACTCGCGTATAACCGCGGACACTTATTTTCAACCTTATTGATGTTGTCATAAGGGCGATAAGTGTTTAACCGGCACTGTCCGAGGTTGTACATCTTAGTTTACGCGTACGTGTTAGATTATATAATAATCGGGATTGGTTGAAATCAAAGATGGAGTGGTTGTAATGATGGTTGATTGTGAAGACAAGTTACGTATCTGCGATGGGAGCTTTGTATTTGATATACAAAGATTTCGAGGCAGCCTCGAATTTAGTTCTTAAAGCTACTGCGCACTGTCCCTCAATACCCGATGAAATATTCGCTCACAAAAAACTGAGTTCAATTTATGAATCGGTCGCGTCTTTTTGCCGAAATGACTGATGTGATTCGATTCGAAAATTGAACTTTCAGAAATGCGTACATGTTGACAAACACGCACTTAAAAATGCGAGTTATTTAGTTACACAGGGTGATCATTATCATTGTGATAGGTCACCGTCTCTAAATGCTGTTAATGAATTTAAGAATTTGGGGAATATTCATGCAATTGTTTAAATTGGTTCTTTAAATCATTTTTCGCTCTAATAAACAAATATGAAAAAAAAAATCTTCATTAATAACGAAGCTAAAAAGATTGCTAATAAGAAAGAGAAACCCGATGTAGTTTATGACGTCATAGTTCACCAAGCTAAAAAACGGCATCTTAGCGAGGGAGACGGATAATAATATATTTGTTTATAATTGGTAAATATCTCATTTGCTTTTCTACCAATTTCGATATTGTTTTCACAGTTGGTATTCAATTTTTTCATACATATTCCCACTGATTCTAATGACAGTTTTAATACTGGATCAGCGTAAATAAGCCATTATAGTCAATGTTATTCCCCGTGTTACGACGTGGTATACTCGGGTATGAAACCGTTTTTACCATATTGACGTGCAAAATACGACGTGTTTGTCAATATATACGTAATTAAATTTTGTGTATTGAGACTGTATTTCGATTGTAAACTGCATGCAGTGTTGAAGCTTTCAGCTTGCAACCAAATGCAGTGCGCAGTCGCAATATAGTTCCTCAGTACACATTCTTCTTATAATAAAACCTCAATGCACGTTCGCAATAATTTTTTCATAACTCGTTATTAGCTTTTTATAATGTTCCGCTAACGCGTAGTTTAGTATTGACAAATTATAATTAATAAATAAAAATGTTAAATATCATTGAATTAGGATGTTGAAGTGTTACGGTTGGCCAATTTAAATTTATCAATGAAATTACATGTATACTATTTATAATTGGCCGTTGTATTATATATCTTATTGTAATGTAATGCCTTCGATATATAGTATATTGTTTGAAGTACATACATGTTTTGTTCATAATAAATGTTGTGAGGAACCCCTGGGGAGTATGGATCGACTCAAAGAACAAACTTATGAAATTGTCAATAAACGATTTTGAATTTGGTTTTTTAAATAAATAGTAGTGAATCTAGACGTGAAATGTTGTTATAATAATTAATAAATAGATTTGTATCGATCCATACTTTGAGAAACATGAGGTATATTGTTGCCTTAAAATATTTAAAAGTGTATTGATCCTGGCACAATTGTTCCAAATATCTAGGAAGTCTACAGTTCTCTGTGATCCTCATAATGTTCTATTCCCAGGGAAAACTGTTATCAGTGTATTCGGTATTGTACTCGTTAACTAACATTTAACTATGTATTCTATTACAAGTACAGTTGAGTCCAAAATTGTATAAAAAGTAACGGCCATTGTTAAGAGTCGGTGTTTCACCCAATACATAATGTACGTTTTTGCCAATATACCCATACCTAGTTCGCTTAGTTTCAGTCTAGAGTAGTGTTTTTAATAGTACGATATGTAAGATTTTGTTATTTATTATTCTATATTTCGAATAAGACTTGGATTGTTCTGAAGTCTTTGTGATTTATAGCTTGGCTACATTACCAAGGTGCGGTGTCGTTAACGTGAAACGGTGCGGCGTGGTGTCCTGTCGTGCGGTATACGGGTATACGGTGGCGTGTCCTACCACAACACCGTGTTGTTCTGGCGTAGAGTCTACAAAACTTTCGCGAATAGGTTTTGCGATCTGGCCTTGTCAAGCAGTTTTAATAGTGTTTCATTTGACACTGCCTCCGCCACCGATTGCGATTCTGATTCCGAGAAACCTAATTTTAAAACTCTAGTTTCGTAACATCCCTAGTTTACACGGCGCTGCACCGTACCGTGCAACCGCTCAACGTGTCTAAGGCGCCGCCTCGCTTCTCACTAACGACGCCGCACCATGGTAATGGCCTCGCTCTTATTCTGTGAAAACCATTTACGGTGAACTAATAATATTGGTAATTTTATACTTTTTAGGCGTCGGTTCCTTCGCGCCCTCGACTAGCGTGATTGAACGCGCCATATCGAATGTTTAGCTGACCTCAGAATAATTATATCGCTCTTCACGTAATTCTTGTTAACTTTTGACTATTTATCAGGGAAATACTAAAAGATTGATTCATGAAAATCAGTATTCAGGGCTCCATTCGGTAAGCCTTTGATTTGAAATATTTTTGTCAGACGTTAGTTTTTTTTTTTGTGATAGATTATTGTTTACTTTTAGATATTAATTTTATATTAGTTTCCGGGTTGACCACTTCTTGTTTCTAAATTAAAACAAGGTAAAGTCGGTACTGTTTTGTTACGGGGTGGTCAACTTAAGTAGTGGTAGAAATCCTTTGTTAGAGATCCTCTGAGTGGAGAGGATTTTTTTTTAATTTTATCCCAAACCCCTTTCTACATATTCCTGAACAATGTGTTAGTCATGAAATGATTCAAATTATGTCATATGTGTTGCCATTGTTTAGGTCGATAATTGTATTTTAATTTGTAGTTATGTTATTTCGAATAGGTTTTATCTTGTTATCGGTGACGGTTGAGGCCACGAGTCCGCAGCGTACGGCATATATTTATTAAACGATAGCTTCGCTACATACAAACATATTCGGCATGTAAGCAACACGGTTGAAATGTTAATTCTCTAGTCTACTACTCTTGTAAAGACAAAAAAAAATGTGTATGAAAAATTAAAACTTAATTTTTAAAATATTCGGTTTATAAAGATTCTGCATTATATGAGCTTTTTCATTTATTCCCTACGTATTCCTTATGTTAGCTAATGTTTAAGATTGAAAATACACCTAAAGCCGAAGGCTGCGTTAAGCGGGAGCCCGCGCGGACACCCGTCACGCGCGTCTTGTGCAGCCGTCTCAGCGGAAACCGGATTATTACCGGCGTAGTGTCGCTAGTTCAACTTTAACGGTGTGCATGCATTCGTGGCGATAGAGAACTTTAATGTGTTACGTAGCAAAACGGACGCGGGGATCCGGGCGGAGTGCTTATGTATAGGACCGCACGGGCACCCGCGTAACGCAACGTTCGGCCTTAGATATTCTAAGAACCATATGAAGCCTTGATGCCATTTTGATACGTTGCGAAAATATTATTTTTTCGCACTGCTTCTGCCAGCGGTTTCGGCCGCCTAAACATAGAAAATATATAGCTTATGTCACTCGGTGATAGCAGCTACTGGTGAAGGTTTCAAATCGGAAAATATCGTTTTTGAGATATTAATAATTTGAAAAATAAATAAATAAAAGGAGAAACTGACTAACATATCAACATCCAGGTGAAACTACCAGGACTAGAAACGTGAAGTTTTGTGCACAAGCCTCCTTTTATATTGTAGGCAAGCACTAAGAGTGGATTTTTCAAAATTCAGAAACGGGTCAAAAGTTTGTATGAAGAAACCTAATATCACGCGGGCGAAGCTAGTTTACACTATTACTATACAAAGGTGAGACGTATTGTGACTGAACAAAAACACTTCTAAAATTTTTAGAATAATTTTATTAGTAAAAGCTCCCCGGCCACAGTATCTTACAAAAACCTAGTCCATCCTCGTCTTGACGTGCTTCTCGGTGATCTTGTCCTTCTCGACGATGTACACGACGGCGCCCCAACCGGAGATCGCGTCGCGGTCGGCAGCGTTCACCAGCGCCTTAGGAAATAAGTTAATGTTTTAGTAATAAAGACATGGGAGTAACAAGGTGGACTGATGGTCGTGGAAAATTAATGAGACGGTCAGGATCGGTCGTTGTGACGATACTTGGGGAAGCCTTTGTTCAAGATTGGACTTTCGGTTTTTCGGCTAAAATTATGATGACGAGAACGTTTAGAAAAGGTATGGTTTTTGGTGTTTGAACCATACACATACAAATACCCAAGAGAATAAAGATTTATAAAAGTTTTTCAAATAAGACAGATGGTCTTTGGCTGCAAGAATCTTTGAACATGTAGAGTGGTTTCATGTCATTTGGAAGCTCAATTGATGTTGTTAGGGCCAGGCCACACGGTGCGGTGCGGCTCCGGCGCGGCGCCTGTGCGACGAATGGGAGGGCACACGAGTGACGGCACCCCGCTCGTACGGCCGCCGATTCGTCGTTTAGGCGCAGCGCCGGAGCCGCACCGCACCATGTGGCTTGGCCCTAAGGGTTTACATGGGACTTGTAGGCATAGACAAAACTAAAATACCTCATATGACTATATCCTAGCCAAGCAAATTCTATTTATCTCCAAATGTGGAATTGGTAGGTATTACTTTATTAAAACAAGCTCTTTGTGAGAGCTCAGAGAGACACATCATCATCTTCCTGCCTTTATCCCATTTTGGGGTTGGTGCAACATGTTTTTTCTTCCATTGAGTCTTGTTACCTTTTAACTCAATTTTCTTTTATATATTTTTTTTTTAAACTTCTTGCAACACAAAGGTACAGAGATGGGACTTATATCTTAAACATTCTTCCAGTCAACCTGGCATGGTGAAGAGACATTATGGTAGGTGCCATGTTTTCTTTTCATCTATATCTTTCATCTACATCTTTTGTTCATCTACATCTTTCAAAGCACTGTTCTAGATATTTCTCAACATAATCTTACCTGTGAGATGGTTTCAAAGAGCTCATCAGGTGACAGATTGGGCTCCCACAGAGCTTCACACATACCATACAGCTGTTCTGAACAGGTTCCTGACACTACGAAGTCCTCGGGCTCATTGGGGCAGCCAATCTGTTGAACATAATGTGAATTAACAAGTTATGATTTATTAGACATACAGTTGTAATGACAGAGTCAAGGTTTAACCTTTCGAATACCATAGTAAATTAAAGACACTATAAAAAGAGAGAGAGAGAGAGAATGCCGATGTTCACTTGGGGTTTAATGTGTTAAGAATCAAAGCATTTATTAATTTTTAAATAGAGGCACTTTTGAATTGTCAAGAAGTCATCAGAAAAATGATGGAATTGTACATTCCAAAGTATAAACCTATGGACAATGTATAAGAAATTCCATCTTTACATATATAATTTTTCTGTATGTTTGTCACCTAATTCCTAAATGGCTTGACCAATTTAGAGGAAACTGTGTATAATTGAGCGAGACCCTCGATGGTTTGAAAATACAAATGAACCCGGGAGTTGGTGCTGCAATTGGGATTTTATTTTTTTTACTAGTGGAAAGACAGCATTAGGATAGGACAGTCTGTTAGGACCGTAAGTATACAATACAATTCACGAATGATGGCAGCCGTGAAGTTAGCCTTTGCGAACATTCGCACATACTACACTCTTCTCGAAACGCACTTCGCCATTTGGATCCTAAAACACGTTACTGCGCAGCCTTCACGGCCGCCATCATTCGTAAATTGTACTGTACATATATTTCAAGTATTAGCTAGGAAAAAACATTGTCATCAGTATAAGAAAATTTAAATAGAAAGTTGTAACAAAATGAATTGATTATGAAGCTTACCAGATCCATATTGCACACATAGGGCTGGTTATCATAAGGATCTAGTCCAGCAATGACAGGCTCAATGAAGTAAGGTCCAAAGCGCCTCTCGTATAACAGGTTGGACAGCATCGCAGAGAATGTCTTGGGTCTCATCATTCTGTTTTCTTTCAGCTCATAAAGGTTCATTCTGGAATCACAGGTATGAATTAATAACATATAAGGTCTTCATTATAACTTTCACCAGCATAACATGATATACTATATCTCCTTGACTGTGGCACAGATCCACTCCTGCTCCCTATAAATATATCCCTATAATATGTATGTGGGAGGACTACTGTGGTCCCCTGAGTCTTATGTCATTACATCAAAAAATAAGAAAGAGAGAGAAGTTCCTCACATAGACACATTGGTTGTTGTACCCAGAGCGGGTACGGCTCTTCTACAGTTGAGTTAATTCATTAAAACCCAAGTGAATGCCGGCATTCGCACACTTATTGTCTTTCTATTGTGTCTGTGATTTCAACAATTGAAAGGTTAATAAGATAAAAACAGTTACATATTGAGTGTAGTACACCTAATAATTAGTTCTTATTGAATAAAACAACATTAAGTAGGTGGTGAAAATACGACTGATTTTGTTTATGAGATTAACATACCTGAATTTTAATCTCTGAAACACAGTCTGTGTGTCAGTGGCTAAGCCAGGGAGGCCAACATACAGTGTAGGCCCCATTTGGTATACCTTTGGGAAGTTGGTCGAAACGGTCTGAGCCTGTATACCATAACGTTTGTCTGTAGCAATCGCCACGCAATCCTTCCCCTTCATTGCCACCACAGCGCCTCCATTGTAGGCTAAAATAGACTGTAAACCATTTGGGATGTTAGAAAATGGAAAGTAAAAATCGGCACTGTTACGGTCATTTTGAACAATTTATCCTAGAAAAAGGTTGAAAGGCCAGAGAATATATGAATTTGTAATGGAATGAAAGCTATTAGAAGTCTGAAATAGTTAAAACCAAGTTGTTTTATAACAAAATACAAATTATGCTTCGTAATGTTCATGACGCTATCATAACCAATAATGATTGTATTCTAACAGAAGTTGGTCCAAAACAGCCAAAATGAGTTAAACGTTGTAAAATATACTTACCATTTTGCTTTATGTAAATAAATCCAGTTATTTTCTAGTAAAAACACAGCAATAAACTTTATACGGGAAACCGAAAAAGTGACAATTCATCGGCGACAATTTGTAGCACAGATAACAAAATTAAAAAAAAGATAATTATTAAAAGTTGCCATTCATACATTTTTGTAGTCTCTAGACTTATTTTTGACTATGGATGGATATAATATTCTGCACTTGCATTCGGAGAACAATAAGATAAATCCAGCTCCTTTTTTACTGCGGGGTTATATCTGCGGGGTTTATAACTTGTAAGCAAAGGCCTATTTTAGGTGGGAAATAATCAAATAAAGTTATTTATATAGCGATGCAAGTTCTTTGGGTAAAAAAGGAGCCAGCCTGTTTGATGATGATGATGTTGACTTTTAAAAACTTATTTTAGCGAGTTTAATTTTAATAATAAATGCTGGTAGTATTATTTTATTAAATACTGGCTATGTTTCATGAAAAACCTGGTTTAAAACGGTTAAATAAACGATAGTTTAGGCTAGTAGGTATAGTAATAGCTTCTTACTTCGTTCTTGAATCTGTCTTGATGCTTATTCTGCTAGCTGTTCTAATATTTATTTGTGTAATTGTAGGGACAGTAAGGAGTCACTAGTGCGACCTAATAACTAGATGGTTTACGCGAGTCTTGGACTGCTGCGAAGAAAAAGATTGAAGTATTGCACGAAATAATTATTGATACAATCTTATTGATCGTGGTTCGTGCGTTATATTATTTATGAAGATGATAGAAAAAAAATATTTTACTCAAGTGGTTGACTCCAATTATATCTAGGCACACTACACACTGCACAGGACCGGTTGTTATGGCGACGCTTGGAGGTGGCCTATGTCCAACAGTGGACGTCTTTCGGCTGATATGATGATGATGATGATGACATGTTCTATTTAGCTATTGATTACTTAATCATGTTTTTTTTTTAATAAATATTTTTATCAAAGTTTTTAATTTTATTACACATCCCATAACATCCGAAAGATAAGTAAATTCTTGTTGATTAAAATAATTATTGGAAATTTACTAAAAGTCAATATTTACTGTGATTCAGTTTTTATTGACCTACTCATCGCTAGCTGGGGTCCTATCTACCAACTTTTATGAAGGTTTTCTCTAAAGGTGAACGCACACTTATCTTTCTTCACACTGGAGTCTTTCTTTCTGAATTTTTCTTCAGACTGGATTCTTTCCAGATTCGAACGATTCCTCGCACTTAATTGTGCGGGGTTTCATCGGATTTCATGTAAATAATCCTAAAATTCTTTTCTTTTCATTCATTCGGTGCGTTCGGTTCGGATAAGTGTGCATTCAACTTTATAGTAGCTTATGATGCTGTATAAAGTAGCTCACCAATAAAATTTTCTTACTTTAATATTGTAATTGCATTGTAATTAATGGTAGAATAACAAATTATTTTATTTACAGAATTATAAAAAAGGAACAAAGCTTATTTAATTTTATTTACTGGACAATGAATTTTTTATTTCATTAGCGTACATGTCCAGTCGTGCTGTCATATTAAAACCCCAATGGTCTTTTACTTGACGACACAGGTTTAAATCCATTTCTACAATGAGAAGACCATCTTTAACTCTTGATAGGCCGGGAGTTCTGTGACCATTAGGAGCTGTGACGTAACTCGACCCGTAATAACTTCTGCTTATCTTTTTCTGATCAATTCTTGTCGTAAAATCTTCAGTGCCAACTCTATTGAGGCTACAAGTAAAATAGCTGTTAGCAATCGCTGCGTTACGCGCTTCTATGCCCCAAAACGACTCTCCAAATTCAGAAATTGTTGCTGCCGGATTGAATACGATCTCCGCTCCATTGAGTCCAAACATCAACCAGTTCAAGGCATGATGACGACCGTAACAAATGTTAACAGCAATTTTTGCGTATTTTGTGTCAAATACAGGGTGACCAGTGTTGCCAGGTAAATAATAACCCGTCTCACAGAAACTACCAACACTGGGTAAATGGTTTTTACGGTGTTTACCCAAGTAATTCCCATTTTCATCTATAACGACTGCAGTATTCCACCATACTCCATTGTCATTTTCCAAAATTGGTGAAACAATTACCATTTCGTACTTTTTGGCTAATTTGCTTAGAAACTGAAAGCTTGGACCATTATCTGCTGCTTCCGCGAAATCCTTCCATTCTTCTTTTTCTCCCGTACACAAAAAAAATGCCATGGGCCATGTTTCTTGTAAACATAAAATCTTGACCTTCTCTGAAGCTGCAGCATCAATTAACTTTTCAACTTTATCAAAAATTGCGTCTCTCTGTTTGTCTATGGGTTCATTAGTCGGCAAAACAATTGAATGCTGAATTAAACCAACCTTGACGATTTTTGGAGGTCTAACCTCTTGTGCTGCATTGAAGTAAAAGGCTGCGACTTCAAAATCATGCACCTTACCTGCAGCTAAAGTTGAATCTTGAAGTTTTAGCTCACAATTATCAGTTCTTCCATAATGTATTCTGTTGTATTCCTTCAATTGTTCCGATTTCAAATTGTTTTTGATGATTTCGTCAAAACTTCGCACTGGTTGAACGTTCATGTTAAAAGTTAGATGATATACCTACTTATGTAAATAGCTCTGGTAGACAAACAAGTGATAAGTTATGTAACGCTGTGTGCGATGTTAGTGTAGTTATGCGTGGTTTGTGTCACTAATCGATGTTTAACATATCGGCTCGCGACTCGTTGTTTCAACAATAATTCGTGATTGGTCAACATTTGATTAAAAATTTGTTTACATAGATCCGTATTTTAGTTGTTTTGAGAGATATCTACATATTATTTTGTTGTTTGCCTTTTAACGACTAAAATCGAAACGAGTTCTTCGTTCGTTGTTATTTTTGTCTGTTTTTATTTAGGGTTCCGTACCTTAAAAGGAAAAATTGAAACCCTTATATGATTAGGTACTTTGTTGTCCGGCCGTCTGTCTATCTGTCTGTCTGTCAAGCCCCATTATCTCGGGAACGCGTGGACGTATCGAGATAAAATTAAAACCATAATTATACTTAGGTCTGTGGTCCCTTGAAGCTGTGAAAAAATCAAACTTCTAAGTTAACGCAAAACTAAGATGCCGTTGACACAGAATCCTGACATTTTGCTTAAAGTAAGGTTTTAAATAAGGGGTTAAGTACGTCACAATTTTTTTTTTTGCGATTTGGACAAAACTTCGAGACTCCAATCAGGAATTGAACTCTTTTTATGGGTAAGTTGGTAAGTTTGTATGGAACCCTCAGAGGGCACGAGTCTGACTCTCACTTGCCCATTTTTTTGAATTATGAAGCATGAGATTGTAGATAGCTCTGTCCCTCAAAGTTTTACCTACGTCTATGGTTACTGCTCCGCTCCTATTGGTCCTAGTGTGATGTTATCAATAAAGCCTATTTCCTTTCTCAATTAAAAGATTTTATGATTTTTCCCCTTCAAAAACGATTTTACTGCTGTTTTTGTCCAGCTGGCCACTTATAGTATAGTTTATCATAGTCGGCCTTTTAATGTTCCCGCTGCTGGGAGTGCTGGAACTCAGGCTTCCTCTCTAACAGAGGGAATGGGTCGTAACCCACCACGCGGGCCCAGCGCGGGCTGGTAAATGTCACGTGTGTGTCTACATAGGTAGGTACATTATTACACAGCTACTGGGTATTGGCAACCAGTAGCGTAACTAGACGAGGGCGAAGTGGGCCCTCGCCCACGGCCACCTAAAGGGGCCTCACATAAGCGAGGGCCAGGCTCTTTAAAAACGAGGCATAACTAGCATAATCAGCCTTTTAATGTTCCCACTTCTGGGACTCAGGCCTTTTCTCTAGGAGAGGGAATAGGCCGTAACTTACCACGCGGGCCCAGTGTTGGTGAATGTCACATGTCTTCGAATTTTTGGTTCTAGGACATGCCGGTTTCCTCACGATGTTTTCCTTCACCGTTTTGAGAGCAGTAGTGATGAAGTAAATTACAGAAAGTAATGCGCCTGGCTGGGTATACTCGCGACCTATAACTCGCAAGTCGGGGCCGTTACCACTCGGCCACCAATGTTCAAAGAACGAGGATTTTTTTATAAGTGATAGGCTCGCGTTTGACCACTATATCACCTGTGGTAACGCGACAATCTGGCCGAACACTGGGTTGCGACAGTCGCTGTCTCGTTTTCGAATTTATGAAAGGAAAGGGCTCGCTGATGTACCATCAAAGACACTTTCGCCTGACCACCGCTAAATTCATTTTTGCTTGCATTCAAAACGAAAATTCCAAAGGGTTTGGTTTGGCGCCACGCAGGATTCAAGCGAAAATGTTTTTAAGTGACCAGGCAGAAATGATCGCGATGTTACCTTCGCCCATGTCTAAAATTAGTTAGGTAACGGCTCTGTTGGTAACAATAGACAGGTAATTAAAACAGGGCTTTAATCTAGGGCGGTCTGTGGTAAGTGTATAACATAATATGATCGTCTAAGCTGCTATCTAAAACCACAATATTTGATACACTTTATCCATTTCGAAAGATAAATTGGACCAGTTTTAGCAATGCAGATTTTTTGTTTATAGGTAGGTACATGATGAGTGGCATGTTGATGTAACGGTTATTGGTTTTCACTGCTATGCCGGAGGACGGAGGTCATAGGTTCGATTCCCACCCAAGACAAATGTTCGCGTGATGAGCACGATCGACATGACGCCTGCCTTACCATGACGAGTTAAAACGTGAGTCGTGTAAGGGAGATAGAGGGATAGAGCTATATATCCTATATAGCTTAGTCTCTTTAACAGTTCAGTATAAGATCGCGTTAGGAGTTCATGGTGGGGCCACATATGAACGGTCAACCATAGACCAAAATTCGGCGGCGGAGACCTCTCGCGCCGGGTTTTGGTTCAGACCATGGCCCGGTAATGCTAACAAAGGAGGAGGCCGACCGCATCAGGCAACGGCGCTCTCGCTGCCGTCGGGATTCCGATCCCGATTTCCAGCCACCGTAGGCACTGCGGGCTTGTGGACGGCGAGCTATGGGTAGCTCGCTGTCCGACCGTCCAGTAACTGTCCGGACCGAGCCCAAGTCGTCGACGGCGCGCACTGTTCTCGCGCGCCTCAAGGAGTTGTCAGCAACAGCAGGGGCCCAGCCGGGTCGAAGCCTACTGGGGCCAGGGTTATCCGAAAGGCTTGAAGGAACGTGGTGGATTTTTTAGTCAGTAAGAGTCTGACGTCCTGCCAAGAGCGGGGGTTGCCATTAGATGATTTTCCCCACCAAAAAAAAAAAAAAATAATCTTACGTCTTATTTATTTAATTTTCTTAATATTTATACATTATACTAAATTAGAAATTAATTTTACTGTAAACAAAATCATATGACTTAAGTATCTGTACCTACTTACAATTTATCATCACATAAAACTGTTAGATAACTAGTAAAAGTCTCAAAAATAAACAACAAACAAAATAAGTTTCAATTAAAACAGTAGTTGCCAACTAGATAATGTATAAATATCAGAATTTGTTTTCCCTTCCACTATTATCGTCCGACACCCGGATAGCTCTTATTTCTCCGGTCACGTAGTCGACGAGATAACCAAATATTTTTCAGCGACGCTGCTAAACTTATCGCGAAGGGTCGAAGGTTACCCTCAACAGCCGGACCACACAGATAAAACAAACAAACCTAGGGCCAATGCATCACTTACAACCTCAAAGGTATTTAAGCGCGCACGCAGGCTGAAAAGCGCAGTCGTTGACAGGCAATCCAAGGGAGCAGACACATACACATAAATCATTTTAAAATGGAAAACGAAACTCTCAGCCTAGAAGCCATCATCAACAACAACCTCAGTGGTCGTGATCTTGAAGAGTTCAACAGAATCCACTATGGAAGAATCGATAACCATGAAGTTAAGCTGAAGGATTCTTCGATCGCAGCGGCAAAAGAAGCTGACTTCGAAATCGCTGCCTACGCTTTCCCCGCCAAGAAAGAGCAGACCAGACCTCCCAGGATTGTGAAGGTGGGCGTCATCCAGCATTCCATCGCCGCCCCCACCGACCGCCCAGTCAACGAGCAGAAGAAAGCCATCTTCGACAAAGTTAAGAAGATCATCGATGTCGCCGGCCAGGAGGGAGTCAACATTATCTGCTTCCAAGAATTATGGAACATGCCTTTTGCCTTTTGCACGAGGGAGAAGCAGCCGTGGTGCGAGTTTGCTGAATCAGCTGAAGACGGCCCTACTACGAGATTCCTGAGTGAGTTAGCAGTGAAATATGCTATGGTGTTTGTGTCCTCTATTCTCGAAAGAGACGAGAACCACTCTGATATTTTGTGGAACACCGCTGTGATCATCAGCGACACTGGCAGCGTTATTGGCAAGCACCGCAAGAACCACATCCCTAGGGTAGGAGACTTCAACGAATCTAACTACTACATGGAAGGCAACACCGGTCACCCAGTCTTTGCGACCAGATACGGTAAGATTGCTGTGAACATTTGCTTCGGACGTCATCACGTGCTGAACTGGATGATGTTCGGGCAGAACGGAGCCGAGATCGTGTTCAACCCATCAGCTACTATTGCTGCTGAAGCTGGCAGCGAGTACATGTGGAACATCGAGGCTAGGAACGCTGCGATCACCAACTGTTACTTCACAGCGGCTATCAACAGAGTTGGGTATGAAGAGTTCCCTAACGAGTTCACATCAGCTGATGGAAAGCCTGCCCACAAGGACTTGGGTCTCTTCTATGGATCAAGTTATTTCACCGGACCCGATGGCGTTAGGTGCCCAGGACTTTCGCGTACCAGGGATGGTTTGTTGATCAGTGTGCTGGATTTGAACAAGAACAGGCAGATTAAGGACCGGCGCTGTTACTACATGACCCAGCGTTTGGACATGTATGTCAACAGCCTCAGTAAGGTGCTCGAATTAGATTATAAACCACAGGTCGTCCATGAAAATGAGAAATGAAACTGTAGTAGGAGCTTTGAAACCACCGGCAAAAGTAACATAATATGGAAATAAAGCCGAATATTTATGCAATACCTAACTAATCTCATGTATTGAATGTCAACTTAACAGCTTTGATTCCCTGTGGAAATATTTAAATAAATATTTACAAATATGACTGATTGTTTTTTTTTCCTATAATTGATTTAATTGAAAACATGCCTACTGTGATTTATCTTTGGAAGTAAACATAAAATTAAAAAAGTAAACATGTTTATCTATGCTTAATATGTTACACTAACGTTTGTCTGTGAATTTTCGGCTTATAGTTATTGTCAATGTTAGGATAGTTAGCTATAGGCAGGTACCTGCGTGTACACTATAATTAAATACGAATTTGTATGTTTCTAACTTAGGTAAAGTTCATAAGATATTGTTGAAGTCAGTATCATAATAGCATAGCAGAGTCAGCCTTATAATGTTTCCACTGTTGGATGGGACTCAAGCCTCCTCTCTAGGGCCCGTATTAATAAACGTTCCTCAGCCCAAGATCTCGTACTTAATACCAAGCTTGAGGTCTTGATCGTATTAATAAACGAGATTCACAAGCTTAAGCTCAAGCTCAAGTTCGAGCTCAAGCTCAGCTTAGGTTTACGGAATCAGCCGAGTGTTGTCTGATTAATAAACGAAACTCGAAACTTAAGTTTACAACAATCTCTGTACTTAGCTGCCAGATCCTGAGTGTAGACCGACCGGGACTTGAGGTCGTGATTATCGTAGCGCGAAACATGGAGTTTGTAAATATTTTGGGTCGAATTAATTAGGTATTACCACGAAATAGAAAGTAAGAAATGCTTCAAATCCTTTTGGATTGCCAAGTAAATAAAAAAAAAAAATCAGATTTGTTCAAGATTCGGTATTTTATATTCCCATTAAAAGGCATTTTATTTTAAACTTCGGCCAATGTGACGTAATCGTTCACGTAAGCTGAGCTTAAGTACAGCGCATTGAGGAGCTGATTTTGGTAACTGAGATCCCGTACTTATGTGTTTATTAATTAGCAAAGATCTTGAGCTTCTGTCATCGTATAATCGGGGATCAAATGATATCACACTTGAGGACGGAGTTCAGCATCGTTTATTAATACGGGCCTAGGAGAGGCAATGGGCCGTAATCCACCACGCGGGCCCAGTGCGGTTTCTGTTTTTACTGTTCCGTGGGTTTGTGGATGTCACATGTCTTCGAATTTTTGGTTGTAGGACATGCTGGTTTCCTCACGATGTTTTCCTTCAGCGTTTTGAGAGCAGTGGTGATGAAATAAATTACACAAAGTGATGCGCTTGGCTGGGTTTGTAGTATCACAAATACAATAGTATCACGGAATAGAAAAAAAAATCAGATTCCGTGGGTGCTACGGCTTGCCGAAATCACCCAAAGAATGCTTATTTTGCAAAGGGTTCAATCTTAGGCCCACTTTTATTTGATTCCTCTTAACATAATGTTCAATAATAATTGATAATTATAATGGAGATGATATAAATAAATACTTATATTAGGTATACTTATAGAATTAAACAATCCCACACACAGAGTTGATTAGAAATTGTAGATAAGCTCTTATCATTACAGTTTTCTTTTAACGTCTCTATATTAGCATAATTACTTCATTAAGAAACTGGTAAAGATAGAAGTTACTATCATCACTAGGGATATATTATCTTTAGAAGTATATTTTAGATAATCCTAAAAGGTTAATTAATGGCTTTTACAAATCAATTAGGTAATATTCACTATTTGTCTACTTACATGGACCAGTTTATTTTAGTGTCTACTTCACATCATGACGTTTTCATTTAAAATAACTTTCACGAAAACAATATAAAGATACACCAATCAATATGGGATGAGAACCTAGTGATCCGTCATACAGGGTATCCTGGTATGGTCTTTTTTTATGGTGGGAAAAATCATGCATTGACATCCCCCGCCCTTGGGCGGAGCGGGAGATAGTGTCAGACTCTTACTGACTAAAAGACCCACCCCGTTCCTTCTAGCCTTCATACCGGGGCTCGAACGCCCTTACGGATAACCCTGGCCCCAGTAGGCTTCGACCCGGCGGGGTCCCTGCTGTTGCTGACAACTCCTTGAGGCGCGCGGGAACAGTGCGCGCCGTCGACGACTTGGGCTTGGTCCGGACAGTTACCGGACGGCCGGACAGCGAGCTACCCATTGCTCACTGTCCGCAAGCCCGCGTCTACGTTGGCTGGAAATCGGGATCAGAATCCCGGCGACGGCGGCGGCGATAACGCCGTTGCCTGATGCGTTCGGCCTCCTCCTTTGCGAGCATTACTGCTTCGCAGAAGTCGGCGACCGCCTGCCACTCCTCCTCGCTCCGGAATCCTGGTATGGTCTCCTGTCTCTCAACTTCTCAAGGATCGCATAGTGTGCATTTTTTTTTAAACTTACTAATCGTTATCTACACCAATATCATAAAGAGGTAAAGTTTGTTTTTTAGGGTTCCGTAGTCAACTAGGAACCCTTATAGTTTCGCCATGTCTGTCTGTCCGTCTGTCTGTCTGTCTGTCCGTCCTCGCTTAATCTCTGTGACCGTTAGCACTAGAAAGCTGAAATTTGGTACCAATATGTATATCAATCACGCCGATAAAGTGGTAAAATAAAAATTAGAAAAAAATGTTTTATTAGGGTAGCCCCCCTATATGTAAAGTGGGAAGTGATTTTTTTTTTAATTTCAACCCTAACGTGTGATATATCGTTGGATAGGTATTTAAAAATGAATAGGGGTTTACTGAAATCATTTTTTGATAATGTCAATAATTTCGGAAATAATCGCTCCAAAAGTAAAAAACAATGCGTCCCCCCCCTCTAACTTTTGAACCATATGTTTAGGAAATATGAAAAAAATCTGAAAAGTAGAACTTTATAAGGACTTTCTAGGAAAATTATTTTGAACTTGATGGAAAGAACAGTTTTTGTACAAAAAGACAAAAAGGTTCTACAAAATAATTTCTGGACTAAGTTTGTTGTATAGTCGTATAGGCCAGCATTTTTTTAAACTCATAAGTGGGTACACTTATTGTGACGGATGGAAAACTACGGAACCCTACACTGAGCGTGGCCCGACACGCTCTTGGCCGGTTTTTTTTTATTATTTTTTAGTTTGTAGGAGGTAATCTCTGTAAGTACTGGTCCGATTGCTAAATTTTTTTACCGATAGAAAGCAGCTTTATTTTTGAGTGACATAGGGTATATTAATATTTTATATACGCGGGCGAAGCTGCGGGAAAAAGCTAATCGTGGATATGTTCGCAAATATGTAATCTTACATACACAAGACAAGACTCAGACCCGAAACACTTATCTGTAGGTCATATAAATATTTCCACGTAGAGTGGCAGTCAATCGCTCAACCATTGCGCTAACCGTGCCGTCAAATACTATTATTATTTAACTTGTTTTTGTCTCTTATGTATATAGATACATTAAAAAAATGAAATTAAAATGACTTATCATTATTATTACTTTGCTTTAGCTATTTTTTTCAGAATATAATATTGATATTTATTTTGTATTAACTAGCACTTTACATATAAAAAAAAAACACTTAACTAAATGAAAATGAAAGCTCTAGAGAATTAAAAAAAAAAAATTAAAATCCAAAGTACCTACTGCGACGAAAAACTCTTCCGCATCTCCGTCGACTGGTAATGTACCCAAAAGACTGGCGGCATTGCCACGTCGTATGAAAATTAATATAGGGTACCAACCGAAATACAGGAAGAATTCAGGTAGATGGAAATAAAGACCTGAAAAGAAGCTGTAAACGACCATCTATTCGAAGATCAAGCCCAAGTCGTCGAGGGCGCGTACTGTTCCCGCGCGCCTCAAGGACTTGTCAGCAACCGTAGGGGCCCAGCAGGGTCGAAGCCTACTGGGGCCAAGAGTCTGCTTCTGAAAGGGCAAGGCTCGGCCCCGGTAGGAAAGGCAACGAAGGAAGAGGGTGGGCCAGGTGGGTTTGGGTTTTTTAGTCAGTAAAAATTGGACACTATCTACCGCTCCGCTAAAGGGCGAGGGATCTCATCTGGGTGAATTTTACCCAACAGAAAAAATAACCTACTCGTTGTTAATAAATTCAGAAGGTGACATGCATGGAAGATAACCATAACCTAACACGTAATAAAGAAAAACAATACTTATAAAAACACATTTATTTTATTTAGATCTATGCAATTTATATGCATTTAACAACAGGTATGACTGATGAATTGTAATGTATGCAGTGAGCCGGTCCGACCGGTACCGGTGCATTTATTTAATTTAGTAGTCTAGAAAGGTTCTAGCTATGTGGGACGCATGCCTTATTTGTTGGGCGTTAGATGAAGGACCACTTAGGGCAGTGCACTTATGTCATAATTAAGCAATAAGGTACATCTTATAAAAGGAGAAACTGATTGACTAACATATCAACACACAGCCGAAACTATTGAGACTTTGAGACTAGAAATGTGAAATGCACAAGATTTATTTTTATGATGTAGGCGAGCACTAATCTTGACAGCTATTGATGGAACACAGATGGGCTTCATTTCAGTAAAAGTCTATCACTCTCTCACGATCCAGCCACAGCGGGAGGAATCATGTCAATAAGCATATGTCCACATGCATGGCATATGTCTTTCTGCTGAAGTGATGATGAAGTTAAAGAAGACTAAAGAAACAATGCATGGAATGTGTGCAAGATCGCGGCTAGAAAGGTTGTCTGGGTAGGATGACTATTTAGTTGAAATGACGGTGAACAGAGACTATGAAGATGAAGACATTCTGCGACGACCTTAAAAAGAACTGGAATCAGTACAGTAGGACTCTGTGAGTAGGATGATTAATTATCTGCTGAGTTTGTCTCGGATGATAGTGTGATGAGTTTGTCTCGGATAATTCACTGCTGAGTTTGTCGCGGATGATTCTCTGCTGAGTTTATCTCGGATAATTCTCTTCTGAGTTGGTCTCGGATAATTCTCTTCTGAGTTTGTCGCGGATAATTCTCTGCTGAGTTTATCTTGGATAATTTTCTGCTGAGTTTATCCCGGATGATTCTCTGCTGTGTTTGTCTCGGATGATTCTCTGCTGCGTTTATATGGATCTTCAAATCATATGCCCATGTCTGCTGTTTGAAATCGGTTTTATTTTTATTTCGTTTAGACTATGTGAAAAATTAAATTACCCTTTGTTTTATGTATGTGTAAAATAGCAAAGATACTTTTTATTTCGTAAGTATGTTCCGTTGGGATAATTGTCTACTATCACATGGGAAAAGCTTCTGGCAGCTGCTAGTGATCAACTCAAGTGTAAAATTTAATAATTATTCTCTAAATCTACCTAAAACTTGCCTATACTTCATCACAGCCATATCTACGAGGATGGCACTTAAAAAAAACTGAAGTACAGTACACGCTTGACGCTGAAAGCTACGACTCTAGCCAACGTTGTAATTCCTCTGTAATTTTCTCACTCGCCCAGAGATGTCGCTAATGTGTTGCTCTCGCGATTGTCGCACCATCTAGTCTTCGAAACTGCAAACATTGTGGTGCATTTTATTTGCAACTTATTCTGCGAACGTTAAGGTCGGTTTTTGATTGAGATAGGGGAAGGAGTGGTGGTAAAGCCACTACTTTCTAGAGCACTTGTGGAGTTGCAGCCCGTGACATCCATTACAATAATGATGTCTTTGGTTTAGGGTTGGCGGTTGCTGGAGATTTGCAGAAGAACAGTAGTAAGTTTTTAAATAAAGCTTAGAATACTGGAAACTACTTTGGTGTGACCCTTGCCATACGTGATAAACATACCTGACTTCTGTTGCCATTCGACACCATTGATACCACCAGACCTCTCTTTATTCTGACGTCTTGTGCGTGTGTGTCAAATATTTGATTTTATTGCTATCACCTCGTGTACCTACTACCGAATCTTAGTGTTATGTTAAAAACACACTCTTATCCGAGCCGAACGAATCGAAAGCAGTGCATATTACAATTCTTTATTCTAGAGTCCTTCCAGATTGGGACGATTTGACGCGGATAAGTGAGCGGAGATTTCTTTAAAGCTATGCTGTGGTTAAATAGAACCCTAATCAGCAACCTTCTGCGATTGGACAGAGGCAGCCTGCGTCTGGTGGCAGGGACCATCACCAGAGAATTATTTTGTTTCGACTCGTTCGATGCGTTCGGTTTGGATAAGTGTGCGTTCACCTAAACGAATAAACTAGATACAAGCGCATTGCGTTTTGAGGTCATTTGATTTTATTTTTACATTTCTTTTCTGAGTTATTAGTGGTTTTAGTCCCTATCATGATTCTAGACCCTATCAGCACTTCTAGTGTCTATGGTGCAACACACCGATGCCCGGTTCAAACATTGCCTCGATGTCGATGTCTATTGGAGCAACATAAATATGTTTTCTTTCTTTTTTTTGTCTTTCCTATCAGATTTAAATCGGTATCTACTTAGTTACGGCACAAAATAGATAGGTACGAAGTCAATCTACATACAAAGCGTGCTCGAGCAACGCACACATAGACACCGCTCACGGACACGATATCTCGGAGCGCCTCTACCCAGTCGTCGAACAGTTTCGACTCAAACGCTCATTAGTGTGCGTCCCCCGAGCGTAGGTATAAAAAGTGAAGTACTTACATTAGATTGTCTTCTGTACCTATCTATTTTGTGGTTACGGTGGTATCCGCTCTTAAGCCACGTCAAAAATGTCAGTTGTGCGAGCGAGAGAGAGGGAAGGAGCTATACATCATATAGCTCAATCATAACAGTTCAGTTTAGGACGTCAAATATTATGGATCGCATTAAGAGCTCGTGGTAGCACTGCAGAGGTTAGTTATAGGCCATTAAAGAGTTTTTTGATACAAATTCCCACTTAAAAAAGTTAAAATATAGCTTGTCAAAAAATGATTTTCTTTAAAGGGGGTATCAAGGGTAAATTATAAACACAACATTTGAGAGCAGTGGCGGCCGAGTGATAATGGCCCCGACTTACGAGTTTGCGGGTTCAAACACATCCAGGCGCATTACTTTGTGTAATTCTAATTCTAATTCCGCCAAGTCCGTTCCATCATCGGACCACACGACGTACAGCGTTGCGCCACCGGTACATGGTAGACATCCCACCCATACGCACAAAACGTTTTGCGAACACATTTATTGTGCGTACAGCCAAGGAGTGGAATTCCCTGCCGGAATCTGTGTTTCCTGATAGCTACAACTTAGGAGTCTTTAAGTCGAGAATGAATAGGTTTCTTCTAGGCAAGCGTGCTTCATCGTCGACCACATCATCGCTAACCATCAGGTGAGATAGTGGTCAAACGCAAGCCTATCATTAATAAAAAAAAAAAAAATAATTTCATCGCTACTGCTCTCAAAAACGGTGAAGGAAAAATGATAGATTACGGCCCATTCCCTTTCCTAGAGAGGAGGCTTTATTCCCAGCAGTGGGAACTTTCCAAGGCTGATTATACTTATGCTTACAATACAACATTGGAATACTGCAGAATCGCCATAGTAATTTCCTTGTTTCCATTTTCGCTGTAGGCAACCCTACCCAGTAACTGGGTTGCGTGTAGTGTCATCTCGGTGTCGCCGGAAGTCACGGGAGCACTCGCGCCGTGTACCTATACAAATGCACTTTTATTTACACCTACCCTCCAGAATATTTTTTATTTTATACCATTAAGTACTTTGGGTAAGGGTTAAATGGGAAAAGTATTTAAAATAAGTTTGAGTAGGTACCCAAGTAAGTGTGTTAGACACCTTATAGGACCGGCGTGTATTGTAGGGATTCTATCTGCAAACTCCCTACTGACTTTATAAATAAAAGTACAAAATTACTCTAATAAAATTATCTAAATAATAAAGTTGTTTAGTAAATCTCATGTCATAGTGTTTGTTATCGAACTCCTTCGAAACGGCTTGACTTTTGTGGTTTCTATTTGTGTCCTTTTTTTTGGTAGGTCTTGGAATAAGTCTTAGGATAGGTATCCCATCTCCATGACTATTTTTGTAATGTAAACTCACATACTATCTGTAGACCTTGTAGGGTTTATATTTGTTCAGTGCAGGAACCGAACGCGCAACATGCAGTGAAGCAGCCAATTGTTCAACCACTGCGTCAACCTAGCCTTTATCGTCATCTTTTCATACCAGACTAAAAAAAAAATCAGCTAAGCCCATGAGATTGCTTCTGTAGTATCGATAGGTCCCTATATTATTATCACAATGCAACTGGTTTACAATGAGTGTCCCTTGATACCAGTGTTGAATGAACACCACTGTGTGATTATTTTATTGACGATTCTTTGATTAACAATTAGTTACGATACGATCAATAATAAACTAGTGCGTCTCACTGATCATAAGCAATGATTGCATCATTGCTTACGATCAAGTGGGATTGCAGTCAAGCACTAGTTTATATGAATAAAAAAAGGGAGGTAAATCTATTTCTATTTTTCTTTATATACACTAATTTAAGAGGTAATATTTGTTTTTTTTTTGTAGGTGGTAATCTCAGGACCGATTGCTAAAAATTTTTCACCAATGGAAAGCTGCTTTATTCCTGAGTGACATATGCTATATTTTATGTATGCGGGCGAAGCTGCACGCAAAAGCTAGTTTTACGAGTAAATAATTTTACAATTAATTAAAAATTGGACCGCTGATATATAAAGGTGAGCTTAACCCACAATTGCGTTTTCTTCCAGCAATCCTCATATTTTAAAATTTTATATAAGAGGATAATTCAAACAAATGCACAACAAAAACCTAGGTTAACATCTATGTTCTATTTTAAATAAACTCCATTTTTTCGGGTGATTAAATAGATAGGTTGTAGGTATCAGGGATGTAACGGAGGTCATTATATCGGAACCGAAGGCGGAGTCAGAGTTTTTAAATTTAATTTATCGGAGTCGGAACCGGAATCGGAACCGGAGGCGGAAGATGGTCAGAAGTGGTAGCGGGAGAGATATTTTTTATTTATGGACAATTAAAACATTATTCAGGCATTATTTTTTTTTTCATTTTAATTTTTTAATTATAAAGAAGATGAACATGTCCTGTGCGTCAACAAATTAACAACAAGGGAAAAAATAATTGACAATAAAGTGACGTAGCGGGAGTCAGGGGCATTCCGGACCTCCGATTAAAACCTCCGATTTAAAAGTATCGGAGCCGAAGTCGGAACCGAAGGTGTAATCATATCGGAAGTTCCGACTTAACGGAGTCGGAGTCGAAGCTCCGTAACATCCCTGGTAGGGCTTCATAATGTTCCCACGGCTGGGGCTTAGGCCTTCTCTCTAGGAGAGGGAATGCGTATCCACCACGCAAGCCCATAAGCGGATCGGTGGACGTCAAATGTCTTAGAATTTTTTGGTCCTTGGACATGCTGGGTTCCTCACAATGTTTTTCTTCACCGTTTTGAGAGCAGTAGTGTTGAAATAAATTACACAAAGTAATGCACCTGGCTCTGTTTGAACACTTGGAAACTACGACCTACAACTCGTAAGTCGGGGCTGTTACCGTGGTGCCACCACTGTTCAGGTACACAACAGCATTATTACTGAAAGATGTCCACTGCTGGACAGGACCACTTCCCATACGTTGTCACATCATCCGGTTCTGTGCTGTTCACTTCCGGCTTGCGTATGGGCAACGGTCCATTTTATTGGTCGCTTCTCCAGAACATTCGTCCCCATAGACAATCTACTCTGTGAGTAATGTGCTTTGTGGGCTGTTAGTTAGCACACCCCATAATCCAACGCGTCGTCGACTCGGCTTTGGTCGTTATCCTTCGGACGGTGAGCTAACCATTGCTCGGCGTCCCAAAGGCTACGGCTACAGTGGTCGGGAATAACCCACCGTTTCATCTACTGCGCTGGCAATGAAGTATTTATAACATTGACAAACAAAACTTTTCATAATTAGAGTTGAATTCTAATTAAGAAAACTTTAGCCCAAAAAACACCCCGCAAATCCGACGTCGAAGTCATTTTTAATTCGATCAAAAACAATAAATGTTTCGTCGGTTTGTTTGTCGCCGTAATTAAGGCCGTTCCATGAAACATGGCCACGTTTCCGCATCCGGTGGGACTTTTTTAATTTTTCATTTACGAATGGCCGTTTCAATTTTTCGTTCTAATTTCTCATTAAACTTAGATGCACGTTTGGCCTGAGGGTTTTGAAAAATGTAAATTAGTGTGACAGATAATAATTAATGTGGTGATTTTTTGTGTTTTATTTTTTAAAGAAATGAGTTTGCATTTTTAATTAGGATGTGGATTGGAATGTAATGAAGACGATATAAAATTGTTATTTGAAGTTTTCAAAAAAAAGATATAGCTTTTTATTTCAGAATAAGCAACAAAGGATAGGACACACCTTAATAAAAAAAAACTGCTTATCTTACTTTTAAAACTCTATTTTCCACAAAAAAAAAACAGGTTGTATAGGTACTCGGAATATTTATTCATAGAGCGTATTTATGTAAAATAAAATTCACAGAGAGGCTCCTTATTTTATATTGTCAAAGAAATCAGCATTTTACTATTGTCTGGAAGCGTTGCGTTGTGAAAATAAATGGAAAGTGCTGCAGAAAAACTTGCACTTCAGTCTACTGTCTACATCTTTATGAGTTTCAATAGTAGAGCTGTACAGGTTGTCAAATACTGGTCTTGCACATTTCTTGCACGTTCTTCTCCAATCTCCATAGAGTTCTACGCTTTGAAACGTGCAATTTAGCTTCACTTTTTTTTTGACTAGCCGACATTTTGACAATTCAAAAGTGCCTATTTGAAATAACCGTTTCTGATTTCTGGTCAGAAAAAAATCTTTATGAGGACATCGACACGAAAAGTTGGATTCTAAAGGTCGGTTTCGAAATGAAGAAATTGATCTTGAGTGTAGGTTAAACTCTAGCTTAAAATGTGAGAAACTTGGCTGACATTGACTTTCATATAGAATCGAGTTAAGTTTGATACGTTCTCAACTCTAGATTCTCAATTCGGAAACCGACTAATAGATTAATATTAGCAAACACTAGTGTGATACAGCTCACTTGTTTTGATTTGACTTAATTCATTTTGTATTATATGTCTAAGGGCTTTTATCTAGGCTAGACTTGTTCTTGAGTGTAGCTAAATAAATTAGAACGGTGAACTACAAACTTACGAGTTTATTGTTTATGCTATTTATTATTATTTTAGGACAGGTTTACCTACGATATCGATATCTACGCTTTGGAATGTGCAATTAGCACTTCTTTTTTTTACGGACTGACTTTTTGACAATTCAAAAGTGCCTGTAAATGGTGTATTCGAAATAAATGCTTTGATTATTTGATATTGCAACAATATGGGATAAAAGTAGAAAGAAGCAGAAGAAGAAGATATCGCAACTAATTTTCAGGAAGCAAAAAGATTTGACTTCACTGTC
This sequence comes from Mythimna albipuncta, assembly GCA_929112965.1. Taxonomy (NCBI): domain Eukaryota; kingdom Metazoa; phylum Arthropoda; class Insecta; order Lepidoptera; family Noctuidae; genus Mythimna; species Mythimna albipuncta. The sequence continues at coordinate 16,976,652 of OV815973.1, forward strand.
GGCGTTATCAGATACAAAATCAATTTCATTTTTCAACGCAGCATTTTTTATTCAATTTCGTTTTATTTTACCACACCAGCAACGCACCTGGCGTTCCTTTTTCGATTGATGACGTTGATATTTTTTTTCTAAATTCCCGCCACGTTTGACAAGTGTCGTTTCGTTCAGAAAAGCGGGCAGACGACAATAGTTCGCTGGCCGATTTCATCGACACATGCTCCGTTTCATTTCCGTTGCACTCTGTTCGGTGCGAGAGGTTTTTGAACGGATCCATTGTAAAAAAAAAGTTTCACTATTACACGAACTTGATTTGACCAAGAACAGGAGAAGCTGAAGAGAGGTATGGTAAAATAACTTAATATCTTTTTTTTTATCTTAAGTAAAATGGAGGTCTAATGGTTTGGATTCATAAATAAAGAAGAGAGTTTTCCAGAAGTCCAAGCAAGATCAAGCTTTTCCTCAGATTTTCCTGTTTGTTAATTTTTGTCCGTTTAAGAAAACATATTTTTTAAGGAGTCGTCGTCTTTAAAATGAGGTCATACACTTGAAGGAAGTAAGAAATAAGTCACTAAGCAATAAACTGCCCCTGTGTGAGAAACCTAACGATGCTTCTCACGTTATTCGAATTTTAAACTAGAAATCCGATAAAAAAAATATATATAAAGAGCAGAAGACTCAAAGGCATTCCTTGTTCTACTCGCCTGAGGCAAATTGAAAAGCACACTCGAAAACCCCTTTAGTGTCATGTGAAGGCCGCACAATAGAACACACACCACCCTCGCACGAACACAGTCTCTGAACGCGGTTTATCGTTTAAAAATTCAATGTAAGTATTATTATGTTCTTTATGATTTAAATGTACCGAAAAAAGATAAATGTTTATAAATGGAACGCAAATAGATGTGGATCAAATAAAGTGTTACCTGAAAAAAAGAAAAGTTTTGATTATTTGAAATTCGAATTCTAGGACTAAATGGGTGGTAGAGTCTGTCTAATAAGATAAACGACTTGGGTAATTATCAGGATTTAATGAAATCTGATGTAGTCAACACGGGTTCAATAATCAAGGTTAATTAAGAGATCAGAGGTCATTCTTTACTAACAGAAGAACCTTATGAAAAGTATCGAATCTAAGTATTTTTTAAATGATTAATTAATATTATGCAAAATTCCCAAGTCGGTTGATTTATTAGACAGACTATATCCGAAATTGGAGTTTTGAATGACTTCAACTATCTTTTCGGTTGAAAACATCCACTGTCCACTGCTGGACATAAACGCCCACAAGAATTATCTAAAATCTGCTTCACAACCCACTGCAGAAGGATACTTATATAAGTTTTATTTAATGTATAAACTGAATTACATTTTTCTATTTCAGTTTGATCGATTTTTTTTAGAACTGGTAACATCTGTGGTAAAATAATCTTTGCATATAATTTCTATATCGAACTTCCAAAATAGCAGAAGGTCTCAAGTCGTCGATTTTTTTTTCTTATTTAGAATCTTCGTCAAATGTTAACCAATTTTGACGGTTCTATTTTTGTGAAGATTTGATGACCATAGAGGAATCATCCAGCATCACTGCAATCGACTCTTACCCGGTCCCCGTGAACGGTGTAAGTTTACACTGGTATACCGTCAATTCATCAATAACGTTCTAATTCCATGGGGTTTATCAATTTGCACATAACATTTTTGGTAATGAACTGATTTTGATAATTATTGTTGAGTTGGTTAAAGTTATACCTAACTCAGTGAAAATCCCATTACTTATAATTATTGATATTAGGTATATGAAATATAATTATTTCATTTGACAATCCCAAAGCAATGTGTAAATTGAATAATTATGAGTATTTTATCAATTCTCTAGTAGAGAACTTGCTCACGATTTTATTTTAGTGGAGAGGTAAGTACCACAACTGTAAAGTTTAACCATCAACATACTCTCTGACTTAGTTCGAAAATAAATATAAAGTGCCATTTAATAAAAACTTGACGTTTTACTTTGTCTCCAAAGTCAAAGTCAAAGCATTTATGTCAAATAGACCATTTGCAGGCACTTTTGAATAGTAAAATTTCGGTCAGTCCAAGAAAAGTGAAGCTACATTGCACGTTTCAAGTTAGAGAGATATGATGATGTTGAGTATCTAGTTGTGTAAATATAGTTGATGGATGTATGTTGATGGATGGTTTTGTGTGAACACATACTGTATGTCAATATATTTATTTAATTTTTGGTTACCATACTACACCATCCGATATGGAGCAGCAAATTGCAAAAATATTCCAAAATTTGAATGTATTAAAAGATACCAGTGGTCGCGACAGATACACAAAAAAAAAAAATAGGAACCTGATTGCAGCGCCACCTATCGGATCCCATTAAACCTTCCAGATATACCTACACAAAAAATTTCATACAAATCGGTCAAGCCGTTTAGGAAGTGTTAGGTGACAAACAGGGAACGTTCACAAAACGTTCAGAACATTCGTCTTTTTTTTTCCGGCCTATTGACAGGAGATTATCGTCAGCACTCTTATGCCAGCGTCAAAGCATATAGCGTAGCATAGTCGGCTTTATAATGTTCCTCTCTAGGAGAGAGAATGGGCCATACCTAATCCACCACGTGGGCCCAGTGCGGAATGGTAAATGTCACATGTCTTCGCAGCGTCAAAGCATTCACCTTAAATGACGCAAATCCAGACACATGCCATAGACAAAAAGACGCACATTTCACACGTAATAACCTCTCGTCTGAACCAGTGTGCGGGTGCGATCCATCATAAGGTTTTATTGAATTACGACCCTCTGACGAGGACGGCCCTCGCGACTCGCGACCCATCCAATTATTGCCACTAATTATAATTATTATTGCACTTGATACTGTTTTGTGTTAACTCTCTTATAGTGTGCGTGATGTGCCAGTAATTTTTAAAGGTAGAACTACACTGCGCACACGTGTACCACACACGCCGTTCTGTAGCATGATTCACGTAAAATCAAACAAGCCAAATATCGTTGAAGTTTTATAGTTGTTCGATCGAAGTCCTATCCTAAAGCGGTATTCACGATCTATCAACTTATTTCCAGTTACATTAATAAGTATTTTATCAGGATAATGTAATATAGTTTTTTTTTTTAATCGACGAATTTCAAACGACATTAAAATCGGCGTCGTTCGAACTCGATTGATGGATGTGAATACGGAAATGGTCTAAACGACTAAATCGCTACGATATCGTTACGGTTTTCATTACGTGAATCGGGCTACTGGGCGCGTCGGTCTCCGTACTGGAAACTAGACTTGTAGAGCTACACTTGACCCACGCCACGCGACGTCGTTCTACGTACAAATCGGCGTGTTACACGTGTGCGTGTCGGTCTAATGTAGTTCTAGCTTTATTGTTTTGAGATAGACGTAGGATAGCCAACCTTTCGGCATTTTACAGGATGAATTTTAGAGAGTGTGCGCAAGTACCTACGTAGGCATTACATGACTTCGTTCCGCGATCACTTTTCTGCTGTCGGACAACCCTAAGTACGGCGTGTGTCTACCTTTTATTGTTGTTAAAACCTCTACGGTCCGGACTAAGCGTTTCCACCACGTTGTTTATAGCGCATACATGGAAGGATTGGAACAATTTGCTTGCTGCGGTCTTCCCGTCCAATTGGCTTTTTGGTCTAACGGTTAGTGGCTCTGACTAATATGCCGGAGGTCGTGGGTTCCATTCCCACCCAGGACAAATGTGTGTGATGAGCACGATCATTTGTTCTGTATCTGGGTGTAATTTATCGATAAATATGTATGTAGTTATTTAGAAATATAAAAGTATGTTTATTTATCAGTTGTCTAGTACTCATAACACAATTAGCCTGGGACTAGACGACGTTGTGTGATAGTTATGGAGTATTATTATTATTAATTACCTATAATCTAGGTGTCTTCAAGGTTAGAGTGAATTATATGGTCTCAATAAACTAGTACGACACCTCCTATGAATCAAGCACTGCCTTATATCATTAAAAAAATTGTTTCCTCTTTTTATTTCAGGTGAAGTTCAAAAAAAAAATGCCACTCAGTAACTCTTTATTCTTTATTGTATACAAGGACATAACATGATATATGGAGATACAGACAGTTTATGTAGGTACAAAGGCGAGCTGAAATCAGCAATGAGTTTTCTCCCAGGAAACCTTTGAGTAATAGAGAATTTTTTTGAGGGTAAGATCCAGTGCAGTCTTTTCCTTTGCTCCTGCATACTTTAAACTAAAAGTAAGATAATTTGAAACTCAAACATCTCTAACAATAACTCAATAAGACACGTTCAGCGGTTGCATCGTTCCCTCAATACAAACAAAACAAGAGATTAATGTTGTAAACCCACAACACTTGTTCGCTAATCCCTACATGTGACTTTCTCACCCACCATATTAATAATTGCATAGCTCCTTGACAGTACAGATTCGTCATACAACAACTTATTTGCCAATGTTAAATGTATCTATAACCTACGTTAACGCTTTCATATAAAGTCCATTTTCATCAATTCTAACAGTAAAGCACATTTGGCAATCAACAACTTGCTAGGCAATATTTAATGCAGCCTTATCACACCGTATTACCATGTAATAGAGTATATTTAAAGTTGTTCTAACGGTAATATAAAGTTGGCAATCTAGAGTGGAGTTGATCACCCCCGCGGGTGCCATACGTCATCAGAGCTAGGGACGACATTGGACAGTTTAAATTTTGTATTACACGCAATCCATTTTCGAAATTGTGTGGTTTTCGGTTCATTTTGTGTATTGTGCCTCTCCATAACTCTCCGTACGTCTCCATAAAGTTGAAAGGTCAAAAAGTTTTTATAGGATTATTTAACGGTAAAGGAAAAAATTCTGAGGAAACCGACATGTCCTAGAACCAAAAATTCAAAGACGTGTGACATCCACCAACCCGCACTGTGCCCGCGTGAAGGATTACAGCTCATTTCCTTTCCTAGAGAGGAGGCCTAAGTCCCAGCAGTGGGAACATTAAAGGCTGACTGTGCTATACTAGATAGGATTAATTGGTGGAAGCTTAGACCATTATGGCGGTGAGCTACATAAAGGTATACTTAGAGGCCATGCGATACAAAATTCTCCTGAGTAACTAACTGTTAACATTTAATTTCTTTCAATTCTTTTTGGGAAGGTTCAGGTTATAACACTGTATCTCAGTTAAAATCTGAGAACAGAATCATTAGAGCTTTCAAAATCTACTAATAAATACGTATAAGTATAGTACAATTCACGAATGTTGGCGGGCGTGAAGTTTGCGCAGAAGGCTGCGCAGTAACGTGTTTTAGGAACCAAATGACGTCGTGCGTGTGTTAGAAGAGTGTGATATGCGCGAAAGTTCGCAAAGGCTAACTTCACGCCCGCCATCATTCGTGAATTGTACTATACCTATGTCACAAAAGTTTTGATGCTTTTTTGATGATCAAGACCCAAGAGTGATAAATAAGCAAAACTTATCTATTTCTATTTTATATAAAAGGAGAAACTGACTGACTGACACATCAGCACACAGCTGAAGCAACTGGGACGAAAAATATGAAATTTTGCACAAGGCTTTGTTTAAAGACGTAGGTGAGGGTTTCCAATTTACCCCCTAAAGGGAAGACCCCCGGTCTAAAGTTTGTATGGAAAAAGCTAAATTCATGCGAGCGAAGCCCCTGGCAGAAGCTAGTTCTATAGTTAAACTGTAGTATAGTCAGTCCAAAAAGTCAAACGATTTGGAAATTTTTAAACGAATTAAAAAATCTGTTAAATTTTATGTAGGTACAAATATATTACATACAATACTTTTTTATAAGATTACATTAGTAAACAATGATCATCTCATTGCAACCTTGATTGTTACATCAGTGTTGACTATTATATCAGATTTCAAGAATTTTTTACAAATTACCTGCCGAGTCGTTTGACTTTGTTAGACAGACTCTAAGCCTATTAATCTACCTCAAATCAGTCCATAAACAAACATTCAGCCCGTAACAGACTAGGTACACACAATTGTGTTTAGCGGCGATGTTTATGGTATTCCTATGGGGCCAAAGCGCAAAGGGCACGACATTTGGCTATGGGGTCGCGACCTTTCAGACGATATGGTGATGATTCCGCAAAGGGCGCCAAATACATAAAATCTATGCGGTCTCTTTTATAGTGGTGACATTTTTGTCAACTTATGGGGAGAAATGGTGGGTTTTCTTATGGAATAGGAATGGTATAGGTCACTGTGAAGGTGTTTGTTCATCCGTAAGGGAAGCTCGGCGGTCGGCCCCGGTACGAAAGGCAAGAAGGAACGGGATTGGTTTTTTAGTCAGTAAGAGTCTGACACTATCCCCCGATCCGCCTAAGGGCGGGCATGTCATTTTTACCCAACAGAAAAAAAGGTGTCTATATCTTGTTAGTATTCGGAGTAACTACGTTGGTTTAGATTTAAAAAAAAACAACTCTGGAATTTCGAGATAAATCTGTGGATCACTACGAAGTTTGTGGAACATGTTTAATAATCTCTATCTTAAGACTTTGCAAGAAGAAGCTCAGCATGGTGATCTTTGGAAAGATTAAAGATCCCTGCAGAGAAACTTACAGTTTCAACTGAGCTGAGCTACTACTACGACGAAAAAAAAATCTTTGCCCCACACTAGGAAAAAAAAATATAAATTCACATCATGTAGAATTAGACACCCAGTTTGTTCCGTGGGGGTATCGAACTCGCGACAAGCTGCGCAGTAGCTGAACTATCAAATACTGCGGCAATCGTACTGCCGATTAATTTATGCATATTAGTTAGCCCACCTATGTCCCACTGCTGGGAGAAGACCTCCCTCTCCCTTTTCCACACACGTCTATCCTCGGCCATTGCAGGCCAGTCCCTCCGGTAGTTATCCAGCTCATCTCTCCACCTTCGCTTTGGTCTGCCGCGATGTCGCCTTGCGTTTAATGGGACCCAATCAGTGGCTCTTTTAGCCCACAGCTCATCCGACATGCGGCAAACATGTCTGGCCCAATCCCACTTTAGAGTTGCAGATTTTCGGATAACATCTTTAATTTTAGTTTTGGCGCGCAGCTATTGCGGTCGGTTCGTCTTCTTTATGTAGGTATGTGTCTACGTAATATTAAGAATCAAGTAGATACAAATGCAATGGCGTGATTCCACCATTATGTCCTAGCAATAGAGTTATAAACAAATGTAAAGTTAAGACTTTAATTCCGTAATATTTAGCACTCAGTCGCTAACAAACCAAGATTATCTTCATAAATCGCGATGCTATTATTACGAAGAACGTCACTCTGTGCTATTAACTTAAAATTTGTACTAGCATTTCAATTAAATACAAACAATTCAAAATTGACCTTCTCTCCCCCTCTCTTTACTTAGAAAGATGAAAATGAAAAGAGAGTTAAGATGATCTATGATAGATCTTTCTACGATGGTTATGTTAGCAATCAAGGAATGTATCGGAGACATTCTTGATCAGCGGAATAAAGCCTTTAATGCTGTTCGTAATAAGGGTGGTTATATTATATATGGGTGCTTGATATTGTAGGGATCATGAAAGAACCCTTTCTTTTAGATAATTATGGACACCTGTGGCTAAGTCAAGGAATGAAATGGGAAAATACGGCAGTTTTGTTTTACTGCTGTTATTCCTTTTGTTACTTATATTAAAGTTATTCTTGAGTCTTATTTCTGGGGGTGGTGACTGTTGTTCTCTTTGTTATGAATCTACTGTTTCTATTTTATTGGTACAATATCAACTGACAAAGTTAATCTGAGGTTAACTGTTGTCACTGGACCTCAAGAGGAACCCTTGTAGGATCACTTTGTTGTCCGTCCGTGTGTCTGCCTGTCTAACTGTCTGTCTGTTTGAGTGTCTGTCTATCAAGACGTATGTCACAAAAAGCGTATATTTCGACACTCAAGAGAACTAATATACTAGTTTCCGTTGACCCTGAATCCTGAAATTTTGCATAAAGCAAGATCTTATACACAAGTATAGGAATGGTTGTTACGTCACAAAAAAAAATGAGACATTTCTCATTCTCTTTCTATTGTGTCTCTAATTACGGAATTCGAAAGATTAAAAGGTTGATTATTTTATGCTATGCTATGTCTTCTGTCAAATACAGTCAATACCACATACATATCAACCTCTACAATCAGTGGCGCAACTATACCATCTGCGGTCCGTGGCAAAATGATTGAATGAGGCTCCAGGAAAATCGTCAACTTTGAGGGTAAATTACTGAAGTACAGACATAAAATATTTTTTATTATTAATAAATCGGGAAAATATTTCGTCTCTGAAGATGGGCTTCCCAAGATGGCAAGGCTGGCATAATACCACTGGAAATTGATCTTTTTCTTATGAATTGGTTAATAATTTCATTGAGTTGGTATATTTACCTTTGCCTCTCGGACCGGGGCCCCACCAGGCCAGGGGCCCTCGGCATTTTGCCAGTCTTGCAACCCTACAGTTACGCCACTGTCTACAATCCCACCTCAACTTTTTTTTTGCACGATTAACCCACAAAACAGACGAAGAAAAATTAACATTGAGTCAGATCGAAGCGGTGAGCCCCGACTATCCGATTGTACACAAAGGGGTAAGGGGCTTGTGAACAAATCGTGTACTCGACTGTACATATCAGCACGACGAATACTCATAAAAATGGCGAATAAGACTCATAAGGCATTTGGAGGGGAGATGGAGGAATGTGATTAGGTGTTGTATTTATTTTTACGTTATTTGTTATGACTAATGATGGCGGTTCATAAGTTGAGTCGATAGACTTTTTTTTTGGGATGGGAAATCATCATTCACTTCTCCCGGTCTAGGGTGGAGTGCCAAACTCACCTGTGTCCTTCAGTTGCCCTTCGAGTTCTAGGACCACGGGTTTCCGTTTCAGAAATCTACGTTAGTTACTGGCACTTATTGTTTTAGCTACTTAACATTTTGATACAGCAGATTCTACTTTAATTCTTACCTTAAATTTAAAATTAATTAATTAATTAAAATAGAAAGACTTCTACTGTTTGACACAGACCTCCATCAAGTGTCGCCACAACCAACGTTTCTGTGCATCTCTCCGACTCTCATCAGGTTATCGGTCCTCGTTGTGGGAGCCTTCCAACGCTGCGTCTTCAAGTCTAGTCTAAGATACCTAATTTATTAGGTTAGGTTATCAAATCTAGATCTGCGGGATTGTTCGAAAGAGTTATCTTGGCCTTGAGACGCAAAGGTCAACTGAAAGAACATGAGTGAACTCTTTTGCACTTTGGTAGAAATTATGATGATTTCCTACCTTAAAAAATGTTATTGAACCTGCTTTAAAAGGCCATGTTCGGTGGTATCGGTTGATTGACCAAAGTATAGATCAACCCCATCATGTTGACAAAAAATCTTCAAAACTCAACCACTAAGTACACACAAGGGCAATAGGTGATGCGAAAAAGATCCCCGGAGCCCTGGAACAATGGCAAAGCAAGAACAGAAGTGGGTTTTAGTCAGTAAAAGTCTGACACGCCCTCCCGCTCCGTCCAAGAGCGGTGGATTTTCCCATCTAAAAGAAAAAAAAAACCACTAAGTACACAATACGCATAAATTGATCACGACAGTATTAAAAAGCACATCATAAACATTTCACGACGAATCAATCAATTCACTTGCTGACAAAATGATTCCTTGTTCTTCAATTTACCAAACGCCTACAAATTCTTTATTAGCAAAACACTCACTCGCAAAAAAGAGTAGTCAATTTCTCTAAGTAAAAGATCTGTGACACTTTCAAATTGACAAGAGACAAGGAGACTGTATAAATATAAAACTGAATAAAAAAAAAAACTCACTTCCGACATTCTACGGAGTCATTGACTTTGGTTGCGTCTTGGGGTTTTTTACGTCACGCTTTTGGCGGGAAAATCATGGAAATGTCACCTGTGAAGCGTAGTGAAGACGTTTTGATACTTGAGTTTGATTTATACACAAAGTATTTTTTAAAGTCTTGATGGGATTATTTATTCGCTGAATATTGTGTTGTAAAAGTTATGGAAACGTTTTCAATATTGCCTACCGGGCTATATTGGGTTGGTGGGTGAGCGCTTTACGGCAAAATAGGTAAATTATAAGATTGCAAGAAAATAAAGTTTGTCTCCATCAAACTAAAAATTATTATTATTATATATTGCCTGATTGCTGTTCAATTGACCTTTAAAGAGCCCCATTTTGATACACTATTGAATAATCGATATTCGATTTGAGACTTAAGTTTTGAACTTGTCAAACCCTACGTTACCTACCGCAAATGTTTGACCTGTTTTCAAGACCCCACAATTTCTGATTTAAGTATTTGAAGTAGAGTAATTCTCAAATTACACCTACTTTACCCTGAAAACCTGTTAAAATTTGTAGGGTTAATTTGTTATTTGATAGGATTTAATACGTTCTTATTTCAATATATTCGATTCGGAAACTTGTCATTATGTACTTAGAGTTTTACAAACCCAAACTTCTGATTCTTAAATAAGAAACCAGCCAAAATATTGTTACAATAATTCCTGAAAATATCAAAACCATTGACATCAACTACGCTACGACTCGCAATGCAAATGGCCGCCGAACAATAATCACGAAAGTAAGCGATACGAATAAAAATATCGTCTCAACCGCCTCGCGTCCCCCCGAGGGCTGGGATTTAACATACCTAATGCGATTTACGTGTCGCACTCCCCCTTCACACCTTGAAGACTGTCGGTAATCGTTTTAAGACGTTGTTGACTTGTCGAGAATACGCACCTCGTTCCTTGTTGCTATTTTTTAAAGAGGGTGCTTTTTTATCTGTGGATTAATCAGTTAAGAAAAATGTAAATGGACCATAGATAACGTTTTATGTTGCGTTTAAGCGCACACGGGCCTAAAAAAAACGCCAACACAAAAAAACACTAGAAGCTGCCACAAAAAAAAAAAGCTAGAAGCGGCCGTAAAAATATGCTGAAGCGCGCGACACCTTATTTATTTATTTATTTATTCATTTATGTACACACACAAACACTTAAAAATGAAATAGACAAATACAGAAAAAAGAGTAACTACAAAGGTGCTGTTATTTCAAATGAAATTTCTTCCAGCAGACCTTGCACCTTGTGTCCGGAGAAGCTTGAAGCCGCTTCAAGAGTTTTTTTGTGGCGGCACCGGCGCACACGGAGACATCTCGGCGGCGGAGACATCTCGCGCCGGGCCTTGGTCGAGGCCATGTCCGGCGCGAGAGGTCTCCGCCTCCGATCACCCCCACGAGGGCACGGCGATGCTTCGCCCAAGCAGGGCACACCTCGACTGTGTGCTCCACCGTGTATTACGTTCCGTTCCGCACAATGGCGACACCCGGGCGTCACTTCCGCTTGAATCCGGTACAGGAACCTCCCGAACTTGCCTTGATAAACATATATTTTTTTCAAACCTTACCGAAGAGTAAGTAGGCTTCAAAAAGTCACTGTTTTATGGCACTTCTCGGGAGCTGCCAAAAAAGAAAATCCTGCGTCACAATTTCTCTCAAAAAAAAATTCAAAAGCTACAGTAAATTGCTCTGGAATACCCTTCTTCGTAGGTGTTTATTAAAATAGCTTGCTAATTGTACAAAGTGCTCACAAGAGTTGTCAGTGCGCGTCTGCAGAGGGCGCCACGTATTAAGCGAGAGACAATGGCAGGTGTAGTTGTCTAGGCCGTTATGCATACTGACTTTAAGTAATTGGCCTTAGGATAGGGCTGGTGAGGAGTGGAAATATTTTTTATCTCTATGTGAACACGACTTTAAGATTGCTTCCAAATAACCGGTAAATTCGAGTCCGAGTTCCGTAGCGTCCGTAGCTAAAACCGGCAAAAAACACGTTTATATTATATGTTCTTTAATTACTATAACAAATAAATGATTATGATTATTTTGATTACATTCATCATCATCATTTCAGCCGATAGACGTCTGTTGTTGGACATAGTGTCGCTACAATGCACAATCCTGCGCGACTCGCATACATCGGACTCCCGCAACCTTCACCAGGTCATCGGTCTACATTGAAGGAGGCCTTCCGGCTCTGCGTCTTCCGGTACGCGGTCGCCACTCCAGAACCTTTCGACCCCAACGGTCATCTGTTCTGCGAGCAATGTCGCTCATTGCCACTTAAGTTTGGCGATTCTTCGTTATTTTGATTTATGTAATGTACATATATTTTCAAACACATACTCGAATACCCGCTCTTACCCCTACCGCGTAGTAAAAGGCACACTAAATCGAATGCCTAAAAGGCACGCAATTTTCTATTCTTTGCACTAGAGCGGAAAAAGCGCCAAAGACGGGGGCTCTAATCATAATCTATTACATGCAGGTATAGTGTCAAGCTAGTCACCAAGCAGCCGCCACTAGTTGTCAAATTGCCCTCGTTTATTGAAAAACGTAGTTTGATACACCAGTCGAGAAAGTCACTGTAACACTCTGCTCCTTAACATTAAATTTTAATTGGCTATAGGGTAGTTTCCGGGGTCTAGATTATAAAAAAATATTGGACACGTACTTTTTCTTTTTTCGATTAAACAAAAAATAACAAAGATATAGCCCATTAAAGTTACGTGTGACGTCATCCCGTGAAAAAAATGCAGCACGGCGTGTCGTCACACGTAACTTTAATGGGCTATACCTTTGTCATTTTTGGTTTAATTTACAAATAAAAAAAATATGTGTCTCATATTTTTGAATAATCTAAAAGACGGTCTAATTACATTTTTTACGGCCACTTCTGCTTCATTATACATATCTCAAAATGTATTATCGGCTCCAGCTTCCGTTTATTTATTTCTTCTTAAGTGTATTAAAAAAAGTCTTTTGATACATGTGGAAAGTCAATGCAGGTCCAGTACACAAAACACGCACCGGAACTTCGCTATGACAAAATTTCTCCACTCGTATCAACGGCTCGAAAATAAAATGTAGTAGCTTATTTCAATTGCTACCCCGAATCCAGTGAAGTATGGCAGCAACGCTAATTTATCTTCAAAATGCGATGTTGAAGACCTGCTCAGGTTGCAGCCCTGCGGCTCAGGGGTGTGGTTGGGTCGCCATCAATGGGGCTTCAATCACAATGAGTGGCGCCTTCATTATTTACAAATGAGCGTATAAATCTCTCGTGAACGATCCAGTTTCATTGTCGCGCAAATTGCAACACAAGCTATCTCTTTTACTCGTAGCCTTTAAGCGTTTGTTAGAAAGAGATGCAGAGTGTTAAAATTTAACAGACAGAACAAATATTATGCCAAGACAAGGCCTTAGTGATACAGACAGCGGTGATCTATCTATTCTTTCTTTTTGCAGAATTGATCGAGATTCCTTTGATTCGGTGTGTGATTAATATCTTTATGTTGAGATTGATTACCATATGATTTACTACCTTCTCCCAGCGGCTTCGCTTGCGTGAAAGTAGAACATTCCTCTACGGTCCGAACTAAGCGTTTCGCCTTGTCGTTTATACCGCGTACATCGTAGAACTGGAACAATTTGCCTGCTGCGGTCTTCCCATCTGATTTGAAAGGTATCTTATGTGATGTTTCAGGACATAAGTCACAGTCTACGCGTATGCAGAATTTTTACCGCTAAGTATACGGATTTGCGGCGCATTTTGGCGGGTTTTGGCTCGTTTTCGGCGGAAATATTACTATAACGAATTTATATGTTTGTTAAAATAAATATTTAAACATAACTCGTAAATATAAAATTTCATTTTTTTATTAAAAACAAAAATTCATCTCAATTTTGAATTATTCCTAAGAATTTATTTACTAAATGCATCTTTAGCAGAAATATTATAATTTTTATCCGTAGGAATACTTAACTAATTATTCTACTCTACACTTTTAAAAAATTAAACTAATTAACAACTTTATAAACACTATATCCAAACTTAAAATAATAGTATGTACAAATTCTCAATTTTACAGCACTTTTTTTTCAAGAAATCCTCTTACAAAATGTAGAGCAATCGCTTCTAGCGAATCGATTACTCTTGCTTTATCTATCCAACTATTTATTAAATCACTTCTACAGTGTGACAGGTCCTTACATCAATTACCATTGTTATTCAAAAATTTATGAGGTCGCATTGCTAATGATTACGTGACGATGACACGAACATCGCAATCAGAGGCGTAGTATGGTTTAATTTAAACGAGGGCGAAAGCGCATCGACGAGGCATTTTTCTTTCATAAATTCGAAAACGAGACAGCGACTGTCGCAAATCAGTGTTCGACCACATCTTTGCTTACTATCAGACAATTATGTATTTGCCTCCCCATTTTTTATTACATTTTTTATCTATATTTTTATTTTATTTTGTATCCAAATCTATTCACACAATGCACCGTTCCACCGTCTTTGTGTCGACGCCGTCATTGGCCCACGCTGAAAACCAGCGCTGTGATTTCGTCGCATTATGCATGAAGATAACATTTTTCCTAAACAATTATTATGTTTGTTAGCTAGTTTTGCAATTGCGTTATTTCGCGTAAATAAACTATCTTTCTTTCTTTCTTTCTAAATAGTGGTGGAACGCGAGTCTGTCTACACTAATATAATATCTATGCTTATATAATAAACAGGTAAAGTTTGTTTTTTTATTTGTAGGAGGTAATCTCTGGAAGTGCCTACTGGTCCGATTGCTAAAATTTTTTCACCAATAGAAAGCTGCTTTATTCCTGAGTGACATAGGCTATATTTTAAGTACGCGGGCGAAGCTGTGGGCAAAAGCTAGTCGATTATAAAAAAAACCTTCGTTCTTAAAAAGCCCTCTTTTTAGGCCCCTTTGAGTGGAGGCCATGGGCAAGGGGCCACTTCGCCCATGCCTGACTACGCCACCGATCGCAATACTATACATCGCAGTGTTTAGTATTCCTGCGACGGGCGGGCGATCATTATTCATATTTAATATACATTGAGCCTCAATTGACGAATATATTAGGAGTATAACGGAAGGTGGGCCACACGCGTCTGAATGAAACACTTCATTCATTCATTCATTCATAGATGTTATTGTCTTGTAATGATGAATTTCATTTGCATAGCAAAGTATTAAGTATTAAGCGTTTAATGTACAGAGAATTTTCCGATTTTCTTTACGCTAGACTGTTTTCTGACGTAAGATATTTTTAAAGTCAAAAACATCTTAAAAAGTCTGACACAGCGGACTTCCGGGGGTAATTTTTCCCATTTTGGGTGGAGCGAGACAAAATATCAGATTTTCACTGTCTGTGATTAAGTTTTTATGAGATCTTAGATAGAGAATGCTACAATGATTGTACACTGGACCCTACCCTCTATTGTCATCTCTCTGCTATCGCGCAATGGTTTGCTGGAAGAAAACTCAACTTTGTGTTAACCTCGCCTATGTACATGAACTTTGCTATCCACTTATTTTTTGTTGTTATAGTGTACAATAAAGAATTAAAGAATTAATGAGCGAAACTAGCTATAAAATTGGAACATTCTGTCTTTCAAGACCAGTATCTTATCAATAGGTACGTCAATTAACGGTTATGTTTATGCTCGGGGTTCCTTTGCGTGGTCCAATCAGAAATGAAGATATCCGCAGGAGATCTAAGGTTGCCGACATAGCACGAAGAATCGCCAAACTTAAGTGGCAATGGGCAGGGCACATTGCTCGCAGAACAGATTGATTGATGTGATTGCGTACCGGAAAACGCAGCGTTGGAAGGCCTCCTACAAGGTGGACCGATGATCTGGTGCAGCTTGTTGGAAACCTGGGATAGGATGGATGCGAGACGCACAGGATCGTCCATTGGCAACACTTGGAGGAGGCATATGTCCAACAGTGGACGTATATCGGCTGAAATGATTAAATATTCTAGGTATCCCAGACTTCAGTCACAAATCTGATCTTTAAAAAAACTACAATAAATTATATATAACAAAAGTGTATGTAGCAGTATCCCAACAGTCGGGTGTCATCCAGTAATCTAGCTAATTGTTTAGATGACAGTGGCCTGCCCCGCCCCGGGCCATATAACCCGGGAATTTCATTACGCCCGGGCCACCGACTGCCGGCTGGATTAGAATGCTGGCCATTGTTCATTGAGTTATGGCCGCTGGACGTACGGTGGTGTGGTGGGTAGACGTCAGATAGTCGTCGGAATGGGGATGTTTGGATAATGTCTGGGTTTTTGATACGAGGTGAGATTATTCAGAAAAAAACACAAATCGTAATTAATATGCTGTAGTAAGTGTTACATTTTATAGTGAATAAAGTTTTCTGTTTGATAGGACTTTCAAGCAATGTTTCACAATTTTATTGCACCTGTTTTTTTATTGATAATTTAATATACAAGATTCACATAAGTATGTAAACAGCAAGAGGGAATTTCTTAGTTTAACTTTTTGATATAATTACTTACTTATTATCAACTTAATTGAAAAAATACTAAAAAGTGAATTACCAACTCGTTTTATTCATTTTCATATCTTTATTAGCGTATAAGACATATGGACTCTGTAGGGAACAGAAAAAAAATAACAATTAAAACAAAGAACCATCCCACAAACAATATTTCATGATCGCTTAACTTTTAGTTTGGAAAATCAACCAATGACATTTCTCGCTCTTGGATGGTCAGACTTTCACTGACTAAAAACCCACTTCTGTTGCTTCGTTGCCTTTCATACCAAGGGCTGAGATTTCCTTTTAGAAGCAAAGATGACATGACAAAATGAGGAATTTTCGGTTATCCTTTCAATTTTTATTACAAATTGTGTTTTTTCCAGCTAATCTACAAAGAGACCAAGTTCAAACTACTACACGCGACATGATGGCGGTCGTTGGAGGCTCAAATTGGCCGCGATTGGTCCGTCTAATTGTTTGAAATATGCGCTCGCTGCCATAAGGAATAGTTTAACAGCCGCGTGTTTCGAACATTTCACACTCGCATAAAATTCACCACATTTCGTGGAGCTAGCCAGCTCTGGTGCTAATTGCTTGTTTTTATTCTGAACTAGCTTCAGCTAGCGACACCGTCTGTACGAAAGTACAAAATTATCCTAAAAAAGCATATTCTAGGATAAAACATCCTATGTGCTATTCTGAGACATGGTCTATCCCTATGTCAAATTTCATTTAAATCCGTTCAGCCTTTCGAGCGTGAAGCAGAAAAAAATATAGATACTTTATAATATTAATAAGATTTATCACTCGTTTTAACTTGTCTGTACTGACAAATCAAATAATCCAAACTCGTGATATGGCTGTGATTGGCACCACCTATGCCATTCTTTCATAAATTTTAATAAACAAGTGGTCTTCCATGACACACTTAGTCTACCCGTATTTCAAATTTCATCTAGATCCGTTCAGCTGTTTATAGTGAAGGAGTAACAAACATACACAAATAAACATCTTTGCTTTAATAATACTTTTATTACTATAATTAAAACACCAATTAGGTTGGCACTAGTTTATATCCTTGCTAGAATAAATTAGTGGAAGATACTATTTAGAGCTACTGGTGATGTTATTGTCATTTGTGGGTTCCAGGCGTGTTGAGCTGTGGAAAGTTAAAGTTACAACTGAAGGACTGGGTTTTATTCAGTTAAAGTTTGACAAGCTCTCTCACTCCAGTCTGGAGTGGGAGACGTCATTGAATGATTTTCCACCTTATACACCACTATTTTTTGATTAGTACAAATACTTCAAGGGCTTATTAGAAAAGCCCTTATTATTTTATAAGTAAAATCTCAATAAATAATATTCATAAACGGCAAAGTTATTAGCGTTGGTTTATGTTCCAAAATGTCACTCAATTTACGGAAATATTGTGCAGGCTATTGGTAAATGAATGAATAAGAAACTCTGCCCGCAGTATTTTCTACTACCAATTGTTAGGTTTGATTGATTCTATGATGAATTTACCTTTTCGTGGTCAATTTTAGGATTTTGGTTTTTTCTACTTTTGACTACAAAAATATGATCTGTGACGGGTACAGATAGAGCCCCATTTTTTTTTGTACTAATTAAAAAGTAGGGGTGTATAAGGGGATAGTGTGATGTGGTCTTATAGATTGCTCAGGTCAAATGAAACGAGAGAACAATATAAGGAGAGTTGACCAATCCAGCAGATTTTTTTGTACATATTTGTATTTCGGGCTAGTGTCCGCAACTTCGCCACTAAAGCGCTTTTGCTTACGGGTGGAACAAATGTGTCATTCGATCCACCTCAGCTTCTCAAGTTGGCCAGCAGCGCCTTGGTGTTACTGACCATTTCGCGGAAGGTACCAGGGTTTCCGAAGGATGTTGCTCTGTATCCAGTGACAACTGGGTAGCTTAGAAGCAGAAGTGCTACTGTCTCGTTCCTCCATTCAGGCTGCGCGCTTCTACGCAGCTTCCTCACCACGATACCGTGGTAACGTCGCCGTCGCGTCACGTCGTTTCACGGGAATGTGTCCAGGCCCTTTCAGAGGGCCCTTCTCTAACCGTTTATCGTCAAAGTGAGCATTAAAAATATAAATACATTACAAAGGGCCAAAATTCACACGCAATAGCACATTTTTAGAGGTCTTTACTGAACTAGTTTAAAAAAAAAATATTTATGAAGGACCAAAGTTCAGCAGATTTTCAGAGATCTTTACTGGATTAGTTTTACACATATTTATGTTTTGATGTCAAAATAAATCTAGACAAAGTCCTCCAATGGAGCGTAGTGTTCCACGCGCGCCTCAAGGAGTTGTCAGCAACCATAGGGGCCCAGTAGAGTCGAAGCCTACTGGGGCCATGGGTGATGCGAAAGAGATTCCCGGGGCCCGGGAACGGGAAATGGCAAAGAAGGAACAGGAGTGGGTTTTTAGTTAGTAAAAGTCTAACACTATATCCCACTCCACCCAAGAGCAGGGGATGTCACGAGATGATTTTCCCACCTAAAAAAAAAAAGGTAATGTCCACAAGATATCTGTGTTTCCAAACCAAAAACATGTAGAGAAATACGTGTAATAATAACGTCATAATGACGTAAGAGTGGTTGTATGGAAAAGTATAAGGCTCAACTCACACCAAAAGAGCTTCGAAGCGGAGCGCAGTTTCAGTGTCATATGAATTTTAACTTTATTTTCATTTCCTTATTATTTATTATCGCATGAGAAACTCGAACGAGTCGCGCGGATGCCCGCGGCGCCGCGGGAATTCCGGCGAATTCTATAAACGGTAAACGGGTTGCTGCGCTTCGCTGCCCTTCGCCGCTCTTTCGGTGTGAGTTGACCCTAAGATTGGTTGGGCGCTCTTAACAGTTACAAAGCTCCTTATCTCCCAATGAGTAATGATGCTGCGCTATCATATCTCTATTAATTTGTTTATCGCTACTTCAGATTTATGACCACTCTCACTATCACTACTTTTGAAGTTCCAACTTTTATCTCTCGCACTTTTGAAAGCACGCTTCGGAAAGTTTTTAAATGGATTCAAGAATTTATTTTTGGATTTTTTAAGTGAAGAAGTCGATTGGGACCTGCTTGGGACTATGTGGGGAATGTTACTGGATAATCTATACTTCTATAATATTACAAAGAGAAAAGATTTCAATTTAGACTTTTGTTTGTAGTGATTTGGCTCTAAAACCATCCGTTTAGTAGAGAAAATTTAACGGTTGATATAAAATTGCTGCTGATAAATGAAAAATATTATAAAAGTTAAAGAGTTTGTAAAATATTATTATTATACATCTTTATTGCACACCTTACCTTACTTATTTTAAGTACAAAAATAAGTGTACAATAGGCGGTCTTATTGCACATGGCAATTTCTGCCAGATAACCTTTGGATGGACTGAAACGAAAGGAACAAGATAAATATTTGGTTTTCAGAATCTTCATTTCCATAATTTCTGCCGATAGGCCTCCCCCAATGTCGCCAAAACGACCGGTTCTATGCGTCTCGCATCCATAGGATACCCACGACCCTCACCAGGTCATCGGTCCACCTTGTGGGAGGCCACGTCAACGCTGTATCTTCCGGTACTCGGTCGCCATTCCAGGCTGCCCAGGTTTTTCGGAATATTTCGAAATTATCTGATTACTTACAAAACCTATATTGTAAGTAATCAGAAAATTTCGAATTACCTACTGTAAATGTAGGAAATATAGAGAAATAACTCATATATAGATTTCCCTATCAAATGACCAGCTACCCCCATTTAATACAATTCCAATTAAAACAAAAATAAAAAGTAAATAATGTAAATAAAAGTTCCGTAAAAGAGATACATGACGTCATGTCACGCGAGAGTCCACCTAGGGGTGGTCCTCCCCTCACGTGGGGTGGGGTCAAAGGTGTCGGCCAATGGCAAGCGGAAGCGGCCACCAGAGCGGAACTTACTTCCGGACGTTTTTTTTTAATTATTGTATTGGTTGAGGCACTGGTGCCCTGATTTCCGCCAGGTGTTGTAAATAAGTATTTTGATTTTTTGATGTCATGTAGTTGAGATTGAACATTTAATTATGGTAACATTTCCCATACTTTTGACTGGCCTGCCGGTCTAGTGGTTAGTGGCTCTGACTGCTATGCCGGAGGTCGTAGATTCGATTCCCACCCAAGACAAATGTTTGTATGATGAGCTTGATCATTTGTTCTGTGTCTGGGTGTGATTTATCTATAATAATATATGTATGCATTTAGAAATATATAAGTGTGCTCTGCTTAGTTTAGGCGCCCAGCCCCCCTAGCCAAGTTACAACCGTTTCGTTTGTGCCGAACGCTTCGAGTTGACTTTGCCGCCAATTCTTTTGCTCTGACCACGTGACTGAGCGTTAAGACGACGTCATTCCAGTACATTTGAAGCTTTCTACAAGCGTTAACAATTGCAGATTAGCAACTTGGCTAGGGGTACAGATGGCGATGTGTAAAAGTTGTAGAATATTATATATTGGTGATATAAGCAATGTGATGATATCTTTTTTAAACACAATACCGTAGAGTTTCCTATGCTTATTATGTACTAGTAAATCTTTCCCACGCTCGTAACAACTCACTAGCGCTGTCTCATGAATGTGCTTGCTTGGGACTGTGTGGTATTCTGTTTAAAAACATATCACCTCATTACTTACTTATACTCTCTTTACCATATTATAAATTAAAAAAAAAACAGACTTAAGTGCACCCTTTTCAACTTTTAATGAATAAAATTAGTGATTTAAATAATCACAAAAGACCATCATTAACTTGTAATATACTTGCAATCTATAAAATCTGTAATATTTAGTAATGTCTACCTCAGCAAAGCTTGTAGCGAAGTCTGACTTGATCCATTTGCTGCCAAATACTGCGAAAACATGTGTTACCATGGAATGGTTTTGCGAAACAAAGTTACTGTATTCTGTATAAAAAATTAAATACACAAACCGTGCGAACCTAAATGAAGACAAAAAAAAAACGGTGAGTCTAACATAGGTTGTGGCACATTTCTCTCCGCCCTAGAGCGGCAGAATTGAAGTTCAAAAAAATATAACCTCCGCGACCAAACTCAGAGCGGCAGAACTTCAATTCTGCCGCTCTGAGTTTGGTCGCGGAGGTTATTATCCAATGATGATAACCAATCAAAAAAAAAACTTACCCACAGGTAACAAACTTTCTTAATAAAACTACCTTACATATAAGCATAAACATAATCAGCTTTTTAATGTTCTCACTGTTTGGACTCAGGCCTCCTCTCTAACTTCAAAATACGAGTAACATACATACTTAAAGTAATGCCAACCTATTACCGGTTGACCGTAATCACCACTTAGAAGAAATAAGCTTGACTAATACAAACAGCGACATCTTAACAAAAGAGCGTAAGCAGGAAACACAAATTAAGTAGATGTTCAAACACGCAAGATATTATAGAAGTGCGGCGACGAACAGGATGGGATCATTACCGGGAGACTTGGCTTAAATAGTTGGGATACAGATTTGTTAGGCTCGTTAACTGTCTACTCAGCTCAGATCACTCAGTTCCTTTCATTTCAAAATGGTTGAGCCATACATCGCAGCAAAGGCTCAACTCCTCGCGAAGGTCCGACAGTAGGTACTTCACGCTGGAACAGCTTCTCAAACTTCATCAAGCACAAGTTCGATCGTGTATTATATTGCTCTCATCTTTGGGACGGATCTGCCCGATACCAGCTTAACGCACGTGGGGTAATTGAGAAGCGAGCCAGGAGGATAAGGATCAAGGATTCAAAGTCTTGAGCATCGACGCCGAGATGCTAGCCGGTTGGTTTTCTACAAATTGCATTTCGGGGAGTGTGCGTCGGAATTGCATAACCTAATTCCGCCTAGCCCGTTCCATCATCGGACCACCAGACGTACGACAATGCCCCACCGGTACATGGTGGACATCCCACCTACACGCACAAAACGTTTTGGGAACACATTCATTGTGCGTACAACTAATGAGTGGAATTCGTTGCCGGTATCTGTGTTTCCTGATGGCTACACCCCGGGAATCTTTAAGTCAAAAGTGGACAGGTTATACTAGGTAAGCGCGCTATATCGTCGACCACATCGTCGCTTTCCATCAGGTGAGATAGCGGTCAAGCGCGAACCTAGCAATAATAGAAAAAAAGGTGGATGACCTGAAGGATGATACACGGCCGTTCGCGAACATGACTCGTGTAACGTTACCGTTACAAGTCATGTTCGTGTACTGGCGCCGTTCTTGAGATTGGATATCTTTTATCCGCCACTTTTGAATCACAGGTTTTGAAAGTAGATTTTTAGAAATATGCTTGTAAAACATGTTTCATTAAAAAATAAAATGTTTGCTAACATGACCACGCGGCCACGCGGTAAAAGGGTTTGTTGAGAAGAATTCGAGAAAAATTTACGTAACAATATGGCGGACAATTTTTTAAATCTTTATTTTAAATTATCTTTTGTGAAAGAAAAATATCTGTCACAGTACCGTTAAAACAGAAAACAAGTAGGTACCTCCCACTGTCTAAG
Organism: Mythimna albipuncta; assembly: GCA_929112965.1. NCBI lineage: Eukaryota > Metazoa > Arthropoda > Insecta > Lepidoptera > Noctuidae > Mythimna > Mythimna albipuncta. Next base: position 16,999,725 of record OV815973.1, read on the forward strand.
ACCGTTTCCAATTTGTCTCTTGTCTCGTATAGCACACTCGACATGGTACACCGTAGGTACCTACACCGCGACAAAATCCGACCAGCCCATCGCCCCACATTGTTTTCCGCTAAATTGGACTCCGTGATTAATTTGTTTAACTCCCCCAACGTGTAATTTGTCATCAACAACTATTTCCTGATCCCACTCACCCCCCTTAACACCAACAAATTCTACGGCTCAAAAGGCAAGGTGTCTTGAAAGAGAGGTCTTGTTAGAATAGTCGTTGTGCTCCTAAAATTCCTTGCTTATTTGGTTAGTTGACATTGGGAGCTCAATAAATAGTGAAATTCACGAGATGTTTGCTGAGAAGTAATTATACGTGTTTGTTTCTTTTGCTTCGATGATTCTGAGGCAACCCGCCGCAGTCTTCCGCTTGTAGGAATTTAGTAAATTGGGAGATTACGATTAAAAGAAAAGATACGCTTAATTGTGAGTTTTTAAAGTTGTTAAACGTAATTCTTACTAGTTTTCATGTTGCAGGCATTATTACAGGAGTTTTCATTTCCTTTATGGTAGAAGCCTTATAGGTGCTTATAGTGTGTCTCAATTTTATTTTATTTATTTATTATTATTCACTTTTATGTTACAAATGTTATGCATGTCTATAATTTAAATAAACCAACCTAATAGGTTTGTATGTGTCTTATTAATGTTCTATAAATCAATAAACTCATTAATATCTAAACGTATTATACAAAAATATATAAACTTTTTTTTTAATTTTTTTTTTGAATTTTTTTTGTCTTCCGAAATTAAACTTGTTTTAATTTTTTTTTGTTAGTTATTGAAGAACACAGCTTGTGTTTTAAACTCATAAAACTCTGACACTCTCTCACTCTATTCTGAGTGGGTAGAATCATTTGACAACTATCCACGAAAAAAAATCCAGTTATTAGGTATCTAGACAATAGTGACTAAACCCAGCTGCATCTTACATAACTACTGCTTAGTTTACAGATTTAGTTTTATTTACAGTCATTTCAATATTGACTTGAAAACCAGCAGCATATTTTACCCTCAACTCTGCCAAAACCTTGTTCAAGATTCCCAAAACAATTGTAAATGCAATACCACCGACCCCTAATTCCGTATTCTCCTAAACCGAATCCGAGGTAGCTACGTGACCGTTTTATCTGCGGTTCGTTTTTCACGCGGCATCTGGTAAGGGACGGGTGTCTTCAGGGCCGGATTAACCACGAAGCAACAGTAGCAAATGCTACGGGCCCCGCGCAATGGGGTAAGCCGCTTGGACGTAAAAAACTAGTCAAGATACCAGGTGCTATATTTTACGAATTTTTACACAATACATGGTGTAAGGGACTGGTCTCCGCAAATCTTAAGGGTTTGCTTACACATTTAAACAATAAAAAAAACTTTTAACAAATTTTTTAAGTAGCGATGGGTCCTTAGGTAACCATATACAGGGTGTAAGCGACAGGTCTCATCAAACTTTAAAGGGTTTGCTCAGTAGACGAAACTGAACAACCTTTCACAAGATTTTCTTTCAGACAACGAAAAAAACATCGGTCTCTCCATACAAACTGTCCTATCAAGCTTATAATTTTGTATGAAGAGGCTGATAGTTTTTTCATTTCCTGAAAAAAAAATCTTGTGCAAGGTTGTTCAGTTTCGTCTACTGAGCAAGCGACAGGTCCCGCCAACTTTAAGTTTGCGGGACCTGTCGCTTACACCCTGTATATGTGATTACCTAAGGATCCATCGCTATTTACGGGCCCCGGGGTCAATTAAAAAAATTTGTTAAAAGTTTTTTTTTTTAATTTTTTGAAATGTATAAAAACGGGTGCCCTGTGACAGTATAGCCAGCGTGGGGCCCGTCCCCAAATCCGGCACTAGGTATCTTGGTATCTCTGCCGCCCGGGTCCCTGGGGAGCTTGTTACACCGCGCCGTAATTACTGAGACACCTATCTGCTTCAATTAGAAACTAAGAGTTATTTGCTTACCCGGACTTGTAAGCGACAGTGTGAATGGCGGTCTGTGGTTTACTAAGATTATGGTAAAGTGAGATTGTGGTAGCTTTGTTTTGTCTTACAAGATATAAATAATATAATAATAATATTTCCACAACTATCACACAACGCCATCTAGTCCCAAGCTAAGTAGAGCTTGTGTTATGGGTACCAGACAACTGATAAACATACTTATATATTTCTAAATACATACATATTATAGATAAATTACACCCAGACACAGAACAAATGATTTTGCTCATTACACAAACATTTGTCCTGGGTGGGAATCGAACCCACAACCTCCGGCATAGCAGTCAGGGTCACTAACCACTACACCAACAGGCCAGTCAAAATATGCAATATGCATAAATATGCATCTGTCGTTCATGAAATTGTTGCATTTCATGATATAGAACTTTGCCCACTGGCCACATCATGATGTATGGGCAAGACAAATTAATGAAACTTCGCGATCAACGGTATGAACAGCTAAACGCATTACTGGCTGAAAACAGGGGTTGTTTTCGACTTGCACCCAGCTGTTTGCTGGCGCCTAATATCAGCTATGACCTGCTGTAACCTGTATTGTACTTAGAGTCAGTGTGTCCAACTTGTGACCTTTTTAAATATTTTTGGGAAAACAATATAACATGCTGTAAAAACTTTAAGAACCCATTCAGTTACTGATTCTGAACAAATTGTATTCAGGGTTTCGCATAAATTTAAAATAATATTGCATAGTTCTTTCTTGATAAATGGGTCATCCAACACAAATAGATTTTTTTTTAATTTGAACCAGTAGGTTCTGAAATTAGCGCGTTCAAAGTCATCATAATCATATTACAGTCTGAACTTCAATTTCAAACTACTATCACAATAACAGAAACATACAAACCATCTTTTCTTATCCTTCGTTCCCAATTCCTGGGCGCACTCCATCAGCTCGATAAGGGGTTACAGAGCGGTATCAGTGTAAAATCTTGGGTTTCGAACAAGGGGTTCTTAAGTTATGGCCGCAAGTCGCCGACAGGGGTGCCCATTGCGTTGTCAACGGGTTCATTTGAGATATTCGGCTTCTTTTTGTTGGGTTTTGATAAGGAGTTCATAAATTAATTATTCTTTAAGTAGCATAATCAGCTTTATAATGTTCCCACTGCTGGGACTTAGACCTTCTCTCTTGGAGAGAGAAAGAGCCGCAGTCCACCGCACTAACCCAGTGCATTAGTGGATGCCACATGTGTTCGATTGGTTCTAGGACATGCCGTTTTCCTCACGATGTTTTTCTGTCACCGTTTTTGAGAGCAGTGGTGATGGAATAAAATACACAAAGTAATGCGACTGCCTGGCTTTGAACCCGCGGCCTCCATGTAGTAATTCTTTAACACACATAATTATCCTCTCGAATGCCGTAATTAGAGACACAATTAAAAAGCCATTGTGTCTCGCGTAGATCTGCGTTCCGGCAGTCAACGGGTTAAATTAATGTCAAGATCTGCGTTCCGGCATACAACGGGTTAAAAGTCCTTTGAAACAGTAAGAACAACCATTTTTTTATACCAACAAAGTTTATTTTAACATTACCACGGAAATCCTCTAAAACTCATTTTTTTATTTTACACATCATCCCATAAAAACAGACCCAGCAATTATTATTTGTCATACTTTACAAAACGGACCCGTAATACTTTATCTGCTGGATTAGTGTTGGACATTATAAACCCGGGCCCAGTCCGTTTGAGGACCAGCCATAAATCAGAGATGAACTTCGACCAGACCTTGAGTATTATGTTTATTTCATTCGGACGTATTAATCTCTGGGTATTAAGTGTTTTAATTAATGGTAAATTGATTTTGGAATATTGGGTTGTTTGTGTATTGTGGTTTAATATTTTATTTGGTTTCGTAATGGCGTCTTTGCGAGTTTTGTGGCGTATTGTAAATTTAGGAAAAAGATTCAAGTATATCGATTACTACAGTACCTACGTCTGTGACCAGTTTTTTCTGTTTTTAGGTTTGGATTCATCCAATGACTTGTCCCGCTGTAGGGCGAAGTAGCTCGAAGTAGGCTTGAGGTTGCTGAAGACGATCAATGGGTAGCTCGTCGTCCGGCCGTCCAGTTACTATCCGGAATGACCTCGAGTCATCGATGGCGCGTAGTGCTCCACGCGCCTCTCAAAGAGATGTCAGCAAAAGCGTTAGGGCCTAGCAGAGCCGAAGCCTACCGAGACTATGGGTTGACTTCCGATTGGGAAACTCAGAGTCCTGAACCTCAAGGCAAAGAAGGAACATAGGTGTGGTTTAAGTCAGTAAAAGTGTGACAAGCCCTCCCGCACCGCCCTAGAGCCAGAGGCGTCATTGGATGATATCCCACCATTAAAAAATAAAAAGTTTTCCCAATTAGTATTCTATTTCTGTATATTTATTGATAAAGTGGTTAGACAACAAATATTTACATATTGTTTCATATAATATATTCTTTTTTCGTTTGAACAGACCCTTCATAAAATAATTGAAGTTCACTAACAAATCAATGCATGACCCAGGGTCATTATTTCATTTCCCACACAGATGTCTGCAATCACCTCATTCCTACTATAAATTAACTAAGAACAAGGACAATTTGTCAGATAATCCCTGTCGATCGGGGATTATCCGGACAATTGGTGGTAAATGTGGTAATCCCACAACACTGCACCAATTTACTGGGTCCAGTATTTATTGGGGGTTGGTCACCCTACGTCGTTGGTTTTGAGGTTAACCAACACAAGTGGTGGAGCTTGGAAGGTATTTAGATTAGGTAGCCTTGTGAGGGGTTCGTGGAAATTAATTATAGTGAAAATATAAGTGGAAAGATCACTTACAAATGCATGTATTGTTAAAAATACTTCTAGCTGCTGTTAGCGGCTTCGCCCACGTGAAAGTAAAAAAATCTTCCAAGGGATCACAATCCGAGTGAAAAAAGAAAATTGTTTCAAAGAATCATAACTCCACGATAAAACCATATACGTAGTTGGTTTCTTGGTAATCCCTGCAGCTGTTTGAGTGTGAACAAGTAACAATCATACATACGCACGCTCACACACTTACGAACTTTCAGATTTGTAATAGTTGTTTGTACTTATAATACAAAATAGTTTATTGTGGCCATTAGTATTATCACATTACAAGTATTTGGAGCCTCCTTTTAAGCAAAATGCATAGCTTTAGTTGTAAAATAATAATGGTACAGCAAAAGCCTTTATTAATTTTATTTAAGTATGCTTCAGAAAACTTATAATGTAATAGCTATCAACTAGTATCCGTTGAAGTATTAATTTAAGAAAAAATAGACTTTTCACTTTGTGGTAAGTGCATAAAAGCTGCTTTTGAAAAGTTCTTCCACGGTGTAGTGACGATGTCAAAGGAACTAACTAATTTTGTTGGTTATTTTGTGATAAAACTTTCCTAAGGTAGTCGGTAGGACGTAAGCTTCATGCAGAATTTAAAATTATTTTAATTCTTAAATATTCTCTCTACTTTCCGTAAAAAAAATGCAAGCGACATATCAGTGATTTATTTAAACAGAAACCTCTGTTTGGTTGGGAAAATGTGCCCAAAAGTGCAACACTCAAAGTTGATTTTAAATTTTTCAACAATACCTTCATCGGTAGGTACAATAATAATATAGTTACATACCAACGCATTGCGCAAATTAAAAACCCCTATGTACGAAAATTCGTTCGTAAGCGTACATAAGCTTACGAACAAAAGAACGAATACAAGGGTCAAAATTGTTCTGCACACAACCTTATATTTTTTTATATCCCCTTATGATAAAATTCATGGATACGGGTGGACATGGGTTTAAAAATCATACTTACTAATACTGGTATTACTTACCAGTATAAGTACAGTACCCTAACACATACCACAAAAGTCCAGTAAGCACATTCAATTCACAAAGTGGTAAGTGGGGCCGTGTAATGACAGATTAGCGGCCCGGCCGGCCACCTGAGCTGGCCAAAATATGCAATAACTCAGGATCCCCTCTAATTCACCCGGATCGCGCCAATAAATTCATCACGGTGATTAGTGTAGTACTCAGGGAACGAAGTGGAGTGGGATCCTCTGTTGGCTGAGAGAAATGTACAGCACTGTTGGCTATAAGAGAGGTTATGCTGAATGTACAACTTGACTCAATTATTATTGTAGTAGGCAACCAGGAAAACGTTGTTCTGCAATATAAAATATTAGCTTTTGCCCGCGGTTTCACCCGCGTACATAAAATATAAGCCTATGTCACTCAGGAATAAAACAGCTTTCTATCAGTGAAAAAAAAAAAATAGCAATTGGACCAGTACTTTCAGAAAATTACTTCTACAAACAAAAAAATAAAAAAACCCATACTTTACCTCTTTACAATATTAGTGTTGATTGAAAAAAATGTGGGTTCGGATAGGAGTGTAAAAATAGTTAACGAAATTTTTTGATTTTTTTAAATAAATATAAACTTATAGCGCTTCACTGCGGTCCCACCTGACGGAAAGCAGAGATGCAATGTTCTGAAGCACCCTAAGATCTACTGGTGGAGAATGCCTAAGGAATTAAAGTCTGCATTTTTATTTTTTACTACAATCTATTTCTGTCTCTGTATTTCTTACTAGAGAGTGTAAAGTTTTGATTAATAAATTATTTATCTAGCTGAAAAAAAAGATAACAATTATTATTTACCTATTTTTTTCCGACTGTGCCGGATTCGCCGGATTCTATACTCCATTTGTTGTTATGTACTAAACTAAATGTAAAAAATCAAAAGGTCTCTATAAATGTTATCTAAAAATGTTTACATTTAGTTATTTATCAAAAACCGATGTTAGGTTATTAACTAAATAATCTTTGAATGAATTTTATATGTTTAAAAAAAAAAGACATATCAAGATTGTTTACGATTAGTTAAGTACCTTAACAAATGGAGTGTAGTCCAATTGCTATAGAGCAATATATTAATGCAACAAAAAGATTGGATGAGTAAAATAAAAATCAAGTTTGCTTAAAATCCAATTATATTAATAACAGTATCAAATTAACTATAATAAGGCCATAAGAACTAAAATAAAGTAAACTAAAACAAAGTAAACTTATATACAGTACAATATGATCTACAATATTAAGCTAATCCGTTTCTGAATTGCGCACTAAACAAAGAGATAACGCAATTGATTAATCGTAGAAGAAGAATTAATCAGGTCATCGCATCGGTCCACTTTGTAGGATGCCTTCCAACGCTTCGTCTTCCGGTACGCGGTCGCCACCCCAGAACCTTTCGGCCCCAAAGGCTATCTGTTAGTGGTAGCGTTGTTGTTGGTTGCGGGAATCCGATGGAAGCAAAGACGCACAGGATCGTTCGTTGTGGCGACGCCTGGTGGAGGCCTATGTCCAACAGTAGACGTCAATCGGCTGAAATAATGATGATGATGTGAAGAAGACTCATATTGAACCAGCATCACAACTACATTACCTAAAAGGTTAACAAAAGTGTACCTGTAGTTGGTTCCACATTTTTCCAATATGCTAAAAAGAATTATTCAACTTGCTTTCCACTGATTTTGAACAATGGCACGATCCCAAATCCATGTCGTCAGCAGTCTTCCTTTTCGGCTGAGGAATTAAGCTTCTGTATTTGTCAACTGCACCATAAGGCTGTCTTCCTGCTGCCACATTCTGTATGATGCTATATGTAGCAGGTTTAGGGATCTTGCTTGGTCTGTATGGCGAATTGTGAGTTCTGCACTGGCTCATATCTACACAAATCTCTGTGCCAGGCCTATCAATCGTAATCTCTACGTAATGCTTCCCAGTAGAATGTTTTGAACTTCCTTTTTCCTTTAATTTAAATTCTTTTTTAACTTGAAAACGTGTGGTCTTTGTTGTAACTTGTTTATCTGATATACATTTTAGTTCGCTAAGACTTATCCCACAGCAAGTCACATTAGAGTTCTTGGTAGACACCTTTGTAACGCATTCAGTGCATGGACAAACGGCTCGACGGGGATTTTCATTCGAAGAAACTTGATGACAGCTGTCATTATAATCATCGGAGTCATCGTAATTATCTGGATTTTCTTCGCAGTCATATTTAACTTCGTTGACTAGGCAAGATTCATCAGTATTTTGATCACTTCCTTCACAACATACCGGACAATCGTCGGTTTTTTGACTTTCGTCAAATTCTTCGAATTCTTTTCTTTCATCATTATCCAAACAATCATCCACATCTCCACTTTCATTGTCTTCCCTACATTCATCGGGATTTTCCAGTTTTTCAGGTTTAGTATACTCATCGTCTATACTACATTCGTTGGGTTTTTCATTTTCTTCAAAATTCTTGCAAAATACAGCTTTTTTGTATTTATTTATTTCTTTAAGTTTTTTGGTTACATCAAGCTCACTTTCATTAACTTCTGTACACTCATCGTGTCTTATACCTTCATCGACTTCTGTAAACTCATCGCGTTTTCTACATTCGTCACGATTTTTATAAACATCAGTTTGTTTTCGAATTTCTGATTTCCTGATTTGTTCGGTTTTTTTAATTTTTTCAATTGCCTTGTATTTGTCAGGTTGTCGCAGTTCAGCTGAAGAATGTTTCGTTTGTTTTGATTCATTGTTATTTCTATATTCGTCTCGCTTTTTGCGGTCTTCAAGTTTTTTACATTCTTCGAGTTTTTTACGTTCTTCGAGTTTTTTACATTCTTCGAGTTTTTTACATTCTTCGAGTTTTTTACGTTCTTCTTCTTTTTTACATTCCTCAAGTTTTTTACGTTCTTCTTCTTTCTTACATTCTTCAAGTTTCTTACGTTCTTCTTCTTTTTTACATTCTTCAAGTTTCTTACGTTTTTCTTCTTTTTTACATTCTTCAAGTTTCTTACGTTCTTCTTTTGATTGTTTGCGTTGGTCAAGTTTTCTAGAAGTTTTGGAGTCTCCAAGGTTTATACAATCTTTGGATTTTTCAGATTTCCTACAATCTTTGGATTGATCAGGTTTTCTACCATATTTAGGTGAGCAGCATTCATTGCTTTTTTTTAGTTTTTCGTGTTTTTTACATTCATCGTTATCCTGCCTTTTTTTACCTCTTGATATCATGTTTACTATTGATGGAAAGTAATGTCGCGACTTCGATCTGCTTTGTTTCGAGCTAAAGGTTTCGTGACTCGATAAGGCCAGAATTTGTGTAGGTTCGCAACATTCTTTGATAGATATTCCAGAAGGTTTTCTTAATGAAGATTTTCTCGAAACACAAAACATTTCAGGACATTCCATAGATCTGCCTGACTGGTTTATTGACGAAACTTTATTCGTTAGTTCTGACGAGGGACATTGGCCTACAAATTCCGTATTACTGAACACTGTTTTACGAACGACTCTCATATCGCCTGGAGACTCAAATAGTCCTCCACCGCCAGACGTCGAATTGCCCTCATGGCAAGTTATTTTTACGTCTCCTTTATCCTTTTTATCACTGTCTATAAAAAGGTAGACGTGACTGCTACAGTCTTTTTTTTTAGAACATAACACATAAAGTAATGCTGGTACACACCAGGCTACTTCAACAATTAATATTATAGTTAAAATCCATATCTTTTTGCATGATATATCACATGGAATGTTGATTTTTGGTTTCTTTTTTGGTTTACATGGTTTTTCGGGTTTGCATTTGTTCACGTATAAGTCTAAGGCAGTGTTGCAAAGGTCTCGAGTCCTGTTGACTAAAGTTAGAACACTTCCTAATGCAAGATACAAGTTCTCATCTTTTAAATGTGGCACCACTTCCTCTAGTAGCCACTTTTGGAATTTTTGGTCAAAAATTTCTTGTTCTTTAGGGTTACTGGTCTGAATACAACTTCTTGCTGCATTATAGTATTTAACAAGATTATTTGTTGTATCTGGAGTGTTCATCATGATCAAGGATGAATTTTTAAGAGGCACAAACAAAGTGCTCGATTTGTCATTCCAATTCACGTTCGGGATTGGTATGGATAAGCCTCTAGGAGTCTTTTCAAAATACGCTAAATGTTCACAAGGGTCTTTCATACTTCTCGTAGTTGAGTATAATTGAAGCGGGGCTACGTTTATTGTTATAGAATTGAGAGTCTGCTCATCAGGTTTGCGCCATCCTTCGCCATCGGTGTTTAAGTATCTTTTTATTTCATTGTAAAACTGGAATAATTTGATCACGTTGGCTTGTGAGATCGTACCTCCGTAGTAGTCCAGTTTCGCAACGGGTAGGACCCATACCTTAAGATAGCCTCCGATAGCATCAGATAGTGCTGTTGTCATAGTAGTGTCAGTTTCAGGGTCTTTAGCTTCCTTTTTGATGGCAACATAAGCGTCTCTGAAGTATCCTAGTAGAGCGTTGATATGCTCTTCATTGAAGGTGTTTACGAATATTGGTGGAGGCAGTAGGTTCTGGAAATACCTCCTAGCTTGCAATAGTCCTATTTCGGCCTTGGTCCATTGTTTCCTTGCGTTATCACTGGCAGAGAACAATACTGTGCCTACGTTTGGTGTATATTCTCTATCAATTGGCAGGCATTCGCACGTGAGTGTAAAAAATATTGCGCACGCGTAGATTAATATCATGTTTATAAATCGATTACAAAATATTACAAAATAAATTGTTATAAAATACACGCGACACCAAATGACAACTGTATTTCGCAATTTCGTAAGTGTACTTGACACTGACACTTACATTATTCTATTTTACTCATTCACTTCTAAAAGAGTTTTGTTACTTTATATGAAATTGAGGTTAGTGTCCACTACAGTGCCCTACTAAGCGCAAAAGCGGTATCTCAAAAAAAATCGTAAAGTTGATATTTATGCCATCGGATAGCTTTAAAAAATACGCATGTAATAAACTAAACCTTTTAGCGGTATCTTGTTTAAAACATACAATAATACCCTTAAGAAAGATTTTCCTATCTCAGTTTTACCTTAAATCAATAAGGGAATTAGACGTAACTTAAATTATAATTGTATAATTACTAAACGGTATTTCATGAAAAAGGTGTATCCACATACGTTTTGATATTTTAACTATTGTAGTAACAAATAGATTCTACGTAATAAGCAAAAAAGTCAATAAAGTAAAATAAAGATAATTTTACTAAAGTCCAATTATCTCAAAACTCACTTTATGTTAGATACCGCTTTTGCGCTTAGTTGGGCAGTATAGGTCAATTTACTAAAACTGAAATGATTATAACATAAAAAAAACTGGTCAAATGCGAGTTCAACTTGCGTACGAAGAGTTCTGGTCTATTGGGTGCTATTCCCTAAGAAAACAGCCTTGAGCGTAGCGCTGGCCGCAGCGACGAGTCGAGAACGCAGAACATTGAATAAACAATCAATTGTAAAGGTACATTAGGTTGTTAATCCAATGCACTGCGCTCTCGACTCGTCGCTGCGGCCAGCGCTGCGCTCAAGGCTGTTTTCTTAGAGAATAGCACCCGTTATCTATGTATAAAAATTTGGACGCTATATTGTAAATTAATTAATATCAAGCTAAAAACGCCAAACAATTACGTTTATTGGATGAGAGTCCTACTTAAATATTTATTTTATTTTGTTTTTGAGCATTTATTGTTATAGCGGCAACAGTAATACATCTGTGTAATATTCAAAGCCAAGTTGCAAATCTGCAATAGTTAACACTTGTAGAAAGCTTCAAATGTACGGGAATGACGTCGTCTTAATGCTCAGTCACGTGGTCTGAACAAAAGAATTGGCGACAAGGTCAACTCGAAGCGTTCGACGCAAGCGAAACGGTTGTAACTTGGCTAGAAGGGCTGTACTACTAGTTGATAGCTATTACGGTTCATGAGATACAACCTAGTGACAGACAGTCGGACAGTGGAGTTTTCGTATTGGGGTCTCGTTTTTATCCTCCCAGTACAGAACCCTGAAAATATGTCTTTAAAGTAAACAAATCCAACTTATTCACAAAATAAAATTCCGCGTTTTTGCGATCTCACTTCGGCAAAGTTTTCCATTTCCACACGTGTGATTTGTTCAATACATCACAGCATCCAGGTGTCTGCCCAATAAATCACAAGCACGGTAAGGGGTAAGAGGTAGGGGGGTAACGGGAGAGGGGGGACTACGAGACCGTCACGTTAAATTGTTTAATTAAAACCAGTATCAAATTAGGGGATTACACATATGTGGGGTACGGTGTCTTTAGAAGTTTGGGGGTAATGACATCGGTGCAGAATTGATTTGGGGACGGCTCTTGTTACAGATAGGTTTGTTAATTGTCTGCTAAAAATGCACAGCAATATTTGACATATAAGTAGAGGTACACAAAAGCTATGACTTTGGAAGTTAGACGGTAATAGATACTAATTTCTCATTGTGAGATAACTTTGTGCCCACAAATTAATTTAGGAAAATTAAGAAAGATGTGTGAAAGAAAGAAAGAAAAACAGTTTATTTACGCGAAAAAAATCACAATCTCAAAGCTAGTTATCAAACATAACATCAATTGATAGGAAAGATATGCGTCACATCCGCGCAAGACGGCCAAACGATCAGCATAAAGCTGCGGCCTCACGCATAATATATCAATATAACTTTTCATTAGCATACAATAGAAAATCTACACTAATATTTATTTATTTATTTATTTGGTCTACCAACAATTGTTTACACAACCACTTAAAACAAAAATACAATCGGTATAAAACTTTTACCAGTGCAACAATTACTTAAAGGTAGACACCACATGAGCTAAAAACAAATATTAGTGTAAGCTTATATATGTATATATACATGTAAAGTTGACAAACAAAACAAGGGCTAGTGTGAAAACTGTAGGTACTTACTTACTTAGATACCTAAATTAAATTATTACCTACTATTATTATTTTTAATTTTAATTTTAAGACAATTTTAATACTTAATCGTTAGATTATTAATAAAATTTGTAATATAATAAAGAGGTTTTGTTTTTTTCTTTGTAGGAGTTAATCTCTGAAAAAACTGGTCCGATTGCAAAAATTTTTTCACCGATAGAAAGCTGCTTTATTTCTGAGTGACAAAGGCTATATTTTATGTACGCGGGTGAAGCTGCGGGCTAGTAATAAATAAATAAAAACTGGCCAAGTACGAGTCACGCACCGAGGGTTCCGTATAAGTTGACTATTGAAACGAGTCTAGAAGATTTTTCCGATTTGCAAAAAAGTAATTATTTTGTGATGTAAGTAACTACAAAACATAATTATTTTATGACGTACCTTCTTTACGGACTTTTCAATGTATTATAATGACCTTGGTTTTACCAATTTACTTGTGCTATATGACCTTGCTTTTTGCCATTCAGGATTCTAAGTCAACGGGAATAGGAGTACTTCCTATACGTTTTACCCTAACTTTAGATTGTGTTAATTTAGTAGTTTGTGTTTTTTACTGCTGCTTGACGTAGGAGAACCGATTTCAGCTTCACACCTCCCCATGTTCCTGAAAAAAAGTCTTGACAGACAGACTACAAGGTGATCCTATAAAGGTTCAGTTTGCGCGCCTTACAGGAGATGTCAGCGAACCGTAAGGGCCCAGCAGGGTCAAAGCCTACTGGAGCTTGTTTCTAAAAGGAAAACTCGACCCTGGTATGAAAGGCAACGAAGGAAAAGGAGTGGGTTTTTAGTCAGTAAGAGTCTGACACGCCCTCCTGCTACACCTAAAGGCAGGGGATGTCATTGGATGATTTTCCCACCTAAAAAAAGGTACGAAACCCTAAATTAGTAGTAGTTGGTAGATTAGTGGGTACTAAGACGAAGTGGTTTTTTTTTTATCTGTTATAAACTAGTATTTGACTGCGATCTCGCCTGATGGTAAGCAGTGATGCAATCTTCAATGCGGTGATAAACTACAAACATTTTGACAGGTCTGTTGGTCTAGTGGTGAGTGACGCTGACTGCTAAACCGGAGGTCGTGGGTTCGATTCCCATCCAGGACAATGTCTGTGTGATGAGCACGATCATTTGTTCTGTGTCTGGGTGTGATTTATCTATAATATGTATGTATTTAGAAATATATAAGTATGTTTATCAGTTGTCTAGTACCCATAACACAAGCTCTGCTTAGCTTGGGACTAGTCGGCGCCGTGTGATAGTGGTGGAAAAAAAAATCGTTGATGGTGAGGCGCACTAGTTTATTAAGAGCCTATTCACTCTAGCCTTAAAGACACCTAAATTATAATCAGACGGGAAGACCGCAGCCGGAAAATTGTTCCAGTCCTTCGATGTATGCGGTATAAATGACGAGCTTAGTCCGGACCGTAGATGTTTCAACAACTTAAGGGTGGATAATCGCCGTGCGTCGGTTTGTCCGATGGTAGAAATGAGATGGCGGAATCAAGTCTTGCAAGTCTCCTAAGATGTAATGCCCACACAACACATGATTATGCCCACAATTACTAATCCCACTAATTACAAATTCGCGTGGCTCCTCGACCAACACATTCACATTATAATTAATAGTGAAATTAACATATTAAGGCTGATAGTTGAGGATGGCGTGACTCTTACACGCAGTGTCACTTTAATTAGTATTATTGTGACAAATGGTATCCTTGTTGAATGCGTAAAAAAAATCTAAATAGTTTTTTTTAAGTGGGTAATCATTAAATGTCCCTTCTCGCTTTTGGTGGGGCGAGAGGGCGTGTGAGACTTTTGCTGACAAAACTCATTCATGTTTCTTTATTTGCTCTTTGCGTTCTGGGGCCACGGTACCTCTTTCAAACGTTCCCGCAGTTCTAAATAGAGTTATGACTACTTTTAAGACGGTATGTCATGAGTTATGACAGTGTGGGATACTGAGGAATTTAGGACTATTGCTAAGGTGTTCGTGGCTCGCGTTCAGGCCATGGTTCGGAGTGAGGGTAGAGGGCAGTGGGGGCGCATCCCTACGCGAAGCAGTAACGCTAGCAATGGAGGCGGACGAACGCGTGAAGAAATGTATGTGCTCACGTCCCAGCCGCCGGGACCTCGACTCCGATTTTCAGTGACCGTATGCGAGGGCTTGCGGACAACGATCAATGGGTAGATTGCCGTCCGGACCAAGCCGGATGGGTCGACGGCGTGTAGTGTTCCATGTGCGTCTTGAAGAAAAGTCACCGTAGGGGGTCCAGCAGGGCCGAAGCCTATTGGGGCAAATGGTTAACTTTCGGAAGGGATACCCGTGGTCCTGGAACCTTAAAACTACACCTATTTCCCTTCTTAGCCCTTTACAAAGAGGAGAAACTTTAAACTTTATTTTTGTTAGGAATAATACAATTAGTATAGTCACCATCTTCAACTAACGCCTATTATAATAAACAAAGCCCCGTTAACATTTACATACGCGCTAATCCGACATAATAGTCGATTACGTATCGGTAATCAAAGAGTACGTCGGGCCGATAACCCTCCGCTGCTCTATGTAACGCTTACCATCCCTTAATGACGCGTGTAACGGAATATCCTTGTGGCTGTCGAGGGTTAGGGCACGTGTGCACTGGACGACGGATGTTGCGATTAAAAGTCGCACTTGCGATTGTGACATTTTCTGTTTATGAATTCAAATTTTTGAATTCTAAATCAGTATTATAATAATTATAAAGCTGAAGAGTTTGTTTTTTTGTTTGAAACGCAATTTAAAAAAAATACATTAATAAAATTAAAATTAAAAAAAAATCTTTTAGTGTTAGGCAGCCCATTTATTGACAAAAGCTATGGGTTATATAAATCAAGGTATGACCCACGGGAGTAACCAAAGTTGCGGATAAAACCATGGGGGACGGCTAGTAATTGTATAAAATTGCCATTTATCTGCTGCCTACATTTAGCTCTTCGCCAATTTTATCGAATTCTTAATTTTACACAAAACTTTAAAAACTTTAGATGTACACAGGCGATTTTAACCCACAATTGGCTTTTAAATGCGTTCAAAATAAATTTACCTACGTGAAATGTCATCTTTAATTAACTGACCAATGACAGTTACGCGTAGATCATACTTATTGTAAAGTTAAGCTCGGTACCTTTGCATAAATTATAATGATAAATTATATTTATTTTGCAAATAGGGTTTAAAAAAACACACGTCAATTATAGATAATGTATCCATTAAAAAAAAACTATAAAAGGTGTAAGGGACAGCCCTCCACAAACTCGGTTCCTGAAAAATTGTGGAAGGTAGTTCAGTTTCGTCTACTGAGCAAGCCCTTAAAGTTTGTGGAGGGCTGTCCCTTACACCTTGTAGATATAAAATTTCTTTGTTTTTGAAATCCACCGTTCATAAAAACCTATATCAAAAACATCCACAGCAGCCACACTATGAAATCCCATCAATATTTCGTGTCCACTCGAACGATACGAACGCCCCCTTACGGCCGTATCGTCGGTATCAATCAAACATTATCGCAGCGTTGTTTGGAGAGCCACCAATTAATACACGGCAGTGGAGGGTTGATAGTGGCTACAAACGATTCATGTTATGAGCCCATGTCGGCATTAAGTTGATTTTAATTATGTTTATTATAGACCTGACTAAAGCAGCGGGATGCGATTTTGTGGCAGGTTTGTAGATAGCTTTTTTTTTTGGTAGTGAATCAAAGTCAAAGTCAAAGTCAAAAGTTTTTTATTTCACATAGGCCTACATGGGCACTTATAAAACTTCAGAAGCTAGTGCACGGTTCGAAATTGGAATATTTATAGAATCATCATTATTCATCATGATAAGCAGTGGTGGCCGAGTGGTAATGGCCCCGACTTACGCGTTGTAGGTCGTGGGTTCGAACCCAGCCAGGTACATAACTTTGTGTAATTTATTTCGTCACCACTGATCTCAAAACGATTAAGGTTTAAGGAAAACATCTTGAGGAAACCGGCATGTCCTAGAACCAAAAATTCGAAGACATGTGACATTCATCCACCCACACTGGGCCCGCGTGGTAGATTACGGCCCATTCTCTCTCCTAGAGAGGAGACCTGCGTCCCAGCAGTGGGAACTTCAAAAAGGCTGATGATTATCATCATTCATCGTCATTACAGCCGAAAGACGTCCACTGTTGGACATAGGCCTACTTCAAGTGTCGCCATAATGACCGGTCCAGTGCGTCTAGTGTCCATCGGATTCGCGCGACTCTCACCAGGTCATCGGTCCACCTTATGGGAGACCTTCCAACGCTGCATCTTCCGGTCTCCGGAACTCCAGAACCTTTAGTCCCCACCGACCATCTGTTCTGCGATCAATGTGCCCTGTCCTGCTACTTAAATTTGGCAGTTCTTTGAGTATGTCGGTAAAATTGGGTTTCCTGTTGATATCTTCATTTTCGTTAAGCAAGGAAACTTCATTGCCTTTTGGGTGGTTTTAAGTCTTCTGATGAGGTGAAGCCCATTGTGACCGACAACATTTCGAAGTAATATGTATGTATGCATAGTTACATTGAACAGTTACGTCAAAATATATAGTTTTGTCGTAGGACTTCGAAGGAGATCCTTTGTGGAAGCCATAACCGGCCATCCTCATGGTTACGGCTTTGTTTCAGCAAACCACAGGGGCCCAACAGGGTCGAAGTCTACTGGGGCCATGGGTTAGCTTCTGAAAGGAGAACCCGGCCCTGGAATGAAAAGCAACGAAGGAACTAGGAGACTTATGACTTCAGCCTTTTTTACTCGTTTGTACATATTATTATTTTAAGTTTGTATATAATATACCTAGTGATTATTTATAAATTAGGAACTAGGAGTAGGTTTTAGTCAGTAAAAGTCTGACACACCCTCCCCGCCCCGGACAAAAACATTATTTCTTAAAAAAAATTCAGAACATGACATGAATAGTAAATATGTAAATTCTGATTTAGTCTGCAATGTCTAAAAAGTCAACCGACTTGGGAATTTTGTATAATATTTAATTATTTAAAAAATACTTATATTCGGTACTTTTTATAAGTGAATTCTTCTATTAGTGAACAATGATCAGTATCTCTTAATCAACCTTGATATTATTGAACTAGCGTTGACCACACCAGATTTTATTTTACCTTAATAATTACCCAAGTTGGTTAACTTATTATATAACGGCAAATAAATAATTATTATTATCTCCTTTATTTTTCTTATATTACATATTTTTTGATATTTTTAAATATTTTTCATATATATATAAAAAAAGGTTTATTATTATAACTTTATTATTATTATTATCTCCTTTATTTTTCATTTGAACATATTATTTTACATTTTTAAACATTTCTTAAAAAAATAATTAAAAAAAAAAACATTTAAAAATATAAAAAATAGTTGTCCGCCGGTGTCGGGAGCAGGGTCCAAGCTACCGGTGGTTAGGGCTCCAGAGACAGGAACCTCCTCACAATACGAGCCGTATCGAGGAGTACTGCCTTCTGTATCAGGCCCTTGATCCATCCGCGCAACGCCAGCTTCGACAGATGGTCGTCGAAGCTTTTGGCTATATGGCCATTGACGCTCACGACAATCGGCACAATGACAGCCGAGTCCACATTCCACAAGTCGACAACCTCGTGTGCTAAGTCGAGATATTTGATTTTTTTCTCTTTCTCAGCTTTCACGAGATTCTCGTCATGTGGGATGGTGACATCGACTAACATTGCGCGGCGCGCTAATCGGTCTATCACTACTATATCCGGCTTATTGGCTATAATAGTATTATTATTCCCATTTATTCATTAATATTACATATAAATTATATTTTTAAATATTTCAAAATAAAAAAAAACATTTAAAAATATAAAAAATAGTTGCCCACCGGTATCGGGAACAGGGCTCCAAGCTACCGGCGGTCAGGGCTCCAGAGAAAGGAACCTCCTGACTATACGAACCGTGTCCAGCAATGCTGCTTTCTGAATCAAGCCCTTGATCCAGCCGCCTAACGAGAGCCTCCTAAGATGTTGGTCGAGGCTCTTGGCTATTAAGCCATTGGCTGAAACAACTATCGGTACAATGACCGCTGAATCCACTTCCCACATGTCGACAACCTCGCGGGCCAAGTCGATATACTTAATTTGTTTATCTTTCTCGGCTTTCACGAGGTTCTCGTCATGCGGAACGGATATGTCAACAATCATTGCACGCCTCTCGCTTCGGTCCACCACCACTATATCAGGCTTATTGGCCACAATAGTCCTGTCAGTGATGATGGGCCGATCCCAGTACAAAGTGATATGACCATTATCAAGAACTGGGTCGGGCTCATACCTATAGTATGGCACTTCCGATTCCACAAGAGAGTATTTCAGAGCAAGTTGCTGATGGATAATCCTGGCTACAAGGTTGTGCCTATGCAAGTACTCTCCGTTAGCTAGACGAGAACAACCAGAGATAATGTGACGGATTGATTCTCCCGGACGGTGACATGCCCGACAGATGTCAACCGTGCCGTCCTTCACAATAAATCTCCGGTAGTTATTCGTCATGATAACTTCGTCCATAATTGCACAGACAAAACCTTCGGTTTCCCCAAAGAGGTCACCGAAACGCAGCCAGGCTACGGACGCCAATTGGTCTACATCGGGTCCGTGAAGGGCCCGGAAAAAGCGTCCGTGAAGCTCCTTGCTCTGCCATACTTCCCTGCGATCGTTAGTGTCAAGCACTATCGGTTTGCGCCAGTTCCCGTTAGCTAGCGAGAGCGGGGTGAGTCCCTTGTCCACTGCCACTACATCTCGATGCATACCCACGTCGGCAGCTAGGAAATATTCCCTGAGACTGTATACCTCGCGGTTGTGTAGGGTCTTAGCATTTAAGAAGCCACGACCCCCACACTTCCGCGGGATATACAGCCTCATCACCGACGATCGTGGGTGATGCATTCGGTATGCAGTCAGCAGTGTACGGACCCGCCTATCCAGGGCGTCAAGTTCTGTTTGAGTCCATTTGAGTACGCCGAAAGAGTACATCAATACCGGCATGACCCAACCGTTGAAGGCACGCATCTTGTTTCCGCCTGAAAGAAGGCTATTGAATACCTTTTTCAGGCGTCCAAAGAAACGCTCCCTCAACGATTGCTTCATGTTAGTGATACTGATGCCTAGAGCTTCCGACATACCCAAATACTTATAGGTTTCGGTTGGAGAGAGGGATCTCAGATTTATGGAATCCGTGAGTTGAGTGCTCACGGACTCCACAACCTCCCCTCGCTTTACATGCATGACTGCACATTTGTCCACACCAAACTCCATCCTGATGGCACTACTGAAGGTTTCAGTTACCTTCAGTAGCTCCATCAGTTGCAGATTGTTGGGGGCAAAGAGCTTTAAGTCATCCATGTAAAGGAGGTGAGATATAACCTGACCACCTCTTTTCAACCGATAGCCTAGACCTGAATTCTCCAGCAGTGTGCTTAGAGGATTCAAGGCTAGACAAAACCAAAGCGGACTCAAACTATCACCCTGGAATATACCTCGCTCGATCCTTACAGGCTCGCTATTCCTCTGGATATTTTGACATCCTGGATAGCGGAGGACTGTACTCCATTGCCTCATACACGACATCAGGAAGGTGCGTAGTGTTGTATCAATTTTATACAATTCCAGCACCCTCATGAGCCATGTATGAGGAACAGAGTCATAGGCCTTTCTATAGTCTATCCAACATGTCGACAGATCCTTTCGGGAACGTCGAACCTGCTGGCTAATAGTCATATCAATGAGGAGCAGCTCCTTAGTACCGCGGGACCCGTTCCCACATCCATTCTGAGAAGGCGACATGATCGAATTTTCATCAATATGACTATTAATTTTACTTCTCAGTATGGATGTAAGAACTTTATAGACCGTCGGCAAACACGTGATCGGTCTATAATTTTTAGGCTCCGCAGTACTACCTGATTTATGGAGCAGGTGGGTTATTCCTGTTGTTAGGAACTGGGGCAGCGACCCTGACTCTAAGGCAGACTGAAACTGATATGCCAAGCGAGCATGCGATCTTGTAAACCACTTAATCCAGAAATTATGCAGCCCGTCCGGCCCTGGAGATTTCCAGTTAGGTAACGGACGGACTGCACGAGCTACATCTTGGGGGCTGACGTCTATTGCCCCCATTTGTGGTATTGGATCGCACGCTCGCTCGACCTCCCGAGTCCAGTCACCCTCGGTGTGACTGACAGGCACCGACCAGATGCTACGCCAGAATGAACTCATGGCGTCATCATCCGGGAGGCGCGCGTCAGTCACACCTTGGTCCGGTCGCTCCCAAGCCCTATAAACCCACCTTTCATTACTCCGGAATGTGCGATTCTGGGTGTATCGCTCAACCCGCCGCTTATACCTGCGAATACGGTTTGCCCATGCACACACCTTCTGCTTCAGGAAGTCGATGCGCTCTGTGACTCGGGACATATAGTCTCGGGGGCTGATATCAGTCCCCGAAAATGCCCGTCTCACAAAGCGCATCACTCTTGGACGAGTGTTGCCCTCCCTGAAGCAGATTAGTTTGCCGATGAGTGCTCTAGCCCCACCGATACGACGCTCGATCCTGCACTGCCAGGCCGGCACAGCTGGTTTTGGTCGTGTAGCTACGTCACTGTTTGGGAATTTGACGTGAGCTACACGACATGCTGCTACGGCCGCGCAGTACATGATCGAGTGTGTATCAGTGAGATCTTCGCAGTCATCAAAATAATTTGACAACTGCGAATCCAGAGCAGCCACCAGCGCCCTATTCTTGTTACACATGGGCAACCGAGGTATGCGTGGCCTAAGTTCGGGAGGTATATTGCGATATTCCCGAATCGCACACTCCAAAGCACTCCTCAGTTCACTATTGTACTGGTTACTTACGTTAGTGACCGTGTCAGAACTCACCTCGTCTGTGTGGAAAGATATGTAGCTGGACGGTGGTACCACAGCTGGTACCACAGGCTGCGACGGAGGGGTAATGACACGGTCACTCATTTCCGTTCGGAGGCGATCAAGTACAGTATCATCCAACATATGATTACGCAGGATGACCCGCACCTGATCCGACAGTCGTTGGGCCGAAACGTTGACGGCTGGCTCAAGCACCTGAAACAAAGAGAGCATCCGAACACGGTACGCGGTCTGGTTATTTCCTCCCTCTGTAGCCCCATAGTATGAGCGCATGACGTTCTCGTTGATGGATTGCGTCCATCGCATGCGCTGCACACTTCCGCCGGGAGCTGGGACCCTATCAGAGGCCGGTGGGCCTCGAGGTCCTAAACAATCCGGCGGCCGGCGTCCTCCCCGACGACGCGTAGGTGGTGGTGTCGTCGGCGGCGAGTAGTACTCGTCGCTCGAGCTCGACGCAACTGCTACGGCCGGTCTCACAGCACTCACGATGGTGCTGGGTTCCGGCGGCGGCGAGGCGGAGCTGAGCGACGAGGCCGGAGGTGGTGAGCGTGCACGTCGAGCTGCGGCTCTGGTCAACATTCACTTTTCCTCGTCCAGATTTTTCGTTGTCATAAGTATGATATGTAGTATATTTTACGTGAACTCATTTTCGAGAGTTACACGTATTTCACAGTAATTATTATTATTATTATTACTTATTAGACAGACTTCTATATTTGAACTTTTAATTCTAATGCTTGTTTGCATGTGACATCGTGACATCATAATAGATTTGTCATTTATGTACCACTAATTAATACACGGTCGCGGAGGGTTGACAGTGGCTACGAACTACTGATTTTATGAGCCGATGTCGGCATGAAGTTGATTTTAATTGTGTCGTCTATGTTTATTATTAACTTGCATGAAGCTATCGATACGTCGATAAGTTGTGACGAAGCGCTTTCTTCTTCTTACTATAACAGATAATTAGGTATCTGGTTAAAGATATTGAAAATTAATATAGAAAGTAATCTTCTTCTTCCTGCCCTTGTCCCGTTTTATTTGGGGTCGGCGCAACAAGTTTTTATGTTTATTTATTTATTTAAACTTCATGTACAATATTCCACAATATTTCACAACTATCACACAGCGCCGTCTAGTCCCAACCTAAGCAGAGCTTGTGTTATGGGTACTAGACAACTGATAAACACACTTATATATTTCTAAATACATAAATATTATAGATAAATTACACCCAGACACAGAACAAATAATCGTGCTCATCACAGAAACATTTGTCCTGCGTGGGAATCGAACCCACGACCTCCGGCATAGCAGTCAGGGTCACTAACCACTAGACCAACAGGCCTGTCACAATAGTGGTACATAGGCGGACTTAATGCCACAAGGCATACTCTACCAGTCAACCTTTGGGTTAAAAAAGACAACACTGTGGTAGGTTTGTACAATAAACAAATACATAACAAATAGTTCTAATGGAAAAATATAAAATAAGTTATTTATAATAATAAAATACCAATAATATATTTTTTTCTTCCATTTCGTCTTGTCACTCGTCACGCTATCACTAACTCCCATTTCTTTCATATCACTTCTCACACAATGCATCCATCTTTTCTTTGGCCTCCCTCTCTCTGTCCATCCATCCACATGCAAATTCATAATTCTTTTAGCAACATGCTTTTCATCTCCATTCTTTACATGACCATACCAAGACAAATGATTTCCTTTCAACCTTTCAGTCACTGGCGCCACTTTCAAACTTCACCTAATATACTCATTTCTCACTTTATCCAATCTCGTCACACCACACATCCATCCTAGCATTCTCATCTCCGCTACATACAATCTTTTTTCATCCGTCTTTTTCACAGTAAAAAAAATAAGACGTGTGGCACTCGGGGCTGCCGCGGATAAGCTATTGCATAGCATTTTTATCAACTTATGCAATTATAATTATTTATTTATTTTATTTATGCAATTTTTTTTTCCTTTGTTTTTTTTTCTTTGATATTAATTGAAGTTACACTTTCACACATTGAATTGAATTTTGATTGATTGTTCACTCATTTGTTTTCTTATCGGTCACCACGCTCAAAAAACAAATTAGTGGGGGTGTTAGGTTATTTTATTTTTATGCAATAGCTTAATAAAGTAATATATTACATTAATACATAAACCCTGGGCTCCATAATTTAAAAAAAGCAGCTAGGCTAAAGTGGGAGTGGACTGGCCTCGTTACCCGAATGCAACCAGATTTATTAGGATGACGCCTAGGATGACGTCGAAGTCAATCGCGGCGAAGATGGTGTGATGATCTGATCATGTTCGCGGGGTAAACTTAGCCAGAGATCGCCCAATATAGAAAGATTTGGAAGAAGAACGAGACCCTTTGCCGGGTAGTGGGACTCAAAACGGGCCAAAAAACTATTTTGCAGGAAAACCAAGGTTAGAAACTTATGTAGCATATGCTTACCGAACGGATATATATTTGAGTCATATGATAACCCGAAGCTGCAGGGTTAGTTGAACTATAAATAACCACTGTAACAAAGCGATTATTTAAATAATGTGTTAATTATTGACCTGTGTACGTGACAATTCTTGTGGCTAATTGATACAAACACGTAGACACGTGTTGTGTCGTGACGTGAAACATCGTAAGCAATTAAAACAGAGCGCCGTAGGGGTGAAATAATTGTCATACCTACTCGTAATTGAGTGATGCTAGGAGGCAAATTTATGACATTTTATTGTTATCACGTAATATAATTCCAGTGATAGCTTCTTTTCAGTAATATTGTTGAACTTATATTTGACTAGTTCGGACGAAGTTGCGAGCACTTACATAAAATATAGCCTATGTCACTTAGGAAAAACTTTTAGCAATCGGACCAGTAGGTTCTTTCAGCAGACGAGCGGAAGTTCTCTCAAATCTCAGATCTAGTTCAATTTAATAGGTTATTATATCTTCTTTTTGTTCCTTCATCTAATCATTTCGCGGATAGAGATTTTTGTTAAATGAGGAATTTTATACTTCCAGAGATTAGATTAGATAGAGATACCTCCTACAAACAAAAAAAAACTTTACCTCTTTATTATATTAGTGTAGATTGAGTGATACTCCACAATTGAAAAAGAGTCACTATAAATTGTAACTTTTAATCCTACCGGATTTACATCAACATTGATGCAAAAAAAAACCTCTTAAAATACCATTTAGAGACTAGCTTTTACCAGCGGCTTCGCCCGCGTGAAAAAAGAAAAATATAACATGTTACATAATAATGAAATAGTATTATACTGATGAAAGAATTTTGAAAATAAGATCAGTAGTTCTTGAGTTTACTTATTACAAACAAAAGTGCAAATAGACTAGAATAGATAGATTACTTTAGATATAGAAATAGGTACAACAGATGTTTTCTATATTTTGTCCAGTTATTTTTATTTATTTATTTAACAATTCATGTACACACTTAACTTATATAAGAAAAGAAGACAGAAACAGAAACATAGGTACATAGGTGATGCTTATTTCTAACGAAATCTCTTCCAGCATACTTCTCTTTTTAATTTAGTAATTATCTGTATTATAAAATAATAGGTATATACAAACTTAAAATTATAATACAAACGATTAAAAAAGGCTGAAAAACGGGGAAAACTCACAGGGCATCAAAAAATTCGTCCACATCGATGTCCATAGATATAAGAAAGGTTTTTAAAGGTTTTTTACGTTTTTTATATTTCTATGTCAATGGGAAAAGTGCCCAGAACGCTGGCATTGCATCGCATTGCCACGCTGGATGGCAATGCTAGTCTAGTTATGGAATCAAAAATATAATGAATCAGTAATTTTATTTTGGTTTTGATTTTTGCAAAAATATTTGATACAGCCTTGATAAACAGTTAAGTTTAAAATCACATTGCACATGACAGAATGTATTTTTGACTATTCAAATTAGATCAGTAACTTATGAAAGCTATAAATTAATATTCTATTACATTTTTGGGTCATAAAAGTCATGTTTATTGAGCCAACAATTAATAGGCGGTAAGAAAGGGTTGACTTGATGGCTGCTACAAATGACTGACAGTAAAGACGAATATAAAATTATTTAATAGTCTTGTATGTGGGAATTGTGTTCATTTCTGGCCGTATTACTTGGGATACACACTTGTCTCATTAATATTTTACTATCTCTTTAGATTTTTGATGACATATCAAATTCATGTTTATTACATTTCTCTCATTAAGCCATAATGCCATATGCGAAGTGGCGTATTCTTTATCAAACTTTTATGTCATTTAAAATTCAGATATAATCTGTGGGTATAATGTTCGTTTGTATGGAATTATTATGTACTTTCTTTTTTATTTATTTTTCGGAGGCAGTGGTGGCCCAGTGGCAATTGCTCCCTCTTACAAGTTTTAGGTCGTGGGTTCAAATTCAGCCAGGTGGATTACTTTGTGTAATTTATTTCATCACCATTGGTGTCAAAACGATAAAGGAAAACATCGTTAGGAAACCAGCATGTAATAGAACTAAATATTCGAAGATATTTGACATCCACCAACCTGCGCTGGTCCGGCGTGGTGGATTACGGTTCATTCCTTCTCCTAGATAGAAGGCCTGAGTTCCAGTAGTAGGAGCGTTAAAATATTGCTGATGCTTATGATTTAAGTAAACAAGACAACATGAAACGAAATAACATGTTAAAATGACACACTAAACCCAGACCCGGACCATTTTGTAAATTTGAATAAGTAATAGATATTTTGTGAAAAACTATTCGCTTTTTCTACAAACTATTCTAGAATAGAATAGAATAGAATAAACTTTATTGTACACCAAAATAGTAACAATTTCACAGAAACTTAAACCTATGTGCACAGCGGCGGTCTTATCGCTGAAAGCGATGTCTTCCAGACAACCTTGGGATGGAATATAAGAACTTAAACTAAATAAGGGGGTAGTCTGCGGTGTGCTTCAAGCAATATAAATCAAGGGACAAATTAATTAAGGGGGGGGGGAAACCCCCCCCTTAATTATACACTTATTATGTACTTGTATATATATATATATATATCATGTGTTACAATTAAGTGGAAGCGAAAAAGAAAAGATTAGAATAAAGATTAGTGATGGAAGAAATTAAATTTGGCAGTATCACAGTAATATTAGAGAGAAAGGTAATGTTCTTTGACAAGGTATTTAAAAGAACCTAGCGACTGGGCTTGTTTTCTTTTTTTTCTTTCTTCTATCTCATAGTAGAATTATATTAATATTTTACTCGTATCTCATAGTAGAACCTCTTAATTATTTTCGAAATAGAAGCTATCTCAATATGAAATGAACACAGAGCCACTAGAAACATGACAGGTAATTATTTTTACCGCTACCCTTAATTAGGGGTAGCTCTCTGTGAGTTATAGTGAAGGCACTTGGATTTATCGCCGTACGCCTGTGCCCAATGAGCGCCTATGATTAGTTAGAGTGTGTGAATGTAGGGGGAATGGAAGAGGCTGTCTGACTGAGCGTAGTTCCTGTGATTGTAATTTTCGGTAAGGTTAGAATAGTTTTAGGTTTTATTAGCATTGAAAACATGTAAGTATGATCTGTAAACTCTGTTACAGATGCCCTTCAAGAAGGATGATAAATCGATATAAACCAGGAACAAAATAGGTCCCAGTATTGAACCTTGAAGTGCACCTAAATGAACTGGGAGTCTGGAATACTTAACCCACATCCGGAATACATATGAAACAATTACTTTTTTAAATTAGAGCTTCATTTTGGAGGCCGTAATGACATAGTTTTCGCAAAAGCTTTTCGTGTTGTACGTGATCAAAAGCTTTGGCGAGATCACAGAAAATTCTTAATGTGTAACTCTTTGTTGCATGCAACGTAATTGTACTACATTATATTCATGATGTTGTATTGTACTTCCAAAGATCGAAGACTCTTCCAGTCGAATAACATCTGAGATTTCTGACAGATTATCCGTCGGCCGGTCTGTTTTCGCGCGTAAAAAGCTCTTCGTGTAATGGCATGATGTTAATATTGTATGCTGAACGATAACGGCTGAACTATATTCTATTTATATGTCCTAATGTCTGTCAAAGTATGGGTAGAATGATTAAAAGATTTTGATATTTTATTCGTGCACATTTTACAACTCACTTTTTTTATTATGATTATTTTTACTGTGCTTTTATTTACAATGTTCACTGTTCTACACTGCTCTTAAATAATATCTATTAATACTGTGAAAATATTGGTAACATAAACCACTTTTCTTAAAGGAACCGATCAATTTGGAACCGTGCACTAGCTTCTAGGCTTATGTCATAGACCTACATGGGCAATTGTAAAACGTGCGAAATAATTATAGCACGTATCGTGAAATAATAGTACATTCTGATACAAGTGCAGAAAGTTTGTCATTGCAACAGAGGCGGAATTCTGAAATGAATTCTAAATATGTTGTAGGTCTTGCACTTGTATCAAACGACGTTTTAAAATACACTTCGAAGAAATACTCTCTGAAAATTACGACGCATTTTTGTTCATTTTGCACGGAAGAAAATTTTCCAAATTTGCTATACATTTTAGTTTTGATTGAAAACTCAAAGGGTATGACGCCGCACCGCAGGATTCAAGCGAATTTTTTTTTAAAACACTAGGTTGATAAACATGGCAAGTTGACCCTAATCGTAGTTTGAAAAGAGCCAGTTTTCAAGTAGATGTATCCAAAAAAGGTACTTTGGGGGTACGATATACGAAGATGGTTGACTTATTATTCAAGTATCTAAGTAAATCTAAATACATTTTATAAAATAATTAGCTACCAGTAATTAACTTAGCTCGACAATTAGTCAACAGCTGGGGTTAAAGAAAATGCTTGCTTAAAATAGTTTAAAAAAATTGATCAATAAGTAAAAAGAACTTTGGAGGTGCTGGGATTTGAACCCAGGACTTTCAGCATGCGAAGCAGACACTCTACCACTGAGTTACACCCCCGATGAATATGACTGAAATATTAACCGTTCTGTTTCATTCAATCTTTCTAATCTGTTCTAAAAATTATGTAAGTAAATGTTGAGGACGATATAGTACAAAGAATTGCCAGACTTAAGTGGTAATAGGGCAGGGCACATTGCTCGCAGAACAGATAGTCTTTGGGGCCGAATGGTTCTGGAGTGCCGACCGCGTAACAGAAGACGCAGCGTTAGAAGGCCAACAAGGTGGACCGGTGACCTGATGAAGGTTGCAGGAAACCGATGGATGCGAAACGCACAGGATCCTTCATTGTGGCGACAATTGGGAGAGGATCTATGCAGGTACTACTTTACTAATAATACATGTAGTTTATCTGAAATAGGGTATTGTCCAGGGCCAATAAATTACATTTTATTTAGTCCGTATTTTAGATAAAAAAAAATATTGGACACGTATTTTTACTTTTTTCGGTTAAACCAAAAATAACAAAGAAATAGCCTATTAAAATTACCTGTGACGTCACCTCGTGCGAAAAAATGCAGCTCGGCTTGACGTTACACGTAATTTTAATGGGCTATATCTTTGTCATTTTTGGTTTAATTTACAAATAAAAAAATAAATGTCCCTTATTTTTGAATAATCTAAAAGACGGACTAATTACATTTTTTACGGCAACTAACCTATTACAAGAATGAAATTGGAGCCAATAAAATGTATTTAGTTTACTGATGAATTAAATATTTGCTAGTATTTTTTCTGAAGGCGCAAGGCAATTGAGTATAAACGAACCATTAGATGACTCAATAATAATTTTTATGTTAGTTTATTCTTTTTAGGGTTCCGTACCCAAAAGGTAAATACGGGACCCTATTATTAAGACTTCGCGGTCTGTCCGTCCGTCTGTATGTCTGTCCTCACTAGGCTTTATCTGAAGAACCGCGGTAGCTATATAGTTGAAATTTTCACAAATTAAGTAGGTATGTACTTTTGTTGTCGCTATAACAACAAATACTTGGTTAAGTCCAATCTTCAAAGCCTTGAGCACAGGCGGGTAGCCAGCTTTTCGGTGTTTTACAGGTTGCATTTTGGAGAGTGTGCGCAGGAATTGCATGACTTGATTCCGTCATCTCATTTCTACCATCGGACAAACCGACGTACGGCGAGTATCCACCCTTACGTTGTTGAAACCTCTACGGTCCGGACTAAGCGTTTCGCCTCGTCATTTATACCGCGTACATCGAAAGACTGGAACAATTTTCCTGCTGCGGTCTTCCCGTCCGATTATAATTTAGGTGTCTTCAAGGCTAGAGTGAATAGGTTCTTAATAAACTAGTGCGCCTCACCATCAACGATTGCATCACTGCTTACCATCAGGTGGGACCGGAGTAAAGCACTAGTTTATAACAGATATAGAAAAAAAATACTAAAAACAAAATAAAATAAATATTTCAGGGGGGTCCCATACAACAAACGCGATCTTTTGCCGATTTTTTCTAATGACGGTACAGAATCCTACGTGCGCGAGCCCAACTCGCACTTGGCCAGTTTTTGATCTAGTTGATATTGTTTGTATGTATGAGGTCTGAGAAAACCACGCAAAATAAAACTCAAAGCTTGAACAACGTACGTAACAGTTGCTCTAAAAGAATGGTTTTAGTTGATGCAAATTAGACCATTAGTTTAAACACACGTTGCAGTAATATGTTTACTCCTGTTTTACCAATAATGGGTATATCTTTTGAACAGTGCTGGCCCAATGGTAACGGAACCGACTTACGACTAACGTCATGGATTCAAATCCATTCAGGTAATTTATTTCATCACCACTGCTTTCAAAACGGTAAAGGTATGGTAAACTGGTATGTCCTAAAAGTTTGAAGACATGTGACCTCCATCAAATCGCACTGGGCCTGTGTAGTGGATTACGGCCTATTCCCTCACCTAGAGAGGAGGTCTGCGTCTCAGCTGTGGGAAAGTTTAAAGGCTGATTATGCTTATCATGTACCTTCAAAGACACTTTCGCCTGACCACCGCTAAGTTCATATTTTTACTTGCATTCTTCTTGGTTTGGTTTGGCGCCGCGCCGCAGGATTTTTTAAGTGATCAGGCAGGAATCACCGTGATGGTACATCTTTTATCGTTTTAATCAGTTAGAATAGGCTACAGGAATAGCTACCATAAAATGCCATCGACAAAATATTTCTACACACCATAACCTATATGTTCAATAACCACAGTCTATTTCTATGACTTCGCGGAAAACCCATGGGGTGTGGGGACAAATTGTGCATCCCCTGGGGAAATCTACGGTTATTAGCTGTCAATCATAACGGTGGCGCCCCCTAGCGGTAATGCACAAACGACGTGCTGAGATTCCCTTTGAACGACATTTTTTTATTTATGTTTGAGTTGGTGGATTTTTAAAGGTATTTTTGTGGTTTGTAATCTTGAATTTGTAAAAGTGGTGTTGGTATTTATTTTGATGTATTTTTCCAACTTCTTTTAAGTCCCAATTACGCGCGTTATTTGGCTCAAAAATTTCAATTTTTTTTTTTTTTTAACTTAAGCATGTGGTTTACCGTAAAACGCTGCATCTTTGCCTGAGTTTTGAAGTAATATGTAAATATTTAGAAACATTACGACACATTTTGCTCTTTGCCTAGTTAGGAATAAAGCTTAGTTTAATGGGCATCTATAGTGTACTTAAAATATAGTTCAATTTATTTCATTTTATAAGTATAATCAATTTAATTAATAGACAAAGTCGCGCCAAAAAACTGCAACATTGCCTGCATGAATTTGGACAGTCTAAACAACATAAATACATAATTCTTGAACATGAAGTTAAACTTTATGACTAACACTTAGGGATGAGAATCCTAAAGCTGTCACTTTTTGCTTATAATGCTGGATACAATGCTAGGCAATGTTGCATTCGACTTTGCTTGTAGTTTCATACATTATTTTAAATAACATAGGGTTGTCATGAACACAATGCAATAAAAAAATATCATTTTTACATAATATTTATTAAGAAATCAAAATGCTTAACATCTTATCGACATCCAATATTTGTTTCGCATGGTTATAAAAAAATTCAACAAAATAGTTTTTTTTTTTTTGACATAAATAAAACTCAAAATGATCCCTATTAACATTGGCAGTTTTAAACCAAATAATTAAAATAATCAAATACCAGATACAAAAAGCAATTGGTACACATTTAATATTTTCGCACATACGGCTTTTATATTCTTGATAATTATTCAGTAAGTAGCTACTTATAAAAATAATCAATGTTACCTATAGGTAGATATATATTTAATAAAAAAAAAATAATAATTTACCAATATTTTTGGTGTGTCACGCCATACAACACAGCGATTACCGATATTTTAAATTTAAAGAACGAATGGGGAAGTTAGGTACTCAAAACTAAGTATTCTATCGTTTATATCGTTACTAGCTTTTGCCCGCGCGGCTTCGCTCTCGCTCTTCCCTACTCCACCCTACCCTACATTACTCTACTTTACACTACTCTATCCTACCCTACACTACTCTACCCTACCAAACCTCACATGAACCATCTACTAAATAGTCCGAACAAAGCTTAAGCATTTGGTATGATCAGGTGAGCCCGTTTTTAAGTTATAAAATTACAACGAAAAGTTGCATTGATTTTTATATATATAGATTATAGTTTATGAAAATCTAAATCGGTCGAAGTGTTTAGAAGTTACACTAAATAAGAATTATGATCAAAAATACAAATTCGTACATAAACACTCAAAACATTAGGTAGGTAGGGTAGGTACGTAATTATGTATTCCACGTTGTGACAACCCTAGGTCAGGCAAAGTTATGTTCACTAGTAGGAGTTCAGTGTCATAACTTTGCCTAAACATTAATAACTATTTTATTTTTAACAATTAACACTTAAAAAGTATTTAGAATTATAGAACAACTTACGAATAACATATCAACATTAACAGTTTACTAAAATTAATAATAATTTTGGACTTACGGTAAAAGTTTGTCGCGTAACGTCGAAGCCGGCCAGTAGTCATCGCGTTTGACAGATCAGTATTGCGGGGTTTGAATGAAAATAAAAATGGCGACCAGTTTTTCGAGTTGCCAAATAAGGATTTAAATAACTACCAATAATCAGATGTTGCTACATGAAATATTTTAAAAGATATTTGCAAGTTTTTTAAATAGGCAAAATTGGGTACGAGAGGTAATGTTGCAGCGTTTTACGGTACTAATAATATTTGGAAATATATTATCTTTATTTTATTTAAATAATAAAATACTATTTATTTAGACAAGAATATTTCCTAACGTAAGTTGATAGTAATTATGTTAGTTTAAACTCAGTTCACATATCAAAACTACCTTTATTAGTATACCGCGATTCATGTCTTCGGTTCACATAGCTAAATTCATTTTTCTTTCTTTATTGTTAGTTACACTTAAAGCATATAAATACAAATGCAAAAGATAGCTATTATCTACGCAAAGGCGAGTTTAATCCGGAATTTGGATTCTCTTACAGTAGAGCACTGGGGTACTTCCCTGAAGGTCTACTGTAAAAATTTAACATAAGACTTTAAACATTTTTTGTTTTAGGTGGGAAAATCATCCAATGACAATCCCTTCTATTGGGTGGAGCGGGAGATAAGAGTCAGACTCTTACTGACTAAAAACCCACTCATGTTCCTTCGTTGCCTTTCATACCAGGACCGAGTTTTCCTTTCAGAAACAAACATTTGGCCCCAGTAGGGTCCGACCATGCTGGGTACGGTTTGCTGACATCTCCTTGGAGCTACAAAAAGAATTTAAATTACTTAAATAAACTTTCTTCACATTATTTTGCAGATTGCAAACCTATGTAAAAATACCTCAGTCTGTCATAGGAGTAAAAGCAAGTTTTGCTTACTCACTATAGTATTAGAAAATCGAACAATAGGCAAAAAGAACTTGGAGATGCTGGGGTTCGAACCCAGGACCTTCAGCGTTAGAAGCAGACACTCTACCATTGAGTTACACCCCCGATAGACTGATGTAGTTTATAGCGCGCTCCCTACAAAAGATCCGAGCTAACTATTAGTAATAGCACCAGGAATCTTACTATGACGTGTTAAAATGTTAGGCGTGCTAACGAGCAGGCTTGCGGACGGCTAGCAATGGGTAGCTGGCTGTCCGACCGTCCAGTAACTGTCCGGGCCGAGCCCATGTCGTCGATGGCACGCGCGTCTCAAGGAGTTGTCAGCAGCAGCAGGGGCCCAGCCGGGTCGAAGCCTACTGGGGCCAGGGTTATCCGAAAGGGAAGCTCGGCCCCGGTACGAAAAGCAGAAAAGAACAGGGTGGGTTTTTTAGTCAGTAAGAGTCTGACACCATCTCCAGCTCCGCACAAGAGCAGGGGGATGTAATTTGGATGATTTTTATACACCAAAAAAACCTATGTATAGAATAGTTCTGTTGTACGCTGTAAATAATAAGTAAACAAATTAATTGCTTAATTAAATGTTTCGACAAGAATGATTAGATTCCATTTATAGGTTGCCATATTATAATATAAAGCACTAGCTTTTGCCGGCAGCTTATTTCACTTAGGAATAAAGCCGCTTTCTATCGAGAAAAAAAAATTAGCAATCGGACCAGTACGTCCAGAGACTACCTCCTACAAAAAAAAAAAAAAACTTTACTTTTTTATTAGATATATTAGTGTAGATGGAAAATATACGACTGATTAAAAACATTCCACCCATTCATTGAAATAAGATTAGCACCAACATAAAAATATGTTCCCTCGAACGCAGCGAGTGAAAACTTTGCTCGACTCAGGAAATGAATCTGCGACTCAATTTCCACAGGCTCGGTAATCCGCTCGGAAATCTAACGCGACTATATCGCACCTTTTGCCTTTTTGTTATTTTATACCTACCAGGCGATGGTTTTTTTTTTTAATCAGGCACGAGTATGGATGGACTTGGCATTCTGAAGATGTTATCTTTGAACGGTTTAATTAAGTTTCACTCCTGTGTTATGCACTATAAAAGTTGAAATGAATAACAGTCATTGACCCTCTTACATTTATTAACATTCTTAATTTCAAAAATGGAATTAAAGACAATAAAGCTGTTTGGAATCGACGTCTATCGTGACCCTTTACCTTTTCTGAAAAACAGTTCATTGATGGTATTTCGGGTACCTTCGATGTATTGGAGATATTATGAAAAGGTCAATGTACTTTATTTTAAGTTCATCTGGCGCCTCTTATTATAGTACTCCGTTCGTCCTGTATGGACCGAACCCGTATCGTCAACAGCGCGTAGTGTTTCACGTGCGCCGTGAACTTATAGACCCCTAGGTTGTAGGTATTATAGGAAACACAGACCCCGGCGGGGTTTTTTTTAGATTAGCATGTGTATGGAAAAATCTTATCTTTGAATGATTTTAATTAAGCTTTGCTTCTGTGTTATGATGCACTATAAAGGATGGAATAGATTGTTTATGTTTTCAAGTGAGTGACCATGGGCGTACCCAGCTTTTGGGCCAGGGGAGGCAAATCAATCAGGGGGGGAGGGGCGATTTTTTATAAGCATTTAGTCAAATAAATAAACGTAAATTAAAATAAGTTTTTTTTTATACAATTACAGAATTAATTAAACATTATCTTTTTTAAATGCAACTTTCGAGGGTCTTCAGCAAAACGGTTTTTGACGTCTTCCGTGAAAGAATCTCCCATAGCGTCAACAAATTTTCTATTCCCACTGAGCATATAAACCCATTAAATAGTACATGATTTTTAAAAGTTGTATATTGTATTGCAAATGGCAAAAATATCGACAAAAGAAGATGGTTAGTAGGGCTCTAAAAAAAATCCACGGGGGGGCAGCTGCCCTCCCTTGCCGTCCCCTGGCTACGCCCATGTGAGTGACATTACTAGTTCATCTCTCGTGTGGACACAAAGACCTAGACACCGACTACCAGCCACCATGAGGACGACGAGCAATGTATAGATCGCCGTCCGGACTGAGCCTAAAGCGTTGACGACGGCACACTGTACCACGCGCGCCTCAAAGAGATAATATCAGCAATACCGTAGGGGCTACTAACCTCATAAATTAGGCCAGAGTTGACTACTGAAAAGGTTTCCCGTGGTTTCGCTCTAGAGCAGGAGAAGTCATTAGATGATTTTCCATCTCAAAAACCAATACATTAAATCAGTCATGACTGCCTGCCTGGAAAAAGAACTTGACAGTTTGAAAGCGTTATTTTCGAATTGTTTGCTCCTGCACTTTATAGGTTGGAATGGATCGTTTATGTCAAATGAATATAAAACAAACTTTGACAGGAATTTTCACGATAAATAAAAATTATTGCAATTGAGTGCTCACATTGATTATTGAATTGTAATTTGAAAAAAAAAAATGCAATCGGAATCGAAAGTGCAAAATCAATTGAAATTCTTTCCATTCGGAATCGGAATATAACCTCCGTAACATATCTGCTTGTCTGTATACATAATTATAGTATTTATAGGACATAGGTACATTTCCATATAACATGGGAGTTTACCATATATTGCCGTGAGCGATGCGTTTTACAAATGTCATCTTATGGCTTGTAAACATGGCGTAACTGTCATTGTTTAGTAGTAATGCACATATATTATGTTGTTATTTACCGCTTTTAGTTCGCACCTTGTAACAAAACATGTGATGGCAACATGGATGTAGAGAATCACTTACGTGGGTGGTCTGAGAAGTTTCCGATCTCAATGTGAAGATAGCGAAACTTGTCAATCAAATTTAGTGAATGTGCATCGTGCATCTTTTGACTGTTACCACAAATGTCAATCTACAATTGCCATAACGGGTCTTGAGCGCTCGGCGTCAGAGTGGGGATCGCTTTGCGCATTTCATACATTGGCGACCCAATCGTCTTCATTGTTAGATACATGCAGCAACGCAGGGAACGAATCAAGAGTGACGTCTATGACGCGATGGCGCGGCGAGCCAATCACAAACACTCCCCGCCCCCGCGTCTCACTTCTGCGCAACCGCTCAAGATCAGTGACGGCAATTGTACATGCAAAGTTCGCTAGAGCAACGCACACATAGACACCGCTCACGGACACGATATCTCGGAGCGTCTCGGACCACTCGTCGAACAGTTTCGGCTCAAACGCTCATTAGTGTGCGTCCACCGAGCGCAGGTATAAAAACCGGCCAAGTGCGAGTCAGATTCGCCCATGAAGGGTTCCGTAGCAGCAAGTAACATAATATAAAAGTTCTTGTAATGAGTTGTAACTTTGATCGATGTTTTAATAATTTATAATAGTGTATTTTTTTCGATTTATGACGCATTAAAAAAAACTATTACTAGATTTTGTTCAAACCAATTTTCGTTGGTAGTTTTTATAGTAATGTACATCCATATATTTTTTTTAGTTTCATCATTCTCTTATTTTAGAAGTTAGAGGGGGCGCACACATTTTACCACTTTGGAAGTGTCTCTCGCGCAAACTATTCAGTTTAGAAAAAAATGATATTAGAAACCTCAGTATCATTTTTGAAGACCTATCCATAGATACCCCACACGCATGGGTGTGATGAAAAAAAAATTTTTGAGTTTTAGTTCTATGTATGGGGACCTCCAAAATTTATTGCTTTTTTTCTATTTTTGTGTGAAAATCTTAATGCGGTTCACAGAATACATCTACTTACAAAGTTTCAACAGTATAGCTCTTATAGTTTAGGAAAAGAGTGGCTGTGACATACGGACGGACGGACAGACAGACAGACAGACATGACGAATCTATAAGGGTTCCGTTTTTTGCCATTTGGCTACGGAACCCTAAAAAGTGAAGTACATACATGAGATTGTCTTCTGTACCTATTTATTTTGTGCTGTTACTCACCAAAGTTATTACACCAAAGTTAAGACAGTTATTTGAATAAGTTGATGTAAGATGCAGAAAAATAAAATCGTTTTTCACCAAGACATCGCGCCCTTTCACACCTCAGTGGTTGCCACGGCAAAAGTCTTTGAATTATGGTTTGAACAGCATGATATCAAGCCTTACTCACCAGATCTAGACATAAGCGTCTTCTTTATCTTTCCTCATCTAATAATTACCGTTGCAAAATAGAGACTTTCATCAAATGCAGAGACAAACTTCGTGAATATATATTTTGCAGAGAAAAGCTACTATTTTACGGGTTAGAGAGATGGAGGCATCGCTGAGAGTGTGTAGAGTTATAAAGAGACAATGTAAAAAACTGGCCAATTGTTCAAACCAATTTTCGTTGGCAGTTTGCATTCTAATGTACCTACATCATATATTTTTTTTAGTTTTATCATTCTCTTATTTCAGAAGTTACAGGGGGGGGGAGGACATATTTTACCAATTTAGAAGTGTCTCTCGCATAAACTATTCAAGTTAGAAAAAACCGGTCAAGTGCGAGTCAGACTCGCCCATGAAGGGTTCCGTAGCAGCAAGTAACATAATATAAAAGTTCTTGTAATGTGTTGTAACTTTGATCGATGTTTTAATAATACTGTATTTTTTTCGATTTATGACGCATTAAAAAAAAAACTACTCACTTTTCGATTTCGTTCAAACCAATTTTCGTTGGTAGTTTTTATAGTAATGTACATCATATATTTTTTTTAGTTTTATCATTCTCTTATTTTAGAAGTTAGAGGGGGGGGGACACACACATTTTACCACTTTGGAAGTGTCTCTCGCGCAAACTATTCAGTTTAGAAAAAAATGATATTAGAAACCTCACTATCATTTTTGAAGACCTATCCATAGATACTCCACACGCATGGGTTTGATGAAAAAAAAAATTTTGAGTTTTAGTTCTATGTATGGGGACCCCCAAAATTTATTGCTTTTTTTCTATTTTTGTGTGAAAATCTTAATGCGGTTCACAGAATACATCTACTTACAAAGTTTCAACAGTATAGCTCTTATAGTTTCGGAAAAAAGTGGCTGTGACATACGGACGGACAGACAGACAGACATGACGAATCTATAAGGGTTCCGTTTTTTGCCATTTGCTACGGAACCCTAAAAACCGGCCAAGAGCGTGTCGGGCCACGCTCAGTGTAGGGTTCCGTAGTTTCCCAACCGTCACAATAAGTGTACCCACTTATGAGTTTAAAAAAATGCTTGCATATACGATTATTTATACTACAAACAGTCCAGAAATTATTTTGTAGAACCCTTTTGTCTTTTTTGTACAAAAACTGTTCTTTCTATCAAGTTCAAAATAATTTTCCTAGAAAGTCCTTATAAAGTTCTACTTTTCAGATTTTTTTCATATTCTAAACTTATGGTTCAAAAGTTAGAGGGGGGGGGGACAAATTGTTTTTTACTTTTGGTGCGATTATTTCCGAAATTATTGACATTATCAAAAAATGATTTTAGTAAACCCCTATTCATTTTTAAATACCTATCCAACAATATATCACATGTTAGGGTTGAAATTAAAAAATAAATAACTTCCCCCTTTACATATAGGGGGGCTACCCTAATAAAACATTTTTTTCCAATTTTTATTTTACCACTTTGTCGGCGTGATTGATATACATATTGGTACCAAATTTCAGCTTTCTAGTGCTAACAGTCACAGAGATTAAGCGAGGACGGACAGACAGACAGACATGGCGAAACTATAAGGGTTCCTAGCTCCGGAACCCTAAAAATGATATTAGAAACCTCATATCATTTTTGAAGACCTATCTATAGATACCCCACACGTATGGGTTTGACGAAAAAAATATTTTTAAGTTTCAGTTCTAAGTATGGGGACCCCAAAATTTATTGCTTTTTTTCTATTTTTGTGTGAAAATCTTAATGCGGTTCACAGAATACATCTACTTACTAAGTTTCAACAGCATAGCTATTATACATAGTTTCGAAAAAAAGTGGCTGCGACATACGGACGGACACACAGACAGACAGACATGACGAATCTTTAAGGGTTCCGTTTTTTGCCATTTGGCTACGGAACCCTAAAAAAGAAAAGTAAATGGTATAGGTACTTAAGCTTCCTTCACCTTCAACGATGGCATCACTGCTTACCATCACATGGAATCGCAGTCAAGCACAAAAAACAAATCCTTCTGCCCACCAACTAAATAACCTGATCAGGAAATCTATAATCACCACTCAAATATTGATCAGGTTTTCGTCTGATGAAGCCGTCGCTCATATGTTATTCCATTTGCCCTGACATTTTGGGGCGCATCAAGAATTCATTCAGAGGCCGCCGTACCTACTTAGTGGGGTTTACCTTTAGGAATGGTGGCGGGTATGTTACCACCTGACGGCATGGTGGCCTGACCTTTGAGCATTGAGCAGCGGTTCTGATTGCTTTCGCGTAGTGTTAATAGGTTGGCATTTTGTAGCTTTTTATTTGGTTAGGTATGTGATTTGATTTGATTTCAGTTGTTACTTTTTGTTACTCGTCTAACATGTAAGAACAGAATAGAATTAACTTTATTGTACAGTAAAAGTAATACAATTTATACATTCATATATATAAAATAATTATGATGCCATCTAGCTGGCTTTTCATGGTGGTTGTGAGCTCAGATCTGCTGCTCTGTCATGTGCTGTCATGTGACTTGCAAATCCAACCTTGGCCGAAAAAATTATTATATACCTACATATACAAGGTGTAAGGGACAGCCCTCCACAAAATTTAAGGGCTTGCTCAGTAGACGAAACTAAACTAGGTACCTTCCACAATTTTTTTTTTCAAGGAACGAAAAAAAAAATCAGCCTCACCATACAAAATTATAAACTTGATTGGACAATTTGTATGGTGTGGCCGATTTTTTTTTTACGTTTCCTTAAAAAAAAAATTGTGGAAGGTGGTTCAGTTTCGTCTACTGAGCAAGCCCTTGAAGTTTGTGGAGGGCTGTCCCTTACACCTTGTATAAAACACAACATAATTAACATGGTTAATGGTTATACTAACGACCATACATACGGTCATTTTAGGTCAACCGTGCAGCCAAAAGCTATTAAAAATAAATTAGAGACATAACCACGGCACGTGCTAAAATCAATATAAATAAATAAATACTGCACCAATTCGTTATTCATTTGATTTGATTGTCCAGGTGGGTGCCAATCTCGGATTCTCTAATAATAAAGTGTTGTATAGCCACGTGTTTGTCGCGGTTTCTCGCTCTGTTGGCGCGTGAACACTTTTGATAGACAGACGGACAGTTGTGATTTTGTATGTATGTGGAGATTTTTTAAGTAACGCAGTAAATGTAAAAATAATCCATAATCAGTTTGTTTTTACTATCAATGATGATAAAAAAAATAAAATAAAAGCAAATAAATACAGCAAATACATAAAAAATATGAATTATTAGTAAAAAAGTGTAAAAGAAAAATTTAAGTTGCAAAAAGTATCATTTGGAGATGCTGGGATTTGAACCCAGGACTTTCAGCATGCGAAGCAGACACTCTACCACTGAGTTACATCCCCGATAATAGACTTGTTGAAATATTGAATCAGCCTTTGATAATCTTTTCAACGACATAAAAGATAAGTGGGTGGTATTCAATTGGCCACTCAGTTTGTGTTTGTAATTTTTTGTATGTGACTTTATAAGTAGGTACTCATAATTTTTTGATAGGTACTTGTATGGTTCATATAATAATGTTTACTGTACATTATTACTTTATTTTCAATTAAATTTGTTTTTTTTTTTTATTATGATTTATGATTAAAAAGTAAAAGTAATACTAAAGCGACAATTTTGTTTATTTCCTCCCGAATTATCCGCTAGATGGCGCTGTTCTCAATTCAAACAGACCTCCATTAAAACAGGCGCACTGTTTCCCGCGTTCGGTATTATCACGCGAATTGTTTTTACAGTGCTTCCCTTTTAATGAACTAGTCAAAATATTAATAAAGCTTTATGGTGAAACATGTATTATAACAGTATAAATATTATTCTTTAGTTTTTGATTGTGAAAATTTGTTATGAAAAGCTCAAATAATTTTTCAT
Organism: Mythimna albipuncta; assembly: GCA_929112965.1. Classification (NCBI taxonomy): domain Eukaryota; kingdom Metazoa; phylum Arthropoda; class Insecta; order Lepidoptera; family Noctuidae; genus Mythimna; species Mythimna albipuncta. The sequence continues at coordinate 17,041,665 of OV815973.1, forward strand.
ATTTTCCTAGGTAATATGTAAAGATCACAATTCTGAAACAACAGCTGGGAATTTTATTTACGGGATTGTCATAGGCACTGCTTCGTTATACCTATTCAATAATGGGTTTTCGTAAGGTATCGATTTTTCTTCAATGGCGCTTTGGCCTGTGTGGGGAATACCTAATATACTTAACTACTTACATATAGATGGATGCATACAATAAAATTCTAAACGAACAATAACAAACCTATTATTTTATAAACAAGTTAACTAGTGCATAAATTATTCAAAAAATAATTACCGCAAAAAACAAACCACAAACAATACAAAAAAAAAACATTGGCATTACAACATTTCCTGTGCCTGTGCGGCGACGCGTGAAAATCACATAAAAATCATTGCGCGCCTCTTTTGTTAGGTTGGCATCCCCTGTCCAACCCTTACGTCAGTCAATGGCGTAATTACAATGGTGGGCACCCGGACTGTCTCATTATGACTGTTACAGATTTAATAGGTGTAGTGGTATTTAATTTATGTATGTAGATATTGTTTTGCTTTTGAGGTTCAGCTGTTCCCTATGCAATTACTGAGACTAGATCGAAACACTTAGGTATTAAGGCAGATTTGATTTTGGAATGTAGTAAGTATTTGGGGATGATATTTGAGGATGAGTCAACTCATATAGTTGACTGGCCCGTTGTTCTAGTGGTTAGTGGCCCTGACTGCTATGCCGCAGGTCGTGGGTTCGATTCCTACCCAGGACAAATGTTTATTTGATGAGCATGATTATTTGTCCTGTGTCTGGGTGTAATTTGTCTATAATATGTATGTATTCATCGGTTTCCTGCCACCTTCACCAGGTCATCGGATGGATGGATGCGGGACGCACAAGAACGTTCGATGTGGCGAAACTTGGGGGAGGCCTATGTCCAACAGTGGACGTGTATCGGCTGCAATGATGATGTTGATGATGATGATGTATTTATTTAGAAATATATAAGTAGGTATGTTTATCAGTTGTCTAGTACCCATAACACAAGCTCTGCTTAGCTTGGGACTAGAAGGCGTTGTGTGATAGTTGTGGAATATTATATTATATTTTAAAATACAAGATATCCGCAGGAGAACCAAGGTCGCCGACATAGGCCGAAGAATCGCCAAAATTAAATGGCGTGGGCAGGGCACATTACTCGTACCATAGATCGGATCATTGATAAGACCGAAAGGTTCTAGAGTGGCAACCACGCACCGGAAAACGCAGCGTTGAAAGGTCTCCCATAAGGTGGACCGACGACCTAGTGAGCGTCGCAGGAATGTGGTGGATGCAAGACGCATAGGATCGGTTCGTTGTGGCGACGCTTGGGGGAGGCCTATGTCCAACAGTGGACGTCTTTCGGCTGAAATGATGATGATGATAAAAGGAGAAACTGAGTGAGACTACCCCCTAATGGGAGTACCTAGTGTTACTTTTAAGGCGAACTTTTAAACAGCGAACTATGCCGAGAGATTTCTGCTAAAATTCTAACAGTTGGTAGTACCTAGAGATTATCATCGAGCAACAAGTAGATTGATCACTTCTTAGCAAGTCTGAATTATCTACTGTCGACCGCAAGTAAGTACCTAAGTAGGTATACTTTTCTTGTTTTAATGTTTTTGGCTTGGATATATCAATAGTTAATTTGTTTAAGTATCATTAGATTATAGGTGTTCACATTCTAGTGTTTTTGTAGTACATAGTCTAAGATCCGATTAAGAACGACTTTCACCGGTCTGTTTAATGGATGAAACGTATTTTATGATAAATTTAGTTTATTAAATAATATACGCGGGTGGGTTGCCTAAGAAATTCCTGGCCAGACTATTATTAATTAAAAAGAGTTTTTTTTTTAGAAAAATGCGCAATCGTTATTCATACCAGATTTTTATGCAGACAACCCTATATCATCGCATTCATAATGAAACAGCGTTTATTTTGATATCGAATTTGTTATATATCAGAATAAATACACCTGTTTAAACATACCTGTTTATACCTGGCAACGCATAGTTAGCCAGGAAATAAATAGGCAACCCAACATTTTATCGTTCTAAAGGCTTTATACTTTCGGTTAGTAATAATTTTATTCGTTAAACACAATGATGTATATTTCATAAAAAAAATTGTTTGCCCAGGAATTTCTTAGGCAACCCACCCGCGTTATTTTATTTAATATACTAGGTTTGTCATAAAATACGTTTCATCCTTAAAACAGACCGGTGAAGGTCGTTACCTTTCAATCGTGATAATTACAGACACAATTGAAAGACAATAGGTGCGCGAACGCCGGCGTTCGCTTGGGGTTTAATGAATTAATCGTATCCTCTACTATACTTATTTGACAGCAAATGTATCAAGTCAAATTTCTCGGCAAACTTCGCAAGATAGTCAACACTGTAATAAAATTCTCAGCTCCATTTCACCGAGTTCGCGTCTGTTTTAATGATTCCACATATTGTCATGTTACGCTCACTTGAGATACAAAAGTACTCCAATTTTACATCACAGTAACGACTAGAAATCTAAATTTACTAATATTAAAACTGCCACTGAACTTCACTTGAAGAGTGCATATTCTCTCAGATCCCACCTGATGGTAAGTAGTGACGCAATCGTTGATGGTGAGGCGCACTAGTTTATAGAGCCTATTCACTCTGGTTTTGAAGACACCTTAATTATAATCGGACGGGAAGACTGTAGCAGGCAAATTGTTCCAGTCATTTGATGTACTTACGTTATAAACGTGAATCTCGCCAAAAACCGCAGGTATCTATACTTAAAACCAGAAGAGGTGTGATAGCGGTAAAAAGCAAGTCATAAAGAGGCTTTCATAGCGTTTGCTGGATCGTAACACTTACCACCAAAAAACCATAAATTCTACCACCCCTCATCGCTTCCTTATACTCCATCAGCGAACGCTATAAAACAATTAACCATCTAGTACCACAACAAGTACTAGTAAATATAATAAGTACTAGTATTATAATAAGTACAGGTATGTGTAAACTGGGTGTACAGTTAATATGTATGTGTGTGAGCGAGCGGTAAGCGCGTCTTCAGTTTTGATAGCGACGCGGTTCACGAGTTGATTATGGTAGGACTTGAAAGGAGAATGAAAGGAAATACATTTATTCTACAACTTCAAAAAAGCATAAACGTTTTCAGTGCAATGAAATTAAAAGAATTGTAAAAATGAATAACTAATTAAAGTTTTTTTTTTATTAGTTTGCTATGTACTTATACTTACTTACCTATCTAAATAGTATTGTATAATGCAGTTTTTGGTTTTGTGAGATTTTTCTTTTGATAATTAAAAATGTAATAAAGTTTGCAAAATTAGTAATCGAAGATGTTAAAGTACCTACGAGTACATCAAAAAAAAAAAAAATATGAAAAAAAAAAATTTCACTGCGCGTGCATTAAATTGATCCAGTTCAACATAAATGCCACGAATGTAGCTGCCTAGTTGGAATTTTAATCCTCTGTCTGTGTTATATGATAACCATAACTGGGGGATTTTTGGACAAAGAGTGAATAAGTTATTTCTAGTCAAATGTGCGTCATCATTAACAACATCATTGGTGACCACCACCTCATCTTTACGTGAGATAATGTTGCGCCCGCTATCTTACTACCAGAAAACACAAAAAGGATTAAAATTCCAACTAGATACAAGACATGACACTAACTTTCTGGCATTTGGTAGCTACTGAACTCGACCAATTTGGCGCTTATACCTACATAATAGTAACAGAAATATTGTTGGTCAGCTGAAAGCACGATTGATAAGAGAAGGCGCCATTATTACTGTAAGTGAAAATATTGATCGTCCGGCAGCGAGATTGTTTTATCAGTTTTTTTTTAATAATAAATTAATTTAAAAAGCTAATGTGATAGAGTACCTAATTTTCATAGGTATTTATATTTATTTATTTAATTCTAGTTTACAGTTAGTATTATCATTCATTGTATATTCATTTCACAAGTAAAATTTAACATGGATGAGTTTACCGTAAGAAGGATGAGGATTGGCCAGCATCGGGCGAATTTGGATAGTTTCTTATAAGATAATAGTGTACGTAATTATTGAAAGCTTAAACAAAAGCGAGAAATTCCAATTGCCCTGTTCAATATTTATAGTGATAAATTATATTTAGCAAATTATTTTACAATCGGTATATAAAAATAAAAAATGTAGTCATTAAAAAACCTATTAATACAAATTAAAATCCACAATTCTTGTACCGAGCAACCAACTGCAATTCTGAGGATACCCGGATCCACTCGGATCGGATCGTGCACAGCGGGACAAGGACAGCTATACACAGAGCTACACGAGAGTGAACGAGACAGCACACGTCTCGAGATGACCAGAGGCAGTTAGGGGTCAGGGGTGAACGCTCTCGGGTGAGATGTTATGGGTTCATAGCGACTTAGGCTATGGGCTTGAGGCTATGGGTTATGGCCTATGAGCTATGGGGTTTTTTGGGGATGGGGTACAGTAATTCAGAAGTTGAAATCCGGTTAACGAAATGGATTGGTGTCCAGTTTGGATTGGTAACTAAGCGAAAATGGTTATTTTATAGATGTTCATGTTTATATGCCTCGGTTAAGGACAGGGTATGTTTATGTTAATAGTATAATCCGGTACTATGACACATTTTTAACGATATTTAGTGCTTGACTGCAATCCCACCTAATATTAATGCAATCGTTGATAGTGGAGTGTACTAGTTTATTAAGAGTCTATTCACTCTAGTCTAATTATAATCGGACGGAACCCGCAGTAGGCAAATTGTTTCAGAACACTTCATAAACTTATGCCAAAGTTAGGAGCAGGGTACGTTTATATTTATAGAATAGTCCGGTAGTATCGTGCTAGTATTATAAAGACGAAAGTATTGTTTGTGTATGCCTATGTTACTCCTTTAAGCTCAAACGCCTGAACGAATTTGTTTGAAAGTTGGCACAAGGACTTAGGATATAGGATACTTTTTGTGCCGGGAGTATGTTCTTTTAGGATTATTCTCTACTTTTACATGGGTGAAGACGTTGGTAGAAGCTAGTCATAAATACAGATAGTCACAACAAGAGTCTGAATATAATTATATTCTAATAAGTAACATAAGAGTGACATTGGTATTTCTCACGTTTCATTTTGGTAGCCTTACAGCTTAGAAAAATAAATTGGATAAGTGGACGCGAACAGACTACCAGGGGCTCAGAAGAACTTAAGAGAATCAGACTTTTGAGAAAAACGCAGAACTTCATTAGATCTTGGAATACTGTAGATTATGTTAGTAAGACAAGAGTCAATGCGATATCTAAGAAATATTTCTTCGTTGAAATAGTATTACAAGGTTCCATATTTTGCTTTATAACGTTATCGTCTTCATTTCATCACAACGACCGCGGTCGTTTGCATCCATCAGAATCTCACAATCGTCACTAAATCACCGGTCCACTTTTTGGGTGCCTTTCCAACGCTGCGTCTTGCTACTTCACTACCTTACGGCCCCGTCAATCATCTATGAGCAGTATGTGCTTATAATGTGTGTGTGACGATTGATGAAAGAGTGGACCAATGGTCCAAGTTCGTAAAAGAGATGATAAGGGTTAAGTGGACAAAATAAAAAAATCTGACTTGTTTAAATGAACATGGGTTTTAACTGATGGTAAATCGGTCCATGGATTTAAAACACCCCAATTCTAATTCGTTACATAGTTACAGATGCTAGCAAAGGTTTTAACTGTCAATCAAGTATATATTTCATATTTAAAATGTGCTAACAGCAGAAATATTACCAGAGAATCGTAATAGTAGTTAACACCTTTGTCCACTTACCCCTTCGATTCTCCTTTTAAAATTAACTTCGAACACCCAAAATTCCAGATTTTATTACTATGAGAAAAACATTTTTATTCCCCTACCCTGCATCCGACCCCGAAAAGAAACCTTGTCAACTTGCCATTAACATTTTTGTTTTCAAAAATAAATAATTTGATTCCAATAAGAATTGTTATAGCTTTCCTTTAGCGAACAAAACGTTATTTGGACCACATTAACAGTTCTGACGGTCCGTGAAATGCGAAGTTAGTTCCACGACATTAGTGCTTATACCTTCGTGATTTACGAGCGGTGTCGCGGCTTCGATTCCCGGCTGTGTATAAATAGCCTGATGACTGGACGGTGGAAATGTTTTACCTACAGCCCTATATATTGTACGTATGTGAAATGTAAAGATCGGAATCAAATCCGTTACAAGTGTTTTGATGAACAGCATGATTGTGAGAAAATCTAAATTTTGGATTTATTTTCCAACTAGATTATTCCTATGCGCTATATCATTATATTCATTCCAATGTGGGTCAGAGTTAGGGATTGTTTTATCAATCTGAATTCCAATAAGTAAACTTCTTGACGTCGTAAAAATTAAAAGAAAAATATACAAACGACTTGACGTGATTCTTGAGTAGGATACACATATTATAAGCTATATAGGTATGCCAGACGCTAGACAGGGCTTACAAAAGCTGAATAGTGAAAAACTTACAAACACAGCACATCTTCAAATGCAAATCACACCTCATTTCCCGCGCAGACAAAATGGCAGACAGACAGACGATGCCATTGTTTATATTCCACTAGATTAGGACGCCTCACAGAATCCCACCAGCCATTTGTACAAAGAAAATGATATACTAGTCATCCGTGCGTATGACGACACGCACGTCATTTACAAACATTAAAAGAATCCAGAAAATCTTGGCAATGAAGCTCAAGGTCCTTATTCCAAAGCAGTAAGAGCTATAAGGCAAGATAATCGGTAATCCGAAGTAGGAAGTGAAAAGGTTGTTGCAAATCCACAAAATTCCGAGTGGAGAATAAAATATGACATGTGTGGCCTCGGATGCAATAAAATAACAATTTTTGTGTCCGCCCCTCAGGCACAGTTTCAGTTTCTCGAATAGTTCCACGTCTTTGAGTAAGTAATTTTCGATGGTTTTAGTTCTTGAGAGGATTTTGTGTTTTTATAGAAGCATAGGTTTCGTTTTGCATGTTTATTCTTGGTTAATTTCTTTAGAGTCTTAGGTGTTTATAATTATAATCTAATAAGAAATACACCGAGTGATTTTAAATGTAATAAAATTCTAACAAGAAACTTTTAATTCAACTTCATTATTGAGGTTTTCTTGGGCAAAATCCACAGGAAAAGAACTTTAGATAGATATACTATTAATTTTACACCCTAAAACCAAAACAGTAGGATCCTAAAATTAACAGGATGAAACAATGGCTAGCCTAATAGCTAAAAGTGATTTTTTACACACAATCACATTGGCAGGATTTGACAGAGAAGACGAAAAGATACGTAGGTAGAGTGGTGATAGAAGGTGGTGGTGGTGATCTTTAGCATATCATAATGAGCCACAGTGTTCCTACTGCTTGGAATTACGCCTGCTTTCTAGTTGAGAGAATGAGATTACGGAAGTAATCCATAAAAGGAGCCCAGTAGTAAGTTTAGCAATGTGAATCCTTCAATCCAAACATCATCAAAGCAACTAAAACCAAATGCACTGCTTGTATGCATAACACTGCAGACTGCAGTCAAATGAATAATTCAAAGAGCATCGAATCACACGCAACAATTAAATGGGGGTAAATAGAAATCAATTAGCGAGAGCCGCGGGCTATTGATGAATTATACCATTTACATGGTGAGAGGGGGAGGAGGGACGTAGTGGTTAATGGTTTTATTGAAGTGTCCAGGTTTGGGGTTGAAGATGTGCATAGTAATGAAAGTGGTAAGTTGGTTAATGAAAGTTTTGGTAAGATTTCAGACTAGGGAGTGAAGTCTAGTGACTGTTTTAATTATTCGCCAATTGATTCCTGGAAGAATAAAACAGAATAAACATTATTGTAAGTACACCAAAAAGTAACGTAACTTATATGTAAACTTAAATCTAAGGGTACAATGGCGGTTTTAGTAGATATCTATACAGATATTACAAAGCCGAAGAGTTAGTTTGTGTAGTCTTAGGAACTGTTGGTTCGAATTTGAAATAGAAAAAATCTTTTAGTGATTAATAGAGCGTTTATCGAGAAAGGTCCTAGACTATAGATATGGTTGAAGCCGCGAGAACCGCTAATTGTAATATAGAATTGGTGTAGTGTCTCAAGTGTCTACGGAACTGATCAATTTACGTGGAATTATTGTAATAAGGCAGAATCTCGGCAAAGTCAAGCTGAGGATTTTATTGAAGTATTTTTCCCTAGTCTTATATTCTATTTGATGATTTCCTACCTTACAAAAAAGGGTAGCTTAAAACTTGCATGCGATAAGTACTGTCTTTTTTGTGTTGGGAAATTATCAAATAGATTCTCCCACTTTAGAGTAGAGCGGGTACTGATTAAAACCTATGTTCCTTCATATGTCTTTTGCGTTCTAGCTCTAAGGCCACAGTAACTTTTTCAAACATTCCCGCAGATGTATAGATAGGTACTGAATAGTACTGAAGTACCTAAGATTCGAAAATTGAATGTTAAAAGTAATCAGTTAATTATGACCAGTTGCATTGGTCATCAAAACGGACAGATGTTAATAAAAGCGCGCCCTGTGGATCGACGCTAGCGAGTGATCCTCTGAATAATTGTGAGTGATCCATTGTATGAGGGTGCAATATCATTTATTAGGCATGCATATGACTAATGTAATAAATCTGGAAATGTGCATATTATAGAATTGGGGTTTGTCATTGATTTTTTGCATATTTGTAATAATAACGAGAACAAACACCTGCGTGATCTTGTTTATAGTTTAGAGGTTTTTAGAACAAACTGGACCCGAATAGAAATGCATTATTTTGAAAAACAGAAATCACGTTTATTTGAACGTAAAGAGACTATTAATTAAATGAAATAATATTATGAGCTTCGAAACTGCAACAAAAATGTGTATTTTAGCAGTAAATCCAGTCCCGGTTCAACACTTGGGAAGTCTGGGAACTTCATCTAACCGTCAACTACCCTCGTAAATCGACTGTCCTGCGGGATATCATCCTGTTGGCGCTTAGCCCTCGATCTCCATGTCATCGTCACAGCTTCTGCTGCCTGACCACGACAGCACTAAGCATAGGTTCGCTCCATAGGCGTAAATAAATTAAGAAACGGCTTTTGTGCTTACGACCCTAAGGATGAGTTGCATCATTTAACTATAACGATAACCAAACCATAACCAGCCGTGAAACGGCCGCCTATTGGTCAATTCGACGATTTGACAACTGTTATAGCTTTGCTATCGTTAAGTATAGCTAAATGGTGCAACTCACCCTTAATTAATAAATTTCTTATATGGATAGTGCTGCGTCTTATTTATCTCTTTATAAGATAAATTAACTCGCAAACGCTACACTGGCCACTCATGCTGTTTGATGTTCCAATACAGACTTTCAAGCTCAACTGAAGAAAGAAACGGGCTTGTTAAAGGTGCATCCGTTACATGATTTTTCTCTTTCATGTTATTTGTTTGATTATGAGCTCTGATATTATCATTTATGTTTTCCTTGTCACAAATACCACTAACGGTCACTCTATCCATAACCTCAACATCTTTATTTTTAACATTTGAAATATAATCTTTACCATCAATTTCCTTATAACAACAAAGCTCGCATTCCGACCCATTTAGCAACTTAACTGTCAAAAGATCACTATTCAATTGACAACACCGCATTCCCACGATACTTATATAATATTTAAGGACATCCGAACACTAATCCTGCGCCTACGACATCTAATAAATCGCGTCTGACCATAGACCGACCCTTGGAACAAAACCTCCTTACCATGTGTTTGGACTACTATAACATGATCCATACAAAAGAGGTTTACTCGCTCACAAAGATATATCAACAGCAGTCAAATCGAAAGTTGTGCAACTAGAAGACATAATCCTTTGTAATAAAGTCGTGTGGGTGCTTTAGTAGGTGTAAGGGTGTTTGGTGATCTTGGTGGTATTTTTGAGACAGTTTCAATTGTTTTGTGGGATATTGTTGTGGGTCATGGGAAGTGAGGGTGTGTTTTCAGTGTTTAGTCTTGAATGTATTATTGACCGGCGGACATTGTCGGTTAGTTTATAACGCGGTATTTAGTGGTCGAGCTTGAGCGACCAGTTTTGATACTTTGGTATATTAATATGAGATTTTTGTTTTTTTATTTTTAATACAAGTCCTAAAGGCTAACATTTTCAAGTTTCTCTTACATAAAAATGAAGTCAGTAGTCGAGTAGTTTTTAATACAGATTACGAATTATTGATGCACATATTTTTTTAATCAAATTTAAGCGAAAGGCTCTAGAATGGCGACCGTGCACCGTATGATGTATCATGTAAGGTCTTCCACATAGTGGACCGAGGACCTGGAGGGGTTCGCAGAAATGCAAAGGGATGCGGGACGCACAGGATTGGTCGTTGTGATAACACTTGTGGTAGCACCAGTTTTTGACATCTTTCGGCTGAAATGATGATGATTTGCGAATTAATATGTAACATAGAATATCATTTTTTTAATTTTATTTTACATCAACGGTTAGCATTCTAATTTTAAAATTGCAAAAAAGCCAGCACAGAATATTACAATCTGTGTTGGTTAGTAGAACTATGCTCATGCTCTCTATTCAAAATTATTTATTGCCGTCAGTAAATTCCTCTAAGTATCAAGACCTTTTACAACCGCCGGCATGCGCAAGCGCCGGCTGCTTGGGCGCCATTGTTCGCCTCGCCGCGATGATATACAGCCACAAACATTCATTGTACGAGCATTGTTCCACTCGATGCACTCCACTCGATACGAGGATACGAGTCCGAGTGATGTTGTCATGTAAGAATGCGTTGTTTCTGTGAATAGGGATTTTTATTCTTGATGCTTTTGTAAATAAACAAGCATAATCAGTCTTTTAAGGTTCCCACCGCTGGGATTCAGGTCTCTCTAGGACAGGCCCATTGCGGTTTGGTGGATGTCACAGGTCTTAAAATGTTTTGGTTCTAGGACATGCGCGTTTCCTTACGACGTTTTCGTTCACTGTTTTCGAGAGCAGTTGTGATTAAACAAATTTGACACACATATACACATTACAAATAATGCGTTTGGTAATGCTTTAGTAGTCGAAAAAAAAAAATATTATTGATAGGCTCGCGTTTGACCACTATCTCACCTGATGGTAAGCGATGGTGTGTCGTCGGGGTGGACGACGTTTGCCTAAAAGTAATCAATTCACTCTTGACTCAAAGTTGTAGCTATCAGGAAACACAGACTCCGGCAGGGAATTCCACTCCTTGGCTGTACGCACAATAAATGTGCTCCCAAAACGCTTAGTGCGTATGGATGGAATGACCACCATGAAAAATTTGCGAGATTATTCGAAAGAGTGACCGCGGCACTGGTGCAAAGGGTAATTGAAGGAACACAGGTGGGTTTATAGTGAGGTCTATAACGACATATGGCAAAATTCAAAATCCTGTATCTCAATATTAGAGTTCTCGGTGCGATTAGAACATATGTTGTGCGATAACAACAGATCTAAATATTTTTATGACCTACAGAGAAGTGTTTCTGTTCTGGGTATCTAGTGTATGTGAGTTAACATGTTTGTGAACTCACCCACGGTACAGGAGTTATTACTAACGTGGGGCAACGATTAAAAATAAAAATAATCAAGAATCGGGAAAAGGGCCTATTTTATATCAAATTCCACACAACCCATGGCCCCAGCAGGCTTCGACCCGGCTGAGCCCCTACGGTTGCTGACATCTTCTTGAGGCGCATGTGGAACACTAGATACGCGCCGCCATGCGAAAATCTGAGTTTAGAGTTAACCCTAATGACGTCACAGGGTAAAGTACTCTACCCTGGCCGTTCAATTGTCAATGTCAAGCATATGGCCGCTTTCTCCAAACTACCCTGCTCAGAGTTAGAGTCAGTTGAGTTAACTCTAGGGTAGCTACTCGATTTATAAAAGAACGACCCTGGATTGCAACTCTACACGACTTTGGTTATTTTTGAACCCATGGTTGTCGACGACTTGCACTCGGTCCGGACGGTTACCGGAGAGCCTGACAGCGAACTAGCTAATGCTCGTCACAAACCAGACAAAAAATCTTTTGGAATAAGAACTGTCCATAAAACTAATGTAAGAACCAATTACAAATGTATGTCGCTCAACAAACAAAGTCGCACTTTTAAAATTCTAATTAAAACCAGTGAATTGAGTTGCGAATCGATATGCAAGTCAATCGGGACGTGGGGCGGAGGCTCCCATGTTTTTCATTACCGTGCGCCCCTCGATGTCGAACAAAACCATGGTGCCATTGTCTTTTAACCATTGCGGCTGGTGTGTTCGCGGTAAGGTTGATGGATCCACTCTGAATAGAAAAGAAATTCATATTACTGCAATGAGTTATCATAAAACTTGTTTTTTTTTTACTTTCAATTTGAAACTTAACAAATATCATTGAGTCTTTACAGTATCACTTCATTTGTAAACCAAAGTTAGTTAAACTAATTTCTATGTTATTTGACAGCGCCAAATATAAACCTAGATGGTTCTACTTATTTACTAAGACTGGTTAAGAATTTCAGAGGTTTTGGTTTCTGAACTATGAATAGTTGGTCAAATTTTATGATTAGTTGGTCAATAATTAGTAGTCAGATTATTTGAATTATTGATCAGATTATTTGATTTATTAGTCAGGCTCTACGATGTATTGGTCAGGTTCTAAGATTTATTAGTCAGAATCTACAATTTATTAGTTAGGTTTTACGATTTATTAGTCAGGTTCTATGATTTATTAGTCATACTCTATGATTGATTGGTCAGGTTATATAATTTTTAGTCAGGTTCTACGAATTATTAGTCAAGTTCTGCGATTTATTAGGCAGGTTCTATGGTTTATTAGTCGGATTCTGTGATTAGTTGGTAAGATTTTGTGGTTAGTTGGTCAGAACCTATGATTAGTATCCCAGGTTCTAATTATTTTCCCTCGGTTCCTAAATGTTTTATTCCCTATCGCTAAATATGTAACTGTTAAAAAAATAAAGACATATATTGAGTATCATTACCAACAGTTGCCACCACAACCGATAAAAAAAAAAATAGTAGTTATTATTTAACGATGTGACAGCAATAAAGTGGTCTGACCACAGCTGACCACATCAATGTCTCCGTGGATATTATACGCTGATGTTCGTTTATAGCTCTTTTTGCAGACATTAACTGTGATTGATTTATAGTACCCGTCTAGCGACAATTTACAAGCGATTTTTGTTACTGTGTTTAGATTATTTTATGTGTTTTTAAAAGAATATAAACACGCGAAAATAAATAATAATCTAATCCGTATCGATAAGAAATTACTTAAAGAAAATGTATAATTGAAGAATAGACAGGTTACTTCAACTCTTGGGTTCATTAAGGAACCAAAAAATATATATTATTTTTTTAAATGGATTTTTCTAGAAAAAAATTAAATGTAAAAACCAAAATTTTTGGCAAAATAAATATTGTACAAACGTGGGTACAAAACGAAAATTAAGTTTTTTTTAAGGTCATTCAAGTGGTATAGATGTAAGTACTAATTTTTGTCGATTTTTGTTTTTTCTAGAAAAATCCGTAAAAAGAAATCTTTAATTTTATTTTTGTTTTTTTTTGGTGATGTATGTAAAAACGGCCATTTTCCAGGTCTTATTAAGATTTTAATTAGATTTTCTATAATTTTTTTTATATACCGTTTGGTCTTGGTTTAGGCCTAGTTAGTTAGGTGTTTATTTTTGTAACGTTTATAGATATTGTTATTTATAGTATTTATACAACATTATTTTTAGTACATGCGAAAATGAATGTAGTTTGTTCAGAAACAGTAACTGAATCGATTCCAATATAATTTTTACACCATGTTATATTTTTCTCTTTCCTGGTCAACGGGAAGTACCCTCTGAATTTCCATTTCTTCGATAGTGTCGAAATATTCGTTTTTTTGCGACATAACGGCCGTATCTTTTTTATTCGTGAACTCAGAAGTTTGATTTTTTAACAGCTTGAAGGGACCGCAGACCTGAGTATATAGTTTTATTTAATTTCATTTCGATGCCTCTACATGTTCCCGAGATAAAGGGTCTTAACAGACAGACAGACAGACGGATGACAAAAGGATCCTATAAGGGTTCCATTTTTTCCTTTTGAGTTATGGTACTCTACAAAACAGGAATCTATTCCATACTTTTAACAGTGTCGAAAGCTCCAACAGTAACGCGAAGCCTGCTCCACAAAATAAAGTTTTCCCTGCGATTAGGAAGGAGTTCAAAGTAAGAGTTTTGTCATCGGCGCATTGTGTCGAGATGGGTTCTTTAATAACGCGCGTTTTGTCTGCTGCGCCATTCAGCCAGCAATAATGTGGAAAGTACCTTATGTTTTGCGTTCGAGCGCCACAATTTTTCGTAGTTGATTAACTTTGATTCGATTTTGTTTTGGTATTTATTTCTCGTGGTTTTTTTTTTAGGTTTTTTTTAAGACATGTGACAATCACTAACCCACACTGGGCCCGCGTGGTGGATTACGGCCAGTTCCTTCTCCTAGAGAGGAGGCCGGATTCACAGCAGTGAGAAAATTAAAAGGCTGATTATGCTATGCCCGTCATACATGCTAGGGCCTGAACCAGACCAGTTTGCCTGTACAGGTGAGTTGTACCGGTAAACCGTTGTTGCACAATTGTGCAGGTTTCCATACAAGCTTACCTGACAGATATAAGTGTGCAGCAAACCTGTAAGGTATACCCCAGCGCGTATGGTTACCTTAAGGAATACCTACTTACTGCTGGGCAGTAAGTATTCATTACTGGATTGTTCGAAAGAATAACCGTGGCCTTAGAATGCAAAGAGCAACTGAAAGACGCAGGTGGGTTTCAGTCAGTTAAAGTCTGGCACCTACGCCCTCTTGTTCTACCCTGGAGCGGATCGAGAGAAGTCATAGGAAAAATTTCAAACGTCAAAATTATCGTCTGTTTGACAATACCATAACCTAGGGGTCAAGAGTGAATAGGTAGCTTCTTGGCAAGCGTACTCCAACGTCAGCCATATCATACCTTTCCATAAGATGAGATAGTGGTCAAACGCGAGCTTACCCATAATAATAAAAAAAAATACCATAGTGCAAAATCGCAATTGACAAAAACAAATCAGTATCATAGACGTGCTCATCTTATCTATACCACACTGGTCACATATCAATTACTCCGCAAAGAGGTGTAAAAAGTTAATATAATTAAACTCAGCCGGGACTCGAACCCGGTACACACAAAGCCCATCAATTAGCGGCCGCGGCCAGTGATCCATCAGGGGAGGCATCACGGTTTAATTAAAGAATCCACCCTGGTAACGAGGCGATGACAATATTCAACCCTTTTTATGAGTAATGTACTGTGACTGTTCTGTAGATACGTACCTTTTGGTAATCTATGATTACCTGGTTGTTATTCAGTTCTTTGAATAAGAATAATCATACTTTATATTCTTCCCACTGCTGGAAGTCAGGCTTACACTCTTGAGAGGAAATAGCCCGTAATCTTCTAGACAGGTTCAGTGCGGGTTGGTAAATGTCATATGTCTGTAGATGCAGACTGCAGCTGCAGTTAGCACACGCATGACACGCAACCGTTGCCTGCTCTGCAGCCGAGAGTGATTCCGAGGCTGGCTTTACGTGCTGCGAGCGCATCGACTTGCGGCCGCAGCACTACTGGTCTGCGATCAGCTGCGGCTGCAGGTCACGGCAGCACTCGCAGTCGAAGCTCGGCCTTCTCTCTCGGCTCGCGGCCGCATCCGCATTCGGAATAGTTTTCATAAAAATCCATTCTACTACATAGAAAACCAGTCGCGCATGTGCTACCTGCATCCGCAGTCTGCAGCCGAAGGTCGAATGGCACCTTTACAATTTCTGACACTAAGATAGGTCGATTTTCTTACAATGATTTTCTTCACCGGTTTCAGAGCAGTAGTGATGAAATAAATTACATTTACGCTTACCTAGGTTTAAATCTACGACGTAAGTAGAACTCGTCAGTCGGGGCCATTGCTACTGGGCCACACTGCCTTGACTTATCCTGTTAAAAAAGTGCCAAATTTTATTGATTAAATTCCAGTTACCTTTTGAGTACCAAGACCACTGTATGTTTTTCAAAAAATCCTGTGGCCCTAGCAAGCATCGGCCTTATAAGGCCCCTACGGTTTTCTCCACCTTGGGAGGCGTTGCGTCTAACGCTGCGTCTTGCGGTACGTGGTCGCCACTCTAGAACCTTTCGGAATCATTTTTTGTTTCTTTGGTCTGGAACAATTATCCCTCTCACTGGAGTCGGGCGTTGATGGCTGCGCCACAGTTTTAACTTTTGCAGCCATCATCGTTTTATCTTTTGCTTCTTGTATTTTGTTCTTAGCTCCAAATAAACGATTATTATTATTATCATCTACCACTTTCACATTTCAACCACCACCACCATTGCTTCGAGCGATGTGCCCTGCCCATTGCCACATTAGTTTAGCGATTCTTCGGACTGTGTCGGTAACCTTGGTTCTCCAGTATAAACTTAAAAAAAAATGTGTTAGGCTAATTTCAATGTCATTATTATGTTAGTGATTGAAACTTAAAATTACGTTATAATAACTTTGTAATATTTTTACCTGTAAAAGTAAAATACTTCCGCCATTACGTCTATGTTCAAGAAAACCTTGTAAAAGACGGAGAGATCATTAGAATCCCCGTCTCAGTGCTAATCTCAACGTTGTCTCTTTGAACCGTCTTTACATTATGCAGACAGAATCATAAAATGTTAATTCCAAAGATTCCGATGGAAGTAATTCGACCTAATTAAGCCTTGTTCTAAAGACAAGCGTTATCTTTGAACTTACCTGTTTTTGAATGCTTTCTACCTTCTGTTAGAAATTCATTCGGGCTTACAAGCAAGTTTGAATCTTGGTTACTGAGTAGTCGAGTTGATTATCCTTTGTTAAAAGCTCAGACACGAAGATTTTCGTGATCTTGTAGGGTTACCTGAAAAGTTACAATTTTACTTGTATTTTTTTACTTTTTGCGTAGTTATCAATCGAAGGAAACTCAGAAAGAGATAAAATGGTAATTAATTTTAAGCTATAGGTAAACTATTTAATTAATAAAATTTCAAACAAAACAAATGTTTTATACTTTAGACATTTGTTTGGCTGACTATTTACTTACTTTTATTTATTTATTTAATGATTTTTTTAAATGCTTGTCTGCGATACCACCTGATGGTAAGCAGTGGTAAAATCGTTGATAGCGAGGCGCACTAGTTTATTAAAAGAGCCTTGAAGACATCTAAATTATAATTAGACGGGAAGAACGCAGCTGAAAACGATGAATATAATATTTGTAGTCTGACATTCCTGTTCTAACAAGAAGATATAGTACGACAGACCAAACTACCACTTTTTAAAATCTTTTTCCTGTACATAGATTATTTTACCACTCTTTACTCGCTCTCTTTCCTGTTTTCACTTGGGAGACGACGTCTAATGTCTTCATAATTAGTCGCAGACTCTATTAAATTCTATAATTAATTGTACAGAAAACCAACTAACTCCTGATCCCTCTTTCTTAGTTTTTTTTTCTCAAAGTCTTGTAAATCCTCCTCCAGGTGAATTCTCACAGCCCTACCTCACAACCCTCCTTGGCCAACATTAATAAGGAGAATTAAGATTAAAATGATATTAAATTTTGATATTGTGTTGTGTACGGATTATTTCGAAGGAAATTTTAATATGGGCCTCGCTCTTTGAGTCCTTTGTGGCCTGGGGAGGCCTCTGTGTTTGTTCTGCTTAGAGGTATTATATGAGGTTGGTGAAAAAAGGTATGTCGGGAGGACTTACGAGATTATGCGCGAGTAGAAGGTGTATGTAGATTTTTGTGAATTTAATTTTGGTTAGCGTTTGATTTTGGAGTACTTGATTAAAAATGGAGATTCATCTTGTCTTATATTTATTGTTTGTTCTATAAAGTGTAGATCATATACACATTATTAAATGTGTATAATTATCATAAGTCAAAAGTGCACGCATAACGTAAAATGTACGAAATCGATGATGAACTTTTATACATTAAAACTGTTTGTAACTTGATGTACAACTTAGGCTTTGTTTCATCACAATAGGCTAGTGGCCATAAAAAATGTAATTAGTCCGTCTTTTAGATTATTCAAAAATAAGGGACACGTATTGTTTTATTTGTAAATTAAACCAAAAATGACTTGATGAATCTTTGTTATTTTTTGTTTAATCGAAAAAAAAGAAAAAAAAAACGTATTCAATATTTTTTTTATAATCTAAAATACGGCCTAAATAAAATGTAATTATTTTGACCCTGAACCGAGAGATATATACTAAATTCATTCAATGTTAGGCAGCACGAAGTACGCCGGATCATCTAGTCTTAACTAAATATCTTAAAATATGGTGTCAAAGTGTCAAAAAATTCTTCTGCATCACTGTCAACTGAAAATGTGCCTAAAAGAGTGACGGCATTGCCACGTACTATTTATTTATTGGTTTTACTTTAACAAAAATGGCTATGCGCCAATTACAGTACTTAGTTAAAGATTACCTATATTAATATAAACAAAATTCACATGTTCATCTCACAGAACTCTAGTATTAATATGGCAATGCTTAATGAAATTGTTAAAACTATTAGTATGGCACTAATAGTTTAGTAAGAAGTAGTAAAAATTGTTATTTGTATTTTAGGAGGGGAACATTGATGCGATTAGTAATTTATTTTAGCCATAGGCATGAGAGCGAAGCGGGGAGAAAAAACTAAAAGTGAGGAAAATCATTTTATGACAACCCCCGCTCTTGGGCGGAGCGGGAGATAGTGTCAGACTCTTACTGACTAAAATACCCACCCCGTTCCTGAAAGCCTTCATACCGGGGTTCGAGTTCCCTTTCGGATAACCCTAGCCCCAGTTGGCTTCGACCAGGCTGGGCCCCTGTTGTTGCTGACAACTCCTTGAGACGCGCGGGAACAGCGCGCGCCGTCGACGACTTGGGCATGGTCCGGACAGTTACCGGACGGCTGGACAGCGAGCTACCCATTGCTCACTGCCCGCGCCTACGGTGGCTGAAAATCGGTATCGGAATCCCGGCGGTGGCGAGAGCGCCGTTGCCTGCGGTCGGCAGTACCTCAGATAGCTTTAGCACTGGTTTCAGTCAAAGGGACATTTTCTGAATCATAAAAGCTCTAATACATGTCGGTAATGGTAATGAAGAAACAATCAATATCAGTCAATGCCATTTCACGGTCTGGGTCAGATTGAACTTAGCATCATCGTACTGATTGATATTATATCGATTGTCCTAGGAAAAAGATTCACTCATAACTCGTTTCAAGTTATAACATCTAGATGTTATTTTGACATTCGCGTTTGTATTCACACGAAACATGCGAATGTCGGTATGAAGGCTAGAGAAGGAACGGGGTGGGTCTTTTAGTCAGTAAGAGTCTGACACTATCTCCCGCTTCGCCCAAGGGCGGGGGATGTCAATGCATGATTTTCCCACCATAGAAAAAAAAAAACATGCGGATGTTTGGCGAATATTTCTGACAAACAAAAAGGAAATAATATTGATTGAATGGATAAAGAATGACAAAACAAGTAATATCATTTTATATTTATTTTAATATTTTTCTATCACACAACTTGCATTTTACAAATGCAGTGTCACAAATTGTGAAACAGCATGTTAATCTCAAATCATAACAAATCTTTTCGAATGAACTTAATGTGATAAGCTTCCTTCAGTCAGTCTGTATCGGCTCTGTGATGTTAAGGGCCAAGCGCCCGAAAAGTGCCATAAAACAGTGATTTTCTGAGGCCTACTCCTCCGTAACGGATAGGTCAATTGGTTTGAAAAAAATATATGTTTATTATAGATTCATGAACAATAATATCAACATTTGATTTTTACGTGCAATCAATACTTTTGTCAAAAAAAAAAAATTCGCAATTTCGCAACTTTTCGCAACTTTTCCCTACTCCTTCGAAACGGCTTGGACCTTTAGAAACATTTTTACACATAAAAATTGGTGGTTAAATATTCTTCAAAGTGAACATTGCATATGTAAATCAATCAATATCTCGCAGAGAAAATGGACTTAAAGCGCTTTCCGGGCGCTGCTGGCCGCAAATAAATGCACAGATTAGCGTACTGCCGCCTAGGCGAGTGCGAGAGTTGCGTTCACATAACTTCGGCCAGATGGTTCATGGAACTATACGCCTTAAGTTTAAACTAGGCTGACACGAAATAACAAATTTGCATGACATTTTGCGCACACTTTGTTTTTAAAGGCAACATTCGTTACATCACTAAACTGTAGGCCAAATAAATATTTGATCCGCACAGAAAATGAAATCACGATACGCAGCGAAGCAACCAATCATTCCCTAACTTAACCCAACCATGCCACAAAGACAAACAATCTAATGAAGAAAATCCCTCTTAATTTGGCAAAAACATCTCACTGCGTTTTCTATAATCACATTACCAGTCTTCAACAAACTAATTTAAAACCAGCATCAGCATTGCAATCACACGAAAAACCTAAGAAAGCCACAAACAATATCTTTAACAAGAGTTCTTCGGGACTTACTTTGAATAATTAATTCCATCAGGTCAGTCCCCCCCCCGGACTGGTCCAATCATCGCTAATCAATCCCTATTGTGCGCAGCTTTTTATAAATGCGTTGTAAATGCTCTTGCGCCAGTTGAAGTGGGAATTATATGAGTGGTGATAGGGTATCTTTGGCTGTGAGAGGAATAGGGTTATACTTGGTGTGATATTTAAGAATGCGTTTAATTGGGTTTAAATATTAGGTACGCTATTTATTTTAACTATTTGTAGAATCTACTTATTCGTAGATTATTTTCTGTTGAGAGCTACTTTTTACTATTATTGTACTTTTGAGTACAATTTTGACCGATCGAAGATAGTGTATATCTTTTCATACCTATTAAGGGGCCGGCGACGGATGAATTTCCATACAAACGTAATACCACGCTCATTTGCAGTTGGAGCATATTTCCAACATATTATGATGATATTCGGTTATAGACAATATTTATCTAGATTCTTACGTGTGTGTTGCTCGATCGCGCTTTGTATGTAGATTGTCTTCTGTACCTATCTATTTCGTGTCATAAGGCTGATTAAGTATATTATGCTATGCTGCATGACGGCAAATTGATGATAACTTCATTCTATTTCAAATGTCTTTTAAATAAAACACAACGCTTAAAAAACTCAACAAGTTTATTGAATTAATCTGTTCCACTCTTAATGTTAATATTGTAATATGAAAATATTGTTAAATCAATCATTTTTTCTAGAGAATCACAATGGTTCTTCTCCGTAGGACACGAAAAATTGGAACCGTGCTACTGACGTTTTATAACTGCCTATGTAGGCCTGTGAAATAAACATATTTTGAATCTACACTAATATATTAAAAAGGAATTCCGGATGACAGCGCTGTGGAGGAGTACTTTGACGCCTGAGCGTACTTTGTCATTTTGTATTATATTTATGTACATAGTTAGGTTTTAGTATAAATAGTTTATTTAGTATTTAAGTTTTTTATGTACGTATGTATATTATAATAAATGATCAATGCAATGTTCACTTTGAAAACAAATTAAAAAGGTAAAGTTTGTTTTAATGTTTTTTTTTTTTAAAAAGGAATTACTGCGCAGCCACTTGTACGAAGTTCAGAACGGTCAAGATTTTTCGGCATTACTTTACCGAATTCTATTGCAGTCATAGAGAAAACGACATAGAGCCTATAATAAATTAAATCCAAGAGCGCATTAAATGGATCCTCATGATATTGTCGTAAAGCTTTCATCCACTTTTGACAAACGAGGTGTTATTCCGAAGATAACATAAACATAAAATACAGAAATAAGATAAATGTTAGCCGCGTTAGCTTTTATGTTTTATTTCTATGTTTATGCAAATATCAATGTGTTTTATAACACACAATAGCTTGTTTTGGTATCTATTCTTCTTTCGTTTATGAAATTTTTACTTTTCTTGTCGATGTTTTACACGGTTGGCGTGATAGACGTGTATTTTTAAGCAATTCAATTTATAAAGGCTTAATAAATTCGCTTAGTCGTCAACTTCACTTTGAGATGGTTTTTTTTGGTTCGTGGTGTTTCTGATCGAACCTTCATAATTCTGTTAACGCAGGGACAATCTGACTAATTTGTATTAAAATATTTATAATTGTATATACTAAAAAGATGGTGTTTATAACTATATGTAAATCAAAAATGTTTAGAACCATATCGATCAATTTGTTTTGAAAAGTTTACCCTTATCTCGATAGATGGCGTTGGGATCAAATTAGATCGCGCTATCGTTTTGTTACACGAATTTAATAAGGTGTTTGGTCAAATACAAAATAAACCCCCCGCATTTTTGAACCAGCAGATCAGAGCACAATAGTTGTTTCATTTCGAACCCTATTAGTGATCCCATTAGATCATTTATTGCCAATCGCGGCACTAAACAGATGGGTAATAGTAAAGAGTCACTTTTCCAACCTCCATTTCTACTAGTATAATTCTGTATTTACGTCTATACTTATAATATACTAGCTTTTACCCGCGCGGCTTCGCTCCCGCTCTTCCCTACTATACCCTACTCTACCCCAGTCTACTCTACTATACCCTACTTTACCCTACTCTACACTATTCTACACTTCTCTATTCTACCCTACTCTACCCTACCAAACTTCACATAAACCATCTACTAAATAGTCCAAACAAAGCCAAAATTTTGGTTTGAATAGGTGAGCCCGTTCTTGAGTTATAAAATTACAATAAAAAGTGGCATTGATTTTTATAAATATAGATAATCAATTTGTCAAATATTTACACATTTAAATAACTATAATTTTATATATATATATACACTAAACGAAAAAGTAAAATATATATCTAACATAATAATATTATAATGAGGAAAAATTTAAATTTTTGTTTACAATTCAAAAACTACTGGACTTATTTAAAAAATTCTTTCACCAGTACAATCCTACTTTACCACTGTGTGACATATGCTATACATTTTCTACTTTCACGTGGGTGAAGCTGGTGGCAGAAGCTACTTGTAATAACTGGAGATAGGAGACCATATCTTCTGGTGTACAAATCGTTACTCATATCTAGTAACTTCTCTGTTCACCTTAACTGTTAACCTTACACGTCGATTTGTTTAGCAGATAGGGACGGCCAAGCTCATAAAACATTTAGGTATTGTATTTTATTGTTAAAATTATCTGGATATTCCAGGATATACAATATATAGACGTATATAACGGAAACAAGATGTACGTACAGGATAGGCGATTATAAGGGATCATCTTAGTCAGTGGTAGCCAGAAAACTGTTTAGTGTCATTGTTTCATATAACGATTTGGTATAATTGGTTGGAGAGCCCTTAAACTCTTTTTTATTTATTCATAATTTTGCATTTTTGATCAGTCATCGGGCTCTGGGGCCCGGGTATGAAGGCTTGAAGGAACGGAATGGGTTTTATAGTCAGTAAGAGTCTGACACTATCTCCCGCTCCGCCCAAGAGCGGGGGTTGTCATAAGATGACATTTCCCATCGAAAAAAAAAAAAAACAGTTATCGGGCTAGGAGTCGATAGGTTTTCGGAGCAAAATTCTCCAAAGTCAAAGCCAAATTAAAAGTCAAAACGAATAAGCCAAAAGTCAAAAATTGCGAACTAAGTGTACCTACTTTTGACTTAGCAGCCTTTTACAAGCATTGCAATTTTAATAATTTATCCTAATTAACATGGAATAAACATTATTATTACTTAATTATTATTATCAATTCATTTAACTCTTTGAATGCCGTAATTAGAGACACAATAGAAAGACAATTGCTTATGTCGAACTGTGTAACATAAGACATTCAAAAGGTTAAGTAAGTCCAGTCCATTTCCAAAATATGCGCCATTTCTGTCTTAGTTTCAATTTCAGAATGGTCAATTGCACTGCTGCTGGTTAGTTTGGGTGTATTGCAAATTGTGCTTGTATTTAGAGATACTTACTTAGATAATAAAATTAACTTGAAATCAATACCAACTAGCCACCCGTTGCGTGCATCTCAAACACGCGACCGTTTAGTCAGAACTAGAGCTAGACGACGTGACAAGTTGTTGGGTGACCCTGCTATTAATCATAAACACGCTGATTTATCTATATTGCTACCTTTACTTACTAGTTGTCTGTAAAGCGTCTGTTAAGCTATAGAACATTTTAAAAATATACAAGCACTAAAGAAAAATAAACGAGCAGCTTTAGTATAGAAGTATCATCATCATCATCAGCCTTCCGGTCACCGTAGGCGCGGGCTTGCGGACAGTGAGCAATGGACCAAGCCCAAGTCGTCATCGGCGCGCACTGTTCCCGCGCGCTTCAAGGAGTTGTCAGCCCAGCCGGGTCGAAGCCTACTGGGGCCAGGTTTATCCGAAAGGGAACTCGAGCCCCGGTATGAAGGCTTGAAGGAACGGGGTGAGTGTTTTAGTCAGTAAGAGTCTGACACTATGTCCCGCTCCGCCCAAGAGCGGGGGTTGTCTTAGGATGATTTTCCCCACCAAAAAAAAAATCATCGAAACGTGAGACATACAATGTTAGGTACTTTTTTTTTTTTTTTTTTTGTGTTTGTTTTAAGTTTTTGTTGTTTAACAATGTTTTGTGCGCCAAAATAAATACTTTTCTTTCTTTCTAATGTTCCCACTGCTGAGACTAAGTCTCCTCTCTTGGCGAGGGAAAGGACCGTAATCTACCACCGGGCTCAGTGCGGGTATGTCACATGTCTTAGAATGTTTGGTTCTAGGACATAAAAGTATAGTTGTATTTAGTTGATCCCATTTTTTTTTTCTAGAGTTATTGCAGGAATAAAAAGTGTCTTATGTGCTATTATAGGTCATGGTTTACTAGACGGGTAGTTTTATCGAAATTCGTTCAGCTGTTTAAGCGTGAAGAAGTAACCAACATACACATACCTACAAACTTTCGCTTTAACGAGTATAATATTAGTATGACAGTAAAATCCGAAAGGGAACTTGAGCCCCGGTATGAAGGAACGGGGTGGGCTTTTAGTCAGTAAGAGCCTGACAGTATTTTCCGCTTCGCCCAAAAGCGGGGGTTGTCATTGGATGATTTTTAAAAATATAAAAAAAGTATGATAGTAAAATTAGCAATGTCAATAAATGTTAGAAGGCCATTAATTGCTATTGACATGCGTTATTACCTAAAAACAACCATTATTCACGGTTATTTGTAAAAACACTAACAACCTTACAAGACTGTATTACTAACATCATAAACAACAACTTTTGTTCTATGACTTTTTACAAAACAAAATTAGTTTACCAAAAACGAACCTTCTAGATTTCATTGTTCTATCTAACACATTACAACTCTGTATTTTGTTATACCTACCTACCTGTGTATGACGCGACGCAAGCGCATCAAATACTCTTGCCGCTCGATCCCTGCTCCCTTCCGCTATTGTACTATCGCTTGCTTCGCATAGACTTCCTAATATTTAGAGAAGAATTTTAAAAGTAATAGAACCAAAGTTGTTGCCTAAGATATTAGTAACAAAATGCTGAGATATATATTTTTACGGCCTAAGATTGCATGCAGTAACAGGTCCATCTTTTAATTTACTTGTAAGTGTTCAGAAATGTCACACTGTAATTATGTGTCATTCGTTTATTTATTACATGGAAGGTTTATGTTTAATTAACATTTGCATTTTAACGTGTAACGCTTTCCAGTTAATCTGAAATACTCCATAATCAAGAATTTACTTTTATTAAATACGTTTTGAGGAAGATTATACACTTTATCGAATATTCGTAGAAACATCTACGAATTCCCTAATATTTGTAAGTTGTCCATTTCTTTGATAAGTTACTTCAATCATCACTCACCATCAGCAGGCCTAGCCAAGTTACGACCGTCATGTTTCGATTTTTCGTCAATCGCCTCGAATCGGCCACGCCTCCGATTCCTTTGTTCTGCCACGTGACTGAGCGTTGAAATGACGTCACTCACATACATTCGAAGTTTTTTACTAGCGTTAACTTCTTCACTAAGCCCTCAGGTGCATTGGTATTCAAATACCAGCCCATCTTTAAAATAAAATGAAAACGTTTTCAATCTTCATCATCATCATCTTCAACTATCGGTCTTGTGCATCATCCATCAGCTTCTGCTTCATGCATCAGATTCTCGTGACCTTCGCCAGGTATTCAGTCCATCTTATGGGATCCCTTAAATGGTTTAGGCTCAATTTACTAACCTAAGTTGTTAAGTTGACTGTCTTTTGATGAATAGGTAGATTCTCATGTCATTTTATAACAAGGTAATATTTTTTCACCGATAAAAAGCTGCTTTATTCCTGAGTGACATAGGATATATTATTATTATTGAAACCGCGGGCAAAAGCTAGTAACCGAAATAATTATTTTATTTATTTATTTATTTATAACTTTATTGCACACCTTAGCTTGATACAGGATAAACATTAACAAAAGATTATGCGTACAATAATAATAACAATAATAATTTATATTTATTTATTATTATTGCGCGATAATTATACATGGAAATCCTTTAATGTGTATATCTTAGTAGCCACCGATTCAACTAATATTGATCTCCAATTTTAAAACAAACTTTTCCTTAATCAACCACCAAATCTTCTCCTCACATATCAAATTAACATTTCAATTTGAATTTTTTGCGGTCACACGAAACCCTCCATTAATTGGGTTATAGAGGGTTACCTCAAGGGAGGGAAGGGTTAACTCCTCAGGGATGAGGCCACAATTGATTGAGATAGATGTTGTCAGCGAACAAATTCAGAGACAACTTTTTACTCCATTTTTTTTCTCCCCTTATATTGTGTTTTAATCTTTTTGTTTTGAATTAAAAAAGGGTGGTTTTGTAACCAGCCAGTTAGGTAGCTAATTGTTTTTAAACTTCTTGAGTGGTTTTACGATTGGTCCTAAGATGTTTCTTTTGTTTTGTTTTTCTGTTTTATGACTGTAGGGGAACTAATTTGAAGTTGAGAAGTGTTATTGGTGTTATTGTCAAGGCTGATTTAAAAAGAATTGAAGGAATTAAAGGCAACCCAGCTGTGGGTAAAATGCTTCTGCCAGCCGCTTTACAAAAAAAACATGTGCTTATGGCACTCGGTGATAAAGTACTACTGAAGAAACAATCCTTAAAATCGGTCCCGTATAGTTTTTGAGATTACAAACATAAATATAAAATTCCAGATTTTTTTTTCCTATTTATGAAGTATAGAACATAATGTAAGATGCAGAATTCGATCAGTAGACGTTTAATATTAATAAACGAAACGCTGGTGTAGTCCCTAAGTCCAATGGCACATGCTCGTTGACCTTTGCCAAATAATAAAGATAAATTCGTTGAAAAAGAAGAACAAACAAACCAGAAAAACGGTACCCGATTACATCCTATATCAACGAAGTATCATCGATCACTTCCCATCTGCTGCAGTCTAAGTACATCGAACAATGCCAATAGTTCCCTCAGACAATGTTACTATCAAAACGTTCGATCGCTCCGGACGATACAGCTTTACATAAATACCTTATGTAACAAAGATCACGCTTCCACCGTCCTAATCTTTTGCAAACGTTACAAAGACACCAAACAACGATGAACTTAGAAAATTCAGCATACATTACACGTTTGGTTTTAGATTTTAAATTCGAAATCCAAATTGGGAAGGCAATGGATTGGGGGTCAGAAGCAATGGTCACTGAATGTAAAGCAATGTTAGTTGGTAAAAGACAGATGTGCGATAACCCAAGATAATCCTGTGATAAAATCTTATACGATTTGCCTTAGCGCACGGTAGTGAGGTTTACGTCTAAAGTCCGAGACGGTAAAGTCGCGAAAGTCGGGATCGACTGATATTTAATAGGTTTTACTTTTACGTAACATCTGCGCTATATTCAGAGTTTATGAAGCTTGATTTGGACTGTCAGTGTTGTGTTGCAAATTAGAATAGACAGTAGACGTATAGCAAAGTTAGATTATGAGCATGATAACTTTCTATTCTTTTCTTTAATCAACGGGCATGTTTAATGTTTGCATGCATTCACAACTTTATGCGAATCGTGACAAAAAAATTAACAGTTTATATTGCTTACAAAGGTAACAGAAAACAAAACACATAGCTGTGTAATTTTAAGTTTAATTCCCAATTTTTTAACTAACGCAAAACCTAGGGAGGAGGCGGAGAAAAGATAATTCCATAAGAAGATTATTATTGATAGATATAATAACGTCTTTGACAAAGAAGAGAAAACCTAAACTAAGCTAAATAAACAAAATTCCCTCAAACAAATCAAAGGATCCAATCAAGCCAAAAGCTGTGACAGCCGCCACGATCAACTGGTTGACAAATGACACTACTCATGACACACTAATGAAAGTATTATACAGCATTATGCTGCAACATGCTGATGAAAATCAGATGCTTTGTGATGCTAAGAGTTCGGAGAAATATAGTGTCTTGTATTCAACAGCTATAGGAAGAAATACTACTAAAGCAACGAAGAATGAAGAAAATTGAAACTTCTGCAGTATTTGAGATAATATGAATGTAACTAGATCAAAGATCCAATGTAAATAATGATATTGTCTTAATGAAAAGGTTATTTATTCATTAAAGGAAATTGTTTTTTTTTTTGTTATTTAAGCCGAAAGACAAACAAGAACTCGATTGAAAAATATCACAAAATATATTACTACAATTAATCATAGTTACGCAAAATAACTATTAGCTACTACCTAAACGTACACATCTACACTTGAATAAAATACAAGTATGTTCAACAAAAACCATAAAAAACGAAATATATGCGACTAATAAGTTTAACAAGAGAAGTTAGCATAAAAAATTCAGTAAACATTCCAAAAAAATTGATATCCCACAAATAGTCTTCGAGTTCATCGTTTTAGTTGCGTATAAATTCTATACTAGCAATATAAGCTTTGACACTTTTATAAAACGTGCATATTTATCCAAGTGATGTTTACTTTCTATTTAAATTTTACTATCCGTCATCATGGCGTAACGGTCATTGGGAAGTGTTTACGTGTAATAAATTAACGGCCGGACAATCCGACCGGTCGGCTCGCGTGGATAATCATTAATTTCCATGCGACATTGAATTCTTTGGGAGATCTGTCTGAAGCATTAACGTACGCTAAATTTGTTTTCTCATTACTGTCTCCAGTATATTCATTAATTTTCTTTTGTATGGCTCTATGATTGGTGACTGCGGTGCGGTGCATTCCTTGCTACAGTTGCTACTTGTATTTTTGTTAAATTTTGCCGTTGTTCATAAATTGTCTATCACGTCTTCTTTTCTTCCAAATATCCTCTATCTAAGTTGAATATTTTATTTAAATACAAGTTTTGAATAAAATAAACTTGTACCTACATGTATGTTTACCAAGAAAAACACATCGCAACAATAAATTTTCAGAAATGTCGAGTATCATTACCATTTTACAAATCGCAGCGTGCAGCGTTCAAGTTATGCTAATGTCAATCTGTTATAATTCCCGCATCACATATATTTTACTTTTAAATCTCGTATAATTCGTTCATCTCCCCATTTTTTACGTTGCCGCGTGTCCACTGTCACTACTGGACATTAAAAAACATCTTAATTTCTATGTCATCCCCAACTTTATTGAGAATTTGTAAAGAAAGCGTGTTAGGCTCGTGGCACCTGTACATCTGGCCTCTGACCCAGGGATGCTGCGGTCATCTCGCTTTTTTATACTGACCCTACATTGATATGTTAATTTTGATGGTCTTCGCATTTTTTACGCAGTTTAACTTTTGAATGAGAAACATTGATTGTAAAATTTGTAGTCGTTATTTATATTTACTTGGCATGTTTAAACTAAATTAGGCTATTTGAATAAATTTCTTCGTTCATGTCATAATTTTGGACACTCATTTCATTTAGATATACGGTCCGTTATTTTCGAATTATTCAAATTCACGAACATTATTTAAGGTCTGTAAAAATTAATCAAAGTAATAATATTTTCGAAGACTGACCCTTGTCCAGTGCTGTAAATACCGGCACATAGATTTTATGGGAACCCGAAATAGCTAATAATTCATAAATATCGGACACCGGACTCCTGTGTCCGGTGCTCAAAATCGCTAATACCGAAACCCGTTGGGGCCAAATACGTCATTAATTTGAACAAGTCCGGACAAAGGGCGAAGACTGCGCCCTTTCAAGACTAGAAAGACTACATGGCGAAGGATAATAGTGGATAGTCTCCTCACTCGTTTAAGAATGATAAATTACCTAAATGGAGTCGGTATGTCCATTCCCACAGATATTAAAGTGGAGGACAAAAGACGGACCCCCGAGTAGTTGGACCCATGCTGGGGTATTGAAAATATTGCAAAATACACCGTTCATTGTGTGGACCTCATGCAAATCTCTTTGAGGGCTTCTTTCTGATAGAAATTGGAAAAGTTTTGTGATTGTGGCTTTGATGTGCTTTGTTTTAACAAGGCTTATCGCTGATGATACGCTTGTTTATCGCCGGTATCTGAAGTGTTGTGCCTTATAAGTATAAGGATAAAAATTAAGCGCCAAAATTCGTTGGTGAAGACTAATGAAAGTCCGAGCGTGCATAATATTTAAGCTTCAAACGGTTTTCTACGGATTTTTCTAGATATCACAATATATGGTCTTGTAGTATGTTATAATACCATGGTATTGTATTATATAAAATATAATAATTATAAATAAACAGTTTTAAAATAAAATCCTTCATAGATTTAACGTTGGTTATGATTTTTTTTGATTGGTCACCTTATAACGCGTAATTTTCGTTGTGTTTTCTAATGTCAGAAAAGGTTCTTATGAAATAAAAGATTGAGAAAGTTGCGCAGAAAATTACGACGACTTTTCGCGCCTTTGATGGTTCATAGCTAAAACCGGACGTCTGGCGGGTTAGCTAGTACGTAATAAAGTGAAAGAGATTTTTTGTTTATTTAAGTCGTTAATCACTGAAACTACCAATTTGGAGAAAATATTTTTGTTAGATCTATGACAAATATGACCATAATATCATATAACGCTACGACCCATGGTAGCGGAGCAGTAACCAAAGAGACGGGTGAAATCGCAAGGGACAGCTATTTCAATTATCAAATAGCAAATATCATAAAATTAAAGCTTGCTAAAGATTTTAGAAATTACACCTTAGTCACCAAATTAAAATCAAAACCTTAACAGGTAAAGGTTTCCAATCAAACCACTATATCAAACTATTAACCGAAAAACCACCCATGAAATTGTATCCCTTCATTTGCGGTCTATTATCTATAAGCCCATTATTGCTATAATATAACACCTGAACTGGTCCGATTACGCATAATGAGTACAAACCCTTTTGTGTTCATTGAGCCACCGATATTAATAAAAAGGGATAGTGACTAGGCCTTTTGTAGCGACTTGTTTATTCTACAGAGTGACATGAATGTTTAGAAGCAAAAAAGGGAGATACAGCGCAGTCAGTACACAAAGATATCCTTGCGGTTTGGTAAGGTTAAAATTTTAACTAATGCTACGGGATAAAGAATAGTTTCGCTTGAAAGATAATTTTGATAGGCAACTTAGAACGGTGGTATATTTGTAAAAGACGATGATCGGTGACCTCTGCCACCCAGAGAGGTTCTTGATTGACGTTTGTATGACGTGCGCAGTCGGAGAAATTTGGAGAATTCCGAACATGTTTTCTAATTGTTATGGGAGTTTATGAACTACTGTAAATATTTTGGATAGTTCATTAATATTAATATGGATTTTTTCACATATTTTTAACAATAGGTGTGAATATGCAAATCGGTAGTGAATATTAAAAACATAATTCATCGGTAATATAATGGAATACATAAATTACAAAGTATTTGTTTTTATTGATTGTACACACCACATCTTAGTAAAAATAGACTAAACTAAACTAGGAACTATATTTCGAAGGAAATGATGCAAGAGTTTATTGATTTTAATTAGCTAACGAACGATAAACGAAGGATGAGTTGGAACTCAAATAATGTTGTAAGTAAAACGATAAGGGTCAACTCACACCGAAAGAGCGGCGAAGGGCAGCGACCCGTTTACCGTTCATAGAATTCGCTGGAATTCCCGCGGCGCCGCGGGCATCCGCGCGACTCGTTCGAGTTTCTCATGCGATAATAAGTATTATAGCAATGTAAATAATGTTAAAACTCATATGACACTGAAACTGCGATCCGCTTCGCTGCGCTTCGACGCTCTTTTGGTATGACAACTCATACCCTAAAGAGCAGTTTCTACGAATAAACATGGTATAGATATAAACATGTATACGTATAGGCTTCTGTGCAGCCTTTGATTACATCTCCACCCTATCACAGTAGTAAGCATATCGATATTCTTGAATGAGCTAATATCCAGAACAGGGTACAAGGCAAGAAAATTTCCTTCTGATCGTCTATAGAAACCCATAGCATCTTTAATTAACCAACAGTAGCATCAAACAGCCGTACAATTTCAGTTGCCACACAAAAGCTTACAAAAAATGTCTACAATGGTCCACAAAGGTGACAATGACTACAATAGATGCTATGGGAAACAGTACAAAAGTCTCTGTATATATTCATTGTTTGTTTAACTAAGAAGTGACGGACGAAAACAAATAGCCCTTTTTAGAGTAAGGTTGCTCCCCATCTTGGCTTCAACCGCTACAGTTGAACCTCCAACTGTTCCCATATCCATTAACTGCACAGTTCTTCTTAGGCTCGTTGTTTCGTCCATTATAACTTTGTCTATGTCAGCTAAAGACTTGGGAGTATAAAGAAGTTCATAGGTTGTTGGTAGGTAATGTTGTTTTTCACAGTTCTAATTGCCTATTATAATGATACTTGATACGTCTCGACTTGTTCGATGTTCTACGAGTAGTATTTAGAGATTACTTTCTATTGTATTGGGTATTGGTTACTTTTGTTTTGTAGTTAAATTAAAATCTTTGTGAATCATAATGTTTTCAGCTTTTGATGATGGAAAGAAGATACTCATTGTAGTGTAATGACATTTTGGGACTCCTAATAACAATAATCTTCTCGACCGAATTTTGATTAATTCTCGGCCAATTTGAACAAAATCAGCCAAGTACGCAGAATATATTATTGTGCATAGATTCTTCATAAGAGACACCATAACCTTAGCACGTCTAATGACTTCTTGCGCTCTAGGGTGAAGTGAGAGGGCATCAGACTTTTACTGATTAAAACTCACTAGTGTCTTTCAGTTGCCCTTTGCGTTCTAAATCTACGGTAACACTTCCAAACGTCGCCTCTGTACCCACGTTCTCTACAGTCTATATAAGGTACCTTAACTTTTTTAAATAACGATAAAAGTCACACCTCAAAACAATTCAAATTACCGTAACCGAATAAATCTTACACGCAAAATCAAAGAAGATAATAACTTAAACAAACAACTATAAAAGTTACCTTAATGGACTTAACACTAGACCGTCCGACCGGTCTAACGGACCCCGGATGATTCATCTATACCATTAATATAGCTTTTTTATACCTTTTACCTTTGTTTAACCCTTTTGTGCTACGAAAGGGACATCCCATTAACTTCTTGAGGCTACCATTGTTATTTTTGCGTATGCTAATCTCGGTGCCGGGTGGAAGTGTGACTGATTGGTGCCGAGATTCTCATGGCAGGGTGACGGTCAGTAATGATGAGAAACTCTTCCTGTATGACTTGACAAATTTTCTGTTTAATATGTCTGGCAAACCTGTTCGGATGTGAGAAGGAAGAAATGAAATCACTAAGTACTTACTTACATAATATAACTTTTTTTTCCGTTTGAAATATCTGTTATTTGTTTATTGTGCAAACCTACAGTTTTATCTTTTTTAATCCAAAGGTTGACTGGTAGACATGCCTTGTTGCATTAAGTCCGCCTTTTTACCACTACTGTTCATGAAGTTTAAATAAATAATAAATATCATTTACCACCAGTAAGAACAAGATTGTCGTATTGATTGGAAAAAGCGTGTTAGTATCTCAGCAAAATATATCACACTGATATTATAACGACTTACGAATTGTAAGTCGCTGAAACAAACCCAGCTAGGCGCATTACTTTGTGTAATTTATTTCATCACCACTGCTCTCAAAACGCTGAAGGAAAACACCGTGAGGACACGCTCATGTCTAGAACTAAAAATTCGACGACATGTGACATTCACCAATCCGCATTAGGCTCAAGTGGCGGATTACGGCCCATTCCCTCTCCTAGAGAGGAGGCCTGATTCTCAGCGGTGGGAAAATTAAAAAGATTGGCTATGTTATGCTATTATAAAGGATAAAGTTTAAGTGTGCGTGCATGTTGGTTTCTTCTTTGCTTGGGTGAAATTTGGCACACGAATAGATCATGACCTGGAACAGCACATAGAGCTTTTTATCCCAGGAGTATGTTTCCTTGGGATAATTTTCTACTTTCACTCAGACGAAGCTCCTGGAAGTAGAAAACGAACGGTCCTCTGCGTCTCGCATCCATCGCTTTCCTGAAACTTTCACCAGGTCATCGGTCTACCTTTTGTAAGGCCTTCCAACGATACGTCTTCCGCAGCGCAGTCGCCACTCTAAAACGTTTTTGCCCTATCGACCAACTGTTTTACGAGCAATGTATCCTGCCCATTGCCACTTAATTTTGGCGATTATTTGGGCTACGCCAGCAATCTTGGTTCTTCTGCAGATATTTTCGTTTCTGATGAGGTCACGCAAGGATACTCCGAGCACAGTCCTTTCCATTGCCCTTTGGGTGGCTTTAAGCCTTCTGATGGGGCCCAGAGTGAACACCAAAGCAATTGCAAACGTCCATCTACATACTTGCATATCCATCATCAACACATCAGCATATTAAACGGGAACCTAAATCTATAATAACATAATCTGTCCCCAACCCTTCACGTTACGGACGGCTTTAATAATGCATTCGCCATTAGTTAACCCGCAGATGCCGAGCCGTCTTGCCTCTAATTCTAATTGCACGGAAAGGGTGAAAGGATTACACTTGCCCGAAATACCCGAATCTGTTTTAACTTTGTACCTTACTTTTTGGGAATTAATTAGCTACCATATTTTCGTAAAGGTGTTTGAAATCTTTTGTGATGGAAGGAAAACATTGATTCTATGAAGCTGAATTTATTAGTGAATGAAAAGTGGTTTTGGTTTTCTTTCAGTGTTCGCTTTACTGGGAGGTTATCACAAATCCATTAAGCTCTAAATGTCCTTTTTACAGAGCAGGACATAACGTAATTAATATTTGACGATCCCGTTGACAGAGTGGCTTTTTTAAAAGCCCGAGAGTCACAGAAGGTGTCCGGACGCAGCTGGGACGGCATTACGCTAATCTGTGTGGCGTCGCACTTGTTAAATATTAACGCAGTCTAATTACAGCCCCCGTCGTCCCCCGCGTCCTCTAATGGCTTTTAAAACTGATTCCCACCCTAAGGATGCGTATTTGATGACAACTCTCGACGTTTTGGTGGTTTTAAACAAGGGCTGTGTGACTTGCAGACACGTGTCGATCTTACGTCTAGAACATTCTATTTACCGTCCATTTCTTGATCTAAGTACTACTATTTCCCTCTGATTTCGCTTTAGAGGAGTGATGTATAGCGTACAAGGGAATAAGTCGTTTGTAACTCCTGAATGCATTAGACATATGTGGCTTGTAAAAGGTGCTGAAGGGTGCATGCATTTAGCTGTAAGTGTTTTGTAAGAACCTAATCGACACGAGATGTAGAATTGAGTTTAGTTTCTAGTTAAGTATCACTAATACTTATGAGAGATAGATTAGAGTTTTCTGCTTAAACAGGAAGGTAGTCATTTCCGACAAATGCCATCAAAGGGAAGGGTGCTAACGGATCTTACACAGCCGCCTACAAAATCCGTGCGAATATTGGTTAACAAAGCTAATAATTAATGATATAGCGACGGTCATATTTGTCCAACTGGCAATCCTAAAGCAAGCAGGTCATTCTCAAAGGCAACCGTTTATTTCGCTAATGGTTCTAAACAACAATTACTTGGACACATTACACGTATCATTAGTACGTACAGTTTTATTTGTCGTTTGTTTTCTTAGCTGGGGTCTATTGCACCCCGCGCGCGGTGGCGGGTTGATATCATTAATCAAAAGATTTCGGAGTTCGGACGGTATCTTGACAAAAGTTTTTTTGGCCGTAAGCAAATATGGGAATGTGGTGACGAGAAATGATTTCAAACCTAATATTTTATAGAATTGTTGTCCTTATTTCTTAGGTTGGATGGGTTATAATGCTGTGTCAAGTCAGTACCGTTGTCATATATTCTATTGTGTC
The DNA here is from genome assembly GCA_929112965.1 of Mythimna albipuncta. Taxonomy (NCBI): domain Eukaryota; kingdom Metazoa; phylum Arthropoda; class Insecta; order Lepidoptera; family Noctuidae; genus Mythimna; species Mythimna albipuncta. The sequence continues at coordinate 17,078,317 of OV815973.1, forward strand.
TAGGAATTTATATTTGGTTTGATCAACATAATAGTTTTGTGTCGATCTGATATTGACGTGTGGGAAGATCCTGTAGGAAATTGTGCTTATAAAATGATTCATAAGGTTTTCCGATCATCAATCAACTGCCCGTATAGTTATGTCCACTATTGACAACGCCTTTATGATATTATCAAGATTTAAGTTGAAGAAAGATGTTTTAGATTAAGATTTTTTTTACTTTAGAAATTTTTCAACACACTGGAAATTGTGTATGCATCGTTATTATGCGCGAGTGGTAACGGCCCCGACTTACGAGTTGTAGGTCGCGGGTTCGAATCCAGCCTGGCGCATTACTTTGTGTAATTTATTTCATCACCACTGCTCTCAAAACAGTGAAACCGAAATGCCCTAGAACCAAAAATTCGAAGACATGTGACATTCACCAACACGCAATGGGCCCGCGTGGTGGATTACGGCCCATTCCCTCTCCTAGAGAGGAGGCTTGAATCCCAACAGTGGGAACATTAAAAAGGCTGCTTATGATGAATGAATGATGAATGATCGTTATTATATTAATTATACTAACTACGACGTTAAATCTAGAACTACCTACATTCTACCGCCGCATAGGTGAAACACGCCTGTTTGTACGTAGAACGACGTCGCTTGGCGTGGATCTAGAGTAGTTCTACAAGTCTAGTTTTCATATAAAATGTATGGAGACCGACTCGCCCAGATCGGCGTGTGTGGCACACGTGTAAGCAATGTAGTTCTAACTTGAGTGAGCTTGCATATTTGAAATCTTTACAGAAGAGAGAGTAAATACAAATCACGCAAAAGCACCACAGCAAAAGTAAGTCACAAGAAAAATTAAAACAATCAAATCAAAAAACTTTTCACAGCTTTTTTTATCACCGAAAGAAAAGTTACGATACCGCAGCTCTACAACTGACAATCTCTTGTTTTACCCGACGAACACGGCGACATCTGTCAAGACTTGACATGTCTTATCTTTGGGGTAAAAAAAACCCCTGGGGTGCCTTTGCCACCCCACGGAAGACAATGCAATGTCGGGAATCAAATATATTTATGACTATGTAAATTGGCTCAATTCACAGCAGAATTCTGAATTTAGCTAAAAGGTTGGCTAAAGTAAAAGGTAAAATTTATTTTTTCGCGCCAGATGTCTTTGAGTACGGTGTCTTTGATTTTCTCTGTTTTTTCTTTCTTGATATTGTTGTTTTTTTACGTTCGGTTTTCCGGTTTATTAAGGTGTGAAGTGACGGGAATGAAACGATAAAATTGGAAAATGTATATTGCTGTGTGCCAAGACTTTTATGAGGATTCGGGACTGAAATTTTAGGAACTTGGTTCAGTACAGACAGGTCTTTACTTTCATCTCCTATTGAAAGATTATACTGAAATCTGATGCAGTTCATCTCATCCTTATTTTTCACTTATTAGGCGCTTTTAGAGAATTATGGAACATAAGATTTTTAAAAGAGTAACCGTGGAGTTTCTTGCCGGTTCTTCTCCATAGGAAACGACCAATTTCGAACCGTGCACTAGCTTCTGACGTTTTATAAGTGCCCATGTAGGCCTATGTGAAATAAAAAACTTTTGACTTTGACTTTGACTTGACTTTGACTAAGTACCTATGGATGGATCATCACCGGACACAGCTCACTATACAAACACTTCCACACAAAAGGCGTCACACCTGTGCAGATAATGCATGGAGATGGAGGAAGCAATCATGCATATGCTCCTTGAGTGTATGACTGTCACCGAAATATGCATGCGAACCCTAGGATCACCGGAAGCCCTGAACAAGCTTGGAGGTCCAATCTGCGTTTGAAGAGAGGTTGGCTGAATGAAATGAAGCCCGCCAAATGATGGTCACCATTTACAATTGTCCACCATCGACTGAGAACAGAAACCAAACTTTAATAGGTAGGTGGATATGATAGACTTATTGATGGTTACGAACTGGTTTTCATAGGTGTTTCAATAAATTGCATCCTTACTTGTTTTTACTAAAAGCTCTCGCGATTTCGCCGGTTACTGCTCCGCTTCTTTTTGTCATGGCGTGATGTTACAGCTTTTTTCGATAAATGGGCTTAAATGCTAAAATATTTTTTCAATCCGAACCTTCCTGTAGCCCGATTCACGTAATGAAAACCGTAACCATACCGTAGCGATTTAGTCGTTTAGACTATTTCCGTATCCATCAATCGAGTTTGAACGACACCGATTTTAAAGTCGTTTGAAATACATCGATTAAAAAAAAAAAAAAACTATTACATTATCCTAGTAGAATACTTATTAATGTAACTGGAAATAAGTCGATAGATCGTGAATACCGCTTTTGGATAGGACTTCGATCGAACGACTATAAAACTTCTAATATTAAAAAAAAAACAATCAAACTCTTCAACTTTATAACACTAGTCTACTATTTATTTAAAACTTTATACACTAATGAAACATTGTACAAAGACAAAATAACGTGCTAAAGCTGGAAAAGTCACAGGGATAAAAAAAAAGTGTAATAAACTAATACCTCTAGTACGTACTCTCTCCCACATTACAGTAAGTGGATCCGTGAACAAGCCACAAGCCAACAGGTTTTCTTTCTTAGCGCCCTAAAAAAGTGCTGATATATTTTAGCGTTAAGTGGATGACGTCACGATGTCCGCAAAAAGTGCGGATAAGCGGACAAGGGACGAGATGTTTGTTTTTACACGTCCGCGCCAATTCTTGTGGATGAGTCCGGGGATACATGAGCGAGAGAACTACAGATATATGTTAGTTTTAGAATATGCGAAAACTGAATATAGTTTGTTCAGTAACAGTAACGAGGAGTGAATCGATTCCAATAATTTTTAACAGGGACTAAAACTGTAACCGTAATAATGGGTTTTAACACTGTTTTTTAAAACAGATTTAACAGAAAAACACTTTTAAATGTAACAGATACAATAATGTTACCGAATCAAACTGTCACCTGTTATATGTGTTAATATGTGTAACTGAAATTATCAGTTTTAGTGTAGCTTTAGGTATAAGTAATTGCACAGTACATAAATAAGTACCTACATTGTTTTGGCAACGCTGCGTTTGCTTGTTACACTTATTAACACTGTTAACACTTTTATATCTGTTACAGATATGTTACGGTTACACTTTTCTAAGTGTTTTGGGTTAACACATTTAACGTTTTACGTGTTACATATTTGATTCTGTTACCTACCAATTCAACATGTAACACTTTTAATTCTGTAACCTTTATGAAGGTGTTTTTAAGTCCCTGTTTTTAAAACTATGTTAGATTATTCCCAAATTATTTAAGGGCGGGTTCGCGCACCTATTGTCTTTCTATTGTGTTTGTAATTTCCACGATTGAAAGGATAAAAAGGTCACAAGTTGGATGCCACCGGCGCTAAGTACAACACAGGTCATAGTCGGCATTAAGATCCAGCGCACAGCTTGGTACGGGAGCAAAACAACCCCTCAGTCGCCCAGATAGCCCAGTCACCATGTATTGAGTGCGGACAACCAGGTAAATGACAAGCTTATTACTTTGTGATTTTTCATGACACAATTATGTAATTTTGTACACAGATTCTTTATTAAAAAAAAACTAGACGTGTTTCTGGATTCGTATTAACTAAAATCATATTAAATGTCTTCAAAGAGTAAAAAATGATTTAACCCCCAGAGAAGATGAAATGGTGCCGGGGTCCAAAATTTGTATGGAAGAACTTACTTTCAAGCAGGCGAAGCCGTCAGCAAAAGCTAGTAATAAATTTCCATTTGTATAATATTAGTGTAATTAAATCAGAGCAGTAGAGCAGTGGTGGCTTGGTGGTAATGTTCCCGACTTACGAATTATAAGTGGTGGGTTCAAACCCAGCCAGGTGTTTTACTTTCTAAAATTTATTTTATCACCAAAACGATGAAGGAAAACATCGTGAGTATACGGCATGTCCTAAAACAAAAAATCTAAGACGTGTGTCATCCATTAATCTGCACTGGGCCCGCGTGATGGACTTCTGCTCATTCCCTCCCCTAGAGAGGAGGCCTGAGTCCCATTTGTGGAAACATATTATGCGAAGTAAATCAGAAAAATATTTTATTTATAACAAGCCGACTTGTTACTACAAATCAATATAACAACAGCAATAATAAGCCATTTTGCGAATTGGCCATTTTGAGGATTGGCCATTTTGCGAATTAGACCTTTTGCGAATCGGTTGCCATTTGCCATTTTGAAAATTAGCCATTTTGCGTCTGAATCATATCTACTATTATCTACGTGTTAGTTGTGGTGTTTACTAGTCACGTAAACACCCGTAGCTATGGTGTTATGTAAACCGGTGGCCCTCGTGTGTGGTCGAGTGCCTCCAGGCTGCAGCTGTCAGTAGCCAGTTAAGTCTTCATGCGAAACGTTCTTCAAGTAAATCTTGTTTAACTGTTGTTTAAAATGATTACTTTGAAAGTGTTATTGGTGTTGGTTATCTTGTAGTTTTTTGTTTTTCTTTTTGTTTTCGGTGAGAATTCATCTAATATCATCTCCCGCTCTTGGGTGGAGCGTGAAACCGTTTCAGACTTTCATTTTTTTTGGTTTTAATCTTTTAACTAGTAAAAGTCGACACTCCCTCTTGATTCATCCAGAGTGGGAAAAGTTATTTGATTATTTCTGAATAAAAGTGTTTCTGGTCTATTCTATTCTATTTCCAATCAACAACAAAAAGAAAAATTAAGTTACAACAGAAAATCTGAATTTGATTTTAAAATGATGCAAAACAATCCTTTTTTTATATGGAATAAATTCGTGATTGTTTGCGATCTGATATCTGTATATTAGGCAGTAAATATTTAATATAGAAATAAACTAATACATAGAGGCTATCTTCAGGATTTCATTTATTAAAAAACCAAAGAATTTTTTTTTTTATAAAAAAAAATATTTTTCTAACCTAACCCAACCTCATTCGTTGTATCTTAAGACAAGTCTCCGGATCTCTACCTCTTGTGAAGTACAACTCGTCAATTTCATTAGGGTCGCGCGTCGCAGTAAACCGTCCAGGGCGGGCGGCGTAGGGCGGCTCAGGGCGGCATAGGGCGGAAGAGCCTCTCTATAAATTGTCACCGCCGATAGTGCTCCAGATTAACTGTTTTATTGTTTCCCCTAAGTGTTTATTGTTTTCTTTGGGATTTTTTAGACTCAAAGAGATACTTATGAGGGTTTTAATTCACGGGATGCCACTTATTTTGTGATGATAAATATATTGGCACATTTTTTTTTTAATTTAGATAAACTAGTGCTTGACTGCGATCCTACCTGATGGTAAGTAGCGATGCAATCTTTGATGGTGAGGCGCACTAGTTTATTAAGAGCCTATTCACTCTAGCCTTGAAGACACCCAAATTATAATAACATTGCACCGTTACGACTTCTCTGTGTCAACACCGTCACAGATCCACGTTGTAACCTAGCTCTGTGGTTTCATCGCATTATGCGTGAGGCATTATGCTGCGCGTTCGGTTTTGCGCGAATGTGATTGAGAAATATTTCCCATATATCGATTAATTAATGTGCTAATTTTAAGACTGCCTCAATTTTAAATTGTAATGCAAGAACGATATTTCTTTTTTCACATATTTGTTATGTATCGACGGAACGAAGAAGCTCTATTTTGTGTAATTTATTACTTACATCACTACTGCTATCAAAACGGTGAAGGAAAACATCAAGAGATAACCGGCATGTCCTAGAATCAGAAATTCGAAGACATGTGACATCTACCAATCCGCACTGTACCCGCGTGGTAGATGGCGTACACTCTCCTAGACAGGACACCAAAGTCCCAGCAGTGGGAACACTATGAGGCTGATTATGTTATGTTATTAGAGACACTAGATTAATGGGGCAAATATAATAATAATAATATTTTTTTATATTTTTTAATGTTATTTTTTGTAGAAATATTTAAAAATATAATAAATATGTATATTATAATAAATGAATGGTATAATAATAATAAATTCATTTATTTCAGGCTAAAAAAAAAACCATAGTAAAAAGAAAGTTTACAGATTGAAAAAATTAATGATAAAATTAAAATTGAAACAGAGATACAGTTATTCACATTTAAGTGTTGTTGCAATTCACTTTTAATTAGATTTAAGTTTGTATCTGGGGCGTTATTTTTTGCCAAGAATTTGATTTGTACAAAAAGTGTGACTGAGGTGTATTTCGTCCACTCTGTCACGCAAATTAAATAAAATATATAATTCAATTTAAACACTAAATAGTCGGTTTAAGAAGTAAAATAATTGCTTCGTCGTTTAAACGGTGTATATTGAGGGATTGGAACTATTTGTCTGCCACAATAGTTCCCGTCCGATTATAATTTTGGTGTTTTCAAGGCTAGAGTAAATTGGCTCTTAATAAAATAGTGCGCCTCACTATCAATGATTGCATCACTGCTTACCATCACGTGGAGAAATAAAAGTAGAAACTTAAAAATTTAAAGCGAAAATACGTCAGTCATAATTATTATTGAAGGGGACAAGTGGTTGTGGGTAAACTTGAAGGGTGGTTGTGGGTAAAAATTAAGAAAGTCCCAACTGATATTGGTTGGGACAAACAAAGAAGCTAGAAGAAACATTAACACCGGCTGGAGTTCCTTACCCTTCCATACATCATTCGACACTATACACCGTTAAATTTTGATCGTTTTAATCCCGTGGAGGGTCGATCCAGTACATGAAACACTATCGATTTGTAAAGACAAAATTAAAAAATACGGTACCTTTTTACAAAACTCGTATTAATTTACGCATGTACGAAATTAATTTCTGCATGCTGAGCGAGTTCAATGACCTGTAGGTAGTAGTCGGCGTTGCGTACAATTACGTTTGTTGTATTGGGAATTTTCGAGCCCCACTTAAATGTTTATTATTTTTTGTTATAACGGCGACAGTAATATATCAACTGCGAAAATTGCAACAGTCTATATACGGTTCATGAGATACAGCCTGGTGACTGACAGACGGACATAGTAGTCTTATTAATAGGGTCCCGTTTTTACCCTTTGGGTACAGAACCTAAAAGATATGTTTATTATGAACATGGAGCAGTCCGATTTCGATCCAAGAAGAGGCCCCGTCGGCACACAAACCGCGTTACACATACATACCATCTATTTTATAAGCACAGCACTCACTAGGGAACTCTTTAGTCTCACTGACCTGTCAGGCTCACGCATTACCATCAGACACTTTCAAGAAACCAACATTCAAAAGGCACATTTGAAAGCCTACCATCGTCTATACACCCATTTATTTAACAACGAAATTTTTTTACACGACGTACATCGCACGCTTACTATCCAGCCTACAAATGCCAGTTGAAGTTAGAGCGGTAATGTACGGTGTGGTATGTGGGATTGTAGGCTAGTGTTGGAGTGAATACGGATCTGTGACGTTGTGTTGTCAATCACAATCAAGCTCGACCACCCGCGCGATTAGGCGCGGGATAGTGAATGTGGAGGCCGTAGAGTCGACTTTAAAGTTTTAAATTTTGTAATTATTTTTTTGGATATTGTTATAATAATAATAATACTTTTTTATCTTCCGCTAATAATGATAACAGTAGGAAACTAAAACAGAATATCGATGTGATATAATAATGTTAATTAGTGGGAGACTGGTGCCTAAATTAAGCTGTGGCTTGTATTTCAGGACACCAGGGACTCCACTCCTATATCCTCCGCATTATGTCATCTGCTAAAAATAGCTTAAATTTAGGCTAGACGGAACTTCAACTGTTTGTTAGGTTTTAAGTCTTTAAATATGGTTATAAATTTTTTACTCTACCGAAGGATTTGGTATTCTTTCTAGGTTCATAATTACCTACATATTTCTAAGTTGGTCTTATAGTCTCCTTCTTAGTCGTCCACTCTTGACAGAGTGGTCGTGGTCATGTCTCGATCGAACTTTGCTTCACCGATTCTCTCATGATACGACGCCATGCAGCTCTGTGTTTAGAGACTTGGGAGTTGTCATTGATGCTGGAGTATATCACAGAAAGAGAGCGTCTACGAGATCTTTAGCCCTCGACTTTCCCTTGTACCACTAATCTTTCCATTAATTTCTCGTTACGAGTGATATGCTCGTAGAACTTGATGAGATGTTAGTAAAAACTGTTTTAATTAACAGTTAACAGTATAAAAAAATTTAGAAAAAATAACATCTCTTGTATAAATGTATAATTAAGTAATCTAAATAATTATCCGTTGCCCTTTTTGAACTATTTTGGATTTGGCTTACACTTATACCGAATGCAATCAAATATCAGCGTAAACTCAGTCAAAATATAAAGAAGAAATCTTGAAAATGTATTATCATCATCCCGTTGAGGTTGAATGTCTCTCTCACAACTATACAAGATAAATAAAAACAAAATTTTGAAGTCGATGTAGATACAACGTTTGCTATTAAATGGTATAATTGGTCCACTTCAAAACCGCAAAACAAACACTTCACGACTCCATGCCACCTCTACTCCCAATCATCTAGGTGTACAAGCACCACGTTTACTAGATATCTGTCTGTCTGTCCGTCTTATCGCTCCTATCTCCACACCTCACAATGGATGGAGAAAACAATATTTTTGATTTCCACATTATACTGTTTGGGTTACCGTTACCCGTTCGTAGTTAGGTATTGTTTACGGATGGTATGTTGGGCCGGTTACTGGTATGGTAAACTCTTTGTCTTGTGCGAATTTGGAGTTCCGATGGATAGGTGGACCTTTGTAGGTGTCACTGAAGGTAAGGTTGTGTGGAGAACTGGGCTATCGCAAGATCAATTCGAATTTGAATACTATAAAACAGTGTTAGAAACGTCAGAGAACAGCTTTGAAGTTTACTTCGGTAAGGGCGTATTTGGGCGATTTAAGTGGTAAGTATACAAAGGGCCAGTGCCCAAAGGGTAATGCAGAAGGCTATGATCGGCGTTTTGTTAATTGATGGGATCGGAAATGAAGAAATCCGCCAGAGAATCAAGGTAACGGACGTAGCCCAAAGTTAAGTGGCAGTGGGCAGGGCACATTGCTTGTAAAACAGATGGTCGATGGAAACGAAAGGTTCTGGTGTGGCGACCACATACCGGAAGACGCAGCGTTGCAAACCTCCCACAAGGAAGATCGACGACTTGGTGAGATTCGCGGGAATATGATGGATGCGAGACGCACAGGATTAATTTCGTACATGCGTAAATTAATACGAGTTTTGAAAAAATGGTACTTTATTTTTTAATTTTCTCTTTACAAATCGATAGTGTTTCATGTACCAGATCGACCCTCCACGGGATTAAAACGATTAAAATATAACGGTGTATATGTAGGTATAGAAGATAACACTCGATGTAATTGCCATTTTGTGAATGACAGTCTACCAACGAGTAAATCGATTTTAACGTCATACCAAAAATCACTGGCCAATTAGAAGATATTTAAAGTCAATTTCGAACAGCTTTAAAGAAAACAACAATATCTCGTCTAAGCACATAACTTCAACTGCGCAGTTATTTAGCTAATCCATACCTACGTAGCTACAGCATAAGGCACAGGGGCGTCAAACTCCGGCACGAATCAATCGTCCTCCTCGGAGGAGTATGCGCGAACTCGCGGGTTCACCGGCAGGTCGGGGGTCGCGACCTGTGACCTTATTGGGCGACCTTTGACACGCCCCCCGCCCTCCCTGAAACTTGCTGAAAGTACCCAAGAAGGATGGCATGAGGACAATTTTAGTATATACCCCTTCGCGTGTATACGCGTCTTATTATCATGTAATTGTACGTTTTTTACTAAAATCCCCCAAAAAAAGAAAAAAGATCGGGTAAAATTTGTGTAGACCTTATAAACGAAGATAAAGAGACCAACATTTTCGGGCTATCAATTTCGTAAATCCATGTGTACAGTTTGATGTTTCGTTTTTACACAAAATAGATAGGTACAGAAGACAATCTCATGTATGTACTTCAATTTTTATACCTACGCTGGGTAGATGCACACTAATGAGCGTTTGAGCCGGAATTGTTCGACGAGTGATCCGAGACGCGACCGAGACATCGTGTCTGTGAGCGGTGTCTTTGTGTGCGTTGGTCGAGCGCGCTTTGTATGTAGATTGACTTCTGTACCTATATATTTTGCGGTTTTAGGGCATTCAAGTTGTACAGATGTAGGTATATACTGGCGCGCGAGGAGCTAAGTAGCATGGTACAGGGGCAGGAAGATGAAGAAGCAGAGAAGAAACATAAGCTAGAACTACATTAGATCGATGGACATGTTGGCCCCACGCCTGATTTGTACGCAGAGCCGCGTCATGCAGCGTAGATTTAATGTAGCTCTACAGCTAATACTACACTGCGCACACGTGTGTCATACACGCCGATCAGAGCGCGTCGGTCTCCATACATTTTTTTGATAGGCCTGTTGGTCTAGTGGTTAGTGACCCTGACTGCTATGCCGGAGGTCGTGGGTTCGATTCCCACCCGGGACAAATGTTTGTGTGATGAGCACGATCATTTGTTCTGTGTCTGGGTGTAATTTATCTATAATATGTATGTATTTAGAAATATATAAGTATGTTCATCAGTTGTCTAGTACCCATAACACGAGCTCTGCTTAGCTTGGGACTAGACGGCGCTGTGTGATAGTTGTGGAATATTATTATTTTATATAGAAACTAGACTTACAGAGCTACACTTGATCCACGCTACGCGACGGCGTTCTACGTACAAATCAGGCGTGTTACACGTGTGTTGTGTCGGTTTAATGTAATTCTAGCTGAAAAGTTTAGTTATAAAATTTATGAAGATCGACGCGCCCAGTAGCCCGATTCCTGTAATCAAACCCGTAATGATATCGTAGCGATTTTGTCGTTTAGACAATTTCCGTATACACATCCATCAATCGAGTTTGAACGACACCGATTTTAAAGTCGTTTGATATTCGTCGATTTAAAAAAAATCTGTATAACATTATCCTGGTAGAATACTTACTAATGTAACTGGAAATAAGTCGATAGATCGTGAATACTGCTTTTGGATAGGACTTCGATCGAACGACAAAACTTCAAAATCAAAATCAAAGCATTTATTTCAAATAGACCATTTACAGGCACTTTTAAATAGTCAAATGTCGGTCAGTCCAAGAAAAGTGAAGCTAAATTGCACGTTCCAAAGAGTAGGTCTCTATGGAGAAGAACGTGCAAGAAACTCCATGGACAGTCTTTTAAATCATATTATGTGTTACATATAATGCTTGGTTACATATTACTTGTTGCTTCTATCATGTGAGCACAATGTCGATAGTGAAATAAAAATGTAAAATAATTAAAAGATATGAACTGAATTAAGCCACTGGCAGCTAAGAGATGACCAGTCCCATCTGACGGCACCCGTTCGTTCAACGATGTTTGGCTTGTTTGATTTTACGTGAATCAGGCTACAGATCGGCTTACGTGGCCCGCTTGTGTCCATTAGTTCTACTGGATATGTGTTAGTCTGTGTGTGTATTATTGTAGGTATTGTTACAAGGACAATCAGTTTTGCGTTTATTTTCCTGTAAATTTTGCCTGAATTCTGTTTTTATTGGTTAGCGTATTTTGTAGGCAGACTTATTAGAACGATATTATTTATATTTACTGTGTGATATTTTCACTGTTTTTTGAGTAGTGGTGGCCGAGTGGTGACGGCTCCGATTTACGAGTGGCGCGAATTCAAATCCAGCCAGGCGTATTACTTTGTGTAATTTATTTCATGACCACTATTTTCAAAAAAGTGAAGGAAAACATCGCGAGGAATCCGTCATGTCCTAGAACCAAACATTCGAAGACATGTGGTATTCACCAACCCACACTGGGCCGCGTGGTGGATAACGGTCTATTCTTTCTCCTAGAGAGGAGGCCTGAGTCCCAGCAGTGGGAACATTAAAAGGCTGATTATGCTATGCTTATGTTATTGAGTTATTTTACTCCGTTTTTATTTCAACTATTGAATTAGCATAGATTAGCATTATAATCTTCCCACTGTTGGGACTCAGGCCTTCTCTCTAGGAGAGGGAATGGGCTGTAATACACCACGCGGGCCCAGTGCTGGTTGGTGGATGTCACATGCCTTCGAATTTTTTGTTTCTAGGACATGCCGGTTTCCTCACGATGTTTTCCTTCCCCGTTTTGAGAGCAATATTTAAGTCCTTTTCGCCTTAATGTTTACTACCATTCCTTCAATAACATACAATCTTTGCCATTTCACGTCACTCGACATAAACAAAGCAATTTCAATAAACTTACCGTTGCCTCTACTGCTCGCGTGACCACGGTTCACAGTTGGTGTCATTTTGACCTCCAGCACTGATTGTCATGCACCTGTTTACAACGGAAGGTTTCTGATGAATTGATACTTTTTTGTTAGGAGACTTTTTGCTTGAAAGGTGGGTCACTGTCAACTGTCACGCTGTGCGTGTCAAATGTCACTTTCATTTGTCATGCGGCTTGAAATGTTTAGCGTCTACTATTTTTCTGGTATCTTGATTCTATTTATAATACGGGTAGTAGGGTTTGGCGTTATATACCTTTTATATAGAAATAACTTACTAAGGACTTTTTTACATGGCTCTGGTTTATAAAATTAAAAAAAAAGTTCAGGCAAATAAGCAAGTAACTATTGTATACAAACACAAATGGTTGTCTTCCATTTCAATTTTCTCATTCGCGGGATACTTATAGTTTTAATTTCAATGTAGATACGAATCTTAAACAAAATAAAACTGCACATAAAACCTTTACATTTTTTTTAATGATTTTTTTTCTTTCTCAGAATTAGGTCAATTGAATTAAAAATCATTTGGAGAGTCTGAAGTCATGCGCATTTATCGTTGTATTTATAAAGATAACCAGTTATTATGTTTAGTTAACTGACATCATTAGCTTTACAAATTCAACACTTATCACCCGATACCTTAATAACTTCAAAACCGTGAAACCTCCTGCAGTGTTCATAATATCTCGAACACATTAAACTTACCTACACCCAATAAACAAAACGCACGTATAATAAACAACCTTGTTTTACAAATCACCGAGGCATTTAATTTACAAAAACACGGAAAGGCTCACCTCTTGTGATTAATATCTTGTGTCGCAGCTCTAGTAAATATTAAGGCCTAAGCGCCCGAGCAGTGCCATAAAACAGTGACTTTCTGAAGCCTACTTTTCGGTTTATTAAAGACTAGCTTTTGCCCGCGTCTTGGTCCACGTGCATAAAATACAGTATAGGATAGTCAGGAATATAACAGCTTTCTATCAGTGAAAAAATTTTAGCAATCGAACCAGTACTTTCAGAAATTACCTACTACAAACAAAAAAAACAAACTTTACCTGTTTATTATTTTAGTGTAAATTAAGAAACAACATTATCTATTAACTATTCATTTTTTCGTGCGATCAATAGGTAAGTACTGCTGTCTATGCTATTGCCTATAAAAAATATTTAGCAATTTCCCAACTTTTACTTACCCCTTCAAAATGGCTTGGATCTTTAGAAACATTTTTATTTTATAAAAATATTTGGTTAAATATTCTTCAAAGTGAACATAGCATATGTAAATCAATCAATATTTCGCAAAAAAAAAATGGTTTTAAAGGTCACTGAGGCCCTATACGGGCGCAGCTGGCCACAATTAAATGCACAGTCGATACTCGTCTTGCCGCCTAGGCGGGTACGAGTGATGTGTTGTGTCCATTTAATTCCGGCCAGATATTAAAGGGACTATAAGCCTTAAAAAGTAGTTCACGTCATAACGTGTGGGCTGTAAGTGTCAGTTGCGTGATTGAGCAGACTACCCGCCGAGTCAAAATAAAAATAAATTTAGTGTTGCTACATCTTGAAGTTTATGTGATCATGTAAACATTCGAAAGGAATTCGATTTTATCATCATTGGTTGCGGTGTAGTTGTTTTGTGTTCCATAAAGATTGCGTTGGAAAATCGACTTGTACTATATGAGACAGTTACAGTTTCTGATTATTTTAGTAACTATTTCTGTAATACATATTTCAATATAATATTTTCTATAATGTTTATATTTATTACGATTACCTACTGCTTTTAGGTACGCAATTTAATCATTTTCACACTAGTATGAAAAAGTGCTCGAGTTCACCCGCGTCACAATTTATTGTATTTGTCGTATCAGGCTGGTGCCGCACAACCCTAACGAGTCCCAGGGCAGTTCCCGATTATTTATTTCTTCGCAAGTGTATTGAAAAACGACCTTTGATACAAATGGAAATTAATCACTGCAGAACTCGGCTCCGTAACACCCTCGCCAGCTGTTCGGGCGAATTCCTCCTCAGTTGCAATGACAAATTATCTTCAATTGTATCAAAATGTTCTATTTACATTATTATAAAATCACTAGCGCCTGTCTGCTTCATAGCCACCCTATTGCTATCTGAAAATCTTCTTTTAACATTGGAATGGTGTTTTCGTCTTTTACCTACAATGGAACAATTAGTATTCAACCCTCAAAAAGTCCTGATTAAAGAGGATCTCTACAGTACCCCGCTACAATGTTATTATTACAAAGTAATCTCAATTCAGGTCCCCAAGATACAGGTTCTAACTAGTTTGGGGACCACCATCGAAATATATGTAAAGTCCCTAATTAGTTACAGACAATATTAATGATTATGTAATAGTTTTAAGGTATTCTTCATATATTGTAACAATGAGCAATAAACATTATTCTTATTCTATTCTTATCCTATAGATAATATTCTACCAAGGAGCATATTTCTCCCTTTTAGTTTATGTACTACCCATCTAATCTGCTTGTTAATCCTTTAAACGTACAATGCCAAGCTGCACAATAAAATCTATACAGTAAACATAAACAGCGTGGGAGTCCCCTGACGTTTTGCATAATATGACGTTCCCGTAGTGTGACAACCCTCGAACAGGTGCGGTAGTAGTAATAATACAGTCCATTATTACTACTACCGCGGTATACAACATGCCATCAAAAATTTACAATAAAAGACCTTCTTCTTCTTCTCTGTCGGTATCACCCTTGACAGAGAGGTCGTGGTCATCACTTCAGGTGTTAATGGCAAGCTTCACAACATGTCACCACTCCTCTCTGATAGCCACCTTCTTCAGCACTTCTCAAAATATCTATTGATACTTTAAGCATTGAGGAATTTCTACGATTAAAAAAAAAACTGATAATTGAATGGAAAATTCGCTGCTATCTGCTCTTAAGTTTTAAACCCTCTAATCTTTCGAAGCATCCCCCGTAGCCAAGTTACAACCGTTTCGCTTGCGTCGAACGCTTCGAGTTGGGCACGCTCCCAATTCTTTTGTTCTGACCACGTGACTGAGCGTTGAGATGACGTCATTCCCATACATTTGAAGTTACTAGCGCTAACTATTGCAGATTAGCAACTTGGCTAGGGGTACTAACCATCCTTTTAACATAGATCTTTATTCGCCATAGAATATTTTTCCAAATATGTCGAGTATGTTGTGCATGTTCAGTGTTCAGGGCGTCAGCCGCCACAAGTATTACACACACTGTTGTGTGGGAGTGGTGTCGTGATTCAGTATAACATAATACTCCCGCAGTGACAACCCTATAGAACAGGTGTGAGGAAAGGGCTTTTTAATATAACGTGATGTTGACTTCCGTAGAGCAGTTGTGATTTGTAGTTTATGGGAATTTGATATTTTTGTAATTAGTTATTAATTTTCGTGGGAATGTCATATTTTTAAACATTTTTACTGATGAAAACTATAAAAAAAGTGTTAATTCATGAGTTATTTCAGTCGCGCTGTGTAACTGTATAAGATTTCGTGCTACTGCCGTTCAAGCAATAAAAAAAATAGTTTAGGACAATTCAGTTTGTTCTTATAATTAACTACACAACTATCAAACAGGTAATTCGTCGTAAACGTATATATTTTATTGAATGGCAGAAGCGAAGATACTTAAATACAAAATGTCACAATGTGTATATCTTATTACTCGTGACTCTACATCATCATAACGATGTGATGAATCTTGGAGGATAGCTTTCAGGTGAAATGATGACATCTTCAAACCAGATGGTTTTTACAGCTCGATAACTGAATTGCCTGCCTCCGCTACGCATTTTCGTAATGATTCATCATTTCAGCCGAAAGTTGCCATAGCTAAACATTATTAGCCTTCTCCAATCTTCGCTTCAATGACCGATCCATCTCAGTATCTTATGGATAGCCTTCCTATGAGTACATGGTATTATGGGTAGCAGAGCGTGGTTGAATAAAACCGTGTAAACATGTAAACTTGTGATAAAATTAGTATTTATATTTACTTTTACATTTCTCGTAAAAAACACAACTTATCGTATTTAGAGAACACACCGATTATTGACAGACACATTCTTTCTATATTCTGTCTAACATAAATTCAAACATTCGTCAATCTTTCAGACTGCCACAGTACTCACGATACGATTACAACCTCTTCTGACACTTCCAACGCTGCGTCTTCTGATACGAGGTCGCTATTCTACAACCTTTCTATCTGAACCGTCTGCTCTATGAACAATATGCCCAGCTTACTGTCACTTAGGTAAGTTGGTCGATTCTTTGGGCTATGTTAGTAGTCTCGAGTGTTCAGCAGATATCTTTATTCCTGATTTCATCATACAATCGTATTGTTTGCAAGTCATAATAGTTAAAATTCTATTTTTTTAACCCATCTGTTCGTTTTTAAATACGTATCTAAAAGAACTATCCCACTTTTAATTATCTGAGTGATGTAAATACCTATAGATATTTATTAAATACCTTTCTACGATCGGGCATCTCACCTCTCGCCCTAATTTCCATTTGGACAAATGAACAGCTCCAATCAGCGCTAATTGCCAACAAGTGTACATTCCCACGTAAACAGTACTATCGCGTGCGCTGCCCACCTGCGCGGGCGCATGTACGACCAGCCACTCTCACGCGCTCTTCCAGTTTCACACGGTGACAAGCTGTATTAAAATGTAGTGCAGAAGGGTCATTGGATCTATAGGAAGCATTACTATTATACCTACTATTTTATATTATTACGAATTCTATGCGATGCAAGTGATAGTACAATAGCGGAGGGGAGCGGGGATCAGGCGGCGGGGATGCTTGATGCGCTTGCGTCACGCCATACAGACTTAGGTATAGCAAAATACAGAAGTGAAATGTGTTAGAAAGAACAATGAGATCTTGAAGGTTTCTTTTTGGTACTGGTATGATTAATGTTTTGTAAAAAGTCATAGAACAAAAGCTGTTTATGATGCTAG
Organism: Mythimna albipuncta; assembly: GCA_929112965.1. NCBI lineage: Eukaryota > Metazoa > Arthropoda > Insecta > Lepidoptera > Noctuidae > Mythimna > Mythimna albipuncta. Next base: position 17,095,702 of record OV815973.1, read on the forward strand.
TTCCATAGTCCTGAGAGGTTACCAGTGTGTATGCCAAATAAAATAGTTTTTTTCTTTCTTTCTTTTCTTTCAAATAACCCTGTACCTATATTAGTTACAAACACTACTTTATAAGAGTAATATTGTTTATTTATTTGCACTAGCACTTTGCCAGTAATATCGCACTCTTTAAGAAGTGGCTGGAAAGGCGCCAACTTCCGCATGATGCGGGTCCTCGCCAGACATGGCAAGTTCTCCTTACCTTCCTGAATTCTGATTCCTGTTTTGGATTTAGGTGGAAGAAATTCCATTGCGCGCACCGCCCGGAGGACATGGGGATCATACGGTGGAGGTGTATACCGCTTGGGTGGAGTTGTTAGGGCCACGGGAACTTTCTAAAGTCAAAAGTCAAGAGTCAAGTCAAAAGTTTTTTATTTCACATAGGCCTACATGGGCATTTATAAAACGTCAGAAGCTAGTGCACACATCTAAAAAGGAAACCCATGATCTTAGAACACAAAAGAACAGGAAAGAGGTGTGGTAGTCAGTTAAAGTCTGACACGCTCTCTTGTTCCACCATGAGATGGAGAAGTCATTGGATGATTTGGCACCTCAAAAAAATTCTGACTTATATAGTGTTTGTTCCAACTGGCTTTTCTGTATGTCCCTGTTCTCCCACGTCGACACCGGATAGACTCCTGTTTGTTATAATACTTATAATTGGGTGATTAGTGTAAATGAGCGCTTCCTCGTGTCGGCGTCCATGTGTGGCGATTTGATTTTGACTTTTGATTTCGTTGAGGGGAGGGTAGTTCGGTGTTTGGATTGATGTTAGTGATTTTGTAGATAGTGATAGTGTTTCAATTGATTGTATCTCCTTCGTAAGTCTTGATTGCTTAATTATTTTGTAAGGGAAGACATTATTTGTACAAATGTTGTGGTTTTTTAAGTCTACACATACATTATTTATTTATTTAAACTTCATGTACAATAGTGGTGCATAGGCGGACTTAATGTAACAAGGCATTCTCTATCAGTCAGCTTTTGGGTTAAAAGACAACAGTGTGGTAGGTTAACATTGAAATAAATAACATATCCGCTCTTGGGCGGAGCAGGAGATAGTGTCTAGCCTTTTACTGACTAAAAACCCACGCCTGTTCCTTCGTTGCCTTTCGTACTGGGGCCGAATCTTCCTTTCAGGAATAAATCCTTGGCTCCTGTAGGCTTTGACCCTGCTGGGCCCCTACGGTTTGCTGACAACTCCTTAAGGCGCGCGTGGAACAATACGCGCCGTCGACGTCTTGAGCTCGGTCCGGACAGTTGCCGGACGTAAATAACTTAGTTAAGTGTACCTTTAATTTGGGTGTTGTGGTGATTTCTGACGGTGATGGTTCTAATGAAAGCGCTAAAATGAAGCGGTAAGGCTCCTATTCATCATAATTTTTTTAATTAAAGAGGAAGCGCCAGGTAAGCTTGCGTAATTAATATTTACTTTTGTTTGTATTTTGCTGGTCAGTGTCAGGTTCTGTGTTCATTAAATATGATTTGCCCCTCAAGTTGAAGGGTAAAATCTACAAGTCCGTGATAAGGCCTGTCATACTGTATGGATCAGAATGTTGGGCTGTGAAAAAGACGGATGAAAAAAGATTGCATGTAGCGGAGATGAGAATGTTGAGATGGATGTGTGGTGTGACAAGATTGGATAAAGTGAGAAATGAGTATATTAGAGGAAGTTTGAAAGTGGCGCCAGTGACTGACAAGCTGAAGGGGAATCGTTTGTCTTGGCATGGTCATGTAAAGAGGAGGGATGAAATGCATGTTACCAAAAGAGTTATGAGTATACATGTGGATGGGTGGAGAGGGAGAGGGAGGCCAAAGAAAATTGCGCCGACCTCAAATAAGATGGGACAAAGGCAGGAAGAAGAAGAAGAAGAAGGCCATAACAAATATGGTTTTATTGAGATATGATCATTTAAATCTTCTATTCAACCTTCTCGGTTCAGTTAACTCTATTGAGAGTCTTTTTCATGAAATAGATTAGGTTTTATTGATTTTGATTCCGTTAATAAACATATGTTACAACTTGACACCTGTATTTTTTATTTATCAGTATGGATAGGCTCGTGTTTAACCATCATCTTACCTGTTGGTAAGTGATGATGTGGCCGACGATAGAGCAAGCTTGCCTAGAAGTAACCTATTCACTTTTTACTTAAAGACACTTAAATAAATAAAAAAAAAAAACTGAAGATAATTTGAATTTCGCTTGACTTTTAGGTGCTTTCATCTTAACTTTTCGAATACTGTAATGAGATACAATAGAAAGATTATGACAGAAGCCGTTAACAGCTGTCAAATCGTCGAATTGACCAATAGGCGGCCGTTTGACGGCTGGTTATGGTTTTGTTATCGTTATAGTTAAATGGTGCAACTCACCTTAAGTGAACGCCGGCGTTCGCTCTCTCATTGTCTTTCTATTATGTCTCTAATTAAGGTATTCAAAAGGTTAATGAATTAGTCATCATTATTATAAGGTCATTGTTTTTAAATATGGTGTTAATAAAACAAAAATAATCAAAATCCAGAGAGACATCTTTTATTCCTCATTAATATTTAATTTTTTATACAACTCCATACATTCTCATACACACATCGACATTATTTTACAACCGTTCACTGTACATATTATTGCGAATAAATACATTGCTTCTCTTTTACTAAATATATGTAATTTTGCTGTATTTTGTTGTAAATTAAAATCATTACTCGATTTGTAAACAGTTGCTTGTAAAATAATATTTTGTATCTTTTATTAACTTAAAGTTTTGATAAATTCAAAGATTTTTTCATAATTTGATAATTTACATGAGTGTTTAATGGTCTCTGTCATGCATAGACGACAGACTGATTTAATAATCAATGTACCTCACTAGCAAAAGTTCTAGTTTTAGAACTTATAAGATTACCATGACAACTCCATAATTTGTAATAATTACAAATTCAACAATATCTAAAATGACTATGGTCATACGAAAAAATTAAAATAGATGTCTATGTCATAATTTAAAGAAAAAAAAATCGTTGCGCTAAAGATTACTATAATTATAAATAAAACATTTCCGTATAGTTACTATTCTTATATAATTTGTATTTCTCACTATTGTTTATACATATAGTCACACGAGTAAAATAACAAAAACAATTTTTCTCAAACATGTTTTACATTTTTACTAAAAAGAATAAAATTATTTGTAAAAGTTGTTTTTTTTTTAAAGGAACGATACATACCTATAAATGCTTTACGGAATCAGAAAATAAGAAAATACGTATAATTACGTAAATATTTGAGTTATTACAGCACCAGTCGAAAAAAATAAAAAAAAGGAAAACCTCGTCTAATCGTATTTGTAGGTTTATACATCTGCTATAATGTGATTTTAAACTGGGAATATAATCCGACAAAAAAAAAAAAAGAATAAAGTGGGTGCAGCATAGACAAACAAAAATAGTTTACGTACAAGAAGTCTCATTTAGATGTACCAGTATCTTTAGATTAATATATAAATTATTTAACACTTCTTTCTTCTCTCTGATATGACCTCGGTTTTCACTCCCAGTTTAAAAGCATGAGGATGCTTCGTTACCTACTTAGACGCATAAAGAGATTTTTCAATCTTCGAAAAACTTTATCTATTTCTATACATATAACTACACACCAACATTGCACGACCGATGTACATTTTATTGCGTTATCAATCCAAATTGCTTTTATACAATTTCTACATGAGAAGAATTAGAAAAAAAAATATATATGAAATAAAAAAAAATCCATCCATCATCGTAGAAAAATCTTAACTATCAATTTACAATAATAAAAACATTTTTTATTTACAATATTAAATAGTAAACTATTTTTACAGAGGAACAAAAAAACTTTAACTAATACACTACGGACCCCACTGAACAACGTTACTTCATATCGGGTATATTACACTCTTGTCGTATGTTCAACAGATTGTCTATCATCAGGGATTTTTGCGCGTTCTTCTGAGTCTCCGAAGTCGATTCGAACTCCTCGTTCGATTTCGGAGCGTAGAAAGCTGATATGGGATCGAAGGAAGGATCGGCTCTCTCGCTTTCCCTGCTGGTTCTAGACCCGAAGTACTCTTCGCTGGCTTCTGTTTCGTGGAATTCGCTCGAGGAGGTCACAGCGTCCTCAGGCTGGGCTTCGCGCTGGTACCTTTGGAAAGGGTCGAACCGCTGGCTGGGCAGGTACGGCGGGAAGCCGTACGGCGTGGATCATGCCGCTGCCAGCTGCCTCCACATCGTATGTCACATGGTCGCCATGTAGGGCCATGAGAACGAGCTTCCGGAGAGTAGCATGTCCCTGATGAGGGTCTCTATAGGCGTCTTGCCGACGAGCCTCACGAAGAAGAGCTGTTCTATGACTTGTGAGCTGACTGTCCGGAGGGAGGGGAGTCTGAGCAACAGCTTGCCGAACCGGGTGGGCTGGTTGGGGTACTGACTCCTGCAGTACTCCTCGAGGGCGCACTGGGACTTCTCCTGTAGGCTCTCTATGTGTGGCACGTCTGATAGGCCGCACGCGTCTGGAAGGAAGAGAAGAACATGTTAGATTGCTATGTTAATATTCAAAGTTAGGGGCCTTAACAAGACGTGTAAAAGTGTCAGACGTGCCAGCGAGAAAGAAAGATGGAGCTATACATCCTATATAGCTCCGTCCCTTTTTCAATTGGTCGTCAAATGGATGGCGTTAAGAGCTCGTGGCAGGATGTCAGGTTTTTTAGTACTGAGGTCTAGGGAATGATTGAACACAAAACACAAAATTATATCTAACTTGTCTTATTTAATCACAGTAATATAATAGAGGCGAAAGTTTGTTGGGTGTGTGTGTGTGTGTTTGTTTGAATTCTTCAAGCTCGAAAGGCTGAACGGATTTGGATGAAATTTGGCACACAGTTAGACCGGGTAGAAGTATAATAGGTTGTTTTAGGACAAATTACTACTTTTACGTAGGCGAAGCCGCTGGCGGCAGCTAGTCTTAGGGCCTATACACACTGCGTTTTTAAACGCGCCGTTGACGCGCGTGTTTAAGTATACAGAGCCTGTAAACCTTTAATAGGATCAAAGCGCGCCGTCGACACACGTTTCAAAAACGGGCATCAATGGCGCGTTCCAAAAAACGTGGTGAGTACAGGCCTTTAAGTAAATGCCAAATAGGAGAAAGATTGAAGACGGACGACGACACCGAGGTCGACCTGGAAAGAGGTGGCGAGACGATCTAAATGCTTTCCGCAAGGACTGGTTCGAGATGGTTCAAGAAAAGAATACCTGGAAGTAGTTGGAGGAGGCCTTTGCCTAGCAGTGGGAAAGTATAGGTTATTAAAAAAAAGGAGTAAGATTTTGCGTTAATGTTCTCTAAACTTTAATTTTCCTCCTTTTCCTCAAGTTGCCCTTTTCCCTGTCAGCTGTACCTTTGTTTCCCCAAATTGTCGTCATAATCTCTTATTATTATTTTTGATGCGTCATAAATCTATTTTATGCCCCTCTAACGCCAAAAATACCTGTGCTTATACTAATGTTGCCATCAAAGAAAAAGGTTTAATGTAATAGAAAAATATTTGCTACATTTAACTTGGTTATTTTCATTTAATATTAAGTTCAGTCAATAATTAAGAGTGCTTGCTCATTGGCAAGTGCTTTATGATGTGCTTCTTTTGATATTTTAATAATTTGTGTTGGTTATAATAATAATAAAATTTATTTCAGAATTCATTCATAGAAGTTATACAATATTATATAGTTTTAGTAAGTATATGCGAAATCCGAAACCCGTGTCTAGTATTTTTATGCAAAGACGAAAAGTACAAAATTTCATCGCAGTCAAGCACTAGTTTATCTCAATTAAAAAAAAAAACTTATAAGCTTGTTATGCCAGCAAAAATACATAGTCACTAGGCCCTTCAGGGGTTTGACTGAGGGGTTGCTTTGCGCTTGCATCCAGCTATTGGCCCTAATGACCGCTACGACCTGCTGTGACTTGTGTTGTAACTGGTGTCCAAATTGTAACCTTTTTAAATATTTTTAGGAAAAAATAAAACATGGTGTAAAAGCTAAACTGTATAGGTATCATCATCATCATCATTTCAGCCGAAAGACGTCCACTGTTGAACATAGGCCTCCCCCAAGTGTCGCCATAATGAACGGCCCTGTGTGTATAGGTATAGATTCAATTAATTTACTTACTGAAAATTTTCGAAACTCGCTGCCCTGGAACGCAAATGGCAAATGCCCAAATCGAACTGTTTGTATATAATCTAATCGCTAAGAGAACTCTAATCCACGATTTTGATTACCTATACGTCGTAATATTAAGCTCCACAATAACCTAAATTCCAGTTGCATTCATTATTATTGTAATGTGTTACAACTTCTAAAGAATCCTAATTAACTGTTAGAGTTTAGAGCCTTTTATGAACGGTTTCGTCATGTTACCGCAAAAGCTTTGTGTTCAGGCTATTAGCAGATAAGTGTTAAATAGTTGCACCAACGCGTTAAAGGTATTATGATTGTTATTTCTTAACGAACAACTCGATAAATCCATGAGGGAATAGCATTATAAAAGTGTGTTTTCCGCGGAAATCGCGTGTTGTCATTAAAAATGTATGGAAATTTTAATTATGTTAGTTATTAAATAATTATTTAACATAATTTAAGTTTGCCGCATCTTATCAGTGTGTGGATGTCTTAAGATTAAAAGTGCAAATTCATTCTTCATTATCATCATCATTATTTCAGCCGATAGACATCCCATGTTGGACATAGGCCTCCCCCAAGTATCGCTATAATAACTGGTCCTGTGTCTCGCATTCATCGGATTCTCGCAACCTGCCAGGTCATCGGTACACCTTGTATGAGGCTTTCCAACGCTCCAGAACTTTTCGTTCCTATTGAAAATTTGTTATGCGAGCAATGTACCCTGGCCACTGCCACTTAAGTTTGGCCAATCCATTACATATAGATATATTATTTTCTCCTAAACCCAGGTGAAGAAGTAGGGAGATCGTACCTACTAATATATAAATGTTACTACTAGTGTGTTTGTTTTGGACTAAATCCCATCTGTGTAATGGTAGCTCGTTAGAATAATTCCGCAGCCTTGGCAGGACCCTTTATTATGTGATTAGATATCTCAAATATAATATAAAATAGATTTTTTCTGATTACAGCAAATAGTTGTAGTTTAGTCACCTTAAAATTGGGTTTCGTTATAACTATGCAAAGCTTTCCGCATCGTTTTGCGGTCACAAAATACAACAATGATTTATAGCTATAATCTCTAACCCTTGCCCAAAAAATAACCGTTCTTCAATCTTGAAGGAAGCTCGGAAGTAACCGAAAACAAAGAAAAGATTAATCCTCGACTACCCCCAAATAAAAACGAATAAGCATAATAACCCGTGAATGCTTGCAGGACTGTGGTACCCTAGTCGTAATGCGATTAGGCCCCCAGAACATTGGCGAGGCGCATTAATATTTTTTATTGTTATATACTAAGATATGGCTCGGTAAACAACATTGTCGTTATGAGCTCGGCCAGATGTCTGCTTGAGTTGGTTCGTAAGTGTTATGAATGTCAGCGCTGATTAGTGGTGATCGTCCTTTGTTTTGGCAGGATAGAGATGTTTAGTGTTTGCTGGAAGCATTGGCTGTTTACTGTCTTAGAAGAGAAATAAATGTAACCATTGATATATCAAGCAATGTGACAATTGATTCGATTCTGTGGACTAATTTGCGCTTCTTAGGACCAATAATGAAGCGAGGGTAACTCGCCGTTCAGCCATCCGGTTAGGGTCAAGCCTGACTTAACAACGATGTGCTCTACTCGCGCTTCAAAAAGATGTCGGCAAAATGAACGGGATCTGCCAAGACCCACAAGGGGCCCACGAACACATACTAGGGCTGTGGAAATATTCATTTTGTCAGTAAAAGTCTGACACTCCCGCTCGCTCCATCCAGAGGGAGAGCAGTTATTTGATGATTTGTCATCTCAAAAAAAAGGACCATTAATTAACCCGATTAAAATAAGATATTGTATGTTATCTCCCTACGTGGTGCTACCGTCTATATGGAGGGCCATATAGACGATTAGATGAAGATGATTTAAAGAAAGAAGCTACCAATCACCTAATTACGAAAGGAAGAACACCAAACGCTGTGGCTGAGTTTGGAAAGACTTGAAGCTTGATCACTGATGATACTTTTAAAAGACGAATAATTTACTTATAGTTTACATGAAACCAACAATGTAGTCAAGTCTTCACTCAGCAACAATTTAATAAAAACGCTAATCAACCTACGTACATCTAATGAAACAAGTTGTGTGTTAAACTAACATTAAAACTGACAAGTAATCATCGCGGGTAATTATAAATTAACCTAGATGTGCGATGAGAATGCCTCAAGTGAGTAAGACAATATCTGTTTGTTAATTCAGGTTTATACGAGATGTTTAATTTACCTTTGATGTTGAAAGAAATATAGCTGTTGCCAGTGATGACTTATGGCTCCGATCGTGGTTGCTTACAATGGGCATCATAAAAAGACTCAAAGTCACCCAAAGGGCGATAGATAGAGCTATGCTCGGAGTTTCATTGCGTCACATTAGAAATGAAGATATCCGCAGGAGAACCAAGGTTACCGACATAGCTTGAAGAATCGCCAAATTTAAGTGGCAATGGGCAGGGCATATTGCACGCAAAACAGATGGTCGATGAAAGGTTCTGGAGTGGCGACCACGTACCGGAGGACGCTGCATTGGAAGGCTTCCAACAAGGTGGACCGATGGATGCGTAACACACAGGACCGGTCGTTGTGGCGACGCTTGGGGAAGGCTTATGTCCAACAGTGAACGCCTTTCGGCTGACATGATGATGATATGATGAGATGTGCGATGAGAATGCCTCAAGTGAGTAAGACAATATCTGTTTGTTAATTCAGGCTTATACGAGATGTTTAATTTACGAATGATGATGAAAGAAATATAATTATTAGTATTTTTTTGTTTGCCTTATATATGTCTCAATTCTGGGTGAAAGGCTTTCCCCATCCCTTTGATATCTTTTGTTTATTTAGCTTATTCTCGGGGAAACTATCTCTATACTTAAATGCAAATCCTGAAAGTAGTATTTTCAAAATCGGTTATTGAAACGGTTCCATTTATTTGAGAATTAAATTAAATTTTAGTGCTTATAATTATGATAGTAACTTAATTAACACAATTAAGGTGTATAGGGATTGGGCCGGACATGTTTGCCGCATGTCGGATTAGCTGTGAGCTAAAAGACCCACTGATTGGGTCCCATTAAACTCAAGGCGACATTGCGGCAGACCAAGGCGAAGATGGAGATGAGCTGAATAACTACCGGAGGGACTGGCCCGTAATGGCCGAAGACAGACGTGTGTGGAAAAGGGAGAGGGAGGTCTTCGCCCAGCAGTGGACATAAATGGGCTTTAAATAGAGGCTGTATAAGAGTGTGCTACTGATACTACTATACAAATATACTTCAGTTACATTTTGTATGAATGCTGAATTTGAATGAAACTTTTAGGTCTATGATTTTTTGGACATTATATAATATTCCACAACTACCACACAACGCCGTCTAGTCCTAAGCTAAGCAGAGCTTGTGTTATGGGTACTATATAACTGATAAACATACTTATATATTTCTAAATACATACATATTATAGATAAATTACACCCAGACACGGAACAAATGATTATGCTCATCACACGAACATTTGCCTGGGTGGGAATCGAACCCACGACCTCCGGCATAGCAGTCAGGGTCACTAACCACTAGACCAATAGGCCAGTCAAAACATTATTATTAAGAATAACCACATGTGCCAAGTAGCCTACCAAAATGTTGATTAATGCTTCTAAAAGGGCTGATATGTCTCTGTAAAGTAACTGTAATTTTTTATAGATGCTGCTAAGTCCAATACAACAACAGCACCTAACAAAGATCAAATTGATGAGCACAGTACAAAATACAACAACACCCATCTGTATCATGTTATCAACAAAAATGACGTCACAGGAGGCCCGAAGCTCCAACAACCTACATTTTCATTCAATAAAAGGCAACTATTAATTCTAATTCGTGTGTCTACGCTTCGCATCGTCTTGGGACAAGATGACGCAATCCTAAGACCATAATTGTGGTCACTTGTCCTAATTGTTCCAGCGATGCCACTAAATGGTGACAGCTGCTTGATAATTGATACACTTTACCCGCACAACAGAAAACCTACCTTATAACCACATGCTCAAAGTTGATTTTCAGTTGATAGACCCTAAAGAAAAGAACACAAAAATCTGTGGAAACGATTTTAAGGTTTCAGCAACAGTGTTAAAGTTGAAACTTGAATGGGATATTTTTGAGCTTATTGAAGGATGTTTTGAGGCGTTTGTTTGTAAGCTGGACAATAAGTTGTGTAATTTGCATTTCCGTGCAAAACGACGGAGAAAGAGAGCTTTGTATGGCCATTGAGTAGTTGTAAGATGAGGAAGGAATTTATCATAGTGACTACTGACTTACTACATGGCAATGTAACTGTACAGAAATATTATTTGATTTTGATATAGCGTAAGATATTCCTAGGTGTTAAAAACGTACAAGATAAGGCCCGTAGGGCCTCACTATGACGTGTTAAAGTATCAGTCATGCGTCCGAAAAAGAGGGAAGGAGATATACACCATATATAGCTCCATCCCTTTAACAGTTCAGTTTAGGTCGTCAATTGGATCGCTTTAAGAGCTCCTGGTAGAGCCTTAGATGAAAATCAAACGCAAAGGTTATATCAAAAGCAAAAATAACAAAAATATAAAAAAGCCAACATTAATTCCAGCAGAACAGGCACACACATATGTAAGTATATATGATTTAACAAAGTACTTTTTTCTAACTAGGATAGTTAACTACGACGACGATTGAAAGCCGCACGAAGGAGGTCAAGAGTAGGCAAGCGAAGCAGGTGGCTGCTCAGTTCTACTCAGTCTAATAGCTCTAATAGAGCGATCTTCTGCCGACGTAATACAAGCTTGAAAGCAAATATTTGAGAGACCATTTAGTTTTTAAGAGATATAACACTAACTAGGAAAGTCGAAAAGTATATAAATTTTGAAAACAATATTCAAAACGACAACATAATAATTGTGGAAATAATAGCATGGAAAAAATTAAGGAATAAAGAGTATATACACACTGAGTATTATCAGTATTTGAAAGAGCTACAGTCATAACGAAAAAACGAACTTTTAAAATGAAGAATATTTTTTTTTATCTGATATAAATCAGTGCTTGACTGCAATCCCACCTGATGGTAAGCAGTGATGCAATCGCTGATGGTAAATTGCATTAGTTTATTAAGAGCCTGTTCACTCTAGCCATGAAGTCACATATGTTATAACCGGAATATTTTTTTTTGTTGAAAGCAAAAATTTTGTAAAATAAGAAAATTCTGTATTAAATCTCAGAATCTCTAGAAAACATCATTACAATAAAAAAAAGTTAAGAAAAAATAAAACAAAAAAATCGCTGTGAAATTCCAATTTCTTCAAAGAATCCAAGGGCAGGCAATCTCAACCCTGCACTATCAAATCGAAAGGTGTACGACAATGATCCAAAAGACCAAAGATCAGGCAAAGACGGTGCAATAGCAATTAACCCTGCGCCCGCCGGACATCGTAACAATGTAATATATTTTAATTGAAACGACCCCGCCGTAGATGCAGTAAATATTGGTCGGAATGAACGAATGAACCTAATTGAATGGATGAAGGAGTGTCGTGTTAAATTTTAAAGTAGGTTCTGAATGAATGACGTCATTTGTTAGTTGTGTAATTGTTGATTGTGATGATGTTGATATGTTTAAGAAGATTGTTTTTGTTTACTATGTCACAGATGTTTTTGTTTAGTTTCTAATTTCTTTTTGTCTTAGATTTTCTTTCAATAAGTTCCTACAAAAAATCTAAGAACCTCAAATTAAATCCACAAAGACCAAAATTATTCGGATCGTGGGGCTCTTTGAACCGGGACAACAGTACCAAATTATCTTCCTAATTATTTGAGCATATTCCAATATATAAATATCTTTGAAAACATTAATTACATTCTATGATGATAAAAATGGTATTCTTTTCAAAAAAAATCCATAAATCAACGAATCTCAAAAATAATATGAAAACAACCCAGTAGGTACAGACAGCGCACACTAATAAACCCTACATGCGCATGATTCGAAGCCCGTTCTTAAACAGTATTGATGATAGTGTCAACAGATTTGACCCAGTGAATCAATGTTCTATCATGACCAATGAATGCTTATAAACTTATAAGTTTGCCTCTTGGCGCCGATGAGTCGAGGGCTCGGTTTGAAGTACCTATTGATAGCCTGGGTGAAGTACTTTGTGTAACTATAGATAACGAAGAGGAAAGGATTGCTAGTGATGATACAAAGGTTATGGATGGAGTTGTCATAGGACTCTTTAGAAATACTAATATCCAGTGGATAGTGGGAGAAACACACCTTCCAGTATATAAATAAAAGGATAATAAAGTAAGTTATATTTGAAATATTTAAAACGATGTTTCCTTTGGTGTTGTAGAAGAAAGGATTGCTAGTGATAATACAAAAATTGTGGATGAAGTTGTCATAGGGAAATTAAGAAAGAATAATGTCTAGTAGATAGTGAGAGAGAAAACATATTGATGTGTCAATCAAGAAATAAATTAAAGTGTTTTTATAATATAAAGATTCACTTGTTGTATCAAAGGTTGTGTTTGGTGAAGAAATGATCATTTAAAGAAATTTCATTACCGTATAGAGACAAATATGACGAAAATAATGTAGTAGTCTATACTACTTTAAACATGATGTTTATTAAATAAACATATACACAATTGATGACTATTATTATCAAATGGTTAAATTTTGGTCCTAATTTAAAGTGGGAAATACAACAGAGGTCGTAACAATTGTTTATAAGCGAGCCAGATAGTTGAGTAATTTAATGTATCAATCATCATTAAACCAGTTGCTGGCAATTTTGAAAATTTTGGCTTCGTTTTCATTATTTGATCAGTTGCTACATTTTTTGAGTCTTTGTTTTTCACCTGTTGAAAGTTTACATGTTTCTGTTTTTAATTTAGTTCCTTTATGTGGTGCAAAACTAAAGCATATGAAATTCAATCTATCTATCACTCTATCAATTTCTTGAAACTTGTGTGCTTTAAACAGTGACTTAAAGTATTACGAACTACAATATAAATAAATCGTTATCTCACAAACCGATTGCCCTCCAGATTTCAGTGTGACGAATCTCATTGACTCTCATTAAATACTCGACTAAAGGGTGATAATCGAGAATTAAATCGATGGCCCGCATCGATGGCGGGTGTATCGTTTATGAAAATAAAATAATCGCCTCTCATTAGTCGATTTACGGGTTATGCGGGTGTTTATAGTGACACGCTTTTTATATCAATGGCTTTTAACTTTCATCGCTCCGCTGATTGTATTTAATTTGTGTTGTGTTTTCTTTTTGGTTTATTTTATAAGTGATTGGAGCATTTTTTATCATTTGGAAGTTTATAGTGATTGTAATTGGCCGTTAAATGGTTCTCTTATTGGCCGTTACTAATCGTACTGAACGCTCGTCTAAATTAAAGACTGTAAGAGATACCTACTCAAGTATTTAAAACATTTGATATTTACTTTACTGTTCTACCAATTATATTAATTCATTAAACCCCAAACGAACGCCAGCGTTCGCTATCTCGTTGTTCTTCTATTGTGTAATCGGAAGGTTAAGGTAAAGCACACGGAAAATCTTTTTAAAATAAATAAACTTAATAATCCGTTCATAAGCGACAGCAAAAATGTATAACTTTATAACAATAATCCTAACAGACCGTAAACTTAATAAAAAGGCCACAAAATGAAAGAGCAAACAGCCGTCTTTACAAATCTATAATCTGTTGATGCAAGGAGGCGTAACTACAAACTGTAAGCGGCTAGCAGATGTTTGTTCAACGTCCGAGGATGGACTGTGATCGAAGAATGCCTAATGGTGGAAGCGGCACGAACAGAGAAAAACAGAGATGCTCCAAGAACTAGGTGAAATTTTGAATTTGGATTTGGCACATATAGACCAGGGTAGATGCCTTCAAAAATAATAAAAAGTGAAAAATAATAATAGTAGGATGAAACCCATCACAAAAGGAGGAGAATATTTTAAAAATGAAAGGAAAAATAATTTACGGGCGATCTGAGGTCGGGAAGGGGGTGGGGGTGACTTTTTAAGGGGAAAAAACGCTTTTTCTCGATTTCCGGCAAAACTAAAAGTCCTATGGAAAAAAGTCAAATGGCAAAGTTGTAGGTAATAAAAAGATCTAAAACTTTTCTATAAACACTTTTTTCACATAACCTCAAAAAATATGTGAAAAATTCAAAAAACCATGTTTTTGGTTTTTTATTTTTATCTCTTTCAAAAAACAATATTTTATCACGAAATTTGGTGAAAACTTACCTTTTTATGTCCCAAATACGCTGTAATTTATTTGATTAGAAATATTTATTTTTTCACCTTATTTTGAATAAATATCGAAAAATCACCCTAATTTTCAATCGAAAAATCACCCGTCAAAATATCTTTTTTTTTCAAAAAGTTTATATGGTGTCTGTTCGTTGAAATCTCTACTTTCCGATGGTGAAAAAATATATATATGTTACCATAGTAAATCTTCTCAGCAAATGCAAAAAACCGAAAAAAACTCGAATTCGAATTTTTTTTTCAATTATTATATTGAATGTAGAGCTATTTATTAAAATTTACACTTTAATTACTCGAAAAACGTAAAATTACATGTACATAGATAACAAAAAAAATTGCAAATCAAAATATAGTACTATAATTAACAAAAAAATAAGTTGATAAAATTAATACTTAATAAGACGTCTACAATATTTGGAGAAAGGAGTCGAATCTTCTTTAAGTTATATGCGTAGATGCCTATTTATAACTATTTTTAGATAACTTATATTTATCTGAGTGAACTACGAAAAATTTTAGCCCATCAAAAGGTATTTCATAGAGGAGTGGGGAAGGGGCTAGGCGGGTCCGGGTCTTACTACATACATATTTCGTAGCAGCTGTAACAACCGTTAGCCTAGCCAGTATTCGAAATACAGTATAGTATAAAACATCGTTTAAAAAAATACACGTGCACGTTGAGTTTCTTGAAGATAATTTTGACAAGTTTACAAAAAAACTAAGAAGATTAAAAAAATAATAATCTCCTTTATTTTGCACAAACAAACTTAGTTACTCCCATAAGATATATAAAATACACATCGTAAATATATTTTTACTAACTAACTTTTGGCCGATTTTCATATATATATTATACATTTCAAATATATTTCAGATATATTCAATTTTTTTATTTTATTTTTAGCTATGTTTTTTATGTCTTTTAGGATATATTTTGAATGTATCTAAAATATATTTGAAATATATGAAATATATATGAAAATAGGCCATAACTTAGTTATTAAAAATATATTTACGATATGTATTTTATATATTTATATATTTTATGGGAGTAACTAAGTTTGTTTGTGAAAAATAAAGGAGATTATTATTTTTTTAATCTTCTTAGTTTTTTTGTAAACTTTTCATAATAATTATATTCAAGAAACTCAACGTGCACGTGTATTTTTATAAACGATGTTGTATACTATACTGTATTTCGAATACTGGCTAGGCTAACGGTTGTTACAGCTGCTACGAAATATTAGGTATGTATGTAGTAAGACCCGGACCCGCCTAGCCCCTTCCCCACTCCTCTATGAAATACCTTTTGATGGGCTAAAATTTTTCGTAGGTCACTCAGATAAATATAAGTTATCTAAAAATAGTTATAAATAGGCATCTACGCATATAACTTAAAGAAGATTCGACTCCTTTCTCCAAATATTGTAGACGTCTTATTAAGTATTAATTTTATCAACTTATTTTTTTGTTAATTATAGTACTATATTTTGATTTGCAAATTTTTTGTTATCTATGTACATGTAATTTTACGTTTTTCGAGTAATTAAAGTGTAAATTTTAATAAATAGCTCTACATTCAATATAATAATTGAAAAAAAAATTCGAATTCGAGTTTTTTTCGGTTTTTTGCATTTGCTGAGAAGATTTACTATGGTAACATATATATTTTTTTTCACCATCGGAAAGTAGAGATTTCAACGAACAGACACCATATAAACTTTTTGAAAAAAAAAGATATTTTGACGGGTGATTTTTCGATTGAAAATTAGGGTGATTTTTCGATATTTATTCAAAATAAGGTGAAAAAATAAATATTTCTAATCAAATAAATTACAGCGTATTTGGGACATAAAAAGGTAAGTTTTCACCAAATTTCGTGATAAAATATTGTTTTTTGAAAGAGATAAAAATAAAAAACCAAAAACATGGTTTTTTGAATTTTTCACATATTTTTTGAGGTTATGTGAAAAAAGTGTTAATACAAAAGTTTTAGATCTTTTTATTACCTACAACTTTGCCATTTGACTTTTTTCCATAGGACTTTTAGTTTTGCCGGAAATCGAGAAAAAGCGTTTTTTCCCCTTAAAGAGTCACCCCCACCCCCTTCCCGACCTCAGATCGCCCGTAATTTATTTTTCCTTTCATTTTTATAATATTCTGCTCCTTTTGTGATGGGTTTCATCCTACTATTAGTTTTTTTTGTTTTAAAAATTATCGACACTGGTCTAATAATTAAAGCATTGATTTCAATTAACAAGCATTTTTAAATTTACAATGAGTCGATAATTCTTAAAAATTAAACTAAGAGTAAGTGGCGTCTGCCAGCGGCTTCGGTCCACTTGAAAGTAGAAATAGAATAGCCTATGTTACTCAATGATAGATTAGTATTCTATTGATTTATTTATGAATTTTTAGGATCGGTTTAGCTTTAGAAGTTGCAGATATTACCTCCTACATACAAATTTACAAATGTTATTTCTTTATTATGTTTCTTAGTATTGATTAATTGTTTTTAGAGGTGTCCCAAACATTTTACAGATTTTTCGGACTTTTCAATGTAGCAGAATGTTTGACCTAAAAGTACTTTCATTGAGGAAGTCTACTAAGACAGTACAAAATCAACCGAAACAATGTAACCCATTTAAGACATCTATTTCTACATTTTAGGGCACGCTTCACACGATATAATCTCGAACGGTTTTACAATAATAAGTAAAATAATCTTGTAAGTAAATCGGAAATAGCGAAGCAAATTTAGCTACCACAATAGGCCCGTGGTGTTTGTCACCGAGATTGGGATCTTGAGAATAACACCCTCCCTCTTATCTGATACTAAGAGCTGTTTATTTACGTTCATAATGTGCTGTTAATATAGGTATGTTGAGTATTTGCGACGTATGTTCGATGTGTAAATAGAAATTGTCTTCACAAAAAGTTGGCTCTGGGATCTAACCATTATTTAATAATCTCCACTTCTACACTGATATTATAAAGAGGTATTTTGTTTTTATTTATTTATCTAAGGACAACCAACAAAGCATACACCATTATACATGCTAAAGATTCAACGTTGTTACATCATATAGAAGACATAATATTAAATAAATATCATAAATTATATATATATATATATATATATTTAATATTTTTGGATTATTTTTGCTTATAGAATAGATGATCTCTGAAAGTAAAAAGATAAAAATTTTTCACTGATAGAAAGCTGCTTTATTCCTAAGTGACATAGGCTATATCGGGCGGCGACGGAAAATTTGTTGAAGAACAACAGGCTGTTGAAGTATTGCTTTTGACGGGAAGTTAAAAAACAACAGTGAAAGAATTTGCCACATTTTTTTTGTCTATCTATTAAAACGATTAAGGAAACAGTCTGCCTAGTGCGAGTTTATTCTAAGTAAACGCGATCGACACGTTTATGACGTTGATCGCTCCCATTGGCTCGCTCCAAGCTCTTAACCAATCAAAGAGCCAAATGCAATAAACGTTTCGGTGGCGTTAACGTAAAAGCCACTCGAACTCACACACTATGAAAGTTTTACGGAATTAGACTCAAACTTAACCAGGAATATGAAACTTTCAGCTTCATAACCCTATTGAAACTAGGCACGTTATATTTACTATTGAATTACTGAACAGTAGCCAATGTAATGAAAAAAAAAAAACCGTAAGCGCTTCTAAAACGCTATTACTGCTAAGTAATATTCATTTGTTACATCGGACATTTAGCACATAGCCGTCGGCAAAATGATTCAATGAAAGAAAAAATACATCTAACTTTTATGACAGTTAATAACATTGAAAAGTATTAAATTCAAAAGATTCCTAACAATAGATCAATAGACACAAATTGGACGTCCATAGGTACCATAGACACGTGTCCGAGAGAAGAAAAAAAAGAGACGGCCAGCTTTATCGAACAACGTAATATTTACCGTTACAAAAATTGTAAATCGAACTTTTTCATTCTTAAAACGAAGGAGCAAGGATGTTATTTATTTAGCAAACGTTTAGAGGAGTGTATTATAAAGTTGGTGGTGTCAAACAGCATCAAATGGCGCGAAAAGGGAAAAACTGTGACATTTTAGCATTGTGAAATAAAATTTTAAATAAACACCTTTTGAGTGGGCGTTAGCGGAGTATTTGTAAATAGGTTTTTGTTGATATTACAATGGTATTTTTAACAACGGTTCCCTGCGGGGGTGTTGTCTGACAATCTCGTAATGTTGCCACGTGCTTTTAATATTGGCATTTGTATTGTGAATGTGACAAAAATAATAATTTGTAGTTGCATTTTACCTGGATTTGTGCCCACATACAATCGACTAAACATTTTTCTTTATCGATTCACTTGTAGTGAATTGAACTTAAACTTCCATTGAATTTTAAAAATCAAGTAGGTAAACAGATTAAGCTTAGCCAATAAGATAAATCGAAAGAAGATTATTCCAATCAAATTACTAATCGCTTTCGGCGCTTATCATAAATTATAGAGCAAAAAGCTATAATCGAATACTTTTTCTCCTATTTCACACAATGATAGTTTAAAGCGAGATCAAATCACAATAAAAAACTCATCAAATAAGAGTTGATAGGTATTTAAGCAGACAAAAACCGTTTAATCTTGGAAGCTAGAACCGTCTTCGGAAAATTGATATGTAAGCATACCATAAATAATACTAATAAGGCATTTATTGTCTATGGTCAGCGATCGCCTGCCATTTTAGGCTCGGAATTGTATAATATCTTACGAGGCTAGGTACGTCATAAACGAGAATACACCTCATACTGTAAATTAAATTTGCAAATTAGATTTACCTAATACGGATTAAGAATAACTTAAGGTATTTCTCGTGTAACTTCTAAGGCACGTAACATAATACCATAAAGGTGCGTGCACATAACATTGGCGCGATATCGTAAGATCGCGCGACATAAACTACCCGGCGGGTGGCGCTACCGACGCGAAACGTACCAACTTTACGACGTCACAAAAATACTCGCTACCGTACCAACCTTACGGTACCTACACAATACTGCCACTTAGGTAGGTACCAACTAAAAAATAAAATTTATTCAATGAAGAAATTACAAGAAATTGTTGAAGAATATTTTTCGGCTTTTATGTGAATTCTTTATACATAATGATATTATAACGGCATTTTGAATGACATACCTACATAATTTTAAGATGTATATGCAGAGAATGCGTCGCAGTTATCGTGGAGCTGTCTTTTTAATAGAGTCATATTGTAACGGTACTTTATAATTTTGGAGGAAATTCAAGTTCTAATCCGTAAACTTTGCTGCGTAACGACTAACAGGAACAGTTTGTATCTTTATATTCAGACCATTTTATGTTTCCAGCAACTGCAACGAGCTGGAGTAAGTTTACGGCTTTCTTTAAGACTTAAACACAGCTCTCTCACAAAGTAACAACTGGGAATTGCTTTTTTCACACAGCTCGCATAATTTTCCATCCATATGAAAATTCATCACATTTCCCTCAATCCTCTCCCTACTGACCTATTCTCTCAAAGGGCAAGAAGTGACCTGTCAGGTCACACGCGACGTCACACCACAAAGCGTATCCTCCTGAACAGTCATTTGACTGACAAAAGAACAATACAGTTCGCAAGTGGGTCAGGGAGTCGTTCACAACACTGGCAAGTGTCACGTCACTGATAGCGAGGTGACGGGGTCCCGAGTTCGTCCCGCATAATGGCGAACTGACATCGCGCAAGACGGAATGCGGTCAGTGTGTGTGGAGCCTTAGTTCGCAGCGTTTTCTTTAGGAAATTGAAGTTGGTGCGAACCTAATCGATGAGCACTTGCGATCGCAAAAAGGTGTAAATTGTAGAGAAAATAAAACCTTTATTGGCAAATAGTTTCTGATACAATGTATCAAAGTAGAGAAAGTATTGGTCTGAAGAAATACAATTACTTATATTCGTTGAGAGCAGTGGTGGCCGAGTAGTAACGGCCCCGACTTACGAGTTGTAGGTCACGGGTTCAAACCCAGTCAGGCGCATTACTTTAACTAATTTATTTCATCACCACTGCTCTCAAAATGGTGAAGGAAAACATCCTGTGGAAACCGGTATGTCCTAGAACCAAAAATTCAAAGACATATGACATCCACCTACCCGCACTGGGTCCGCGTGGTGGATTACAGGCCATTCCCTCTCCTAGAGAGGAGGCCTGAATCCCGACAGAGGGAACATATGCTATGCTATACTCGTTATAGTTTTAGCAAAGTCCAATCTACAAAGCCTGAAGCCCAGGCCTTTGGTAGCGTAGCCGTTCGGTATTTCACAGTATGCATTTTGGAGAGTGTGCATGAGAATTGTATGACTTGATTCCGCTTTTTCCTTTCTACCATCGGACAACCCGACTGCGAATATCCACCCTTAAGTTGTTGAAACCTCTACGGTCTGGACTAAGCGTTTTGCCTCGTCGTTTCTACCACGTACATCGAAGGACTGGAATAATTTGCCTGCTGCGGTTATTCCGTTCGATTATAATTTAGGTGTCTTCAAGGCTAGAGTGAATAGGCTTTTAATAAACTAGTGCGCCTCACCATCAACGATTGCATCACTGCTTTCTATCAGGTGGGATCGCAGTCAAGCATAGTATAAATTGATTTATATCAACTAAAAAAAAAAGAAAGATAAATCGAGAGGTGCCTTATTTGTCCGTCGATTCAAAGATTAGATCGTATCTCCGAAAAAACATTCTTACACATGCCATCATACATAAACTGTCAAATCCATTACTCTACCTTTCAGCTCTGCCGCAATCGGGTAAAAATCAAACATAAGTTAATATTAGTTATTTATTGATTGGGTATTAATTAGTCGGGCCATTATATATTTAAATAATTAATTATGTTGTATATAAACAGATGAAAGGTTAATCAGTAAGTTTTTCGTTGATTGGATCTGATTGATTCGATTTTTATGATGATTATAATATTGGTATTTTTAGGTTATCATACAGAAGTTATAGTCAATTATAGAAACGGTTGTAAAATATTTATAGACCATAGCTTATGATGACAAATTGTGTTTCTACATTCATTTTGTCATTTAGTCATAATTTCTGAAATAATGATTTCTTTGATTGCAACTGTTGATGGGTTTCCGTTATATCATTTCTCACACCCTTATATGGATATATTTTAGTTAGTTGATTATTCATAAGTTTAACGATAAACCAATCAAATAATAAAAATAATTTCTCATCTCAGCATCGATTATTTTGCGACAGAGCGTTTTCAATAGAAAGTTTATTACCACCATAGTGATAATGATGGTATTTAGAATAACCTACTTCCAGTTTTATGATACCCAATATAAAACCTTTTTTCTTCTTTATACTTCACTAAAAAGGAAGTTGTAAACACCTCATATACATTCAAATTGCTCCAATCAATTTGAAAATGGATGTTAAATCACATATTTCCGATTAATTCCGCTTTTCTTTATATTAAAACGTATAACTTTTATCTGTAATGATACGAAACGAATACAAATGGCGTATAATCATACAACACTACGCTGGGACTATAAACCGGGCTATCGTTTTCGCATTAACTTTCAACGACCGGCGTCACAACACAAACCCTACGTCTTGTACTAAAGGACCAATAAACGAAACACGGATTAAGTTTCGCTACATATTCCATTGCTAGCATAGCACCGGATCCAATAACGTAAATTTTGTCACAGGCAAAAATGCAGCAATGTACAAGAAATTCGAAATAAGAATCATAACATTATTTCATAGGCAACTAACGTAAGTTCCGTACGCTGTGAGTTTGTAGCGGCGCGCGGCGTCCCATCGCATCGTTGTGATAACATTAATGACGTCGTAAACCTGCCCCGCATCGCCAGAGAGAGATAGAAACAACGCAGATACTCGAGAACGCGGAAGAATTAGCCTTCACTAACGATGGAGTAAATCACCTGTTAGGCTGGATCCTAGCTTTAGTAGAGAGATTAAATTTAAAGTAAGCTTAAATCACACGACGTATAGAAAACTTGTTTTATGCCGTTGATTCGTGCGTGGCTCACCGCCATGAAGAATTTGATGTCCGATATGAATTATCGAAGCGGTGATTAATACTGAAAATATTTACACACCCACCGTGAATACATTAAAACCGCTTTGATTCACGATTTTGATGCTAGAATGTTTCCATTTACGTGGTAAAAAGGTATTTTTAAAATACATAAGTTAATTATTCCCCCGTGCGCGTCTGTCCATCTGGGCGTGTTTAATTTAAATAACAAAGAGGTCTGACCGCGCGCTCGTGGCGGAAAAACGAAAGATTGACACACACTCGTGTTCGGGGGCGAGCCACCGATTATGATATGTGGCGCGAATCAGAATAAAAACATTAAATAGCAGAATTTATAAGTCTGTAATGAATAGCTGTTTGGAAACAAACCTTTACTGGCAGACATTTTGTAGGTAAAATATTAGCTTTGTATAATATGCGATTTGCTAAACTCTACTGTGCTAATGTGTTAACTTAAGCGCAAAAGTCAAGATACAAGTATCATCCCGTATTAGTATAATCGACCCTTTTCACATCAAATACCGATATTTTCTGTTAGGAAAATAAACTCCGATTGCTCTTGGTATTAAAACATAAATCTTATCCTTTCATAAGAATCCGTAAGTTTCCATTAAACCCCTGTAAACTACACACGTATATTACTAGCCGCGAGCAATTTTTTGATGAATGAACACATCAGTTCGGGAAGCATTGACTGATGGGAGCGCAACAAAGGGCCGATCTTTGCACTTTGACATTCGCGGTTTAATCACGTACTACAAGCTTTGTAGTGGCGATCGACGAAGATCAGTGCGCACTTGACACCGACGATACCTCTTGACAAAGTCACTTCGCTCGGATCGAAAGTGCTCAACTCAACGTATTGTCTAAAACGTAACACGTGCTTCGGTTCGATCTTTATCGATACTTTTGAACCGTCTATTATGGCACTAAGCTTTTAATTTACCAACAAAAATGGTGTAGCTATTGTTTGAGATCGGAGATTATCGGGGTTCAGTAACGACATAATTGTTGCTCAATTTAAAGATTACGCTCGATTATTGCTCATTGGGCATTATGTATTGTGTTTTTTTAATGGAATTAACAAGTGTATTGTCTTTTTTATGATGTAACTTGAACTGATTACGTGCGTGAATGGTGGTTTCGATTGATTCCGTTCGGTCTAGTTGTAAACTCGAGTATTGATGGCGCCATTTGAACGAAATTAATGAATGATTCCTGAAAAAGTGTCAAACCTTTTATTGTGTTTATTTTATTCGCTTTTTTAATAAATAAAAAATGTTGGCAGAATTTAAAGCTAAAATTGTGATGCCTGTATTTGAATAGTGTACAGTGGCGTACAGTTTCATTTGTGACACTGCCAGCCCTTAGCGTTGAGCTCGACGCGACTGTGCTACACGGAACGGGAGGACGGCTACTGTCCGAGTTGGAAACTAATGCATGGTTAGGGTTGTCAATTATTTTTTGTTTATGTTTTTCTGTATTTTAAGTATTTAGATAAAAAGGCAAGTAGCTTCAAAAACTAAAAGGCATTAGTATCAGGCACAAAAACGCAAAGTTAAGTAGCTTGTCAGCAGTATAGGAAATAGACTTTTTACAGAAATAAAATTAATTTATGACGTTTGCATATTTTTCGCAATACTTACTTTTATTTGATGCTTACTTTTATATTTCATCTGTATAGGTGGTACTATTGATTTTTTAAACTTCTTTAACTATCGACAAAAAGAAACTAAAGAAAAGTCTTGATTATATTGTATTGTTATTAAAAGCCAAAATATTTTATTACGTAAAAAGTTTAAAAAGAAAAACGTATCGCCAGTTTCGAATTCGAAACCAATACACAAAAATCAGATCATTCAAAAATTAACACCGTATCTTTTTCCGAGAAACTAAAAAAAACAAAATCCTATCAGCCCTATCTGCTGACGGGGTGAAATAAAGCTCTCCTACCCGACGTCGCTCGACCGAATGGAGTGAAAAAAATTCAGTTCAAAAAGCCACGGACGGACCGACAAAAAGTCGTATTGTAGTACCACGGGATGCATGTAGTGCACGCGATTTTTTCGCCAGACTATTGAAACCGTTTTGTTTAATTTTTTGAAAGTCTGTCTAGCTTACAAGAGATGTGATTGGGTTTTTTTAGGGGAGGTAAGGTGAGGTTAGAGTTTTATTTGTTACTAGTTGACTGGGTAAACGGTCTGCCATATACATTCTTATAGTAAAAAAAATTGTCAATATAGCCTGCATACAAGCTATTCTCAGACCTATCTAGACTAATAGGTACCTATAATAAAGAGGAAAATTTTTTTTTTATAGGAAGTAATCTGTAAGTAGGTACCGGTCCAATTGCTAAAATATTTTCACTAATAGAAAGCTGCTATATGTCTGAGTGACATACCTAGGATATATGTTAAGTATGCGGGCAAAAGCTCATTAATACACAAAAAAGGAGAATTCGAAGGAGTCATAGTAAACACGGCGATATGAGATTTTTATAGAGTATGTATAAGACAGACTCCAAATTTATTCCGTGACAGTTTTCAATCACGTGAAAGTTTTTAAAAAATTGTTCCAAACTGAATTTCGGTCACGCTAACTGAGATAGATATTATTCAATATGGCACGTGAGTCTGTGGATTAAAAAAAAATCCCTACGAATAACACACCATATTCTTCAACAAAGAACTCACTACCAGCTGTAAAACGATACAGCACTGATAACCGATAATTTTAAAGGGACATTAACAATAAAAGTTGCCCTCAGGCACCCTCAAAAACCGAATTCTATACAACGAAATACGACACTGGCCACAGCCCTCATTAGAGTTGCCACTTAATTTAATAAAAAATAAAAACCAACCGTATCATAAACTCACAGTTCGAATTTTGAAAATTAATAAAAACGTCAAGCGTGACTGAATATAATGACGTCAGAAGACCAATGCGGGCTCGTAGATTAAGAGGCGGTAATAGAATCGCAGTACCGTGAAAAAAGAGAAAAATGCCTGTGACGTCACACCCTCGCCCCGTGGCGTTGGCGTGGGGTGTCAGTGCGATTCAGCACTTTCGCAGAATAAGCTTAAACGTTGAAAACCCAATTTGACGGCTCGATTAGCACAGTCGGGCTTTTTATTCACGTTAGATGATTGATTTTCGTTATACTCCCAATTGGGCTTGACTGTAAACGATGGAGAATAGTGGGTATAGTTATAACGTTTAGGTATTAACGATATTTAAAATAGATTTCCAAATTCATTCGATATTCTGCCAAAAAGACTTCAACGCAAAGCCAAAATACACAGAAATCGCAACATCAACCCTTCCGATACGCGCGTCAAAAAGCTTGCTAATTACAAAATTAATTTCGCCAAACAAACGCGTCTTCCGCATCGGACGGGTCGCATCGCATTTCACGCGGGAACATGGCCCGGGCCGTGTTCGCCCGGGCGGACGGCAAGCATTCTGTGTAAGTCGTGCACAGGACGACCATTGTGCTCAATTCGGGTCCCAGTTAATTGTTTTTAATTCGCCAGTACTGTATTGTAACTCTTTTAATTACGCCCACGGAGCTGCGCTAATGGCGGCTTCGTGAGCGCCTGCGCCGATCACGAAAGTCCTTTTGTTTAATTGTACAGTTCCACCGAGATGCGGTTTCGATAAGCCCCTGTGTGGGCAAACGCATTAGTTTTTAGTACTAATTATGGGTTTATAAGGTGATTTAGTGTCATGTGAGATCATGTTTCGTTTTCATCAGTAAAATTTGAAATTATTATTTTTTTGTGGTCGTGATTTTGTAGATTATTTTTTATTTTGGAGTTAATGAACCAAGGCTCATATTTTATAGTGTTATAATATTTTTAATTTCCTTGTCCGAAAAAGATGATAAATAATAAAAACTAATGAGCTAACTACCGAAACTTTTTATCGAATAAAATATGTATAATGATAATAAATTAGCTTCATTTATTATATTTGAGTCAGGCTTTAATAGAGGAGCCAAAAGAATCGCAACTAAATGACATGAAACCAAATCGTAGTCAAGTAAAACGATTCTGATGTCCCAAATACGGCAGAATATTTCCAATTTCTGTTAAGGAGGCTCCCTCCGATTGTACTAACGCTAAGGAGGGCAGCATACAGTGTCCGGCCTCATTTGGTTAATTCGCCGTGTGTAGCCACAATTAAACAGGACAAAAGAAGAAGTTGAACTACAACGGAAATCACGACCCGATATTACACTGATGATACTTTTAATGAGCTTTTTAGGCAATTTTGTGTGGAACTGGAGTTTTGGTATGAAAACATAACGACGGTAAGAAGGAAGAAAATTATGCTGTTGTTTTATTTCTAGCTATGATTTATACATGTTTAAAACGTCCATCACTTTGGTAATAAAAAAAAAATATATTAAAAAATAAATAATAAAATATGCATAAAAAGGACACTGACAGTTCTTTGAACTGTCAAAAATTCTTAATATGACATCTCTTATACTTTTTTTTTGGACGCACGGTTTGTGCATTCAGCCAGTGTCAATTATGAAGTTTTCAGTCACTTTAAGTTACTTTATTAGAACGCGTAACACATCTAATGTTTTTGCAGTATTTGACTGCAAACGTATCCAGTCGGCCTTCTCGGCAAGCTTCGCTGTGCTCGACAAAAAAACTCTCTCTCATACTTAAAAACACACTCCACAAATAATCTCTGTTAAACCTAAAATAGCCGTAAACCTCATTCCTCAATAGGATAACCAGAATGCCTAAAGTGTGACAAGCCACAAAACTTGTAACCCTAAAACGCGGGGTGCGACCCTCGGGTGTGAGCGACCCGCGGTCGGACGCAATCTCGTAGATATCAACCGCGACTTTTGCCTCTACAATCCGGTGGCTTGACACATGGGTGTTACAAGTGGGATAAATCTGATGATTATTTGAATGTTACTTAGTTTTTGTATTTTTTTTTTAAATAAATTTTGTTTTGTTAAGTTCTACACTACTACTGATCACTGCTACACAGATCTAAGATTTGTGATTTCTTATAACTTAACATTTTAAGTTTTTATGTTCTAACTTGTTTTAATTAGTGCTATTAGTAAACTTAGTAGAATTTAGTTACTAGATTTCATATTTTAGTTTTTACTCAACAGCATTTCGTGGTTTCCTATTAGGTACATTGAATGAGTGAACTAACTTAAAACTTCCTTCATTACATCACATCTTACATTTTTGTGTAAAACATCTTTTGTTGCATAATAAACTATTTTTGAAGATTATTGTGTTTTTATTGAATGTAAATCTGAGTGACCGTCGTTATTTTTAAGTCATTTATCTATATTCATGTCACTTTATGCCTAAGTACTACCTAAGTATTCGTGAGTAATTTCAACAGATTTATCCACGACTAACGCATGCACGTATGCAGTTTTTTATCCGCCACCCCTCGGGCAAGGATAATCATATCTGCACACACGTCACTTGAGCGCGACACGTCGGTTTGACACCCCTACACCCTGACCACTAATCATTGATCAAAAACTTTTCTAAAGCATTTCAGATAACCGTTATTAAGTGTAAAATTGAATATTGCGAACTGTAGTATAAAAATCGAATTTAGTAGGGGAAAAATGTAACTTATAACCACAACAAAAAACTACAACCAATGATCAAGTAACCCTCCGCTGCAGGGCACGCGTCAAAACGTCCGCGTGAAAAAAATAAAATTACAGCTTCCCATTTACTGTTGATTACAGTCGAGACAAAAAAGCATGTGATTATTTTCACAAGGTATTAATCTCGCGCGTCAAACGCGCGATTAACTTATAAATCCGCCATAATTGCGGACCGACAGATGTCGCTAGCGGCGCCGCCACTGGAATTGCGCGGGCGCAAGCTTTATTATGTTTTTGTTCGAACAAAGAGCACCGCCTACATGCCACTACTGTTTATTATTGTGACACTTTTTTAAGTCCGATGTATTAACCTACAATAAAAAAAGTTTTTCGTTTAGATAGTGTAATCGACGATATAAAACTCGGAACTTTTATGAGCTTAGATTAAGAACAAGGCTTTTTGTCTATCGGTGATGGCAATATTATCTTGATAAGACACCATCATTTATGCACATTAGGGATCTTGGAAACTTTATTATGATTATCGAGATAGCTTGATGGAAATTATCTTTACCTTACCGTAACTTTCTAAAATTACCTACTTTTTTAAATTGCCTGTTTTAGGGGCAACACTTTCGCTGAAAGACAGAATTTGCAGACACTAAAAAAGGAAAACTAGTGCGTTTCACCAAGCATGATTGAATCACTGTTTAATACACTCAAGTCTAGTTTATATGACTAATAAAAAGAAATCTGCAACTACAGCAGTATCTTGTGCGGCAAAACTTTAAGCTTTTCTTAACGAGCTTCTCCAATCAGTTGTTTGAGATTAGTTAAGACAAGGATACACTTACACTCAATTCTGTATCCAATCTAAGTGTCAATTGACCGACCAATTTAGATTATAAATCCGTTTTTTTTAACTACAAAACATGGCTGAATGTGGACAAATTTAATTAATTCGTCCTTGTCCACGAGCGCTGCATATTCATGGCAGTCACAGCTCGTTAGGTCGTCGACGGTCAGTATTAACAATCTGTCGCCGAGGGGTTCACAATCCCGGATTTATTTGTTCCTAGAGTTTTACACCGACGCTGTAATATATCTGCCTATGTTGGGCCAACATTTGCATCTGCTGTTAAAGTTCATCAGATGTTCAATGAAGGGACCAAGTGAGCTGTTGTTTGTTTCGAATTCGTTTGAGTGATTTGATGTATACGCCTGTTTTAAAATAAGTCAATGTAAAATAATACTGTACACTGGTGCCTTCATTGGTAAAAAAATGGTTGCCTGTAAAGTCGGTTTTACGGGCGAAGATTTTACGTGACAACGTCTTTTTCTCGGTAGAATATTAATTAATTAATTAATTTTAAACTAATAATTTACTTAACACTATCAACATTTATCAATAGTATGACATAACCTATAAACTCAGTTTCTCAACTTTTGTGTCAATCTAACAATTAATCAATCAATCATAGTTTACGATAATGAAATATCAGTGTACAATTATTTACCTTTATTGTTGTAGTTGTTGTAAATGACGAATCTAAGCACTCCACATTTTCACTACAGACACAGCTGACGATACTTTAACCACACGTGTGAACTTGTATTATGACGCTTTCTTGTTTTTCCAACGCCAAGAACGTTCGAGAAAGACAAAGACAGAGACACAAGCATGCGCCGATTCAATGCGCCTAATTCTCTAGTGCTGCGCGCGCGGCAGACCGATCATAGTTGAGTGGGAGAGAGACGCAAGGCATTCGGCGGGCCTCTCTCTCGTTCGGTGACTCATCGTAACGTTACCGAGCGTTACACTTTTTCATAAGTGACTCCCAGCCGCAACCTAATTTAAGACGTTGTCACGTCAAAAAATGTATTTAGATGAATAAGATCTCACCAAAGCATAAACGACAGTTGTTTAGTCATATAAATCTATAGCTTATATTCTGCTGAGCAGAACTATACCTATCAATCAAATCAAAATCAATCAAGTCACATTCAAACACTTAAAAACGTAAGTAACACTATCTATCCTAAGCCATCTGATTCTACATAGGTATTAATCATCTATTTATTATCATTTATTTATGTTCTTTAATGTAGAGGTCATAAAAAATAGGACAAACATTTAAGAAAACGAGTGTGGTCTTATCGTACATGACAATCTCTTACAGGCAAAATTTGGATGGACTGAACGATAGGCTGAGATTCAGGGCTATCAACTAATAAATAAATAAATAATTTTGTTTGTAGGAGGTAATCTCTGAAAGTACTGGTCCGATTGCTAAAATTTTTTCACTGACAGAAAGCTGCTTTATCCCTGAGTGACATAGGCTATATTTTATGTACGCGGGCGAAGCCGCGCGCAAAAGCTAGTTTTTTTTTATAAATTTTGGTCTTGTAGGTAATGAGCTAAAAAATATTTTATATATGTGTGCAAAAAAAGTATTAAATAATTAAATTCACGGAAGTGACAGTTACCGAGAGAGAGACAGACGGGCCGAGGAAGAATCTTCAATTAATTATAAGCTATAAATTGCTATCTAAAAATAAAAATTTGTTTCAGATAGAGTTTACTAAATAGGAACATATTTTATTAGCAACTAAAATTATACAACTTTTCACAATGTAAAACAAACATTGTTTCTAAGTTTCATTCAACCATGATTAAATCTAGCTGTCTGTCTGTTATAGGTCAATCGTTAGGTATCTGAGCAGATTTTTTAAACCGGACAGATATTAATCATTATAAATCATCAATACCAACAATGATATTGTATAATCGAATATCGATATTTTAAATTCCGTAAGTGCCTATCACTACATTCACTACTATCATCGAACTTAAAACACCTACATATCTGTCTAATTACAGATACAAATAAACAATTCAAACATCCACGGAGGTGACAGTTCTGAGACACAGGTAGTGACAGGTCAAAGACAGGAGACAGGACCATTAGGTATGTGTGTTGATTTTGTAGACAGAAATTTACTAATGCCTACAATGACATTTAAGACTCGCATATCTATATCATACGTAACGTAAGTCTCCTGCCATTACAATAACGTCTCCAACTACATAGGCATCTTGAACCCTAAAACACCTATCCATCTAATTCCACATATCAATCAACTATTCATACATCCACGGAGGTGACAGCCTCCGAGAGACAGGCGGTGACAGGCCGATGCTCCCTTCCCTGCCACTAATGAGCAAACAAGCTCAAACGTGGACATGGCCATGCATCGTATGCTCTGCCGCACTTTTGGTGTTTGCTTTGCCGCGATTCGCTTTGATTTACTAAAATTGCAGAAATTGTTTACATTTCTTTAATAGTTACGGTTTTATTGCTTTAGTTGGCGTTTGATATGTTTTAGCCAATTTATTTGATAAGTACACACCTTATGGTTGACTGCTATTGCTAAAATCTCGTCTTATCTCCAAGTACAAATTAAAACACCAATTAAATTCACTTCAACAGACAGAAACACCGTCAAAACATCTAATCTAACACTAAAACTTCCGTGCTTCAAAACAGGAACGAGATTAACGGGAACGAATGAAATAATATAATCTTGTTAACGTGCCGTCACCTTCCCGCGCCGGTGCGAATAATTAGCAATCCCCTTACAAAGTAAGAGCGTTGAGCGAGATAACTGAATCTAGGCTTAACAAGTTTCACGAATTACACGATAACCTCCCTCAGATACGGCCGTGTTTGATAAAAACCATTAAGTACAAGGATTGCTGATACGTTGGGCGATAGCTTCGAGTTAACACCTCGCAGCCTAAGTTTAGTGAGGAGACTAAATAGTAAATAATCTATGATTCAACTTATGGGTAGAGATAGGGAGTGCCTGAAGTGCCTCTTTAGAGATTTTCGTTGTTTAGGAGATAATAATGTGCACTATGTTGTATCTAGTTCTATGGAGATAACTTTTTAAATACCTATTTAAAATATTCTTCTTAAAAATAAAAAAATAAAATTACGTTAAAAAATCTTAACAAACCCAAACAAACATTGAAAGCTATGCGCACTTCATAGATACATGATCCAAAATAATTAGAAGGCCTTCATCCCCCCACATTTGGACAAACAGTGCCCCGCGGGGACTGGCGTCTTTTTATCGGCAGGGGACCGCAAATTTCTATTTGCATATCTGTGCACTCATAAATCTCTGTTTCACTTATTAGCCGCATCTCCCCACCGGGTCTGTTAGACCCACCGCCGCAAAATGGGGTTAGATGTGTTAGTATTTTTAGTTCGATATTCAAATAAATGAAACATGATTTTTAGTTCGAGATTTAAATAAATGGAACATGATTTTTATGTTTTTATGCAACTTAAATGAGATGCTGTGAAATAAATAAAAAGAATCTAGCATAAAATAAAGTTTCTACATTTTTTTTGTAAATGCAATCTGATAAACTAGGTATTTATAAGTTTTTACAGAGTCTAATAAAGCAGCTGTTTAGAAGAAAAGCTTGATTCTGTAAAGTCTAAAGGTCGGTATATGTATACAGTACATATTATACAAGATTTTTTAACACCGTTGCTCATGTGATACTGGTAAAAATCTTTCATAAAAGCAAGAAAATCGTAAGTCACTAAGAACCATAATCACATAATAGTTTTGCAGATTGCACTTAAAAGTAATTTAACAATGACATAACCAATAAAAATAGGCACGGCGTTCATTGAAGCAAATCGTATAATCTTAACGCGCTGGGCAGTATCATACGATTGAAGATTAAACACAATCAAATTGGAAACAAGGGACCAGTTTTTGAAAAAAGAATAAATGTGACAAACTATCAAACGAACGTTCGTTTGATTGTTTGTCACATTTATTCTTTGCTGTGATTGGTTGAATTCGTTTTTAGCCAATTACATCAATTGACCAGGGGCTTTACCATGACGTTCTAAAATATCAGGCGTGTAAGCGAGAAAGAGGGATACATTCTCTATAGCTCCATCCCTTTAATAGTTCAGTTCAGGTCGTCAAATTGATCGCGTTAAGAGCTCGTGGTAGGTCCCTCTGGGCTTAATTTATGAAGTGTCTGTTTTTATTTTTCAGAAACTGGGTTTCGATCTCAATGTTTCGCTCATCTAATAGAACAATGACGTAATTGCAGAAAACTGTATTTTTTTTAATTAAGTCCAAAATATGTCTTAGTATTTTATAGACAATAAATAAATAAAAAACAAAATAAATATGAAAAGAGTCATAAAAAAAAAAAAAATTATCTACCTCCTAATCATAAAAATACTTCTCATGAAAAATGATCACGAAATTACGTCTTAGTTCTATTGAATGAGCGGTTTGTTTACAAAATTGAACAAGAAAATAAAAATACACTATACAACGATTCGCTTCAATCA
Source organism: Mythimna albipuncta (assembly GCA_929112965.1). Taxonomy (NCBI): domain Eukaryota; kingdom Metazoa; phylum Arthropoda; class Insecta; order Lepidoptera; family Noctuidae; genus Mythimna; species Mythimna albipuncta. The sequence goes on from OV815973.1 coordinate 17,129,424, forward strand.
ACCCTATAATGCTAAGTTAGTGCTTTTGACTTACCGTGATGAAGATGGTCGATTGTACCCTTTTCTCGACGCTCGTGTGTTAGTGACAATGACAGTGCTACAGTGGACTGGTTACTTTAGGTGAATATAATGCTCAACAGAAAGAAAAATGTGGTTAGTATAGTGTTATCATGATATTTTAACAGTGTACCACCACCGAGAGTAACCGTCACCACGTTTAAAGGCAGCCTTACACGCTAGGGTATACCTGATAGCTTTGCCTGCACAGTTATACCTGTCAGGCTTGTGTGGAAACCTGCAGAAGTGTGCAACATAGGTACACGTTTCGGTTTACCTGCACAGGCAAACATGTCAGGTACCCTAGCGTTTATGGCGGGGATTGGGCTTGTGCAGCAGGGGCGATGCGGTAATGTGACAACGACGATGCGATACTACATCGGGCCTACGACACGCATAAGTTTACTACATTTATGCCTGCGTACACCCGTTTGTACATGGAACACCGTACGAGTGGTTAGTAAGGGTGAGTTGCACCATTACTATAACGATAACCAAACCTTGACCAGCCATGAAACGGCCGCCTATTGGTCAATTCGACGAGTTGACAACTGTTAACGGCTTTGTTATCGTTATAGTTAAATGGTGCAACTCGCATAAAACTGTACCTATGACTTAGGGTCATAGGTACAGTTTTATGCGGTGTTCCATGTACAAATTGGCCTGCACAAGCAAAATTTGCTTGTGAGTTAGAACGTGTGGTAGGCCCATTAGGATCTGTTTATTTGAAAATTTATATAAAAGTGTTGTCGCATCATGAGTGAAATTAGAAGCCTTTGTTGAAACATGCAAAAAAAGTAAGAAAAACAGTATGTAATGAAAAATGCATGCAAAAGCAAAACCAAAGCATCGAGGAAAAAAAACAACGGTTTATTTAGGTAAATAAAACAGCAACAAACTACGAGTAAAAACACAAATCATAATAAAAAAAAAAAACTATTTATTTTGTAACGATACTTTTGAAGAGAACGCTTTTAAATTCCGTATATCTGTCATCAAAGGCAATTACCACACTGCCACGCATCACGCTCCATATTGCGTATCAACGCACCTACGCGCGTACTTGCGGGAGTGCAGTGCGAATCGCCTAAGTCCGCCTATGCACTTTTGGGGCATAAAGCATTTAATAAATAAATATTTTTAAACGCAGTTGTAATTAGTACTTAGATACACCTTTACAATGAAAATAGCCTAATTAAAAAATAAGTAACTGTAATTTTCACAAAACATAAATATTACACGCAAATTCACTACTAAACTCAAAAATTACAATATGTGGGAATTACATTTTTAACACCTCTACGGTACGGACTAAGCGTTTCCACTCGTCGTTTATACCGAGTACATTGAAAGACTGGAACTGTTTACCTGCTGCGGTCTTCTTGTCCGATTTTAATTTTGGAGGCTTCAAGGCTAGAGTGAATAGGCTCTTAATAAACTAGTGCGCCTCACCATCAACGATACAATATCAATGCTTACCTTCAGGCTGGATCGCAGTCAAGAAATTGTTTTTATTAGAAGAATTATTTCCTACAAATTATTAGATATTTTTTTAAATGTTCAGTGTTGATTTTTCTTTCAGAGTACGCTTTTAAAGTTAGTTTATAGCAAATCAAAAATTGTAAGAGTTTTTATTTTCTCAAACTGAAAAAAAAAAAACAATATAAAAATGACTACAATATCTAAATGTAATCCCCAACACTAAAACGTCCAGTAATAAAACAGTTTCCAAAAAGATTAAATGTTTATTTATTTATTTAAACTTTATGTATAATAGTAGTACATAAGCGGATTTAATGCAACAAGGCATTCCCTACCAGCCAATATTTGGGTTAAAAGACTACATACTGTGGTAGGTGTGCACAATAAATAAATAAAAGAAATTTCAAATTGAATGAAGTATCATTGTTCATTTATTTATTTTTGTATCTCTGAAAATCTTATTCCAATTATAATCAATTCTTTTATTGAGTTAAGGAGACCTTCGTTGAGTGACTGAGACATATTGCTGCTGAGACATTTTTCGGATGGCGAGCAAAAGGTAACTCACTGTCCAGTAAGAACCAATACCGAGTCGACGGCGTCTAGTAATCCTTGCGCTTTTCAAAAAGATATCAGCAAGATTGATGGGGCCAGTTAAGAACTGATGCCTGCCGTGTTACCGTGGCTTTTATTAAAGAAACATTGCCCCAACACTAGGAAAGACTCCTGTATCGTGGGTGCTTTCACAAACATGTTACAGACTCACATACACAAGATGAAGACACTTAGACCCGAAACACCTTTCTTTAGACCAAATAGTGGTTTCGTACGGGAATTCTACTCGCGACCCGCAGCGCAGCAGCCGATCGCTCAACCACTGCGCCAACCTCCTTCCAGTCACGTGACTTTCACAAGAGCAAAGGAACACTGAGTGTAAATAAAAGTCTGGCACTCCCTCTCGCTTTACCAAGAGCGGGAAAAGTCATTTAATAATATGCCATGCAAAAAAGTATCCTTGTCTGTGTGATACTTTATACCCATTACGATTGCTGAAAATACGAAAAACAACAAATCTAATCGCAACTGCTATTTCAACATTCAAGAAAAAGTTGTTCTAATAACCTAAAAATGTAAACATACTGTGTATAATCAATTAGTATCTACGTTTTAAGTAACATCGCTTATCATGGCAATCTTACGTCAACCGTTAAGGCGAGGTTGCATTCATTTTAATAAACTAGTACACCTCACCATCAACGATTGCATCACTGCTTACTATCAGGTGGGATCACAGTCAAGCACTGGTTTATATTAACAAAAAGAAAAACTTTGTTGAATCTTTGGAAATCTACAACTATAAAACAGTATAGGTAACCATGAAAAAATATTGTATTAAAATTGACTATATGATTAACCGCTGAGTAAAAATTAAAATATGATATAAATTAGATGGTTTAATAAAAAAAAAACACGAATCTGACCCTAATTTAAGATTTCAAACGTGTATATCTAAGAGATTAAGAAACGGAAATATTTGAAAATTACATAAAATAATATAAAGCTTGTTTTTAACAGGGGCAAAAATTTTGAATACTTACTAAGCATGTTTTTTTTAACGAAAATAAAATCGCTGTTACGGGACCGCGAAGTCGACATATACCCTTGCCAGTAAGTACCTACAAAATACTCAGTGACTGCAACCGGCTCTTAAATGCGACCGTGAAACTTGTCGTGATTGATAATAAAATCTGTGACTGTTAATTTTTCACGACATCATTCTGAAATGCGATTGGTCATGAACGTCGAGCGGTCTAATTTTCACGAGTAGATACGCATTTTGCGTATTGAATTAGATAAGGAAGAACCAATGATCTAAATAAAGGAAGAACCAGCGATTGATTTTTTCGTACTCAATTCAAGGTCCGCAATTGACTACGAAAAAATTCGTAGTAAGTCCTCTGAAAAACATTTAGTCGTTTAAAATAGGGTCTCTAAATCTACACTAATATAATAAAGAGGTTTTGTTTTTTTTTTGTTTGTATGAGGTAATCTCTAAAAGTAACTTCTGGTCCGATTGCTACAATTTTTTCACCAATAGATAGCTGCTTTATTTCTGATAGGCTATTTTTTATGTAAGTACGCGGGTGAAGCTGCGGGCAAAAGCTAGTAAATTACCTATATATTTCAAACTGCAATGCATAATATTAGTAAAAATAATTTATAAAATTATATTAAGACCATTCAGGTCCAATTACGTAATCGTTTGCATAAAACACATAGTCTACAAATAAATAAGGCTTTCCGTTATATCCACCAGATGATGCTCATTCAGTTTTAGTACAAATTGACAATTGCGTACATTTGAGTAGGTACGGTAAAAAATCGCACTAAAGCAGATACAGTATAAGACATGGGACATTTAGAAAAAAATATTCTATTATATTTTGAAAAATTAACGGGTTCCCTCAATAAATTATTCAATGTGTTAAAAAAAAACTTTTTTTTCTCGCTAATTTATTAAATATTCTTGAATAAATATGCAATATTAATCGATTTGAATTAATACTAAGAAATTATATTGACTATAGAGTGAGTAAATATTCCTATATTTACTAAAAAGAAGACTTAATAAAATCGTTTCGATGTAAATAACGCTAGATGAAAATTAAAAGAGCAGTATTTTTATTTCTATGTTTATTTTGACAGTAATTATGATTATATTAAATATTTTATTGGAAAGTTGTTTAAAATATCGAACTAAAGCAAAAAAATGTCGGGAATATAAATTATAGAAAGTTAAATCGTATGCTTATTTGTATTACAAATATGTAACATATAGATATGTTAATTAATTGAATCGATACAATCGTTGTCGGGTATCGTATATCACTAGGAGACGCCCCCGGCGCCGCCTACGTCGTGTCCATAATGTTTATCTTTAGACGAAATCTGTTAATGTTAGCGTTGCGACTTTTATCGTCGCAGCGAACGGGTTGAGTCGACGGATTTTGATTATGAATTGCGTTTATTAAACATTGGGAACGTTTTGTTACGTTTCTTGCAAACAAAGCTTAAGCTTGCTTAAGTTTCTTGTAGTTGATAGTCGGCGTTGCGTACAAAGTATCTACAGGTCATGAACTCGCTCAGCTGACTTTTTCTTAAAGAAATTAATTTCGTACATGCGTAAATTAATACGAGTTTTGAAGAAAAGGTACTTTATTTTTTAATTTTATCTTTACAAATAGGAGATGACACATCATTGGATGTGCTATATCTCAAAAACCATATTATGACGTCAGACAAATTTAATTATAACTGGACAGCTGATTGTAAATGGAAATATAAAAAAAAAAAAATCTTTAAAAATCGACAGTGTTTCATGTACCGGATCGAATCGATCGATTAATCCCGTGGGGGGCCACGGGATTAAAACGATTAAAATTTAACGGTGTATATACAACTGCTTTGATTTAGTAGTAATTCTCAAAAGACCAACTCAGGCTTCAATCTGCATGGTTCTATTACCATTACATGTTTGCTGTATGGACTTTAAAAGAGATTTTGACCCCTGACTTTGTTTCGGTGTTTCTTCTCAGGGTAGTCAGATAGGAAGCAACGGCCTCATCTAGTTTAAATTGACAAAAAAAATAATGTGTAAAAGTGTTTTTAAAATACCAATTTGCAAAATAAATATCATATAGCCAATGGACTAGAGAAGAGATACTTCCAAAAAACAAATTATCATTTAAAAAATGTTCCTAAAACTGACTACTCAGTTAATTTACGTGAAACAAGGAAAACTACTAAAAAGTAATCTGACACCTTCCTCGTCTTCCCTCCTCTCTCTCACTCCTCTTACTGACCAAAAAAAAAAGACAATTCAATTCCAACTTTTTTATTTTATCAACCATGACTATCCACAGACCTTCATACTAATAATATTTCTCAAGCAATTGGTACCAGGCGCCCAGAACCCTGAAGAAAGTACGCGGTCAAGCTATTCACGGTCAAGCTAACACCATTTCAATAAGACCTTTCCCACTGTTCCGGATATTCCATTTTCACCCGTTGTAAATCGGACCAGAGAGGGCAGCCAATTTTGGGCATGGGTTATGCGGCCAATTTGTGTTTGCGTGCAAATTTTACTAACTTGGCTTTTATTCCATTGTGTTAAGAGTTACTAGAAGTGTATTGGAAATTGTTGAGTGACGTATATCAATTTCAGCAATGGGTATAGCGACAAGTGAGGGCGAACGTGACGCGAATGTCCATTGGTGGACCTTTTTATTGACTGACCATATGATATTTGAAAGTATGATACCCATATACGTGTAGCGTTACAATGCTTTTTGAAGGGGAATTCTGTACTACGTTGTTGAAATTGCTATTTGTGTAGGTGTAGACTGCTTAATTACTTTATTTGATGTTTGCTTACAAACTAAAATAACCCAGTACTTGGCTATGGCCTAAATAATTATTTAAACCAAAACAATGAAACGCTAAAATTAATTCCATGTTCAAAAGTGACAGCTGCTAATGATCTGTATAAACGCCGTTCCATTTTCAAACCAAAAAGAAGAAATAAAATTTAAAAGCCCTGTTACACGAGTCAAAACGCACATCAACGCGAATTTATTGGATTAATTGAGCAATAAAAAATCTGTGGCTAAGGAAAAAGTGAAGAAAAAACCAAAGGGGGAGGGAAACACTTCATTTCACGCGTTTTATACGAAGAGGGCCTATGCTGTGAGTAAGGTGGCCTATAAATCTTCTGCCGGAAACATTTTTTTGTTCGACGAAAATAGTTTCCTCTTGTTTTTCGGAATATAGTTTAGGGGGAGTCACGGAATGCGAGGGGACATTATATTTTCACTTAGTTATTAATGTTTTTCGGTATTGCAGTTTTAAAAATGTTCTTTTGATGAAATATAGGCGATCTGCCAACGCCATTTGTCATTTTTGTTTCATAAAATTCTGCAGTTCTTTTCGTGTGTGACGTTTTAAATGTATTTTTTATGTTTACTACATGAGCGGAACTGCATTGAAAATTACAGAAAAGTCAACGGAAAAGTAGTGTTCTTTTGTTTTCCAATACTGTCCATCGCTGGCGAGTTTTCTTACCAGTAAATAAAAACTACTAAATCTCGCATTTACCATAAAGGATAGAGACAAATGGCCGCTTGGGGCCGTTGGTTCTTTATTCATTCCGGGGGTTGGCGCGTATAAATCAATGGCCTCGCGTCAATAGCAATGGCGCTAGTGGACTGAGGACCGAGATGGCGAATGCTGTAGTTCTTTATAGGCTGTATGTGGTATAGTCTCGTGCCTTTGTCTTTGGAGATAGGAAGTATTAAGAGCGAGCGCGCTTCAGAGTTGCCCGTGAAATTCAAATTTCGCTAAGTTTTTTTGCATTTTACAGGTTTATATTAAGTTGTACGATGGTTAAAATACGATTTGAGATACCCTAGCGCTTCTCTGTTATTGATTTTTAAGGTAGTTGACAAACTCAGTTCTTCTAGAAATCATGTAGAACCGTAGAAGTTCTTCTAGAAATCATGTAGAACCGTTTTGTAAACGACAATGTATATCTACTGTTTGGCCAGGGTTAGGCTCCATCGATGCGACGACGACCATTTTTCTTGTTCTTATATTCTTTTTTGTAGTCTTCACGCGTTTATTAAGAACGAAAACCATTTGTGGCAAAGATAAAGACATTATATCAAAGATTTTACGATTTCTTAAAGTTACCTACATAAACTACAGTTTAGCAAGCCAGCAGTCAACACACCTACTTATTATCTAAAATACTGCACACAGTACGCTCGTAGTCAGTTTCCAGTTCAGGATGTAATAAATACAAACTGGTAATTGCAAGATTACATTAAATTGCCTATTCAAATTAAACTACGAATCCGTGAAATACAAAAAAGGTTAGAAAATACAATTTAGTAAAATAGGATTTTCTAGAAAAAAGTTTTGGTTGCATTTCTATGCGAAACATTAAAAAAAACATTAAATACAATTACTTTTTTTCTAACTATAATTGGATGGTGACAACGGGCCGTAATCTGACACAATTTTAATAATAATAAAGTAACTAAGTTGATTATTTTATTAATTTTATGTAAAAATAAATTAGTTGTAAACAGTTTTATGTAAATTGTGTAAAGTAATGGTTGAAATAATTAAACAAACTACGACGGCCTAGTGCGACACCTTCATTAATTCGTAATTTGAGATTTTAATTTCATGGGATAAGTCGTGAATTTATAATATTTGTTTTTTAACTTTATAATTTTTTTTCGTTGATAAATAAATTAGGCTTGATTCTTTAATGAAATCACTAATGAATGAATATAATTAAGAAACTTATTTAAGGTAATAAGCAGAGCTATAAAATGCATTTAATTATGTTTTATTTTTTTTTGAGAATTACTCTTCCACTCAAAATGGTAAAATTGTCTCCCGAGTCCATCTAGGAGGTTTTTTCCCAAAACTAATTTTACAAAAATATATTTACTAAAATAACTACAAATACCAACTAAAACACGACCATTATATTTCAGGTGCCTTATACTATATTATAGCAGATGTATTACACAGTAAAGAAAATCAAAACAATTTTCCCTGACAATTTCTTAGCGAATAATCTAAAAACCTTGCTATAAATAACTCGAACACTTGGACAAAGTAAAATGGCGGTTGCTGGTAAAAAGCCGTAAGGGTGCATAAAGAATTAGGCTTTTAGTGCTAAGTGCGTTCGCACTACGTGTGTTAGTCTGAAGGGCTCTTTCTTAAATTGTGTTAAAATATTATAATAAGTTGGCTGTATAAATCATAATCTGTGCCTTACGTCAATGTCACTTATTTGGCTCGCATTTGGCTCTATGTCAGGTTGATTGAAATTGTGACCAAAAAGATTTTTTTTTTGAATCTTGATAGCATTCCATAGTCAAAAAGGATTCAGGCCACTAGAGAAAAGTTTGAAAAAAAATTGACTGAAATGCACTATCAAAATAAATTGTTGAATTTACAGTTGCATTTTGAAATTACACTGATACATACTTACTACGAAAAATTCTAGAGGATACTATAATAGAGTCATGTGAATTAATTAATTAATTGTAAACTACATTAAAAAATGTAACTTTAAATGTAACTAATTGAAATAAACGATTTTGTTAAAAAAAATACTTAATGCAAAATACTTAATTAGGTGTTTTGCTGCCGTTTTTAATAGTTTGGACTCATACGTATAGATAAATGAAAAATAGTGAATTATGAAGGTTCACCACATTCTTTCTGTGATAATAAATAATCAAGACATTCGTATATTTTTTAACTACGGAGAAATACAAAAATAGATAGCAGTTTTTACTTGGCAGAAAGATATTTAGTGCACGTTTTAATACTAATATTCTAACTAAGGGTATGTATGTTTGTTACTCCTTCACGCCCAAACGGCTGAGCGGATTTGGACTAAAATTGGCACCAGAGAAGACTATCATAGGTGTCTCGAAAGCCCAGTGTGTTAAGGCATCTACCTCTCATGTATGAGGTTGCAGATTCGAAACAAGGCAAGTACCAATGTGAATTTTCCAAGTCATATGCCTACCTACTTTTCTAGGTTTATTTAGGACATTACTGATACCCTATGCTTTGGAGAGTACGTAAACGTCCGTTGGTTTATTATCAATTTAGATTTCTGACTGTCGAAAAGGCTAAGAAGATGATGCTAAACTATGTCCTGGAGTAGGTCATAGGATACTTTTTATACTGTGAGTATGTTCTCTTGGGATAATTTTCTAACTACACGCGGGCGAAGCCGCTGGCTGATGCTAGTGAATTATGAAGATGCAGGGCCGTATTTCACCTGTGTTCGCCACGCATTGATTAAGTAGCGTATCAAGTAGCCAATGTTATGTGTTTCGTTACAGCGAAATGTTTGAATCTTTGCAAGTAATAAATGTTACCCTAGGACAGATTTATATTTTAAACTTTATTTGTCTACATGGTACGTATATTGTATACCCCAATAATGGTAAGTTATATTGGATTGAGATACTACACTTTTCATTAACCTTTCAATCGTGGTAATTAGAGACACAATAGAAATGCAATTGGTGCGCGTTCGCTAAAGGTTTATGATATAAAAAAAAAAACTAGTTTGTACTTAAAATACAAACTCTGCTGTGTCATTAATATGTACCTACATAAAAAATTTCTAAATATTTTTTAGCAAAACGGTTTCTTTTTTTTCAGGTAAGAAATCATACAATGACTTCTTTCGCAGTAGGAAGGAGCGAGAGGGTGTGTCAAACTTATACTGAATAAAACCTATTCCTATGTTTTTTTTTGTACTTGTGTTTCAGGACCCCGGGGTTCCGTTCCGAACCACCCATGGTCTCAGTAGGCTTCAGCCCTGCTGGGTCTTCAGCTGTGCAGTGGTTGAGAAATTGGCTGCTGAGATTCCTGCACTGAACTTTATTTTATATATGACCTACAGTTTCCGATTCCTCGAGTCTGTAAGTTTACACATTCGTGAACATACACACGATACAGGAGGTATAAGAAATTACTGTAGGATAAATAATCTTATGAAAAACCCCCTCAGATTAATTGCATTTTTCTCAAACCAAACTATTGATCTATTTTACTACAACGGATTAAATTCTGCTATTTATAACTGGATTTATAGCACCATAATATCGAATTACTATTGCCAGTAATAATAATCATCCGATCTTATAACCAGGTTATGGTGTACCTAGCTACTTGTAATTAGATTTACAGCATCTGTCAGCTCGAAGTACGTACCTACTTGTTTAAAGTTAAGATAATGCCATTTTTTTAAACTGGTAAATCATCAAATAACTTCCTTCTTTGGGTGGGGCGAGAGGGAATGTTAGACTTTTACTGACTCTAACCCACCCATGCTCCTTTCGTTGCCCTATATGGATGTATGCAGCGGTAACTCTTTCAAATGTTTCTGCAGTCAGTAATTTGTAATCTTTTTTTTTTGTTTTTGAAGAATATTTAGAGAAATAATATTTATAATTTAGTGTCAATATTTATCATTTAGTGACAGTCACCTAAGTAGTTCATCATCACCAGCCTTTTTAATGTTCCCACTGTTGGGACTCAAGCCTCCTATCTAGGAGAGGGAACGGGCCGTAATCCACCACGCGGGTCCAGTGCGTGTTGGTGAATGTCACATGTCTTCGAATTTTTGGTTCTACGACATGCCGGTTTCCTCAATTCCTCAAAAAAATAGAGTGTTAATAATAAAAAATTGTACCATAAAAGTATCAAATGTTTTTTTTTTATATTGATAGCGCTTGAACACCATCTCACCTGATCGTAAGCAATGGTGCGATCGACGATGGAGCACACTTCCCTAGAAGTAACCTATTCAATCTGACTTAAAGATTCCAAGATGTATCTTTTAGAAAACACAAACTCTAGCAGGGAATTCTACTCCTTAGTTGTTGACATAATTAATATGTTCCCAAAACGCTTTATATGTACGTATGGGTGGGATGTCTACCATGAGAAAGTTGAGATAATTTACTTTAAATTTGAGGAGAAAATCTAATTAAAAGCTTTAGTTTTGTCAATACATGTCCCGTTTTGTTTCTAAGTCGCATGAAAGCGCAACAGTATTAACATTTACCCGTGCCCGGTAAAAACAGATTGCACTAATGATGGTGCCTTTAATTGACTCGTTGTGAAATGCATCAGCCCTTACCTTGGGGTGGGGTGCCAGTGAAAGCGGTAGCGATTTTAATAAGGTGTTGTGGCTGCAACTTTAGGTAAGTGAATTGTACTGCGGAAACTGTGGAAAGAGAGACCGTGGCTAGAACATAAAGAGTAACTGAAAGAAACAGGTGGGTTTTAGACAGCAAAAGTCTGACACGCCCTCTCGTTTCACCATAGAGTAGGAGATATCATTAGATACTGGAGCGGTGGGATTTTTTTTAAAGAGTTCCCGTGGTCATGAAATGCAAAGAGCCACTGAAGAAACACAGGTAGGTTTTATTCAGTAAAATTTGCACACTCTCATTTGTCCTATAGGGCGGGATGAGTTTTTTGATGATCAAAAAAAGGTAACTACCTTTTTTAAAAAAGGTAGACATAATATATGATAACTTTTTAGCTATGCCAAGAGAATTGATACTTATTTCATTAGGTGTGTGGTTAACAGCATCAAATGGAACAATGTAATTTATAAGAGCTAAACCTGATTTTATTCCATATCATAGTACTGACATTACTTGTAAATGTGAAAGTTTGTAATATATATGTACATTATTTATCTTGGGAATACGTTCCTTTGGGATGTTCTTTTACTTTTCAGGCTGGAGTTCTTTACGTAATATTTGTGTGTACCTACTTGTTCCACGATACTATATTCTATATGAAAAATATTCCCCATATTTGCTGAAACCTAATGAGTTGTAGAACTATGTAATGTAACTAGTTTGGATATCACAGTGTAAGCAAGCGATACTGTTATCTAAGGTGATTGAATCTTATATACGTCCTCGTATATTTTCAGCTCATTCCCTCTAATTTCCTATAACATAAGACTCGAGTACACGAGAGCTTCTAGACACGGAGCGCGCCCGCCGCATGCCGGCTAGCCGACACAAATTTATAGGTAAAAGTTCGCGACCGAGCCAACCGGTTCGCGAACCACCACCCACACAATCACAACCTTACCACCTTGCATTACAGTCCACATTCCAACCACACATTCCGAGCCTTATTGGGTACTTTCTTAATTGTGTTTTAAACATCGACCGTGGGAATGTTGACCTTATTACGTGTCAGGTAAGTTTCATTTTAAATTGATCGGTTTTCTCGGCCTTGCCGCCGGTGGATCGCTCTCACCTTAGGTTCACGTGTGAACTTACATTAACTTGCCGTATTGTGTTGGTCCGTCAGGTGTACTATATTGTTTGTTTGTTGATAACTATTTCAATCGGTCGCGTTGTAGATGTTAAGATAGAGTTATTGGGCGTGCAACGTCTAATTCCTTAATGTGGTTTTATGATTATTCATATTGGGTCACGCCTTTTGTTCTACGGTTTAGAAGATGGTATATTATTGTTTAAATTGTAGTGTATCATCGGTTCAATGGATTACACGGCTGTTTGTGAGTCGTAAATCAGTTCTTGTAAGAGTTCTGTATGGGCTTTTGGTCCATAAAATTATTTATTATTTTACTTGGTAGTGTATCGTAATCTTTCACGGCAATAATTCTTGAAATTCTTCAACAAAATGGAAAATATAATGTCTGAACATCTGTTCGAGTCGGGGGCTCGGCTAGCGCCAATGTTTCTTCGTATCGCGTGACAGACAGACAGACTGTACTGTAATACATATACGGTGGACATTGATTTAATGGGCAAGCAGCGTGAATGGATGCCCTACGCTCAGATATGCTCATTTGATCTACGCTTTATTGGTATACGCCGTTAGGCGGGTGAAAATCTAGCGCTGTTTATGTACGGAGCCGTGGATATCAGTTTCATCGTTAATGTAGGAAACTATGTTTAGGGGTTCATTAATTGAAGAATAAATTGGAGTTTCTATTCAAAGAGATTCTATGATGAACATATTATAGAAAGCTAGGCTGTTAATAAACTAGTGCGACTAACTATCAACGATTGCATCACTGCTTACCATCAAGAGGGATTGCAGTCAAGCAAGTCAAAAAAAGCAGCTAAACTAACTGAAGGTTTTGCAAAAAAAAATAGTACCCTAAAGTGGGGTTACTTTGGCCCTGAGGTATAACTTTAACCCAAACTCATTAACCAATAGAGACACAGTAAACACAGTTCCACATGATCCTATTGTTTAATAAGCTTGTGCCTATACTCTAGGGCCAAAATTACCCTACTTTACTCGGTATATAAATATATGAATAGGTTCATAATTTGTCCCCAATTTAAGCTTTTTGAAAAGCTATAGCCTATGTAAAAAGTCCAACGACTGGGGAATTTTGTGTAATATTTAATCATTTAAAATACTTATATTTGATACTTTTATCTAGTCCAAAAACATGTTCAATATTTCCGTTCCCCGTTGAGAGGCAAACAGGTATTACTTAATAGCCATGACTCAACTAATTACGATGCGTATGCGCCGCTCCGCGTACGATTTAACACCTGTCAACGTGGTTCTGACAGATGGACGGACGCGGCGTGTGGTGCGTCCAGTGCAAGGGTACATGATTTTATAGTTTTTTTTTTATATGGTTTAATAGGAGACAAGTATTTTGTAGTATAAGTTGAAGATTTTAAAGCCTAAACGCTTTGTTACGCTTATTTTGATGAAGGAGGATTCCAAAGGTTAACAACTGGATGTGCTGTATACATTAAGAGATTCCGAAAATTTCATTAAAACCGAGAGAATGTCTCATTCATCTGGCTTAGTTTTCGTACCTATCTATTTTGTATCGTAATCCACTGTACGTTAATGAATGAGTACCTTTAATACATTTAGTAATCGGAGAAAACTAATATTCAAATAAAAATATCGACTCGCTATGTGTTGCCTTGCTGGGCATACAAATTATTGTTTACCAAATGATGAACTGAAAAAACTACTCGTATGTTAGAACAGTTTTTATTATTGCTTGTTAAACTTTAGTAATAAAATATAACACATCACAATACAACAATATATATATTCGTATATATATATAATTATTTTTTAACCGCGCTATAGCATTACACAAGAAATAAATAAATAGTATCTAACATATGATGTTTTGAGTACCTAATTAGGGATATTTTAGCAATTGTTTTTTGGGGTCGGCTCTTATTAATTAAGAAACTTAGAAAGACTAAAGGGCTAATTACAGCACTCGATATTCAGCCAGTCTTAGTTGATGTCGCGTCGTGTCGTGTAGTGTAATAAGATCTGTCTTACTATGAATGAAAAATAAGACGAGTCTGAATATCGTGTGCTGAATAATGCGTAGTGTATTATTATTATTTGACTGGCCTGTTGGTCTAATAGTTAGTGCCGTTAGTGGCCCTGACTGCTGTGCCGCAGGTCGTGGGTTCGGTTCCCACCCAGGACAAATGTTTGTGTGATGAGCATGATCATTTGTTCTGTGTCTGGGTGTAATTTATCTATAATATGTATGTATTTAGAAATGTCACTCAATTTATGGAAATATTGTGCAGGCTATTGATTAATGAATGAATAAGTGACAATTATTAAGGAAAAACACTGCCCGCAGTATTTTCTACTAACAAATTGTTTTGTTTGGTTGATTCTATGATGAATTTACCTTTTCGTAATCAATTTTAGGATTTCGGTATTTTCTACTTCTGACTATAAAAATATGATCAGTGACGGGTACAGATAGAGCCCCATTTTTTGTGAACTAATTAAAAAGTAGGGGTGTATTTATCAGTTGACTATTAATCATAACATAAGCTCTGCTTAGCTTGGGACTAGACGGCGTTGTGTGATAGTTGTGAAATATTATTATTATAATAGGCTCTTCGTAAAGGAAAACGATTGTTTATCTGAATATGTAGTCGTAACAGACAACTGTGGTAGGCAAGTATTATGCCAAAATATTTCTTCATCCTGGCGTGGTATTTCCAATCTGTCGTAAACGATAAGTTCTGACGGGTATGCACATACACGTAGCAATTTGTCTGTAGTTTCGAAATCACGATATCGGGACTAGGAATCATGGCGTATCTACCGATTATTCCCGATGTCCACCACTTGTCTGGCCACCACTGGGGGACAGCGAGACAACTTTAAAACATTATTCTCGTTGTCCACCACTGGGGGACAGCGTCACAACTTTGTAAATTATTTCCATTCGCCACCACTGGTGGACAGCGACACGGATTTTTTAACATTCCCTATGGCCGCCGTTGGGGGACAATATCACAACTCTTTTGATCCAATTCCCACTGGCCATCAATTTAAATTGTTTAATCTAGAGCATAATCAATTTAAATTGTTAAATTGTTTAAGCTATCCCTTACCGGTCGGTAAGGGATAGCTTAATATACTTACGGATTTGATTTTTAGCAGGGCTAAGGGTAAGACTAATTTAAATATTTATAAATTATATGGTAGGTAAATAATAGTCTAAAAGCTCTATATAACGCACAGGGATACTACGGATCCTGATATTTTAAAGTTCAGGAAATACGTTGAAGTACAATGGCTAAAAGATAATTTTATACCAGTTTGGTGCGTTTTTGGGGAAAGGCATCGAACGACAAACGATGTCGAAGGGTGGCACCACAAACTAAATTCAGCGATGAGCAAGAAAAACCCAAACATAATGCACGCTTTAAGCGTTCTTCGAGAAGATGCATGTTTTTTCTTTGTGAAAAAAATGCAAATAAGTCAAAAAAAAGAACCGTCCAAAAAACAAAAAAAAAAGTATGTTTACGGTGATCAGTTTATTCAAGAAACCCAAATGGAACTTGTAAACGGCCAAATATCTGTAGGCTAATTTTTAGAAATTATGAGATACTAATAAGTACTTATTGTATTTTGTTTGACTATGGTGTTTAAGACTTTTGAGTAGTACCTACATTATGTTTAATTCAAGAAACCCAAATGGGTCTTGTAAAGGCCAATTTCTAGATATTGTGAAAAATTATTATTGTCTTTTTGTTTAACTACATATGTGATTTTTAAAACTGTTGATTAGTACATATCTGTAGGCCAATTTCTAGATATTGTGATAAATTATTATTGTCTTTTTGTTTTTATTCCTCCGTCGAGGAATAAGATAATAAAACTGTGATTATGATTGTAATGTTCTAGTCGATTTTAAAAATTGTAGCCTGTCAACCAGCTGTGGAAATTAAGTCGGTTAATTACCCACTTCAATAAATAATAAGCAATCAAAGCTATATTATATAATACTAAGTAGTAGGATCATTTTTTAATACTTGAGTGAAACATTTAATAAAAGTTGATTCAAGAATATGACTATTATTTACCTAACATATAATTTATAAATATTTAAATTAGTCTTACCCTTAGCCCTGCTAAAAATCAAATCCGTAAGTATATTAAGCTATCCCTTACCGGTCTCTAGATTAAACAATTTAAATTGATGGCCAGTGGGAATCGGATCAAAAGAGTTGTGCCATTGTCCCCCAACGGCGGCCATAGGGAATGTTAAAAAATCCGTGTCGCTGTCCACCAGTGGTGGCGAATGGAAATAATTTACAAAGTTGTGACGCTGTCCCCCAGTGGTGGACAACGAGAATAATGTTTTAAAGTTGACTCGCTGTCCCCCAGTGGTGGCCAGACAAGTGGTGGACATCGGGAATAATCGCGTATCTACTGGGGCTATAAAATTAAATGCTTAGTAATATTTACATCGCTACTTTTACTAATGAATTCTGGTTTGCAACTTAGTCTTTTTCTTACAAAGTCTTTTATATGTTTTAGGTTTACTTTTGATCTAATAAAAATTGAATGTAGAAGGTAATTTGTAAAGTTAAATAACTATGTACTCGTAGACTGCACACAGGAATTTCAATACAGGCATAATATTGTGGCCTTAAAATATTATTATTAATAAATTATTATTATAACTTATACTTTTAATTAACGTGCAGTTAGATACTACTAAGTATATATAGGTACGAACTTTAAGAAGTAAGTTTAAAGTGCGCAATAGTGTGTAATAATCTATAAACCTCCGTTGATAAAGGAGAATCCTCCGACCAGACTAGCGTTGTGTCTGGTCCAGACAACTGATCGATAATTGAACTTTAAAACTGCGATGCAGAACTTTCAATTTTAATTAATAGTGACATCATAGACGTAATTACAAATTCTATTAAAATGTAGAAAAGCTTGAAATATAATAAACTTTATTGTACACCAAAATAGTAACGATACTTTTAAAATAACTTACATCAATGGGTACAATGGTAGTAATGCGTAGATCACTGCGAAAGCTATAATTTTTCAGTCTCCACAAAAAAAAAATCGCTCCCACTTATGCTTTAGACCACACCCCAAACCAAAACTATAAAACATGGGCACTATGCGCTGATCAAAAAGATAACGTTGTTTTTTGAGTAATTAACATGGAGTTATCTTAGAAATTCGTTACGTATGTTACTATACGTCGGATTGTCGGCCCTGTCAGTTCTACACTGATTGTATCTTGAAGCTAGGTAAAGAAGCCATTTTGGATCATTCTTAATTTATTACGACGTAAAAATATTCACAACTAGCTCCCTTTGTGAAAGAAGAAAGTATTATGTATATGTAACTCAGTGCTAAAGTAAGAAATAAGTCCAGTAGTTTTAAGTTTATTTTTTACAAACTAAAATATGAATTTTTCTTCTCTATAAATATATATATTTTTTAATTGTTATAAACTAGTTTACTGCTTGAGTGCGATACAATCGTTGATGGTGAGGCGCACTAATTTATTAAGAGCCTATTCACTCTAACCTTGAAGACACCTAAATTATAATTGGACGGGAAGACCGCAGCAGACAAACTGTTACAGTTCCATAAGACCAAACATGTTGTGTTTCATTTGTAATCTAAAGAGAAGATGATTAATAAGGACTGTTGACGCAAATTGTCTATCAATTTCAGTAACAACTGTATCTGTGTGTACTAGACGTTGTTGATGACTTAGTGAGGAGTTCCGGTAATCTTATGGATACGGATGCATAGGACCGGTCATTGTGACGACACTTGGTGGAGGCCTACCTATATCCAACAGTGGCTATCTAGCGGCTTCAATGATGCTGCAGATTCATTTTTTTTTTTTGTAAAGTTGATAAAATTCAAGTTAATTTTCTTGACTATACAAACTTCCACAACAATAATTAATCAATATTTTTTGTAAATTTTTTAATCATCAAAGTTATTCGCAAGATATATATTTAAAATCTAGATTCCACTCTATATCGATATGAAAACAATAATGAAAGATCGACTTTCCCACGCTCTATAATACTTATAGAGATGATCGCGTTATATCGATCGATCGGTAAATCGAATAAATTGAAACAATGGACGATCGATTGAATCTACATGGAGCGGTGTCTTTAAATATATCTTAGGATTCTTTCATTGTGTCAATTTTAAGAGGAATCTCTTATGAGGTTATTTAAATTTTCATTTCATTTCTTATTTAAAATTTTGAATTCGACAATTTAGACTGTTCACTAAAAATTTCATGTCATCAAAATATCATACCATGACAAGTCAGGGACTGCGTACTAAAAATATAATGAAAATAATCATAAACTAAATTTAATATCTATATCTTATTTTTCATCTTACATTGTCTTTTTTTTCCTTATTTTTGACCGCCATTGTACCCTAAGATGTAAGTTTTTGTGACATTGTTACTTTTTTTGGTGTAAAATAAAGCTTATTTTACTCAAAATTTTTAAAATAAAATAAAAATTACTTACGAAATTAACATTTTTTTTTTCATTTAGTATGTTACATACAATATGGAATAAATATTTTTAAAGTTACTTTAAATTAACATTCGTCGAGTAAACTCCAGTTACTTATCACAAAATCGACTTACAAATTACAATTAACAGAATTACCTCCCCTTAACAAGATCTGCCCCGACTGAGTGTTCGTGACAAATGCACTATCGATAAACTTTGTATCGTTTCTATCGACTCGATAAACGTGCATCGATAGATTAGATCGATATCGTAGGGGTGTAACTTATGGCCTAAGATACTCGATGTCGAGGCTACTTGCATTTAACATACAAATGAGATTAAGTTCAAGTTGTGTTGGGTTTTTGAGCTTGTTTAAATAGAAGAGAGGTTTTAGGACTAGTAGAATAGATTCATTCATTATTTATTAGATGGGACGTTCTTTATTTTTATTGACAATTTGATCTGTACAAAAAAGTGTGACGTGTAAAAAGTGTGTGTGTTATTTCTTCCACTCGGTCTCGCAAACTAACATAACTTAGGTAAAGTATAAGAAAAAATATGGAAACTTAAAAAATTTAGGTGTTGTTAACATTTTTTTGGAGCAAACAACTGATTGACTGATAAAAAAAGATCATCAAAAATCCCTCCTTTTTTGGTATTTATCAAAAATATATTTAGTTTGAAGTAAGATACTATTAAATTTTAAATATAATTTGAAAAAAAAAAAATGAGTTTAGTGATAGCAATTTTCATCACACATCCTTCCGAAATAAAAAATATCCGATGTGCTATTTTTAGAACACGTGTGCCAAATTTTATCGAAACCTGCTCAGCCTTTTGAAGTCGAAGGAATAACAAGCATACAAATTTAAATCATCGTCATTTCTGCCGAAAGACGTCCACTGCTGGACATAGGCCTCCCCCAAGTGTTACCACAACGAACGATCGTATGCGAATCGCATCTATCGCATTCCCACGACTCCCACCAGATCATAATTACCTAGTCTATATGATTATGTTATTTAATAAAAACTACCTTAGCAAGTTTTTTCCTTTGATTATTAGGTAGGTTTATTTTTGTTTGGTATATATGCAGTCAGACAAATAATAAACAACAGAATGAAATTAAATGCTCAGTAATACCAAAAACGAACCATAACACTACCAAAACAAAGATTAATTAAAACAAAACTGAAAATTAAAATATCAAAAGCGGGTCTGATAACGGAGACATTTGCAAAACAAAAATCGCTTTCCACCCCAATGTAATTTGAACCTTACCTAACTTAATATAGAGTTGAAATTGTAATGACACATGTGTTAATTTCAGGGGGTTGTCGGAAAACTGTTTTGACCTGATAAGGAGATAATTTGAATAATTATGGCACACGAGAATAAGACTTGGAAGATGAATGGTGCGTGCGTCTTAAAATTAAGACAACATCGTAATTAATATCGCTGACAATTATTTATGGCTGCTAAGATGGCGGAAAACGAAAAAAAAAAACTGAATGAAACTGGTTACTGATAGTGTTATATGCTGTTTTTAAGCAAGTTATTTCGGATTAGTGGACCTCCAAGTCGAGAGATTTGTCTTTTTTTTTAAATTTTTTAAATGTCTTGTCGCATGGAAAGAACTGAAATGTAATAATAATAATACACCCTTAAATATTGATCGTTTTAATCCCGTGAAGGGGCGATCCGGTACATGAAACACTATTGCTTAGTAAAGGTAAAATAAAAAAATAAAGTATCGTTTTTTCAAAACTCGTGTTTCAAACTTCTTTAAGAAAACGTCAGCTGAGCGAGTCCAACCTGTAGGTAGTTTGTACGAGACTGACTACTGCCTACAGATCATTGGACTTGCTCAGCTGACGTATTCTTAAAAAAAAAAATTTCGTACATGCGTAAATTTATGGAGAAGAATGTGCAAGGAATTCAGTCACAAATTACTAAACTTCTCAGAGTAAGACTAATCAGGACCATTTCTATGAATCCTGAACATAAAACTGCACATAAAGACAATAAACAATAACATAACAGTCTCAAACGTACTCAAAGCCGTCATAACACTATTATAGATCCTCTGTCTTGTAAGGGCTGGCCCACATCGAGACACGACGCGATGCGATGCTGCACGCACTGTTTCAAATAGTATATTTTATTACATTTATTTTTCTCATTATTTTTAGTGCAATCTGTCCAAAAAGATTTTCAATAAGATTTTTTTTTCAATAAGTTTATGATGTTTAGTAATATTGTAACGTACGTTACTGTAGGGTATTGTACTGCCACAGTTTATACACTTGCTCTTGCAACTGGTTGTTTTTTTTTTTAAGAAGTAGATTTTGGAACTGAGTGCTCATAGTTTTAGTTTCGTGAAAGTGACTGGATTAGATATGAGTATTGTACTTGTATCTAATCCAGTCACCTTCACGAAAGAGGAGTTAAGAGGAGAGTAGAGCTTATAATAGATTCACGTTTCATAAGTCGTGTTTGCTGAGGGATGATTATATTATTAAAAAAAAAAATTTAGCCTGCACATCAGATTACATAAAAAAATATTACTTGTTTTATCAAAAATAACAAGTTTTTCATCGCATTGAGTCTAGTTAAAATACGAGTCCAGTATTTTTGGTAATTTAACTGATTGACTGAATAGGGTTTTTAGTCAATTACGTTTTTCTCTCACTAAATACAATTCGGCGCTATTTTAAAAACATCGCGCATTGCCGCCTCTCAGTACGAACAGACCCTAATCTTTATCAAAATATCCGCCATCACATCTCACACTACACTTGGGGACATTAAAATTCATCCAGCGCTTGTAAGGGCGTGTAAGGGCCAGTTTAAACATTGCCTGCCGTAGATCCGCCGATAACCATTAGGATCCCTTAATTTGTTCCAAGCCCTCCACCTTATCCCTTCCGTCTCCCTTTACAGATCGTTAAGTCAGGAATTAGTGGAGCTGGATGGGCGACGAATATGTTTGTGAATGGTGGTATAATGGTGCATTGTCTTTGGTTCAGATTCCGATAGTTTTGACAGTGACACAAGACGAGTAAAAAGCTCTAGGCAGTCTAGGGACTATATTGTCTTTGATTTTAAAAGTAATACTAATAAAAAACTGACAGGGCAAACTGCAGACTGCTGACAGTTTGGTTATGAAGCTATATTAGTTATGAAGTGCGTAAACAAAACGATTTTTTAAATTGATTTTTTGAGATTTCAGCCGACAAAAAAGTTAAGCTTATACTGATTAAGCACCACGCACGCCTGATTTGTACGAGAAGGCGCTTTGCGTGGCATCGGATCTATTAAAGCTCTGCAAGTCAAGTTTCCATGTAAAATGTATGGAGACCGACGCGCTCAGATACGTGTATACGTGGACCACATGTGCGCAGTGTAGTTCTACCTTTAGGTGTTTTATTTTTAGTGGTTTATTTCATCTTTTTTTTTGTGGTTTTTAATTCATGTTTATATTGTGCTATTTTTTGGTGTACAATAAAGTTTATTCTAAGAGTATTCTATTTTTTTTTTAAGAGCCACCATTAATAACTTTTTTTTTTTACAAGATGTGCCAAAAGCCATCTTTCCAAACTCTAACGTCATGTAAAACATTGTCATATCCAGCCTGAACATTAGACTTAACCCTTACTTATCACAGACCCCCTTAGTTTAGCCGTTTAGCCGATATTCTAATGTTATTGTGCCCGAGATTGAATATCTCTCTGATTTGTGGCTATTCTTGTTTCGGCTGTTAACCCTTTAATGGTCGTTTACGTGGTCAGTGTGACCAGGTACTGAAATATTGGGATACTCGTTGGGGGGTTAGAAAATGGTTTTTAGTTGTACGTTGTGTAGTTTTGCTTATTTTGTGTTTAAAGAGCTATTATTTTGGGTTTAGTAAACAATAATTATTATTCTGGGTAACATTAATTTTAATAGTAGTGGGACGTAATAGGCTCACTAAAGAGATAATGTTAAAATTTATTAATAATTCTTTTATGTAACTAAAAATGGGACCCAAAATAATTTTTGCTTTTTTTAGTATGGGAAACCAACAAATATCTATCGTCTCCATTTTTCCAGATCTGAAAGAAATTCAACACTCCTTGTGTTGAATTTCTTTTTGTCTAAAACGATAATGTAATTATTCTATTTTCCGAGGCACGAAGGAGGGAGGCATCTGCTTGTAATGAATGGTCACCCATCCACAGACTGACCTCAGTAAGTATTGTTTAACGCCATAAATCGCCTCATACGCCTTTATACACAATAAATTAATTTTCTTTCTGTCATTCTTTCTTTCTTTTGTTCTATCTTACTTGTTTTATTTCTTTAACGCTCAAGCCAAAACACAACATCCAGCCAACGAACACTAATTCTTAATGAACATCATTAAAGCGATAAGCGCAACTATTATTTGATTAGCTCGTAATGACGGTAAGCTGTGTTTAAGCCCAGCACAAATCAATTAGGGGTCAGCTAAGCACAGACCTCGACCTCAGCGAACAATGCCGCGTTGTGCAACTCGCGAATGGGCTGATTGTATACAGGTATAGGGGGTTGTCAAAAATGTGGATGTGAAACGTAAATAACGTATTTTTTTTCCTTTAAAATAATCGTTTGATCTGTCACTATCACTACGCATATATTAAGTCAAGTTGACATAATTATAATATGTCAAGTTGACACATGATATTATGTTTTGTTTTTTAAATCTTATAATTGGAAGTGGCCTATATTAGGTCCAGTAAAAAAAAAAATGAAACTTTTACTTATCAATAGATGTCGATCGGTCTTGGTGTATAATTATTAAATACTTAGATTTTTTTATAATTATTATAGGTATCTGAACAGATTTCCAAAATTGTTCTTTAAAATCATAAAAAGAACAAACTTTTCAAAATTTAACAACATAAGACAAACGCGCTTTCCAAATTCAAACAGTGTTAACCCGTCGCCGGCCGGTAGTTTGGTAAATGTAATCTCGTGGCACTTAATAGGAATACACCGCGATAATAGTAATATCGGTGTTAATGCGGGCCGCGGGGGGCCGTCAGCGAGCACATTCGTAAACTATCCCAGACTTCACTTTACACCCTTTTACGACTCAAAATTGTTGTTACACACACTTTACGACAATATTACGAGTTTACACCGCTTTTTCAACTGCTTTTTACTATTTTTTGTCACATACGCACACCGAATCCAATTATTTTTCTAATTTATTTTTAAGCGACAAGTGTAAACTGTCGTTTTGTAATTTGTCGTTTTCGATATGGGAAATGAAATTTGGTGTCGTAAAAATCTGTGTAATTTACTGAGACATTTTGATGTTCAAGTTCTGTCAAAGTAATGCAATTACATTCATTTATTTATAGAATGTAAAATTATTCCAAGAGTCCGTTCTTGTTTTAAACGACAACAATGAATAAATTCGAAAATGGAACGTGTAGGTAAAACCAGAATGGTGGTGGTGGGTGCTTATTCCAAACTTATCGCTGTGTTTACCGCGATAAGCAAAGAAAAGCGTTCACCTGTCGCTTTTGCCACGTCTAAACGGTTTCAACGGCTTTTCAAATCCCCATGTTAACAAACTTGGGACCTATACATTGTGGGCCCATCTCCTTATCAGACCCGAACTTCGGCGGTCGAAGACAATGGCAAGATACAAGTAGTTGACGCCTGTCCTTACTTTGGGCGAATCATTCCGTTCGGATTGTTTGCCGCGGAACTAGTGGGGTGGTAAGCGCGTACAATCATCTAATCGGTGTGAATTAAAAGGGAGTTTGCTGTCAAGATAGGAAAAGGATGAATTTTGTGAGATATTTTAAGAACATGGGAACCTTAAATAGTGGGAAAATGGTTCAAAAGGTTTTGCAGACGTTTCTACTGTGAGTTTTCTATTGAAGACCTATAATATAATTTATAAAAATTACCTATTCTAATTAATTCATATAATTTTAAGTCAATGATCGAATAGTTGAATCGTTTTAAATAATTATTTTTTAATTAAAACTACATTTGAGAGTTAATAAAAGTTTGAACATCACTCAGGATTGCGCATCAAAGTAAAAAATATCAGACCAAACTAAACTGGAATATGGTTAGTTTTTTTTTTGTTGTGTCAGGAATTCAGCAAATAACTTCTTCTACTCTGGGTGAATCGAGACGTCATGTCAGATTTATACTTACTGACAAAAACTTACCTAGGTATGTTCCTTCAATTACTTCAGGACTAAGGAAACTCTTTCAAAACATTCCTACAGCCCCAAAACTATTCCTAAACAATCATAATACTGGTAAGTAGGGAAGTTCTTCCACCAATTTATGTGAGTAGTCATAAAGTAAACTCAAATAGTAACCCGTCATCATAACGCGAAGCTACACGTAATTCAATTAATGCGGTCACCCCTAGCCAGAGTGATTTGAACAAACATCGCCTAAAAAGTTATAGCGCTATCATTGTTAGGGTTATTTACATACGAATGAAGGGGTAAGTGAATATTATTGGGTTTTAGTTTTTAGTTTAGTTTTGAATATTTAGTAAGAGTTTAGATTTTGTTTTTTTAGTCAGTAAAAAAACATATGATTTGACTGATTTCGGTGTGTTTTCTGGAGTCGTGGTATAGAAATATGTGCTAGTAGGTACAAACTTGAATGAAAATCTGAATAAACGCCCTGAGATCAAAAAAAAATGGTAATAAGGGATTTTTTTTACTTTTAGGGGGGAAAATCATCCAATGACAAACCCCGCCTTTGGGTAAACCAGGAGATAGTGTCAGTCTTTTCTGAATAAAAGCCCACTTATGTTCCTTCTTTGCCATTTTTCCAGGGCTCCGGGGATCTTTTTCGTGTCACCCATGGCCCCAAGGTGATCAGGGTATGTTCTTTAAAATGTGTTTATGGTTGTTTACAAGAAAATTAGAAACAAACTTTTTCTACCAAAAATAAACTATACGCCACTAAAAACCAATCAAATTCATTTACCGTTTTCGTAAACACAACCCTCGAATGCTAGGAGGGTTAAAGATTAGACGAGCGTCCGATAAACGACATCTGTGACCACAACCCTCCCATTGTCTCGGTCCCGGCGACCCCTTGACTCACTGTTTTAGCTTCTCATTTATCGATCGCAGTTGATGGGTTATGGATAATTATGCTGATTTTGTTTGTGAGGTTGGTTTTTATTTGTGTTTGGTTTTTTTTTAATCTAGAGATTTTTTTTCCATTTATGGGACTGTGTCGATTAAAAATTTTAAAAGAACGTTTTACACTTTTTTTTTTAATAAGTAATAGCTGATTCGGCAAACTTCGTACTGCCTAATAGTCCTTTTAGCTAAGCTGTCAAAGGATAACGCCATCTACAAACATTACCAGAACCAGCATAATTAAAGTTTCAAAATTACATTTAAACTCGAGATGGCGTTGAATTCGAATTTTTTTCGTGATTTTTCCAGATTTTTTCACCGTCTAGACCGTACCAGGACCATCATGAATTTTTCAAGACCAAAATGACCACAATCATGCGAAACTAACGAACAGCTATTCATTTATATATATATTGATCTTTACATCTTTACATCTTTAATCACAAACGCCCTGTAAAATAAAATAAACGGCTAAGAAGCCGTTTATTTTATTTTACAGGGCGTTTGTTTAGTATTTAGACGAATTTAGTACAGGCTAATCTTACTATACATACCTACAATTAGAAACACACAACAATAGCCTGAATTAACATAGGTACAGTAAGGAGACAAAAGTCCATAGGAACGTTAAAGATTACATTGCTATGAACCGAGCGAGCGCGATGCGTATGTGTGCGCATGTATGAGTATCCACATTCCACAGATAACACACACTAAGGAACTGTCGTCGCACTGAGCAAAACATTATTATTTTTCTGTTCTTACCATAGCATTGATAAAATTCGCGCAAATACGTCATGTGCTGGTAGCCGTGTGAACTAAGTGTTGGATTCGCAAATCACGTAACCCGAGTTCAAATCATGGTCAGTCCGTTGCAGTTATTTCTTACTTTGAAAATTCCCAATCTATATTGATATAGTCATTTTTTTAAATTTCTATGAAAAATACTATTGCATTTTTTGCACTAAATAGTTGCAAATTACGAATGTGATCTATTAACCACAAGAAGAATCACATTCGTAATTTGCAATTATTTAGTTGTTACATCTTTTCGATGTTGTAAGGTGGAAATAAAAAGACGTGTTTAATAAAAATGTTTATGCTTTATATTTACAAATTAAACATTTATGAGAATTGTGACGTCGAATAGCAAAAAGTTATCTTGTAACCGTTATCTATGTTACGCGTAAGATTGTTTGTTGGAAGTATACCCACTTAGACCATTCATATTATGAATAACGTAACAATGAACGGATATTCAAATTTTAATAAAATAAAATATAGGTAATTGTTTATATCCAGTTATTTATTGAAAAGTGATTTATGATTTAGACTTTGTAAACATTTTATTTTTGTGTAACGTCACAATTAATGTATTGAGGTCATAGCTTAATTGTTCATTTTCTTGACGAAAAGAAGATTGAAACTAAACCTCAATTTCTGTTAAAAGAACTTTAGTTCTCACAAGATAATCGTCAATTAGATGAGCAAAATAAAATGAACTATAATATTATGTTATAACAGTGCGGGTAGAAGAATAAAAAACAAAATAGACTCATGATTATTGTCAACAAAATTGACAGCGAGTTCACTGCATTCTTAAGATGAGGCGATGGCACAAATTAAAAGATATAGCTGTTTTAATCGAAAGTAAACACAATATAATACAGTGTTTGTTAACGAATAATCACAGATATGTTAAAATAAAATGGTAGGCCCTTTAGTTTAGTTAACATTAAACATTTAGTGCGAAACGTAATCGTTCTTGTTTGTGCCTCTCTGTCAAGTACGGCTTTTTAGCAGGTTTTCTGTGATGCACGCCTTCAGCGTGAAGTGCACGGCGAACAGTATCCATCGAGGTGTCATATAATTCCGCAAAATGTCTCGTTGGTGCGAAACCATTCGTTTCGTATACGTCCACCATATGTCGTCGCTGCGCCTCGCTAATAAGCTTCGGTCTCCCACTTCTCTTTCGACTAGCAAGGCTACCTTCTTCCTCATATCTTTTTAGCCAAAGATTTACAGTATTTTTCTAAAATAAAAAAAATATATATATTAGGCAGCTATACCTACTTCACTTCATTTTCATTATATAAAATGTTAATAATCATAATTATTGAATATAATTTTAAAATAAAACTGCATTTATTAATCCAATAACCAATCCAATAAACCCAACGATTTACGTATTTCTCTTCTAAACCTCTTATAGATACGATGAATGGATTCATAAATGGCATACGTTTTAATTAGAAGATTAATTTGTAATAAAGTTACAATTCATTAATAGCTATTATACTCACATTCAGTCCGGTTTCTTCAGATATTTGTTTTTTATTAAAACCACTTTTATGCAGCCCAATGATAGTCGCCCTCACTTCAATACTAATATTAGCCTGCATTTTGCGAATATTACAATACTGTCAACCACACGTCACTAACCAACAACTACAACCAAACGACAGTTCATTTCGGTCAAGTTAAAACTCATGTCTACCTCGCAGAAATCTAATTCTTTATTTAGTTTTTTTGTGATCTACCTTTCTAACTCTAAGAAATGTGTGAACAAGTTAAAGAATAATTTAATTTATGTAATGCAAATACATAACTTCCAATCGGGTAAGAACTTACAAAAAGTCAATAATTGCGTGGGATTTGAACTTGCGGCACACTGATTTGCGCTTCAATCTGTGTGCCTATACCACTGGACCATCTTGACTTATGCTAAGTTGATGAAATAGTGAATTTCAATCATTTGTTGGCGAAACTTGAAAATAAAAGGTCGTAAGTCAAACTAAACGTCAAACGAATACGTTTTAAGAATTCCTATCGACTTTTGTAAGTGAGTGTACAAGGTGTTAAAAAAATAAGTAACAAATTTTTTGACGTCTTACGTCAAATAAACGTCATCCGCCATTGTGTGCTTGATCTATTAGGTACAGGTTAAAGATCGAACCAGATCGGGCAGGTTGCTAACCTATCACGTACGAGCTCGACTTAGGGTTAACTGAGTTGTAATTTGTTATGGTTATAGTTTAGTTAACTGCCATTAATTACAGGTTTTATCGGGCTAACTTAATCGGATATTGCTGCACTTGTGAAATAGAGTTGATGACGATTTGGACATAATATATTCGGACACAATGTCTGAATCGAGTCACTTTATTTTCAATAAATTTTCAGTGAGGACAGTCAGATAAAAAATATATAAAGAAACTGACTACCCGAACTTGCCGCCTTAAACCCACCCTAAAATAGTTTTAGTAGGTAACGCTTTTTTTCTCATCTTCACTAATATAATAAAAAGGTAAAGTTTGTTTTTATTTTTTTTTTGTTTGTAGGAGGTTAGTCTCTGAAAGTACTGTTCCGATTGCTAAAATGTTTTCATCGATAGAAAGCTGCTTTAGTGACATAGACTATATTTAATGTACGCGGGCGTAGCTGCAGAAAAAAGCTAGTTTTCAATATTTTTCACTGACGACAGTCAGTGAAAAATATAAAAAAACAATATGTATAATAATAAAACAAATAATACAAAATAATAAACAAAAAATGAAAGGTCCGTTTTGACATTTGTATTTTGACTACCTAGTGGCTTGTCCGGTGCTAGTAGCTACTACTAAAGTAGCTAACACTACACCGGACCCCTAATTATAATTTTATTGTTTTTTTTTTCAGTTTCGTTCTAAGTTAAATTCTACGGTTTTTTTCAAATGTCAAAAGAGGCCTTTTATTTAATTTATTTAATTCTTTATGCATACAAGAGTATAGAGGCGGACTTAATGCCTTAAGAGCGTCGTTTCCGAAGTACATTTTCATACAACTGCTGTTACTTGATTGTGATGTTATTACACATCTTTGTCTAGATATTTTGGATATAAAGCTGTCTTGTGGATATTATCTAGGCTTTTATAGGAATCAAAACATTTTTTTGCGTTCCCTCTTCATCAAAAATTGTGTTGGATTGCGTTAGATAAAACACCAAGCATTTAAACCATGCTCGACGTTGACGATAGGCGAGTAAAAAGGACCCTCTGGCGTAATACAGAGCCCATTAGTGTATATAGTATTTTTTCTGAAGACACTCATCGTACAGCTATCCAACGTATACCTAAGTATACCCTAAAACCAGCTGCATATCTAGGTTAAACAACGTACCTAAAACCTGTTTCAAAATAACTGTTCTCTAACGATGCGCCATTAGGGACATAAACACTAATCCTATAAACTCCGCAGGCACTTTAGCTCGCGAACAAGTAACAATACAAAGTAAATACCTACTAATACGCCATTAAAAGGTCAATACGGACCTAATTTTCGTGTCTTGGTGAACATTAGTGGCTAAACTAAATGGTTGGGTAGGTACACTACAATATTTTGTATCATGGCGTTCCCTATTTGTGTGAAAACCAAAAGATTTATGGCAGAAGACGTGTTTAGTAGCATATAGACGAGTTTATGCATTTTGTCCTTTTTAAGGTTAGACGTTTTTGGCATTTTTGTTTTTACTTCACTAGTCATTTTGATTTGTGCATAACGCTTTAGTAGTAGATCAATTGTTTTCCTAATAAATCGGTGGTAATTTATGTAGTTTGCGCTATCGATAAAGGTTTAATTAAAACTGATAAATTTTTAGATTGCCACGATTGCCGTCATGTATAATTATCTACTAAATAAAACCCCAGCTTCACCCGCTTGGTAAAAAGTGTTGATAAAAACTATTTCAAATCCTTATCCATGTCCTAGACTATGTTGCGGAATTAGGTTCGCATTATGAATTGTTTTTTTTTTTGTTTTCAATGTGCCATTAAAGATGAGCTGTTTAAGTAGCCGTTGTGATGCGGGGCCTTTTAAGCATGTTCATGCAAACTAGATAGAATTAGTAAAAAAAAAACGCTTTTTGACTTATGAAGCCAGAACCAATTAACCAATTTTTTTTTTTAATTTTGCTTTACTTACGAATAATTAAAAAAAAAAACTTTGCAAGTCCACTACCTCAAAAATTAATATTTTGCAATTTAGGTCTTTTTTTTGGGTAAAAACGTCATTAAAACACGTCATTGTGACAGTACCTATTCAGTAGCGACCCGTTGCCTATTCAGTATTTTTATTCATTAACCCTATAACAGTAATGTGGTATACATGACGGCCCAGCCAGGTAAGCCAGGGTCAAGCAGACATGGCCACGGGCCACGGCAGGCTCTAAATAAGACGAGATAACCATCTGCTAATTAATATCGCCCGCACGAACTAATGTTCTGCTTTATTTGGTTTCGAGTGGTCGCCTGGGTAGTGGGTACTCGGAACCGATTGCGTTATCTGGGAGATTAGGGCAGTTTACGAGTGATGAGCTTCAATTGATACGGAAATAGGAAGGGAAATGTAAAAAAAAAAAAATTCTGGGGATATATCATGACATGTTAAAAGGTCATTCGTGCGAGCGAGAAAGAGGGATAGTTAAGCTATTCACCCTATATAGGCTCCGTCTCTTTAACAGTTCATTTTAGGTCGTAAAATGAATTGCGTTAAGAGCTCGTGGTAGCACTGCTGGTCGGTTTGCGGACGTTTCTTTCAAAATGAGCTGGATATGTAGGTACTAAAAATAATATTATGATTTTCAGGGTTTCGTACTTAAATGGTCCCATCAAAACCCTGTTACTAAGTCCCCACTATCCGTCTGTCTGTCTATCAGTGGGCTGTATCTAATAAATCGCAAATAGTAGAGAGCTGATTTTTTTACAGTATGCGTATTTATATAGTCGCTACAAGGATAAATAATAAAAATTTTAATTAAGTTAGGGATTTCCATGGAAGAAACGTTATTTTATCGGCAATGTATTTTTTTTTTGCAAGATTTTAATGTTATCTAGGACTTTTAAACCCTTCGTGTGCGATTCCGACTAACAATTGGCCAGTTTTCTTTTTATATATTTTTTTTATGCACATACATTATACTGCATATTTTTTTAATGAAAATACATAGACAATTAAAATTTAAGAGAAAAAATCCCACCCTCATACCCACAGGTGCCTAAAAACGTTTAAGAAAAAAAAAATCGGATTCGGAGGGCGCTACTCCCTGTATAACAAGGTGAAAAAGATGAATGAATCCACAACACCAAAAAGCAAAAAGTTTTTTTATTCTACGCGTTGAAGCGAATTATCTCTGGTCACTGATAAAACCTGCACGTGTTATTGTTACAACCCTCACCAACCCGTCACAGTGTCATCTGATAAACAGTCAGACAAACGCAATCCGAAAAAGAATGTAACACCCCACACTTATCAGCCTGATTAATATTTGCATTCTTCTTTTTAGGGTTAAAGTTTTTACTATCATTGAAATTGCTATTCTATTCATTTGTGATAAAGTATTAATTTAATTGTCATGATTAACAGTTACGACTTTATTCGTTTGATAGATTGCCGTCGATTTCTTTTGATGGATCAAGTTGAACGAAATTGCATTCTGTGTGTTAGACGTTACAGTGCATTTTCTTTTGCATGGGAAATTGCAGTGATGTATTTGATTCTTTGACACGTGACGAGGGTCCAATTGGAAACGGGCGAATATCAATTTTTCGTATATTTTCGTTTATTTGTTGTGTTTTTTCCTGTATATTAATATTATGTAACGAGTGTAACCTCAGAATTTGGTACGCATCTGTGTATGTTTTATTGCGTTACTCCCTTTTGTCACATTTATTGTTACATTGGGGAAAAATGTTTGTGATTGAACATATTGGGTAGCTTACACCGCAATATTGAAATTTGGAGGCAGATTATATTCGCCTCCGCTTCGGGGTGAAGCGGGAGGGCGTCCTTCCTTTGTTTTAGGGCCACGGACTTTTTTTTTAGAAATTCACCGTTGCCCTAGCGGGCATCGACCCTGCTGGGCCCTACAGTTTTGCTGACATCTCTTTGAGGCCCGCGTAGATAATCGACATTTTTAAGGACCGTTTCTACTAATACTACTACTAACAATGGGATATAATTAGTAGGTCGTCTCTGTATCAATTACCTATAGCCCATACAAAACTGCAATGTCGCTTTTTCTATATTTAACGTTGGATTTTCAACTGAATATGACCGAGTTGAAAACCCACCTGTATAATAATATATTTAGGCAAACGAACATTATTCTTCCTTGCTTGAATATCATTGCGGAATCGGCATTTGATAGCTTACGCACGATACTCCACAGATTACATCTTAATGCAAATTCTCTCTATTTTCTCCGCATATTAATATTTATTACGATGTCTGCTTGTATTGACCAGCTGCATGTGAAGACAAGAATAATGGTCCTACAATCAATTTCTCAACAAATTCCAATAATACATCGTGTAACTGACATTTCAATCAAAAACCCAACAGTCATAGGAAATCCATATATCTTGACCACAAAAACACATGTTGGGCTACCGTTATTCAATTATTTTAACACACAGTGTACATTGCTGCATTCTCTATGTATATTTTATTAAGCGTAGGATCGAAGTTACAATGGATTGCAAAATTTTTGGCGGAGCGAAAAGTTCTTCAGCATATTTTAATAGAATTTGCAAGTAATCGGGCTACAATAGGTTGGTGATTGGCGCGGTCAGGAAGTGTACGGAATGCTGGTTGGTTCCAATCTTGGTTCCAACAATAAGCCAAATTTGGACTTGGCAAAAGTTATTGTTAAGGTTTAAAAAGTTTCTGATTTGTCATTCAGATTGTGGGCGCTGCGATTATGAGTTTATTTGCCTGTGGTATAATATAAAGAGGTTATTAGGCTTACTTTGTTATATTACTGAATAAAATTTAGTCATCTCATTCTGTGTTAAAATTGGGACAGCCTGTTTCGGAGGTTTCAAAATGAGGTCAATCATACTGTAGTCATTTTTAGGGTTCCGTAGCCAAATGGCAAAAAACGGAACCCTTATAGATTCGTCATGTCTGTCTGTCTGTCTGTCTGTCTGTCTGTCTGTCTGTCTGTCTGTCCGTCCGTCCGTATGTCACAGCCACTTTTTTCCGAAACTATAAGAGCTATACTGTTGAAACTTTGTAAGTAGATGTATTCTGTGAACCGCATTAAGATTTTCATACAAAAATAGAAAAAAAGCAATAAATTTTGGGGGTCCCCATACATAGAACCGAAACTCAAAAATTTTTTTTTCATCAAACCCATGCGTGTGGGGTATCTATGGATAGGTCTTCAAAAATGATACTGAGGTTTCTAAAATCATTTTTTTCTAAACTGAATAGTTTACGCGAGAGACACTTCCAAAGTGGTAAAATGTGTGTCCCCCCCCCCCCTCTAACTTCTAAGATAAGAGAATGATAAAACTAAAAAAAATATATGATATACATTACTATAAAAACTACCAACGAAAATTGGTTTGAACGAAATCCAGTAAGTAGTTTTTTTTAATGCGTCATAAACCGAAAAAAATCCACTATTATTAAAACATCGATCAAAGTTACAACACATAACAAGAACTTTTATATTATGTTACTTGCTGCTACGGAACCCTTCATGGGCGAGTCCGACTCGCACTTGGCCGGTTTTCATGATGCAGTACAGGTTTTTATCAGTAATCAGTAAGATATTTTATATATATTAACACCTGTTTCGGGATTCGCATATACTAAAACTATTTTTTTTTATTGTTGATAGGTTCACGCTTGACCGCTATCTCATCTGATGGAAAGTGACGATGCGGTCGACGATGGAACGCGCTTACCTAGAAGAAACCTATTCACTCTCAACTAAAGATTCCGGGGTTGTAGCTATCAGAAAACACATACTCCGGCAAGGAATTCCACTCCCTAGCTCTACACACAATGAATATGTTCCCAAAACGTTAATGTAAACATAAAATGTAGACTGTTGGTAGATATATTTAAACCTCAATATCAGAAGGTAATATTCGCGCAATTTGTTAGACCTAACCTAAGGAACAGGTTCCCAGGATCGGAGGCTATCGAGCCCCGACATGTTCATAGACTATAGACCATAGACAATCGGCTATCGGCTGAGTGCTGACATGTTGAGGACTATTGCTGTTGGACCACAATGTATTAGGATGTGCAAGATAACGTAAGATCGTTTTGCGTGGAATTGTTTATTAATATTTTTTGGACTTTTTTTATTTAACTTTAGATATTGAAAGTAGTAGTACATAAGCGTAATTAATGCAACGAGGCTTTCTCTACCAAAGCACTAAAAAATAACGAAAATTTAAATGAAAAGGTTCCAATTGTATGGACCCCGACTTACGTGTCGAGCGCTTTACTTCGTGTAATTTATTTACCGGCAATGTGATGACATTCAGCAACCTACTCTGGGCCCGCATGGTGGATTACGGCCCATTCCCTCTAATATGGAAGAGACCTCAGTCCCAGCTGTGGGAACTCAGTATAAGTATAAGGCGGATGCTGTCTTAACTTTTGCCAGAAGCTTAACCTGCGTGATAGCAGAAAATTATCCCAAGGGCAATCATCTCAGGATCATATTAATCTTGAGATATAAATAATTCTAATTGTAATACCATAATGTGGTCTATCCCTGTACCATTTATATATTTAGCCGTTCAAGCCTAAAGAAATAACAAACACTCATAAACTTTCACCTTTATAATATTTAGTCTGATTGAGATAGTCCCAATAGTTATACCTAAGAGGTCTTTACCATTGACCAGCAGGCTGCTGGTCAATGGTAAAGATCACGTAAAGTCAAACAAGCCAAATATCGTTGAAGTTTTCTAGTCGTTCGATCGAAGTCCTATCCAAAATCGGTATTCACGTGTTCCTTAATCGGGATTGGATAGAACGACAACTCAACTGGCTCGAAACTAAACGATCTATCAACGACTTATTTCCAGTTACTATAATAAGTATTTTACCAGAATAATGAAATACAGTTTTCTTTTTTTAAATCGATTCTTCGACCAAACTACTTTATAATCGGTGTCGTTCAAACTCGATTGATGGATGTGAATACGGTAATGGTCTAAACGACTAAATCGCTACGATATCGTTACGGTTTTGATTACGTGAATCGGGCTACAGGTACAAACCAATATTACAATGCTTCTGAAAATTTTTTAATGGGAAAATCTACTTCCACTATAAGACATTTTGTTTTGAGGTAGCAAATCATCTAAAATCTTCTCCCACTCCGGGTGGCGTGAGAGGATGTGCAAGACTTTTACTGACTAAACCCCACCTGTATTCCTTCAGCTGCCCTTTGCGTTCCAGTACCACGATAAAGCTGGAACTACATAAGACCGACGCACACGTGTAACACGCCTGATTTGTATGTAGAACGACGTCACGTGGCGTGGATCAAGTGTAGCTCTACAAGTCTAGTCTCCATATAAAATGTATGGAGACCGACGCGCCCAGATTGGCATGTGTGGCACACATGTGCGCAGTGTAGTTCTAGCAACAATTTCGCAAGCCAAAATAATGTCCTTGTAACCGTATCTTCAGATAAACAAGTTGAAGTAGGTAGTTTGCAGTGAATTTTCCTAAGTATACATGTTGTGAGCGTCTCATGTATTAAAGTCTCGCTGATATAAAGAACGTGTAATACTGTTGCAGTATGCAGCTTGGGGGCGGTGGTCTAAGTTAAAAGTGAACGCGACTAGACGAGGGAAACAGCAAGGGAACATTATGGTAGAGCCTAGAGAAGTGTCGTTGCCGGCAATATTGCCGTGAAGTGGGAATATTGCACGATGTGTGAATACTGGTGGCAAAATTGCCAGCAATATTCCCATATTGCCGGCACCGGCACATCTCTAGTAGAGACGAGAATATACAGGGTGCAAGGGACAGGTCTCTGCAAACTTTAAGGGCTTACTCTATTTCATTTTCCAGAAACGAATAAAGAATTGGCCTCTCTATACAAAATTATAAACTTGATTGGACAGTTTGCATGGAGTTTGCACGATTTTTTTTTCGTTTCCGGAAAAAAGTTCTTGTGGGAGGTTGTTCAGTTTCGTCTACTGAGCAAGCCCTTAAAGTTTGTGAAGGGCTGTGCCTTACACACTGTATTTAGTGATAAGTAATGACCAGAAATCAGAATAGGTAGGTAGGTACCTAATAATTTAGTTCATATGTATTTAAGTAACTTCAATTTATTTTTTAATTCTGTTAAACTATATATCATTTACTTATGTATATACACATAAACACCTTTAAATAAAAAGAACAAATACAGCTATAAGAGCACAAAGATACTGCTTATTTCAAAAGCAATTTCTTCCAGCAGACCTGCGACAGGAGAGTTGGATGAAAGATGTAGTGTACCATGTTTATGATTCTGATATTTTAGAGGAGGTAATATCTACTCTATATTATTTACTTCTTTGAACTTTAGGTATTTATATTATACTCTACCTATTTCAATCGCTGGTAACAAGAGAGGGTTTTTCGGGAGACAAAGTTTTTCGTTTACAGATGCGGACTGACTGAACTTCATTACACATGACATGTCAAAATGTCAATCGTGCGAGCGAGAAAGAGGGATGGAGCTGAATACGCTATATAGCTCCTTTAACAGTTCAGTTGAGGTCCTAAAATGGATCGCATGAAGAGCTCGTGTCCCTGAGCTCTTCTAACAGCTGCATACTGGTGTCACAAGCATATCATTGGCAGTCTTCAATACCTGATAGCTCCATAGGTCAACATGGTTCAACTCAGAACTATTTAGCCTACGTATTGCACCAAGCAACATCATCTCGGAACGCAGGGACTCCGTCCCGTCGGCCCGACACTTTTTCAAATCGTGACTCGTCCCTCGGCCTCAGCGTCACGAACTGTGTACCGTTATCCAGACGTACACACTACTCACACTAACCTGCTTCACCTACAGCTAGAGAGAGATAGCTATATATTGTCACCACCGTCTTTAGACTGAAGGATTGTAAGGAACCGTCTTTTGTTTTTGATGTGTTAACGTATTAAAGAGTGGATGTTCGATGCGGAAGAAGGTTTAAATTTAAAAATAGAATTATAGTGTGGGGAACTAGGGGTTTCCCGAAACCTAGTTTACGAATACCGGTAGTCTATGGGATTATGAATCATAGCTACACGACGGGTAAGTTCCGGAAACGGTTGAGTTACCGTGGCCTTAGAACGCTAAACTGATGGAGCATAGGTGGGTTTCAGTCAGTAAAAGCCTATCACATCCTCTCCCTTCACTTTAGAGATAAAGAAGTCATTTGATGATTTACTACCTTCAAAAAAGACACCATAGAGTGTACTACACACCTATTATTGTAAGGGAGGGTGCCTATGAGCAACTTGTTTTTGTCTCTGACGCATTTTCAAACCCATTGATATACGAAAAACCCAGAGGTTTTGTAAATCAATGTAAAAACCCGTAACAAATTAGTTGCGGATACAGTTGCTCCTGTGCGCCTGTGCGCTATCTCTTATCTACTTAATAGATACACATATATTTGTGTTATTGTGGAGTTCGTTACGTCAATTCTTTTTGCAGCACTAAACGCTAGGGTTTACTTTAACCATTCAATCGTGATAATGACAGACACAATTGAAAGACAATAGGTGCGCGAACGCCGGCGTTCGCTTGGGGTTTAATGAATTAAGAGATAAATAACTTCAGATATTTAGTTTGAAGTTATTTATAGGTGTACAGAACCAATACTTCAGAGAATCTCAATTCTCAGGGTTTGAACTTTGGAACATTGGAATTGTCCTGTTGAAATTCCAGGTTGATTATATTTTAATAACCTAACAGGAACTGTTTAAATGTTGTGTGCTGTATCCACATTAAATTACTTGTAGGACACCGGAGAAATGCCAGGAAATCCTATGATTTTCATTATTAAAGAAGCAAGAAACTCTTTAAAGAACTAAAGAGTAAAGGTAGAACTACATTGGGCACACGTGAGCCACATCGATCTGGGCGCGTCGGTCTTTCTTCTTCTTCTTCTTCTTCCTGTACTTGTCCCATTTTATTTGGGGTCGGCGCAACACGTTTGTTTCTTCCATTTTATATGGCAACTAGACTTGTAGAGCTACATTAGATCCACGCGACGCAAGTCTACGTGCAAATCAGGCGTGGCACACGTGTGCGTCGTTCTAATGTAGTTCTTGCTTAAGGCTTATAGTCCCTTGAACCATCTGGCCGAAATTATGTGGACGCACCTCTCGCACCCGCCTAGGCGCCAGTACGCAAATCTGTGCATTTATTTGCAGTCAACAGCGCCCGGAAAGTGCGCGATTGACCTTTAAATCCATTTTCTTTACGAAATATTGATTGATTTACATATGCTATGTTCACTTTGAAAATTATTTAACCATCAATTTTTATGTGTAAAAATGTTTCTAAAGATCCAAGCCGTTTCAAAGGAGTAGGGAAAAGTTGCGAAATTGCTAAATATTTTTTTTAGACAAAAGTATTAATAGCACGAAAAAATCAAATGTTGATAATGTTGTTCATGAATAAACATACATTTTTTTCAAACCTATTAACCTGGCCGTTACCGAGGAGTAGGCTTCAAAAAGTCACTATTTTATGGCACTTTTCGGGCGCTTGGGCCTTAAGAGGCTGCGCAAATGTGACACTTATAGTTTTCAAATACTAACACTTTTTGTTTTCATGAGTATGTGTTAAGCGGAAGAAACTGGACACAAAAATATTTACGTGTGCGCAGGGAGTGAATGATTTCATACTGGTTCTAAAGAAGTCAATTATTCATCGATAGCTTGTATCTGACACAAGACAAGAGTTTGAGTCCTGCCTTATATAATATAACGAAACAATTGAAGTTACACAGAAATACGGTAGGCGACAATTCTAACCTAAATTCCAAAACAAATTCATATGCTAATATAAATGAATAAATTAAATAGAACCACACGCGTCAAACGTGACTATGCGTAATCTAAATTTATTAAGAGTCGGTCACACTATGCGAATAGATTGGGCAATACGCGAGCATATAACATAAACTTGAAGTATCGAAGAAAAGTATCCTTTAGAAGTTATTCTGAACTATGAACGATAAAGTATGCAGTACTTTATCCCAGAACTGTCAATGTCAAAGTGTCGAATCCCAAACAGTTATGACACTGACAGCTTTTTTAAAATCAGTTTAAAAGTGCTGGTCACGTTCAGCGTCTATAGCGAAATTTGGTTTTAGTAATTTGTGAAAGAGATTCAATACTCGTAAATATATAGAATCGCTAAAAAGTGGCAGTGGGTAGGGTATATTGCTCGCAGAACAGATTTTGGATGGGGCCGAAAAGTTCTGGAGTGGCAATAGTCTACCGGAAAAGACAAGCAGACCGATGCCTTGGTGAGGGTCGCGGAACTCCGATGGATGGGAGACGAACAGGATCGGTAATTATGGTTTCAAGAGCAGTGATTATAAGATAAATTACATAAAGTAAAGCATTTGACTAAGTTTGCACTCGCGATGTACACGTACCACAGCTCTTCGGGCATACCGGTTCATATCGAATGCCCAAAGAAAGGTGTGTGGGGTCTCTTAAATAAAACTCAATGGGCAGTCATCGATACAACATTTACGGCACTTAGAAAATTACGAAACCTCTTATAAATTGTATGGGAATATCTGAGGTGGTCGGCCATACGAATAATTATTATAGTGATTTGTGTCTAATAAGTTGTAATTGTGATTTCTGTTAAGTGCGTTGTCATGATTACGGTGCAGCGATTGGTCGAGTTTGTTACTTTGTAATCTCAAGTCGAATGTATGAGACTTGCGTTTTCTATGGTACTGTGGCATCTAAAAAGGTCACATATCTATTAACTTGCGAACTGGCAAGGTAATATTACTGTTAAGGATTATTAAAAAAAAAAAAAACTAGGTATTCATATTCGAAAAAGTATTGATTAGAAGAAATTGAGTAGAAATATTTATATAAATAATGTAATAAAGAGTGGTCCTAACAATATAATAAGTATTAATTGAACTAGAATATTTTCATTTGAGCCCCACCCCTACAAATGGTGGAGGCATCGGGAAGTGTGAAAGCCAAGTGTTTTTTTTTAATATTATTTTGTTAATTAACAAAAGGAGAGGTGATGTTCTTTTCGGGCGTAGATGAAACTTGCTTCGAGGAATTTATCTACGCCCGATTACCTAGAGTGATACTATTTCGCGTACTGTATCGTTGTATTGTATGATTTTACAGAGAGCAGTGTGCCGAATGGAACTTTCCATCCGGTGATAAAGCTGACTTTCTTTCCCTATATAGTCTTTTTATTATTTGGCGCACTTCCGTTAAATAATGAACTAGTTCATACTTTTAGACAGACTCAGCCGATAAAGTTTGAATTGGGTAATTTAAGATTTGTAGTAAATAAAAAAAAAACTTTATTTTTTATTATTGATGGGTACGCGCTTGACCACTATCTCGCCCGATGGTAAGCGTAGATGTGATCGACAATTGAGGAAGGATTCACTCTTGACTTAAATATCTCCTGGTTGTAGACTCTGGTAGGGAACTCCACTCCTGTATGTACAATGAATGTGTTCCCAAAACCTACAGGTGGGATGTCTACATGTACCGGTGGCTCATCTCCGTGCTTCCAGTGGCCCGAAGATGGGACGGGCTTGGCGGGATTAATTTGTGCAATTAATTTTTGGTTCATAATAAATTATAGTTAGTTAATTTTTTTTTATGTGTAAATTATCTGTGTAAGTTCTGTGGAAATGAAGATTCCTGTACACTATATTTTGAATAGGCATAGAAAACATTGTATCGGAATAAGGAAATTCATAATTTAAATAAGAACATGAATCAGCAACAATTACGAGAACCTGCCATGAGAAAAATTAAAGTAAAAACGATAAGAATATTCAAAATAAATTGACGGACTTTATTCCAAAGCATTTTTTTAAATTTTTCATTGATAACTAAGTGTTAAATCCGAGCAGATCGATTAAGATTTATTTAATCAAACAACCCATAAATTATCGGCTCAAGTATATTAATAAAAACTCGTTCGAAAATAAATGAAATTCCGTACGAAATAACATTTTACCGGCGTCCGAATATTTTGCTAACTGTTTTATTACTAGACAACATGAATGATCACTTAACACGTTTTTAAATTAATTGAATACAGATGGGACAGAAATATTCACATCCGGAGTTTGGTACGATAATCAATTTTTTTTTTGTCCAATATTTGGGACAACGTATACCTCATTCATTGCTTATAGGCGCGGCTTATCAGGCTGAAATAAGGACAATGTTTCCCAATATATACGCAATGCCTCTACTTTTGTATGAGTAACGCCAAAACTACCTACGAATCCATTTGACATTATTTATCTACAACAAACTAAAATTTTTATCCATACGTTAATTATTTCGCTTCAGAATAAAATATTGAATTCTTAACGGATTTTGACGTTTATGTAAATTTTAAAATAAGTTACGTTCGTTTGTTTTCTGTGAAAAAAATAAATAATTGATAAGCTTGTTAAGCGTTACTATGTCTGTAATAATGTCGTATCTCATAATTAGTTGGTTTTCCTGCTGTAATAATAATAAAGTCAAGTCATGCAATAAAAACACTGTTCATTCAGTTCCAAACGTAAATTGTGGCATGCAATATTGTAATATAACAGATATATTGTACCTACGTTTATATTTTACGGTACTTTGGTACATAAAACGTTCTTTTTGACCAACATTCGCTTATTCCCCTCGAACTGTACTTAAATATTGCTTGAAAATCTGTTTTTCAAATCTGTTTTAATTGAAAGTTATTAGTAGAATACGTACTATCATTCAAGGGCTTTAAGTTGGATAAAAACAATCATAAAAAAAATTGGTTGCCTGTACAGTCGGTATACGGGCGAAAGTTTTACGTGACAACGACTTTGAGTGGTAAAATAATTTTTATGTCTGTCTCTCTCGCTCTTAGGCGGGCTAACCATGCCCGAGTGGAAGGGACGCGTGCCTCTCACTCGCTCTCATTGTGAGCGCATAACGTGAGCGGAGCGTAACGCAGTTTCTTGAAGTGTCACCCGGCAAACCAATTTATAAGACGTTGTCACGTCAAAAAAAATTGTCAATGTTTCTTGTATTTACCTATCTATTGGTTGCCGATAGAAAAAAAAACGTCCTACTTGCATATTTGCCAATAGTTGGAGCATACATTGATGATTCGTTGACTAGATGCCATTTTCTAGGCGAATAAAGCAATATCTAAGCATGAATTATAAATCGCCTAGTAGCAGTTATTATACACTAAAATGTGTGAAGATTAAAATGTACACGTTTAAACTGATGCTTTATTTTGTAAAACACGATAATTATGTCATATATTCAGATTTATTGCAATATTGAAAAATACATCGTGCGTCATAAGAATAATTTATTTCTCTTAGACATGACACTCAGGCTTTACAGTTTTTCTCTTTATAAAATAGATTTCTGTTTAAATAGTACTTAATTATTTTAATGAAAATCAATTAGCAATCTGACATCGCTCGCAAAATTAAAATTAAAAAATCAATCTGCGATAATCCAACTACATCGCAAAGTTAGTTCGTGCAACTATTACCCGACCGCGTAGAGTTGGGACTGTGGACGGAGAAAGTTAGCCGGCGTGGATAAAACTACATTTATTGGTGTTGCATATTCATCGTACCCCCAGGCGTAATACCGAACCAAGCACACTAGACCCCTCTATGGAGAAACAAAACCTTCCCTGTCAACACTTCCTTGTAGGAAACCGGGGGACAGGGAAGTTCTAGGTATATCGGTCGTTCAGTACCTACTTGTAACTAGTTTTATATTCAGTTTAGTGTAGTGACAGTGTTGTGTTAGGTGCCGTACTTATGTCTGATAAGTTATATCGTGACCAGAATCGGGAAAAAAAGTATGGCTGTTACGAGGTTTGTCTATGTCGAACATACATTATCTGTGGTCGAAAATGAAATGAGCCTCTGTTTTTAAAAAATAAAATATGTTTTGGATTTTTGGCAGGAATGTTTGGAATAAATTTTTGTGGCTGTTCAAATTATTAATAAATTGATTTTGGAAACTGTGATGAAAAATATCACGAGTCTGATACAAAACATCGACTGAAGTTTTTGTATAAGCTGTATTACTTTTTGGTGTACAATAAAGTCTATTCTATTCTATTCTATTCTATTCTATCGATAAAAGTTATTATTATTAGCAATAAGAATTTTACTCCAGCATTCGACTACTTCAGCGAAAGCCGAGAAGGCCAACTAGATAATACCTACCGATATATTTACTGCTAAATACAGCAAATCATTTAGATATATTATACTGGAAAAAGTTATTGAATTTTAATAAAAAACAAGATATGTCTAATCTTGACACTAGCTAAATGGCCAAACCGTTCAAAACAAAAAAAAAAAAACAAGTATTTGACATAACTAAAAATATAAATTTCTT
Organism: Mythimna albipuncta; assembly: GCA_929112965.1. NCBI lineage: Eukaryota > Metazoa > Arthropoda > Insecta > Lepidoptera > Noctuidae > Mythimna > Mythimna albipuncta. Next base: position 17,173,996 of record OV815973.1, read on the forward strand.
TAATCCATTTAACTTAACGTGATATTGATAGGTCCTAAAAAGTTTTAAACGTAGTTCTAAGTGATGCATTTTACAATTTTTATGGTCAATTTTTGATTCAGTATCAAAAAGTCCACATTTTGCCACAAAAAATGACCGATCAATCTCAAGAAAACTAAATTAAAATGACGAACCAATCTTTCAAATAAAAATCAAAGTCACGACACCTGTCATGCTGAGCTCAAATTGCTCTGCAAGTCCACATAATGACTAAAGTATACTGTATTGAACGCACTTCAACGTCCACAGCTTTATTCGTTTCAGATTACTTAATCAAAATCATCGGAACCTAATCGATAAACATTTTTAAAACATCAAGCATTTCTATCGATAGTATCTATAATTTATAACAGATGTCATTTGGCAAAAATGTCGCACTGCAAGAAAACATAAATATTTTCACTTACAGAAAAGGTTGGACCTTTTCTGCAATAGGTAATATTGGTGGAAAGTAGGCAATTAGAAAAAACATAAATAGAAACCTTTATACCTTGATACCTTTTAAAACCATAGACAGGTTTCTACTTTGACATTCCAAAATTAAAATCTAACTTCTGCAAAGACATCCTTTGAAATATCGAATCAGATTCGAAATTCGAACCATGTGTAAGCCCAACCCTCTCAAAATGATGTCAATTTGACAGCCAGATATACCGCGGATATATCCGAACTTGTAATATCCTTCAATCACTGCCTGTCTGCTAACTTTACGCATTCAAATGTTTACTGCCGTTGACTGTACCGCAAGCCGAGAACGACCACTAAAACGGTGATACACCACTAAATTATAATCCTTATTGATGTAGTAATGTTGAATTTTAGTGGGACTTGCTTGTGCCGTAACGACCGGACTAGTAATTGAAATTGACTATTGATTGTTATTTTAGTTTTGGAATTAATAATACGTATGTCGTACTGAAATAATCAATTTATTTATTTGATACAAGTCTTTATAGGTTATGTTTGAATTTCAGCAAAATGATGTCAAACATGTTTTGAGGCCGCATTGAAACTTGAACTATACTTAAGTAGGTTACATCTACTATTGTCTGATTACCAAACAAAACGACTAACTAGAAAATGAATAATAATTATGAAAATTCTACGATCTATACTAGTCTTTTATCCTATAATCAAAAGTTTAGCACTCGGTGTGTGGCGAAAGTGTCGTAGACACGTCGGAAGCGTCTCGTCACGCGCTCGAGAGATTATCGGACGACTACCCGACGAGTACGGGACGAGTTTCCCCCCGAGTACGGGACTTTCGCAACGAGTACGGGACTTCCGCGACAAGTACGGCGTGTTTTGTGCGGACAATCGTAGGGGACGGCTAGTTGTGCGGGACAAAATACGGTAAAGTTGTGTGACGATGAATAAAACACTGTATGTGAAAATGTAGTACGGTGTAAAATTTTTCTATGGAGTATTGAAATCAAATGGTTAAATAAACTGAGGATTTCCAAAAGATTGCAACTGCAGCGATAAGTTTCTGAAAAATTGTCAATTTGGTTGTATTTATTTAAACTTCATGTACCATCAAAGACATTTCCGCCTGACCATCGCTAAGTTAATTTTGCTTGCACTCGAATTGAAACCTTCAAAGGGTTTGGTTTGGCGCCGCTCCGCAGGATTCAAGCGAAATTTTTTAGTGATCAGGCAGAAATGTCCGCGATGGTACAGTAACGGTACATACTTAAGCAGAATTAATGCAACAAGGCATTCTCTCCCAAGCTACCTTTAGGCTTTAAATCGAATACTAACCAATATTTGGTCAAAACATGTTGTGTTCGAGCGTGAAATGTAATCTTGTATAATTATAAATATAAACTTATTAATTATACGAAACAACTTGTTTTACGAATTTGTTTACATCTTATTTGAAGTCTTAATTATGATGTTTTAATGTCATCGAGGTAACTGTAGACTGATTTAGTATATAATATGTAAAATATTACACTTTTTTTTAAATTAAAACACAAAAAAAATCTACAACTAGCTTTTGCCAGCGGCTTTACCCGCGAGTAGGTTTCTCCATAAAACTTTGGACCACCGTTTTATCGCCTTAGTCCAAAAAATCCGTTCATAACGGATGTCTACATCCTGTAAAGAACCCACCTGCCAAATTTTAAGTTTATTTCGATTAATCAGTGAGTGGTATTTCGCTTTTAAATATATTTATTAATTAAGATTATAAACAGTTACGAAACTGTTCTATTGAAATAACAAAAAAACATTAAAGATTATAAAAACATACTCAAATCTTTTAACGACCAATCAAATTGAGATAATGCTTAACTTCAAAAGAAATAAAAATCCGAGTAATTCGCTTAAAATATCCGCATTAAGCCGCGATTACAACCCTAAAAGTTAATGTCGGATAAAATTATACAAGTAGCCATTAAAATTTGTCAAAGACTTTTAATATGTTGTAAAGCTGGAAATTTCGCGATCGTGTGCCTGAGAAAGCGAAAGTTTAATATCTATTCCTGTATTAATTTCTAGCTAAGTTACTGTGCAGTACTTGTTTATTATACGCAGGTTTTACAATGATTATAATTTTAGTTGAGTCCGTGAGAAGTACTTTCTTTAATACTTTCTTATACAGAATATATCTTTCAGAGATCATCTTTTTATAAGCATCTTTTAAGGGTTGCGTACCTTAAGTGGCGCCCTCGGACCCTATTCTACTATATCTCTTATGTCAAATTGTCCATCTGTTTATTTAGCGGTCTGTATATCATGAACAAACTATGCTGACAAAATATTTTTTAATATGTCGGCCTTTTTTGCGTGATTTTAATATAGGTACGATACGATATTAAAGATTAAGATTTTAATATATGTACAGAATCCTTCGTGTGCGAATCCGAGTCGCACCTGGTAAAATTAATATTTATGAGGAACATCATAAAATTACTTCTACTGCCCTAGGTAGAGCGGGAGGTATTGTCAGCCTTTTACTAACCAACTGTGTTCCTTCAGGTGCTCTATGCGTTTTATGGCCACGGTTACTCTTTCTAACGATCTCACAGCTCTAATAAGTATCGGCCCTACTGGATCCCTTCAGTTTTCTGACTTCTCTTTGAGGCGCGTGGTACACAACGCGCTTTGAGGCTTAGTCCTACCGGATGACTGGACGACGGGCTACCCATTGCTCGCCGTCCACAAACATCAATTGTAATATGAGGTATTGTATGTAAGAAAATAAAAACTAATTTTAGAAGAAACAAAAACCGTACATATACAACTTTCTCGTGGTTTACGTGTATATGTTAAAAAGCGCGGATGTGGTCACAGCTAACAGCTGCCTTAAAATCGCTTATGTATAAGTCGCAGTGCTTAGGGTGTTTTTAATATTGTGCGCATATCATACTAGTATTTATTGTAATTCGTGACATACACACGTGGGATGTGGGCGTGATATCGGGCTGCAGCTCTGCATGTGGAGCAATTCCGTTTCTACAAAAGAGATGTTCGCAAAAAGTATGACGCTCTGGCCAAGATTTTTTAGTGTTCAGTTCTACGTGGACCGCGAGGCAAATACTAATTTATGCGAATACACTGCTTCCTAAGATACAGGACCTTCCTAGTTTAGGAGTCAGGGCTCAAATTTTGTTTGTGTCCGTTTAAATTTAAGTCGTATTTTTGATAATTAAATATATTATCATTATTACTAATAAGTAAATGAATAATCTTCTATAATGTTAGTTAGTTTGCTCACGAAAATTATGAAAGTAGCATCATCAGCATAACCATGAAACTGTGACGTAACAAGCCTGTTAGGGTTGTGGCCATGCCCATCGTGCCCATAACGGTGGATCCGCGCTTGTAAAGTCTTCTGTTAACTTTGGCAAAATTATTACAAATCAATCAACATGTTTACTTAATTTCTAATTATAAATATTAAATCATCAGATTGCACAATACTTACGCAACCATTTTAGACCACATTCCATACAAGAAATTTCTTAATCAACTTCCTTATTATAAAGATTAAATTAAAGTCCATCTATTTCTAAAAAACTGAAGACGGATAAGCATATATCAAATAAGACATATGAACTGTAACTTCGGTAGTCCACTAATCCCCTAAACGATCTATAGGCTACATAAATCTGTTGCCAACTAACTTTAAACACCAAAGTAAAATGATTTATAATTCATCTATCCAATAAATTAATGTTAATTACGAATATTTTTGCCAAAATCAACATATTTATAAAACATAGTTAATCCAAATTTATCATCGAAAGCTTAATTAAATTAATAAAAAGGGTTAAAGTCATAAAATGAAAATGAAACGAAAGTAGTTAGTAATAAATTACGCGCGTGTATTCATATTAAAAGTTAGTTATCTACATGAAAATAAATTAAACTTAATACGTAAAGACGTCTCGACGATATTAGTAATCGTTTTCAACGAAGCTATGCCTACCTATATATCACATATTTTATATGTAATATTTACAATGACGCGAGAAACGCAAAGAAATCTCCGAGAACAATAAGTCGCGTTCTCCCCGGACGTGTGCAGTCCGACCGCTTCGGGGAGCGAGAGTTATTATCCCCGTATACAACATACATATATATCATACTCTACGCTAACGGTTAAATACGCGAGCGACTCCGAACATACGCCAAGCGTTCCGTCATAACCCGACACCTCAGTTCCGACCCGTAACCGTTACGGTAAGGCGTCAACCTCCCTGATCCGTCTTAGAGAGCTTCCCACTACCCTCCCATATTCTGAAAGGGGATGAGTGTGATGATGTGCTAGCCTCAGGCATTCTAGGACTACTAGTATAGTTAGGTGGTAATCTAGTAGGAGTCGATAGGAAGCTCCCGTAAGACAGCGAGGAGTTGACACCTAAAGACGTGTCCAAAGTGGAATAGTACCCGGATGAAGCGGTAGACGGCTGCGGAGCCGGCGGCTGCTGTATCTGTGCTCGTGCTGCCTCTGCGTACGCATCCAAGTGCGTGCGCACCAGTACGAGCAACTCGCCGTAGTTGGTCACCGAGCCGCCAGCCCCCGCCACTCTGTAAAGCAACAACCGCGCCTCCCCAAAAAGACTGTCTAAAATTTTACCTGTCGTGAAGAGGACGATGGCCTTCAGACAAGAGTACTCCGCCGAGTCGACGTGGAGCGCTTTCAGCTTCTCCACTTGCTCTTGGAAGATCCTGATGTGGTCCATGAAGGCTACGACTCGGTCGGCCGCCATGGGTGACGCGTGCAGCCCCGCGGCCGCCAGTAGCGGCGCCACGTGCAGGGGCATGGAACACTGAGATGCGTTGAGGACGAACAGTTCCGACCAGACGAGTCTTAGTAACGCGACCTGGTCGGTCACTTGGAGTTCGGGGAAGAAGGGGATGTTCCGCGCCCATTCGACGGCGGAGAAAAGTAGTCTCGCGGCTAACTCGCAGATATTGTCTATTCCCATGACGTTGGCAGGCTGGACGCACTGCCCGTACCGGGAGGTGGGGTAGGGTTCTGCTCTGAGGAGCAGAGAGATGTAGGAGGAGAGGTAGGGATGGCTGTTGAGGCCGGCGGAGGGGTCGCCGTTGGCCAGCGCGTACTGGCCGGGTAGAGCGAGCCCCGCAGGTTGCGTCGGGGGTACTCGACCTCTTTGTACAGCTGCAACAAAAGAAACAAAACACGTTAGGCTAGACTCTAGATTTAAAAACAGAACTAAAAGAACCATTTAACAAGCAGCAGACGAAGAATTTCTCACACCATTCGGTCTACATGAAACGACCACATTATATTCGCACAAATCTCAATTACATTTCCCTGAACTCGGAGTTCGCACCCAATAATTCAGAAGTAACGTTCGGTATAACGTTACCAGTTCCTCCTTTTACAAATAATTACGATATCATAAATACGTTGGCTCATTACTTCTTGTTTGCAATTAGTAGTTGGAGTAGTAAATAGATAATTTGCACTAAAACAGCAGGCAGTTGTATCGTTGGCTTTAATGGTCGGACCTCGTATTCAATGATGAGTTTAATAGAATGCGACCAATAAACACGATTTCAATAAACAGTTTTTTGTTATTTTTATTTTTTTTACCGATATCTCGGTCAATTGTGGACCGATTTTGAATTTTTTTTTTATTGAACGTTTATGCTTCCAAGTTGGTCCCATAGAAATATTGTTATGATCTGATCATAAACTTCGAAGATATGGAACAGAACTCCTCATAGGAACACATCAGAATTGTCGTAACAAGTAAAATTGCTTTGTTTATACGTGTAGTCAATGACAGGCTGAAAGAAAAGGGGGAGGGGATGTATCGAACTGACTAGCTGCTTGCCGATATTCCGAGCAACTCGATGAGCACTCGGTCCACATAGCCTGTTTTGACCCCAAATAGATCCAACATTACCACAAATATTTCAGTAGAGCATATTATGTCATTTAGATGCAAAAGGAATGGGGACTATGCACTCTTTGATTTATTGATGATGTATGAATTACTTCGTTGAGGACCTAAGTGTCCACAGTTTATTATATCTGATTTCCTATCAGTAGTTCTTTATGTGTTTTTTTTTTTAAATTAGTGCATAGTAAATATATAAATACTTTATGAATTAATGTCAAAGATAATCTGTCGAACAAATTGTAAAATAAACATTCTCATTACCGTGATCAAGTTACGCCTCATTTCAAGAATACGTTTTAACTACAAAAAAGTGTTTTAATAAAGAAAAAGGTTCAAAAACTAATCAAAAGACATGGAAAATCTTGTGCAAACAAACTACAATTAATGTCTAAATAAACAATAATAACATGGGAATCATGATTGATACCTTTACACACTATTATTAACTATGAATTACTTGTAAATATGTAGGTACCAAAGTATTTATATTTATGCACCTACTCATTTGTTTCTGCAAGTACCTATTTTACCGATAAATATCGATTGGTGAAGTAAATACCAGTTGTTTACAACACTATAGCGAGTGTTTTACACAGATTTGTAAATCGAATTGATGTCTTTGCGAATTATAATCGATATCTTCTATTTAGAAAGTTGTTTAAAGATAGTTATGGATTTATTTTAAAAGCAAATAAGTTAATCATATTATGGTTATTTATAAATAAGTCACGAATCAATTCAAAAGTGAAGAGATTATTTTAAGCGTCTATTATTTTTTTTTGGTAAATTATGGCAACGCCCAAAACATTTTTTCACCACTAACAAAACTAAATAGAGATGTCTAAATATTATAAATAGTAAGATGTCGATATTATTTTTAGTCCTTTTTACTCCGTCTATTTTATTTTAATTATTTACTCATCATCTAAAAATAACTGTGTTCTCTTACGTGTGCTAAGTCTAATATGTTTAGTTTATTGTAGTAAACGTTTTTCGTTCGTTATCTTGTCAGGAGTTATAGTTTGACGTCGATAATCTCATTTCACTGGCAATGTCTATTAGTTTTTATCTTGATCAAGTTTTCAGATTTTTAAATAAAATAATTATGCCAAATTACTGTTTGTGTTCATTTAAAATCTTTATGATCAAGATCGAGATAAGAATTATTTACGTATGCTGAATGAAAACTAGATTGTTATCATAGTGCATAAAATTAATTTAAATGGTATATCTGGTCTAATTTTTAAAAGATAAAGACAAATACGATGAAGTTCAGTAAAAAATTAGCTATAGAAGAAATTTTAATTTCAATTTATATTATTTAGAAAAATAGATAATTATATGTTTCTACTCTAAGAAAAAGTTAACGAATCTACGTCACGTGTTTCCATTTCGAACCAAAAAGATTTTAATTCATGAACCTTTAGAAGCCATTTCTAAATTCAAATACCCGCTGAGAAACCGCACAATCAATTTAAAAAAAAGTTCTATCAGTTGCTAAACTTTTTCAACTGTCACGATCATGATTTTGCCGGACAGGTGAATAACATGCAAATAAGTGAAGCCTACTGTAAATTTAAATAAAAAAACCACAGCCAACGGTACATTTTTTCTAAAACAAACATTTACAAATCGACAGTAATCAGAAAAATGCAAAATTATAATTCCAAAAACTAGTTTATTGTAATAGACAACATTTGTTTTAGTCGATTCTAAATGTCAAGTCAGCTTCACAGACGTCGACGTTAAAGAATTAACCTGTTGTTTCTCAGTACAACGAGGCATCTCAAAGATCGTGACGCCACAAATCATCGATACGATCCGAGACGAATCGACGTGAAAACGCGGAATCGTCGCTTCTAATCGTTCATTCGGAAATGCTCACAGGGGAACAAAAATGTATAGCGCGCCAAGCATTCGGAGCGCGCCACGTTTTTTGGCGGGAACGCATCGCGGCCGGCGCGAATGCCCGCGCACGCGCGCACCGCCTTTTTATTTCTTGTCAGTGCAACAAGAAAAAAATAAACACGTAAACAGGTTGTATTATTATTTTTTCCTTGAATGACAAGATGACTGGAATTCGCCCCACGGTTGTTTCGTAACGAGCGCTTCCCACAGTCAAACTTACTAACTTAGATTCTTATAAATTGTTATGACATTTGATTTCGTATTCTTAGATTCGGGTTATTATTTCAACGATTACATACGGATTCATACCTTCGTTCGATATCGATATTTACCAACCAAATATCACGATACCAATCATCGAAATAACACGCATTCACGAATTATGGCTCGCATCAACAATTCAATTAAAGTGTTACATCGTCGAAATAATTCCGTTTGAATTAGAGTAATTGCGCGCGTGATTAGCCGGTTTCAGAAGGAAATGTAGGCCGCGGGCTCTCCCACGCCGGGCCACGCCGCGCGTCGACACCTAGCCTAATAGCGCGTCATTACACTATCTGCCGATACATCTCCGGTACGTCTCGACGTCGACGGAACATCACTATCTCTCGTATAATCGATGACCACTCGGCGCGACCAACAAAGCGATTGTTCGATGGCGCTCAACTCTAATTACGATTCGGATTTCGAACGCGCGAAAACGTCATTTCAAACAGAATATTTTCTTAATTCACTTTAAATATAGAGAATCAATTCTAACTATTGACAGGTGGAAGTTTATGAATGGAAATTAATGTAAATTAGCGTTAATATGAGTGGGCTTCCCGTAAGGTTAATACAACTAGGTCCATTAGCTCTGATTTGCATAAGTCTACGTCTCATTTCGGATTTCTCTTGTATAAATAATATTGATTAAATCGTTCGGCACCCACGGCGCATACTTCACGGGATTAAGTGAAAATTAGCAGTGTGTTTAATATAAATTAAATGGCTACTTGATAACGGTTTAGTTAATAACGCGTCAGTTTGGTAAATAAAAATAGTTATTACATTTTATTAATGTGAAAGGAAAGAGGTTATTATAATTGTTTATGGTTAAACATGAGTCATAGACAAGAAATCTGGTGGACTGACATCGGCAGCGAGCGAAAACATCCTTGTTTATAAAACATTATTGAAGTTAATTTAAAAAGAGAACATTGTTATTGTTTTGGATCTTCTCTATTACGGAAAATAATGTAGAGATATCTATGAAAATTGCGACATAAGATTCAGAAATCATGACACGTCCAACCTATTTACGTGAAGACCACACTAAATGTTGTCTTTTACATTGTTTTTATTCGAGATTCGTACACAGATCAAAACAAAGTTATTATTTTCGTTTCACTTAAAGAATTTTCGACCTTATGGCCTTAAGATAGGGATGGTTGACAGTTGGTCGAGATTGGTCAAATGTGATCTTGACACAGATTGCGTTGAGGAAACAATATGTCATGTCATTTGTGAGATCCGACGAGAGCGAGGTATAGTGACTTAGATAAGTACGTTATACATACTATAAGACACTACGTCTTAGCAAGTATAGCTTACTTACTTATATTTTAATAAGAACTGCTTTTGAGTTGAGCTCCTTATTAGTCCTAAGTTGAAATAAACGAATACTGACAAATGTTTGCGCTGGCTGGACAGGACCACTCATATTCTGGGTGGTTCTTTCCTCAAAAGACCATTTCAAACACTAATTTGAATCGTTCTCATATGATTTGACCATTACATATTTGCTACATGGACTTTTAAAGAGATTGTGACCCCTGAGTTGGTTTCGGTGTTTCTTTTCAGGGGTATTCAGCTAGGAAACACCGGCTTCATTTAGCATAAATTGACGAAAAAATGGCATGTAAAAATATTTTTAAAAACCTATATCATTTTACTTATATATCGGAAAAAAAAAGATTTAAAATTTTAGTTATGGTTTTACAAAACCTGAAATAAAATATCTCAAAATTTTGTTTCAAAACACTTGGTTTGTTCTTCGTTCGTCCCAAAGTTTTGTCCCACATTCCTAAAAATTATTTGTTCATCCCACATCAATATTGAAGTTGTGTTTCGTCCCAAGTTAAAAGTACTTTAAAAGTACAGTCAACAAAAATAATGTAGGTAAGTGATTATTTGAAATTTTTGAATAATTAAAAAAAAAAGTATTTTCTCCTCTCTCTCGCTCTCAACTATATTAATATAATAATATTATTTCTAAGACTCATATCTTCGTAAAAATCATATCATTTCATACTTTCGTAAAAAAAATCGTAACATTAATTTTTTTTCCAAGACTCATGTCCATTTGAGTGACAACTTGACACCTGTACAACGAAAACTTTGATAATATTCTTTACTCAACAAAAAGCCTTAAATGTATGAAGATAAATTAAATCTTGAAGCTAATAGAAAAATGGTCAGTTCTGACGAACATAAAAGTCGTCAAGATTAGTTAGTTCTCACGAACATAAACTGACGAACATTATCGTTCTAGACATTACGTAATGAAAGCCTACTTATCTTTACTTCTAGGCTAGCGTGCTCCATCGTCGACTACAACATCGCTTACCCTCAGGTGAGATGGTGATTAAGGCTTATAGTCCCTTGAACCATCTGGCCGAATTTAAATCGACACAACTCTCGTACCCACCTAGGCGACAGTACGCGTATCTGGGCATTTAATAACGGCTGGCTGCGCACTATCCGGGCGCGGCTGACCTTTAAATCCACTTTCTTTGCGAAATACACATATGCTGTGTTCAATTTGAAGAATATTTAACCACCAACTTTTATGTGTAAAAATGTTTCTAAAGATCCAAGCTGTTTAGAAGTAGTAGGGAAAATTTGCGAAATTGCTAAATATTTTTTTTGGACGAAAGTATTAATCGCACGAAAAATGTTGACAATGTTGTTCATGAACCTATAATAAACATAAATTGTTTCAAACCTATTAACCTGGCCATTACCGAGGAATAGGCTTAGTAGTAAGTAGTAGCGTAGGCAGAAAGTCACTGTTTTATGGCACTTTTCGGGCACTTAGGCCTAATTTAAGCCTATCAATAAAAACAAGAAATAAAATTCCTAACGGAAAGACACTTACATCTTTTTCTCCTTCTTTTAATAAAAGAGTTTAGGAAGCTCTATCTAAGAACTAAGTTATCCAAAGACTTACTCAAAAAAAAGGTACGTTGAGATACAAATCGAGAAAGTTTGTCATTGTGACCGAGACGGAAAGTCGAGGGCTGCAGTGATCCACCGTAGGCTCTGCCTTGCGGACAGTGAGCTATGGGTAGCTCGCTGTCCGGCCGTCCGGTAACTGTCCGGACCAACCTCAATTAAGCCGTCGACGGCGCACACTGTTCCCGCGCGCCTCAAGGAGTTGTTAGCAACAGTAACGACCCAGCTGGGTCGAAGCCTACAGGGTTATTCGAAAGGGAACTCGAGCCCCGGTATGAAGGCTAGAAGGAACAGGGTGGGTCGTTTAGTCAGTAAGAGTCTGACACTATCACCCGCTCCGCCCAAGAGCGGGGGTTGTCATTGGATGATTTTTCCCACCATAAAAAAAGGGCTGTATTGACCACGTATATTAATATGACGTTTTTTAATACACTCACGTATACATAAATAAACGGGGGTGGTCGTTCGACTCGTGCGGATAGGACCGCGCCCAGCCTGATACGATAAATGTAGTAAAATTTAAGCGAGAGCGAGCATACGCAATTTTACGCACTAGTGCGAAAAACAGTAAATTGCGAGCTTAAAAGCGGTAGGGATAAGTACAGGATTTCGAATATGTGTTTTGAAAAAAATAAAATAAAATTGTTGTGTTTTAAAGATTATGGTCAACAACACTGGCACCCTAAGGTTAACTACAGGTTATCATTCTAGCTCTTAAAAAAAGAAATAATTTGAAACCGGTTTTATCCAACTGGCGCCAATGTATTATTAAAAAAAAAAGACATTAAATCTTTTTCGCGCCATAAAGAATTTTTATATAGAAAAGCGGTTAACCTCGAAAAAATATGTCCTTTTCTTATGACTATGTTGATAGAAACATTTTTATTTATTTTTAAATAAAGGTTATTTAAGTTTAATAATAATTTTCTTTTGATGTACCATATTTTACGCTAAATAAATTATCTAATAAATATTTTATCCTATTCTGTTCTATAAAAGTATTTATATATATTTTCTGCCAACCTTATCCCTACCTACCATTTTTTTCTTGTCGGGGTGGAAATCCTCATGGATACCCTCCCCCTCGAGGTAGGTGGAGGGGTCTTTCAGACTCTTACTGACTAAAATTACACCTGTTTTCTTCAGTTGCCCTTTGCGTTCTAGGACTACAGGTTTCCTTTTCAGAAGTTCCCCGCGGTCCTAACTAAAGCAGGCGTCGGCTATGCTGAGCCCCTACGGTTTGCCGACTTCTACTCTTTGAGGAGCGGGTGAATCACTAGGTACACGCTGTTGACGACTGGGCTCGTCCCGGTTAACTACGTTACTTTTTTGGAGAATTTTCGGCAACCTCTGGTTATCTATTCTTCTTCGATTTTTTGTTTTTTAATTACACAAAGTAACGCGCCTTGTAAATTTCATATTATGCTAAGGCTATATTACCACTCGGTCTCCATTGATTTACCATACGAATAAAATTCTAACATTTTAAAGACTGAGTTAGTACGACTCAAACCTTCACAGGATCTCCCCCCAGGAGGGAGACAGCTGGTGCTCACCGCTCAGGACCTGGGAGGTGGAACCAGGAACCAGTCCAGCCAGCAGACCTCCTGTCCATCACCGACCCTAGTTATTTGGATTTACAACTTGGACACACATGCAAAGTTAATACCTAAAAGTTGACTGGTTTGGCCTTATCGTATTACGAGTACTACTGGTATAATTCTTTTACAGAAAGGGAACAACCATATTAACCTCAAAATGATCGTCTGACTATAAGTGACCAGCGACCGGACGGCGGGCTGGCGGACAGTGAGCAATGGGTAGCTCACTGTCCGGCCGTCCGGTAACTGTCCGGACCAAGCCCAAGTCTTCGACGGCGCGCACTGTTCCCGCGCGCCTCAAGGAGTTGTCAGCAACAGCCGGGACCCAGCCGGGTCGAAGCCTACTGGGGCCAGGGTTATCCGAAAGGGCGCTCGAGCCCTGGTATGAAGGCTAGAAGGAACGGGGTGGGTCTTTTAGTCAGTAAGAGTCTGACACTATCTCCCGCTCCGCCCAAGGGCGGGGATGTCAATGCATGATTTTTTCCCACCATAAAAAAAAAACCACCGGTACCTTTGACTAGTGGTTCCTACAGCTAACGTAGAAAACTTCAGATTTTTTAAAAGCTACGTCCAATCGTCCATATATATTTTTGTTAGGTTGTAGTGGAGTTGTGACTTTTAATCCATAGGATATTAGTTAAGGTGTGTAAATACTCATGACTATAACTTTTTACAAAAAAAAAAACCACCCTGAAATTGCGGAAAATCTGTTTTTCTCTACATAAAATTGAGTTTAAAAATAAACTCAATTTAATGTGGTCTGGATTTAACTCAGTATTGCTTGGTTACCTGAAATTGAAATGATCTGTTGTTCTCTATATCAAATAGAGTTTTTTTTTAGGTTTACCCACTCTAGGAATAACTTATGTATCGTGTGTGCGTATTCAAAAACATATAAACTCATATACACAAGACACCCAGATCCGGAACAACTATCGGTAGGTCATACAAATATTTGTTCCGAGTGAGAATCAAACTCGCAACACGCAGCACAGCAACCAATCGTTCAACCACTACACCAACCGTGCTGTCACAGTTATGCGCAGATGTTATATTAATGAGCTGGACAGCAAGATTTTCAAGAGTTGGGCATATAGTGCAAGCGGTACTTTCTCCTTTTAAAAAAATACTAAGAAAATAAAACTTTACCAGTAGATATTCTACGGGCTGAGTTTTATTTCATTAGCAATTTTTTTCTGCATTTCTGCGGTCTATAATTATATTAAGTATAGATAGCGCAAACAACCTGTTTGATACAAATCGCAGTTTTATTTTATCGATTGACACAATGACTCAATAGCGATCGACATTCTCGAATACACAATCTAAACTATAATTTGCTACAATTAACGATTGTCATAAGGATAAACTAACTGTAGTTAGTGTATCGTTTATAACTATTTAAATGCCCCACAATTATGACAGGGTTGTCAAAACTCACCGTCAGTTTTTATGTCAATAGTTAGTTGTGTTAAAACAGAGAACAGAAGAACCAAGGTTGGCGACATGATTGCTAAACTTGAGTAGCAGTGGGCGCGCTACTTGGCTGGCAGAAATGATGGTAGATGGAGATGTAAGGTTTTGGAGTAGTAACCGCACATCGGAAGGCACAGTGTTGGCAGGCCTCCTAGATGAACAGGTAGCGTGGTGAGTGTCGCATGAATCCAATGGAGGTGAGATTTACAGGATCGTTCGTTGTGGTGACACTTGGTGGACGTCTTTCGGCTGAAATGATGACGATGACCAACTTAATGCGTCCAACGACATCGAGAGAGACCCAGGCGTCGATCTTAATACCAAAAGGCAGAATTGGGAGTTGAGTAGAAAAGAAAACGCCTTTGTGAGTGAGACGAAACAGTTTCTGTTTTACCAAATCATAATCAGCCACAAAATAATGTTCCCACTCCTGGGATTCAGGCCTTCTCTCTAGGAGAAGGAATGGGTTCTAATCCACCACACAGGCCCTGTGCTGGTTAACAAATGTCACATGACTTTAAATTTTTGGTTTTAGGACATAGCAGTTTCTTCAGGATGTTTTCTTTCACCGTTTTGAGAGTGGTGATGAAATAAATTACATAAAGTTATTATATCGGGATAAAGACAGGAAAGAGACAAGGAACACTAACAGAAGTTTACCTACATTTTTCTAATGTCTAAAGAGTCTTAAGATCTATTGTTTATTTAAAAGAGCCGTATTTAGCTAAGCCTTTAGTGTATTTATTATTTCTTTTAAGTGTATTTTATAATTTAGTTTGTTTAATAATATGTCCTATGTATGTATATTAAATTTAAAAGAGTATTTGTTGAGAACTACGAATTGGAACGTCAAAATAGCTTTATCTATTTTTTTTTGCTACAAACCGTCATTGACAATTCTAAAGTGACAGTAAATTATTTAAATAAAATAAATGCTTTGAATTTATGTTCAGTTTTAAACGTTTTGATATTCGTGAAGATATGAGAACCTTAAACAATAAAGCGTGCAAAGACATGGAAATCGAGTATAAATAAACTTGTAATAGTACCTCAGCTGAAGGGAAAAGGTTAGCAATAGAAAGGAGATGCGCTGACCTACTAAATGGTATATTTTATCAACTTTGAACTTAGGCATATGAGCGGGCTTTAATCTGTAAATGCTGGTATAAAATGTAAAGGATATTGTCGGCCATTTCTTTAGAAACAATGTTAGCATTAAAATTCAGATTGTTATTGAATTAAAGGAATGTTTTGCTACTAATTAAATTGATGTGCATTTTGGAGGCGAAAGTTTATATGCATGCATATGTGTATGTTAGTTACACCTTTACGCTTAAACAGCCGAACGGATTTGAATGAATTTTGGCACATAGGTAGACTGTGTCCTAGAATAGCAAATTTGGTACTTTTTATTCCGGAATGGTGTTCTTTTGTAGGCGCGACTGAAGTCGCTGGCAGAAGCAGTGTGTTATAATTTATTTTCAATCATAAAATTTAGACACTTTGTTTGTTTTTTTTGAATCAGATAATTAATTGTAGAAATTTTCATGTTTACACCTTTTTAAATTTTCTAGAATTATTTATTTTTTTAAATTAGTGTTACTACTTAATTATTGACCGTATTTTCCTCTTTATGTGAACCAGTCACCGTCTCCATATTGTGAATAGCTTAAAAAAAGGAAGAATGTGGTACTTTTTTTGGCTCATTCAGGTATGCTACAAATAGTTTTCGAATATTTATGTCATGAGTACATCAGAGGTCAAAAGTGCAGTTGTCCTCTACAAAAGCTAAAGGGACTATTTGTTTGTAGAAGTGAGTCAACGGTTAATGACTTATATATATTTTATCACGAAGTTTTGAATAAAGTAGGTAGTGGTGAACCAATTAACTTCTACTACTACAAAAAAAAAAATCACTTGATCATAAAACGTGAGGGAAAGGATATCCTTTTGCCCCAGCCCCTCCACAGGAGACACCACGGGCGTCAGGTGTAATAAGGAGATGTCCAACCAGCGCAGATGCAGGTTTGCTCATAACGAGCAATGGATAACTCGTCGTCCACCTGTCCAGTAAGGAGCAAACCCGAGTAGTCGTGGTTGCGTAGGGACCCAGCAGAGCCAATACCTGGTAGAGCTACGGAGAATTTCTGTTTCTATGATCCTAGAACGCAAATGGCAACTGAAGGACACAAGTGTGGTTTTAGTCACCAAAAGTCTCACAAGTGCTTTTTGTTCCACCTAAGAGAAGCAGAAGTCATTGAATTTCACACCTCAAAAAAAGACACTTGACATTGGTAAAGTGCTATTGCACTTTTGACCGCTGACCGTACATGTTCTAGTGAACATTGACAATTATCTCTTAATAGTTTAAGGGATAAATATATCTCTTAAAAATTACGATGACAGGCTGTGCCATCTCTTGTCGAGCATCTCAGATGGCAGAGTTTAGAGAGCCTAAAACTAATAGAGACTAACCAGCGGCCGTATTATGACATCTTAAAACCATCATGTTTTCTGTGTGAGAAAAGGATAGTGCTATTCGTCCTTTATAGCTCCGTCTCTTTTTCACACCGAAAACATGATGGTTATAAGAGGTCATAATACGGACACAGGACTTACCACATACCATTTTCCGTGTCAGCACAGCCCTAAATTACTGGCCGTGTACTAATTTGTTTCAGTGAACTGGTAGATGCCAAGAAGAATAACTATTAAATTGATTTTCAATAAACTTGTATTTGCATAACAAATATTAATAAAACTCAACTGGAAACCAATTTAGATTCCGATATTTTCATACCACGCTAAATCCGCAATTAGAAATAAAACGACTTAAGTCCTTTTAAAAAGATTTCAAGTTCGATAAAAACTGAACCAGTTTAAAGATGATTAGAGTTGATTGTGTAAAATCATGTTTGATGGAGTTATGTCATTTTGTTTTTAAAGATATGTTTTATAGGCGTGTTACCGTTTATGCTGTTTAAATTAAACAGCTTTAGCAGAAACTTAAATAGAGATATGTGTATTTAATTATAGAGAAATCTTCAAAATAAAGTTTATTTCCGAAAGGAATGAGGAACGAATTGATTATCTTTTAAAGAATGTTGATAGATTTAAAGAAGTGCAACTTAGTGATGGACCAAAAGCATATCATCTTGGCTTAAAATTATTGACAAAAGCTGTAACACAAACTAATTGAAAGAGACATAAAAAGTGTCCATTGGTGAAATATATATTATGTCACAATTACTTCAGTTATTGATAATTAAGATATTCGAAGACTAGCAGCTGCTTAACAAGCGGTTACAGGTATGAGACCTGGGGGTTACTATGACGTTCAAAGTAAGATTGTTTTAATCTTGTTTTAGTGTGGGTAAGAGACAGAGCTGTACAGGTTGTCTAGCGCCATCTCTTACTCACACTGAAACAACATTAAAACAATCTTACTTTAAACTTCATGGTCTAGGTCCATATCGTGCAAACTTTAGGACTTTAGTGCTTAATTTACTGTCAGTCAAGGCTGTTATAACCATAAGAAAAGAAGATTTGATCTCGGTCTCTAGTCTAAGTTGTTAAGACAAATTTCAATGAATCTTGATGAAAGTGAACGATAGCGCCACAACAAGAAATGAAATGATAAAACATCTAGCACTGTTTCAACTAACATAAAAATAAAAAGGGGAAGATGATAATGCCCACTACTAACTAATTTAAGAAAAAAAGCTCCTTCTTTCTTCTTGACTCTATAGTCGTCTACCCGCCTTAATCTCATAGAACTTCTACATCCTGTTTAACCGCCACATTATCATATATTAAGTATTTTACATTTCATGTTATTATAGCATAGCATAGGCTATTCAGCCTTTTAATGTTCCCACTGCTGGGACACAGACCTCCTCTCTAGCAGAGGGAATGGGCCGTGATCCACCCCGCGGGCCCAGTGTGGATTGGTGAATGTCACATGTGTTCGAATTTTTGGTTCTAGGATATGCCAGTTTTCTAAAGATGTTTTCCTTCACCGTTTTGAGAGCAGTGGTGGTAAAATAAATTACACAAAGTAATGCGTCTACCTGGGTTTGAACCGGCGACTTTCATCTCGTAAGTCGGGGCCGTTACCATTCGGCAACCACTGCTCACTATTTGACCTTTCTTGTCATACTTAATACCCATAAAACTATCTACTTAGACTTCTGTTTTGCCCTTAAAAGTTAAAGTATGAGTAACACGTGCCACATGACAAGATGAAGTGGTAAAGAATGAATTAAATAACGATCGTTAAAGAACTACGTTAATTACTTCACAAGAAGTAGCAGTTATAATATAATAATTCTACGTAATAATTTTAATTATTTTAGCAATAAAAACTTTGCTCTTGTGCGTTCTTGCAAACATAGCTGAGATGGAGGATATCATTGAGGAATTGAGTTTAAATTACATATACATGTACACTATTGGCTTTAAACTGGTTGACACTGTATGTATAGTAGACCAAATAATATTGCTTTTAAATAAAACTCGGTCTAAGATAGAACCAATTCACAAAGAAATGAAATCACTCAAGCTTAGCATGATATTTGAAAACATGAAATATGATTCTCTGTTGCTATACAGTATAGACAAACAAACATAAAACTAGACTCTACTAGAGCAAATAAACTCTCATAAACGAAGAAGAATCATCAAAGAACAAAACTATCACAAACGACTAAAATGTCATCCAAGTAAGTTATCTCGTTCATCAATACATAAACACTAATCAAGATAACATTTCACGGCTAATGACACACAAAACGAGCAACAACGTATAAATATCCAGCAATAAATTGTAACATTAACGAAGGCAAGTCGCAGACATTACTTACTTTCAAAGATACATATTATACATCATCCGTACATTTTAAATTGTAAAGTTTGGTACACAACTTCATTTACCGTTCGTCTATTTATTTTAGTTGTTAGCCACTATCTCGTTACGACTCGATACAACTTGATAATCCGTTATTTATGTCGGACATTTTTCAACAAGAGCCTAGCACGCGACTTGTCGCCCGACTCTTGTACATCGACAAATGGTCGACCATCCACCTTTTGTTGCTCTAACGGTTGTGTTTTGATATCATTAGGAAATTCTCGGCTTTTACGACAGTGAGAAATATTGTTTCTAATATACAGATTAAAGATTTGTCTGTTACTAATGTAGAAAGTAGTAGACGCTAAGTCAGTGACGGATGGGACACACGATTAGAACCTCGATTAGTACGACATGAAACGATAAACGTACGATTTTGATTTGTTGCACCCAGCGGTAGATATAGATTCTCTTAAGCGAAAAGGAATGTCGGAGACGATATCGAAATTCGATAGAAAGTCGTTAACTCTAAGGAATGTAAACAAAGCCGCCCACCGAGAACTGCATATCTAAATGAACACTAAAAACCGGACACGGAAGACATCAAAACAGTACCAAATCAAATAATTAAAGTTATCGTAAAGATAAAGTCAGTTGGGAAACGTTCAAGATTTGTATAATAAAGCTATTGAGAGGCACGTGCTGAGAATTAAGCGCATTCCTGTCGAGCACTCCACAACCCCATTAGCTCGCGTCGGGTTTTTGTAATTATCGACTTATTAAATGCCGCGAGAGATTTATGTCAGGCCGGCAACAGGTAAATCTGTTTCGTTACACCCATGTGCTGATAAATGAACGTGCAAATGTATCGGAACTTGAGGACGACATTAATGTGCATATTACTTAACACGTTACAAACGACTTAAATCAGGGTTAACCCTGATTTAATAATCCATATTCACTTATGTCTTACAACAAAAGAGAATTAATAAATCCACAAGAAGCTTCTGAGACGTACAATAAATTTCCAAGATATCTTAAAGTAAATTGTGCATATAAAATGATGTTAGAGAGAAATAAAACGAAGGCAGCATGCACAGAGTCACTGACCACAACAACGTACGAGCGACGAAGACGAAACGAAGCCTTGCGATAATCATAATACGCTTGCAGATATGTGATTAGCTGTGGGGTCACGAAACGGTCGGCGTTAGACAGAGAAGACATTACGTGTCCCTTTCAAGCACATGAACAGTTGGATGGCGCCGTCTCTGTCAGGCAAACGACCGCAGGGCGCCTAAACCGCTATAGTAAACTGTGACCTCACGAAATTCTCAGCGCACGATACCGAGGATGATTCACGTGTAATGACGGACGTACGTCGTACAGACGGACTGACATATAGAGATGCGGACGCTAGATGAA
The DNA here is from genome assembly GCA_929112965.1 of Mythimna albipuncta. Classification (NCBI taxonomy): domain Eukaryota; kingdom Metazoa; phylum Arthropoda; class Insecta; order Lepidoptera; family Noctuidae; genus Mythimna; species Mythimna albipuncta. The sequence goes on from OV815973.1 coordinate 17,194,893, forward strand.
TTCCAAGCGACAGGTCGGGAGAAAAAGTTGTTTCAATTTTAAATACGGTCATGATTATTATGGACTGTTATCGTTAATTTTATTGAGCCATCACTGACATTAACATATTAAATTAGTTTTTGTTTTTAAATATCTCGATCTGTTGTGTTTATTTGTTCTTAATCTATGATTTTGATGGGAGCTTCAGTATTCCATTAAGCTGTCAGCAATATATAATTTAGAGAATCCGCATTTGTTGGCATTTTATGACCTTGATTGATATCTGGTTGGATGATATGGAAATTTAAAATTCCGTAAGAAACTCAACTGAATGTGAGGTTCATAGAATCATAAGCAATGATGTTTAAATATAAAGTGAAACTATAATGTTGGATGCAGATGTGCTATAGCTGGATACGGTACAGAGGGCACGACCAGACAGAACAGGTTTGCTGAGACTACTAACGTAGTAACCAATATACATGCGGACCGTGCATTACTCTCAAGTATTCAAGATTATACGACGTTAGAACGGAACGAGTTGGCTGTGAGAAAATTTCACCTGTAGGAGCCCTATCAATGTTGATTTAGACGACCTTTCACGTGGCTTGCTATGAGCAAAATGTTTTACGATATTTTCTGCACAACTACTGCTAACTTTTCTGTTAAAGAAATATATATGGCGAATAGATCAGAGTTTTAAGACGATAAACAGAAATTGAGATACGTGTTAACGAATTCAACTCAAGTGATTTGATGTTTAAAATGTAAATATATATTTTTGTATTTATAGCAATAATCGAAATAATATATGACATCAAAAAATTCAAACAATCATAAAAAAATTAAGAACTAAACACTAAAATACCTGCCGTTGAACGTAAATTTGATATTAAATCTGCCGAAGATATATTTCATGAGCCAACATCACACATCGTAAAGGAATTAGTATCGAGAGTGTGAGAGTACGTACTGATAAATCACCTACACAGTTCGTTAGGAACGGGCTGCGCGCCGCAGGGGTCCACGTTCGATCCCGTGCCGGCAAGTGGAACGCTATTGAGGAACCCCCTGTAGAATATTTTGACGGGCCATACAGTGCCATGTTGGGTGCAGGTTGATGAATGGTAAATTTACGATTGGTCGCTTTGAAATTTCTTCTCAGTTATGCAGCACCTTCAAAATTATCATCAGCACTTTCGTTAACATTAACTCCTCTTATGGTCAAAGAATTCTCCTAATTGATTGCTAATTTGTTTTTAAGAATACGCCAATGAATTATTAATATCATTCTCTGACAACAGCACATTATCTAAGTTTAAAGATTACATCACTTGACAGGTCAGTCAATCGCTTCTGGTCATACAATTGATATCATTAATATCAGCTTTCACACCATATTTGACGAAATGAACGACCAAAAATGTGACAATTAATTAATACAATGCCAAAATTAAGTAATATTCATAATGTATTTGAATAATTAAATAACAAAATCTATTGTTGGCGCCATTAGAAATGTTACTGTAGACACATTCCGCATACCAGCGTGTTTGTCGTAACGTGAGCAACAGGTTTTTTCATCATCAGACAAAGGAATTTTACAATCTGCCACATTCGGCGATAATACTTGTTCATCTTTTTACACCAAAATAAAAGGTTTATTTCCCTGACCGAGATGAAGGCGTCCGTCAAATTTTAAAAAGTTAATTATCGGATACTTTTACCATTTCGTGTGGCTGGCTCGGCGATACATCATATGGACGAATATAAATCACCGGTTGATTGATAGTGGTATACATCTCACGCTCGTTCGCTAGCTCCTTTTTTAATCCGACACAAATGATTTTACACTTTGATTCCTTTTTGTGACGCCATTTCGCTTCGGAGTTTACGATTTGTTCGGAATGGATTTTGTACACCTGAATTTGTTGGAACTTGGCCACCTTTTTATGTTAAAAGAGCCTTTTGATCATATTGAATGGGTTTAGATTTAATAAAGGTTGTGTGGAAGCGTGCCGGCGTAGATAGCCTTTATATCGTAAAAGTAATTTTAATACTGTTAACAAATTCAATGTGTAATTCTACGCCGAGTTTATGATTTTGTAAAAGTCGTCTATAGCGAACGGTTCGATCGATTGTGAAGTTTGACCCAAGTATTTCTGTACTATGAATTGCAATCTTTAAATCCAATATCATCGTACGTGACCCCAAGCGACCACTTTCTGAATGGCGCTGCTTTGGAGTACGCCATGAGGAAAAGTGTACGAGCATGACATAAAGTCTGTGTTATGTAAGTGGCTATTTATTTTAAGGGCACAATAACTCGATGAAATCTCCTTTCATCGCAATGTGAAATTTAATATTCACTACCGTACACTGTAAAGCCAATGTTTATAGTGAAAACCTATCAAGTTTCTATCAACTATTGAGCGGAACCCGTCCGTTTACCTGCGTACAAAAACCTCTACTATAACAGATTAGTGTGGCGTTTTCTATTGTAGTTGTACCCCGATTCTCATGCAAATGAATGATAAAACGTGCGGAAATATAATTAGCTTGGTATCGAAGGGTCGTGCACCTTGCCAAAAACTGGTTTTATGTTTCGTCTTTTAATTAATGTTTTGGTAGTGTTGTAACTTTTGACCAGTGTCCACTAGGGATGGGGTGTTTTCGCAAGGTTCCGTGGGAAAGCGTGTTACGATGGTATCTTTATGTTAAGAGTCTGTTTTTCCGAGAAAGAGGCCATTACACGCTGTACGAGAGCGTCGTAAGACATGTCACAGTTATTATGCTCACTAGAAGTGATATAATCTTTCGGCTATGACGCACAGAGGCGGTCTGTATGTGGTGAGTTATTCTCGTCGTCCAGAGCGTTCGTACTGATTGTTGACACGATTAAGTTGGATCAATCTGTGGGTAAAACCGTAAGAACGTTATTTGTAAGTGCTATGTGTAATCGTTGAGGTCAGTTTTGATTAACATTGTATTATTATTTGGGGCAGCTTCATGAAATTCTTTTTGAATATTCTAATACAATGCTTAAACGTAGTTTTTTTTTCTAAATTGTAATTACTGAAGTAACATAGGTATAATACTACAAGTATAGTAACCATTTAATTAAAAAGCTTTACCATCTCTTCCTCAGTCCCATGCTTTTGACCAAAACTAAAAGAATCAGTTCCAGCCTTCAACCCATAATCCCGTATCATAAATCATAACCACAATCCATTAGCAGCAAAAACGTTAAATTTCTCACGCTTCAATATTTGCAAAACTAGGACTGGTCTAATCCAAACAAACCCGGTCTTACGGTCAGTTGACCCATAATAACCAGGTGTCCGAAAACCCACCCTCTAAGAACCTACGTCTTTGTGACGTAGAGGCGTGTTTAAGGCGTAAGGGACAAATATTGCGAATTTGCCCCTTCGATCTTGCCCTGGGAACGCAAAGATGATGTTTTTGACATGTTCGAACAATGCGTTATTGTGCATGGTCAGCGGTCATTTGTGCATGGATTCATTTGTGACGGTATCGCAAGCGAAAGGTCAAGGAAGCTTGAAATTTTTATAGCTAAGTGCACTGTTGAGGAATATTAAGTCTTGAATAAAGTATTGTGCACTAGCTTCTGACGTTTTATAAGTGCCCATGTAAATATTTTATTTCACATAAGCCTATGTGAAATAAAATATTTTGCCTTTGACTTTGACTTTGATTTTGACTTTGACTTTGTGTAGCAGAAAAAATATGATGGACTTGATAATATGAATGAAAAATATTTTGACCAAATTAGACAGTAAAATTTGTAAAACGAACGAATTCAATGTTGATCCGAAAACAAAGTCCAAAACCGTTCAATATTTGCATAGTAATTCAATTTATTGCAAAAATTATGACTTTAAAAAAAAAAAAATACACACACACAGAAGATACTTTCCAATCTACCCGCAAAAATCGCCCATTAAAATTCGGGCCTGGGGGACCCGGAATCTTTCTAAATGACCGGCCTAACACAAAAACTTATTAAGATATAGCAAACAATGAGAAGTGATTGATGCGCCGGGAACAAAAGGTGCTTCTCCATTGTTCAAATGACGGGCAAACCCGAGGCACACTACACGTTCACCTTTTATGCACTTTTTAATAAACCGGTCCACTAATGCATTTAATTAATCAATGCACATGTATGTTTTGTTTCATATTTGAATTTGCATAGAGTTGATACTGAAATTATATCCCATTTATGCCCCATTCGACTTTAATAGATTAATAATGTACCAGGATTAATGACTAAAATTGAATGGACTTAACGTAATCATAATAATCGGCCGTTAGAATTGTAAGCTCTCGTAATTAGAATAGGAATTGTTATCAGATTGTACAAGGAGAAAGCAAAAAAGCTAAATCTGAATAACACTATTGAGTAACTCATAAAAATATTGATATCTCACATCATGATGACGACGAAAGCTCTCTTGAATTTCAAACCCAAACAAATAACTAACACTGTACAAAAGGTTAAAAGCAAAACTGACCACTCATTTACAACGGTTACATAAACGATAGAGCGGACATCACACAAAAAACGTATCTCTTACATCAAGTTCTATCACAATTAAACGTATTAGGTGGTAGCTTCATCCTCAATGGACCTTTTCAAAGCTAAAACGTTTTACAAAACATCCACCAACTGTGAAACAATATTATAAAAAAAGTACAAAATATTCTCTCTAATCTCCGCATCTACCAGTTTGATATCTAAGACGATTACAAAGCGACAAAAGGGGCACACTTACTTTTTTTCTATTAACAGTTAATCTCGTATAAAAAGGAGACGCGTTCGCACCTTTCTATTGTTCTCAGGGCAAACAAATCGTTTGTTGCCCAAAATATGACGGGGTCGAGATACTCAGTGTGGTCCTCAAGGGTTGAATGAGAGCAGCCGCGGGTTACCGTGTCCTTTCCGGTACGAGCTGGCCTCTGCATTATCAAAGGGAGCAACCCTAATGATGCAAAGGTGGGACTCGTAAAAAGTTTTGTTGGACTCACAGATACAGAAAACGATAATGAAGTCAGTGATCATTTTTGGAAAATAATAAATGTTATGTATGGGTATAACGAGGTTGCTATAGAACTGCCAGGTGGTGCTAAAACTGCCGAAATAGTTCGCAAAGAAAAAAATAATTTTAGAAACAAAAATTTAATGTCCGAGGTCGTCAAACGGGTGCCATTGGAGGCTATATGGGTTATAATAAGCGCCTCAGCGGGTGTTCCGTCCACGTTATGAACTCTTCAACCTCGGTGCCCTCCGTCAAGACCGTTTCCTTTATGACATGAGGAAATTACTTCGGTCGCGTGTTATCTTTTAAAATGTGCACCTGTATCGTTCCGAGTTTGGGGTAAATAATTTTAGCTACACGCGAATTTTAGGACATGAAATGTTTTGAAATGATTAAAACCGCAATTATTTTTTTGTGTATCTACGGCAAACCATGTGAAAATATTTTTTTATTAATACTGAACGAATTGGAATAGCGAACTTCAGTTATTTTGCAGTAGTTTTCCGTTGTTTGTAAAGATTCAACGCTATTTTCACAATGTTGTATTGAATAGGCTATTAAAAGCAATATTGTCGCACATCATAAAACTGACAGATCGTCAAGGTTCCCTCATTTCTGAACAGCCTTGACCTGACACAAAACTATGAACACTGCTGCTGTCGCTAAATGTTACGCGTTTAAATAAACAAAAGAAAACTTAATTTTCTCCATCAGCTAACAAAGTCTAAAACCATTAAGTTTACTAGCAACTTGAAAATGTTATCACTACTTCTTGATACGTACGAGGTCACACGAATTCCTGAATACCATCAATCACAGCGCTGTCTTTAAAACAATAACCGGCCATATTAATTCCATCGTAATAATAACCTATTACAGCCCATAACTTTATATTAACATTGATCGTCAACAGTTACTTAGAGTTGTGCCCTTGGGCAGTCTCTCCACTAATGACTCGGGAAGATTAATGATTTCACTAATTATACTTGTGACAATCAATGTATCTTTAAAGCGAGCTTTTTGTTACTAACACCGCATATTCTAGTATTATTGATGTATTATGTAATTTATCAGTAGCAAGAAATAATTTTGTTGTACATAATTGTAACAGTATAAGGTCATGATTCAATCAAATTAATTTATGTGGTAGTTAAATGTAGACGTAGATTTACTCGTACATTAAAAGGAATAAAGCTATAAAATAAAATACTAGAAAAATGGAATGGGAAAGTTCCATTAAATTTGAATCTAATAGAAGGGCAAATCATACCAAAATATCTACTAAATATGCAAATGTAAAGGTGGTGTGAGAACATTCATATTTTCATCATATTAAAGCAAAAAAACTTGCGAATTTATAGTATCTTATCACCTAATACTTACATACTGACAAAAAGTACCGGTGAACAAAAGAAAATTTCAGTTTAAAACGCGTATGAAATGTCTCAATATAGGCATGGATGTTAGTTGCTCTGCTATCTACGTTGCCAATTTTGTTAGTATGTATTTACCAAAATTTTGACCTGGTAAACAATTTGAAAATTTCATGCTAACTTTTTTCAAAGTTTTATAGATTTTTTCAAATAATTTTTGACTCACCTTCTCTCCTCATGCCCATTTTGAGACATTTTCTTAGCCTGCAGTACTGGCATTGGTTTCTATGATGTTGGTCGATTGGACAGTTTCTATTTCCCCTGCAGGAGTACGTCAGATTCCTTCTCACGGACCTCTTGAAAAAGGATTTGCAACCTGTGGGAGAGATTTCACAATTGTAATGTTAGTTTTTACACTTTCACTTTGAACATCATCAGTTGAGAATACTTTCCTAAGATAATTTTCAAATATTATGATAAGATGAAACTGACTTCTATCTATTTACGATTTAATCACTTCATAAATCTGGCTTTCATGCGACAGCATGCTTAAAATTCGGAAGTCTGTTCGTACATCATCATCAGCGTGTAAAATATGCGAGTCTGTCAACAAGCTTACATATTTTGTGATCGTATGCAAACATGGGGATATCCCAATAGTTTACTATACTTTATGATTGTCGGTAGTAATTACCTGTTAGCCTATTTTGTTAATATGCTTAAACCTATTAGCATAATACCATATATCAATGGCTACCCGATATCGAAATATGCCGATTTGTATGGAAGCGTCAAATATATACGAATTTATAAAACAGTTAAAATACCAACTTAACGATCTTAAGACAGTTAAGACCAATCTCATGAATATATTATGCGTAAATATTAGAATAAGAAACAATTTGCTTTGAAACGCGCCTTTAGTCAAAACACAATGAAATATGCTAGAATTTAAAAGTCAATACGGTTGATAATCGATTAGTGTCCCACAAGGAGATAGTATAACATAGTTTGGCGTTTAAAAAATAAATCGAAATTTTCAATCAAAAATCGTATGGTCACAGACAGTAAATTATTTAGAGAATTTATCTTGAAATGTGAACGCAATCATTTATGAGAAATTATAGCGTTTATGGAAACTATATTTAGCTTGAGCTATCGTTATACTAAGTTTTAATATTTCGGTGTTCTTGTCACGACTTTATTTTAGAAGTAGCATGTTCACTTGCTATAAAACAAACTACTAATAAAATAGGTACTGTGATTGGACAATCTTGTGCATTTGTAAGGAAGTTATGCAAACATCTAATCATTATGTATTAGTACATTTAAATATCAAAGACATTTATCCATGTTTATCTATAAATGAAGGGAGCTGTATCAGTTACTTATTGCCTCAGTAGGCTGTGGGAGCTTGCTTGTTTGGAGTACCTGCTTATCAAAGAGGTACTTCGCAATCAAGGCAACCTAAATTGTGCAATTTAGGGCGAATTTTTTATCTTCTACACAAAAACGTATGTAATATATAAGATACCAAATAATGCAAACTCATATTAAATGAAAACAGTCAGTCAGATTCAGTTTTCATTCTAAAAAGATATGCTTTAAATTCTACTTCTTCAGACAGACCTACTGTGGGATCTATTCGGTACCATACCCAAGATTTCTCGATTGCCATCAACACTCGAACTTTATAGTTGTTTCAAGTTACATTAGGCGCCCATTTTCTTTTATTCGAAACTCACAGAAAATCGATACTACTACAAATCGTGCACAGAGTTCCATCTATCGATTTGAACCAATGATCTTAGATTACAATCGAACGATTTGATATCTTAAACGATTTGACTTCCGAAATAAAATCAAAGCTATAAAAGATCTCGTTTCATTTAAAACTTTAACTTCTTCATTTTAATTACTATTAATTTAATTATGGCTTATCATAATTATTTTATGTGAAGCTTGATGTGGTCATAAAATTAGAGTATTTTAAGTATCTGATATTTGTTTATTAGTGGAAAGAATATTAAAAAAAACATGGCTGCTCTTGAGAGGTCATGTTCTTAGGTGAGTGTTATAGAAATATTGTCATTTTTTACTTAAAATTGTTTCGAGTCATTCTTAAGGGATATCATAGCCTGCTTTATGTTTGCTTTTGTACTAACTTCTCTTATTTTAATATTTAAAAAAATATCACCTTTTCTTAAACAACCATATCGCAGCAAATATTATCGCGTACCGTTTCTTTTATTTTTGTATCCACCCAAAGAGTTCCTTGTTCAAATTACATACATTATGGTCAGTTAATAACATTTAATCTGCGCAAATTGTTCAGACATTAATGTCAAAGTAAGAAAACATATTATGTTCCTTATTGAGCGCGTTACAGTAAAATGTTAAAGTGTGCTACGTCTTAAAGTACATACAATATCTTTTATTTTTCTTCTACGTACTTATGCTTGTGCAACTATTTACTGAGTATTTTTATATTGTTCGTAGTCCCAAGGCTTTTGTTATTCAGAATGAATAATGAGGAAATAGTCTTTCGAAACTAAATTTGTACCTATTTATATGACCAATGAACGTTTACGTAGGAAAATTTGATGTATAAACCTAAAATCCTCCATTTTGTGCGACATTTTATGGATTTAGATCAACATAAGGATTTCATTGAACGCGTTGTCTTTGGTAAAGTGCACTCAGCAATTATAATTATCTCACTATTCAAAATCGTGACCATAGATTGGAAGATGTCTGGGGAACTAAAGGCAACGGGTAAAATTGTTCTAAATATACATTTAGACGCCATTAGAGACAGATAAAATGCTTATAGTAGTTGAGTAATTACTGTTGAAGATGTTGATTATAAAGCAATAGATTTAAAAAGCACAGAAAGAAGGTTAGGTTGACAGAAAGGGTTAGGATAAATCTAACACCACACTTTTCATTTTGTGTATATGAGTGTACTTCTATAACAATCTCACAAAAAACAAAACACAACCACTATTTCAAAAACATCGAACATACGCCAGACGACGTTAAAGAATAAGCAGGCGGTAACTGAAAATTCAGCGTATTTAGGCAACAAAGCGTAGCTTGCGAGGTTTCTTGCTGGTTGCGATACCGTTAGAGGTTTGCTCACGTAGCCAGTGCGCAGATAAGCCGCTGTGCGGTTACCGCAGGCTGGTGGTACGTGCAGCGGGTTAGACGCTCGTTAGAAAATGCTGGTGGCTTTTGTTTTTTGGTACAATTTTGAACGAGTGAGGTTGTCTAAGGGTCTATATATTTTTAACTTTTAAACCGTGCTGGTGTTTTTTTAATAACTTGGTAGGTACAGCCAATTGAATACAGATATTGATACTGATGTTTGTCACTATTGGTTGAGTTTCTATGAGACGGTTAGCTAGTTTATATATTTTCTCAATCACTTTAATTCTTGTTTGATAGCAGATAATATTGATAATAATTCTGAAATCTGACATTCCTAGACACACCTGCGTTCCAACCGCAGCGTTTCCCTGCTAACACCGCTCACTACCTCCTCAGGAACACTGGCTCCCAATTACCAGTTATCGTTGGGAACATCAGCAGTTGCAAATTGTATTCCACGCGAGATGATAACGACTGCATCGACACAAAGATTTGAAGTGAAAATAAAAACAATGGCTACAGGTTTAGATTCTTTGACATAAATCCCGAGAATTGTTGAGAAAGTGAACTGGAAGGAAATAGATAGTGCATCGCAGCTAACCAGAGTATGGTTGAGTTTATTTTGCAACGAAGAATTTTATAGTGGACTTGGGTGACAACCTTAACAGAGTATACAGATGTGGTAATAAACAAGCTTAGATATAGAACTTGAATAAAAGACACATTTCAAGAGATGATTCGGAACTTAAGACTCCAAGATCGCAAGAGGAATCAATAGCTGGTTGGATGAATTCCTATTAAATCCTTAACAGCATACAAAAAATAAAAAAGGTAGTATTCAAATTCTCATGAAAGACGACGACAACTGGCAAACCAATATAAACTGAAAGCGAACTATGCATTAACAGTATTTTCCTACTGTAAGAGAATAAATTACTCTTTAATATAGACTGTCATTAAAATCATTGAAATACTGGTCATAATTTAAGACTAAAGTTGTAAAAGGAAGAGAAATTTTATGCTGTTATCGTGCTTTCGTACTAGTATTAATGGTTAATAAAGGTTTCTGTTCCAATGAACTTGAAATTGAAAGACTTCATAGTTCACGGCATGATTACTAAACTAAAGATAAGAGGATTTTAAATTGTTAAAGGCAAATAGTGCAACGCTAAAATCTTCTAAGTTAATAAATTTCTAATATCAGAACTCGTCGAACTTATAGATCAGTTAAAAATTACAACTACTAGTTTAGGGAACTAAGAATACCTTTTACCAATTTTGCAAGGACTAACGATAGAATTGCTTTTTCTCATCTAATAAGAGTTAAAATAGTAAAGTACTTTCAAAAATATAAAAACAAGAATGTTTTTGTTAAATACCCGACAGATGACTAATACTAGATAAAATAAAGAACTAGCTATGATATCATTAAATACAATCGAAATGTGAATAAACGGACAGGTTGCTTGAATGTCAACTTGGCAATGGCTGACGCATTATAAAGAAATAAACTCGTCAAGCGATCACTACTGTTTTCTTGGGTTCAGTATATAAAGCAATATAATTGTGTTCGAATGGATTGAAATATTGGAGGTGTTTTGAAGACCAAAAATATAACTATATAAAGAGAGTTAATCTTTTATCAGCATTAGCTGATTTTGTATTTGCTATTGATATTCCAAAAGATGATGACCAATCTATTAAATCAAAAAGAAGAAATAGACAAAATAGTTTAAAATAACTTTCAACTAGATCATAATTATGAAAATGCAAAGAGCTATATCAAAAGTAAACTTAACACTACCGACGTTAAAAATAATAAAACTATAGAATTATTCTCAGATGCGGAACTCTATCGACAGTAAAGTGTGGTGTCCACAATTATTGGCGAACTAATGACGACTAGATTACAGGTTACTGCTGACCTACATGTAGCACGAGATATGACGTAACACCCGCTTGACCGCAATGGTAGCTTAGATGATGGATACAAGAAAATTTCGGTACAAATTCTGACAAATGGTATGCAAAATAGTTTGAAATCTGGAATAGAAAATATAAAAAATAGTGGCATAAGATGTGAAAAAAAATATCAATACTGATTCAGTATTGAAGAATAGAACTAATAAATCAAGCATGGTTGGGTAACTACAAGAAATTGGCATTAAAACGACAGTTCATAAGGAGATAGAGCTTGAAGACTACTAAAATGATTGTTTTAATCAAGGTGGGCATTAATGTGTATGTGGGTGGTATATAAATGTCGACTATCGAATTATACTTAGTTATAAAATCAGCAGAAGGAAGGTAATGTGATGTTTTGGGCATACAACTTTATAAGTGTCATTTCGAAAACTACAATCTATATGTATCTGTACACTATAAATTTTATAACCAGCCAGGTTTAAAGTTCGAAAAAGTGTAAGTGGCAGGTTGCTATCCCATCGCATGCATCATGCATCACATTTACGACTTCACTAGCGAATATTATAGCCACAATGAGTTATCACCGCAATAAAAGTCGCAGGGCTGTTGCGCAATGCGACTTGCGACTGACCGGGCATACGTGCGACATTATTGTACCATACACAATTGAATATTGCAGTAACTGCTGATATTTATAGAAGAGATTCATTCAAGAATTTAGGTTCATTAAAATTGCAATTATGCGCATATATTGTCTTGTGATTTATGAATGAAGCTGGTGAGAGAATGAAGGTAACGGATGGTTTTGTTCGGGAAAGCGGTTACATTATTTACTACCTGTCAGGTTAGAGCGTTCCACGGCTTATCGACCACCGCTGGACATGGTGCGAGAAATTAAAGTAAAATTAAAGATAATATTTCATTGAAATAGTTTGGTATTGAGAAAGAACATTCAAATCTTGGTAAAGATTTGTCCAGTGATGTTTGAGTAGTTCCATCAATAGTACACACATTATCTGTTAGACTGTCAAAGATCTTTTTTTTTATTGTTGATAGGTTTGCGCTTGACCGCTATCTCATCTGATGGAAAGCGACGATGCAGTCGACGATGGAACACGCTTACCTAGAAGAAACCTATTCACTTTAGACTTAAAGATTCCCGGTTTGTAGCTATCAGGAAAGACAGACTCCGGCAAGGAATTCCACTCCCTAGCTGCACGTAAGTACAATGAATTTTTTTCTAGTCAAGGAGAAATTTGAAGATGATTACATTAAAATTTCTGGAATGCATGCGACACGGTATGCGACTCCAAGTAATGTCAAGAAAAAAGCCTAACATAATAAGAAATCTCTTTATACTCCAGAGGTAAACAAAAAACCTAATGCAGAGACGCGCGTAACACCAAATTATCTTAGTTGATGCATCAGATGGAATTTTAAATTTATAGGCATGCAAGTGTTTTGTTGAACGCCATAAAAATCCCATAAAAGTGATTAGTAATAAATATCAACCATCTACTCAAATGCCTTTATTGAGAACGTGACCTCGTAATGTATTGCCAGCAATTTTGTAGCAGGCAACATTCGTATTAAAAGCGAACGCATTTTATGATGACAAAGTAAATGTGAAATATGATTTTATATTTGCCCAAAAAAAGTGTACAGTCTATTTAAAAACAGGACACAAGGCCCATAAAAACAGCAATTTTGTACAATATTAAACAATCTGACAGCCCCGAAATATTGGAATCTAAAATTAAGCCGATAATAAAAAAAAATTGTGCCCACGACAAAATAAGAGTTAATTTATTTCTAAAACTAACAATATCAAAAAAATAAAATAAAAGAAGCCTAATTTGAAATAATAGGTATTTACAGCACCTGTCGGTGTTGCTAGTATAATAAATAAAGATAGCTAAACGCCATTAAATCTTCATTTAGTGGCCAGTGCTGTTGTCTTGTAGGACAAGAGTTTCCGCTTTTCTTCTAGATTTATGGATTTGTGGCAGCAGTAGAGATAATTAATATTGTTGATAAGTTAAATGTTTTTATTTGCTTGGAAGAAAAAAGAATAACAATAGTCTCTTCACAGAAATCGTTTACTGAATATTTTAAATAATCTTTTTAGAATTTTAGCTCTTCTTTAAATCGGATGTGCAAAAAGTCTGAATGAATCTTATTACGCTTCAGTTACTTCAAAATATTTTTTTGTTTTTTTTTTTTGATACACTGCAAATGCAAACTATCGCCGAAAAAAGTATTGATGCTCGTAATAATTATAATGAGGTCCATTTAGGAAAGGATTTTGTAAACATATAGGGGAAGAATAATGTTTTTTTTTTTTCGATACAATATGATCGTTACATCTTGAAGCATAAACAATTTGTCCCATTAAAGTAGTTCTCATAATTCACCACACGTAATCAACAACAAAAGTATTATTAAAAATCGTAACGATCCTTAAAATTGAATTAGAAGGTAAATCAATTATTATTTGAGATGGTCATTAATGAAGACCATCAATCACGGAGTTAGGACTCAGATCGTTAGGGCCTTCGATTAGTTATAAGGCCAAGTTCTCGATTCTAAGGTAGAGTTGCCCTTGACACCGTAATACAGGTGCAAAATAATATGGTATTATTTGTGTAAATGTCTGTAATTTTAGGTTTAATAGATCTTGTGGTTTAGGATATTTAGCTAGATGAAAGAGAGAGGGAGCTAAAAATTGATAGAATAAGTGCTACTGAGTATAATTATCTTAATTATGTAGTATACAAAGATACAAAAATAAAAATTCAATTCTATGTAACATGTAAAAAAGAAACTAAAATATCGCAAAATTAATTGCAAAAACCTAACCATGCATTCGTAATAGTGATGCGCACACACTATAGCTATCAACATACATATCGATACTCAGCTTCCCTTAATCATTTCATTAAGACACGAATGCACAAAAGAAGGAGTCTAATGAAAAATTACTCGCTTTAATGACCCATCGGATCGGCTTAATGATCTAGGTCCTGTTCTTGAGAATGTTGCGCACACACATATACGGCCCTTGTGTTGCCGAACAATTATTATTTACATTAATGTATGCAGATGCACAGTTGACTAGCTGTTTGAGAATGGGTTTTTAGAATTAGAGCCAAAAAAAACGTTATTGCTTTAGTAAATATTTCGTTTTTCAAATTTATTTTAGGTAATGTAATGTGAAATACTGTCTGTGAAATAACTTTGATTTGAATAGGAATCTAAATTGTAAATTAAATCCCTTTGTAAACTGACGTTATTGGTTTTTAGAATGGATCGGAAACAGATTACGATACAGTTACGATACATTTCCTTCACAAAAGCACCTGAGTTTTAAATTATGTTACCTTGAGGCGCTTAATGAAGCAAATAATGAATATTAATACACTTTAACAATAAACCATTTAAAATGCAACGTAAAGGGCTGATGATTTACATATAAATGTATCGACGTACGGACATCGACATCCATTTTATCGTTAAACTCGGATACATAATTTTTTTAATCAATCAACATTATGCATCCAAGTTTTCTTTTTAAATCAACAATAAAATTAATTCACAATAAATTTCCAATAAAACTACTCACGTTTATCGAGAAAAGAAAATATAAATTTTGGATTTACGACGTGACAAACACGAGTACTCTTTAACAATATGGCAGCTTTTAAATTTCGAAAATGGTCGTTAACGTCACACGGTCGAATGTTTACCTTATTAAGGCGTAGCTAGTACTTGTTTAATTCACATAAATAATATATTAAAAAGAGTCAAATTTTCATTAAAAGGCGACATGATTCAAGACGTTTGAGCGTTTTATTGACAGTTTTAGTGGAAAGAGGAGAACCACACACGCGCCGAACTTGGATTCAATTTAAAAAGTGGAATGAGATAAAAATAAATAAGTTCGGAACGACACTTATGTTTAGAGTCGCTCGTAAAGATAGGGTTAACTGCCACGGTATCGCGGGACAAAACATACCATAAACTGACCGGTTGTAGTGGTCGATAGTGATGCCACCGCTTGTCGATAGCACGACGCTGTTATTCATTGCTGTGATATTTATTTTGTATAATGAAATTTAAATAATAATTTATTGCGTGTTTTGCGTCTGTACAAAGCGATGTCTTTGAAATAAGATCTACGAGGTGTGTTATCAAAATAAAGGTAATAAAGTAAATGTTTTATGATTTTAATTTTTTGAAATATTTTTCATTTTTTGTAGTACATTATAATTAAATAGCTTAAAAATGATTAAAATTTTAACATAAGAACTAGGTTATTTTTTTAGAATAAATTTAGATTAGGACTTATTGTTTTAAACGATCTTGTTTTTTTCCAACTGTAATTAGTAGTTTCAAAACTGCAAACCATCGATAAAAACAATTCATCGACACTACACATCTCTTCACCCAGGTGTCAACTGCGATCACTATTGTCGCTCACGGACGCGAGCATTTAAGTCAAAAGAAGCGCTTCGGCCAGGGACTTTGTCGTTATAACGCTTATAAACACTTTAAGTACAAGTTGACCTCTGAGGCTGCATGGTCTCAGTGCGACAAAGTTCTAATTCTATCAGCGGGGGGTCCAAGCGCTAATAAAGTGGATTTGTCGACATCAAAATAACACTTTATGAGCACAACACTAATGCGCTTTATCGATACACTCTTAGGGAGTTATCATGTGATAGCCCAGCTGAAATATTGTACAACTTATGTAGATTTGTGGTATATTAACGTACGCATTTAGTTGGATTTTTACATATTTAGTGTATAAACAAATCTTATTACTGGATGGTAGCCATCGAGCGTTAATGGTGTTGGAGACTGCATTATGGGCACATTTAAAAAAATGTAAAAGAACCTATACTGGAATACAGTGGTATTAATGAAAGCACTTTAGCAGAGCTTCTGTATAAAATACTTCATACGATCTTTTAGATGGATACTAAAAACTTAAGAATAAAATTCGACGGGTACAAAGTAAAAAATATATGTATATATATCAATAAATAATAAAATAATATAAATTTTCTTTTTCAAAAATATTATTGAATAAAGTACTATTATTTCTGGATTGTTGAACGACGATTTTCTATGTTTAGGAATATTTAGTAACTCATTGAAACTATCAGAAAATCGCAAAATTGCAGATAACTTTGCATTCGTCAAGATGTAAAGCCAAAAAACACCTGCATCAAAACGTTGATAACATAATACTGCTGAAATATTAGCAGTAATTTCTCTAAGTATTGCAGATATCAGTCATGAAGTTTTTATTAAACAAACATAAACTCCCGAAGTTCTAGACGAAATAACTCACAACGTTGCTACTGAACTAATAAAGCTTATCCACAAAATAGACCAAACAAAATTTCATAAACACAGTCCAAATTCCATTCATTACATACGTGACAACTTCAGAGTTACATAATCATAACCTGATAGACAAAGAGTTATGAATTTTCTAGTTTAAATTATATTTATCAGTTCCGAGGCGTTTGATATCAAAGGTCAGGACCTCTTTGGCGCCAGGTCTGCTTCGATAACAAGACCAAAATAGTTTGCGACCAATTAGTTTCCTAAAAAATATACCGGATACTTGGCTTTATTTTGGAATAATTTATGCTTGAACTCTGTATGAAGTGCCGGGTGATAAAAACGTTGAACTGAATGGTGAAGTGAAGCTAGCTGTGTTTTGTTGATTAAGTTAGAATAGGTAGTTGATTAAAAATGAATGGGATAAAGAATATAAGTTTCATGAATTAATTGGAATCGTAACGTTATTACACGTACAGAATTAAAGTAATCAAAAAAAGGAAGGCGCAAGCCACAAAATTACTTTTGAGAATCCAATTGTACAAGGAATGTTAAAATAAAGAAGAAAATGTATTACGTGATCCCAAGAAACAAAAAATTAGTGCAGGTGATGGATGAGGAAGATTAAAGTTAAATTTTTAAACAAACTAAAAAAAAAACATGTCGCAATTTAATGCTCACTAAAGTACCCTATTAGTAAATTCATTACACTTAGGCTGTTCATATACACCAAGTTATTTTGCAATCCTGAATGACTTTTCGTAAAGAAAAATTTAAGAAAATAGCTGTCTAAGAAATAGCAGCCTTTTTTCGGTTACACAACTCAGTACACTACCTCTAAAACTTCAACGATATCATCGACACCGGTTTTCTTTATAATAATCTACACTATACTAAATTACAAAATCCCTTATAGTACATTTCATAACCTCATTTGAAAGGTGACTGACAACATGTAAGAGAATGCTATCATGGCGCAACTAACAAAAGCTGAAATACCAACGGCAATGGACACTATTGTGTGAATTAACAATTTTAATTCTGATACGTTAGTAAGACAATGCAATGCTTGTGTGAAGTCTAATGTGCATTGATTACATGTAAGTAGGAAATTTCTAACTTGTTAGATATAGTAAAAGCCAGTTATATGAAAGTGAATACTTGTAACAGTTTAAATGAATAAAACATCTAGCAAGTTATTCTGAAACAAGTTACAATTAACCCCGAAGTCTGTCCCAAATAAAAAATATAAGAAATTCAAAAAAATTAGGAAGCAAGAGGGCATGATCAAATCGGCTTGAAATAAATGAAAAATGAGCAAAATTGAATAAAACAATAAAACCAATCAAAAACAAAATTAAATAAGCAATAAACGGGATACAATTTAAAAGCTTTTTGGTACTGATGCTTCAATTTAGATGATGATGCTACGAAGAAGCTGATATGCGCTAAAATTCCATCTTCAGAATAAAATTATATATTGTATCAAGTCTGGGTAGTATATTTTACAATAAGAAGCTAAGACATAAATTTATTTTATCTCTACACTTCTATTTAATTTGACACTGACACCTTAAACCAGTATGGCATCTAAAAACTATAACTTGCATTTGTATTGTGAAGGCAAACTTTAATTAAAAAATATATAAATAACAGGTTATGAAAACTAAAAAAGAGCAACAAAAGAGAGCGTCCCTTTGAAAGTGTTTTGTTTACAAGCACATATCACGAAAGTATGGTTCATGCAGGTTGGCTCACCCGAGGAGCGAGGGTCAAGGCTGAGAGACCAATGTAATGACTGCACTTGATGCCAACTATTATGTCATCAACGGGTCGGGTTACTATCGCGGTTTTGGCGCCTTTTGTATTTTGAAGTTTTTGGAAGATACAATTTTTTTTTTGGGAATTTTCTGTTATGTTATTTTGTGTTATTATATATAAATTATACCGCGTCTCATTGCGTTTTTTAATTATCTCAATTTATAATTGTTTTAATAATAGTGAAAATAAAATTATAGCCACGGAATAATCACTAAATAATTTTGAACCGCAATGGTAATATAGTGGTATTGGCGCCTTTTTACATTTTGATTGTTTTTGGTGGATTCTAAATTATTTTTATAATTTTCAGTAGTTTTACTTTGTTTTTTTTTTCCATCTCGTGTTTTCGACTAAGATTGTTAAAATCATAATTGGAATCCATTTAATAGTTGTGAAAATAAAATTATAGCCACGGGATATTCACTAAATTCTGAATGGTAACTGTTTTAATTTAAATTCCCAAAAAAGATAGCTTAAATATTTTTGCAATAATATCAATCATTTACAATTATAATCGGGCACGAGCTGTCGAGTGGAGAAAAAAGATCAATCTAAATCTAACTATCTTTTTTTTATTATTCACTTCCAATTCATCATAAATTATATCAGACCCGTCCGAAAGATACTGTCCAATCCTAACAACAACGAGTATATCATAAGTGACATATTTTCCTATTTCTAAATCTTCTTTCAAATTATTTTTTTGTATAAACTTATTATAGATATCACATCCATATATAATTGTACTTATATATGTATACGATCAGAACTTTATGACAACGAGAATATAATAGATGATATCCTATCCTAGTCCTAAATCCTTTATAAATGATGAAGTAATTTTTTATGCTATCTAACATAGAAATCACATTCAATTATGTATCTACTATGTCAGCACTATCAAGTCTCTAAGACAACGAGAATGTTATAGAAGATATACTGTCTTAGTCCTAAATGCTTTATATACGATGAAGTAATTTTTTACCTTGTCATAGAAATCATAGTCAATTATAAATCTTTTATTTCATAAGGATACTGTCAAGTTTCTATAAAGAATTTTTTTTCAAGGTCAAATTTTATACATAATTATTTAAGAGTAATTGTACGTGAAACCTTGTTATAGAAAACTGCTGACATTAAAACTAGTATGATTGACAGTGTTGAGTTAACAAAGTAATCAGATCATGTATAGAAAGCAGTTTTTTCTGAAACAATAAGGTGTAAAGACGGGTTCCCAAGCTCATCGCTTGCGGTCATCTACGGCACTTGAACATAATCATTTGGTGACATGCACCCGTAATTGTGGTTTACCAAGACTCGTTTCACTTACTGTTGCATGGTTTTTAGTTTTATTCTCTTTTTTAAAGTCGGTTTGAGTTTTGTTGTCTTTGTTTTAATCAGAATTGATATTTAATAATTAGCTCTTATTAGATTTTTTTTTCAATGTTACTTTTTATTTATTTTTATTTTTAATTTGAAAAAAGTTTTTTTTATGTTCACACAACTCATCTATGTCTACATAGATGAAAATTTATTAATTATATTCAAAATCTCAAAATACAATTAAACAAATGCAGCAATAAAAGTCATCTAACCCCAAGTTTACCCCAAAACCAGAACGGCATAAGCCAAAAAACAACAATTTCACGTAATTTGCATAAAAGTGAGGAACCCCTTATCTTTAGAGGCAGGCACTTTGTGAAAACTTTGTCTTATTGCATTCTGATTAGAAATGTCGCGAGTCGAGTGCCGGTAATTGAGATTTTAAAGGTCAAAGGGGACGAGAAATTACCGTTCTTGATTTATTTATAGCTTTTATTAAATTTAACTTAACGAGACTTGTTTGGTATTATTTTGTTTGGTGTTTGGGAAAATAATAAATTATATTAACAGTTTTGTCGATTTTTGTAAGTATGTAGTACCTACTTTCCTAATTGCGCACTAGTGTATGATGAAATTCAATCAAAATTTATAAATCTCTCATTGGAAACATTGCATACCATATAATTTTGTAGTCGCGGTGAAAATTGCCAAAATTGTAGTGATAATTCCATTTAATACGATAATTGGCGTTTCGTTCGATCATCAATCATGTTAACAAATAGACTCGTATCATAACTTGTTTAGTTTTTAGTATCCAGTAACGACGGATTTTTTCAAAATGTCAATTTTGAGCTTTGGTCTCATAAAACCGCGAGTTATCAAGATTCCTCAAAAGTTTCGGCAAATTACGCATTATTTGACAGCGACTTACCAACTTTTGGCAAAGTCAAAATTTTGAATATTTTTTGAGTTTTCCGACTCATTTCCTACTAATTAACGTGATTTTGCTCTAACTTCCCTAAAAAAAACTTTGCAAAAACTTCTGATCACGCACCAGAGCCTAGAAACTAAGTTCTCGATCACTTCAATCAAAGGGAGCCGCACAGACACACGGCTAATTTCCGTCGCTAAGACACTGGTTCACTTTCACTTCACACAAGATTACGTACCCTCACAAGTGAACTGGCCGTAGTGCTTCCCCGACGACTTGTCGCCGCAGACCACACACTCCACGTTCTGGCCCTTGTCCGTCGCGGAGGATCCGCTTTGCGTCGACGCGGCCTGGCTCGCGGGCGTCGACGGCAGAAGCTCGTCTTCCCGCCAGCTGCCGCGAAAGCCGAGTTCGAGAGGCGGGAGGTCAGGGGCTCTCGGAGGACAAAGCCCCGGGCCTCCGACCCCGCCGTAAACTAGCGCTCCGTGCGTGATGATGCCGGTTGCCGTCACAGGGCAAGAGACCGCGCGACGCGCTTGTGTGTCAAGGGTCGCGGTTCAGGCGCGACTGAGCCGGGTCGGGCCAGGGCGCGCCGCGCCGCCATTGGCCCGGTGGCCTGCAGGGGCAGGGAGCGAAGGCCCCGCCACCTCGACCGCGGCCCCCCTCCCCCCGGCGCGGGGTGGAAATCTTTCAGCCGAGTACCGTCGGTAAGAAAATTCGTTGGGCGGTTTATTTGTGCAACGTTTTTAGAAGAGTCGAGTCAGATAGCAGTTTTATTATGCAATGTGTTGCTCTCTCTTTCTAGCTCTGTTTATGAATAGAATAAACTTGTTTTTAATAGGTTGAACGTTAGGATAACGATTTTATCGTTTGTTTGGGTGTATTTTTTATCCACATACGTCTATTTAATTCATTAAACCCCAAGCGAACGCCGGCGTTCGCGCACCTATTGTCTTTCAATTGTGTCTGTCATTATCACGATTGACAGGTTAATAATTTTTATCATATCAACAGTTTCTTCGTATTTTTTATGCAAATATGACACGATATATCTGTTAATTTTATTCTACTAGACTTAGCTAGTTACACAACGGCTTATTCCTTCCTTTTACATCCATTATTACTTTAAATTTGCACATTTTTCTGCGAAAACTTAACAGAAATAATCTCGTTCGCATTTCAGAGCTTTTGATGCGGACGGTACCTGAAAATCCTACTTTGTATCAACTTTCCCGCTGCCTCCATATTTCTGCGGGCTGATAGGCACTCCGTATACTTAACTATCCACATACAGGTGATCAAGTGGCTCTCCTTTTAACTGTAATGTATGTATGTATTATCATGGCGGTTATTTCAGCATTTTGTGCGGCTTTATGAAATAAGGTTACGTTTTTGGTTATGGCTTTAGCGATTATGATTATGTCTTGCGTGGGAGAGTGTACAAGTAGATTTATAGGAACAATCATTCAGTAGCACAGGCAGACAAGTCAATGACCTAATAAAAAATAAATCAATAGAAATAAATTGATACCAATTCCACATGAACTAATAAATATTCGCATCGTTGAATGAATATTTGTATTTCCATACTTACACAAGTAAAACACAATGGCTCACATTGAGACGCATGTAACGTTATTTAGATCTAGATCAATCTAGATGGCCGGTAGGCGGCGCGTGCGCAGGGGCGTGGCCTCTCGCGGGGCGAGACGAGGGGGGGTACACTCCCGCGCACTTGTCAGCGTGACGTCGACGCAGTTTGACGCATCGCCGACGCGACACTATGATTCGACAGTTTTTTGTTAATTTTGCGAGTTAAGCCGTTTTGCGTTTTAGGTTGAATGTTGAGTCTTGATTTTTTTTTTGTGTGTTTAAATGATGCGGAGATTATTAACTATTTAGTTTTGAACTGATTAATAGCCATTCATTAGATTTTATGGTTTTTGTTGGAAACATTAAATCTGGTGTACTTCTGAATCACGACGATTGTCGAATGTTTTATTACTTAGATAGCGCTACTATTGATTAAAAGTTAGTAGGTACTAGTTTTCAGCAACTAGTTAATACAATGTGGCATTTAATTTCAATATGAATCCATTGAATGAATTCTTACTACCAAATCCTAATTAGAATTTCAATTTGGATACCAATAATATATTCTAGTTTAGTCATTTAAAACATTTTATCTTCTAGATATTGTTGGCTGAATTGCACCAAAAGTGTAGTCATTTGCTTATCCAAATTGCTTAGGTTAGGCAAGCGTGGTCCATCGTCGACCACATCATCGCTTACCATCAGGTGAGATTTCCAGCCACCGTAGGCGCGGGCTTGCGGTCAGTGAGCAATGGGAAGCTCGCTGTCCGGCCGTCCGGTAACTGTCCGGACCAAGCCCAAGTCGTCGACGCGTTCCCGCGCGCCTCAAGGAGTTGTCAGCAACAGCAGGGGCCCAGCCGGGTCGAAGCCTACTGGGGCCAGGGTTATCCGAAAGGGCGCTCGAGCCCCGCCCCGGTATGAAGGCTTGAAGGAACCGGATGGGTTTTTTAGTCGGTAAGACTCTGACACTACCTATCTCCCGCTCCGCCCAAGAGCGTGGGTTGTCATAATATGATTTTTCCCATCGAAAAAAAAAAAAACCATCAGGTGAGATAGTGGTCAAGCGCAAGTGTATCAATAATTAAAAAAAACATCGTCAACCAAATAACTTGTTGTTGTAAGATTGTGGTCAATGGCGATACTTTAAAAGAATATAGTATTAGGTAAGTAGGTAAATACTTATTGCTCAATATTTTTCAATATTAGTCATTGGATTTTACGAATATATAAAACTAAGTATTTTTACTGAATAATAACTAGTTTCACACAAACAGTAATTCTTTTCTTCTTCTTTTTCTTCTTTTCGTGTCAATGTACCTACTGAAACTATTTTTTTTTAATTTACTATTTTAGCCTTATTTTAATGTTCCCACTGCTGGGACTCAGGCCGCCTCTCCAGGAGAGGGAATGGGCTGTACCTAATCCACCACGCGAGCCCAGTGCGGGTTAGTGAATATCACACGTCTTCGAATTTTTGGTCCTAGGACCAAATTTGGCCAGTAATTGAGGATGCACGAAAAGAACCTCCCCGAGCGGCGTTTAAAATATTTATTTATTTTTGTACACACAAACGCTTAATATCGAAATAACAAATAAGAATAAAAGAGTAGAAAGGTACTGCTTATTTCTAACAAAATTTCTTCCAGCAGACCTGCGACAGGACAGTTGGGTGAGATAATATCTTGCAATGATTACAATGCCCGGCGCACCCTAGACAGCTAGCACTCGGTAACACAGACTGTGAGTAATTCTTTCACCAAGATGTCCCAAACTCAACAGTAAACATAAGTGTAAGCATAAATGAACCTTTCAATGTTCTCTTTGCTGGGACTCAGACCTTCTCTCTACGAGAAGGAACTATAACGAGACCAGTGTGGGT
This sequence comes from Mythimna albipuncta, assembly GCA_929112965.1. Lineage (NCBI taxonomy): Eukaryota > Metazoa > Arthropoda > Insecta > Lepidoptera > Noctuidae > Mythimna > Mythimna albipuncta. The sequence continues at coordinate 17,219,280 of OV815973.1, forward strand.
TGGTGGATATCACAAGTTATATGTCTCTGAATTATTGGTTTTAGAACATGCCGATGTTCCAACACGAAGTTTTCCTTCACCATTTTGCCTGATACGGTATGGTGTCTGATAATAATTTAGGTGTCTTTAGGGCTAGAGTGATTAGGATCTTAGTAAACGAGTGTACAGTGCGCCTCTCTATCAACGATTGCATCACTGCTTACCATCAGGTGAGATCGCAGTCAAGTATTATACTAGGTTATATCAATTAGAACAAAACGTAGTTATGAAATAAATTACACAAAGTAAGAGGCACCTGCCTGGATTTGAATCCACTAATAGTAAACAAAATATTTAATTAAACCGAATACTTAAATGGTACAGTCATTTTGGCTCTACTACTTTTTTTTAGGTGGGAAAATCATCCAATGACATCCTCCGTTCTTGGGCGGAGCGGGAGATAGTGACAGACTTTCACTGACTAAAAAGCCACTCCTATTTCTTCGTTGCTTTTCGTAAGGGGCCGAATCTTCCTTTCAGAAACAGATCCATGGCACCCTGCTTGGCCCCTACGGTTTGCTAAGTTTTCGCTTTAAAACATACGTACCTACTTATATTTTCTTATTGAATCTTACCTATACCTAGTATCAAATTAATTCAATTGGTCTCTCACGACCGGCTGGCGTGACATCACCGTGAACAAATTGATCAGGATCGAATTGCAATAGACTATTAGTTTGGCATTTATTTTTAAAATAGTGCAAAAGAAACTGAGCTGATCGCTACAATGAATGAATCGGTCTTTTTGCCAGTTGGCTTTTTATTAAAATAAAGGTATTTTTGCTTTAATGCTAGCAACTGATTTTATTTTTCCTACTCGTATCGACAAACTGAAAAAGTAAATGAATAAATAAATAGAAATACAACCTGCAAAGAGCTGCAGACCAGATGGGCTTTGGTCCTTAAAAAAGTTCTGGAGTGGCGACCGCGTACCGAGAGACGCAGCGTTGGAAGGTCTCCTACAAGGTGGACTGATGACCTGGTGAGGGTTGTGCGAAACCGTTGGATGTGAGACGCACGGGATCGTTCATTGTGGCGACACTTGGGGGAGGCCTATAGCCAACAGTGGACGTATATTGGCTGAAATGATGATGATGACAACATGCGATGCACCACTGGTACTTGGAGGACACATAAAGTATTTTCGGAATACATTAATTGTGCATACAGTGCAGTGGAACTCCCGACCGGAACCAATGTTTTTAATAGCTACAAACTTGGGGTGTTAAAGTTAATAATTAATAGATAACTTCACATCACTTAAGACACCCAGAATCGAAACACCTTTCTGTACGAACAAATATTGGTTCCATGCAGGATTCAAAGCCACAACAGGGCCCCAAGTCTGCTATTTTTATAAATTCGTCATTCCAACACGATCCCATTGTCATTTTGCTAAAAGTTAGTAATCTGCTAATTCATAATGATCGATCATTGATCGGTCAATGGTCTTGAAATAGAATCGTGGTAGAATGATAATTTCGAGCATATTAAAACCAATAACTGCACAATAACGTTCTAATGGTCAAACACTGATCAAATAAACTGTCAAAGTTTTGGCAGATTACCGCAAACGTCAAATATTCATTTGTCAATATGTACGAGATTACCATTTTATGCCATTTCTTTCAATGGAGTGTCAGTGGTTGACCATTGGAAAGTCATGATGACGCCATTATATTAGTAGATTACCAAACTTGTCAAAATCGACAATTATGACATCAATGATAGACCATTCTGACAATCTTGTAATAGCAGACTTGAGGCCCAGGCAGCAAAGCAGCCAATTGCTCAACCACTGAACCAAACGTGCTGTCAAACATGAACGTAAAGATTAATAAACTAAATTATCTTTCGAATAATGGGCGTCGTTTACTTCTCATTTTTTTAAATTTTATTATTTACTAGCTTTTGCCCGCGGCTTCACCCACAATATAAATATATAAAGCAGCTTTCTATCGGTGACATTATTTCAGTAATCGGAGAAGTACTTTCATGTGGTACAATATATATCGACGACTTTCAGAGATTACCTCCTACAAGCTAAAAACCATAAAAACACACTTCCTCTTTATAATATTAGTGTAAATGTAGATTAAATTCATGTCAACGCAAAGGTAGGTAGCTACCTATATCCCTATTCAGGATATTACCTGTAAGTACTTTGATGGCACAGTTAGTAAGGTGCCCTTAAGTTCAGACGTCAACAGACACAAGCTATGCCCGGGCTACGTGACGTGACTGACGTAGGCACAGGGCTGTCCCTTTATAGAACTCTTTGATTAGGGTTGCCAGTTTTAAAATATTTTTTTAATATTGATAGGCTCGCGTTTGTCTATCTTACTTGGTGTTAAGCAATGATGGAGCATGCTTGCCTAAAAGTAATTCACTATTGACATCCCCAGGTTATAGATATCAGGAAACACTACACAATTCTGCTTCTTAGCTGTATGCACACACAATGAATGTATTCCCAAACGTTTAGTGCGTATGAGTGGTATGTCCGGTAACCGGTGACACGTCACTATACATCTGGTGATCCGATGATGCTGGCTGGATGATGGGGCTGGGCGGAAATTTTTCCTCCTCAGTGTACAAAAGTTTAAAGTCATGCAAGACATGCCTTGCTAAGGCAAAATATATTTGCCTACCTAATGGATAAGAGTTTGAAGTAGAAATTAACACCATCACCAGAATTATCCTTTTAGGCTAAAATTATTATCCACTGCCAAGTAAAGACTTTACTTTTTTTTGGCTATTATGGCTACTATCAAACCACCCGACTACGGCTAGTGTGCATCTTATTAACACCTCTACGGTCCGGACTAAGCGAACATCGAACGATTGGAACAATAATCCTGCAGCGGTCTTCACGTCCGATTATAATTTTGATGTCTTCAAGAGCAGAATGAATAAGGCTTTTAATAAACTAGTGCGATTCACTGTCACCATCACTGCTTACCATCAGGTGGGATGGTAGTCAAACAAGTTTATAGTATTTAACCAAGATGATGTCCTGAAACCTCTATCTATACCCACCTTCTTTAACAAAACCTTTTACCACCATACATACTACATAACAAACCATTTACCGTCTCAAAGCTTTCAGTAAATTTCCCTTTAAAAATAAATAAGTTGAAAAGCTCGCGACTTCACCCTTGAGGTGAAAGAGCGGTGGCGAAGCGGGCGAGGGGGTGGAAGGGCGGGTCAGGGGTCGACCCCGCCCAGCACACCTACGTGTGTCTATGGTACGTATTGCTCTATAGTCTATGGATAATTGCCCTGACCGAGAGGAAAGTTTTCTTGGAGCGACATCTTGAAATTCGTAATTTGTTACTTAGCTTTCTAGCTAAAGTCCTGTTAGCCTAAGTGGAGTTTCACTTACGTGGTTTGAGACTCAGATTTCAAGAATTTAGTAGGAATGAAAATCCTATGACACTCAGCGTTTTATGTGTGCTTTCTATTAGTGAAATAATTTATTTAAACTGGATCTGCAGTTTCAGAAATGAAGTATTTACTTTCAACGAACTTACAAAGATCACCGACATAATTATGTCTGATTCTGCACTATTACGTTGCACAGGATTTTTCATTACATAAAAATATACGTAAATCTACTAATTCTGTACCGTGCGAACGCACGATTAGACTAACTACTGTAAGTAAATAAACTGAAAGAAAGAATGATGAAGAAAACGATTTTATTGTACTACGTATCTTACTAACAACTGAGCCACGTTTTATTTATGAAACAAATGACGATATCGAAAATGACAATTTTGTCTTTTTACTTGTCTTGACAAAGTCATAGATTGATTTTTTTGAGTTAAGAGTGTCTCAAACCCTACTTTAATGCCACAGGTTTTTAAGCTACAGTAATTTTTCGGAAATACTCAATTTCAAATAGGTACTTAAATCAGAAATCAGTGATAAAAAATGAACTACGGTATTGTGAGATGAGTGTATTTCCTGCGATAGTAGATAGATAGCACAGCTCAATGTCTGGAACGTTGGCTGTAGATCAAGAAATCGGGCGTTCAATTCCGTTCCAGATGGGTTAGAGTAAGGAACCCATTGATAATGTCTACTTGACTTGCTGGGTATTTTAATAGGAATATTTTTACTATACCAACTATCGTCTTTTTTGGGGTGGGATATCATCAAATGATTTCACTCAGTCTAGGTGGAGTGAGAGGGAAAATAATCGTATCCAAAATACTGTAATCCGCTCCAAGACTGATTGTTGACGTGGATATGTCTGCTGTATGCTGATCGAGCGGTGGGCCCGTAAAACACAAAGTTGGTACCCTGAAATCACGGAGATGGTGACTTAGATGTCCTTAATTCATTAAACCCCAAGCGAAGGCGTTCGTGTTCGCGTCGTTCGCTCACCTATTGTCTTTCTATTGTGTCTGTGATTTCCACAATTGAAAGGTTATTGAAAAAAATGGAGGGAGGCCTATATCCAACATTGAGACATTATAGGTTAGTTCATCATCATCAGCCTTTATAATATACCTACTGTTGGGACTAAGGCCTCCTCTCTAGGAGAGGGAATGGGCCGTAATACACCACGCGGGCCCAGTGCAGGTTGGTGGAGGCCAGTTAAAATATAACAATCTTACATTAGACTACACATCTCGATAAACTACGATAAGAGTTATATACTAGTCTCTCATATCAGCTTTTACTTGCAAAATTCTAAAAATATGTTGCTCTTTGACCTCGTTGATAACCACATTACTGAGTTTAGACTAAATACTTATCGTAATACTGAAAGATATAAGGAAGCGGACGCAGCACTAATTATAAAACTGTTTCACGAGATAAAACCTAAGTTTCTTCGGATAATGTTAGTCTTAACTGAGTAATTTAATAATAATTGATGTACTTATAGTTCCTGGTAACCAGTCCACTTAAGACCCCAAAAACCATAGCCTTATATAATTATTTCCACATGTTGCAATAGTTTCCCTTCAACCGGGGGTTGTCCTTGGATGCACTAGTATGCGCATACAGGGATAATCGCCGGTTGGTGCCACGTTTCATTAATCTAAAAGGGCCTCTGCGAGTTGGTTTCGGCTCCTCGTATGCCTTCCAAAGGTCCAGAACCTTAGGGTCCTGGGATAAATAAATATAATATTAATTGATGTACTTAAAAGTAGAGAAACTGTTTAAAAATACATTATTACTAAATATAAGTACAAAGATTCTTGTGTGTGTTTTTCACACTGTTTTGTGTTTTATAAGTATTCCAGTAGATTTTTGAAAGGAGAAATGAAAAAGAAATGTAAACATTACTAAGTACCAAAGTTAACGGTCAAAAGTGCCATTGCACTAGTGTCGAATTTTTTTGTAGGAAGTTCAATTGTTCACAACTAGTTTATTCAATACATTAGATTCTATGCTACAATTGAAATCAGTCATGAACCATTGACCTTCTTAAAATTTTCTTCTTAATTATTGTGTTCTTCTTCTGAAATTTTAGACACTTTAGTATTGGTAGAATACAACTGTACTTCTGACGCAAGACTGTACTTAAGGATACTCTCTACTCGTAAATTTATATAAAAAAAATAAATCAGTAGGTAATAGATATTTTTTTATATATATATATAATTTGAACTGTTGTAGAATTAAAGTTTTCGTATTTTTTCTATACTATGTATGGCACTGTTTATTATCCCTAATAAATAAAATAATTCGTTAAGTACGTAATTATGTTTCAAAACAAATACAAGTATGTCTGAAAAGAGTTCCCTGCAGTCTACTTGCTACTCAAACCAAGTCTTGCACCCAAAACATTTAAACAACTACATCTATAACAAACCTTATCGTAATAAAAACGAGCCATTTCTTAAATAAACCATATTCTCGATTCCTTGAAGGCGGCAGCCGCCTTGCCGCAGTAAACTTATCTCCGGAGTCCCCATCGATCGTGACAGCGGTGTCTGTATGTCATCCCCCATCCCCCTACCCCCCATTTGGGTGACTGAGTAATTGGGTGCAGGTACCCCGGTGCCCGAGACGTCCCCCGACCGGGCTGTTCTTTCTTATTTTACTTTTTTCAGGATATTTTGATGGTTCCGTGGTTTTTGTGTTAATTTGCCTGGGTTTTGGAGCTGGTTGGTTAATTTTGGGAAGATGTTGGAGTTTATGTTTGTGTTGTATCAAATTGTCAAAGATAAGATTTTAAATCGACATAATGGTTTAACTCTTTGAATGCCGTAATTAGAGACACAATAGAAAGACAATTGCTTATGTCGAACTGTGTAACATAAGACATTCAAAAGGTTAATCAAGCTCTGTTAAAAGGTTTTTATGAGAAACACAATATTATATAAGTAATACATACTTTTCTTGAGACTAGTGATTTTATAAAAATCAAAATCAAACCATTTCTTTTCAATAAACCATTTACAGGCACTTTTGAATTTTCAAACAAGTCAGTCAGGCAGAAAAATTAAGTTAATGGCACATTAAACACCGAAACTTTATTTTTTTTTTGGAGCAGCCAGCTTTAAGTATGTCCAGTTCAGCAAAAAAAAGCACTAACATAAAAGACACAATGTTAATATTTTTTTGTTTCTACGTGTTGTTTTTAAACTGTGTGCCAAATAAAATATATTTCATCTTTTTATTTTTTTAAACGAATATATTTATACCTAGAATACTCGTTTAGAGTGATGCCTATTACTTAATGCCATCATCAAATTATAGGAAAAACGAAGAAACTAAACAAAATATTCAATGCCTAGTTAAAATCTCAACAAAACACTCACACCAAGACTAAATAAATTAACTACTTATTTAACTACAAAATAGCTATCCCAAGTAATTGCCTGACCGTACATCACAACAATTTAAATCCTTAGATCCGAAAAAAGAAATCAACGTTTACCGCTTAAAGCCCAAAGCGGTCCCCACCGAAACGACATGGACACTAAAAATTTCACTTACCGTAAAAAATAAAAACTGTAAGACATTCACTTTACTTCAAAAGTACTTTACGTTTTGTGGGACATATAAATTGTCAAATAAAACGCACAGAAAGGCTTGTCGTATAACGTCACATGTATCAATCGTCAGACTTTGAGCTGGCTACACCATTCAGCGGGCGCTCGGCGGAATGTAATGGCAGCACACACATTGGATGAGAGCATATTTTGGAGCATCTGTTTTCGAGGAACTTGGGAGGAGGACGGTTTATTCTGACAATAATTGGGTCAGGTACCAATCGATCTAGGTGCAGAATTCTTCTTATTTCTACAGCGTGGAATAGAAATATGCAAAAGTAAAAAAATAAATATACTTATCCTGGATCTATTACAATCTTAGGTCAAGCCTATCTTTAAATAGGCTTGACCTAAGATTGCGTGTTTTAGGTACGATGTTGCGACAAAATATATTTTTTAGGGAAATTCTCTTTTCTCTTTTGATTTCTGTATCTTGAATAGAAATATGTTGTAGAAGAAATAAAAGAAAATATACTCTGGATAATAAGAACAAAGATCCTAAGACAAGCCTATTCAAAGGTCAACGAATCTTGCTTTACTTTAATACAATGAAAACGATTAAGTAATGGAAAGAAACAGTAATAATCGATAACTAGTTTTTCTAAAAAAAAATTCCCAATTTTTTTTTATTTACCTTGATTCTTATGTTAGTGAATAATTTATTAAAAATAAGAATAAACTTATGCTAAACCCTATTACTTATAAGATGGGCAGATCAGGTCCGCTCCACACTGGACACCCAATTGCACATCACACTTCATGACGCTAAGAACCGTCACAGATGGCGAGTTTCCATTAATAAGAAGCTAATCCAGCGGGAACTTCACGACCCTCAGTAATGAGGAATGACTTAGCAAAAAAAAGGAGGAGGAGGATATAAATTAGCAAATAAAAAAAAATTTAAACTTACATACATTGAAATTAGGGAATGCAAAAACCGCCAAAATTACAAACCGGTTTTTTTTTTCGGTTTTCCTAAGAAAAAACCGGTTAACCGGGTAACCGGTTTTAAAATTAGTTTTTTTGAAATTTTTTTTTAAGTGATAATTTTAATTTTTTTTTGCTTGTGTAATTCTAAATAAATATTTTTAAACTTATCTTGGAACTTATCTATTAAAAAATATATTGTATACCTAATATGAATCCTGTTAAAAATAAAAAAATCTCATCTTCATAAAAACGAATGTCTCAGGATGTCATACATAGAGAATCTAAGCTAGAAGTTAATATATACTTCTACTCAAAATACTCACCACTAGCTTTAGCCCGCGGCTTCGCCCGCGTACATAAAATATAGCCTATATCACTCAGGAACAAAGCAGGTTTCTATCGGTGAAAAAATTTTAGCAATCAGACCAGTACTTCGAGAGTACCTCTTACAAACAAAAAAACATAAAAAAACAAGCTTCACCTCTTTATTATACGAGTATTAGTTTTAGTGTAGATTAGCCCTATCACAGGCTTTTAAGCGTTCAGGCCACGCGTCATCTGTTTACGCAGGGTGATCATTGGAAAGTTGTCCACTGCTGAACATAAAGAATTGTTAAGGATTTTGAGTTATTGTTACATACAGCCCATGCTCTCTAATATAGATCTTAATTTGTAGTTCACGGGTTGAGGTCTGGGCTAGCCTCAATGAAGCCCGAAACACTCGCTACAAGGCAAGCCTGGGTAGTGCGTGCCTTGTGACCGGAAGCTGAGTCTTGCTGAAAAACTCCTAGTATATTATCAAATAGAGAGAGGCTTTAAGAGGCTTTGCTATGGCATTTAGGATAGTATCTTGATACTCTTTAGCTGAAATTAGAGTAGCCCATTTTCACGAAAATTAACCTTGGTCATTCCGTGATACCCTACTACTTACTTACCAAACCATTACTGATGTCGCATGATGATCATTCAGCACTCTGATAACCTATTGAGAGTGTTCTTTGGAGTTAGAAGCTTACACATCATCATTTCAGCCGATAGACGTCCATTGTTGGACATAGGCCTCCCCCAAGTGTCGCCACAATGATCGATCCTGTGCGTCCCGCATCCATCGGATTCCCGCAACCTTCACCAGGTCATCGGTCCATCTTGTAGGAGGCCTTCCGACGCTGCATTTTCCAGTACGCAGTCGCCACTCCAGAACCTTTCGGCCCCAACGGCCATCTGTTCTGCAAGCAATGTGCCCTGCCCATTGCCACTTGAGTTTGGCGATTCTTTATGCTATGTCGGCGACCTTGGTTCTCTTGCGGATATCCTTTATTTCTGATCCGATCACGCAAGGAAACTCCGAGCATAGCCCTTTTTATTGCTCTTTGAGTGATTTTAAGCCTTCTGATGAGACCCATTGTGAGCGGCCACGTTTCGGCACCATATGTCATCACTGGCAACACGCACTGGTCATAGACTTTCGTCTCGAGACACTGTGGTATATTAGACGAGAAGCTACCGCGCAGCTTCCCGATCGCTGCCCAGCCGAGTCGGATTCGACGGAGATTAGGTCTACCCAACTGGATTGTCTGTCCAAGGTAGACGTAATCGTTCACAACTTCGAATATAGCAGAGTCTCCGATCTTGGTAGGAGTGGGTGCTACATGGTTGTTTCTCATGACTTTAGTTTTGTCCATGTTGATTTTAAGACCCACTCTTTCAGAAGCTCTACTGAGGTCATTGAGCATTGTGCTGAGCTCTTCCGTAGTCTCAGCCATGACCACGATGTTGTTGGCAGACCGAAGGTGGGTGATGTACTCGCCATTGACAGTAGTTAGAAGCTTACATCCGATAATTTTGCTTGTTGCAATATTCCTTGATTCTGAAAATTTTCTCATCGGTAGCAAGAATATCCCTGAGTTTTTTTATCAGTGTAACGAACAAGCAAAGATTTTCACTCACTCTTCTATAAAAGCGACTTGTTTAAGCTGATGATGTTCTGATGAGTAACAACGGTGGGTATTCTATCTGCGAATAAGAATTTTAGGTGTCCCTGCGAGATTTTAATTCTGGCCCTGACAGCATTCACTGCCTGTTCTCACGACACGCGGCTGGCCTGGATTTTGAATGATCGTAAACAGAAGAATTGATGCTACATCAATTCTTCTGTTTACGATCATTCAAAATCACTATGGTACATAAATATTAATAAACAAACCTACAACTGATATCAAGCCTCAACAGCGTTTTAAAACAATGTTTGCTAAAAAACAGTGTCATTTGAAAGTAATAAAAAAAAACTCGAAAAAACCGGTTACTTGAAAAAAAAACCGGTTTCTTTAATCATTAAAAATATGCCGAAAAACCGGTTTTTCGATTTTCGGGTTAACCGGTTTGCATTCCCTAATTGAAATGCATGTCAAAGCATAAGATTCTAATAATTAGTTTGAAGAAAAAGAAATCAAACAAGATAGGAATATGCTTTTAGAAGTAGCGAAATCTGACATTACCGCTTCAAAACAATCTCCAACTAACAAAACAAAATATACCGTCAACAATAATTGACAAGACAATATTGCTAATTCTTTGAGTACATGTAACTAACCTATACATCTATTGAAAACATAACTGGCAAGGCATAAAATTGTAATAATCATTTTTAAGGATAAGAAGTCAAGATCAAGATGTTAAGGAGATAGGATGTCTTTAAAGAAGAAGACTACTGAGATACTGTCAGCAAAATTAAAGAAAGTAGTGAAACCTGACATCACCACTTCAAAACAAGCAACAACTAACGATCATATAAATACCGTCAATAACAATTGATGGGATACTACTGCTATTACTTTGAGACATCAAACGAACCTATACTTCTATTGAATACACAACTGTCAAGGTTTATGATTCTAATAATCAGTTTGAAGGACAAGAAGTCAGACAAGATAAAATGTCTTTAGAAGAATTCTGTTGGCAAAATGAAGTAGCAAAAGCTGACGTCACCACTTCAAAACAAGCTCCAACAAACAACACTAAATATACCTTCAACAACAATTTAAAACATTCCCTGCAAAGCTCTGAATAAATCAATCAGTCCCCATTACAATTTACACTAAGATCGATACGATAAAACAAGCAACAAGTATCGAGTATGTCAGCGTTAAATCACGCGTTTGTTCTTTTGTTTGTTCATTTGTTTCTTTGTTTATCCACTTGTTTCTTTGTTTGTCCACTTGTTTCTTTGCCACTGGATAAATTAAGACCGTCTGCCAATGTGTCTTGTCCGGTCTTGTTTGTAAAAATGATATATTTATCACCTTATATCCAGTATTTTTGGCGCAGCATCCGTTAATGTTTCTGTCATGTGCAGTTTCATTTCTGTGTTTAAATTTAGAGCTTTGTCTGGTTCAATTGGTAGTCTCTTATTCATGCTACTGAAAAATCTGTATATTGCTCATCCACATTTCAATACTTATTTGTCTTTGCCAACAGCTTTATCCGCGTGTGAACAAAAAAATATTCATTATCAGGTTAAAAAAAGTATAGTCTGACTTTATCTAGTCCATGGTATATCTATGTTAAAAACGTCCAAATCTGTTCAGCCAATACAGCGTGTTTTTTTGAATCTTTGATCTTTGTAAGGCAAATAATTAATTAAGCGTAATTTATTTACAAACATACATAGATATAAATTTACATATAAGACGTTTCTGGGAAAAAGAAATACATGGTAGCTACCACCGTGGTTACCAATAAATACAAAGTAACTTGTTTGTTTGACACATGTGATTTCATTTGCTATATTGCACTAGCTGCTGCCAAAATTATCACAAAGGAAAATAATCTTGGGATAAAAAGCTATCCTATATGCTACTTCAGAATATGTTCTAGTAAGTTACATAACATATAAATATTAAACTCACAAACTTTTGTCTTTAAAATATTTGTATGTTTTATTTTTATTTGTTTTATAGCTCGAAGAATCGTCAAACTTAAGTGGCAATGGGCAGGGCACATTGCACAAAGAACAGATGGTCGGTGGGGACGAAAGGTTCTGGAGTGGCTACCACGCACCGGAAGACGCAGCGTTGGACGGCCTCCAACAAGGTGGACCGATGACCTGGTCAGGATCGCGGGAATCCGATGGATGCGTGACGCATAGGACCGGTCGTTGTGGCGACGCTTGGGGGAAGCCTATGTCCAACAGTGGACATCTTTCGGCTGATATGATGATGATGATGATGATGAATATTTGTATGATAAGCTTCTGCCAGCGACATCGAATACCCGTGAAAATGGTCTACTCGTGTGCCCAATTTCATCCAAATCCATTCAGTCGTTTGAGTGTGAAGGAGTAACAAGTATACACAGACAAATACACTTTTACATAATATATCGATGACGTTAATTAAGAATATAACGTAATCTCAATCATACTGTCTACAAACATCAATTTTATTCACGATCTCAAAAATTTAATCGAAAATGTTGAAATCATCTCACCACATCGATTGTGCTACAACCCAGTGGAACTCGGTCGGTTATTTTTCTTCGAAGATAAGACATGTCTAAGGTTATCAGCCATCCTCACGTAGTGGCTCCATGCAAGCTTTATCTTTAACTACTGTATGTTCTTAAGTATAGTTATATATCTATATATAGAAGGAGAAACTGACTGACTGACATAGTAACTCTCAGCTGAAAGTGCTGGGACTAGAAACGTGAAATTTTGCAGGTTTTCTTTTATGACGTAAGGGAGCACTAAGAGAGGATTTCCCAAAATTCTAATCTTCAGGGGATAATAATAATATAATTTCCACAACTATCACACAACGCCGTCTAGTCCCAAGCTACTATAGGGTACTAGACAACTGATAAACATACTTATATATTTCTAAATACATACATATTATAGATAAATTACACCCAGAAACAGAACAAATGATTATGCTCATCACACAAACATTTGTTCTGGGTGGGAATCGAACCCACAACCTCCGGCGTAGCAGTCAGGGTCACTAACCACTAGACCAACAGGCCAGTCAAAATGAAGATGTTTTAATTATCTGTTCGTAGAATAACACTTCCAAGAAGTATTTTGTATGTAAAACTGTTATGTGTTTTCCGCGGTTTTACCAGCATCTTTAGCTACTGCTTCGCTTGTGGCTCGTTGCGCGATTTTATATAGCCTATAATAGCATCCTCGATAAATGGGCTTTCTAACACTGAAATAATATTGATAAATATAAATATTTTTTCAATTCGAACCAGCAGTTCCTGCGATTAGTGCGTTCGTAATCAGGTGTTTACTAAAGACTCGTCTATTATATTAATTTCTCGTAAATCACATACAATAAACCACCATAGACTAAGTACGGAAACAGAGCAACACAATTAAAATTAGATGTTTTCGTAGTTACGTTAATTATCCCCGACAAAAATGCACCTACACACGTTGTCCACAACACATTTGCTCACTCATACTACATTTGTTCTGAAGCCATAATTCCGCTTTATAACAAACTATTGATTTGTTACAAAAACTCTACTAACTATTTTTTTAAATCATAAACACAGGTTATTTTTATGCCTAAAAGTTATAAAGGCTACACAGAAATCCATACACACGCTTTTAAGCGACACGTTAAAGCTTTAAAAGTTTCCCGGAAAAAAGTAATTCTAAAATCCATGGATCGGTCAGGGGCTCGCAACTATTGGTCGCGCTCGACTAACTCGTTCATGATCCGATTTTACGCACGGACGCCCGGGACCCGGCGACTCGCCGCGTCTGCAATGCGAAAAAAATGGCGATAAAAATAGATACGGCTGACTTTTTTGTTTCAGTTCCACTGAAAGATGGGCGGGTTCAAATAAATCGGAGTTTACTGTAAGAAATTTAGGCTTTGTGACTGTTTTCCTAGAAATTTTGAGTTTATTGACTCTTTGTTACTAAGTTCCACAGCAAACCTATCACAAATAGAATCTGATTAAACTATTCCGTATAAACATAACAATCACTTAATGTGCATTCGCGTATTAGCATCTATTCAGTTCGTGCATTATTAGCTTCGTAATACCCTCAATATTAATACCTCAAATATGCTTCAGTTATAATCCTCAAAAAAGCGTCATCCCTCACAATCCGTCTAATAAAACCGTAGCGAGTTGTATACAGTATAGTAGCGCGGCGCCACCGTCGCATTGTGCGGAGGCGACCAATTGTGTAGAACCCCTGGGCTGATCACTTAATTGACTAGCGAGCGAGAGCTTTTGGGGTAACGATATCCATCAGCTACAATTTCACTGCACCCATCATACATTACCGCATCTGTTTAGTGAGGACGTAAACTTTGCAGTGTTGCGTCAGCAATGGTTGTCGTAGTAAAAATTATGCAGATATTGTAGTAGAGGTTGTGGTATAGGATTAAAGTGCAGTAGGAATGAGATTTGTTGGCAAGTGATGGGATTGTGTGGGAGCGTTAATGCCACTTAATCTGAACGATTAACCGGGAACTGTTGGTTCGCGGCGAGCACAAAGAGAGGCAGTCGGGTGCAGTGAGAGGTGCTAGTTACGAACGATATTGGATTTAGGGATGAGAACCTCCCTATTGAAAGACTAGCTGATGTTAGCGGCTTCGCCTGCGTGGTAGAAGAAAATTATCTCAAGGATATATTATTCCCGGGATTAAAAGTATTCTGTTTACTACCCTACCCGTCTATCAATTTTATCGAAATCTTTTTATCCGTTTTAGTGAGAAGAAGTAAGAAACATGCTAATCTTTTCTTTTTATAATATTAATCTAGATTTATATTTGCTCGCAGAACAGATGACCGTTGGGGCCAAAAGGTTCTGAAATGGCGACCATGTACCGGAAGACGTTATGTTGGAAGGCCTCCTACAAGGTAGACCGACGACCTAGTAAGGGTTGCGGAAATCGCATAAGACCGTTCACTATGGCGACAAATGGAGGAGGCCTATGCCCAACAGTGGACATATTACCATCAGGCGGGATCGCAGTCAAGTACTAGTTTATAACAGATAAAAAAAAAATATAATTCAGCCGAAGTGATAATGATTATGAGATATATTATATATTTATTATTTTTATTTTCTTTTTTAACACGCTGATATTTAATATTATTCTTATATTTTTCATTATTATTATCTTTCCTTTTTAAAATAAATGGCTCATTGTGTTGCTAAGCGCAAATTTTGAAAATAAGTAAAGGATCAATTTGGACGAAGTTTTTATAAACTATTGTTAAAGTTTCAGTGTGGTTCTTATGACGACTAAATTGAAAAAATTGCACAGAAAACCAAAAACTACATTTTTCTTTACTACATTCAAACGGTTCCGAGCTGTTAATTCATAAACTACTTGAAGTTTTTTCGTAGATTTAACACTTTTCTTTTTGTGATTTAACTTTGGCGACAAAACGACGATGTCTGTCGGGTCAGCTTAGCTAACTTTTTATTCATATACTTAAATAAAATTGAATTGACTGTTTGTTGTATCAAAATGCATAATATGTTTTTGCTTAATGCATAATAATATGAAATAATATTCGATATCTACACTAATATTAAAAAGAGGTAAAGTTTGCTTTTTATTTGTAGGAGGTAATCTCCGAAAATACTAGTCCGATTGCTATTTTTTTTTTTTACCTATAGAAAGTTGCTATAATCCTAAGTGCTGTATTTAATTATGAATGTATTTTTTTTTTCGGTTTTGTTAGTTTGACTGACTGGTTACTGCGGGTGATCTCCGAAACGTCTGGATCGATTTTGACAGAACTTTCATTGGTAGACTTTAGCTTATGCTATAAGAAGTACCACAGGTTGTTATTTTAGAAAAAAAAATAGATTCCGCGCTAAATAGAAACTTCTTGAAATTGTGATCAACTGGCATTATGCTGTTTTATGAGTCTGATGCGGGCAAAGTCGGGGGTACTAACTAGTCTAGAACAAAAATCATGCCTATTATTATCAAGAGGTTTGATAAAATCCCAATCGAACGGATCACCCTTGACAACATCATATTTCCCTTGAGACAGGATTAATCAATGCACAAGTACGGACTTGACCACTCTATAATATAGTTATATCTATTAGTTCCTTTTTGGGTTTCGGAATTAAAAGGTAGATCATATTTTTTTCGTTTGGGTATTATTTAAGTTAATCGTCATTAAGAAAAAATCGGGACACGAGTTTTAATAAAACCAATAAAAAGAAAACCTTCATTTCATAAATTATAAAGTTTTGCTCCAGAAAAGCACGAAAAATACAAAACAAAAAGATCATTAAATTAAAATATTCAATAAATAAGGAAAAAAATGTATTTATTTATTCATTTATATACACACACAAACACTTAAAAATGAAATGGACAAATACAGATAAAAGAGTACAAAGGTACTGCTTATGAAATATATAATGAAATAAATAAAAAAAAAGTTAATAGTTTTGGTTTCAAAATAAATGAATCCAGATAACAAATTGGCAAAATTTTAATAAATAATGTAATTTACACGGAATACTATGTAAGTAACCTACTACTATCTAGATGGCTTTTTTAGGTAGTAAATCATCCAATGACTTCTCCCGCTCTTGGAAGGAGCGAGAGGGCGTGTCGTTCCAGAGCCCCTTGGTACACTTTCGCACAACTTATGGATCACCTAGATGGATGCCAGACGCACAGAGCCAGTAGTTGTGGCGATACTTTATGAAGGCCTATGTTCAGCAGTGGACGAAATATTGAAATTAAAATTAGGACTTGCTGCCTAACAGACAATATGCTGTTCAAATAGTTCGAACAAAATTTCATAGAGAAAAAATACTAACAGTATTTTTTTCCCAATTTCCCTTTAATTTTTTTTATTTTCTTTATAAAATAATTATGCATTTTCTGAAATGCTTCACTCTGAGTATTCCATACAAGTGAATTACCGCTTAAAAATTTAAAGAGAGATGAATCGTCAAAAATTGTGTTTTCAACATAGTCGTTCATATAAACAGGAGAAGTGAAAACAAGAATTTCATCTTCCCCTTAAAAAAAAAAACAACATAAAGATAAGTTTAAGTAACAATTACGTAAAGTCACCCTTTCTGTCATCTTCTCATTTTTAACTTAACCCTCATCTCGGCACGTGGTTAGGGTTATGGTTGTCATTACCATTATTAACCCTTAAACGGTTACGGATGCTGTGACTTTTTATTTGTTGAGAACTCGTTTTTTAGAGGTAAAAGATTAAGGCGGGGTTTGAAGATAAATTTGATAAAAAATAATGTCGGTAAGTACTTTATATTGTTCAATTGTAGTAAAAGTTTCGAGAAACTTCTATGCAATTAATATGTACAGTAACAAACAAAAAAATATAACTGTCGTTTCTTTGCCGTTAAAAAAAAAGAACTGCCAATTCAGTGTCGGACCTGTCACATTTATTTAAAACCTCTAACACCCAAGTTACAATTCACCAAAAAAATACATAAATGCCCTACAAACCTACTAAAAAAGCTGTCAAAAACAATCTCATCTAAATTCATAGCCACTGAAAACTTGAGACACCAACAAAAAACATTCAACAATGAAGCCAATCAGCCTCTAAGAAACTTCAAAAACGGTATTAATTTTCAATGAGATTATTTACAAATCCTCAAACTCAACGTCCGTCCTCAACGGGGCCTGATCTGTCAATATTGTCACAAAACATTATGAAAAAGATAAAAAAGATAACAAAAAAAAAACTCCAAGAAAAAAACCTATGAATGTGGCCTAATTTTCGCTCTCAATACCCACTTTCTGCGTAAGCATTGAGGCGTTTCATAAATTAATTCTTACATACTCGGATCTTTTTTTTTACTAAAAAAAGAAACACGGAAGACCGTTACCTTTTACATTTTTTTCTTTATCTATTATTTATGGTGTAAAAATTGGGTTACTTAACGGGAGCGCATAGTCTATTGTGTATCGTAGGGGATTTTTTGCAAAAAGTTTTTTAACAAAAATGTTTTTAGTTTTTTTTAAGTTTGCAACACGTGATATTAAGAGGCGGTTGGCACGAGTAGCTATACATATTGCGATTAGAAATATTATTAATAGATGTTAGATAATTCGCAGTTATTGATGATGAAGTCATTCCGATAGAAATGTGATCGTGGTTAGCACTCCTCTAGATTTTTTAACATGGCGTCTTAATACATTATTAAATCATTGATATTTAATAACATATTTTTAATAAAAAAATATAATAATTTTTTAGCGGACAACAAAGATCAATAATTATCCTATATAAGTATAACGAATAATAGTAGTAAATAGTATAATGATTTTACCCAAAAATATAAGCGACTAGTTTCTGCCAGCGACTTTACCCGCTTGAGAGTCAGAATTTATGGTAAAACTAAATTGCGCACATGTGGTCCTCATATACACGTATCTGAGCGCGTTGATCTCCATACATTATACATGGAAACTAAACTTGTAGAGCTACATTAGATCGACGCCACGCGACGTCGTTCTACGTACTGAGTCAGGCGTGGTCCACATGTGCATCAGGAAACATTTTCGCACTTGACATGCTCTATTTGTACATCCAAATACGTTCATACGTTGATCGTGAAAGTTTCTATAATGATAGCGTGGTATTCAATAAACAACTTTTTTAACATCACGCAATAAATAAACGCTGAAAATATATAAAAACCATTTCATTCTCTTTATAAAGAAAAAAAAAAAACTGCCAGCCGTTATACGACTTGCGTCACTATTACATAGGTACACTGTAGTCACATAGAATCCAACGTCTGTCACATAGTAGGACGTAAACTGCCCCGACCACATACAATCAGTCTCGGACATGTATTCACTTCATTGTGAACACCAAACAAAACAGCTAGACACGCTTTTTTCATACAAACTAGATTTCAAACATTCAAAGGGTCCTCGGGTCATGGGTCACCATCGTATTTTTCGTCCAAAGAAAAAAGACGTTACGAACACCCCTATAGAAAAAAAGATAAGTAAAAAAGGGGCTTCTTCTAATATTGTGAATATTGATGAAGAAAGGAATCTGGTTTTGGATATTGAAGATTGTAGAAGTTTCATTCAGAGCCATGTGTGGTCCCACGGGGCGAGTTCACGTGTGCTTAGAATCGCGGATGGCGCTCAAACTTGATTTGAAATGAAAGTTCTTTAGAAAACTGGAATTTCATTGAGAACTTAGACGTTGGACATCACTATTTCGATCACTGGGGAATTTACTTATCATTATTATTATAAAAAAAACTTCAAGTTTGACAGTTAAAAAATTTAAAAAAAAAATCTTCAAAATTAAATAACCTAGTAAGTATTGATTTGAACAAAAAAAAAACCAACTACATTTCACACCCAATAAAAGATAAAAACTAACAGTTACATAAAAGGAAAAAAAAAAACTCCAAAAAATAAGGGTTACATCTCGTTTCTATCTTAACAATACGCACGCGATAAGTACAGAATCCTTGCGCACGATTCATGTACCCTTTAGCCCTGTAAAAGGGATAAAAAGGGATTGTGCCCAAGATAAACGGGTACAATAGGGGTTGAGGTATCTCGGAGGTGGGTACTATTGATCCCGGCACGCGTTCGTGGGTTAACAGCGGCAGCGGTAGGGTTGGGATGCTGCGCAAAGGCACGAGTCGACGGGTTTCTGTTTGATTTGTTTAAAAAGTGGTTTTAGTGTATCTCGCGGTGATTTTTAACCCTTTTGTTGATTTTTGTAAAAGAGTTATGTATGTGATTGTGGGGATATTTTTAGATTATGTTCATTGTATTTTATTATCTGATTGTGACGTGTTCGTGTGAAAGATAATATTAACCTGATCATAATAGGGCAGTGTCCAGAGTCAAAATAATTACATTTTATTTAGTCCCTAATTTAGATTGTAAAAAATATTGGACACGTATTTTTTCTTTTTTCGATTAAACAAAAAATGACAAACGTGAACATGTGACGTCACCTCTTGCGAAAAAATGCAGCACGGCGTGACGTTACACGTAACTATTCAAGCAGTGTTGATTTAATTGTACCGTAATAATTACCCAAGTCGATTGACTTTTTAGACAGACTCTACCCAAAAATGTAAACAACAATTCATATTTTTACGATTAATATAATTATCCCCTATAAATAACGTGAAAATATATATCGTAACGGAATAGAACAGTAGTCTAGTCGGTAGAAACATATTTAATTTTCTTTGACAACTTTATGAGTTCCATGTGACCCTAACGCCTTCCGCGTGAGGTCACTAATTAACTTGTGGAATAGCAGAACTCGTCGGTGGGGTCATAAACTACGGTATGTGTCAAAGTGTAGGCTCCTGTTACTGCGGATTGGCATTAGTTTAATGAGGAAAGTACCATAATTAACTTGGACTGGAATAAATTGGTAAGAAAGGTAAATAAAAATTAATTCTACTTCCTACTATGGTAGACGCCAGATAGACTTGGAATAAAGTGCATTAACCTTTTTCTAACTTTTCAGTCTAGATATCCGAAAAACAAACTATAAACTGTTTTAACTGACTTCAAAAAGGAAGAGGTAATATGTTCGGTTAGTACCTATGTAAGTACCTATTTTTTTATGATATGATAATTTTTGTAAACCGATAGTAAAACCCTAAGTTTGTTTCGGTGTTTCATCTTAGTGTAGTCAGCTAGGAAACATCGACTGCATATAATGTAACCTTTCAATCGTGGAAATTACAGACACAATAAAAATACAATAGGTGCGCGAACGACGGCGTTCGCTTGGGTTTAATGAATTAAACTGACAAAAAAAATTGACGTGTAATAGTGTTTTTAAAAAACTGTTTTGCAAAATAAATATTATTAAAAACAGAGATTATACGCGTACTTAAAACTAGTATCAATACAAATAAGAAATGCAGCCATCGCAGCCAGTCTAAAAATAGTCCACACCCATCAATTTTGTTTACACTCGAAAAAAAAATTGGTAATTTATCACAAAAACCTGTCAAGTCCGAACCGAACTTGAGATAAGATTGACTTAACACCTTAAGACAGGTTGATAATCTTTTAAAACAAAAAAAACTACCGCAAAACCGTTTGCCACTTACAGGAACCATAAAGTTTTAAAAAAAAAAAGAAGAAATTAGCAAAAACTGTCGTAAATTTGTCAATGTAACCCCGCCTAGCATCGTGAGGGTTTGTTTTTACAGTTAGTTTTAAATATGAGTGGCATTTCGGAGATTTATACCAGAAACGTAGATAAAAAGAAGGCCGAAATGGCTTAGATTTGGAATGATTGAACTCGAATTTTGACGACGCGCAGTTAGGAGGGCCCTTTTCGATTCATCTAAAGTCAACGTAAAAATAGTTTAAAAGCTTGTTGTTTCATTCAACGCAATGTTTGGTAAAGAGACAACGCGAAAAAACTCTCAATCGAATATTTAACAAAACTTGTTTCGTAACGTACATGTTTTTTTTTTTAAAAACCTTTAAACAATGGGGAAATATAGTTGTACTTTTTTGACTTCAAAAATGAGTATATTTAGTTCATGCAAAATAGTAGATAGATTTTCAAAAGGTTTTACCGGCTTAGTTTTTGGGAATTCCACTCCTTAGCCGTACGCATAATGAAGAGACGTATTTATTTTGTTTTAACAATACATGTACTTACACATGCATAACAATTACCATTATCATACCAATCTTGTAGCACCAGAACACCCGGTTCGTCAGTCTAATCTTTTCAGAAATCCGTTCAGTTGTTGAATTACCTTTAATTAAAGTCACCAACAGATTATAATTAAAAAACATACTACTTGTAACACGTATAATCAGACTCCGACCTCGTTCCATCAATACGTAAATTGGACCTTTGCACGCTATTAGACATAATACAGTGCTTATATCTCTTTACTGGCTCCAATCTGATGACCCCACTAACATTGTACTACATCAACATACAAGCGCTACATGATTATTAACCCTGAGATTAATTATTCCAATTATAGTTGAAATTGTAATAAATAAATAAGTACAACGATGACGAAGTAGGGCGATCGACCCTTACAAAAGTTCCTCTACGGTTTGGACTAAACATTTCGGCTCGTCTATTTCCTATTAGGCTAGTGGCCGTAAAAATGTAATTAGTCCGTCTTTTAGATTATTCAAAAATAAGGGACACGTATTTTTTTATTTGTAAATTAAACCAAAAATGACAAAGAAAAAAAGTTAAAGTTACGTGTGACGTCACGCTGTGCTGTATTTTTTCGCACGGGGTGACGTCACACGTAACTTTAATTGGCTATATCTTAGTTATTTTTTGTTTAATCGAAAAAAGAAAAAATACGTGTCCAATATTTTTTTATAATCTAAAATACGGACTAAATAAAATGTAATTATTTTGACCCTGGACACTACCCTCAAACGTTTTGCCTCATCGTTTATAGGACCTGGACCAATCGCCTGTTGCGGTCTCCCTGTCCGATTTAGGTGTCTCAAAGGCTAGAATTAAAAGGCTCTTAATAAATTAGTGCACTTCACCATCAACGATTGTATCACTGCTTACAATCAGGTGGGATCGCAGTTAAGCACTAGTTATTTGATTTAGAAGTCATTTAAAAAAAAAATGTTTTAAAATATGACAACGCATTTTTTTTTTTGTTATTCCATAACTCAAGATTTTTTTAATTATCTTCTTTTTGTTTTCATTTTCCATAAAAATATTTTTTTAAATTCACGGATTTATGTGAAATATGACAGTGTAAATATGTAATGTCATTTGTTTATTTGCAAACTGCTATAGATTTTATCGATGACTGGCAACGTCACAAAAGTAAAGATTTGTTATACGGATGTAAATTTTTTACCAAAATTTATTTATGATTGATGATATCTTCGAAACCTTGTGTTTTTGGACCACATATTCTAGGACTTTTAGTAATACTTTTCCTTATATAATATAAACCCTGAGTTATGGGATTTCAAAAACAACACATTGTATAACCAGTGATTAGAGTAGGTCCTCTAGTACGCTAGTTTTATTTAGATACCTAAAATACGAGGAAGTGAGTAATATAGAGTGGTTCATGGCTGGAGGCCTTGACGACATCTATATGCAAATTTGACGGGAAGACCGCAGCAGGCAAATTGTTCCAGTTCTTCGATGTAAATGAGGAGGCAAAACAATTAGTCCGGACCGTAGATTAATTAATCATTAAGTAGGGGATGAAACAAAATCCTTTTGAAAGAACTACAAAGATCTCTTATGATTACCATGACAATTACAATAGAACAACAGTATTGAACATGAGGCCTGCGGTTATTCATAATTCGGATTTTTTCTCAAGTGAAGTCCTTCCAGATCTCCCTATTAATCAATCATCATAGTGGTTGCCATACAAAATAATCTCGCCCCAATCAAGGGTAACATATTCGCGGTTCAAACGCTGGGAAAACAACACAGCTTTTGTGTTGCCACATAAAAGAGCTTCGTATCAATTTCTTGGTTATTAAAAAACTGAGTTATTATTGCCAATACTAAAAACGAAAATGGCCTTTATCTCAACGAAATAGAGTTTATTAAAAGGGTCTGTGACAGTAAATATAAATTGGGGTGCTAGGGGTATAATTTCGGTATAGAAAAGGATACTTGAGCCAAATTAATAGCTTATCTGTGATCTGTAGTTTGGTTATTATGTCACTCATTGCGTGGGCT
Organism: Mythimna albipuncta; assembly: GCA_929112965.1. NCBI lineage: Eukaryota > Metazoa > Arthropoda > Insecta > Lepidoptera > Noctuidae > Mythimna > Mythimna albipuncta. Next base: position 17,242,973 of record OV815973.1, read on the forward strand.
TTCAATGTAGTCACCTTTTGTGGGAATAGGGTTGCCAACAACAAAAAATACGTTTGCGATATTTGTTTAAAAAAATGTAATTTATGTATGTATGTCAATGAATATTAAATATTTTATGCACAGAAAAGCAGGGGTGTGGACTTTCCCAAACTCAACCGGGCTGGGGCTGCGCTCAAGCGGCTCCTGCCCAACCTTGGGGGTCCAGACGCCTCCTGCCGGAGGCTCTACGCGGGGATCGTTCGGTCCATGGCCTTCTACGGGGCGCCGGTGTGGGCGCCGTCGCTGAAAAAGCAACCGGCGGCCATACTGAACGCCTGCCAGAGGGTCATGGCGTTAAGGATGGTGCGGGGATACTGCACGGTCTCCCGCGAAGCGGCGAGCCTTCTGGCTGGCCTACCACCGTGGGATCTGGAGGCAACAGTCCTTGCACACATGCACGATATGCGCGTGGAGATGCAACGCCGGGGTGGAAGTCCGCTGCCGCGTCAGGTCACGGCATGGCGGACAGAGCTCCGGCGGGATCTCATGGTGAAATGGCGTCAACGACTATCGCAACCCAGCGCTAGGCACGCCACAATCATGGTGGTAAGTCCCCTCTTTGAGGCGTGGCTGGAAAGATCTCACGGCGTCCTTACCTTCCGCATGACGCAGGTACTCACCGGACATGGTTCGTTCGGGAGATTCCTGCACTCGATCCATGCGGAAGTGACGCCCGGGTGTCGCCACTGTGCGGAACGCCCGGAGGACACGGTGGAGCACACAGTCAAGGTGTGCCCTGCTTGGGCGGAGCATCGCCGTGCCCTCGTGGGAGCGATCGGCGGCGGAGACCTCTCGCGCCGGGCCTTGGTTGAGCCCATGGTCCGGAGCGAGGAGGAGTGGCAGGCAGTCGCCGACTTCTGCGAAGCAGTAATGCTCGCAAAGGAGGAGGCCGAACGCATCAGCCGCCGCCGTCGCCGGGATTCTGATCCCGATTTCCGGCCAACGTAGACGCGGGCTTGCGGACAGTGAGCAATGGGTAGCTCGCTGTCCGGCCGTCCGGTAACTGTCTGGACCAAGCCCAAGTCGTCGACGGCGCGCACTGTTCCCGCGCGCCTCAAGGAGTTGTCAGCAACAGCAGGGACCCAGCCGGGTCGAAGCCTACTGGGGCCAGGGTTATCCGAAAGGGCGCTCGAGCCCCGGTATGAAGGCTAGAAGGAACGGGGTGGGTCTTTTAGTCAGTAAGAGTCTGACACTATCTCCCGCTCCGCCCAAGGGCGGGGGATGTCAATGCATGATTTTTCCCACCATAAAAAAAGGGGTGTGGACTTTAGCAAGAAGATGTAATAAGTAAGAATATTCGACATTTACCGGGATTTCGTGAAATCCCGGATATCCTCATTTTCCTCCGACATATAGTCCACTTTGAAGAATATTTAATCACCAACTTTTATGTGTAAAAATATTTTTAAATATCCAGGCCCTTTCAAAGCTGTACCTAGTTAATAATGTTGTTCATGAATTTCTAATAAAGATATATTTTTTCAAACCTGACCTTTACCGAGGGGTAGGCTTTAAAAAGTCACTATAATAGCATTTTCTACCAGTCAACCTTTGGGTGATGCAGAAAAAACATCATGTGTTTTTTTCCCCTTTCCATTGAGAAAAGTCCAGAGAGAGATTGATTTTGTTTGTCAATTTAATAGTTTTCCTGTTACAAAATTGTCATTCATTTTGTAACAGGAAAAAAACAACTTATTTTTTGTGTACTTGGATTACCCATTAAGACTGATAAAATAACATAAGTATACTTATTATTGTAATATTCCTTGAATTAACAGCAGAGAGGAAAACGGCATTTCTGCAAAAATATTGATTTTTTATCCTATCCTTTTTAAGGTTCCGTAGCCAAATGGCAAAAAACGGAACCCTTATAGATTCGTCATGTCTCATGTCCATCCGTATGTCACAGCCACTTTTTTCCGAAACTATAAGAGCTATACTGTTGAAACTTAGTAAGTAGATGTATTCTGTGAACCGCTTTAAGATTTCCACACAAAACTAGAAAAAGAGCAATAAATTTTGGGGTCCCCATACGTGGAACTGAAACTCAAAAATTTTTTGATTGATCTTCAAAAATGATATTGAGGTTTCTAATATCATTTTTTTCTAAATAGAATCGTTTACGCGAGAGACACTTCCAAAGTTGTAAAATGTATCCCCCCCCCTGTAACTTCTAAAATAAGAAAAAGATAAAACTAAAAAAAATATATGATGTACATTACTATGTAAACTACCAACGAAAATTGGTTTGAACGAGATCTAGTAAGTAGTTTTTTTTTAATACATCATAAATCTAAAAAATACACTATTATTAAAACATTGATCAAAGTTACTACGAACTACAAGAACTTTTATATTAAGTTACTTGCTGCTACGGAACCCTCCATGGTCAAGTCCGACTCGCACTTGGCCGGTTTTTTTGTCATTTATCTTAACATGCTTTAACTTCTACACCATATATACCTACTTCGAGAAAACATACTTAAAGCCACAGATTAGAAAAATATGAAAAGAAGAAAGGGAAGAGGCCTCCCTCTCTGCGCTCAGCAGTGGAATACTACGGGCTAGTAATAATAATTAGGGACTAGTTACAATTGGCTGGCCAACAGGGTAAAGTAAGTCGCCTGTGAAATTGAGAGATAGTATAGTATTCTATCAGTAAAAGAATTATTGTTATCGAACCAGAACATTAAATATTTAAAACAAACATTTTTTTTTTAATTAACTGCTGTCTGCCAGTGGTCTTCGTGAAAGTAAAAAAAAAAATATCCGAATGGAACATTAGCAGTATGTCCCCAATTATGACTCTTATGTTCCAATTCAGGTTATAGTGTATCCGAATTCCAAATTAAGTCATTTGAGCATGAAGGAGTAATAAACATACATACAAACTTTCGCCTTTGTAATATTAGTGTGATCGTTATAGGTACCTAATTCAGAACATGGAATAAGTGCAGCACATAATTTTGCGGTCAACCCTACATCACCCTGGGGGTGTAATGTACCCCAGTGCAGGGTTATCTGGTACATCTAGACTTTTGTTGTCGACGTAATCAGAGCCATATCGATGAGGATTATTAACTGATGGGGTCGTTTTTACCCCCTCGCAGTTTTGAATGTGTTAGCATGCGTTTGTTTAGAGTGGAGTATTTCATTGGTAAAATTAGTGCGATTTAGACAATAGTTCGTCTAACGTTTTTATAGTTTAGAAAAAAAAAACAGCGAATAAAATTCATATTTTATTTAAAAGAAAACTTATACCTATTTTTTTTTTTCAAAAACGAATTCCTATGATTTAAAACTTCGTACGTATTTTTGTCTCGGTAACAATTTCTATAAAAATAAAACAAAATTTTTTGACAATGTTTGTCGCCGAAATGAGAATTGGCCGTCTTACCTATATTACACTGAATTTTATTATTTTAGTTTTAGAAGGTTCTCAACATCTTTAGCGTCCATATCAAATCAACCCTAGTAATTTGTCATAAAGTTCTTTCTTAAAATCCTGCATCTGTCGAATCAACAAAAGAACGTCATTTGGACACAAGACACAAATGGGTCAACATACGCAAATTCCCAAATTCACACTACTTTTAATTCAAAACTGCATTTTTCTAAATAATAAATATGCACCCAAGCATATACGGAACTAATCCGTATAGCTTCCGAAAGCACAACAATAAAGATATGCCGTCCAGAAATTCGTAAATCGTAAAAATAATACGAATATAAAATTTAGCCGTCATGGGAAACGTCAGCAAATTCACGGTGTCGCTAATAAGGATCGTCCAGAGACAACAATGGACATATCGATACAGAAAATGACATATGTTTTGAATACGAAATGTCATTTCAATTTTTTTTTTCTTTTTAAATCCTGTAATGCGTGAATGGCCGAGGGGGCCAAGGCAATTATATTTTGTGCCAAGTTTATGCAACTTTCGGACAATGCATCCCTGCACTTTTGTGCGGTCTTCGGCACCGTCTTTATTATGCCGACATGTTTTGCTTTCGAATTTGGAACATTAGATCGTTATCTTTTAAAATTGGAACTTTGGCGACGATTTTTGAGGATGTTTGTTTAAATTCGGATTAAAGTTAGTTCTAAAATTCGGTGTAGCCATGATTTTACTGAAAAGAATAGAGTTTTAAGTAGAGAGGAACCATAATATTTAGATTTACTCCAACAATAATTAAGAAAATATGTAGGTTTGTTAAGAAACTCGATAATGTTGACGTAATTACATGGAATATTGAAATAGAGTGTTACTAAAAGATAGGATTTTTTTAGTAATATTCTAGTCAAATAGTGGTTGTTTGTTGTAATTAAGTATCTTTATTTAAAGTTTTTTATTATTATTACAAGTTATATGTAAAATGCTTACTTTTAGTAACAGAATATCCAACTAGCCGAATATTTCACGAGACTGCCGCATACAGCTGGCACAGTTTTTTTTCTGCCCCTGGTCAAGAAATCTAAAAGGACCAAAAAAAAAAACTACAAAATTAGGGAAACTTTTTCAAAATTCTCAGGGCGTGAGATGCTCTCTTTTAAATAGGGCTTGTTAGTGGTCACTCCATATCTTTTTTTATAAAAAAAGATTACAAAAGATACGCAAATTGGTAAGCTATTCACTGAGAGTGGAAAACATTTTTTGTGTTGTTTTCTTAGATGTTCGACCATAGATTAAATATTTATGGCCTTTTTTATATAAAAAAAAGTTTACCGCTCATCCGCTCATGTTTTCACGTATATGTTTGAATTGGGGTAGATACGTGTCAACATTTTTGGCTACTTTAAAGATTAAATAAAAAAATACTGGTTTACAGTAAAAAAGATTCATTCTTATTTTACGACATTGGGATGTTTTGTAAAAAAAAAACTTTACTTATGTGTATACCAAAACTCGAAGTTATGAATATATTAACTGTTAAATTATAATCCACTAGCTTTTGTCCGTGGCTTCGCTCGCGTTATAAAGTAGCCTATGTCACTTTCCATCCCTTCAACTATCTGCACTTAAAAAATCACGTCAATTCGTTTTGCCGTGAAAGACGGACAAACAAACACACACATACACTTTCCCATTTATAATATTAGTATGGATGTAGTTTTATATTTCGAAGATTATTAAAGATTTCATAATTTTTGATAATGAAATTGACACGTAATCGGAACACAGAAACCAACCAGTGTGGCTCTATTTTTTTAAGCGGGGGAGCTTGTCAGACTTTTACTGACTAAAACTCACTCCTTCCATTCCTTATGTTCCTTCTTTGTCTTTGCGTTCCACAACTCCGGGATTCCCTTTTGGAAGTAAGTCCATGGCACCAGTAGGCTTCGACCTTGCTGAGCCTCTACGGTTTTGCTGGCATCTAGTAGCTGGCATCGTAGGACACTAAACGCCGTCAACCACTCGGGCTCAGTCCAGACGGTTATCAGGCGGCTGGACGGCGAGCTACCCATTGCTCGTCGTCTACAAGCCCACGCCTACGGTGACTGGAAATCGGAGTCGAGGTTCCAAGTCTTAGAGTTAGTTATCGATCATTCTTAATATTTATTTAAGAATCTACACTAATATAATAAAGAGGTAAAGATTCTTTTTTGTTTTTATGTCTGTAGAAGGTAATCTCTGGAAGTACTGGTCCGATAGCTACAATTTTTTCACTGGCAGAAAGCTGCTTTATTAGTGGCATAGGCATGTTTGATGAACATGGACAAAGCTGCGGGAAAAAGCTAGTATATTATATTTTGTATATCCTCGCCACGTTTTAGAAAAAAAGACGTCGAATCAAAACACAACAACCGTGGACTCACCCACTTTCGTCCAAAACTCATAAACAACCACGATGAATATATTAACCCCAAAATGAGGCATTTTAGTGCAAATATTATTATATATTACATCAATATCGTACCCCTATCCATCAAAGAGGGTAGGAGGGAAACTATTGACATAAAATTTACGAGATTAATATTTACAGAGAGGACCCTCTTAGCGTCTATACGTTATGGAGGTGTATTCATAAGTCTTTCGTTTCCTTTAAGAAGTTCCTATTGAAAAATGTTCAAAGAGAGTGCAGTTTGAAAGACTTGAAGGTACCTCGCTTACCAAAATATTTTTAGGCGTTTCTACGTCGATTTTCTCAATAGCAGCCTTTTTTGACTGCCTGTTGGTCTAGTACCTAAAGGCCCTGACTGCTAATCTGAAAGTCGTGGGTTCGATTCTCACCCAAGTCAAATGCTTGTGTGATTAGCCTTCTTCTGATGAGAGTTCTGTGCCTAATGTAATTTATCTATAATATGTGTATTTTAAGCCTTATAATTATATAAATGAGTTTATCAGTTGTCTTGTACTCATTGCGGAAGCTCTACTTAGTTCGGGACTATTTCTTTTTGGATGGGAATTCATCAAATAACCATTACCATCATCATTGTCATTTCAGCCGAAAGACGTCCGTGTTGGATAGGCCTTCCCCAAGTGTCGCCACAACGAACGGCCCTATGTGTCTCGCATCCATCGCATTAATCGGCCCATCTTGTGGGAAGCCTTCGTACGCTGCGTCCTCCAGTGTGCGGTCGCCACTCTAGAACCTTTAAAATAATCCAGCTGTGGGTGGAGCTATAGGAAGTGTCAAACATTCACCGACTAAAACCCTTCAAGAAACAGAGACCTAGTGTCACGACATACATCTGATAGCCCTTTTTTGAGGTGGTAACGTCAGATGACTTCTCCCGCTCTAGCGTAGAGCGAGGGTGTGTCATATATTTACTGACTAAAGCCCAACTGTGTCTTTCAATTGACCTTAGCATTCCAGTCGCAGAAAATCCTTCATCAAATCATCTTTCAGAAAATCCTGCAGCTCTTATGGTTTCTGTCTATGATACCGTCATTAGTGGTTGACACATAAAGAAGTAAAATAGTATGCAAGTACTAGTAGCAAGTGGTCCAGCCAGGAACTGAAGAAACAAGCAAAAGCAAGGTAGTCGTAGGATAGCTGTGAGACAGTACAGGCTAGATATAATAAATTCTAAACCGAATTAACTTTGCATGATATCGTGTCGTTGTTTGTCATAAGTCAAAAAGATCTAGCACAAAAAGTTTGTCTTTGGAAATACCCAAAAAATATTTTTTAACCAAGACAGCTACACAATATCCTCTAATAAATAGGCAAGACAAAAGCTTAAAACATTGTAGCAAATCCATAATCTTGTTTTAGATTTCATGATCTCCATCGTCAAAAAACCCGACTGTGTAAAAAAATACTCTAAATAAAAACTAAACAGAAAAAAAAAATAAGTTCAGTTTAGAAGTGAAGAAAGAATAATAATTACTATCTACAACATTAAAATAATTTCATAAGCAATAAACACAAAAATAAAAGAAACCGAAACTTCGATCTCTATTAAAACTCTAAAACGGAAAATATTGACTGCAATAATCGGGACCTATTATAACAATCTAAACTAAATCTATTCTATTTAATTTGAGTCCCGACTGTTCCTTTCTTGGCAATCGGGTAAAAACGCAGCGAAACAAAAAAGAAATGGTTCTCCCTATCATAGCGAATCTCCCTATTTTTTCAAACTATCGGGTGCATTATTCAAATGTCCTAAAATCTATAAGAATGGCCGCGGTCCGGCTTCCCCGGTGTCCCCGCTACACGATTCTCACGGACATAGCCACCACCGTATAATTTTGCTATAAATAAAATTGCACTGTAAAATTTCTTGGACACACGTAGGTACTTGAGGGTTAAGATGGCAGTGGATTCTTTTGTGTTAGTTTTTTTTTTTTCGATTTATTTCAGTAAGTATTAACTTGCATTCGATTTTGTAATACCTAATAACAATATTTTTTCTGAATAATAAAATTATAAGCTACACAAATTAATATGACAAAAATGATTGAAAACAGGTATTCTATGTCGGGTTTTATTAAAATAAAAACCGAAAATTTAAAAATTCATTATGTATTCGAAAAACATCAACCTCTAAACAATCTTTCAAACAGAAAACGATTGTATTTATTACTAGCTTTTGCCCGCGACTTTGCCTTCGTACAGAAAATATAGCTCAGTCACTCAGGAATAAAGCAAATTTTCACAGAGAGAAACCTTTCTATTGGTGAAAATATTTTAGCAATCGGACCAGTACTTTTAGAGATTACCTCCTACAAACAAACAAAAAACAAACTTTACCTCTTTATTATAGTAGATTAATAATATCATCATAAATTCTTTTAAAAAAACGTTCACTATTGGACATCTGTGCGTCCCACGTCCATAGGATTCCAGCTAACCTCACCAGGTCTCTCTAGAACTTGTCTCATCAACCGTAGTTCTGAGAGCAATAAAAAAAAATATTTAAAAAGTCTATTCCATAGTTTGTTAAGGCTAGGTCCGTTGGATAGTAGCCGCGGTAGCCCTCAGACCCGGTATGGATATCAAAATATAAATCGTGAAGGTCCACCCATCGAATACCGCTAATACTTCCTCTATGTGCATATACAATTTCATTTTATTTCCACATGAATAAATGTCGTAAGACATTCATATTCTGAAATAAATTGAAGGACCAAAATATTATGTGACGATATGCTTGGTCCTATGTCCGAATACGGTACAAGCAGCTATTTTATTTTAATTTAAAAAAAAACTCTAAACTGTTAATCACGTGATGTTTAAATAAATATAAGTAGAATTGTGAAAAAAATAAACAAAATTTAGAGTTCTGAACAAAGTACGTGAGTAAAACAAATGCATTTGGATAGGACATAATATGCTTGAGTGTACCCCAGACACGGCAAACGAAGTAAAGGTCGCCAAATATAACCTTGGGAAGCTGACGTCAAGAGAGCTGCCGGTCCAGAGTGGATCAGAATCGCAAGAGATAGAGATAAGTGGAAATCTTTGGAGCAGGCCTTTGTCGAAGGACAAGCTGTTACTGAAAACCGATCGGCAGCAACAAATGTAATAGTGTAAATTATGAAAACTAGTAATAAAGGGTTATATTATTATGTATTACTGTGTATAATTCCCTCTCCTAACTTGGCTGTGCCCGACAGCGTCCATATTGATCTTTCCAATATTTTTATACCATCTATGTACATGGAATGCAATAAAGTATTGAATATAGTTTTAAATAAATGAAGTCCAAAACTCAACTACACTCACTGACGCTGTTCAAATCAATGCTTACCATAAAGCAATGATACAGCTAACTAATCCATGCCATAAAAATAGACGACCATCAGGCAACTGGCAAAAAATCCGCCAAACTGCGTAACTGGCATTAATGTGGCATAAATATGGCATGATTGTGTAATCTTCAGGCTATCGCGATAGGAGGCCGGGCTCAACGGATCAACGAGCAACCCTTTAACGCAAGGAAGGGGGTTCGAGTCCATTGTCTGAGGTGGCACGACTGTTTGTACTGGCCGACGTTTTTATATGGGAATAGAGGCAAGAAATATGATGTGTTTGGGCATTAATTAGGGGTATTTTATGAAAACAAGGGGTAACACAGGTGACATAGGTCCCAGACCAAATAATTTTTTCAAGGCGGCAGGTTTTTCTTTTTTGTTTCAGTAAAAAATCGACAAATGGATAACCAAACCATAACCAGCCATAAAACGGCCGCCTATTGGTCAATTCGACGATTTGACAACTGTTATCGGCTTTTTTATCGTTATAGTTAAATAGTGCAACTCACCCTTAGTAAGATAAAATAAGAGACGTGAGTGAATTCGCGGGCAGAAACTAGAAATTAAAAAAATACCCGTATGACTGTCGCCATTTAATTGATGCTATAAAATAATACTCAGTATAAAAAAATAATACATATTCAGAGCTACAAACACACATATATTTTATTTTACACATAAGCATAATAAATGTTCCTTTTAATGTTCCCACTGCTGGTACTCAGGCCATCTTCTCTAGGAGAGGAAAAGGGCCGTAATTTACCACGCGGGCCCAGTGCGGGTTGGTTTTAATGACACATGTCTTCGAATTTTGGTTCTAGGACATGCCGGTTTCCTCACGACGTTTTCTTTTACCGTTTTGAGAGCAGTGGTGATGAAATAAATTACTCAAAGTACAGTAGGCTTAATTTGAACTCGCGACCTACAACTCGTTAGTCGGAACCGTATGGGGCCAGGGTTATCCGAAAGGGCGCTCGAGCTCCGGTATGAAGACTAGAAGGAACGGGGTGGGTCTTAAAAGACCCACCCCGTTCCTTCTAGTCACGCGGAGCGGGAGATAGTGTCAGACTCTTACTGACTAAAGTCAGTAAGAGTCTGACACTATCTCCCGCTCCGCCCAAGAGCGGGGGATGTCAATGCATGATTTTCAAAAAAAGTCGGAAACGTAACCGGAAACCCGTAGTCTTAGAACGCAAAGAGCAACTGAAGGACACAGGTGTGGTTTTTTAAGTAGTCTGACATGCCCTCCCAACCCATCTAGACATGGAGAAGTCATTGGATGATTTCCCAACTTATAAAACATACAGTACATTTACAGTACATTTTGATACAAGTGCAGAAAATTTGCCATTGCGACCGAGGCTGAATTCGCACGGTCCGCAGGCAAGTGTGTTCTGGAGCCGAGGGCTGCGCGCACTTTTCTGCACGAGTGCGGAAAACAATCTATTGCGTGCTTAAAACCGGTGGGATGAGAGCGGGTTTTCGAGTAAGTGTATTGATAAAAAAAACCTATTTTCTTTATCCAAGTTATCTCATCTTAGTACCTAGTACGTGTGTTAAAAAGACATACTTTATGTTAGAAATACCGTCCATCCAATCTCTGTAATGGACACAATCCTGCGCTTGACTGATTCCTTCCCTCTCTGCACTCGTAAAATTTTACAACTCTCGCTCAAACCGGAGCTAAGCACTCCCCTTCAATATGGTAAAGATGGGCCTTATAAAAATAGGAAGGAGGTGTTGTTGATAGACTGGTGTTCCTTGAGATATGTCAAAACTATGTACCCATTGATAATGATGGTTGAAGCTTCTTGATAAAAAATATCCAACAAACCATAAACACGTGAATGTTTTCTTCGCTTTTGAGAGCAGAATAGGTAATCATTGACTTCAATTTTTTTTTTAATGAAAACTTTGGATCAAACTAGATATACTCCTGCATCGTGCGTGCGTTTATAAACATGTAAACTAACAGACACAAGGCACCCAGACCCGAAAAGTCTATCTGTAGGTTGGAATAGAACCCCCGACAGCCAATCGCTCAACTACTGCATCAATGCCTTCAAATTGTACGAAATAAGTAACTTCTAACTTGCAAAATTTTCCTGGACCTAAACAGTTGAACCACTTAAATCCTGCTATTCACAAGTAGCGGGATACTTTTTTAGGAGCAATAAAAATCATTTGACCACAGTTGAAATTTTTTAACTTTCTTAAAAGCATGAATATATATTTTTTATTTTTATTTTTCAGCAGTGCAGTGACATTAAACCTGACCATAATCATGGATGCATGCATGCGATACTTAAACCCTAATATTGCATTTCGCCCGGACAATATTGAATTATTAACAAAATATAACAAACTGGATTAATTCAAATTTCAGCCAACAGTTCAGTAGCACACCAAAATCAAAATACACCAATACAACATTCAGTCCATAACATCTTCATATCCGTACATCCACTTGAATCCTCTTGGGCATAATGATTAAAATAGCGATCGTCCAGTAATCCGCATTGATTGATGACCAGCCCTATCGAGAATATTTTCCCATTTTTTCCCAAATCTTTGTTAAACAGGGGTGGCATGGATATAATAAGTACCAAGTTGAAGTAGATTTGATGAATTATGTTTGCGATATGAACATTTTTGTGGTGTCGAATAAATTGAGGAGTGATTATTATTGAATTTTGGTATTTTGACAAAATTTCATATTTTTTTTAAAGACGGCCCATCTCTAAATACTGCGAAATAAATTCACAATGACAAAACGATGCGATTAACGTAGATACACTAATAAGCTAGTTGCCTTAAAAAAATAAATTAGTCCATCCTATAGATTATTCAAAAATAAGGGACACAAATTTTTTTATTCATAAATTAAACCAAAAATTTTTTTGTTTAATCGAAAAAAGAAAAAATACGTGTTCAATATTTTTTTTATAATCTAAACTACGGACTAAATAAAATCTAATTATTTTGACCCTGGAAACTACCTTATTGTGCTTACATTACGGTAAGGAGAAGAATTATAGTATAAATGTAGAAATCCTTGGCGGTGTTTGTGTTTTCTGATAGCTACAACCTTCCCTAGGTCTCTAAGTCAAGAGTGAATAGGTTACTTCTAGGCAAGCGTGCTGTACCGACAGCCATATCATCGCCTACCATCAGATGAAATAGTGGTCAAACGCGAGAGTATCAATAATAACAAAAAAGATAATTATACTTATCTGACCTTTAGCGACAGAATTTCAGCTATTTGCAAAATTATAATAAAACCAAAATTCAAATTCACGCAACCCAATAATTGCATATTGTAAATAAAAATTTACTGCGACTCAAAAAAAAATAGCCATAGGTCAGTTCTGTTTGTATCACCTGCTTAAATTTGAATAATAATACGATGACACTGCACTGAGCGACAATGGCTGACCGATGGCTCACAAAGGAATGTTTTCTTTCACCGAAGGGCATATTCAAATAGGGGTCTTTTGAGCCGGACGCATTCTCACGCACCAAACATGACCTTTAGTCATTCGCGAAGGATTTATAATTAATGTTCTTGCAAGAATTCGCGGATAATGGCCGCGGACACAATTTATGCGTGCATAGAAAAAGTTGAATTTCTTGAATATTGATAAGGGGCCCTTGAGAACTGTCCACTTGTTGACCATTGTGGACTCGACCTTCCGGTTTGTTTCCTTTTTGTACTGGCCAGTGGAAATGATTAATTGCCTATAAGTCCGTTAGATTTGAATAGAATTTTCTTATTTTTATCTTGACCCTGGGAAATAAAAAAAATACCGCATACGGGACGATGACACTTTCACATCTGATTTTAAAAATGGAACAGTTGACACTAGCTTTTTCTTCTTTTGGATTGGCACAGATTGTGTATTTAGCCAGTGTCAAGTTTAGAAAGTATTTAATTTTTAATATATTATTATCTACGGTATGTATAGTCACTTTGTTTACCATTAACCTTTCAGATACGTCAATTTGAGACACAACAGTAAGACAATAGATGCGCGTTCGCTGGGGGTTTAATGAATATTGCAACACACTCTAATATTTTTACAGTATTTGGCAGCAAATGTAGGCAGTCCTTCGCTAGACAGTCAATACTACAATAACATTCTCAGCTCTATTTTACCGAAATTGCACCTGTTTCAATGATTATTAATACATTTACCAGTTCTGTAAACATTTGAAATACAAAACTACTCCAATTTAACATAACAATATCCGTTAGAAATTAATTTGCGAATAATTAAAACAGCCACTGAACTTCACTCAAAGAAATCTTCCAGAAACCCAGTTGTCACTAGCCTTAATATTCTTCAACTTTTTTTTTGTTATATGGCAGCTTTCGTATGTTGAAGGAACTTTACGTCTGTATCGAAGTCACATTTTGCCTACACTATGACACAGTGACTTGAATGTGATTTTTTTTTTCAGAACGAGATTAACCTTGTGTATTCAATGGCTGAATTAAACTTCACACATTTTTTATTCTTTAAGATTTGAAAAGGGATGTGACATTACTAGCCAGTCATAGGTTCCTATTTTAAACCCATTTGTTCTCGGTCGGCTTCCGTTCAATTTTCTGCACATTGCTCGCCTGACAGGCCCTCAATGGGTTGCACAGACTGGGCAAGCCTTTGTAATGTGTCCAGCGCTGCCTTGAGTCAGACATGTAACACCTTCCACGCTATTGTTGTGTTGCGTGGCTATTTCGATTCGAAATATTCACGCATCGGTATTCGATTGACTGTGATATTTTATTCAGTGCATGTAACATGCACGAATGCAATATTCGTCACGAATGTGACAAATTTTACCGTTCGTTACATAACTAATTCATATCAGTTGTATTGCCATTCTAAATCCATTCAAACAATACTTTAATAAAATTTTGTTTGTCAGAAATATTCCCCATATACCTATTCGCATGTTTCATGGCAAAAAAAATGCGGAAAATTCGCGAATAGGCATGCAAATATTCGTTACATCATTTAAACTACACCACAGTCATACACTCATCTCACAAAACTTCAAACAGACAGACAAAATGTTCTTTCATTAGTAAGTAAGAAACGCTGAAATTTATGACTAACAATACTGACTACTATTAAAGTAGCTATTATTACACCGGGCCCATACTTACTATTTTATTGTTTCTTTCAGTTTCGTTCATTCTAAGATTTTCTTCAAATCAAAAAACGGGGCTTTTAATTTTCAACGACTTTATTTATTTCATCAACTGCGATGTTCAATAAAACTATAAAAAAGATATGGGATTTAAAAACTGCATTAAAAAGTACAATCACGCACAGAACTTATTTCAAACATTTAATTACCTAGCCAAAGGAATGAAGTACAATGGTGAACAAAACATCGTTAGCATGGTAAAGCGCGTATTTGTCGGAAATGTCGCGCGCACGATTTATGTCGACTGAAACGTCGCGAGGATTTGAAACCCAAATAAATACAATGAGGAGTATTCTGGATATATTTCGACAAGAACAACGTTCGGGCGTTTTCGATAGCGACAGTTTTTAGAACAGTCATAAAAATATATGTTATGTAGATTTGATACTCAGAAGTCATATTTTTATATCTATAAACAGATAAGATGTTCTCAAAATTTGGCATAATTTACAGAAAGGCGATAAGATTGGTAAGCAGGTTACCAGGCACCTACTTATAAAAATTATATCTACAAAAAACTTGTACTAATGTTATGATAAATAATAATCAAGTCTAAGTCTTTTAATATTATTGGTTGAAATGTACTATTTAACTTTGATTTTCAAAATCATTGTAGTATACCAAAGAACATAATAATATTTTGTTTTTAAATAAAAAAAAATTAAGAATATCCTCTATTTATTTAGACTTATGACGAATTATGGCTTACAACGTACATTAAAAAAAAACCTAAAATAAAACATAAGAATCCAAAGCGAAAGCTTATCTTCAACTTTCAAATTTCGACAATTTCGTGACGATAACGAAACTTCCCGATCAACCCTCAAGAAACCATCCGGGAAGATGTATCTCAAAAACTTTAGTCGACCGTAGAGTATTTATGGAAATCTAAATAACGGAGAGCTTTTTTTAATGAGTTTTTTACATTTTTTCTATGCGTATTTTATTTATTTTCGTTTCGAGAGTGATTTGTTCGACAGTTAATATTGCGGAGACGGTGTTGCCAGTTGACTGTGATGTGTAAATGAAGTGTTTCTATACGCGTTTGAACTACTAAATATGGCTCGCTAGGGACAGATTTTTTGGTGAAATATTCGAAATGAGTGTGGCTGGATTTAGATTTTTGAAAAAAGAATTGTGGGATTAGCTTTTTTATGGTTTGATGATTGACGTTTAAAAAAGGTGTTATGAAGTGATTTTTATCTCTACAGTTTCTAAAAGTATGAGTTTTATGAAATGGTTTTAGCTGTCTTACTTATTTATTTTTTGAGATGGAAAATTATGAAATAATTACTTCTCCCGCTTTGGGTAGAGCAGGAGGCTACGTCAGACTATTATCTACTGACTGAGGCCAATTGTTTTCCTTCAGCTGCACTTTGCGTTCTAGGACCATCGTAACTCTTTCTAACATTCCCTAACTTGTAATCATTTTTTTTTTTCGTTTGAAATATTTTAGTAAGAAATTCGGACACAGAAATGTTTTTTTGTGTTTTGTATTATAAGGAAGTATTTCTTTTTTGTTTATAGGAGGTAATCTCTAGAAGTACTGGTCCGATTGCTAAATTTTTTTCACCTAAGTATAGAAATCTGAATATTTATTCCTGAGAAGCACAGGCTATATTTTAAGTACGCGGGCGAAGCCACGGGCAAAAGCTAGTATGTGATACAATATATCACAGGTACCTAACCCATACCTACATAAGTAAAACCCCATTCCACTCCAACGCTCACCGTTCACGTGCAGTCGACGAGAATAAACCGAAGTAGTACTGTCGTGTGCAAAAGTGCAAGCGTGATCGTTGAAGTAAGTATTATAGTCTCTATCTACTTTAAATTCGAGAGAGTTAAATAATAATAAAAATTTGAAACTTTTGATGCCTTCGCATTCTACAAAGTTTTGTGCGTTTGTGAAACGCGTGCCGTTACCATTATTAGGCAAGCCCAGTCACTAGTTTCCTTCATAAATCAAGTAAAAGACCAGTTTCTTTCTGTAACGCTATTCTGGTTCTACTTAATTTAATTTTTTCCACCATTTATTCCACTTTACTCTTTTTCCTTTTGTTCCGTTTTTCAATGAAATTGTGTAACATATTAAAATATGTACAGGTATGTATATGTGTATAAATATATAAATTATTTCAAAGTTAAGTATTGTGTTTTATATAGGTATGTAATTATTTCATATAAAAGCTTAGCTAGTGTTTGTTTAAATTGTTAGCAGTAGGTACACCGCAGACCCTGTATTATTTTAGTCGTTTCAATCTATCCTAAGGTTGTCTGGAAGATATCACTGTTAGCGATAAGTATTGTACCCATAGAGTTAAGTTTATGTACAAACTATGTTACTTTTTGGTCTACAATAAAGTTTATTCTATTCCATACTATTCTAATCTATACATATAAATAAAATTGGAGTGTCTGTTTGTAATATTAACATAACTGCTTTTTACTACATGCATAATTATGAATATTTATACGGTACATACACCAAACTAACATTTTTTACAATTTTTGTCTGTCTGTATGTCCGAGCTAATCTCTGAAATGGCTGGACCGATTTTGCCGGGACATTTTTGGCAGGTAGATGATGTAATAAGGAGTAACATAGGCTACTTTTATTTTAGGAAAAAAAAAATCGAAATCCTGTAGTCCACACGAAAGAAGTCGCGGGCACAGCTAGTAATATTATAAAGACACATCGGCACTAATATTATATAGTAGTCCCTTTATAACCCGTCGTCCCGGCTGACCAACGACTAACAGCATAGGACAATTACAATCCTGATTTCGACCTACTTTTCCAAAAACAAAAATGAACAGCCGATTGCTGCGTTGCCATACAGAGACCCACACAAATACATACACAAAATCTTATCCCAGTCGATAAAGCGCAAGTCCAATCATGTATGGAGTACTGCTTTCATCTTTAGGATGGTTCTGCCAAATACCAGCTTGCTGCACTAGAGTCGATTGACAAGCGTGCCAAGAAGATCATAGGCAATGATGCACTTGTCAAGTCAAAACTGCAGTCTTGAGCATCGACGCCGAGTTGCTAGCCTGTCTGTTTTCTATCGTTTACATTTCGGGGAGTGTGCACTGAAGTTGCATAATTTAATTTCGCCAAGTCCGTTCCATCAGTGGACCACAAGACATACGGCGTTGCGCCACTGGTACGTGGTGGACATCCCACCCATTCGTGCAAAGTGTTTTGGGAAAACATTCATTATGCGTACATATAACTAAGGAGTGGAATTCTCTGCTCCGTGTTTCCTGATATCTATAACCTAGGGGTATTTAAATCAAGAGTAAACAGATGGCTTCTGGGCAAACGTGATCCATCGTCAGCCACATCATCGCTTAAAATAAGGTGTGATGGTCAAACAAAAAATATAAAACTGTTTCGGAGGACTTAGATGACAAACACACGTATAAAAGAATCGGCTTTCGGATTGGACTTCTTTCAGGACCGCTAGGTAAAGATAAATATTCTTTAATACATTAGTTTGTATAACTTGAAGGGCAGATGGGCTGTACTTATCCACATTACATGACTATCACCTCTTCTTTTTAGTTTCGCACACTTTGATTCTGGTCAACCTCAGTCGTAATAATTTGTATTTCCAAGTAAGTGCCTCATACAAAGAAAACCGTGACCCTCAAAAGAAAAGACCAAAGGAAGGAACAAAGATGGATTTTTGTCAGTAAAAGTCTAACATGACCTTTCGCTCCACCTCAGAGAGGGATAAGTCATTTAATAATTTCCCAACTCAAAAAAAGTGTACCTATATTAATTTTAACCTATTCTTCCCAATCAATAAATTCTTATCTTAGCCTCCCAATCAGTTTCCCCACGCCTGTACTCCACAAGACGTTCCGAGAATAGAAAATCTCGCATCCCACTCTAACTTCTTTATCTGATGACGTCACGCACCGCCATTGGTCCGTCACCTCTGACCCCTCCCATGCACAAAAAAACATTCTCCCATTAAACTGTAAAAGATCTTTCAGCTTCAGAGGCCTTACTATGTGTTAGAGCTAGCGCGCACTGGTGACTTTTGACAAACTTATGTGAACGAAGAATCGCCAAACTTAAGTGGCAATGGGCAGGGCACATTGCTCGCAGAACTGATGGCCGTTGGGGCCGAAAGGTTCTGGAATGGCGACCGCGTACCGGAAAACGCAGCGATGAAAGGCCTCCTACAAGATGGACAGATGACCTGGTGAAGGTTGCGGGAATCCGATGGATGCGTGACGCACATGATCGTTCGTTGTGGTGACGCTTGGGGGAGGCCTAGGTCCAACAGTGAACGTCTATCGGCTGAAATGGTGGTGACGGTGGTGACTTTTGACAAAAAGTCACCGTGCTTATGAACCCAACATGTAGTGCGCGCACTTAAAGACGTGAAAGTTAGGTAAAAATGGGTAAAAAACGACAAAAAAAAGTATTATTGTCACCCTGACAAAAGTCACCAGTGCGCGCTATGTCTTAAAGTGTTAGACGTACGAACGAGAGAGGGAATTATTTATTTGCAATAGGCACACCAATGACTTTATTATATTATTATTATTATATCTAGCCCATACTGTCCCACTGCTGGGCAAAGGCCTCCCTCCACTCCTTCCAATGTTCCCGGTTTTGAGCCACCTCTTTCCAATTACTTATAAAACATATTAGAAACATATTACATATTATTAGTATAGGTATGTAAAACCAGAACATAATTTGTTCAGAATCAGTAACTGAATGAATTATACACCGCTAAATTTTGATCGTTTTAACCCCATGGAGGGTCGATCGGGTACAAAAACACTATCGATTTGTAAAGATAAAATTAAAAAATAAAGTACCTTTTTTTAAAACTCGTCTTAATTTACAAATGTACGAAATTAATTTCTTTACGAAAACGTCAGCTGAGCGAGTCCAATGACTTGTAGGTAGTTAGTAAGTAACGCTGACTACTACCTACAGATCATTGGACTCACTCCGCTAAATATAACATGGTGTAGATTGTAGAAAATATAACATGGTGTATAATTTATACACCATGTTATATTTTAGTCCCAAAAAATAAATAAAAAGGTCACAAGTTGGACACCACCGGTACTTCGTACAACACAGATCACGGCGGATTATAGTGGGCATTAAGAGCCAGCTCACAGCTGGGTGAAGAAGCAAAACAACCCCTCAGTAGCCCGGGTGGCCCGGTGACCATGAATTTATGTCGCCAACCAGTACCATGACTAGCTTATTGCAACTTGAAGCCAGCGCTTAAGATCCGTGACGGCAATTGTAAAACTTAGTAATATAGGTGGAGTCTGTCTAAAAAGACAAACGACTTAGATAATTATTAGAGTAAAATGAAATCTGGTGGAGTCAACACTGGTTCAATAATCAAGGTTAAGACATCTTCATCATTGTTTACTAATAAAAGAACCTAATAAAAAGTATCGTGTATAAGTATTTTTAAATGATCATGAAGCCGTTTGACTTTTTATACAGACTATATACGAAGTAATCCTGTGTGTTTACGTCGTCAAATGGATCGTGTTAAGAGCTCGTGGTAGGGCCTCAAATAGGTTCCCGAAGTACTATTAACGGGACGTCTTATCTTACGAGGAAAATAAACTGCGGGTTTTAGGAAACGAACTTATGGACCAGATAATGTTCGCTTCGTGACTTTATACATATGGGACTATGTATTTCTGGAGATACGGGTTTTTGGCAGGATTTTGTGAAAGAAAATAGTTATCGATAACGCGACAGCTTAGCTTAAAAGGTTCAGTGACATCGGATCAGCGGCCAGGCATGGTTAAAAGTTAAAGAAAATTGTCTATGGAATTAAAAAATTATGACATTTAAAAAATCGCTTAACAGCTTGCCAAGAGGGCTGGCTTGATACACATCATTCATTGGAATGATGAATTCGGTTCGGATATAGGTAACCACTTCCTTACCTACATCCCTAGTACCTTTCTTGGGAATACCTCTATTTAACCCTTTGTGGAATATAGGCGAAATATTATGTTACATACTTAAATATAAAAAAAAACCTAATAGATTGTTGTTTTGGAAGCAAATCAGTCTACCGCTGTCTATTTCTAATTGCACTCGTCGCAGATTGCCGAAATAAAACAACACGCGAATGTCACAGACAATCTGTCACCTCTCAGACTTGTCAGATGGTTTAAAGATGTCACATGCACTGTCAAAAGTATTCTAACTGTACATAGTGTAGTTCTTGGCGGCATTCTGAAGTAAGCAAATAAAGTTCAGTAAATTGAGTTTTGGTGGTTTAATAAGCAAATTGATTCCTAGTAGGTCGTATAGTGATGTATAATTTGTGCCAAATACTAGGTACAAAAATATTAGAATGTTTTATACCCGTATTCTACACGTACAATGGTCCGCATAGGACTAAGTGCGGAAACCATACTCAGACATAAGACATAAGACCCGTATTCTAATGAAACTTGAAGTAAATTATGTGACTGTGAAAACTTTATATTCACCAGGAATTTTACTAATAATTAAAACAGCTACATACTGAACTCAATCGAAAAATGTAGCCAATCCCACCAGTAGACGTCTTTGCCACTAAATTCAAGATTTTGTACCAATTTAAAAAAAAAAAATAAGTTCGAATATTACTTATAAAATAAAATCATTCAAATATTGCATTCAGCAAACCCATTGATAAAAAGACACTGGTTGGCAAAACATCGCTCATTCATTCTAAATTTAAAAATAAACGCTACCATATCTTTCGTCCGTGACTTCTGACCGGAGTTAATGGATACCGAATACTGATACCAGCTGTCAGAAATCTGAACTTTAGTGCTATTTTCTTAGTGAATGTTTTAAGATACGACCGATCTTATCGCAAGCTTTCGGCTACTGCAGTTTGTGGTGTATTCCAGACACAATCTTCGAAGAATATTAAACTTGATTGTGTCTGGCTGGATGTATTTGGGTTATCTAAGAAACAGCTGGTCTGGATTTTGGTATAGTTCTTAGAAGAGCCGCTGTATAATTTATTATATGCTCTTGGCTTGAAAGCAAACATCTATGAAGGTGCCAATTGGACGTTTTAACGGATATTGGTAATAGTGCATGCCGTAGAGAAGTATAAATGGATAAGATATGTCGCGCCGGTCCCTAAATAAATTGGCAAGAGAATGAATAAATGCTTGATATCAATTAGACGAATGA
Source organism: Mythimna albipuncta (assembly GCA_929112965.1). NCBI lineage: Eukaryota > Metazoa > Arthropoda > Insecta > Lepidoptera > Noctuidae > Mythimna > Mythimna albipuncta. The sequence continues at coordinate 17,264,642 of OV815973.1, forward strand.
AAGTTCTTGAGAACAAGTTTTAAGGTTTTTCTGAAAATAGTGTTAATAGCAAAATGCATGAACAAAACCCTAGCATAATAATTTCTACCGGACAGGCGGACATGGTGGACAAAGCAGCCAAAAATTACGTCATCTTTTTTTTCAATAAATCTGTTAAAATCCCGCCAATTCGTCACGGTGGGGGGAGACAAAAATATTTGAATTCAGAAGCCGTGCAAATAAAAAGCAATAAATCGTAATAAATTTAAAAATGGAACGCAGCCCCATTACAAGTATGGATTTGATGCGTTCCGCTACATTGAGCGCGGAACGCGATATATTGCGCATGTAACTCGATTTAATGCAGACGCTATGCTAGGCTTTAAGCGCTTTTTTGGTTAGCTGATATAACTTTTAAGCTAAATAGGCTGCTATGTGTTCTTTTGCAATCGGTAGGTAGCTATAGCACATACCTAATTTCCTTCTAAGTACTCTTTCTTTACTCTTTACTTTCAGCGTTCAAGATAAGTAAATGATAATTCAAACGAGATCACAGAAAGCCTAGCTTTACTGGATTCGAGCCAGTTAAACTGCTAATTTTCGGGCCTATTCAAAGTATTATGTAAAAATCTAGGTCTGTAATAAATGTTGAAGAATGTTTAAGTGTGAAGCTGGAAATAGGTAAGTAGGTACCTACTTAGATAAAGAATAACCATAAATCATCTAAGTATGGTACACTCTTTTATTTTTAATTCCAAAATCATCCTCTCGCTTAAGGTAGAGCGAGGATTGTCAGACTTATTCTGATTAAAACCCACCTTTGTCTTTCAGTTACCTTTTGCGTTCGCGGTAAAGTACCTACTACATCATGACGGAAGAATTTTCATGACAAACACAACGAGTGACACTTCTTTTAAATCATGAATAAAACAAAATAAAACTCTATTCAGGCCAGTATTATTCCAGTTTCCCTTATAATGTGGTTATAAAACTGACACATTTCGTCTCCGCCCCCGTCTTTGCGATTTTATATCGCAACACTATCACAAACTTACATTTTCCAGTCAAATAACCTTTCTCACACCTTATTTCAAGATTATAAAGATCATTTTCTAACAACTTTGTGTTTTAGAAATTTATCAGTAAGTTTGTTGTTGTGGCGGTAAGTATGGAAATAATATGGCGGGAAGACTACGAATTGTCTTGTTATAAAAACGTGTGTTGCCAATTTTAAAAAAATTAGCTCAAATTCAGGATATTTTAGTTTATCAAGTCATTTATTAATTTGCAGTGTTGTTTGGCTTATGGGATTATAATATATAGGTACATATACCTACCTATTGGAACCAGCAGGGTCAAAGCCTAATAGGGCCAAGGGTTTGCTTCTGAAAGGAAGGTTTGATCGAAAGGCAACAAAGGAACAGGAGTGGGTTTTAGTCAGTAAAAGTCTCACAGTAAAAAATACATATTGATATAATATTCTCTAAAATCTTAAATAGGTACCTACAACTCCATCTCCTATGTATATTCGATTGAGAGAGAACCTCTCTTATTATTACTAATAATTATTTTGATTCTAAATAAATCACATGTGTAAAGACATCGTCTGAATAACGTAAAGTTAATAGGTACCAATTCTTCAAGAGGGAATTTAAAATTTCACACTGGCAACTTCATAAAAAGGGAAATATGCTCAGTGGCAATGAATTTTAATAGCGGCTTTTAAGACAACATTTATTACGAAAGCGTTATGCTATTTCTTTGTAGGACTCGTCTTTTTTATTTTCCAACCATTTTATGTGATTTTTATAGCTACTTATGTGGTTTGTAAAATCATACACACTTTTATCATTAGATAGTTCCATTTTTAAATGTGTTTTTTTTTTAATCTTTATGTTTTAATGGCATGTAAATTATAAAACGCAAGGTTGTTGGTCCTAAATTAATGAGAAACCAGATTAATTAATTCACATGTGATCATTAGGAGCTATTAAAGTTATTTCAATAGATTAAAAGATATGACAATACTGAGAATGTTATAAAATATGCAAACACTTTTGGAATTAACCTGCTTAAAAAAAGTATTGTAGAGAAGACGAGAAAACTGTGGCATATTAGATCAGCGTCGATGATCGAAGATGTCTAGAAGTCATCTTATGTATTCTTATATTTTTTATTGTATATAACTTTACAGATTATACATAGGTAGTAAGAAAGCCGATGTACACAGGCGAGTTTAAGGGGCCGGTGACGGATGAATTTCCATACAAACGTAATACCACGCTCATTTGCAGTTGGAGCATATTTCCAACATAATTATGATGATATTCGGTTATAGACAATATTTATCTAGGTTTAGGAAACAAAATCAGGGGTTTGTATAAATATCAGTAGCCTTTTTCACGTAAAATCAAACAAGCCAAATATCGTTGAAGTTTTATAGTCATTCGATCGAAGTCCTATCCTAAAGCGGTATTCACGATCTATCGACTTATTTCCAGTTACATTAATAAGTATTCTACCAGGGTAATGTGATACAGATTTTTTTTTAAATCGACGAATTTCAAACGACTTTAAAATCTTTGTCGATCAAACTCGATTGATGGATGTGAATACGGAAATGGTCTAAACGATTAAATCGCTACAACATCGTTACGTAAATCGGGCTATTGATATCAAAACCTAATTAATTAAGTAAATAGTAGGTCTACCACCGACCTGCCCCAACTTAATTTATTTTATTTACACATATACTTGTACGTACAAAGATATTAGATACATCAAATAAACTTTAGCAATTCTTTATAGGTAAGCACGACATGCGTAACTTTATTGTTAGTTACTTAAAATTAAGTTATCATGTTAGGAGTGGCGGCCAAGTACCGGAAGACGCAGCGTTGGAAGGTCTCCAATAAAGTGGACCGATGACCTGGTCAGGGTCGAGGGAATCCAAAAGATGCGTGACGCGCGGGACTGGTCTTTGGGACGACGCTTGGGGGAGCCCTATGTCCAACAGAGGACGTCTTTCGGCTGATATTATGATGATGATGATATCATGCAAACAATGTAATGTTTTTAAATTATTTTATAGTAATTATTTTAAACCTAATAAGTGATTTATGAATTAATATCTCAAATACAAAGTGTAAGGGAACAGCCCTCCACAAACTTTAAGGGCTTGCTCAGTAAACGAAACTGAACAACCTAACATGTTTTTTTTTTTAAGGAAACGAAAAAAAAAATCCGCCTCACCATACAAAATTATTAACTTGATTAGACAGTTTCTATGGAGAGGCTGAATTTTTTTTTCGTTTCCTGAAAAAAAATTTTATGGTGGGTTGTTCAGTTTCGTCTACTGAGCAAGCCCTTAAAGCTTGTGGAGGGCTGTCCCTTACACCATTTATAAAATCCATATTAAGAGTCCAACAATTAGCGGCACAGATAACTTATCGGACGTATGGTGAAGTACCCTTCGCTTATGGAAGTGGTCTCAGTTCTCAAGTGTCCTGGTCGGAAGTAGCACGTGTCTGCGACGGTGTCGGGTTCCCGCTGGACTTCCGGGACCGTCTTATTGATGGGCTACTTGCGTATCCTTTTGGTTGTGTAGCTAATTGATGTTTGTTTTTACACAAGTCTATAGGACGCATTTGAGTTGGAGTTCTAAGATACAGGTGTAGGCCTAGTTTAGACTCCAGATATCTCACAATTTGCAATTTTCATACTGCCAAATAACATGTCGATGTTTGAAATGTAATTTGTGGAGATAAATAAACATTTTTTGATTTTTTTTAGGTTTTTTGTTAGGTTCGCGCTTGACCGCTATCTCACCTGATGGAAAGGGACGATGCGGACGACGATGTGCCGCGCTTACCGAGAAAATACCTACCATTTTGGAAAATGTGCGCAGGAATTACATGACTTGATTCCGCCGTCGCCTTTTTACTATCGTACCAACCGACGTAAGTACCGCGAGTGTCCAGCCTTACATTATTGACACCTAGACGGTCGGCCTCGTCGTTATAAACGAGCGTTATACCTATTTATCGTATAAGGCTGGGTGCTAAGCGACACCCACAAGTAACCAGGTAACCCCCGTTTATTAACCGACTTCCAAATAAAGGGGGAGGTTCTCAATTAGGTTGTATTTTTTTTATGTTTATTATCTCAGAACTCCGTCGTTTATGGACCGATTTGCAATTACTTTTTTTTCCGTAAATTATATGCTTTCAGATTGGTCTCAGTTTTTTCAAAATCTAGTTCTGATGATAGGATACATGAAGAATCGAGGGAACTTCTCAAATATTATAGGCAACCACACAGTTATTTTGGTATTTTCATCGAGGACTTAAGTATTCACAGTCAAAAGTGATATTAAAATTTGATGAAGTGGAGCTGGTGAAGAAGAGCAGAAATGGCCATGTATCCTAGCCGAGTTTGAGCTTATTAGAATTGTCATGAGATGCACTTTGTCTCTACGGTACTATCGAACTGATCTGATACGGGAACTTCGTAATAAAACTATGTATCCTAGCAGGGTTTGGGTTATTTGGGATTGTCATGAGAAAAAGATACTCTGGCTATAAGTGTAAGTATACTCGTAGTAAATTTAAAAGTGTGAAATAAAAAACTTTTTCTAAAAAAAAACTGACTTCACTTTTTCTTAAAAAGTTTTTTTTTGTGTAAGTATATTGAAAAACGTCGTTTGATACACGTGCAATTTTTTCACTGCAGCACTCGGCTCCATAACACTCTCACCTGCGGCTCGGGTGACTTTCGCCTCGGTCCCAATGATAAACTATCTCCATTTGTATCATAATTGTATATTTTTCAGCGCACCAACCGATCACTCACCCATTGCACCAACCTTGACGTCATTGTAAACTCACTCTAAATTCTGATAACAGAATTTAAAAGATTCTGAAAAGTCAAAATTGTGATCTACAATCGAGCACGCTTGCCTAGGAGTAACCTATTCACTCTTAGAATAGAATAGAATAGAAAAACTTTTATTCTCTCTCTCATTTCTCTTGACGTTGTAGCTTTCAGGAAACAGTACCCGGCAGAGAATTTTGCCCATAATTTGCATTTCCTCTTCCCATAACTCACACACCGTACCTATCAGCATATGGGTATTCTCCACACGTAATGTGACGTCACCTTTACCCCAGAGTATATTCTTCAGGAACCATTAGACGTGTACAAACACCCTAATGGCGGAACTCACCCTTAACCTCACTTCCACCTTCAAATTCTTGTAGTTTATTAATAAGTTTTAGACTACAGTTCATTTTCTTCATAAATCACTGGAAAAATAAATTCGTTAGAAAATAAACTCTTTGTCTTAGACACAAGTTTGAAAGTCGCCTGATTTTTGGTTACGACAATCGATATGAAAAAATTAAAATTTGTAGTTCAATGCAATAAGATTTAAAATCGTTTACAATAAAGAGATTTGTAGACGTAGCTTTGTTAAAGGACTTTGAATCATAGTAGCATTTATATAAGGTTTAAAATTAGATGTGTTAGTTGAGAAGTTTATAAAAACATGCATCTGTTGTGAAGACGCTCATGATGATAAGATTATCCAAAGATATTAAGTAATGAAATATTATTATGTTGGCAATGCATCAATTTCAGGAAGGATAAGATAAAAGTTTTCAAAGCAACTGAAGTAACTTCACTTTTTTTTATCTGTAATATTTTTAAAAATAGATTCTTTGTGAGTTTTTGGCTGGACTTCTTCGAGTTAAGTTTAGTGAGTGTGTTCAGTGTGTGGTAAGTTGTTTGTACGCAACGCCGACTATTATTTGCTGGTCATTGAACTCGCTCAGCTGACGTTTTCTTAAAGAAATTATTTTCTTACATGCGTAAATTAATGCGAGTTTTGAAAAAAAAAACTTTATTTTTTAATTTTATCTTTACAAATCGATAGTGTTTCATGTACCGGATCGACCCTCCACGTGATTAAAACGATAAAAATTTAACGGTGTATAATAGGTGAAATCATTGAAACACACACGATCTCGGTAAAATGGAGCTGAGAACTTTATTGTAGCGTTGATTACCTCAGCAAAGTTTGCCGTGAAGGTTGACATTTGCTGGCAAATGCTATAAAAATAAGTATGTCTACATAGTAAACAAAGTAACTATTCATACGAAGACATGACTTAAAAGATTTAGTATCCAAGTAAAAAACATAAAAAATAGACATCTGCTTTTTTATTTGTCTATACCTACTCCTCTAGTAAAATTAAAAAGAAAAAAGATGTTTTGTAGTTTTTTTTTTTTTTTGTAATGAATAAAATCAAAAACCACGGGACCAAATTTAAAAATTTTTACACTATATAATAGAATGCTATAATTAAATTTCTACGATAAAGCAAAATTTAATTACATTACAATTAAATTGACTACAACATAGAAAAGTTGATTAGACATTTTTTCTAGACTTTTACTGACTTTTTTCCTTGACGTTCGAGCGAACTTCGGGACTCCATGTGGTGGCTCTTTCGAAGAAGCCTGCAGCCCTGGTATACGTATGATTCGACTTTTTTTACCCAAAAATCGGCTCATTGTTAAGCATGAACACACACCAATCTCAACCTCAAGTTTTGCGTGAAACCTTACAAACGGCGGTTAAAGACGGGCAAACGTAAGTAGGGGGAGGCGGGAGGGGTAAGAGGATTGCGTTTGACATGTAATACTATTGCGGTGACTACTTCAGTGATTGTGAGGTGACCATGCTTGATGGGAGGACGGGTCGAGTCTCTAATCGATAGTTAGTGCCTACCTTAGTGTAAGATGCTCGTCTGCCTGCTGGGGTCTGGGTGGGCGTTTAGTATATTATCTATTATTATGACCTTGCTGTATCCCACTGCAGGCTGCAGTATCAGCCTTTCTTCCAATCTTCCACACTTCTCTATCCTTAGCCACTTCTGGCATTGACTTCTACCTAAAGGATTGTCCTCTAAGTAGAAGTCCAAATCGTCACGCCAACTCCTTCTAGGCCTACAGGTTATTTAGCGTGCTGTAAACAATAGGTACTTTTTAGGGTTCCGTAGTCAACTAGGAACCCTTATAGTTTCGCCATGTCTGTCTGTCCATCAGTCTGTCTGTCTGTCTGTCCGTCCTCGCTTAATCTCTGTGACCGTTAGCACTAGAAAGCTGAAATTTGGTACCAATATGTATATCAATCACCCCGACAGTGGTAAAATAAAAATTGGAAAAAAATGTTTTATTAGGGTAGCCCCCCTATATGTAAAGTGGGAAGTGATTTTTTTTTTAATTTCAACCCTAACGTGTGATATATCGTTGGATAGGTATTTAAAAATGAATAGGGGTTTACTAAAATCATTTTTTGATAAGATCAATAATTTCGGAAATAATCGCTCCAAAAGTAAAAAACAATGTGTCCCCCCCCCCCCCCTCTAACTTTTGAACCATAAGTTTAGAAAATATGAAAAAAATCTGAGAAGTAGAACTTTATAAGAACTTTCTATGAAAATTATTTTGAACTTGATGGAAAGAACAGTTTTTGTACAAAAAAGACAAAAGGGTTCTACAAAATAATTTCTGGACTAAGTTTGTAGTATAATCGTAGCAAGCATTTTTTTAAACTCATAAGTGGGTGCACTTTATTGTGACGGACGGGAAACTACGGAACCCTACACTGAGCGTGGCCCGACACGCTCTTGGCCGATTTTTTGAGGTAGAGTCCTCCAATATCTTCTTCCGCTCTAAGGTGGAGCAAGAGCTGTACACCTTATAAGAATATAGCTCCATCCCAGTTCAATTTAGGTCGACAAATGGATCACGTTAGTAGATCGTGATAGAGCCTTAAATAAATTTTTTATATGTAATACTAGCTTTATTATATTAACTTTTTTCCGCAGCTTCGCCCGCGTACATAAATTATAACCTACTAGCTTTTTCCCGTGGCTTTGCCTGCGTGGCATTAGATACTTAAGGAATCGGGATAAAAGGTAGCCTATGTTCTTTTTCATGTCAAAGGCTATATGCATGCCAAATTACATCCAAATCCGTTCAGCAGTTTTTGCGTGATTAAGTAAAAAACATCCAAACATTCACACTTTCACATTTTTAGTATTAGTTAGGATGTCATTCAGGAATAAAGCACCTTTCTATATTGGGAAAAAAAAAATTCGCAATCGGACCAGTACTTCCTGAGATTACCTCCTACAAACAAAAAAAGAAACCTCTTTATTACGTCTTTATTATATGAGTGTAGATATTTATATGCAACTCTACTCAGATCAAGTCTTGGCTTCCAGGAGACAGTCGCCACTCCGACCTTCACGGAATAAATATTAGATTGTCCGAGTGAACTGGTCACCCTACTAAGAAGCCTCGAAGCAAACGGAAGTTAAGTCACGAAAGACGGAAACGAAATTGTAACTTTTCTATGTAGAGATAGTTGTACCTACAAGTATCGTGCCCTAGTGATAGTTGCTAGGGCTTCAGTATAATTAGATTCGGTCTTTAGATTGTAATGCCTTCATATATTACCATTTTGCAGGCATTGAATGGATAGTTAAGAATAGCGTGTTCACGAGTTTAAAAAAAATAAACTGGGCAAGTGCGAGTCGGACTCGCGCACTGAGGGTTCCGTGCACACTACAATTCCCGAATGGATTGTCGAAAAATTTTCCGAATTGCAAAAAAATTTTTTTTTGTGACGTAGGTAACAACAAATTTACTGTTTTCAGATTTATTCCTATACCTACCTGTGCTACCTTGCTTTGTACCAAATTTCAGGATTCTGGGTCAAGGGGAAGTATCCCATGAATTTCGATGTTTGAGAGTATATATAGGATCACAGACTTGAGACTTGACTATACGGTTTTAATTTCAACTCGATACATCCACGCGTTCTTGAGATAAAGGGTCTTGACAGACAGACAGACGGACGGACAACAAAGTGATCTTATAAGGATTCCGTTTTTACTTTTGAGGTACGGAACCCTAAAAATCATTGAGTTTTTTAGGCTCGCTTGTTTGTACATTTAGCAAATAATACGTTTTGATACAAATTACAGTCACTTTATTTGCCGATGTTGATTATAACAAAATATTTTTGCAGTATTAGGCGGCAAATATGTTGAATCAGCCTAGATTCAAACTTCACTGAGAGAGTCAGTATTTTACTAAGATCGCCCCTGTTTCTCTATGATTTTAGATATTATCCAATGATGTGGAATTACAAAACTACACCAATTTTCGTCATAATATCCAGTAGGAAGATTAATGGGTTAAAAAAAATCTAGACGTCTCAGTAGCTACTTAAAGAAGACGGTAATGTCTAGTCATTTCAACTTTCTATACAAACTAAACTTATCAGTGAGTGTCACCGCTATAAAACAAAGCCCAACAATCCTGAAGATCGCTATATATTATATACTAGCTGCTGCCCGCGACGTCGTCTGCGTGAAGCTTCTACAGCACTAAAAATACCTAAGATGCCAGTGTCGCTATATAAGTAAAAAACTTAAAAAAAATAGCATTAAAATATAAGTCTTTTATGAAAACGAAGCAAGCGAAGAGAGTTATATGGGAATCCTGCTGAGTTCAGTCATAAGATTCATATCTTATGACTGAACTCAGCAGGATTCAAGGAAATAGAGAGAATTATGCCGGAATACATTCCAGGACACAAAAGAGTAAAAATACGTACAAAGGTATCATACCTTACTACATTTCCCTATAAACTACGTTGGTAGTTAGTTAAACTGCCAGGAGTCAAATGTAAAGAGAGTCAGGACTTGTGATGCGGAAGCAAGCGACGACGTACAGTTGCCCATGTGAGAAGCAACTCGTCCTCAGGCTCCTCGCTGCCCTCAGTGTCTGCCTCTGCGACTTATTGATAGTCATCGCGAAGCAAACACTCACGGGGAACTGTACGCGCTTGAACTGGAACGGGAAGTTGTGAGGTATGAGGGGAATGCGTGGTATAAATACTGCCTCGCCGACGCCACAACCCGTAAGAATTTCCGTCTCAATGGTGTATCTGTGTGGAGCGAGAGACTTTAAGGCGGGTCCCGTCACAACTTCGAAGCATAATCGGGACACCAACCTTAAGCTTGATGGTATGCGCCGGAAGTCCACTTGTATTATATATTATTATGAGCCCGTTGTGTCCCACTGCAGGGCAAAGGCCTCCCTTCCGTTATTCCACTCTTTTCTGTCCTTAGCCCTGGTCAATCCATAAGCTATGCCGCTCATTAAAAACATACGATTCTAATAGCATGGCATCCCTAGTGCTGGGAAGATTCCGTGGTCTATCTATGAGATAGCCCATAGATAGACCACAGAATCCTTCTTTAAGGAATCCAGCAGAGCTTGCCGAAGTTTGCTCTTTGCTACTAGTTAAGAGTATGTATTGTGATTTACCGTGGAAAGAAATAATAATATAACGGCAAGATACTATAATGGAACCGGTAGAAAGGAGAGGACGGCTCGTGACAAGCAAATCACCGACAAAAACATAAAAGATAACCGTCATTCGAAATTAAACGCCTATCAAGCTTTGCTCAATATTCTACAACATAATAATGATATTTCAATACAATCCACAATAGAAAACCATTAATGACCATGTAATATGCCCATAAAAAGTTGGTCGCATGCCAACTGTGGGTGGACATCGTAAATCTGTCAAAAAATACAAAATGGCTGACCGCAGCTGTCAATGAGTATTGAGACGTCAAAATTCGAACAACTTTTTATTTGCGGCCAGTCAATCCTAAGACTAGCTCATAAAATGAACGATTTAAGGTTCATTTTTCTGTGTTATTTTGTTTTTGTTAGTAAAAGTTAAGTTGGTAATTTAAGATAAAAGGGACATTGGTCATTACCGCTAGTGTCACGCTAATTTCGGGCGGTGTCTCGTGTGAAAGTAGTTACATATTAGTAACAATTAATTTTATGGATATTTCAGTACAATTGTCGTGGAAAACCTTGACATGTACTACGTTGTATTCCGGTACTTTGACGTCTCGGCACGAATGTTAGTTGTACAATGTGAAGTGTGGGCAACTGTCTCACGGGTCCTCATTTTAACCCCTCTCGCGCTAATGTGTAATTATTACGCAATTGCGTGTTTTTTTTTTATTAAAATCACAAAAAAAAAACTTTTCCCAGGAAAACCGAAAATACTAACATTTTCAGCCGAATAAATTTCAAACAACCGTGTGTACGAGTACAATACGACAAGCGTTTTTCAAGGTTATTCATGTTATACAACCGTATGTACAATCGGCGCTTGAGGGGACTAATTGAATTTTTTTTTTTTTTCGATGGGAGAAATCATCTTATGACAACCCCCGCTCTTGGGTGGAGCGGGAGATAGTGTCAGACTCTTACTGACTAAAAAACCCATCCCGTTCCTTCAAGCCTTCATACCGTGGCTCGAGCGCCCTTTCGGATAACCCTGGCCCCAGTAGGCTTCGACCCGGCTGGGCCCCTGCTGTTGCTGACAACTCCTTGAGGACTAATTGAATGGTTTGATTACTATGGTGGATGATTAGAAAGGTAGCTTCGTTTTTTTTTTTTTTTGTTTTATTCGTAGTGTACGCATATATTTTGACTGACATTTTGGTCTAGTGGTTAGATGACCCTGACTGCTAAACCGGAGGTCGTGGGTTCGATTCCCACCCAGGACAAATGTTTGTGTGATGAGCATAATCATTTGTTCTGTGTGTAATTTATCTATCTGTATGTATTTAGAAATATGTATGTATATGTATTTAGAAGTATGTTTATCAGTTGTCTAAGACCCATAACACAAGCTCTGCTTAGCTTGGGACTAGACGGCGTTGTGTAATAGTTGTGGATAAAAAAAATTTAAAAAAATATCTTAAAAAATGTTTACCTAAGTAAAGAAAACACAAATAATAGATATGATTAATTATATTGCGATTTTACAACCCGTAGTTACCTACCTCTAAAAATATGAGTAAGTACTACGGCTAGGTACTTAAGACCAAGTTGACAGCGCGCCGTAAAATTAATCGTAGAAGGTTTGCCATCAGTTCGCTAATGATTTATTAGCCATTATCGCACCTGAGTGAGGAAACTAGCTTCTGCCACTGGGTTCGCCTGCTTGAATGTCCAAAATCATCCCAAGGGTATTTTTTTTTGTATGGTGGGAAAAAATCATGCATTGACATCCCTCGCTCTTGGGCGGAGCGGGAGATAGTGACAGACTCTTACTGACTAAAAGACCCACCCCGTTCCTTCTAGTCTTCATACCGGGGCTCGAGCGCCCTTTCGGATATCCCTAGCCCCTGTAGGGTTCGACCCGGCTGGGTCCCTGTTGCTGACAACTCCTTGAGGCGCGCGGGAACAGTGCGCGCCGTCGACGACTTGGGCTTGGTTCCGACAGTTACCGGACGGCCGGGGATGGAAGGGAATGTAGGTGCAGCGTCCTCTCTCGTCCAGTACTGGTTTGGACCATGATCCGGAGTGAGATGGAATGGGAAGCGACCGTGTCCTTCTGAGAAGTAGTAATGCTAATGAAGAAGACACGCCGCAGACGCCTTCAAGTGAGTTGATTGAGTTGAGTTCGATCTATGACCACTATCAGCGCGGGTTTGCGGACGGCGAGCAAGAGATAGCTTACTGTCTGGCCGCGTGGTAAAAATCGATTCCGATTCGCTGAAAGCGTGCAATGTTAAACGCACGCTGCGTTTTTTTTTGTTAGCCTGTTCTGTCCCACTCCTGGGCAAAGGCCTCACTCCACTATCCTTCTATCTTTCGCGCGCCTGGGCTTCTTCTTGTCGGGGTCGCGGTAGACCACGAAGGAGATGGCGCGACGACCTTGATAGATTCCACCAGAATTGGCACGCTACGTTTAGTCAGTAAAAATCTGATAAACCCTTTCGCTCCACCATAGAGAAGTTTGATGATTTTCCACCAAGTGATGCGGCGGCTAAAGCCTACTGGAATACAGTATCAATAGTTTGTTCTATTCGCACCGCTTAGCCGACTTAAGTCTACTTAAGTCGACACCGTGAACGTAAAGGGCAACTGAAGGACATCAGGTTAGTTTTGGTCAGTAACAGTCTGACACGACCTCTCGCTCCACCTTAGAGCGGGATAAGTCATTGATGATATCCCAACACGAAAGGCAACGAAAGAAAAGGACTGGGTTTTTAATTAGTCAAAGTCTGACACTATTTCCCGCTTTGCCCAAGAGCAGGAGATATCATTGGATGATTTTCCCACTTACAAAAAAAAAATATAAGTAAAAGTGTAGAAGAGGGTTTATTCTAAAAATAGCTGTAGGTAAGTTTTCCTAAAAGTAATAAAACAAAATAAAAATAAAATACATTTATCTACCTTTTTTGTAGCTTGCTAGATACACCTTCTAAAAATCCCAGAAATTATAATTGAAGTCTTCACAGAAAATGGCGCTATAAATGAAGTTTTAATATCCCCTTTATCAGCCACCAACCACCTTGTTTAAGTTTTATGACTTATTTTATTGAAATATTGGAAAAACACTTAAACACATTTTGTGGCCTATTAAACTTTTATGGGCCTAAACTTTTCGTTGAGAAATTAGAGCTGCAAAACCACGTTTAGTCGAATTGGAATATTGTATTTTCAAATCGATAACTAAAAACAAAAACGATTTGAAGTTCTCATTTCGTTGATTAACAAAATAAAAAACTGGTACCAAGAATTTATAAAATTAGGGTCGGTTTTTCAATAATCTGTGGCTATAAATTATGTATAACTATTGGGAGTTTTTGGTGGGATTTCTTTCAATGAAGTTCAGTTGCGTTGTACAACTGTTGACAATGTGATATAAATTGGTGTAGTTTTATATTTCAAGTGTCTGCTCAATAATATGTGGAATCATTGAAACCGTCAAGTATCTCGGTAAAATGCCAAAAACATTAACCAAAATAAAACGAACTATCATTGACCCAAATTCGAAATCCAAACCGATTCAAACGTAAAAACAATGCAAAGACATTCAAATAATCGAATTCTATGCAGATTTTGTAATTCGAACACATGTGACCCATTTCGTGGGAACCAGCGAACAGGTGACGTTCGAAAACCAAATGTTTTCGCTGACAGCGTACAAATCACGCATCAGGAAATGGAAAAAAAAGTTTGGACAACATTCCCATAGACTAACAGTGGCTAATAAGTGGGGTGGCGATTGTTATGGGACTAGTCATTATTGGTTATGGTAAATTGAGTCTAATAGTAAAAAACTGTAATGACATTTTCTTGGTAGAATCAATTAAATTCTTTTTTGAATTTAGTATAATGTTCATTGCTGTTTGTAGTCCAATATGTTTATTTCTTATAAGAATGTTATTTATCAAATGGGTTACTTATACTGCTGGTTCCAACTAAAGAGAGATATCTAACTACTGCTTGGGTTTGCCTACTTTAAAAAAGAACCATCATTGATACAGGATTTCAATGATATAAAAGGTCCAAAGAAAGTAGGCCAAACGAAGATTGAAATATCATCAAACTTTAACGTTTAAATCGATCAGGCCATACTTGGCCATAATATGATCAATTTTTAATATCCGGCCACGACAGAGAAGGACACGTTTATAAGGCACTAGCTTTTGCCAGCGGCTTCGTCCACTTACATAAAATATATCCTATGTCACTCAGCATAAAGCAAGTTTCTATCGGTGAGAAAATTTTAGCAATCGGACCAGTACTTTTAGAGATTACATCTTTATAATATTCTTCTTCTTAGTAGACTTCGTCCGCGTAAATAAAATATAATAAGCCTATGTCACTCAGGAATAAATCAGCTTTCTAACGGTAAAAAAAAAAAATAGCAATCGGACCAGTACTTCCACAGATTACCTCCTATAAACAAAACACAAAAACCAAACTTTACCTCTTTATTATATTAGTGTATATAAAGACTTCGGCTCGCCGACGACATAATAGTTATGGCTGAGACTATGGAGGAACTCAGTAAAATGCTCGGTGACCTCAGTAGAGCTTCCGAAAGAGTGGGACTTAAAATGAACATGGACCAAACCAAAGTTATGGTTAACATCCATGTAGCATCCAGTCCTATTAAGATCGGAGACTGTACACTCGAAGTTGTGGACGATTACGTTTACCTGGGACAGACGGTCCAGTTGGGTAGGTCTAACTTCGGGAAAGAGGTCAATCGTCGAATCCGACTCGGTTGGGCGACGTTCGGGAAGCTGCGCGGTATCTTCTCGTCCAATATACCATAGTGTCTCAAGACGAAAGTCTATGACCAGTTCGTGTTGCCAGTGATGACTTATGGCTCCGAAACGTGGTAACGTACAATGGGCCTCATAAGAAGACTCAGTCACCCAAAGGGCGATAGAAAGGGCTATGCTTGGAGTTTCCTTGCGTGATCACATCAGAAATGAAGATATCCGCAGGAGAACCAAGGTTACCGACGTAGCTCGGAATCTCCAAACTTAAGTGGCAATGGGCAGGGCTCATTGTACGCAGAACGGATGGTCGAGGGGGACGAAAGGTTCTGGAGTGGCGACCACGTACCGGAAGACGCAGCGTTGGACGGCCTCCAACAAGGATGACCTGGTCAGGATCGCGGGAATCCGATGGATGAAGCACAGGACCGGTCGTTGTGGCGACGCTTGGGGGAGGCCTATGTCTAACAGTCGACGTCTTTCGGCTGATATGATGATAATGATGAGATAAAGATATTTTAGACGACAAAATGTCATCTTAAGACTTAGCTCTACGAGGAGGAATGGACCGTAATTCACGGACAGTAACAACGCGGATCTTCGATTTTTTCATTTGCTCACAATGTTTTTTTCACCGCTTTGAGAGCAGTGGTGATGAAATAAATTACACAAAGTAATGTGCCTACCTGGGTTTAAACCCGCAACGTAGGTACTCGTAAGCCGAGGCCGTTATCACTGGGTAACCACTCTCTTCTTACTTTGTTTACCTACTTCATATTCTCCTACTATACCGCAAGTTATAATACTCACAAGATTAGGTACAAAACCTACCCATATGATTTACAGGGATACCAACATGCCTACAAAAACAGTTATTTCCTGGTTAAAGTATATTGGTAGAAATGATGCGTCTAACGCTCCCACGGGATCGAGTGGCTAGATACAGTGTGTGGTGTTGAGAAAATTAATACATTTAGCTAATTTAAATTAAAAAGTAACTTTTTCTTAGATTTAACTAAAACTCGGTAAAACAAAATTTAAAAAAAAAAACTGTAATTGATGCGTAGGTACTTTAATAAGTTTTCAATACACTTCCTCGAAAACTGACTCTTATCGCACTATAATTAGGTTCAATATCCCTTCTATATCACCCTCGTGTTTATTTTTTAATTAATTTATCATGTTTGTCACTGCAGCCCTGGACTCCATAACACACTTCTTGTGCGAATTCCAACTAGGTCGCAATGACAAACTTTCTGCACTTTATCAAAATGTACTATTTCTGTGCAGCAATCAAACCTGTGACACGCAGCACAGCAGCCAAATATCCAACCACTGCACCAACCGTACCGTCTTGTTTGTGTGAATGTAATTCGTGAATGCACCCACGATACAGCAGTTAATCTTAGGGTGAGTTGCACCATTTAACTATAACGTTAACCGAACCTTAACCAGCCGTGAAACGGCCGCCTATTGGTCAATTTGACGATTTGTCAACTGTTAACGGCTTTGTTATCGTTATAGTTAAATGGTGCAACTCACCCTTAGTGTTCACACTAGGAATAAAACCCTATTCTCAACAAAAAAAAAAAAAAAAAGAGAAATTTAAACTTCCGAACATCCTGTATCATAAAGCCGTGAAAGCATGCGGATTATGCACAGGTGGTTCCGCCCCTCGGAATTCCGTACTTTTTGTATGAATTCCGTTCGCCGTTCACTCTGCGCTGCGCAACGATTTCCGAATTGGAAATAACTTTCTTTAATTTCATGTTCAGTTTTAGTGGGTCGCTAATTGCAGTTTGTGAAGTTGTGCAGGCTGGTTTAAACTGTATTTATACTGGAATAGGGTAATAATTTCTATGGCATGAGCAGCTAAGTATTTATTTTGAGAAAATATAGTTAAGAGTGAATAAGTTTCTTCTAGATAAGCGCGTTCCATCGTCAACCGCATCGTCGCTTTCCATCAGGTGAGATAGCGGTCAAGCGAGAACCTATCAACAATTAAAAAAAATCAATGTTGAGTCGACAATAACTAACACTTTTCACACTAACATTATAAACGTGAAAGTTTGTTAGTGTGTGTCCGGTACACACACACTCATATGTTTTCAAACAAAAAAATAAAATCCAAGTTGGTCCAGGCGTACCAACTCGAGGAACAAACAAAAAAAAAATCTAACAAATTGAGAAACTCCTGCTTTTTAAAAATGGGCTTACCCCTCGTACGGGGTGGTATTATAATTACGTAATTGCGCGTTTTTACGTAAATCACGAAAAACCAATTTAAAAATATTTTTTTGGATTTTTCTAGGAAAAACAAAGATACTTACTTATACCTAGAAACAAAATTTTTGGCCAAAAAATGTTGTACAAACGTTTGTACAAAACGACAATTAAGCGTTTTTCAAGGTCATCCAAGTTGTACAGACGTATGTACAATCTTCGCTCGAGGGGTAATATGAAGCTTTAAAAAAAGAACTCGGCTTCATAATTTAAAACTGACTTTACCAGTCGTTGTAAACTGTCATCACGAAAGGTTTAGATAAGACTGATAATACGACTTACCCGCTCCCTCGATACGTTTGTTCAGCAGCCGCTAATCTGCAGATTACAAGACTCACACTATCACGACGGTTAACATCGTGGGGTAAGCACAGATCTGTGGCCATGACATTTATTTTGCATAAATAAAGTAGAGTATTTTCTACGAGATTCTAGATAAGGTGGAAGCTTATTTCAACAAATACAATCTTCTTCTTCCTGTCCTTATCCCATATTACTTGGGATCGGCGCAACACTATTTTTTCTATAATAATACACCTACTTATATGTAGTATATTAGGTCTAAAATAATTCTCTATTGAACTCCTTGAATTGCTACTTAGCCCTCTATCTCTCTCCTACATTTTGCGGTGCCCGACAGGATCCATATTGATCTATGAAAATTTTCAAAACCATCTAGGATACAATATATGAATTGCAATAAAGTATTGAGTATTCTTACATTCTGTCCTGTCACCCGTCCCGTCACACTATCACTAACTCCCTTTTCTTTCATATCACTCCTCACACAATCCATTCATTTTTTCTTTGGCCGCCTCCCTCTCCATCCATCTACGTGTTTACTCAGACCTCTTTTACATGCGTTTCATCCCTCCTCTTTACATGACCACACCACGAAAAACGATTTCCTTTCAACTTTTCAGTCACTTCAACAAATACAATATACCTAAATACCAAATGTTTATTTCTAATTGAAAAATTATTGTCACCGTGACGAAAGTCACCCGTGCGCGCTATGTCTATAATATTTTACTCAAACAAAGATGGTTGCTTATACTCACTTTGTAAAATTAGAAATAGTAAAATTTGATCTATCAACAAAAAAAAAACTTTAAGAAACAAATTCTTCTTACAAACAAATGCAACACAAGTCACAATTTTTAAATTTACTCACGCACCCAAATTCGTCGACAACATCTATCAAACATAATCACATCATCACGCATTCGCACAAGATTAACACACACAAACAAACAAACATACATACACAAACACAAAACACAATCTGATCGCATTACGAATAATCCTTAGACCATCGAAATGCAAAAGAGATTCGAAAAATTCTCCCAAAAAAAGAATCGTTCCCATCCCTATTCTACCACTGATGCGATTTTCTACCACTCGAAGACTTGACAATCCGAGTCGTAATCTACTACCATTTTAAAACGACCCCCTCTCTCCCCCCCTGCTATGCAATTTCAAGGAACTAAAGAGGTAATTCGCTGGGTCGATGCAGGTCATTTTATAACGGTTGTGCTATAATACGGGTTTTACACACTTATCGACACCCCGTTCCGATTTGTTATCCGATCTCTTTATTTGTGCTTAAAATGTTTGGATTTCATTCGACGTATGTGTGATTACTTTTTGGGGTTTTTAAATTAGAGTTATTTGGGACGACCGACTCCTAATTCTGGCACAGCTTATATTCAACGATTATTCTACTAAAATATAAAAAAGAGAAACTAACTGACTGACGTATTGACGCTCAGCTGAAACTGCGGGGACTAAAAGTGTGAAATTTTGGGGTCGTGGGCTCTTTGGACCGGGGCCGTGGTCTCAATTTCCACCTGCAAAAATATTTTATTTTTTAGGAAAAAGGCATTAAAGTACAGTTACCAAAAAACTGTATTCATTATATTTCTAGTTTCAAAATACTACTCAAATAAAAAGTTGTGGAAGATGGAAGTTAGGTCTGCGGTCCCAGTCCAAAGAATCCCACGGCCCAAATTTTGAACAGTTTTCTTTTGTGATGTAAGCAGCATTAAGAGAGGAATATCCAAAATTCACACCCTAAAGGGATAAACCTCGAAAGGCTATTCGTGACTGGTAAAGTAGATGGAAAAAGGCCTCACGGGCGCAGCCCAATACATTGGTCTGACCAGATCCGCACCGCTCTTGATTCCACAGTATACAAGGCCCTTCACACCGCCAGAGACAGGAATAAATGGAAAAACACCATAAAAAGTAAAGTGGTGAAGGTCACGACCCTCAGCATTGAGGAATACGACGCAAGGAGGAGGAGGGAAAGGGATAAAACGGGGTCCATTTTTATGGAGAAACCTACTTTCAAGCGGGCGAAGTCACTGGCAGAAAATAGTAGATTTGTAGGTAGTTCTAGTTTGGAAATCATCAAATAACATATCAAAACAAACAAAGCAACAAGTCTGAAATCGTAACCTCCTTAATTAAAGAGTCCTTAAAGAAAGGTAACAGCTCCTTGAAACTAGCCATTTCGCTAAGGGTACCTGGATAGGGATACTCGAAGTATTTTGCTCTGTATCCAGCGACTGCTGGGCCGCTTAGGAGCAGATGAGCTGCTGTCTCGACACGTTTTTTTTTACATTTCCTGCTCTTGGGCGGAGCGAGAACGTGTGTCTGACTTGTACTGACTGAAATTCCACTCCTGTTCTCTTGTTGCCTTTCATACCAGAGCCGAGTCTTCCTTTCAAAAGCAGACTCTTGGCTCTAGTAGGCTTCGACCCTGCAGGGCCCTTACGGGCTCCGCAGAGTGGACTGTCTATCATGGTTTAGTATTGATCACAAACACAATTTACAATGTTATCCTACGCTCATTGATCATAATGTTTATAGGGGATTGTGGAAATCAGTCACAAATTAACATCACAATAAAGAGCTAATACATTTCATGCAATTAGTAGCAATGTGTGCTGAACGATGACTCGGAAAACTTTGGACTTTTATAATTTAATCTTTCAATCGTGGAAATTAGACACAATAGAAAGACAATAGGTGCGCGAACGCCGGCGTTCGCTTGGGGTTTAATGAATTAAAGTGTACTAGTTCGCGGCGGTTCGAAAAACGATTACCAGAATGAATTTGAGACCCTTTCTAAGCGGTGGAAGATAGTAGGTAGACGCTAATTAAATAAATGTCTTAGTACTAACCACAAAATCTAGAGGATGCTAGACTGAGGAGTAGGCTTCTAGGCTTCAAACAGCGATCGCAAAACCACTGGGACAATCATTAGTCGCTAACGACACCGTTAGCATGTGGTTGAACGATTGGCTGCTGCGCTGTGGGTCTCGACGAAAATTTTTGCAAACCTTCGAATGTTTTTTTTTCTTGCGACATAGCAACTGTACCGTTTTTTTTTTCTTACAGCCTCAACGGCCCGCAGACCTGAGTATATTTTGAGCTGAAGTTTTAATTTCAAAACGATACCTAAACGTGTGTGTTGACAGACAGACAAACAGACGGGCGGTCGGCAAAGTGATCCTATAAGGGTTCCGTTTTTTTCCTTTTGAGATACGGAACTCTAAAAACGTGCTTAACTGTGTATGTTAGTTTACATGTCTGAGAATGTGCTCACTATACAGGAGGGATTCCTTGTTTGGAGTAACTTTTATTAAAAAAACCGGCCAAGTGCGAGTCGGACTCGCCCATGAAGGGTTCCGTAGCAGCAAGTAACATAATATAAAAGTTCTTGTAATGTGTTGTAACTTTGATCGATGTTTTAATAATAGTGTATTTTTTTCGGTTTATGACGCATTAAAAAAAAACTACTTACTGGATTTCGTTCAAACCAATTTTCGTTGGTAGTTTTTATAGTAATGTACATCATATATTTTTTTTAGTTTTATCATTCTCTTATCTTGGAAGTTAGAGGGGGGGGGACACACATTTTACCACTTTGGAAGTGTCTCTCGCGCAAACTATTCAGTTTAGAAAAAAATGATATTAGAAACCTCAGTATCATTTTTGAAGACCTATCCATAAATACCACACACGCATGGGTTTGTTGAAAAAAAAATTTTTGAGTTTCAGTTCTATGTATGGGGACCCCCAAAATTTATTGCTTTTTTTCTATTTTTGTGTGAAAATCTTAATGCGGTTCACAGAATACATCTACTTACAAAGTTTCAACAGTATAGCTCTTATAGTTTCGGAAAAAAGTGGCTGTGACATACGGACGGACAGACAGACAGACAGACAGACAGACAGACAGACAGACAGACAGACAGACAGACAGACAGACAGACAGACATGACGAATCTATAAGGGTTCCGTTTTTTGCCATTTGGCTACGGAACCCTAAAAACTGGCCAAGTGCGAGTCGGACTCGCCCATGAAGGGTTCCGTAGCAGCAAGTATCATAATATAAAAGTTCTTGTAATGTGTTGTAACTTTGATCGATGTTTTAATAATAGTGTATTTTTTTCGATTTATGACGCATTAAAAAAAAACTACTTACTAGATTTCGTTCAAACCAATTTTCGTTGGTAGTTTTTATAGTAATGTACATCATATATTTTTTTTAGTTTTATCATTCTCTTATTTTAGAAGTTAGAGGGGAGGGGGACACACATTTTACCACTTTGGAAGTGTCTCTCGCGCAAACTATTCAGTTTAGAAAATATGATATTAGAAACCTCAGTATCATTTTTGAAGACCTATCCATAGATACCCCACACGCATGGGTATGATGAAAAAAAAATTTTTGAGTTTCAGTTCTAAGTATGGAGACCCCCAAAATTTATTGCTTTTTTTCTATTTTTGTGTGAAAATCTTAATGCGGTTCACAGAATACATCTACTTACAAAGTTTCAACTGTATAGCTCTTATAGTTTCAGAAAAAAGTGGCTGTGACATACGGTCGGACAGACAGACAGACAGACAGACAGACAGACAGACAGACAGACATGACGAATCTATAAGGGTTCCGTTTTTTGCCATTTGGCTACGGAACCCTAAAAAGAAATTAAGAATTGTCTATGTTTTTTTAATCACGGTACAGTTTTTGTACATTGTACGTTATTAACCCCCCATGTCATTTTCATCAAAGTCCCTAGTGTCAGTGATCCCACCGGTGTATTTGCAGCTCGTCGACAGGTTGTGTTAGTAAATTAGCGCGGGTATCGCGGTTCAATCCCGCTAATTAAGTGCGCGCCTATTTAGCCGGGCTTACTAATATTTGAATGGAGCAGAACTGACTGCGGTATGAATGGTGGAGAACGATATTATTGTTTTTTGTGTATATCTGAGAACCCTGGGGTCCTGGACCTTTGGAAGGCATATTAACTCTTTGAATGTCGTAATTAGAGACACAATAGAAAGACAATTACCTTATGTCGAACAGTGTAACTTAAGACATTCGAAAGGTTAAGGGAGGAAACCAACTCGGAGCTCGAAGCTCCTTGGACGCTTTTGGTGAACCATGATAATACAGGGTTAAAATCAACCGACGATTTTAACCCTGTATGCGACATTTTTCTTGGGTGGGAATTGAACCCACGACTTCCGGCATGGCAGTCAGGGCCACTGACTTCTATAGACCAGTAGAAACAAGCCTGTCAATAGTGATAACTAGTTGAATATAAAAACTAAAAAAATCCAGAACCGATCTATACTTACTTTTATCTCTCCAAAATCGCAACAATTAAATCCAATTACTTTACAACTTACGTTAAAACACAAATGCCTATATTTTAATCACCTCAATCAGTCCCGGTAACAGGCAAGCTAAGGTTGTAAGGGGATGATCCTCTATCATCCCTTTCGCCCCCTTTGGTAGCCATTCATCCCAGCCCCGTTCACAGGGTCATCCTTTGATCCGGCCGCTCCACGGTTGACGCAGATTGTAAGCTAGTGGGCTTATTGGAAAATATTGGAGGATGGGAGGATTATGTGCGGTTTTTTGTAAAGTGTTGGTAGCTGTATAGTTGGTTTGTGGAACTATTTTTTTGTAGGAGGAAGGAATTGTTTGGTTTCTAAAACTTCAAAACGCAATTAAATTCTGCAGTTTTTAAATGAATAATTATACACTCCTATTTTTTAATTAGTACAAAAAAGAGGCTCTGTTCGTACCCGTTATTGAGCATATTTGTGTAGTCAAAAGTAAAAAAAAAAACAATTTCCGTAATTGTCCACGATAATTGATAAATCATAACAATTGCTACTAGAAAATACTACGCGCAGTGTTTTTCCATTTTGATCGCCATTTATTCATTCTTCAATCAATAGCCCGTACAATATTTCCACAAATTAAGTGACATTTTGGGATATAAACAAAAGCTAATAACTTTGCTGTCTATGAATATTATTTATTGAAATTTTACTTAAATAATAAAAAGATACTTTCTAATAAGCTCTTTATGTATTTGTACTATTTAAAAATTGGTGGTGTATATCTATGATATAAAATATAATAAAAAAAAGACGTATGGCACTCGGGGACTGCCGCGGTAAAGCTATTGCATAGCTTTTTTATCAACTTATACAATTATATTATTTATTTATTTTATTTATGCAGTATTTTTTTCTTTGTTTTTTTTCTTTGATATTAATTGAAGTTCTAAATCAATCAAAATTCAATTCAATGTGTGAAAGTGTTTCACACATTGATTTGAATTTTGATTGATTGTTGACTCATTTGTTTTCTTATCGGTCACCACGCTCAAAAAACAAATTAGGGTGTTAGGTTATTTTCGTTACGGAATTTCTGATTCGGTCTCCACGCTCAAGGCCCGCGCTAGAAGCTATGCAATAGCTTAAAAAAAAACTGCACAATTACACAACAAATATAAGATGAACCACAAAAAATAATCGGACTACGAGATACAGCGCGCTACGGCGTAGCTAATGTGCTACGAGAGTCAGGAAATCACATCACAATTTTGTTGCTAGGGTCACAGGAAATTTTTGAAAAGCAAATGCGTGGTCGTCTAGCACGCAAAGTGTGGTTTTAGTTAGTAAAAGTTTGAAACGCCCTTTTACTCCACACTAGAGCGTAAAAAGTCATATCACGTTTTAATCTACACTAATATTATAAAGAGGTAAGTAAAGTTTTTTTTTATGTTTGTAGGAGGTAGGTAGTCTCTGAAAATACCGGTCCAATTGCTAAAATTTTTTCATCGATAAAAACTGCTTTATTCCTGAGTAACATATGGCTACATTTTATTTACGCGGGCGAAGTCGCGGTCAAAAACTAGTAAGTTATAAATACCGAAATCATATCTAATACTCAACATACCATCATTTATTAAAATAATACAAAGTCTGTGGCAGCAGTTCATTACGGGAAGTGAACCTCGGTCCTAGTAATTAGCGAGACAGGTTGACGCGGCGCAAACACTAGGTACTAAGCCAGTCTAAATATTACAATATTTAGTCTGGCAGTCCGTTACAAATTTAGAGAGGACGTGGCTAGGAACAATAGCAGGGTTTGGCCCAGCAGGGTCGAAGCCTACTGGGCCTAAGGGTTTTTTTTTCTACACTAATATAATAAAGTGGTTAAGTTTGTATTTTTGTTTGTAGGACGAAAAATCTAAAAGTCCAGTAGCCTGATTCACGTTAAATCAAACAAGCCAAATATCGTTGAAGTTCTATAGTCGTTCGATCGAAGTCCTATATATATAGATTTTAAATTTATTTTTTCTAAAATAAAAGTAGCCTATGTTACTCCTTGGTACATCAGCTACCTGCTAAAAAAATTCTTGTCAAAATCGGTCCAGCCATTTCAGAGATTAGCCCGGACAGACAGACAGACAGACAAAAATTTAAAAAAAAATATTTTGGTGTATTTACCTTATTATATATTCATAAGCATGTTGTAAAAAGCAGTTATTTCAATATTACAAACAGACACTCCAATTTTATTTATATGTATAGATAGATAATATAGGCTATATTTTATGTACGCGGGCGAAGCCGCGGGCTATAGCTGTTGATATAAACTAGTGCTTGACTGCGACCCCACCCGATGGTAAGGAGTGATGCAATCCAATCGAGTTGTTTCTGAAAGGAGGACTCGACCCTGGTATGTAAAGTAACGAAGGAACAGGAAAGGGTTTTTAGTCAGCAACAGCCCCTGCTGTGCTGGGCCCCTGCCCAGCAGGGTCAAAGCCTACTGGAGCCAAGGGTCTGCTTCTGAAAGGAAGGCTCGGCTCCGACAAAAGTATAAATGAGAAACTTATTGCAGCTCAAACAATTTTTGAACCTGCTCTTATCCCACCGATTTAAAAACTAAAATCAGGCGGGATCGCAGTCAAGTACTAGTTTATAAGAGATAAAAAAAAAAAACTCCAATTATTTTTGCCAATTATTAACAGTTTTCCGCACGAGTGTAGAAAAGTGCGCGTACTCGCCCGCGTTATAATGTTTTTACATTTCTCGACTGGGCGCGCGTCGAACCCCATGAGGCGCGCCTCATCCCCTACGAGTCGTAAGTGTATTGAAAAAACTTCGTTTGATACATGTGCAAAGTCACTGCTCGTGTTAATTCCGCCTCGGTCGCAATAACAAACTTTTTACTTGTATCAAAATGTACTAGATTTCTTATCATTCTGGAGTCAGGAAAATATAAACTAAACTAACTTTCAACATCACAGGCTGTTTGTGTGTTAGTACAGAAAATGTCAACTAAGGCCTTTTGCAATAAAAAAAAAATAACCCCAGCCTTACAAAGTAAATACAACAGGCATATAGACTTTATCTACACACGTTGAGCACACGCTATTCATACATAACCATATCAACCCTGTATGAAATATCGTAAGCGACCGACTGTGGAGTTTTCGATCTTCAAACCTCGCCTTTGTTATGAGAGTTGAAAATTGCTTGTGAAGCGTATGTCGTTTATGATGTTTTCGATTTTTTATAAATATATAGGTATACTATGCATATATTTAGCAGGTCGAGATCAAAGAGGAGGTCTAATGAGGGAGTTCTGTGCTCTTTGATGTCAGAGGAGACTCATTTGTGAATGAGCTGGTATTATCATTTGAGCGATTTCGTATTTTGTAAACGTTTGTATGAAGCCTTATGTTTATAGTGGAGGAGGTACTTTATTTGTCTAATGATTGTCTCCCTACTGTTTTCTGTCTGTCTGAAAATATGCTATTGTTGACATCGGCATCATTGGCAATATTGCCATATTAAACCTGTGTCGTTGTATGGTTTTTTTACTATATGCATATGAAAGTACCTTTAGCAAAACTTTTGTTTTTTTTTTATCAAAGGTTTATAGCAAAAAAAGTCAAAAGTTTTGTTAAGGGGCCGGCTACGGATGAATTTCCATTCAAACGTAATACCACGCTCATTTGCAGTTGGAGCATATTTCCAACATATTATGATGATATTCGGTTATAGACAATCCTACTTACTAAAGGACAAAAATACTGTATAATTTTTGGTCTGTTTGTCTGTATGTTTGTTCCGTCTAATCTTCGAAGCGGCTGGACCGACTTAATTGACGGAACTTTCACTGAGGAACTGATGCTAACTGATACGTATACTATACGCGTAAAATTTAATCTTTTTAAAATGGCGCATTGAGCTTTTTTACTTTTTTTTAGGTGGGAAGTCATGTAATGATATATCGCGCCCTAGGGCGGAGCGTGAGGGTGTGTCAGACTTTTACTGACTAGACTCCACCACTCCTGTTCCTTTTTTGCCTTCGTTCAAGGGCCTCGGGGTTCACCTTCGCACAAGCCATAGGAATGGCACTGTACTGTTTTACGGTATTTACCTTGTCAAAATTATAATCGCTATTTTACAATCATATTTATTACGTACTAGCTTTTGCCCGCAGCTTCGCCCACGTACATAAAATATAAGTGCAAGCATATGTCACTCAGGAATAAAGCAGCTTTCTATCGGTGAAGAAATTTTAGCAATCGGTCCAGTACTTCCAGAGATTACCTCCTACAAACAAAAAAAAACATAATAACTAACTTTACCTCTTTAGTGTAGATTTGAATGTAACGTAATTTTTAGAGATTAATGCTAGTGATTTATATTATTTAAATATCCGCTAAAACAGTTTATTAAACCCAAACCAACTGACACCATTTCTTAAACCAACTTACTTCTGAAATCGCAGAAACGTCCCACACTATCTCGAGTTTTCAGCGCCTTTCAGGAGAGGCAGCAAGAAAGGCGTCTTCAGCTGAAAATCAATAGAGCGAGGGTGGTGACCCCGCCCCGCGCCGGTCAGCTTCCTACCTTGACACCGTAACTCGGGCTAAACGGACGAGCTTTTCAGTGTAGGTTCTATATCATTAGGTAGTCTAGAACTATGCTGGTGTTTCTATGTGGAGCTTGATTTTGGAAGACCTGAGTAAATGATACTATACACCACTATTTTTTAATTAGTACACATACTTAAAGGGCTTATTAGAAAAGCCCTTAAGCAAAATCTCAATTAATAGTCTTCATAAACAGCAAAATTATTAGCGTTGGTTTATGTCCCAAAATGGCACTCAATTTATGGAAATATTGTACAGGCTATTTGTTAATGAATGAATAAGTGACAATTATTAAGGAACACTGCCCGCAGTATTTTCTACTAGCAATTCTTATGTTTGATTGATTCTATGATGATTTTACCTTTTCGTGGTCAATTTTAGGATTTCGGTTTTTTCTACTTTTGACTACAAAAATATGATCAGTGACGGGTACAGATAGAGCCCCATTTTTTTTGTGTACTAATTAAAAAGTAGAGGTGTATACAATATTGAGTCAAAGTAAGCATCGTCTTGGCCTAGAATACAAGTTTGAGAGTCATCTCTTTGTTTTTTAATTGGGAAATCATCCAAAGACTTTTCCCGGGCTGGGTGAAACGAGAGGGAGGTTCTGACTAGAAACAAACCTGTGCCACTTTGCGTTCTAAGACTACAGGTTTCTTTTTCAGATAATCCCCGCGGCCCTAACGGGTATCTGCACTACTGGGTATGGTTTGCTGACAACTGTTTGAGGGCTGCATGTATCGATGCGCGCTGTCGACGACTGGGTCTCGGTTCGGTCGATTACCCGACTACTGGACGGCGAGCTAACATTGAGAGTATCTAGATCAAGTTTGAGAGTCATCTTCGTCTAGACTAGAGCTCAGACCAGTTACTATTAATTATCAAAATTATATATTTTTGTTATAGATGTTCTTTCATTTACTAAAATATTAATAAATGTAATTTTTATGTTTACTAAATAAAAAAAAGTAGTCTATGCTTTTTTCCATATCAAAGGCTATATGCATGCCAAATTACATCCAAATCCGTTCAGCCTTTTTTGCGTGATTAAGTAACAAACATCCAAACATCCACACTTTCACATTTATAATTATTTTTAGTTAGTTCTTCTATAATTGCACAAAAATAGTAGTTTATGTGACTAGGGGATAAAGCAGTGTCTTTAAGTCGCGGGCGACATGTTGAATTCCGAACGAAACGAAGGTTGCTGATTTTAATCCCGAACGATAGTGAGGGATTTATAAAATTAACTCCCGAGCATTGCGAGGGAGTTAACTTAATAAAGAAACTAATTAAAAAGTTAATAAAGAAACCTGAGTGAAGCGAGGAATTTAAACCGCCCAAGACAAAGACAGCTTTATCCCCGTGTTGCATACTCTACTTTTTACACCATCTGTGAGATAATTAAAAGACAATTTGGTCGACCAAATCATATATTAGAGAAATATAAGTATTATATTTATAAGTTCATCAAACAAACAAAATTCACTACTCCAAGATTCTATGTTTTCAATTTTCTATAATGCTCCCATGTCGTCGAGTTATATTCTATTTTCTTTTTTTGTTAGTGGCCAGTTTGAATCATAGTGATTACATACTCTTTGGTTTGAATTTCGAGTCAACTTATTCGATGCGCCTACATTTTAATTCACAATGTTGACGATTCTAGATGCTCCAAATTCAAATCTCATTATTCCCTAGGGATCGGCCATACTGCATTATCTCCCTAGGTATATAATGACTTGCTTTAAGTGAGGTTTGTATGACGTGTAAAACGACATTATCGAGCAGGTGGTGTAGAATAGTACATTGTTACACTAGGGGTGAAAGTAACTAATTTCGTCCCGAGAAGGAGTTGGCGGGCGAGCGAAGCGAGGTCGCTAATTCGAGGGATTAAATGGGTTACTTTCACCCCGAGGTAAACACTGTGCTTTTCATTGTGAATACGAGGAAACTAAAAATAAAATAAAAAGTTTGTAAAACCTGAGTCGTCGTACCTATGATTTTAAGTAGGTATCTTTCTTCTGATTTAGGCGGTAAAAGGTATTCCACTATTGCTTTAGCCTCTTCTCTTATGAAATTAGGCGTTAAATTACCATTTTAATCTGATAAACATAACGTGTTAATACAAATCTTTGTTGTACGAAAACGTAAACAAAACTCGAAAAAACCAACGACTGATTGCCATTTTCCTGCCATTTTGTTTTGTTTTTTTTTCTGCGGCCGGCCAGTTATTCAGCCTCATTAATGAAAAATTTGAAATTAAATGTAATCTTTTAAAAATAAAGTATTTTAAAGAAATAGTTGAACAAATAAATCAATAACATTATTTAATTAATACTTGTCTTTAAGTTATTTCAATTTTTTATCGCGCTGTGATTAACTGGATGTATGGAACATTGGAACGTGGTTCAATAGAAATGTGAAGATAGAACTAGTTTTTTTTTTTAATTTAACAGCTGTCAGTTGTAAAGTAAAACTCCCTAGGGATGAAAAGTATCACTTTCAGCCCGCTCCTCAGGCAACTTCAGACCTACTTTCAGAGTATGAGTAATGAAAATATTTTTTTGGGATAATACGATGTTCAAAATAGTCACCACAGCCCTGGAACGCATAGGTCATCTGAAGGACAAAAGGTAAGTTTCTTAGTCACTAAAATTCTGACTGGCCCTCTCGCTCTACTCTAGAGTGGGAGAAGTCATAGGATAATTTCCCATCTCAATTTTTTTTAAGACATCTTTATTGTCTGGTAATGTGCCTTTTGAGACTGGCGGCATTGCCACGCTGTATTTTTCTTAATTATTATTATTGATAGGCTTTCGTTTAACCACCATCTCACCTGATGGTAAGCGATGATGTGGTCGACGATGGCAATGCTTATCCTGTCTGTCCAATGTAAAAAACCAGATTAATATACTTACACACTCTACATAAGTAGGTATTTCTCTCTACGTGTAGCAGGTCAAAGACCGACTGAAGCCGTGTTAAGTAGCTGCGCTAAAATAACCCTTATGTCAAAGTTAATAAGGTCGAGTGCAGTTAATTGCATTGACACTGCTTAGTTCCATGCGATTGTGCATTTTCCTGGTGCGCTGTGTTACATAAAATAAGTACCTAGCAGTGCATATACTTATGTATAATAAGTCAAGTTTATATACCTACAGAAGAAGTTATACACCATTATTTTTAACTAGTTTTCGCCCGTGACTTCGTCCGCGTGCATAAAATATAGCCTATGACACTCAAGAAGCAGCTTTCTAATGGTGAAAAAATTTAGCAATCGGACCAGTACTTTTACAGATTACCTCCTACAAACAAAAAAAAACAAACTTTACCTCTTTATTATATTAGCGTAGATTAGTAATAATAATAATTCATTTCTTTAAACACAACTTTTGGTCCACATTATATGTTAGTATCCCTTATTACTATGTTACGTCAGACGCCCAATAATATTACACTGTTTTTATATTCTTTCGATAAAATTCTTATTAGTAGGTACCTACAAAAAAAAAAAAAATGGGGGTCATCTTATGATGTTTGATGAAGAGGCAATGCGAAAAAACAGAGATAACGCCTGAAAACTCTATTGGCATAACTCGAATATTTCCCAAACCTTGTTCTAGGAAATACGTGTTTTTTTAAACCCCTATTTTTTTTTTCAGAAAAAATGTTATTCAGATTATTTTATTCCCGTCTCTGTCTACCCTGTCGACGTAGGTATAAACCATCTATCTACTACTAACTTAAGACAAAGTTGCGTCGCGCTTTCAGTAAGTAATTACGCTAGGCGTGACCCCGCGTCATTGGCGGGGTCACGCGTGTCACGACCCTACCGTGCCGCCATTGGCTGAAACGTTCGGCTGTAATGACACTCACGCATTGGCAGCGATTTCATGGGCTGAAAGATACGTTAGGTGGTTTTCATTTACGAAGTTTACGACCATATAGGAGGTGAGGGATTATGACTTCGTAAGGTCGTATCTGATGGAACATGGGAGGAATTATCTAAATGTAATGAAGATTTTATGTAGGAATAAAAAAAAATATATAACATCACGTCTACATTCACCATTTCATTTTTTTTTTGTTTCTATATGATGCCATAGATGTCGTTACATACTTACCTAATAGTGACTTAGCCTATTTCCATTAACCGGACAGTCTGTTAAGCTCTGATATTTACTCCCGCTCTACGTATGGCAGGAAGAGTGTTTGATGATTTCCTACCAAACGCGACTATGCAAAAAATGCTGCTTGGAATATTTTTATTAAAATAAAATAAATAAATAAATAATAACCATTTATTTTTAGGCATCGAAAGCCCATAGAAAAAATACATAAAATAATCTTATAAATTAATAAACTAATACATATTATAACAACAAAACTAAACTATTAAATACTAGCTGTTGCCTGCAGCTTCGCCCGCGTACATAAAATATAGCCTATGTCACTCAGGAATAAAGCAGCTTTCTATCGGTGAAGAAATTTTCGCAATCGGACCAGTACTTTCAGAGATTACCTTCTACAAACAAAAACACAAAAAAAAAAAAAAACTTTACCTCTTTATTATATATAGACTTAGCATAGAGCTAATTTCAAGTTCTTACTAGGCTGAGCGCCGCCGGAGGGAATTGAATGGGTAACATATGAAGACATTTTTTAAATTTTATTATCTCAGAAAGGCTTGCATTTTTTGCCATTTTTACGGGCAAATTCAGTATATATTTAAAATATCCTTCGTTTCTCTTTCGCCCTGTACGTAGGTAAGTAGATACATACTTTAGTAGTTTTGGCAAATAAATTAATTACGAGCTACTACAAAAAAGGACTGAATTTTGGATCCACTTACATTGAAAAATTGTTCAAACAAAAGTAGCAAATACAAAGATTACGTTAAATAGGTCTACAAGTCGTTTTTATTCATTACTATTTTAATATCCCGAGAATCTTCAAGAGTGAAAAGGTTTCTTCTAGGTAAGCGCGTTCCATCGTCGACCGCATCGTCGCTTTCCATCAGGTGAGATAGCTGTCAAGTGCGAACCTATAATAAAAAAAAGCTTGTTTTTTTTTTATTATGATATAAACTAGTGCTTGACTGCGATCCCATCTGATGGTAAGCTGTGATGCAATCTCTGATGGTGTGGCGCACTAGTTTATTAAGAGCCTCACTCTAGTCGTGAAGACACCCAAATTATAATCAGTAAATAATTGGTAAATTCGAATTATAATTTTTTTGTACATATTTCTGAAAGTATACAACACCTAATTTAAAAAAAAAAAACAAAGCAAAAAACGGTCCACCAAGCACCTCTATATCTTTTCTCGATACCGATCAACAAAAAACCGTTTATTATCATAACCGCTATACACCCGACACTCCAAATGGTAAGAGATAGCACTCACTGTCCTCCAGGGAGACTTTCCCTCAGAATATGATTTTTTGGGGTACTTTCAACGCCGTATTATTCTTATCTATGAAAGTTGTTGACGCCGTATATCGTGGGGCTTTGTCTATGCGTATTGACGCTTTTTATGGAGGGAAACAGATTTTTTTTTTTTTTAATATTCCACAACTATCATACAACGCTGCCTAGTCACAAGCTAAGCAAACCTTGTGTTCTATGTACTAGACAATTATTAAAAATACTTATATATTTCTAAATACATATAGGTATACATATACACCGCTACATTTTAATCGTTTTAGTCCCATGGAGGGTTTTTTTTTTTCGATGGGTAAAATCATCTTATGACAACCCCCGCTCTTGGGCGGAGCGGGAGATAGTGTCAGACTCTTACTGACTAACCAACCCATCCCGTTCCTTCAAGCCTTCATACCGGGGCTCGAGCGCCCTTTCGGATAACCCTGACCCCAGTAGGCTTCGACCTAGCTGGGCCCCTGCTGTTGCTGACAACTCCTTGAGGCGCGCGGGAACAGCGCGCGCCGTCGACGACTTGGGCTTGGTCCGGACGGTTACCGGACGGCCGGACAGCGAGCAACCCATTGCTCACTGTCCGCAAGCCCGCGCCTACGGTGGCTGGAAATCGGGATCGGAATCCCGGCGGCGGCGGCGAGAGCGCCGTTGCCTGATGCGGTCGGCCTCCTCCTTTGCGAACATTACTGCTTCGCAGAAGTCTGCGACCGCCTGCCACTCCTCCTTGCAACGGACCATGGCCTCGACCAAGGCCCGGCGCGAGAGGTCTCCGCCGCCGATCACCCCCACGAGGGCACGGCGATGCTCCGCCCAAGCAGGGCACACAGCGATTGTGTGCTCCACCGTGTCCTCCGGGCGTAGTCCCATGGAGGGTCGATTCGATACATGCAACACTATCGATTTGTAAAGATAAAATTAAAAAACAAAGTACCTTTAACCTTAGTTCAATGACCTGTACGTAGTTTGTGTGGAACGTCGACTATTAACTATAGGTCATTGAACTCGCTCAGCTGATGTGTTCTTAAAGAAATTAATTTCGTACATGCGTAAATTAATACGAGTTTTGAAAAAAAAGGTACTTTTTTACTAAATCTTATATTCCTTATTTGCTTTGGCCTTCCAGGAGGTTTTTCTTTTTCGAAGCGAACCTATGGCCCCAGGAGACTTCGACCATTTTAATCCTGAAGATCTTGAGGCGCGTGTAGAAGACTACGCGACGTTGATGACTTGAGTATGTGTATAGAGCACGCTTGCCTAAAAGGAAGTGCTGCAAGTTCTTAACTAAAAACCAGCATCATCATATCAGCCGATAGACGTCCACTGTTGGACATAGGCCTCCCCAAGTGTAGCCACAATGAACGATTATGTGCGTCCCGCATCCATTGGATTCCCGCAACCTTCACCAGGTCATCGGTCCACAACGCTGCGTCTACCTGAGCAATGTGGCCTACCTATTGCCGCTTAAGGCGGCGATTCTTCGTGCTATATCGGCAAACTTGATTCTCCTGCGGAGATCTTCATTTCTGATTCGATCACGCAATGAAACTCCAAACCTATTCCTTTCCATTGCCCTTTGGGTGACTTTAAGCCTAAAACCAAGCCATCATAATTATTACAGCAATATTATATGAAACGTATGATCTTAATGTTCTTTATTATCAGCCACGATAGCAGGACGTAAACAACTAGTCGTTTATAACATTTATAAACGTTCATGACGTTATCTGGCGACGGACATGTCTTGTTCTTACTTATCGGAGACTAGGATACGTCCCCTGACGATGTCTGGGGAATGTGTATTTTTATATTTTTCGTTAAGCTTTTTTTTTGGTGTGGGATATTGTTAAATAACTTCTCCGGCTTTGTGTGGAGCGAGAGGGACGTGTCAGTGTTTTACTGGCTAAAACGCACTCGTGTTTCTTCAGTTGATCTTTGCTTTTTAGGGCCTTAGGTCTGTGCACTATAATATTTCTTGAGTACTTGGCTAATATCCGCTGAGATTGGTTATTGTGACCGAATAATGGTCAGCAAGATACCATTACTACGTTAAAATTTTTGAGCTCAAAGTCTATGCAAAATTTTATTTATATAATCAGCCTTAAAATGTTCCTATTGCTGTGACTCAGGCCTTCTTCTCCAGGAAAGGGAATGGGCCGTAATCCACCACGCAGACCCAGTGCGGCTCTTACCTCTGCTCTGAATGTTCTGTATTATCTGTAGGTATGGCAATTTACATCAATTTGAAAACAGTTAGAAAACCAGGAGCTCAACTTATTTTTATGTTCTATTCTGAACGGATACCACTCTTAAAAAATTTAATTTCATGTGCGAATAAATACCAACAACTTGTGTGTACCCTATGTATGTTGAGACAGGAATTATGGAAGGAAAAGAAAACAATGGATTTTGTAATTATAAAAAGTTTATTTATTAAAAGAAAAATAATTAAATGTCCCAATTAAAACACAGGCATGATAGTCACAAGAGCGATGTTGAAATATACGTGCTTGATAAACTTTGACAAGAGCCTGATAGTGGTAAGTAGGTACGGTGTGTACATAAAGTAAATAATTATGTAAGTAAATAACATATTGTGCGTAGGCATTTATGTAGAACAGCTCAATAACTTAGGTATACATTATGACTTTATGATATAGAGTTTTGCAACGTAACAAGTTTATTTTAAATAATCATGAATTTACTTGTCTCTAGGTATACCTACCTATTGCCCTCGGAAGCCGAAAAACACGGTAAATCAGTCAAAGTCTGTTTTATTAAAACAATATTTTTTTTTAGAAAAAAAACGGCCAAATGAGAGTTGCACAAACTTAAGGGGCCGGCGACAGATGAATTTCCATACAAACGTAATACCACGCTCATTTGCAGTTGGAGCATATTTCCAGCATATTATGATGATATTCGATTCTAAACAACATTTATCTAGGTTCCTACGTCTTTCTTTTTTTAAAAAAAAAACAAAAAGACATTTAAGCGAATGGTATTTCGTACTTTTTTCCAGCGTAAATGGCTTTCTCTGTATTAAAAATAACAATATTTCTAATATTCTCGACGTATGAACCTAGATAAATATTGTCTATAACCGAATATCATCATAATATGTTGGAAATATGCTCCAACTGCAAATGAGCGTGGTATTACGTTTGTATGGAAATTCATCTGTCGCCGGCCTCTTAAGGCCTCTATAGTTCAATTCCTGAATCGTTTATAATATCAAAAAAGTACCTACCGAAACATTTTGTGACGTACTCGTAACTGCAACGGTTTTCAAAAATTTTCCTTTATTTGTGCTCTGAGACATTGCTACTTGCCAAGTTTCAGAATTCTAGGTCAAACGGGAAGTACTCTACAGGGATTATTTAGAGAAGTTTGATTTTTTTCACTGCTTCTCGGGGTAGCAGGCCTAACTATTTGATAATAATTTCAGTGTAATACCAGGCGTTCATGAAGAAAACGGTCTTGACAGACGGACAGCACGGTGATATTAAGACCTCTAAAAATGGTTTTCAGCTTCATAAGACATGCTTTAAAGAGCTTCTGTGTCAGATGGTTTTTAAGACGTGTTTAAATATTAATGAAAAGTATTATTTTTCTCCGGTGTAAGGCTATAAATAAGTTAAGTATGGTTAATGTTTTCATTTATCATTGTTCCTATAAAGTTTCAGGATTTACGACGAACCTGCCTGATGATGCGGTAAGTTTCAAACTATCCTATGCAAAGTAATCAGAATTTTTGAATTTGTAATTTTATAATTCAACTAGCTTTTGCCCGCGCGGCTTCGCTCCCGCTCTTCCCTACTTCAGCCTATTATACCCTACTCTACCCTACCCTACTCTACCCTACTCTACCCTACCCTACTCTACTCTACCCTACTTTACCCTACACAACTCTACTCTACCCTACTCTACCCTCCTCTACCCTACTCTACCCTACACTACCCCAATTTTCATTTCATTTTCCATAAGAACCTTCTCCTCATAATAACGAACACAACAAAAAAAAAATTAACGAAATCGCTCCAGGCGTTGTTGAGTTATGCGCTTACCAACACATTTTGCGATTCATTTTTATATTATAGATGTTTGTAACAGTTTTGTTGAAACCTACATTTATGACCACTTGACCAGTATAACTAAACTCCGGTAAGTACCTCTCTTGGGCTTCCGAGGACAGTACAGTTGTCTTATCTCACGAAAGCCGATGTATGTACCATTAAAGACACTTCCGCCTGACCACCGCTAAAATCATTTTTGCTTGCACTTGAAACGAAATCTTCAAAGGGCTTAGTTTGGCGCCGCGCCGCAAGATTCAAGCGAATTTTTCTTAAGTGATTAAGCATAAATGACCGCGATGGTACGTGAACCTA
Source organism: Mythimna albipuncta (assembly GCA_929112965.1). Classification (NCBI taxonomy): domain Eukaryota; kingdom Metazoa; phylum Arthropoda; class Insecta; order Lepidoptera; family Noctuidae; genus Mythimna; species Mythimna albipuncta. Next base: position 17,302,195 of record OV815973.1, read on the forward strand.
CCTGCACACATTAAAATTCCCACCCCAAAAAAATACCGGCCGTCGTGAGGTAGAACAACTGTACCCAACTGACATTAGTAATAAAAAATAGATAATTAAATACATTAAATATCACAGTAGTTTTAACAGAAATATCAACAATTTAACGAAAACTTCAATTTGGTGAGCTTCACTCTCTCTACAAGTATCTAAGCAACTAGTTTTAAACTAGCTTTCTTTTATTAATTTTGAAATATAATACTTGCTCTAATATTTTCGGAAACACTTAGATTAAACTTGACATCACTAATTTAATTTCAAAGCACTTCCACCGTTTCTACATCGAGACATACCGACGCTTGAAAGGCAAAAGTTACTAAGCGACATAGTAAACTTTACATTGATTTATTTTACTTTGATCTTTTTTTCATTGAGTAAAGTTATTAACTAAATCACATTTTGTAAATACTCAATGTCGCTAAGCAATTTTTGCCTTTCAAGCGCCAATATTACATTATTTACCAAATGTTTCAAAAATAATTATGTTGTAGGTTGGTTGGTATGGGTGTTAGGTAATTATGTTGACTTTGAGGAGAAAAAAATGCAGGGTGCATAGAAATTAATAAAAGTTCTTCACAATATGTATTTTGGGATTCAAAATACGTATTGTGTACAACCATCATAATCGGTTTAATAATTTTTTTTCGTTTTTTTTACAGCGTAAAGAAGCATAAGGCTTCGCAACGTTACATCTTAGACACTTAAGTCTTACGGTCTTACCTAAGTCTTAAGAGACATGATATATAATGGCACATCCAAGGCTTTGTTTTAAATCCTAAATTCACTGCAATCCATTTCACTTCACGACATCACTGTCACACTTTCTTGTCTATACACTTTTAACCCTTCATCCACTTCAAGGGTAGTACACCACGTCATTTTCAACACCATATTGTCATTTAATCAGAAAATACTACCATATTTTGTAGCTATAGTAGTTTTGAATCTCAAAACTAGTCTCTAAATCAATTAAATTTTAAAAAAGTGGTGTTTTTCGACCACCAACCCCTTGACGACCAGTAATACCGTGAGTTTGATGTTAACTGGATTCACAAAACGTTCCAAAGATGCTTTATATAGGTAACCTTAAGCTTGGCCCTATGCTGGCCTAGGGTTAATAACGATACACTTTTGCGTCGGGTTCACTCACGTATCAAGCATTCAACCCCAGGTCAGGCATACTGACTGTATTGTTTCGTGATAAATAAGTTTTGCTTTTTATTCATTATCTTTACAAAGAGGTCGGTGTTATTTTTGTTGTTGGTTTACATTGTTTTTTTGATGTAAGGACGCCATTTTCCAGGAATCTTACAACGGTTCTAGACTGTTTTTGCAGAATATTTATGTAGCTACTGATTCAGTTTTAAAGTTTCGAGGGACTATGTAGAATATTAGTGCGCTATTATATTGTCTAGGTGAAGAAAGCAGAGTACCTATTTATATTAATTTATTCCACAATAACCTATCTTGTGTGAATAATGTAGGTATCATTAAGTAGTTCATCGCTCCGTATCTCAAGTCGTTGACCTGCATAGGGTAAGTTAGGGATAGGTGTACCTAACACTTTTTGAAGTTACATTATCTCTCAGTAGAATAAACAAAATACCCATTTAATTTCTAAAACTGGCTAGTAGGGCCTTTAACTTATTATCTACAAAGGAAAAAAATCATTAATATTTCAATATAAATAAAAAAAATTTGAACTACTTGAATTGAATTTGAGCTACTTATCCTTGAAATATTAATACTTCAAGGATAAGTAGCTGTACTAGCGATTTATGCGGACAATTTATACTTACATTTTCGGTCATCTATACCATATAAAGGATATTTGCCTAATTCATGTAAATTACATCACATTGGGCACGCTACGTTTGGACGGTAAGAAGGGACTTCTTTATGGAGTGACTGGAGGGAGAGGCGCCACGGCGTTATGACCTTCCGCATGGCGCAGGTTCTCTCCGGACATGGCAAGTTCCTGTTTCGGATTAAGGCGGAAGGAACGCCTGGCTGTCATTATTGTGCAGTCTACCTGGAAGACATCGGAATAACGGATAACCGAGGTGTGCCACGCTTGGTCTGAGCACCAACCAACCTATCTTTATCAAGGCGATCGGCTGCGACGAAATCTCGCGCCATTTCTGGTTCAGGCTAGGTCCGTTGCAAGACAGAATGGAATGCGGACGCATCCTTCTGCGAAGTAGTAAAGCTAGCAAAGGAGAAGGCTGCAGCTGTGAGGAAACGGACAGCTTTATGCTCCAGCCGCCACGACAGGAGACGCTTCGGGTGTCGCAAGTCACAGGGCGACCCCCGTTCACCAAAGGCGCGGACTTGCGGACGTTGAGCAATAGTAGCTCGCCGTCCGGTAAGAACCGAACTCGAGTCGTCAACGGCGGCGGTTAGTGTGCCACACGCGCGTCAAAAAGATGTCAGCACTTTGTATAACCCAGCAAGGCCGATGTGTATGGAATTGAATTGAAACTAAATTATCAAAATGTCGATCAGTCAAAAAATTGAAGCAAGAAAAAATTCTGAAAGGTTTCCTTTTCAGAAATTCTTAATTTAGCTGCTGTAGTCTTAAAACGTTGTGGGAAACCGATGGATGCGAGACGCGCAAGAACATTCGTTTTGGCGACGCTTGAGGGAGACCTATGCCAAACAGTGGACGTATATCGACTGAAATGATGATGATAATGATGAATTCTTAGAACTCCAAAGGCAACCCCTAGCCTAGTTACAACAGTTTCTCTTGCATCGAACGCCTCGAGTTGGCCATGTCCTCGATTCTTTTGTTCTGCCCATCTTTTTTTGGTGGGTAAGAATCATCCAATGACAAACCCTGCTCTTGGGCGGAGCGGGAGATAGTGTCAGACTCTTACTGACTAAAAGACCCACCCCGTTCCTTCTAGCCTTTATCGCTCGGCGGGGCTCGAGCTGTCTTTCGGATAATCCTGGCCCCAGTAGGCTTCGACCTGGCTGGGTCCCTGCTGTTGATGACAACTCCTTGAGGCGCGCGGGAACAGGGCGCGCCATCGACGACTTGGGCTTGGTCCAGACAGTTACGGGACGGCCTGACAGCGAGCTACGCATTGCTCACTGTCCGCAAGCACGCGCCTACGGTGGTTGGAAATTGGGATCAGAATCCCGGCGGCGGCGGCGAGAACGCCGTTGCCTGATGCGGTCGGCCTCCTCCTTTGCGAGCATTGCAGCTGCTTCGCAGAAGTCGGCGACCGCCTGCCACTCCTCCTCGCTTCCGGACCATGGCCTCATGACCAAGGCTCGGCGTGAGAGGTCTCCGGCGCTGATCGCCCCCACGAGGGCACGGCGACGCTCCGCCCAACCAGGGCACATCTCGACTGTGTGCGCCACCGTGTCCTCCGTTGTTCTGACCACCTGACCTGACTAAGCTGCCGTCATTCCCGTACATTTGAAGTTTTTAACTAGCGTTAACGATTGCAGATTATCAACTTGGCTAGGGGTACTGGTATGGTTTCATTCAGTAAACGTCTGACTCGAAAACGAGTTGAAGAAGTCATTGGATGTTTTCCCAACTCAAAAAAAAACTAAGTCTTCACCTGCAACAGCTACACAAAGGCACGCGTTCCCACTGCCAATGCATATTCTGTGCTATAGGTTAATAAAATAGTAACTCTGCCGTGAAACTAGAATAATTACAATCAGGGTTCCTATACTGATGGGGCATTTATTCCGGTTTTACCCTAAGGGTATCTTTGTAGATTCCTACTGCAAATAAATGCCAACTAACAGCGCAGGAGAATATAGGTATAGGGCACATAATTATGCGCAAATTGCGCAAACACACGTGCACAGTCTCGCTACTTATTCTCTTATTCTGCGAGAATCTGCCCCGACCTTAGAAGGTTCAAGGGACAAGAGACAACACCTTGATAGTAGGTACTATAGGTACTTTCTCAGATATGTACACAATTTGTAAAATCTGTGCAGCCTCATTGTGCCACAGCATGGCCTTCTGAGCAAAGAATACTAACGCATCCTGAATTGCATTTTCAGGTCGAAGGTAAGTAGGTTTTTCGTTCATCCAGTGAATACAAAGATTTTCAACAACTGCAACGACATCTGTCAGTATATATTGTAAACTTACGAATAGTGACATCTAGCGGATGCTTCAAATAATTATTATGTGGTGATGATTGTACACTTTATTAGTATGCAAATAATCCAGTAGATGTCGCTTAGAGTAAAGTTTCTATTCAAGAGCACAAGATGTCACTGTTCTAATTTTTAGGAGCTGCGTGCGCAATGTAAACAGCACAAAGTTACAGTTGCGATAACGGATCTTGAGCGGTTGCGCAGAAGTCAAATATTCGGTCTCTTTAGTGGTGCGAAATGAGATGCGGGTCGGGGAGTGTCAGTAATTGGCTCGCAGCGCCATCGCGTCATAGACGTCACTCCTCATTAGTTCCCTGCGTTTCTGCATGTATTAGACGATTGGCTCGCGAATGTATGGAATGCGCAAAGCGATCTCCACTCTGACGCTGAGCGCTCAAGATCCGTTAATGTTACAAAGAATATTACGTTACACTAAAATTTATATATTTTAACGTGTCGCCACATCTGTAGATCACAATCTAGTAAAGCTGAGGCGAAAAGGTCGCACACGCTCAAAAAAATCAAACGATACAAAATTTACTTCTATCATTTTATTCATAGTTTACACATTACATGTTTATCTGACTCCTTAACAACGAAGATATAATGATAGAATAACAAAAAAAAAAACAAACATCAAAAAGAAAATGCAACACTGTATGACGCCAAAATGTACGTAATAAAAAAAAACCTATTACTGACTAAAAAATGCACTTACACACTATCCGTCACTTAGAAACTTTACATCAATTTTGATTGGCACACACTAGCCTCCATTTATACTTAGAAATCTTTAGATTTTAGCTCAAAATCTAATTTCAGCCACCCACATACATTACATAGGAATATCATCTTTAATATAGACGTAATTAGACTTAGTTTTAAGACATTCAATTCTAATATCATATACACATTCAGATTAGATTATTATACATTAAGATATACTGTACAATATTCATTTATACTGACATCGAACACCGGACTATACGTTAAATATTTCAGGATTAAAAATGTACAAGAATTTGGCAGGGTTTTTTAAGTTTGGGCCTCAGACTTTTGACTACTGATATCAAACATTTATGGAACATTTATGACTAACATGTAGTACTTATTTGATAACTGCAGTACAGTGGAGACTCAGTTATTCGGACTTCGGTACGGATTTACAATTATTCTGATTATCAATCGCAAGCAAATTAGGCGTGTGTACTCTTTACTGAACCGACTCACTGTTCCGAAACATTTGAGTGTTCCGAAAGTTTGGAACGACAGTAATATTTCAAGTACATCATTTGGAACAAATGGAACACTGAAACACTATAAGTGACCAGCAGTATTTTTAAAATTCAAATTAAAACGTTAATATTAAGACAATTAATGATCTGAAAAACATCTCCTTAATAGTATTAAACAGAGTATGACGCGACGTAACAGATCACGATTCATATCAGTCTGTATCTATTGAGCCGTTGTTCCAAACGATACATATCACTATTTCGCAACATATCAGTGATTCAGATGCAAATGTTCCAATCGCAAAGATGACACACTTCCCACGCCTAAATCAGATATCTTTTTTAAACCATTTAGCCGTCATGACTGAAAACTGTGCTCTCAGCGCCAGTAGCCATTACCGTGGCGTGTTGGACTAATAATCTTTATCATACAAGACTGTGAAAAAAAGTTACAAGATACCGTACGGGATCGACTTCTTTCTGATGTTAAAATACAATACAAAAATCACTTTCATACAAAGATTTTAATTTATCCGAATAATTCACGACAACAACTAGTCCGATTAACAGAATTCCCACAACACTAGCAATGATTTAACTTATTTATTCACCTAATCGCACTCGCCGCGTCCACACAAACACATATCTATACAGACAATAACACCATTTAAACTAAACAGCTGTCGAAAATCACATGAAGAACTAGTGTGTGCTATAATTAGAAAATACATCACAATTACTATGTACAAAGTCAGATCGAATTATGTTAAATTTCAACTTTTACCTACTTGTACATAATTCCAGTATTCCGCTTAAGATTTATACGATCAAACAAACTTGCTCCCTTCTCAGAGATCAATTGAGTGAACTTTTCATCGAATTTGTACACCATTGACTGATTTTTTTAAATTTTATAGTTCATCAGGTATGTCCTAGCATCGCATATTTCTCAACTTCTGTCCTTCTTTTCTATATAATCTCATTCAAATCTTAATCTAATAATTTACAAGAGAATTATTAGGATTTGTTACATTTTGCGTAGTGCAAGTGTGTTGTGTCGACACTTAGGGGAGGCTTATGTCCTGTAGTGGACGCCTTTCGGTTGAAATGAGTATTTAATCCGTGTTTCTTCAATGACGCCATTAAAGCGAATTATCCGGGAAAACCTGTGAAATTCAAATCATGGTACGTTTTTTTTTACCGTATGGTAAAAAAATTGTATTTTCGGTAAAGACATTGTATGTATTTAGACAACTATATAAACTAGCCTAGAGACGAGGTAAAACGTCAATTTAAAAAAGAAAAACGTACCTTAATTAAAATGTTGCAGGCTACCCGGATCATTTACCTTATTAAGATTCTCATGTCTGCAAGAAGCAGTGGATCACTAGACAACTATGATAAAGGACTAGCCTCATTAGAACTGTTCAGACAAAGGGCTTTGACTGGCATTCATTGAGCTTCTAATAATACCACTTGCACTGAGTCAAAGTGTAAGAAGAACCTTAGACCTACTGACCACGGCCGCATAGCTTCAAAGACGCGTATTCGACATTATACGCTTGGTGTACGCCTGCGTAAAGCAAACGAATACGTGTTTATAAAACTACGCGTCCATAGACAGCAGGCCATATTTGAACGACACCGACAATAATGGGAAATCAAATAGAAAAGAATTTAAATTATAAACATCAAGTCACCTTAATCCTAATTTTGTGACACCCTAGAGTAACATGTCGAATAATTATACAAATACAAAATACTGTCAAAAATCCATGATTCAATCATATTTTTTATAAAGGAACGAATGTCAATTTTATACAAAAATTAAGAAGAAATAACATTATACTGATTTTATCCATCCCACTCAATCCTAGTTTAATTGAAAAACTTATCATATTATCCCTACTAACTACAGAGTGAAATAAAATCAAATAAAAATAAATAACAAAAGACATGATCCTTAATATATTGTTCAAGATAGTAATTTAAACATATCATTAGCTCACTTTGGCTAAATATCGATTTTGAATCGACGCAATTTCTGCTGATAACTGTACCAACTATTTATTCACAAAAATGAAAATTTTTATATAAATTCTTAAACTAAATGAGACCATATACAGTAGAATACCAATTTATATCTATTAGATTATACTTAGCTACTTATATTATCATTCTTTTTAAAGTCAGCAAGTCTTTGAACTTTTTAGTGTCATTTACTATAAATACATGATTATAGTCTGTCTAATAAATCAACCGATTTGAGAATTTTGTATATTATTTAATCATTTAAAAAATACAAATATTCGGTACTTTTTATAAGGTTCTTCTGTTAGTAAACAATGATCTCTATCTCTTAATCAACCTTGATTATTGAACCCGTGTTGGCTACATCAGATTTTATTAAATCCTAATAATTACCCAAGTCGTTTAACTTATTAAGACAGACTACTGCAACTTATTTAAGACTAGCCCCTGGTTTCTAAATTAAGAATTTGAAGTAAAGTAATTTGTCAAACTCTACTTGGCATAAGAACGTGTAAATCATTGGCATTTAGAAGTGCTTGCCTGCTAGGGTTGGGAAAATATTTGAAAGAGACGCCAAGATGTCGACGGCGCGTATTGTCCCACGCGCGCCTCACGGAATTGTCAGCAAACCGTAACGGCCCAACAGGGTCGAAGCCTACTGGAGCCACGGGCAGTGTGAAAACGAGACGAGGGTTTTTGGTCAGTAAGTCTGACACTATCCCGCGCTCCATCCAAGAGCGGGGGATGTCATTGGATGATTTTCCCACCAAAACAAAGGTCAATTAAAGCCATACTCCCACTAACTCCACCAAGAGCTAAAGTTATTGGACGATTTCCCTCCCACCTTTATAACCAACTCGCAACTTCAAATTCTCAATTCTAAAGTTAGCCATATTTTATTGTTTACACCAAGAAATAAGATGTCAAAATGAGAAACATCTATGGTAGAGAACCAGATACAGTGCGGCTTTAAGTAGAAATGAAGTAATAGATATTAGATTAGAAATCAGTCGCAATATGAACCTTTTAATTTAAAAGTTGAGAATTTATTTACTCTTAATATTTATGACTTTATAAGATCAAACTTTAGCTAATCTGATCCTACCCGTGACAAACTAGGCCGACTGTACACGGACGCGTTGTTTCACAGACGCGTTTTCGTCATTTTACGCTTGGTGTACGCCTGCGTGAAGCTTACATACAAAACTATGAAACTGTTGACGAAGGGGCAGCGTCATGCCGTCCCACCGTAGGCGCGGGCTTGCGGACAGTGATCAATGGGTAGCTCGCTGTCCGGCCGTCCGGTAACTTTCCGGATCAAGCCCAAGTCGTCGAAGGCGCGCCCTGTTCCCGCGCGCCTCAAGGAGTTGTCAGCAACAGCAGAGACCCAGCCGGGTCGAAGCCTACTGGGGCCAGAGATCCGAAAGGGAGCTCGAGCCCCGGTATGAAGGCTAGAAGGAAAGGGGTGGGTCTTTTAGTCAGTAAGAGTCTGACACTATCTCCCGCTCCGCCCAAGAGCGGGGGTTGTCATTGGATGATTTTTTTCCACCATAAAAAAAGCGTCATGCCGTCGTGTCGTCATTACACAAAGAGTATAATGACGAATACGCATCGACTTATACTCTAGTGATATACAAGTTGAGCCCTTTCATGGAAATTTCTGAAAATACTGAAAAGTTAAAATAAAGTTCGCCGCAGCGCTACATTGGCATGTCGTCTAACACAACTATTAAAACATGCAGCGCTAAGATAGCTTTTAGACGATACTTTTTTCAACACGAAAATGCTTTAAGCACCATGAATTTCGTGGCACTTACGTATTTCGTACAAAATAGTGTAATGATACAGGTGTACAGTCGACATTACACCTGAGTCGACTGAAATGAGTGTTCGGTACGCCTAATCTAGTAATCTACGCGTCTATGAAGCTACGCGTCCGTAACACTAGACCTTGTTTACGTCACATTCACGATTCGTAAATGGCGATGAATAATAAACGATTATCAACTTCACCAGACTCGGCGTGCTGTAAAAACATTAAAGTGCTCGAAAATGAGCCTCTATAGCTGCCGACCCAACTTTTGGAATAATGTTTTAAGTCCATGTAAGAACTTACGAATTCTTTAACCCATTAACCGTCTCTTCGAATATATCCGACAAAGACTCGCGTTTATTCTGCCAGGGTCGTGCGACCCTCCACCACGATCAAATACTCCATCTCGTCAGCTCTTTTGTCACTTATGGGGATTGAAGAGCTAAACGATATGGAGTTCGCAGTCGCTAACACACGACCTTAGCGACTAGGACGCGAAAACACTTGTCGGTCCAATCGCAGGCGGTTACGACCTGGGGTGCTATTCTCTAAGAAAGCGCAGCGCTGGCACAGCGACGAGTCGTGAGCGCAATACATTGAATTAACAATCCAATGTAAAGGGGCATTGGGTTGTTAATTCAATGTACTGCGCTGACGACTCGTCGCTGTGCCAGCGCTGCGCTTTCTTAGAGAATAGCACCCCAGGACCTAGACCATAACGTTTAAAAGTAAGATCGTTTTAATCTTGTTTCAGTGTGGGTAAACTCTAAACAGATTCCGCACCCAGGCTGGTCGCAGCAAAGACAATCTCCATAGGTGGAGATTCTCGGATGGTTACGATCTTCAATGTTTGTGCGGCGTCTCTCTGCAGACCATGTCTCACCTTCCGTCCTGCATCACGTGCCCTATTGTCTGCTCACGTGGGACCTAATCAGCGGACGGCATTGCCGTGGCCGAATTCTGGGCCAGGCAAGAAATTTAACTAATTTTGCCATCGATACGATAAGAAGTGAGGGTAAGAGACATTGCTATACAGGTTGTCTAGCGCCATCCCACACGGAAACAAGATTAAAACAATCTTACTTTGAACGTCATGATAACCCCGCTGGTCCCGACTTCGGGGTTAACGACTCTTGGGGCGGCATCGGTGAGCAGGCGCGCGGCGCTATGAACGCACATTTTCATACTTTCGATGTTATTGTTCCCCGCCCCGCGCTTAACTACCGCTTACAGCGACGAGGTCCTGAACGGACCGTTAGAGGCCGAATTTACGCGACGCCATAATTTAACAATAATAAATCCATTTGACGAATACTTCTACACATCCCTTAAAGACTAATAACACCAAGACTCGTGTTTAGAAAATCTCTCAAGTCTTTTCACCTGCACTTGTTTGCAGTTATAGTTTATTTCACTTTTTTATCATTTTACCAGTGGTATAAGCAGAGCAGTAGGTTGTGTATAAAATATTTCTTTTTGATTAAATTTTGCTTACAAAAATAGCAACATATCACTTTAATAATGAAGCTAATTGATTAAATATCTTTTTGAATACTTTATAAATCTCTAGATACTGCTTAAGGCCGCTTGTACACGGTAGAGTCGCCGGGCCTATGTAAGAATTTGCATTACACTGCTTTGGTGCTGACCTAGAAAAAACCTTCGCTACGTGATGTTGCTATGGCGCGGTAGACGGGTAAGGATGGTAAGGGGGTGCCACGATAAATTTTCGTGCTTATATGTACACGATGAATTGGTATGCTGCAATCATGGCGAAACTTCTTAGCGAGTACAAGCGCCCTTAAGCTTTCACCATACATGTATATACTCTGTAAACTTATGCCTAGTAATCATTATACTTTGTACTTTGGCAACCATATGCGTTTGGTATTAGAAAATGTTAACCACACTTATACTCCAATCACAATAAGATTAGACATTTGCACACCTTTTTACTGTCCGGTCAACCGATTTCGACTTTTATTGCATTGGTGGCAAGACAAAATACGGTAGCTGCAATAGTTGGTATTGCAACCACTTTTTGTTTTCAATGTCATCCTTACATCTCCGGAATAGAAGTCGAAATCGCTTGAATGGACAGTAAAAAAGATTTGTTTAAATGTTTAATCTTGTAGCGAATGGAGTAGAAAAACTTGTCGCGTTCAAGTCAAAAACAGTCTGCCACATGAATATGTGATGAAGTCTAAAGGTAGCCATACATGCTAGCTAAGGTATATCTAACAGGTTTGCTTATCAGGTAAGCTTGTGTGGAAACCAGCACAGTTGTGCAACATACACGCTGCGGTTTACCTGTAAAACTTAACTGAATAAGCAAACCTGTCATATACCCTAGTGTATATGGCTACCTTAGGCAAACATTTCATAGTAGGTTTTGCTGTCAGTTTTGCCACAGTCAAAGCTTTGATTGACGAAAAACCTACCGTCTAATGCGATGATTGACGGTTTCATTACTGATTGACAAAAACAATCATTCATGATTAATGGAATTGATTGACGCTTGAAGCATGACCGTGTATTGGTCGCTATAAAAGTGGTCACCATTTTCGTTTGCCGATAGTACTTATACCACTGGCAAAGTATAAGATTCGTTTAATCACTTTCACTAAAACACTAAGCGTCACTGTCGCATCACCTCAAGTGTCAATGTTCACGTATTATGAGGATCTTTTTAAAGTCCCAGGATCATTCTGGCTCCGCGAACATAAATGAGAACTTTTCGTGGGAGGTGGGGGCAATGACGCGGGCTTCTATGAGGCACTGCACCACCCACGTCGTGGACACGAGCGGCACCTGGTCCTGGTTGGCCTTGTTCTGCACCTCGTGCGGACAGTCCCACTCGGTGACGAGCGCCTCCGCGCCGGCCGTGTTGAGCTCCTCCTCGTTGACGACGCGCGTGGTGGCGCCCGCCAGCGTGCACACTCGCTCCCAGAACTTCACGAACGTGTCCTGGTCGCCGCACAGCAGGATGATCTTGTCTTTGAAGAAGGTTGCGTTGCGTCGGCCCGAGGGCGGCACCTGGTAAAATGGTATAAGTTAACAAATGTAAAAACGTAGTTAATACAGAAGGCAAGCTATAGTGCTGTCTTGAAATTATTATAACTAGCTGTTGTTCAGCGGTTTAGTCTGCATGATAGTAGAAAATTATCCCATGGGAACATACTCTTAAGAGCGACAGTTCGCGAGCGAGACAGAGACAGGAGACCTCTCGCTAATACATTGCCTAACGTCAAGTAACGGTCGCAGTCTTCGGTCGCGATCTCCTGTCTCGGTCGCTTGTCCCTGTCGCGGCGCGAACCGCCACCTTAAGACATTAAGTAACCTATGTGCTATTCCAAGACATGGTGAATTAAGTTTTCTAGACACTGGACGAACTTACCCCGTTGATGAACCTCTGCTTGAGTATAGACCAGCCCGCCGGCAGAGCGAAGGAGTCGATGTCGAGCAGAGTGCTCTCGATGCAGCTCATGATGACCCAGCCATGCGACACCGAGCGGATGTCTGCCACTAGACACTGGACGAACTTACCCAGTTGATGAACCTCTGCTTGAGTATAGACCAGCCCGCCGGCAGAGCGAAGGAGTCGATGTCGAGCAGAGTGCTCTCGATGCAGCTCATGATGACCCAGCCGTGCGACACCGAGCGGATATCTGCCACTAGACACTGGACGAACTTACCCAGTTGATGAACCTCTGCTTGAGTATAGACCAGCCCGCCGGCAGAGCGAAGGAGTCGATGTCGAGCAGAGTGCTCTCGATACAGCTCATGATGACCCAGCCATGCGACACCGAGCGGATGTCTGCCGCTAGACACTGGATGAACTTGGCCGTGAGGCAGGGACGCGGCGCGATCAACTTGCACACGCTGTATTTATTTTTGGGTACGTCGTCGAAATGGCTAGAAAGAGAAATGAAATAATTTTAAACTGTAGCGACATCTATGGTGTCACATAAGAACTAATCCCGCATCGCGCTATCAAAATCCTACGCGCGATTAGAATATACACCGCTAAATTTTGATCATTTTAATCCCGTGGAGGGTCGATCCGGTACATGAAACATGATAAAATTAAAAAATAAAGTAACTTTTTCCAAAATAGCGAGTCCAATGGCCTGTAGGTAGTAGTCGGCGTTGCATATAAACTACCTACAAGTTATTGGACTCGCTCTACTGACGTTCTCTTAAAGAAATTAATTTCGTACATGCGTAAATTAATACGAGTTATGAAAAAAAGGTACTTTATATTTTAATTTTATCTTTACAAATCGATAGTGTTTCATGTACCGGATCGATCCTTCGCTGGATTAAAACTTTCATAATTTAACGGTGTATACACAGATATAGGTTTTTTTTATTGTGATATTATACTATTTTTTTTTTAAGTTTGAAATCATCTAATGACTTCTCCCGCTCTTGTGCGGAGCGGGACGGCGTGTCAGACTTTCACTGACTAAAACCCACCTCTATGTTCCTTCTTTCCCTTGCTTTCCAAGGGGGCCTTGGAAAGCAAGGGAAAGAAGGAGTTTTGTTTTCAGAAGTAGTAGGGTCGATCCCGGCGCGCGTGGAACACTACGCGCCGTCGACTACTTGGGATCGGTCCGGACGGCGAGCTACTCGTTTCTCGCCGACCGCCAAGCCTACGGTGGAGCTATGAGCTGATGGTTAAATGTCATATGTTCAATGTGTTCAATGTTGTACCTGTACACGGTGCCTCCGCCGGCCTCCAGCTGTTCCTTGAGGCGCTCCTTGTTGAAGGGGCGATCGCAGAACTCCAGGTCCTCGGTGTCAGTGCCGGCCACTGACGAAGTCGTCTCACCGTCTTCTTCTGACGAGTAGTGGCGTGTCTCCGCGCTTTGTGTGGCCTAGGAATTATCATCAACTGTATCTAGTCTACCCAAAATAACAAAATAAAATTATATTTATTTTGCAAATAGGCTTTAAAGACACTTTTAAACGTCGATATTTTCGTCAATTAAACTAGATGAGACCAATAAACCGAAACAAATTCAGAGGTCAATCCACACAGCAAACATGTACTGGTCAAATCATATGACTGATTATTATTTTTTATATTTGTATATATGTCAATATTACTTGAAATAAATAAATTATTATTATTATTATTTGAACTTTATGTAGATTAGTGTTTGAGATGGCCTTTTGAGGAAAGAACCAGACAGATTTGAGTAGTATAGTCATTGCAAGTATTACTAGAGACTACTAAAGAGCGCAACGACTTGACGAACAATACTAAAGAAGGAGAGTTCGATAGGCCGTTAGGGTATAGATACGTTAAAATTACTGAAAGAAAAAAAAAACAATCCACATATCTCCCACAACTACACACACAAAAGAAAGTCGTGTTAGTTATACTATTTATAAGTCAAGAACGGCTGAACCGGTTTGGCTGAAAATTGATGGAAGAGGAAGTTTAGTGTAGGGTAGAGTTAAGTAGAATAGGGTAGAGTAGAGTAGGATAGGATAGAGTTGGGTAGAGTAGAATATAGTTATCAGTTGAAGGGGGCGAAGCCACGGGCAAAGGCTAGTTTACAATAATCAAAGAAAATATACAAAATGTAATACTTTACGAAATAAATTCATGTCAAAGTCAAAGTCGACGAAATGATATTTACCTTATCAGTAGTAGCAGCAGTCCGCGTCCGTTTCGGTGGTTCCGTACAAGTCAGCAAGAAGTGCAGTCCCGCAAACAGTTTGGAGTCCGGTCCCGGTATCGGTCCCATCTTAGATACTGTGTCCTCGTCGTTTTCAAACTTGGTCAGCTTCGAGTTCTTCTTGCCAATGTTCTGTTTCGATGCGCCTTTCAATTGCAAGGGACCGGCTGCGGAAAAATAATTTTGCGACTTATATTTATTGACAGACAAGTATTCTCCGCGCCTTTGGCACCGAGACAGTGTCAGTCTTTTACTGACTAAAACCCACTCCTGTTCCTTCGTTGCCTTTCAAACCGGAGCCGATTCTTCCTTTCAGAAGCAGACTCTTGGCCCCAGTAGGCTTCGACCCTGCTAAGTCCCTACGGTTTGCTAACAACTCTTTGAGGTGCACGTAGAATAATTTTTTTTTTTTTTTTTATCTGTTATAAACTAGTACTTGACTGCGATCCCGCCTGATGGTAAGCAGTGATGCAATCGTTGATGGTGAGGCGCACTAGTTTATTAAGAGCCTATTCACTCTAGCCTTGAAGACACCCAAATTATAATCGGACGGGAAGACCGCAGCAGGCAGACTGTTCCAGTCCTTCGAAGTACGCGGTATAAATGACGAGGCGAAACGCTTAGTCCGGACCGTAGATGTTTCAACAACGTAAGGGTGGATACTCGCCGTGCGTCGGTTTGTCCGATGATAGAAATGTGATGGCGGAATCAAGTCATGCAGTTCCTGCGCACACTCTCCAAAATGCAATCTGTAAAACACCGAAAGGCTGGCTACCCTACGCCTGTGCTCAAGGCTTTGAAGATTGGACTTAACCAAATCTGGATCACCAATCAGCCTCTTCGCACGCCTTTCCACCGAGTCCAAAGCTGCCAGGTGGCACTTTGCAGCACCAGCCCATATGTGGCTGCAGTACTCCACACACGATCGGACCTGTGCTTTGTATAAAATTAAAAGCTGTCTCGGTGTGAAGTACCGCCGGACTTTTGCGAGAACGCCTAGTTTCCTAGCAGCTACTTTGGCTTTGGACTCAATGAACCGCCCAAAATTGAGGTCGGAGGAAATTTCGACACCCAAGAGCTGAAGGCGGTCGGTACAATCCAAAGATACATTCTGAAAAGTAGGAGCCGAGGTGAACGGGCTCCTTTTGGCGGTGAACAGACACGCCTGTGTTTTGGCGGCGTTGAATCCCACCAGATTGGTTTCGCCCCACTTGGAGACTGCCTGAAGCGAGGTATTCGTACGCTCTACCATAGCCTCTCGTTCGGACCGGATTTGCTCTTTACTAGCCCGAGCACCTGGCAGGTATCTCTCTACAACTGTGCTATCATCTGCATACCCATATATACCGGGCATCAGCAGATCATTAATATGCAGCAGGAAAAGAGTTGCAGAGAGCACTGACCCCTGAGGAACTCCGGCATTAGTCGTCATGGGCTCTGATGAGCATCCATCGACAACAACTCGAAGAGACCGTTCTCTCAGGAAGTCTTTTACCCAGTTAATCAGACCAGGAGAAATGCCGTATGCTGGAAGCTTACTCAAGAGGCTAGCATGCCATACCCTGTCGAAGGCCTTCGAGACATCTAAGGAGACAGCAATTGCTTCCCCATTCTTCTCGAGGGCCTCGCCCCACAAGTGGGTGGCATACACTAGTAGGTCCCCAGTGGATCGATTGCGGCGAAACCCGTACTGTCGATCACTGAGGAGATCGTTACCTTCTAGGTATGCCATGAGGCGCGAGTTCAATACACGCTCCATAATCTTGCAGAGTATGGAGGTTACCGAAATCGGCCGATAGTTGGTAGGATCGGCACGACTGCCCTTTTTGGGCACGGGTTGCACGTTGGCAAGCTTCCAGGACTTGGGCACTATTCCAGTCCTAAACGAGAGGCGATACAAGCGTGTCAATATAGGAGACAACTCGGGCGCACAAGCCTTGAGAACAATCGCTGGTATACCATCTGGTCCACTAGCTTTATTCACGTCTAGACGACACAGTGCTCTCAGAACTTCTTTGTTCCTTATGCGAACTTCGGGCATCGAAGTGTCGCAGTGAGGTAGAGTCGGTGGAGTAGCACTGCCAGTATCAAGACGAGAATTATGGGCGAAGAGAGATGCAAAGAGACCTGCTTTCTCTCTCGCCGTATGAGCCAGTGTTCCGTCAGGTTTAACCAGCGGAGGCAATGTGGGCCGACAGAAGTTCGCTTCGACCGATTTGGCAAGGGACCAGAAAGCTCTGCTACCGGATGGCTGTGCAGAAAGCTTTGTGCCAATATGGGCAATGCGGTCAAAGCGAGCCTTCTTTAGTGCCTTTTTGTAGGACTTAATAATACGGCGCCGTCGACGTCTTGTGCTCGGTCCGGACGGTTACCGGACGGTTGGCGAGCTACCAATTGCTCGCCGAGATAAGTGTAATTACTGACTGAATTAAAATATCGATTCGCTTCATAGCTGCTTCTTATTGTTTTTTAACCGACTTCAAAAAAAGGAGGAGCTTCTCAATTCGGATGTTTGTATTTTTTTTTTGTACTGGGATTGCTTAGTTTTGTGTCAGAGTCATTGCTGACTACAATAGGTTTACATAATCTCCACTTTAACAAGTAGTATTCTTGGTAAGGTGGATTCTTACTGCATTCCACAGACTGCCACCTGCCATGACACCTGAATATTCAGGTGTCGAATCTTATATGATTAACGACATAGGATAAAATTAATAGAAGTGCAGGATAATTTATGATTTACATCACCTGCTTGCAAACGTCAAATTACGAGTACTCTCCTCGAAGATAAAAGTGCATTCGACTTAGGCTAGCTTGATTCTTTCGCCACACTCAGGATTCTTAGCTTAACTCCCTTTCTTTGCTCGGGAGTCGACACTAAATCACATCGCTACGCGTGCTGTGTCGACTTATTCAGGTGTCGAATCTTATGTGATTAACGAAATAGGATAAAATTAATAGAAGTGCAGGATAATTTATGATTTACCTGCTTGCAAACGTCAAATTACGAGTACTCTCCTCGAAGATAAAAATGCGTTCGACTTAGGCTAGCTTGATTCTTTCACCACACTCAGGATTCTTAGCTTAACTCCCTTTCTTTGCTCGGGAGTCAACACTAAATCACATCGCTACGCTCGGGGTTTACCCTAAGAATCCTTCTCGACACTCGGGATTCAATATGCCCGTGGCATACATCGCACCATGCTGCCGTGCACTGCTTTATCCCCTTGATGAAAAACCTACTAAAATGAACCTTACCTTTAACGCCGTCGATCTTCCTCGGCGTCCGCTGCACCTCGGGCTCGACGCCCGCCACCTCCTCCAGGCGCACGGGCGGCGCAGAGTTGCTGCTCTCACTCATCTCACTGCTCTCACTGGCGAGGCGCTTGCGACCGTGCGGGGTGCTCTTTGTTTTTACACCTGGGGTAAGGAGTTAAAGTTAGGATTAACCTTTTTTTATAAATGATAGGAAATAAGGTGTGATTTTAGGTTTTGTCAACATCTGGCGAATGCACCGCTAGCCACTCACTCACAAGTTGCGGGTCTGCATTTTAAGTTCGTCCGCCGTTTTGCGGCGCTCGCGCGCATATTTGCGCCGGGTGCGAACAGCGCAAGAGCCGCGCGCTGAGTATACTGCCCCCACTCGATTTACAGTACGTAAGCCAACGGAACTACATGCGCACGAAACGCTCGCATGGTGGACGTGCGCGGCGTGCACCTCCTGCATAAACTTTGCCCGATTTGCGCTGATAGCGTGGCGCACCAGACAATTGCATTTCATTAGTTTTACCATTAGTAGGTACTTCCCACCATTAAGATGTTTTCCGTAGAAAATTACGAATTTCTTTTTTTTTTTTTTACTTTTTTATGTTTTTTTTCCCTATATTTTTTTTTAACCAAAAATAGTTATTTAAATCAGTCATGCCGTTTTTGAGATTTAGCGCTAGTCTAAAGAACAGAAATTGTTTTTATGCAATTGACATCTCGGGTAGCGTGGCTGAGCAATCGGCTGTTGCACTGCGTATCACGGTATCGATTCCCGCACATATGACTTACAGAGTTGTTTCAAATCTAGGTGGTTTGTGTATGTGAGTGTATATGTTTGTGGACGCATCCACAACACAGAAGTGATTCATAGTGTTAGGAAACGTAGGTACTTGAAAAAAAAAAAGTGCAAGAAAAATAAGAAAACGATCATCTCCGAGTGTGGCGGAGAGGTGCGAAGCTGTGGAATTCTCTGCCTCCTGTTTCCTGATAGTTATAACGCAGGAGTCTTTAAGTCAAGAGTGAATAGATTGCATCTTTTTTTTTCTTTTTATGTAACACCATGCTTTGCAAAAACTATGTTTTTGTACTACTCATGTTTTGACAAATAAACTATCTTTATCTTTAGGCAAGCGTGCTCTATCGTCGGCAACATCATCGCTTCATCTAGTGAAGTAGTGATTAAACGCGAGCCTACCCTCAATAAAAAAAAAGGTATGAGTTTGTGTGTGTTTGTTACTACACCACGCTCAAGCAGTTGAACAGGCTGGGATAGAAATCCGCACACGTGTAAGCAGTGGTCAAGAATAGGACATAATATGTACGGTCAGTATCGATATATCCGTACATTGGGCTCAGACCTATTTAGTAATTACTGCAAATCGGTTTGCTGTATCGTCACGTATACAAGTGGGTCAGTAGTACGTTTGACACCGAACTCTCGTAACATTTTAACATCTTATTAACATTTTACAGAACATTTATTAGTCTTTATGTAACATTTATTTTATCATTTTTTAAGTAACATTAAATTAGTTAAGTGTTTTATTAAACATTATTCATAGGACATTAACATCTTTTCATCTATAACATTCAACATTATATGTAAAGGCTTCTGCTCTTACATAATATACTTTTTTAAGCCGGGATTATGTTCCCATGTGATAATTTTGACACGAAATAGATGATATTTTCATGCGAATCAACTATAGTATAGGCGTGTGTAACTCTTTACTGAACCGACTCACTGTTCCGAAAGATTAGAAACTGGAACAATTGGAACACTGAAATAACATTTACTTTAAGTGACCAGCAGTCTAAAAAATTCAAATTAAAACGCAAATAGTGTAAATATAATTAAAGATCTGAACTAAAAAAAGCCTACTGGGGCCAGGGTTATCCGAAAGGGCGCTCGAGCCCCGGTATGAAGGCTTGAAGGAATGGGTTTTTTAGTCAGTAAGAGTCTGACACTATCTCCCGCTCCACCCAAGAGCGGGGGTTGTCATAAGATGATTTTTCCCATCGGAAAGAAAAAAACTAAAAAAATCTGCTTTAAATTATTCTCAAATCAAAATTCAATTAAATAAACCTTTTAGTGTACCTATGTGACGCAACGTAACAGATCACGATTCATGTCAATCAGTGTCCGTGTTTGTATCTTTGAGTCATTGTTCCCAATGATACTTTGTGAGTCGATGTTTCAAATGTCACGTTTGTATCTTTTGAGCCGATGTTCCAAATGTTCCGTTTGTATCTTTTGAGCCGATGTTTCAAATGTTCCGTTTGTATCTTTTGAGCCGATGTTTCAAATGTTCCGTTTGTATCTTTTGAGCCGATGTTCTAAATGTTCCGTTTGTATCTTTTGAGCCGATGTTCCAAATGTTCCGTTTGTATCTTTTGAGGCGATGTTCTAAATGTTCTGTTTTTATCTTTTGAGCCGATGTTTCAAATGTTACGTTTGTATCTTTTGAGCCGATGTTCCAAATATTCCAATCGCAAAAATGACACAATTTTCCCACGCCTACTATAGTAATTTATAAATATGAGAAATATAACTGAAGCCGCGGATGGCAACTATCTTTTACATATTATCAGTCAATTGAAAACTACTTACATAATTATGTGAGGTACTAGAAGCCTGTTGTCATGCCAATGTTATCAACTTATGTTTTCTTGATCTAGGTCAATACTTATCTACGAGTATACATATTATGAAATAGAAGTGTCAGTTTGTAACTCAATATAACATTTTTTTTAATAAATGCTTATGAAAGTACATACGATACCTACAAAAAAGGTAATTTTGCTAATCAATATTATCAACGTTTTCTATAAGTACCTATATCAATGCTACCAATGTTTTTTTTTTTCTTTTTATAAATCCACCGTATTTAAATTCGTAGTCAGGTTTTTGTTTTAACTTTGTGTTATTTCAGCTTGTTTCCTCAATGTTATGAAGATTTTGGCAGTTTCAATAACAAAACTTCTTATCCTTATAATTATGATGATTTATTATTATTTTTATACATTTAAATATTCAGAAAAATACCAAAACAAATAAAACATAAAATAATAAAAAAGTAGCCGCCCGAACAGGGACTTGAACCCTGGACCCTTGGATTAAAAGTCCAATGCTCTACCGACTGAGCTATCCGGGCCGTATCAAGTACGTCGAAATAGTACACTTTATTATACAGAAAAAAAACTAACTTCAATTTCATTAAACACATGTTATGTATTATCAATCTTAGGATTTAATCTATTCTTATTTTTAGATTCGGTTCATTTATTTATTTAATCTTTATGTAGTGTTTATATAGGTAGATCCAATACAAGTAGATTTCCTACCAGTCAATCTTTGGGTTAATAAGACACTGTGGTAGGTGTACAACAAGAAATAAATAAAATGAAAAACCGGCCAAGTGCGAGTGGGACTCACGCACAAAGAGTTCCGTACCGTAAAGTGGGGTAAAGAGACTTAGGAGTGGATAGAGACAAAACTTTGGTTTGGTTTTTCACTTTGATACCATAATATCGGCCTCTAACAAAGCTTCGATCTTTTAGAATAACAATTCATTAGTAAATGCTGCAAAAAAATATTCAAATATCGAGAAAATATCCTTTAAAGTTTCTCTATTCATCCCCATTTTACCTGGTACCTTCCGTAGCCAAAAAAAAATCACGTTTGTTATATGGAAAGCCACTAAAATATTTATTTTATTGTTTTTTTTTTAAATATTTGTTGTTATAGCGGCAACAAAAATACGTCTGAAAATTTTAAGCCTTACTATTCATGAGATACACCTACTCTGATGACAGACGGACGGACAGCAGAGTTTTAGTAATAGGATCACGTTTTACTCTTTGGGTACGGGACTCTAAAAATGACCAATTTCACTTGAAAAAAAAAATAAAAAATAAAGTCAAACTCGATTTTTATTGTTCATACAGGTGCTTACAAAACAAAGGAGTACAAAAAAAAAATCATAAAAATATGAAGTAAAATCCAGAATACCCTTCGTCTGGAGAACGGAGGGTTATATCGGACGAGTAAAACCCCACAGTCCCTACCGCTACCATGAGTTATAAGGCTGAATGTAGACAAGTAAATTCCCGAGCAGCAGTAGAGGGTACTGGAACTACAAATTACCTGAAATACCAGACGTGGACGCTTTGGGGCTCTTGGGTGAGGCGACACGCTTGCGCGCGCTCGAACTGCTGCCCTTGTCGCGGCTTCGAGCGCTGCGGGGACCCTGGAAAGAACAAGTGTTGTATAAGAACAAGAAGCTTAAAAATTTTCAGCAGGACAAGCAACTTAGAAAATAGTAGTGCTCGACCGAAGGTTAAAGTCAAACTCAAAGCATTTATTTCAAATAGACCATTCGCAGGCACTTTTGAATAGTCAAATGTCGGTCAGTCCAAAAGTGAAGCTAAATTGCACGTTTCAAAGCGTAGATCTCTATGGAGAAAAACGTGCAAGAAACTCCAGGGACACTCATTTAAATCATATTATGTGTTACAATGCTTGGTTACATATTACTTGTTGCTTCTATTTGTCAGCATAATGTAGATTAGTTGGTCTATTTATGTTCCACTGCTGGGCCAAGGCTTCCTTCTCCCTTTTCCACACACATCTCTCTTTAGCCATTATGGGCCAGTCCCTCCGGTAGCTATTACGTTCATCTCTTCAAAGGTTCGGTAGCGAAAAAAATTTTGCCGAACGAACCTTCGGCCGCACCAAAAACTCGCATTCGTGAATACTAGTGCATCATTCAGCTAACTTCAGGTAGGTTTGCTATCGTCATCCACTAGCTTCGCCGATCAGTCCGTTAGGTCGGTCGGTAAAATGGTCTATTAATGCGGTCCTTCCTATATAATGTATGCGTTGCCGACATATTTTTCGGTTTCGGCCGAAATAATTAACTCCCTCGTAGTGCTTGGGAGTTAATTATATGAATCCCTCACTGCACTCGGGGTTAAAATTTTACACCTTCGTTTCGTTCGGAATTTAACATGCCGCCCACTTTAAGACACTGCTTTATCCCCTTGTCACATAATTTACTATTTTTAAGTACTCTGTAAAATTCTTAAATCTCTTTTACAAAAGCGATACAATATTCCGGTATTAGAAATGGGTGGTCATATTTTAAATACGGCCATATGACTAGCACCAGTGTATGTTGTATGTACCTGTATAATATTATCGAGGTCCAGCTCCCTGTGGTGCCTACGGCGCGGCGTGGAGGGCGCGGACGGCGAGCGAGTGCGCGCCGACTCCTTCAACGAGCGCGCCTGATCCTCCGTCAGGTACAGCTCGCTAGCCGTTACCATCACTAGCGTGTCGCTGTAAGGAAGACAAAGGAATTAAGACCAGTTTAGAGAATGAATGTTAATAATGCTATAACACTTGGCATAAAGGAACTAAAAGTACTACATATCGGATTTACGTGGATTGTAGTTTACTAGGCCCTAAAGTCAGTAACGTCATGATTAGCGTATCTTTGATTCATCATCATCATCCTTTAAGCGCAAAGAAGTCCACTCTGGACATAGGCCTTTCCCGAATGTTGCAACAACGAATGGTCCTATGCGTCTAGTAACCGACACTTGCAGGAGGCCTACGTATTGGAGTGGACGTCTTTCGGCTGAAACGACGGAAATAATTTACGGAAATCATAAAATAATCAAAATTCTCTACTTTGCACTGCACTTTACCAAGACTGAATTAACTTGAAGTTTGTGATGAGACAATTTACAATGCGTTCCAAATGAGAATAGGATCGCCCGCCATGTTATAATTTACTGTCAAATTGAGGAAAGAAATTTTTAAACATTCATTAATTTACGAAAACTTTAATTTATTTATAAACTGTGAACGAAAAAAGTTCTTCAGTTTTACTCATCTCAAGTTCTTCAGTTTTACTCATCTCAAGTTCTTCAATTTTGCCAAAATTCCTTCACGAGACGTCAAAACATAGAAATCGGTCCTATTCTCATTTGGAACGCGTATTACTTTATCTATGACAAGAATAGAAGCCTTTTTCAACATTATTACTAACTAGATATTCCACAATATTAGGAGGTCACAGGAGGCCGAATACCATCATTTGGTGGTAATTGGCTACACACATGCATGATATATATTATTAAGATCTCCTAACAATGTGAATATCATGCATGTGAGGGATTATGCATACAATAAACTTAAAATAGCTCACCCATCCGTAGTACATTTGTAGGTCACAGTTCCGCTGTCATTCTCCTCAACACCAAGCACCAATCCAGGTTCATAATTCTGCTCCTCATCAACCATAGCGTACACCGACTGCCCCTCCAAAGGTAAGGTCTTCATATCACCAAATATTATAAAGTCATCCAACAACACCTTGCTCTGCCCATCATCGAATTTGATCAAATATTTGTTTGGCTCAGTTATCTCCAACACTTTGCCTGAATAGTAACGTTTGTCCACCCATTTGGCCAACACAACAGTTTCTGGAGCAAATCCTGGGTATTCAGGCTTTACAGCCACTTTCTCTACTGGGGTCGCCGGCCGTGGGGACGTTGGTCGCCGTTTGGTCTTCAGCTTGCTCACAGATTTTGGCGTAGCCACCAAAGACGATAAAGGCTTCTCATCTTTGGGAGATTTCACTGGCGAGTCCTTACCATTTTCGCCGTTGGTTGGCACCATTTCCGGAGAATTCATCCCGTGCATGTACTCCGGTTCTTCCGGTTGGGTTGGCAGCAATGCTCGCTTAGTCTTCCCGGCCATATGCCGTCGACCGCGCACGCGAGTCTTCTTCAACGAACTCTTTGGTGTCGCCTTATCGCATTTGTTGACTTCCTCTGGACTAGCATTACCGTTACTCATGGTACTATCGTTAGAAACAGATGTTTGAATCCCGACAGAAACTTTATCGTCACTTCCCTCGTCTACTGATGATTCTCTGATATGCGAGAATATGTCTTGTAGCTTCTTCATTAGAGCATCGTATCCCTTAACCGATGTTGTTGGGTTCACGATGGATTTCCGCGGCGGCTGTGGTACGACAAATGCGCCGTCACTAGTCCGGTTGCTAGATGTTGACGTCGAACTGACTGTAGATGCGAAAGAGGTTCTATTGGGCAAGTTGATCATACCGCCACTGGTTACGCTCGACGGAGAATTGCTGACTGACACGTCAGCCATGTACGGATCTATCGTAAACCTCTTAGAAATCCTCTGATATTCCCTACACATGTCCATACCAAGGTCATTGTCAGTTCGGACGACATAGAGAGAGAGGAATTCGTTGTCTTCATTGTGACTGATGTGAACGTCAAACACTGGTATTTGCGGTGTGTTGATTGGCAAGGAATGCCCATTCGCCAGTGGAGAAATAGTTGAAGGAGTAGCATTATTACTGGACCGGAAGGACTCATTCTTCCCTCTCTTACTCTTAATCGAGTTCAGTTTCGCCATATCGGGAGTACTATCACTATCCTCAGTATCGATCTTGGCTTCCACAATCTCAGATGGCGTAGATGAGTCGCCATTTGAAAGCTTCGAGATCAATTTGGATGCTACAGTTGGCAGGATGTGTTCTGGGCTCTCCAAGTTGAGTGAACCAACACTATCAGTGCTTTCCTGGTCTGTAGACTTCTCTAACTGATAATCCTTTGCCTTTGGTTGCGAGAAATTGCCTTGATCAGAGTACTTGTACCCTTCGCTTCTTGTTTCACTTATTTTGTCTGGATTTATTTCTTCATCCCGATTCTTTACAAGCACTGGATCACTACTGCTTGGTGTTTTACCTTTTTCGCAGTTTTCTGAGGTCTCAGGGGTCGGTGAAAGTTCTAGGTGGAAGTTTTGAGAGTCATCCAATTCCGAACTCTCCTCGGCAATAGTTTGTGGAACTTTCGGCGGCGGTATTTCTGCTACGAATTCTATGCTGGGTCGGGAGCTAGAACTGTCGGAGACAACTAGGACCTCTTTTGGTTCCTCTTTGGCGAGTTCTAATTGTACTTTGCGAGGTGTTTTTCTTGCGTTGGTGATATCGACACTGGCTGGTCGGGTTTTCGGGGTCTTTGGTGTTTTGGGTTTGGTTATTTCAGCACTGTTGGATCTTTTAAGTCTCCTCGGGCTGGACCGGATGGGAGTGCGGACGCGGGAGGTGGATGGAAGTTCGAGGTCCTCGATCTTCCGTTTAGTTGCGCTGGTGATCTCGGACACTTCATTGTCCAGAGATTGAGTGGAGACGGCGAACTCATCGTCAGTCAGTTCTAACTTCTGGATCTTTGCGCTGCTGTCTGAAGGGTCGTCTGATAGCTTTCTTTTAGGTTGGGCGGTTGGTTCTTCTGTAATTAATAGTTTTGTTTAGTACTTGTGATAGTTATTTTTTCACTGTAGTTATGTTCAGAATGAGTTTTACCTTTTGTGTCTGACGAAATAACGTTGACGTCGTCAGTTCCACTGCTAATAGTCTGAAAATGAAAATGTTCATACTAAAACATTTTTCAATTCAAATATAATCAATGTCGACGTTTTCTAAACTAAATATTATTAAATTTTTATCATCAGTTTCTGTTACATGCTTTTATAGGTTTTAATTATCTTCGAGTTCGCCAGTGCATTTGCGCAACGCAACTTTATTTTGTTTTTCATGGTATTTCTGAGATTGATGTTACTGGCAGTTTAAAGAAGAATGCAATTGTATTACGAAAGGTTACATGCTTCAGTTCAACCACGAAAAACCAAAAAAATTGCGTATAATGTGTTTGCTTGCGTACGAAAATAGCTACATTAGTTAGCAACAATGTTTTAAGTTTTCATTGTCTATTTCTATACCAATATTATAAAGCTGAAGAGTTTGTTCAATTGGTTGAACACACTGTTCTATTTTAATGGATTTTTTGCACTAAATTATTGGGAGAAGCCACTGACTCCTGTAACAGGTGTTCCACTTAGCACAGGAGTCAGGGCCTCACTGCATTTGTACATGTTTTTTATGTTAATACATTATCTTATCTAAGTTATCTTAACTGTTCTCAGAAACTACTGTTTAGTGTTACATAGACCATTTTGGAGGAACGACACACGGGAGTGGAACACTAACAAAAAACGAAAGTGAAACTGGGGGGAACAACTTGTTTCTTATGCGGAGTAATTTGGCTCTCTCGCCATTTTTTAATTAACCACTATTAGAACTTTACTGATGATATGCTTTATTAAAAACTAGCGACCCGCCCCGGCTTCGCACGGGTGCAGTGCTCTTGCCGCATCGGGCGGCCGGCCGGTACCGCCGCAAACGCTACGTCCCGCAATTTTTAAATCTGTAATATCTTCGAAAATATTCACTTAAATCATACGGTGTAAAAGGCCATATAGATCTATATTAAATGAACAATGTATTCAAGGTATTTAATTGGTTAAGGATTAATGCTGTATTGGTTAAAATCGCTTCGAAAATTAGCCATTATTTGTCGTAAAAAGTAAATGACAAAAAAAGTTATTGTGGGTTATCCATAAGAGATAGACATATACCATCACGGACTTTTCTGTAGACCTTTTCAATGTGTACAATACTTAGTACATTATTTTGATAAAACTCGTAGGGTTCAGCCTGCGTTTGCAATGTAAGCGGAAAAAATTTAATTATTTACGACATCACATTAGAAACCTCAAAAATAACAGTACTTCTCCACTATTTAATGGATGTTATTATACATATAAACCTTCCTCTTGAATCACTCTATCTATTAAAAAAAACCGCATCAAAATCCGTTGCGTAGTTTCAAAGATTTAAGCATACAAAGGGACATAGGGACAGAGAAAGCGACTTTGTTTTATACTATGTAGTGATAAAATGCTTCTAGGCAAGCGTGTTCCATCGTTGGCCACATCATCGCTTATCATCAAGTGAGATAGTGGTCAAACGCGAGACTATCCATAATAAAAAAAAAATTTAGATATTTATTAGTGAAAAACAACATTTTTTTTCATAATTATTTTCTATTTTAAATAACTGTGATATAAACTGTAAACAAACCACAATGTCATCATCAGGCTCATAAACAGGACTGTCTGGGAACAGATTTTGAGAGTCATCCTTATTTTCTTTGGGTCCCAGACTGTCTCCTGCAGCGTCCACAACAGGAACTTGAAGCTCTGGTTCTGAAAAATACACAAATTTCTTATTACTTCACCTGTTTTTTTACCCATAATTCCTAAACTAGGTAATACTCCAGACGGGGTACAATAATGATAAATTATAACAAATCAATAAGACTAAATATTCTTTTTATAAACATTCTAAATCGCAAAATATTACATTTATGTGCAATTTTTATTTTTAAAAAGAACAATAATGTCTATTTAAACATAGTATACTTATTAGTTAAATTCAAAAGGTCACATTGGCCTACATGGACACTTCAGAATCTAGTGCTTAGCTGGTAATATGAGAGATAGAGGGTGACAGGTAAACCAGGTAATTACCTTGGCTCCAGCCAGTTAACTAACTAGTTTTTATAGGAGATAGTGTTTATTTTTTAAATATTAATCAAAATTAGGGTATTTTGATTCAAAGTTATATTTATAATATCACGAGTTGTTTGACAGACTCGTCAACGAGCCAGTTTTTATAGGGGTGACAAGATCGAAAAGGTTAAGAACCACTGGTTTAAAATTATCCAATGTTTTCTCCCGCACTAGGAGCGAGCAGTCCTCCTCCTCCACCCTAGTGTGAAACATATCTAAATGTACCCAATAACAATTTTTTTTTAAATGTATTCAATACTTAACCAATTTTTAGAAACAAACATATCTCGTAGGGATTCTCATACTTATTTTTCTAAAAATTCCCACAGAGATGATTTTATTTAACTAGGGGGGATTTCTGGAAAAAAAGTAACAATCCCCATCCACACAATTTGTTGGTGGAGATTTCTGTAATAACCTATTTTATGTAAATTTTAACTAGACGAGGCTAGTGTTTCTTAACCACATACTTATTCCAGGAAGAAACATCCCTGGGCTGGATTGTTCGAAGTATATACCACCTTTGCAAAGTGCAACTGAAGGAACATTGGGTTATAGTCAGTGAAAGTCTGACACTCCCTGCCGCTCAACCCAGAGCAGAAGTCATCCCATGATTTCCCATATAAAAAGACTATACAACTGCCATATAATAATTGAACAGTAATTCTAATCAGGAAAGTAAACAAAAGAACTACCTACTATAATGTTTGTGCTATTATTCTTTATCTTATCTACTTGATAATTAGGTCAGATGGAGTAATAATTTTTCAATTATTTTTATGTCATATTAAGCCTATTATCACTAAACATTAGATAATAATTATCTAATACTTAGTGATAATATTTATGTAAGTTTATAAACATATTCAATAAAATTTTATTGGGTTTATTTTTAAAATATAAATCTAAATATTTCTATGTTATTTATAGTTCTTAAAAAAAAACAAGTGGTTTAACAGACTCATTAGTTGTATTCAAGGATAAAAAAACTCTAAGGTCCATAATTTTAAATCTTGCTCACACCTCTCGTCTAGACTAAACAAGTTCCCATGTGGACATGTTGCAACTTGTCCGAATCGGATCCGAATGATGTTATGTAAAATTGAAAAGGCGTTCAAGGTTCGTATCAAGGTGAACGCTCCAGGTTGGTCCGTTATATTCAAAATTTTCAAGTTTATTGAGAGTTGATGTTAATGGTTTTCATGAATATAAAAATATATTTATACAATAAGTATATTTTTTATACAATCAATATATATTTTTAGCATCCAAAACAGAACCACAATTTTTTTTTTTTTTTTTTGTAAATTTGAATATTGAGGTATTTATTTTATTAAACAATACTTTACTTAGAAAACGTGTTGCGCCAACCCCAAATAAAATGGGACAAGGGCAAGAAGAAGAAGACTTTACTTGACAAGTAATACTTAATAATGATATTATGTACAAGTAAGGAAGAATGACTAGGAGAGTGGAGGGGGGCAGACAATATTAATATGATTATACATATAAATAAATAGTTAAAAAGGTAATTAATTCATTAAACCCCAAGCGAACGCCGGCGTTCGCACACCTATTGTCTTTCTATTGTGTGTGTAATTTCCACGATTGAAAGGTTAATAGCTTTTATTGCATTTACCAAAACAATTAATTACTAATCTAGAATTTAAGTTTTAAATATCACTTGTAACACAAGATTACTATTTGCAAGGTTTGAATGAAGCTTGCATTCAAACATAGACAGTTATGGCATCTTGTGACTTCTATCAATTTATGTGGATTACCGCACGTAAGTGAATGCCTTATATTACATTTTTCTGATAAACAACAACAATTATTATTTAGAAATACTGGTCATCACTGCTGTTGTATAGTTTCAACTAGCTTCTGCCCACGGCTTTGCTCGCATACTTAAAATATAGTCTTATGTCACTTAGGAATAAAGCAGTTATCTATCGGTGTAAAAATTTTAGCAATAGGACGAGTACTTACAGAGATTATCTCCTACAAACCAAAATATAAAAAAAAAACAAAGTTTACCTCTTTAATATATTAGTGTAGATGGAAACTATGACATGTGAAAATACCCAAAAATGTTAAATAGTACAAGCACAATGAGTCTAACTTTCATTCTAACCTTAAAAATATTCTCTCTATTGACTATTCATCTTAGAAATACGGTTATCAGATCAAATCATTCATGCCTCTCTTAAATACAATGCTATTTCACAGAAGAAATAACAAAAGCGATGATAAACGGAAACGTATTTGTAACTCAAAAATAGATACAAAACCTTATTGATGTTTGGATTATAAACCGACCAAAAAAAATGGTCGATTCTTGGGCAAGCAATAATTACGTTAATCTTACAGTTTTGTGAATTTTATTAATATCCTTGGATACACAATGTGAGATTTAATCAAAAATATTACATTGGCATATAAATTTCTTTTACATTGGTTTGTAAGCAACAAAAATAAAAGGCAATTATAAATGAATTGAAAGTTACATGACAACATCTTAATTTCGGTCGGATTATACGTATGAACGTCAAACATGAGTGTGAAAATAATAGGCAATTACTAAATGAATACTACCGTTACCTGACTCTGGTAGGTTACACTCCATTGCAACGATAGTATCCTTGCTTTCTTCCATATTTTAATCAATCAAAAACAAGTAATTGATCCAAAAGTGGCGCGAGTTAACACCGTAACATCTGTCACTTAGATTACGTTGAATCTCCAATCATTTCTAAGTAGATAAATAAATATAGAAATAACACAATGGAATAACTGGTACTAACAAACGTTGAGATTATAGTAAAATGCGGGAAACTACGTGGAAAATAATATTTTTGTAATTTTGCGAACAAACCGACATAAGCAGACCGCTCGCTTGTTGATCCGGCCTGAGTTGCCAGACTGATATATAACATTTCTACTACCAAAACGTATAATAATTCGTATGCGTTTCATTGGAAGAACCAATTAAAACTGAACATCTAAAAAATATATGTCTAAATCTATTACTTATGTAACATGATTTTATAACATTTCTCCATGATTATTATTATTTGTACCGTTTG
Source organism: Mythimna albipuncta (assembly GCA_929112965.1). Classification (NCBI taxonomy): domain Eukaryota; kingdom Metazoa; phylum Arthropoda; class Insecta; order Lepidoptera; family Noctuidae; genus Mythimna; species Mythimna albipuncta. The sequence continues at coordinate 17,334,006 of OV815973.1, forward strand.
ATAAACCAAATATTTCCTTGAACAATAGCAACACCATAATTTTCGATTTGTAAAATATAAGAGACCGCGAAAGCGCAAATGTTTTAGATTATTTTTTAAACTCTGCAAGTTGTAACTGTTTTTTAAGTACTTACAAAAATGGCAACAAGTGGCAGGGCTCATCGTCTGCTAAAAGCAATGGAACTTCTAAAACAGAAGACTACTTTTGATCATGGCACTGTTCTCAGCAAGGTATTATTTTGTTTTATTATTTAATCGTGTCATAACAATCTGATTATGAAATGTTTCAATTACACGAGTAACATAAATATCTTACATAGGATATATAGAACGCGTGTAAAGGTACTGGTAAAAGCTAATCATTAGTGCTTATTAAAGTGCTTTGCAATATTCGATGTCCTCTTGAAAAAAAAAACATTTATTTATTTTCCTTATCAGTGCCGTAGCTATCTGCTATATTAAACTTGATAAGAATACAACGAGTTAAGAGACGCGTTACTTCCCAGTTTGTCTAAAACAAGATCATATTATTAATCTTAGCACCTTTTTTTTTATGGTGGGAAAAATCACGCATTGACATCCCCCGCTCTTGGGCGGAGCGGGAGATAGTGTCAGACTCTTACTGACTAAAAGACCCACCCCGTTCCTTCTAGCCTTCATACCAGGGCTCGAGCGCCCTTTCGGATAACCCTGGCCCCAGTAGGCTTCGACCCGGCTGGGTCCCTACTGTTGCTGACAACTCCTTGAGGCGCGCGGGAACAGTGCGCGCCGTCGACGACTTGGGCTTGGTCCGGACAGTTACCGGACGGCCGGACAGCGAGCTACCCATTGCTCACTGTCCGCAAGCCCGCGCCTACAGTGGCCGGAAATCGGGATCAGAATCCCGGCGACGGCGGTGGTAGCGATAACGCCGTTGCCTGGTGCGTTCGGCCTCCTCCTTTGCGAGCATTACTGCTTCGCAGAAGTCGGCGACCGCCTGCCACTCCTCCTCGCTCCGGACCATGGCCTCAACCAAGGCCCGGCGCGAGAGGTCTCTGCCGCCGATCGCCCCCACGTGGGCACGGCGATGCTCCGCCCAAGCAGGGCATTAATCTTAGCACCTAGGTAATTCTAATCTTATAACCTAGGTAATTCTAGTTAATAGAAGTGCTTGCTCCCTAGCAAACAATTCCAAAGCTGAAATATAGCTGTAGCAGACAAAAATCTAAAAATAAGTACATTGATACAGCAAAATAAATCGATGACAATTGTTTCATTTTTTTGGCAACTTGACATTCTGCTGCAGACATTAGGTGTATCTACGGTTATTTTTCTTATATACCTAATATTTGTGTGAAGTTGTCAGTATTTTACTGTTAATCATAAAGTTTTCTGAGGTGGGCGCTAAACTATACTGGGAAGTGGGAAGAGCACGGTCCACTTAGCTCCTCTCTTTTATAAACTTATGGCAGCAGGATTATTCGAAAGAGTTATCACAGTCCAGGAACGCAAAGGGCAGCTAAAGAGATTCAATAAGTGGGTTTTAGTCAGTAAAAGACTGATACTTCCTCTTGCTCTAGCTAAAACGGAAGCAGTTGTGGGCCACCAAAAAAAAAAAACTGAACAAATGTGAATCGGACTTGCGCACTGAAGTTTCCAAACTTACATTAATAAATAGGCAGTTCGATTCCAGATTCGAGTCTCAACATTTTTCCAAATTGCAAAAAGTAGTTACGTATCGATTGTTTTGGAGGAGGAGGAGGAGGTGGGATAATTTTCCAATGACATCCCCCGCTCTTGGAGATAGTGTCAGATTTTTACTGACTAAAAACCCGCTCCTGTTCTTTCTTTGCCATTGTTCCAGGGCCCCACGCATTTCTTTCGCATCGCCTAAGAAGGCTTTGACCCTGCAGGACCCCTACGGTTAAATTGCTGACAACTTTTTGAGGCGCGCGTGGAACACTATGCGACGTCAAAGAGTTGGGCTCGGTCCAGACAGTTACCGGACGGTCGGTCACCCATTGCTCGTCGTTCGCAAGCCCGCGCCTCCGGTGGCCGCAAATCGGGATCGGAATCCCAGCGGCAGCTGAGGAACTGTAGGCGCCGTTGCCCGATGCGGTCGGCCTCCTCCTTTGCTAGCATTACTGCTTCTTAAAAGGAGGCCACCGCCTGCCACTCCTAGTCCTATCCTATAAGGGTTCCTGTTACGAAACCGTAAAACTGACATTAAAATTGAATTTTAATGTCAGTTTGACATTTTAGTTGAAATCAACGACTTTAACTCAACGACATGATCATGAAATTTTAAACAACAAAATCGTAATAAATCTAGGTACCAACCCAGATTTGTTACGATTTTATTTATTTATTTTTATTTAAAATTACTCGTTCTTACATTCATTTTAAAATTACAAATTTTAAGTAAGTATTAATATAGGTAATTATGTTTTGACTATTTATACCTACTTTCAGTATGTATCAATATATAATAATGTAGAAGTAACACAATAGTCTTTATCTGACCGTAAATAAGTAGGTATTCATAAACACCAATAATTGTAAAAATCGTAATGTTTTATCAGATGGCATTGTCTTTGTTTTCTTTACTAAATTGAGTTTTAATGATTATGATACTGTCTGATACTGATCTTAAAATAACGATACTTGTAAAAGTAGGCACACAATTCTTCTTCTTCAAATATTGCAATGATATTTGCAGTTTAGTTTATTTATAATATTTGGACCAACAATGGTAATCTGTCAAAATTAGAAACGCACAATTTACAGCAGCTTTGATAAAAAGCAGTAAGTAGTTTAATTTAACAACCACTTTGAGTCATAGCATAAGAAATGAAGTATATAGTGTTTATGTACCTATCATTTGTACGGTCCTTTTTAATGATAGAGAGGTTAGGTTAGATAATGGAGGATATTCGTAAAGATTACAGTCATAGCTTGAAGAATCGCCAACCTTGGGGTCAACCATAAAGGTTTAGAAAACAATATTATTGCAGGAACGTTTTGTTTCCATAATAAAGTAATTCTTCTTCATTTCTTATTTGACTGTGGACAATGCACATTGCTTGGCAGAGTAAACGATCGATGATAAGAAAAGCTTACTAGTACAGTAACGACTGCGTACCGAAAGATAGAGTTGAAAGATCTCCCATAAGGTAGACTGACTGGTGAGGGTTGTGAATTTGTGAGAATGCGATGGTTGTGACGGCCCATGTCAAGCAGTGATCGTTTTTTTATTTTTTAGCTATAATAACGATGATGAAAGAAAGAAAGAAAAATATTTTGATTTGGTACAGCACAAGGCCCAAACACAATAAATATACAATATCACGTATCAAAAATAAAAAAAGCAAAAAAATATATATTTAAATAGGTATCTAAATAGGAATATAATATATATAATGTTGTTGTGTGCCTCATGGCTGCACCAAGATGAAGATAAGTTAAAACGAGAAACATAAAAATGATGGCATTTTTTTATGAACGTGCAAATATATACAGTTACTTCATATAGTTTATAAGTAACATGTAGTTTTATTGTCAAATTATGCAACAGCATTTGTAGTTGTCTAGTCATATGCGATTTTTTACTCAATATACAATAATGATATAGCAATTTGCTTATTGCTATTATTATTTATTATTAGTTTGACGCAATATTGATGAATTATTTAAAAATAATTTATCCGTCATCACATGCGCATGAATATTGGATAGTTTGCTGTGCCATTTCTTCCACTCAGCAAAACCAAAACACTAGAAAATGGTGATGGGCTGACTTTTGAATCACCTTTTTTATATTTGTCGTGCACAAAGTTTGATATATAAGGTAATTTAAATCTTTTGATTTTATACAAGCTTGATAACATGGAAGCGTTTATGCGAGACTTGCTCCTGCCAACGGCTTTGCACTTGTGGAAGTAGAAAATATATAGTCATGTCAGTGATAAAGTAAGCTTTTTCTGGTAAAAGAATTTTATTAATCAGTTTAGTAGTTTCAGAGATACTGTAGATACCGTACATAGAAACTTAAAGAATGTTTGACCATTTTATAATATACATAGATTTGCCGGAGAAGGCAACACAGTGGCGAGACCTTTGCTCGGTAGTGGGATAATACAGGCTAAACAAAAAATGCCTATAGCGCTATATGAATTTGGGTGCTCCATTCAACAATACGCTTTTGTGTAGGCATTAATTTAGGTTACCAATATAATAATTACCATTGTGATAACAGTATTTACCGGCTAGTACAATTTATAACACTTTACCTTTGAAAAGAAAACATTGATGTACGATTGGAAGTTGGAACGTAGTAATCAGAACGAGTAAAAATAATAGAAAGATACAATAGGTCATAACTTGTTAGTGCTACTAGTGGTCAATTAGTAAAAAAAGAAAATCTTTTATAAAAAATTTAACTGCTTTTTGATTCCTGATTCATTTAATTTACAGATAAAATTGGAACCGTTTATAAATGGAACGTTTCGAGGTTCGTTCATCGTGGATAAATCTATGTGCAACATGGCAGGTACACTGCACGGAGGCTACATTGCATCTGTAATCGACGTGCTATCATTTTACACACAGCTCAGCAATACTGATGCTAGACTCTCTTGGACCACCAGCATGAATGTCTAGTAGGTATTTTTTTTCTATGAGCCTTTGTTCTAATAATAAGCATTTACTAGAAAATACAGTGTGCGTTTTTTAGTTGCAGTGGTCTAATAAAGATTTTTTAATTTCATTTTAACAGACATTGAATTTATGATGTTGTGTAATCGAGTAATATACACGATTACGCGACGTCACATACTAAATTACTAGCTGCAAATTGTTGGATGCACAAAGTAATAACTACAAACTCACACACGTACCTACAGTGCAAAAAAACTTTGTCGTTATTTCGATGATGGATGGATGGACGAGGTGACCAGATCAACCAACCAACGTCTCAACCATAGTGACTTTGTTAGTTTCAATCCGTGTAGACAGCAGTTGTAGTAGTCCAAGATTTTCAACGCCTTTGGTTAGAAGGCACGTTTTCTCAACCACCGAACGTATTTGCGCGTGATGTACATTCATGTAGGTGCAACCCAAATGAAACGCATCAACCAAGGTTACCTTGGTCGAAACGCCAGTTTGCAACCGTTTAGTCACCCATTTAAGAAAATAAAATGGTAGTTATTACAGTTACCATTAACTATCCTAGCCATAGATACTAAAGGTTATTTTTAACATAATTCACCAAGTGTTTCATGCGTCATCAACATGCTGATCATAGGAATTATTTTGTTGAAACGATTTCCTCGTTCATGTACCATCATCAATCAGGTTATATCTGTGATGGCATCTCACCGCTGGATGACCAACATTTCTGTCTATTAGTCTTTAGACACCTCTCGTTCACTACTTTATTCTACTTGACACCACAATCGATTGATTACCACGTTCATATGTAGGTACAATAAGTATTTATTTATTTATTTATTTATTTAAAGCTTTATGCACAAAAACTGTATAAAGGCGGACTTAATGCCTTAGGCATTATCTGCCAGTCGACCTACCTAAGTACCTACTTACTTAGTTTTAACTGTGACAATAATGTACCGTAATGTATTTAATCATTATTTTTTGTCAACAGTTATACTGGAGTAGCTGGTACTGGTGAAAAAATAAATGTGGTTACAAAATCACTAATAAACGGCAATATTTCAATCATAGAAACTTATTTTCACAATGAAGGAGGAAAGCTTGTGGCTAAGGGTACCACGTCGTTTCTGGCTGCGAAAGATAATAGTCAAGGATTAATAAAAGATCTTTTAGGTTTTGATGTGTACGAGAATTAAAATGAATTTAATATGAATAATAATTTATCACTTCAGTGAATAAGTTGATGAAGGAAAAGGGAATAATGATAGATTAAGATTTTCAATAACTACCATTTTTTCATATTTTTTGGTGATAGCTACACTGATATTAGGTTATTGGGCAAAAAGGCTGCGGGAACGTTTGAAAGAATTATCGTGACCCTAAACACAAAGAAAAAATTTACTGACGGAACAATTTGTACGCTACGCACAAATAAGGTTTTTTAAATAATATAGGTTTATCTACGCTAACAACAGGTTTAGATAATTAATTTTAAATATAGGTACATACAATAATAATATTACAAATAAACATTTAAGAACGCAAAAGTTTTGCTTTTCATTTGCTGTCAAACTTCCCTTGATGAGAATTTCAAATGACATAACTTCTGCCCTAAAATATACCGAGCACACTTTATCGCGACCAACATGGGCCACTGTGTAAGAGCTCGAAAGATAAATTTGATTTTGATTAAAATACCCACTTGTTGTGTTAATATTTCAAATTACCTACATTATTCTTGCAATTAATATTTGCAACTTCTTAACAATGTACAGCAGTGGTATTTTCGTTTTTGGCGCTAAAACATTTTACAAAGAGACGAAGCGAGATGCCATTTCTGCTTTGCCGTTGGAGATGTCTTGGAAAATATTTTCGTGAGTTACTAACGACGAAAGGTCGTATTTTATGTTTTTTTTGCTTTGTTTTTTTTTCTTTTTTAGAAATTTTTAAGTTTAGAAAACAGGTTTGAATTTGAATAAATTAAAATTAAATAATAACTTAATTTATGTAAAGGAAATTGAATAAATTACTGCTGCTGTTAGAGACTACAATTAAGAATTAATTAATTTTAAATTTATGTACAACATAATATGTTACTTTTTGGTGTACCTACAATAAAGTTTATTATTATTTTATTCTAATCCATTCTACAATAAAATTGAACAGCCTGTGTTCGGTAGTAGTTGAAAACCAACCGTGGTTTTTGGGTTCAATTCCCGGACCTGCATAATTTGTACGTAAAAATATCTCTTAATAAAAGTAGGTATAAGCACCGGAGGCAATTAAAATGGGAATTTCGCAAATGAAATTTTGTCATTATTTATATGACAAAAAAAAACAATAATAATAGGTAATATAATTAAATTCTTTTATTCAGTTATTTAGATGACACATCACTACAAATTGCAACCCGCACGCACAAAACATGGGCGCGAATTATTTTGATGAACAAAAAACTAAGGAATCGACTCAACAAATTCGAACTGGCAATTAAACTCGGCTCTGAAAGCTTAGCAAAATTTTACAGGAAAAATAAAAGAAAACTGCGTCAGAAAAAGGGAAATAATTATTTGCCACTTGGCAAAACCATTGGTAATAAATATTTTTTTCGCTATTACAGCACGCTTTGTCCATTTCTTTTATTAATTTAACGGTCTTCAAAAATAAATGTTTGTAAACTATAATGTTTTTCTTATAACTACGTGTAAATGAGTGTTATTGTTTTTTTTTAGCCTGTGCATCAGAAAAAACGATTTTAAAATCCAAAAGAGGAGGAGAAGAAATAACTGTGTATACAAAAAGATTCAAACTTTTCTGAAGAATGCCTAAGGGGCCTGCAACACTCACAAGTTTCACCAAAGTTTTGCCCGTGCAAGCAGGTTTGTACACGGAACACATTGCGTGTTGTTGGAAAACCTCAAAAAGTTTTACACGAACAAACTAGCTTGCGCAGGCAAAACTGAGGTGAAGCTTGAGCGTGTGATAAGCCCATAACGACGTACATTATCCTTATTAAATTGACTCCAAGATTATGTTCCCATTGACATTCAGAAATAATCTTTAAATTGAATCTCAACATTATGGCGATAACATCTATCTTACTATCAAAATGTACTTACGAAAATACATTATCTCAAATATTTTTCTCAGACTTTGAATTATGACCTTTAAGCTGAGAGCGGAGATATTATCGAAACTGCAGTAGTAAGTAGGTACAGTGAAATGTAAAAATATGTAAATATGCACTTAGCAAAATTCAAAAACCAGCCAAGTACGAGTCGGACTCGAGGGTCGGGACGAAAGGTTCCGTACCCTAAAAAAAAGGCACTTTTGTTGTATATGAGCCCCCTAAATATTTATTTTATTCTGCTTTTTGTTATTTTTTGTTGTAGCAACAACAGAAATACATCATTTGTGAAAATTTCAACTGTCTATCACGGTTCATGAGACACGCCTGTGACAGACCGACAAACAGACAGACTGACGGACGGACAGCGTAGTCTTAGTAAAAGGTAAAACTCCCGCCTTACCCTTGGGGTACGAAACCCTAAAAAACAGTTTTCTCCAGTAGATAGTATTGATTGCAGTTTGCATACGTTCTCCGTCAAAATACTTTTACGCGAGAAATTCACTTCAGAATTTTCCTAAGTGATATCATATTTTAGCTGAGTGTAAATGAACGGCGATACGATCCATACATTATCGCGTGAAGTAAATTGTAAAACATTTCATGTGTGAACCGACCCGACGTGATATACGAGTATAGGCGACGCTTGCGTTTCCACGCACATTACATGGCGCGGAAATATACCGAAATTTACATCAAAATACTTTATTTATTGGTGTTGTGAAGCTTTTGGAAATGAGGGCTGCATATCTTCGTTAAGATGTTTTATTGTTCCTATTAATTCATTAAACCCCAAGCGAACGCCGGCGTTCGCGCACCTATTGTCTTTCAATTGTGTCTGTAATTATCACGATTGATAGGTTAAGAAAAAAACTTTTCTTCTTATACAGCATTATTTTTAGTGTATGCGAAACTTAAACATAGATTGTTCAGAATTTGTAACTGAAACGACTCTAATAATTTTTACACTAGGTTATAACATTGTCTCCCAAAAATATTCAAATCAAAGCATTTATTTCAAATAGACCATTTACAGGCACTTTTCAATAGTCAAATGTCGGTCAGTCCAAGAAAAGTGAAGCTAAATTGCACGTTCCAAAGAGTAGGTCTCTATGGAGAAGAACGTGCAAGAAACTCCATGGACACTCTTTTAACAAAAAAGGTTAAAACACTTTATTCTAAAAAGGTTAAAAGTTGGACACCACCGACACTAAATACAATACAGGACACAGCGGGCATTAGTCGCCAGCGCACAGTTGGATGCGGGAGCAAAACCAACCCTCAGTCGCCCAGATGGCCCAGTGACCATGAATTTGTACGGATAACCAGGTAACATAACAAGCTTATATATTTGTGATTTTTTATAATACAGTAATAAAATTTTAGTAACAAAGATTCTTTACATAAGAATGCTAGATACATTTTTTTTTTTTATCTGTTATAAACTAGTACTTGACTGCGATCCCGCCTGATGGTAAGCAGTGATGCAATCGTTGATATGTTTCTGGTTTCGCATATATTAAAACGAATGTTGTAGAAGAAGTTAAATAAAACTTGTGAAAGATGGAGTATATGTATAATAAATCATGTATCTACTTTCCTCTTCAAATAACTTCTTCCTCTCCGACTAGAAAAGTTTGACAAGCCCTCTGCGTGTCAAACTTTTACTGACTGAAACTCAAGTCACCTGGGTTCTTTCTGTTGGCCTTTGCGTTACAGGGCCAACTTGGCCATGGAACTTAACTCTATCGAAGGTATTATAAGGATATTTTTCTGGGAGTGGCATAAGGGGTGGACAAAAAAATCAACAATAACTGTCAGAAATAATCTTGAAATATCATACTTGCACATTTATTTCTACAAGTTTTTATTAATATAGGTATTTTAACAACTCTGATTATTTGATTTGCTTCTAAGTATGTAGGTACTGTGACGGAAGCTCCACAGTACACAAAAATATTGTCTGGGGCAGCACGTGACCCCGTGCCCCCCTTAAATCCACCCTTGCCAAGGTATACTTAGTCATCAGTTATTACATTACCTAGTATCGCTTTCTTTAAGAAAGCTGATGCCTTTGCCAAGCATGCAGTTGCAATCTCAGACCGTCTTGAATGTCAGTTAGGTACCTATGTACGCATAAAAAGAAAAAAAAATAGACTTCCTATTGCCAATTTCAATAGACGTAACCTAAACTGAATGCCATTATTCTGTTAAATTATCTACTCTGAGCTACTCTTAATTGATAGAAAATCTAACAGCCTGCTTTTATCATTCAAGTGTCGCGTAAGCCGACTGTCCACGTTGTATCATGTCGCTGCTTCGTCGACAGAGGCGTCAGGCATCAAGCGTATAATGTTAATGACGAATAAACGTGTATGAATCTACGCGTCCCTGAATAGTAGGCTTTAGTGATAGTGAAAAGGGGCATTAATGAATTGAACACTAAATCATGATGGTCCAGATTTGGTCAAGTCCAATTTACAAAGCCTGGAGCAGAGGCTTTTGTTATTGTACAGGATACATCTTGGAGAGTGTACACGGGAATTACATGACTTGGTTCCACCATCACCTTTCGATCATCGGACAACCGGGAGGACCGACCTACGACGAGTAGCCACCCTTACGTTGTTAAAACCTCTAAAGTCCAGACTAATCGTTTCGGGTCATCGTTTATATCGCGTAATCGAAGAACTGGAACAATTTACCTGCTGCGGTCTTCCCGTCCGATTATAATTTTAGATGTTTCTATCGTGAAAAGGTTTTTATTAAACTAGTGCACCTCACCATCAGCGGTGGCATCACTGCTTACCATCATCAAATGAGATCGCAGTCAAGCAAATTAAAGGCAAACTTAAAAATCATTAGCCCACACATGAACCCGGTACCTACCTACTTTATTCAAATCCTGGGACTCCAAGGTGCTGTAAAGCAGTCACGTAAAAAATTAAATAAAACTTCGCTCCGCTGAATATTAGTACGTGCAGAAAAAGATTACTCGAACAAACTTTTCTCAGTATCTTTATTTACGTAACTTTTTTTATTACTCTTGACTGTTTTGGTGACTTTTGATCTTGTTTCTGCGAATATGGTTTTATTGTTTTTATTTTTGCACTTGACACCTAACAATGTGAATAAATTTGGGCAAACAAGGTTGTCAAATTCAGCCAAAGGGCAATGAAAAGGAGTTTCCTTGCGTGATCGAATCAGGAATAAAGATATCTGCAGGAGAACCATGACTACCGATATAGCACGAAGAATTGCTAAACTAAAGTCGCAATGGACAGGGCACATTGCTCGCAGAACAGATGGCCGTTGGGACCAAAAGGTTCTAGAGTGGCGATATTTGGGAGATGCCTATGGTCTAACAGTGGACGTCTTTCGGCTGAAATGATAATGATGATGGTGAAACAAGATGGGTGTTAGTTGAGTTGCGGTAACAGGTTAATTGCCCGAAATCTTGGGCTTAAACCGATTTGATTTCTCATCTACATATAGTGGTGAATAACTAGTGCGGACTTTTCATTTTCTCATTTGGTAACCCTACCTTAAGAGGACCCACTGACCGTAACGTGGCGAATAATTCTCGATATCTCTCTAATATTCGATTCTGTAGGTAATGAGGAATCTATTTCGACCGACGCAATTGCTCCAATCACCGTAAAGGTACAAGAGAATTAAAATTCAAAAGGGGTACAGTGTGCAAAGATCCAGATAAGTAATTAGTTTGCCTGTCATACCCCTGTCACAATATTTGGAGGACAAATGCCCGGGAACCAACAAATTCAGTGCGGCCGCCTCCGCGTGATAAATGATCGCACACTTCATTAGTGAATGAGCTTTAATGGTGATAACTCGTGCATGGACTATTAAGTAAATCGATTATTCAATTATCGAATAGATAGTGTTGTTCTCTTGTACAATGGGCAATGATGGTCTCTGTTTTCAATTATTGGTTTGCATTAACAGGTTGTAAGTAAGTACCTATCAATTTTGTATTTACCTATCCATGTGATAATTGAGTACATAGTGAATGCATGATAAATACTTAGGGCCATAGCGCCTGAGCAGTGCCATAAAACAGTGGCTTTCTGAAGCCTATTCCTCGGTAACGGCTTGGTCAATAGGTTTTGAAAAAAAAAATGTTTAATAAAAACTCACGTACAACATTATGAACATAATTATGATTTTTCTTGTTTTCTCTTCTCCTTTCAAACGGCTGTGATTGATCTGTAGAATAATGTATACACAAAAAAAAATACCGGTTAAGTGTTCTTCAGAATGTACATAGCGTATGTAAATCAATCAATATTTAGCAAAGAAAATGGATTTAATTTGGGGCACTATCCGGGCGCAGTTGGAAGGAATTAAATGCGCAGATACTTGTACTGCCAGCTCGGTGGCGTACGGCTACTCTAGCAGATGTTCAATAGACAATACGTCTTAAAAACTAGCCCTTTTCGTTCTTAAGGTGTAGCGGTACTAGCTCACAGAAATTTTATTTTTAATAAATTGTACCTCCACATGAAATACTTCATACTGTTCCATAAATCTAGGTCAAGTTCCATAAAAGTTGATTTCAAATGCCACACATCCCGGAGTCAACGAGATTCCAAGATGGCGCCAGCTTCAAATTGACACATCCGGCGGGCGCTTTGACGCGGGCCCTCGCCGGAAGCACACTTACAGCCTTCTGATATCCACTCTAGTGAGGACCGTCTTCCTGTAAAGTGTCGCCCTCTGACGACTTGTGTGTCGATCTTTATAAGTGAGATCTATTTTGTTGTGTCCTTTGCCTCAACGAGGCCGTTTACATAACTTTTTTTTCTTTGGCACGGGTTCTATGTTTTTGGGATTTTTGTTAGTGTGGCAAGTCTAAGGGCTAGGATTAGATACGTACTTGATTTATATTATTAACAATTTCAACTTTGTATCGAAATCTTACACTATACTACTTACTAAACAAAAATAAATTAGAATTTAGCACTCAATAATTCTGATAACTTTAAATATTTTTAATATTACATATTTTGAAATGTTTCTGTCAAACATATTGCGGCGTAGTTAACCTACCTACCTATCTATGTGTAATAAAATAATATAAAAACAAAATATTGTAGCTTCTACTACGAGTATTTAAAACGACAAAGTAATAAATAGGTATAATAAGTCAATAAAAATAGTGTAACTATCATTTTAAATGTCATAAATAAAAAAATGTAATGTACCTATTCCTATTAACTACTCGAGAATTACAAAGTAAGCAACTGAAAACATAAAGCCCCTTCTTCAAAAATAATGGCAACACTGCGTATCGTGAAATTGCTTAATCAAAATGATCAGGCGTTATGAAACTAAAGTTTAAAAAGAAAACGAGCGTGTTCCAATTTCGTATTTCTTAACAACAATAACAGGTCTGTGTGGGAAATAATACTGAAAACTTGTCCAGTTTCAACAACTTGTTACTAAGTTCAAACTGTAGATGTTCAATGTTCATGTTAAACTTTATATTTATGTACCAAATATAACAGTCATAACTTGAATTAGCTATAGGTAGTAGTCGCGTAGCAAAGCGAGGGCGAAGGGGCAAAGAGGCCTCACGCAAACGAGGACTATTTAAAAACTAGTTTTTTTTTTTATAATTGACTAGTTTTTGTCAGCAGCTTTGCCCGCGTACATGAAGTATAGCCTATGTCATGTAGGAATAAATCAGCTTTTGGACCAGGGGTGCTATTCTCTAAGAAAACAGTCTTGAGCGCAGGGCTGGCACAGCGACGAGTCGTGAGCGCAGTACATTGAATTAACTATCCAATGTAAAGGGGCATTGGGTTGTTAATCCAATGCACTTATTTGGATTTCGTCGCTACGGCCAGCGCTGCGCTCAAGGCTGTTTTCTTGGAGAATAGCACCCCAGTACTTTCAGAGATTACCTCATACAAACAAAAAAAAAAAACAAACTTTACCTTTTTATAATATTAGTGTAGATATAATTGATTGGTTTGCGTTCGACCACTATTTCATCCGATGGTAAACGACTATATGGTCAAACACTGGGTTGCAACAGTCGGTGTCTTGTTTTCAAATTCATGAAAGAAAGGCCTCGCTGATGCGACTTCACCCACGTCTAAATTTGTCGAGGCTACGCCTCTGATAGGTAGGGTAAGATTTAACTAGCCATGTGTTGGTTTAGGTAGGGACCTGTTAGACAAATATTTGAAGGTGTTAGGTTAAGTCACGGGTGGAACGGTCGCTTGGGTATTATTAATGAATAAATTACTTAACTACTTGCTGCCTTTATTTTCTACTGGGGTTTTTTCTATAATTTATTTATGTACCTATGTAAACTTCTTTAACAGTAGTGGTAGATAGGCGAAAAAGCATTCTCACCAGTCAAACTGTGGGTTAAAAATGACATTACTGGTGAATGATAATGATAAATGATATTTATTTTGTAAATAGGTTTAAAAAACCCTTTAACACGTCAATTTTTTTTTCATCAGTTTATGCTAGATGAGGCCGCTGTTTCCTATATGACTACCCTGAAAAGAAACATCGAAACAAACTCAGGGGTCAAAGTCTCTTTTAAAGTCCATACAGTAAATATGTAATGGTCAAATCACATGAGAACCATGCAGATTTGTCTGAGATGGTCTTTCGAAGAAAGATCCATACAGATTTGAGAGGACCTGTCCAATCAGTGTAAGCATTTGTCAGTATTCGAAAAGCTCAACTCAGGACTACTAAGGAGCTCAACGACTTGACGAACAATACCATAGAAAGGACATTTGGGTAGGCCGCAGAAAATACTCAAATTGCCAGATATACGTTAAAATTACTGAAAAGAAAAGAAAAAGCAATCAACATGGTCCTCACATTTCGTCTTGCTATCTACCACGCTACCCACGCTATGTAAAAACTGGGCAAGTGTGAGTCGGACTTGCGCCCTAAGGGTTTCGTACAAACTCACCTATGTTTATAGTTTAATTTATACCCCAAGCAAACGCCGGCGTTCGCGCACCTATTGTCTTTCTATTGCGTCTGTAATTTCCACGATTGAAAGGTTATTCCCCGAATGGAGTCTCGAAGATTTTTAATTAAAAAATTTTTTTTTGTGACGCTCAATAAACTTACTGTTTTCAGTTTTATTCCTATACCTGTGCCATGAGACCTTGCTTCATGCCAAATTTCAGCCTTTCAATCGTGTCTATTAGAGACACAATAGAAAGACAATGACAGCGCGAACGCTGGCGTTCGCTTGGGGTTTAATGAATTAATCTTATTAAACAACGGAAAGTACCCTATGAACTTTGATTCCCTTGAGAATGTCGAAATACACGTTTATTGCGATGTAAACGATTATGTCTCTTTTTTTTCGTATAAAGGGTCTTGACAGACATACAGATGGAAAATAAAGTGGTCCTACAAGGGTTCCGTTTTTTATGTCTCTGTAGCCAAATGGCAAAAAACGGAACCCTTATAGATTCGTAATGTCTGTCTGTCTGTCTGTCCGTCCGTATGTCACAGCCACTTTTTTCCGAAACTATAAGAGCTATACTGATGAAACTTAGTGAGTATATGGATGTATTCTGTAAACCGCATCAAGATTTACAAAAAAATAAAAAAAAAAAACAATAAATTTTGGGTACCCCATACATAGAACTGAAATTCAAAAATTCTTTTTCATGAAACCCATACGTGTGAGGTATCTATGGATAGGTATTCAAAAATGATATTGAGGTTTCTAATATCATTTTTTATTAAACTGAATAGTTTTCGCGACACACATCCAAAGTGGTAAAATGTTTGTCCACGTAAAATAAGAGAATGATAAAACTAAAAAAATATATATGATATAGATTACCATGCAAACCGTCAACGAAAATTGGTTTGAACGAGATCTAGTAAGTAGTTTTTTTTTAATACGTCATAAATCTAAAAAAAATACACTATTATTAAAACATCGATCAAAGTTACAACGAACTACAAGAACTTCTATATTATGTTACTTGCTGCTACGGAACCCTTCACGGGCGAGTCCGACTCGCACTTAGCCGGTTTTTTTTTCCTTATGAAAACGGAACCTTAAAAAGAAGTGTTGCATACTTTAGTTAGGTGATTCAACTTTACCCATCATATCCTTTCAAAACTTAAACTTCCAATATATGAACGTTAAACTCTTACAAAACAGTAGTACAGCGAACACATTCGCGGCATATTTCACTAAGATGAAATATGACTGCGTGAGTCCTGACCCGAGAGGAATTCATATTAGCTTCTATTGGTTGGGCAATTGGAAAATATCTCTGCTACGTGGAATGTTGGGAATCGGTTACCGAGTCTTGCTCTTTCGTGATTTTAGTATCCCAATATACTTAACCCTTGTTTATTTATTAGAAATACTTTCTGCGTTAACGACAGCTTAAACCAACACGTGCAGACAGTCAATAATATATTGAATAATTAAAATAACATAACAATATACAATTAAAATGGTAAAATTGATTAAGAATTATAATACGAGTAATATGAAATGAAATAAATGCGAACGAATAGTCACAAATAAATTAAATGTACTTTTAGCAATCAGAAGGGAAATCGATTTAAAAAAAAAACAACTTTACGAGGAACTAAATGTCTATTCTAAGCTTTAAACTTTAATTTCACACAATTTAACAAATAATCACTTCTAGCATAGGCACGTCGTCCATTGTCACATGGTCGCTCATCGCCGGGTTCTGCAGAGGCCACAGAAGATGGGCCAGCCTCATCGCCATCACCACCTTCATCGTCAGCGCCTTAAAACAGAAGATTGCAGACATATTAGTTGTTGTACACATTTACCAAGAAACGACTATTCTTTCGTCCATCTCGCATTTAAGGCCCTCATTCAATGAATCACTCTCCTAAGGAAGAACATTCATCCTCAAAACATACCTCATCAGGCACAATCGCCCACACACACGTATCTGCTAGGCTATGTGCCTATACACATATCCAATATATGTGTCTGCAGGACATTAAGTCCAATACACGTTATAAAAACATGTCTGCTAGGCCACTTATGTGCCTATACACATATCCAACATATGTGTCTGCAGGACATCAAGTCCAATACATGTTAAAAACATGTCTGCTAGGCCAATTATGTGCCTATACACATATCCAACATATGTGTCTGCAGGACATCAAGTCCAATACATGTTAAAAACATGTCTGCTAGGCCAATTATGTGCCTATACACATATCCAGCATATGTGTCTGCAGGACATTAAGTCCAATACATGTGAACACAACAGTGCGTCTGTTCACCCAGCTTGAGGTGCACGAGATTCTTTCCACTCGGAAATTGTTATCCATCTCACGTGCATACTCATCCATATCAAGTTCACACCATATCTGCAACATAAAGGTACACTTACTTTCAAAGAAAGCTGAACAACTCTCGGGACACCACTCCCCTTTCCACGGCACCATATATTGTGCTGCAGCCTGAGTTGTTTTGCCTCTGGCTCCACCCAATAGCTTCAGCTCATAGCGGCTGCTTGGGAGAACCTTGGTAACTTTATAGGGCCCTCGCATTCCGGAGTCCAGTTTACCAGTCGATTGCGAGTATTTAATTACAAACACCAGGTCGTCTGTCTTGAAAACTTTAGGGGGGTGTCGTTGGCGATTGGTGTGGGAATCTTGTTTGTTTTGGTTCTTGTCGAGCAAATCCTTTGCCCGACTCCTGCAGATTTCCCTCCAGGCTTCACGGTTAGGGTTCGCGTTGTCGATTGCCACGTCGCGGACCAACGCACGGATAACAGGAGTGGTGGCGTCAGTGCCGATCAGTAAGTTTAGCGCTGACATTTGTGTTGTTTTTTGTTTAGTAATATTTAATACAAGCTGAATTTTACAAAGTGAATCTGACCAACTTACATTTCTATTACGACTTTCTACACGAATAAGATTTAATACAGTTCGCACGTAGCGCTCTGCCTGTCCATTTGCATGATGCATCCCGGGAGTTATGTGGTGAATGTCACAACCTAAATCTGATATCCAGCTGGTGAAGCCAGCTGCTTCGAACATACGACCTCGGTCGCAAACAATTAATTTAGGGACTCCAAACAACGAAATTGCATTATTAAAAACACGCTTAAGTTCACCAGTGTCTTGCCGGTACATCGGATACAGTAAACAGAATTTTGTAAATGCGTCTACCAGTACAAAAACAAACTTGTAACCATTTGATTCCGGCAAGGAACCTAATGTGTCCACATGAATAGTGTTAAAAGGAATTTCAGGTTTTGCCCATGATGTAGTAGGTTGAAGGGGTGCCCTAGGCACTCGTTTTTTTGAGATACAAATGAGACAATGAGAGGTATATTTTAAAACGAAGTTTTTCAGGCCTGGGAACCAGAAATGCTTCAGTATAAGGTCTAATGTTTTATCGGCACCAATATGCTCGTGCTCATCGTGAAATAGTCGCAATAAACTAAGTCGGTGGCCTTTGGGGACATAACACAGCAATCTCGATTCTTCGCCGACTGGCGAGTAACGATAATAAAGTAAATCATTTCGATTAACATAACGACGTGAATCTAATCGGCCATCTCTTAATTTTTGTATGAGGTCCTGTGTTTCATTGTCAGCAGCTTGCGCCATTTGCGCCCAATTTAACGGTCTATCGATGTGGTTCACCTGTGCAAGTGGTGGATTTCTACTGAGGTAGTCCGCATGGGACATCATGATTCCTTTTCGGTATTCAATCATGAAATTGAAGTCTTGTAAATAAATCCACCAGCGCGCTACGCGTGGAAGCAGGTCCTTCTTACGCTCAGTGGCTTTCAGGGCGTTGCAGTCGGTTATAATCACGAAGTTTATGCCAATTAGGTAATGTCTAAAATGCTGCAACGCCTTGACCACCGCCAGCGTCTCCAACTCATAAGAGTGGTACCTGCTTTCAGCGCCCTGGGTGACCTTACTAAAGTACGCAACTAGCCGCTTTTTACCACCGCTATGTATTTGCATGAGTACAGCCCCATATCCTGCACTACTAGCGTCTGTGTGCAATTCCGTGGTCAATTTAGGATCAAAAATTGCAAGTATCGGTTCACTGGTCAATTGTTTAATAAGGTACAGGCGAACCTGTTCTTGTTCGGGTCCCCATTCAAATTTAACATTCTTTTTCGTTAACCGTGAAATACTTGCAGTTTTTGTGGCGTACCCTTCTATGTAACGTCTAAAATATCCCGCTAGGCCTAGAAATTGTCTGACCTGTTTAACGTTTCTGGGTACAGGAGTTTTAGTTAAGGCTTCAATTTTATTGGGGTTCGGCCTAACCTGACCATGGCTAATTATACGTCCCAAATATTCCACCTCGGTCGTGAGAAATGAACACTTTCGAAGATTGATAGAAAATCCGGCTTGTGTTAAAGTTTCTAAAACTTCACGTAAAAGTTGAATCCCGTCAGCGACTGTCATGCTCATGAGTAGTACGTCATCAATATATACGAGCAAGTTACCAGATTCGATGAATCTTCGAAGTGTTTTATTGATAATGCGTTGGTATACCGCAGGCGCGTTACATAAACCAAATAGCATCTTCACGTACTCGAAATGCCCCTCCGGTGTTACAAATCCGGTTTTATGTATCGAACCGTCCTCAATAGGGATTTGGTGGAACCCTGAAGCCATATCAAGACCACTGAAGAATTTCGAGCCTCCCAACCGGTCTATGTGATCCTCTATGAGAGGGAGTGGATATCTATCCTTTACAGTTATCCGATTGAGTGCTCGAAAGTCCACACACATCCTATCGGTACCATCCTTCTTTTTTACTAAGATGATAGGGCTCGCGTACTCCGAATTGGACTCCCTAATTATAGACTTATCTAATAAGTCTTTTACGATATCCCGGACTTTCAATTTTTCCTGATAGGATAGCCTATAGGGGTGATAGGCTACGGCAACGTCGCTATTCAAATTGATTTGCATTTTTCCTGTTTTGACAGTCGTAATAGCTGTGCCAGATATGAAAAAGGGTAAGAAATCACGAATCACGCTTAACAACGAGCTTAGGTCTTTGCCTTGCAAAGGCGTATTTATATCACTCAAACAATCGAGTTCAGCAGCATTAATGCATAGCGTCTGGTTAGTGGAGTGAGTCAAGTACTGTCCTTGTTTTGTTCTAACATAGGTCACCCCATCCCTATTTAAGACATCAGTACCAATAATAATAGGCGTGTTCATACAAGATGAGGGTACAATGATAAAATCTATTTCGAGTGCAATGTTGCTAAATTCGACCGTAAGGGTGACATATTCGTGAGCAATAATTCCGTCATAACTAATCCCTTTAATTATGCAGTGAGTTGGCTTTCGAACACAAGAAAAGTACTTTACTACATCAGACGATATAAGGGAAACGTTAAGCGCACCGCTATCTATTAAAATATCGACCGGTATGCCCTGTATGACAGCAGTACTAATATCGTAATTACGGGAAGTATTAGATGTCTCCCTGCAAAGGTTAACTTTTTTCTTATTGTTGTTTTGAGCCTCAGTTCGCGCCTTAGTAAAACATTCACTCTCCCTGTGTCCGTTCTTTTTGCAAAAGGAACAAGTCAGTTTTGTATTACTGTTATCAAAATTTTTACGCTTTTTGGTACAGTTAAAGCTTTTATGCCCGGCTTGGCCGCACGTGAAACACTTGCCGGCGGATTGATCATTAGGACGTTTATTGACCGAAGTGTTAGTAGGCCGGCGATGATTGTCTTTGGTACGCTCAGGCTTACCATAAATAGCTAAAAACGAGACTATAGTTTCGGCCGTGAGGTCCGCATTAGCGGCAGCAGCGTGTACTTGAGCATCATTGATACCACGTATGATAATCTGGACCATTAAGTCATCACTTAAGCCCTTAATAATGCGAAGTCGTAATAAAGAACGTCGAGCATATTCAGCGAACGTTGAATATTTATCAGACGCGGTATTCATGACGTCGAAGAGTATATTGGCATAATCTTGTTTCCGCGGACAAAGGGACTTGAAATCTTTCGAAAAATTCGACCATGAACGATCATTCGTCGTCCACTCGCTCAACCACGTCTTAGCGTCCCCTTTGAGACAGTTAGCAACCCGCGATAAACACTCTAAATCAGACCAATGATTGACTAACCTGGCACGCTCCACCTCGTTACACCACACCTCAAAATCATGGACAGCAGGATCGAAGTTTGACACGTAATAATTATGCGGCTTACTTCCGATCGTAGCTAATGCGTCGGCCAGCAACTTTGCTGCGTTTGGCACTTCATCAGCAAGGTTATCACGTTGAGGTGTGATGGCACGGTTTGGTGGCGTATGCGACCTACTCGCGGTACTGTCCTCGATTGCGTTTAATCGCGACACAATTGCACTCAACGCTTGTTTTATGGAACCTTCGCGACTACGGGACCGAGAGCGACGTTGCTTTGAATCACGATGGTGTCGGCGCGATCTGCTATGCCTTTTACGCGTTTTACGAGGTGAAGTTTCCTCAGAGCTGCTACGCGAACGAATAGATCGCGGCATTTTTAAATTAACGGTTGTTTTTATTTGAAAACGGGCACGGGCCAATCCCACTTCTGATTTTAGCAATCAGAAGGGAAATCGATTAAAAAAAAAAACAACTTTACGAGGAACTAAATGTCTATTCTAAGCTTTAAACTTTAATTTCACACAATTTAACAAATAATCACTTCTACCGACAACCGTTAATTTATTTAAAAAGAATATCACTAAATATGCGACAACAAACAGCGCCGAACACCTGACAACCTTACCGTCCAAGTTGTCAGACGACGTCACTCGTTTACCATCGACAATTACAATTATCCTAATAGTACATTGTTAATATTAATAAATTCATTCATATTAACAGCTAAAACATTACTATTTACGTTTACACAAAAAATGTAGTTACAGATGTATCTCCAAACAAAAAATAAAATAAAATAAAAGACAGAGAGCGCAGAAAATAAATAATACTCATAGTTCGATTTAGTAGTGAATTTTATTTGTTTCAAATCTCAAAACACGTCGAGTGAAGTTAACATTACCCTGTAAATAATACTTCTGTTTCTCTAATAATATAATTTGTTTAAATATATACCTAGTCTTTTTATTATCTCACAGAAGAAGAAAAAATTAGATTTTCTAACAAGGGGATAAAGCTGTATTTCTCTTGGGTGGCTTGAATTCTTCACTACACTTAGGTTTCTATATTAACATCCTCGCTGTGCTCGGGAGTTAATTATATGAAAATCTCACTGTGTTCGGAATTCATACTTAACAACGGAATTCGACATGTTGACCGTGATTTTGTGACATTGCTTTATGGTTATGGGAACCATTTAATTTACTATTTTACAGTAGATTAATTAAAACAATGTTAAGTCTTTCTTTGATAAGAATTAAGAATACGAAGAAATATATATAAGCGGTTAAAATAATATGTTGATTCAGGTGGAGTGGAAGAGTACCTATGTTGTCGTGAAATCGTATTAGCTCAAACAATTGAGATCTCTTAACATTCTCTTAAAATTGAATACAGTTTATTTCTAGACTATTTCGACTATCATACAAGCATATTACGAAAAGAGTTCTGAGTATACATATAGATGGATGGAGAGAGAGAGGAAGGCCGAAAAAAAGATGGATGGATTGTGTGAGTAGTGATATGAAGAAAAAGGGAGTTAGTGATAGTTTGACGGGTGACAGGACAGAATGGAAGAAGAAAACGTGTTGCGCCGATCCCAAGTAATATGGGAAAAGGGCAGGAAGAAGATTTCGACTATCATAGAAGGCTGGTTTTAAATTAGGGTTGTATAAATTAACTAATTAACAAGCAACATAATACATTATCAAGAGATGTTCTCTTTGAATAGCTGTTCGTTAGTCTTGCTAAAACCGATTTGTCTATTTTTGGTCTTGAAATATTCGTGAAGGTCCAGGAAAAATGAACGAAAAAAAAATCAAAATACAACACCATCTTTATTTAAAATGTTATTTTAAAATGATTTAAGCTGGTACTGGTAATGCCAGTAGATGGCGTTATTTTTTTATCTGATATAAACTAGTGCTTGACTGCGATACCACCTGATGGTAAGCAGTGATGTAATCGTTGATGGTGAAGCGCACTAGTTTATTAAGAGTCTACAGTTCAGCTAAAAGGTATCACAACATTCATTGACTATTGGGCGATTTTTATATAAGGGTGGAAATCATCCAGTGACATCTCTCGCTTTGGGTGGGGCGAGAGGGCGTGTCAGACTTTTACTGACTAAAACCACACCTGTGTCCTTCAATTGCCCTTTGAGTTTTAGGACTACGGGTTTCCTTTCCAGAAATTTCCCGCGGTCCTAGTTAGCGGGCATCGGCTCTGCCAGGCCTCTACGGTTTGCTGACAGCTCTTTGAGGAGCGCGTGGGTAACTACGTGCTGTTGACGACTGGGCTCGGTCCTGTTAACTACTGGACGGCCAGACGGCGAGCTACCCATTGCTCGACGTCCGAAAGCCCGCGTCTACCGTGACTGGTAGTCGGGGTCAGAATTTCGGTGGCTGGGGCGTAAGGACCTTCGTTCCCTCTCGCGTGCTGCCTTCTCTTTCGCTAGCATTACTGCTTCACAGAGGGAGGCGACCGCCTGCCATTCCTCCTCGCTCCGGACCATAGCCTGAACAAGGGCCCAGCGCGATATTCCGATATCTGACCACCGAAGGCGCTTACGGACGGCGAGCAATGGGTAGCTCGCCATCAAACCTTCCGGTATCCGTCCAGACCGAGTCCAAGTCGTCAAGGGCGCGTAGAGTTCCAAGCGTGCTTCAAGGAGTTGTCAGCAAACCGTAGGGGCCTAACAGGGCCATGGGTGATGCGAAAGAGATCCCTGGGGCCCTGGATAAAAGGCAAAGTGTTTAATATTGTTAATTAGGTATTGCTTAACGTGGAAGATCATCTCCATCTCCCGACAAACAAGATAGATTTCGCCAGAACTGAAAGGAGGAAGGACTTGCGAAAGATATAATATTCCACAACTATCACACAACGCCGTCTAGTCCCAAGCTAAGCAGAGCTTGTGTTATGGGTACTAAACAACTGATAAACATACTTACATATTTCTAAATATATACATTTTATAGATAAAGTACACCCCGACACAGAACAAATGATTATGCTCATCACATAAACATTTGTCCTGGGTGGGAATCGAATCCACGACCTCCGGCATAGCACTCAGGGTCACTAACCGCTAGACCAACAGGCCAGTCAGGCCAGGCAAGATGGAAGCAGTGGAATGAAGCCATTATCCTGGAAAGGGACAGAACAAAAATAGTTAATTATTACAACACTAATTTACCTTGAAACTTGTGATTAAACCTAGATTAGTTGGTTAACGATTTCGCTTATTTTACTCGTATGTCTATAGGGGCTTAACCTAGATTTAACGTTATAGCTATTTAGACATCAGTTACCAATTTCATGGCTGCTTTGTTTTCTCATAATTTGTTATTATAGAAGCTGTTAATTACGCTTAGAATTTGAATATATTAGAACCATTTATTTTTTAATTCATATAAAGTAGTGCTTGACTGCGATCCCACCTGATGGTAAACAGTGATGCAATCTTTGATGGTGAGGCGCACTAGTTTATTAAGAGCCAATTCATAATTAGAATATTCATCTAAATGCTCGTATTAAAACTAATGTAAAAAGAGCCTCAATCCTCAAAGTGACTTGTAAAATTGTTTTTAAAATTTAGGTCCTCCTAGTATCAAATGCGTACTACTGGATACAACACGGGATAAAAGCTAGATTTTCTTGGCTGCGTTGAGTGGTAGAATCGTCATGGCGTCCTAGTGAACCACGGGTTTAACAGATAAACTAGTGTAGTAAACCAAACAGTAAAAATCTAAAGTTATACAAAGCACAGCACAGATCCGTTCGTGTGGGGAGTACTGCAGCCAGATTTAGGTTTTTTTTTCTGGTGGGTTAAAATCATCCAGATGACATTCCCTGCCCTTGGGCGGAGCGGGAGATTGTGTCAGAATTTTACTGACTAAAAAATCCAACCCGTTCCTTCCTTGCCTTTCATACCTGGGCCGAGATCCATTAGGATTCGACCTTCGACCCCGCTGGGCCCCTACGGTTGCTGACAACTCCATGAAGCGTGCGGGAACAGTACGCGCCGTCGACAACTTGGGCTCGGTTTGGACAGTTACCGGACTGTCGGCCAGCGAGCTACGACTCGCCGTCCATAAGCCCGCGAGCCACATTTAGGTCGGTCGTGCAAAGAGGCTTATTGGTGATCCAGATTTGGTTAAGACCAATCTACAAAGCCTGAAGTACCTACCTACCTACAGGCGTAGGGTAGCCAGCCTTTCGCTATATTATAGGATGCATTTTGAAGAGTGTGCGCGAAAATTACATGATTTGACGCACGGCGGCGAGTGTCCACTATTACATTGTTGACACCTCTACGGTCCCTACTAAGCGTTTGACGATTATATACCGCACATGCACATCGAAAGACTGGAACAATTTGCCTGCTGCGGCTTTCCCGTTCGATTTTAGGTGTCTTCAAGGTTATAGTGAATAGCTCTAAATAAACTAGCGCGCTTCATCATCTACGATTGTTCACTGCTTACCATCTGGTGGGATAGCAGTCAAGCGCTAGTTTAGTAGCAGATGCAGATATTCGCTCTGTTAAAGTAATAGTATCGTCTGTCTAATAAGTCAACCGTATTGGGAATTTTGTATAATATTTAATCATTTAAAAAATACTTGTATTCGATACTTTTCATATAGTTCTTCTGTTAGTAAACAATGATCTCTATCTCTTAATCAATCTTGATTATTGAACCCGTGTTGACTACATCAGATTTAATTAAATCCTAATAATTACCCAAGTCGTTTAACTTATTAGACAGACTCTACTACCTACTTATCGGATTTCATCATCATCATCATCATTTCAGCCGAAAGACGTCCACTGTTGAACATAGGACTCCCCCAAGTGTCGCCACAATGAGCGATCCTTATCGGATTTAAAGAAATATGATTTATTAAAAAATAAATAAAACGAATAACATAATGGAAACACGAATTTCTTTATGTCAAGCTTGGTATTGTTTTTTTTTTTTAATATTTAAGCATAGATGTAGACGTCATAATGTATCTTGTCTCCTCGGTCGCTCTTCATCCGAAGATTCACGAAGTTGAAGCCGAGTCCGCCTTGCGTCACGTTCGCCGATGCGCCCGTGTGTGTCATGTCGAACGCCAGAATACCCTGCAAAGACAAATTAGTGTTTGTTCAAGTGGCTTTTAAGGAAATAGTTTTAATTGTGGCGTTGTTGATTAAAGTCTACCACGGCATACACGAGATACCTAACATAACTTGTGCAACGTTTATGGGGTACCTTTATGATGTGGGAACACATTAATTTGACTGGAATGCTGGTCTAGGGGTTAGTGGTCCTGACTGCTAAGCTGGAGGTCGCGACTTCGATTCCCACCCAGGACAAAATGTTTGTGTGATGAGCATGATCGTTAGCTCTGTGTCTGATCTACTCTCTTCAGTGAACAATGAAGTCGGTTAATTTTTTTTTTGTAAAAAGTTTTTTTTTACATTTTGTCAATGATACATGGATGCATGTAGGTAAATATTAAGTTACAATCAATACTCTCAATTACTCAAAACTAGTTAGCTCTTATTAAGTTATAACGCGTTTGATTGATTTATTTTACAAAAATTCGTAACATATACCTAGGTATCACCAAAGAATATTCATGCAATTTCATAAAAAACCATACAATTTTTATTAAAAAAAATTCTGTCATGGTCTTTTTAAACACTTTTTCATTGTCTAGTCATGGTCGCTTACGATGGGTCTCATGATGACTTAAAATCTTTGTATCAGGTTTATATTTGGCTTGCGCAAGTATGACCACGTTTCTGAATTTCGCACACAGCTCAAATGGCTTCCTATTCGCCTTCGCCGGAATGCTCACATACTTTCTTTGCTTTACAACGTGCTCTTTAATCCTTTGACTCCTTTTTATCTCAAAGAACGCTTTCAGTTCCTCTGTGACACACACTCTAGGTCCTTGAGGTCATCGGACAATCTAAAACTTAGTATTCGTATGCATTCCACTTCGTTCTACGATAAATCTTTTACGATACAAGCAGCTCGTTTGTGGAATGCATTACCAATAGAAGTGAGGCGTGCCCAAACGCTACCGAACTTCAAAAAAATGGTGAAGGAGCACTACCTATCACTTTAATTGTTCTTTCCCTTTCTCTATTGTATTTTTTAATATGTATTAGTTTATTATTTGGTAGTTTATTTAAGTATTATATATTTATATATATATTTCTATTGTACTATATTATTATACTATTATGTTGTACACTGACAGCCCCAAATCTTTTTCCTTTCGTTCAGTCCATCCAAAGGTTGTCTGGAAGAAATTGCCTTGCGCAATAAGACCGCCTATTGTACGCATAATCTTTTGTTAATGTTTATCCTGTATCAAGCTAAGGTGTGCAATAAAGTTATAAATAAATAAATAAATAAAGTCACCTAAAGGGTAATAATGGCAAAGGCTATTAATTATACTCAGGGTGAGTTGCACCAGTTGACTATAACAATGACCAAACCATAACCAGCCGTGAAACGGCCGCCTGTTGGTCAATTTCACGATTTGACAACTGTTAACGGCTTTGTTATCGTTATAGTTCCCACCCTCGGAGTTTCCTTGCGTGATCATATCAGACATGAAGATATCCGCAGGAGAACCAGTTTGCCAACATAGCTCGAAGAATGGCCAACTTAAATGGCAATGGGTAGGTCACATTGCTCGCAGAACAGATGGTCGATGGGGACGAAAGGTTCTGGAGTGGCATCGCGTACCGGAAGACGCAGCGTTGGAAGGCCTCTAACAAGGTGGACCGATAACCTGGTGAGTTTCGCGGGAATCCAGTGGATGCGAGACGCACAAGGCCAGTCGTTGTGGCGACGCTTGGGGGAGGCCTATGTCCAACTGTACCAACTGTAACCAGTGGACGTTTTTCGGCTGAAATGATAATGATGACTCTAATAATTCGTGTGATGATTATGATGACACAGAAATGAAAATTAAAATCTTTAACAACGAAGCCATAAAGCTTCAAAGTTGCTAATAAGAAAGAAAATTAAGACATACATAAATGCAGATATGGCTTAGCATTGCATAATTCATTCGAGACTTTCGTCGATGTCAATTAGAGCCGTAATATAGTGCGATACCGATAACCTGTTGCCTTGAATAAAACGTTATATCATAGCAATAAAAAAAAGTGAAACTATCTCAAGTAACCTTAATAACGATAATTACTTTACTGATAACACTGCTTCCAAAACTCTGGGAATAGTTACATACTATTAGTGAAAACGACTGATAGAAGTCCAAAATAGTTGGAAACGTGACATATCGTCAGCGCACTGCTGTCCTTACCCCCGCCCCCCCCAAGTGTCGCCACAATGACCAGTCTTATGCATCTCACATCAATCGTATTCCCACGACCCTTACCAGGTCACCGGTACCCTAGTGGGAGGCTTTTTAACGTTGCCTCTTTCGGTACACACTTGCCACTCCAGATACCGCACAGTTTCCCTGCAGTGCCTTCTTTTAATAGGCATTATACACAGACCGACAGGCCTGTTGGTCTAGTGGTTAGTGGCCCCGACTGCCATGCTGGAGGTCGTGGGTTCGATTCCCACCCAGGACAAATGTTTATGTGATGAGCATGATCATTTGTTCAATGTCTGGGTGTAATTTATCTATAATATGTATGTATTTAGAAATAGATAATGAAAATGTTTATCAGTTGTTTAGTACCCATAACACAAGCTCTGCTTAGCTTGGGACTGGACGGCATTGTGTGTTATTTGTGGAATATTATATTATTATTATTTATGGCTGATATCTTCATAATAATATCATCACTTTCAGGAGCCCCAGGAATATAATCTGTTAGGAAAGACACAGAAAAAGGATCTGAAGTGGGCTTTTGAGAAGTAACGTAGTCACCTTCCAGGGGTGCTATTCTCTAAGAAAACAGCCTTGAACGCAGCGCTGCCTGCAGCGACTTGTCGAGAGCGCAGTACATTGGATTAACAACCCAATCCCTCTTCACATTGGATTGTTAATTCAATGTACTGCGCTCTCGACTCGTCGCTGCGGCCAGCGCTGCGCTCAAGGCTGTTTTCTTAGAGAATAGCACCCCAAGTCCAAATGGTGACTACCAGGGTGGTTTTAGTGTGGTGACAAACCCACACACCTCGGTTTTAACCCCTGATACCATAGGTGCCTTTTGAATGTTTCCCTCTGGAACCAACTGCACGCTTAGCCAAGTTGTTATTCTGCAATCGTTACCGCTGTCGAAAAGTGATGAAACGTATGGGAATGACGTCATCTCAACTTAAAGTCGCGAGGTCACAACAAACGAATAGACAATTCGTAGCCAAGTTCACATCGTTCAAAATCGTTTCTACAATGTTTAACGCTACATCCTTTGTTAGACAAACGCTACATTGTAGAACGAGCGGCCGACTCAGGCGCGACAACATGGCTACCAACTTTTCGTTTTCTACAATTTATTTATTTATTTATTTAAACTTCATGTACAATAGTGGTACATAGGCGGACTTAATGCCACAAGGCATTCTCTACCAGTCAACCTTTGGGTTAAAAAAGACGATACTGATTAGAGAACGGAATTCGACACAAACTGGTTGTAACTTGGCTAGGGGGGCTGGTCTCTATATGACAATATTTGATAGATTTTCGCGGGAGAACCAAAGTTACCGACATTGCTCGAAGAATTGCCAAAAAGTAGCAGTGGAACTGAATGGTTCTGAAGTGGCGACCACGCACCAGTAAAAGTAACATTGGAAGACCTCCGACATGGTAAACCTATGACCTTGTGAGTATCGTGGGGATTTG
The DNA here is from genome assembly GCA_929112965.1 of Mythimna albipuncta. Lineage (NCBI taxonomy): Eukaryota > Metazoa > Arthropoda > Insecta > Lepidoptera > Noctuidae > Mythimna > Mythimna albipuncta. Next base: position 17,363,786 of record OV815973.1, read on the forward strand.
ATGGATGCAAGTCGCACAGAACCGTTCGTTGTAGTAACACTTGGGGAGAGCCGTATGTTCAACAGCGAACATCTTTCGGCTTAACTGATAATGATGATAGATAAATTATCAAGGTACAATGAGTAACAGTATCTGAATTTTGAACCTAAGTAAACTTTTTTATAACTAAATTCTAGAAGAAGATGTTTCGCAAAGCCACATTCTCCAGGAAGTGTTTACTTGGCAACAAAGTCAATCATGCACAAGAGATTGACTTCACACGGAATAATCTGTTCTGATTACTTAAAAATTCGTCACTAACAAACTCTAATTAAAATAAATTATCCCGCGTCATTACAGGAAAAACCATTGTCTTTCAGATGTTTTTGGAAAAACTCGTTTATCTCGGGGATTCCGTCTTTCCCTGTGAGTTATATGACGTTGTGAATTTATTATTTTGTTTTCTTTCCTTTTAAAAATATAACTGAAGTGTGTCTGTGTAACTCTATATTAATAAGTATAACTGTCCCAGGAAACGGGCCACAAAAAAACGCCACAAAAAAAAAATACAGACACAGAACAAACGATCATGCTCATCACATAAACATTAATTTGTCTTGGATGAGAATCGAATCCACGACCTTCGACATAACAGTAAGGGTCACTGACCGCTATACCATCAGGCGAGTCTACTAGACCAACAGACTAACTTAAATATTTCTAAATAGATGTATATTACTTAGAGATAAATAAAATTACACTAGACACAGAACAAAATGATCATGATCGTCACATAAACATTTGTCCTGGATGGGAATCGAACCCGCGACCTCCAGCATAGCTGCAGTAAGGGTCACTGACCACTAGGCCAGACTAACTAAAAATTGAGCTTGAGTAATATCTTTGCAGTCCTAATCAGCGGTAGCTTATCATAGCGGGACCCGGTTGCCGACACTGGTGAACTATTATTTTTTTGATTGATTTCATTATGCTTTCAAAAAATATTATTCGTTCAATATTAGCAATTTACTGTATCATCAGTTCATTAAAAAATAGCGTATAAAATATAACTAATTCTATACCCAAAAGTGAATAAATAAGAAAAATATACTAATTATTTAATTGTTTTATAAGCCCATCAGTTTTGATTGTCTTATCAATTATAGGCAACATTAAGTTTTAATTTAATGCTAGTTATTCATAGATAGTAATTATGTTCTTCAATTACATTGTTATCTCTTGTATTTTAAATATACCTACTACTTTAAATTAAAGTAGCTAAGTAATACTGGTATCTATGTGTAGTCATCAATAATAACTATTTTCAGTTATTTAATTAGGTACTTACATATATTACGCTTATATATCTAGTGGGTTTCGTGAGATAATAATCTTTTCCTCAAAAGACCTGGCGCCTATTGGTTGATTTTCCGCGACTCAAAAAAAAAAAGGTTTAATTCATAAATTCATTTGCTCACGATCAATAGACATCTTAACATCTTTAAGCTATGTTAGACTGACTCACACGTGTAACACACCTGATTTGTACGTCGAACGACGTCGCGTGGCGTGGATTTAGTGTACCTATCTCTAGAAGTCTAGTTTCCATATAAAATGTAAGGAGACCGAGATGCCCAGATCAGCGTGTGTGTGCAATAGTGTAGTTCTAGCTTAAGGGGCCGGCGACGGATGAATTTTCATACAAACGTAATACCACGCTCATTTGCAGTTGGAGCATATTTCCAACATATCACGATGATATTCGGTTATAGACAATATTTATCTAGGTTCCTACGTCTTTCTTTTTTAAAGTAGAGTAGAGTTTTTTTTAGGATGGAAATCATCAAATGACTTCTCCCGCTCTGACTTTTGACTTTCTCCGACTTTTATTGACTAAAACCACACTTGTGTTCTTCAGTTACTCTTTGGGTTCTATGACTACAGGTTTGCTTTTCAGAAATTCCCCACCGTCTAGCTAGTGGGTATCGGCTCTACTGAGCCCTTACGGTTTGCTGACATCTCTATGACTGTTGACGACTAGGCTTGATCCGGTTAATTAGCGGACGGCCGGACAGCGAGCTATACATTGCTTGGCGTCCGCAACGCTTAGCAACTCGGTTGGCTATCACAGTGTGGTTGGTTATTGCAATGCACAGAGATTCCCTGTTGTGTTCCTCAGTCACACCCACGGGTAGAGATGGGATGGTACTATTCTTTACGTCCGGACACCATAGAAACTGGAATACTTTACAAAATAAATGAAACATTTTCGCCTCACCTGGATAGCACGTCCTACGTTAGAAGGTACTTGAGGCAACGCGAAGTACAGATTCTCTACTCTCTTCCTGAAGATCTTGGACCCATATTGGACGTCATGGTGGTATACCAGAGGCCTATTAACGTTGGTTCCCAGGAAGGTATGGTTACACTCCACATAAACGAATGCTGCCAACAAAAAGCCTAAAGCGTACAGCTTCATTATTAAAATGGAATATTTAAATATACTTTTTGAAACTGAAAGATGCAGACGTCTGTTCGATTCGACGAATGGTCCGTGAATGAGCAGGAAAGCTGAGATTTATGTTGTTTTGTATGTTTATACCTATTATCTCTGCGTGATAAACTGAGTGTCATAGTTTGTTCAGATTAACGGTTCACGTTTCTTATGACTTCGTTATCTTTTTGTTTTTGGTCTATTTTATCGCAAGTTTATTAGTGACTACGAATTTTAAATATTTATTTATTAAAACTTCATGTACAATAGTGGTACATAGGCGGACTTAATGCCACAAGGCATTCTCTACCAGTCAACCTTTGGGTTAAAAAAGACAACACTGTGGTAGGTTTTTCACAATTAACAAATACATAACAAATAGTTCAAATGGAAAAATATAAAATAAGTTATTTATAATAATAAAATACATATATATTTTATGCTTAAATATTAAACTAATAAATACTATTCTTCTTTCTTGTACCTTGTTTTTAATCATAACTTACTTGTTTCTACACTGTGTGTGTTTGCGTCCAAAATAAATACCTACCTTTGTTGTTTTTTTTTTCAATTAAAACCTTAGCATTTTTATAACTCATTTTTTTTTATAGATAATCATCGAATGTCTTCTCTCGCTCTTTGTAATGCGAGATGTCAGACTTTTACTGACTAAAAACAACCTGAAGTCCTTCAGTAGCCATTTACGTTCCAGGGCCGAGTATCTCCTTCGAACAATATTGCAGCTCACTTTTATCAATCTAAGAACTGGTTTTATCAGTTCTTACGTCACTCCACGAAGCAATAATTTCTATGGGCACTTTTAAGGGGCCTTTTCCATTCGCTTACCATCAGCATTGAGCATGGTTTAAAAGTTTGTTGCTTCATCTAACGCAATCTAAAGCAAAGTTTGATGAAGAGGCAATGCAAAAAAAGAGAGATAACGCCTGAAATTTCTATTGGCATTCAGTAATTCCGCGATTTATTCGAATATTTCAAAAAACTTGATCCAGGAAATACGTGTTTTTTTTCAAGCCTCAAAAGTTTTACAAAAAAATTGTCAAAATCAAAATCAAAGCATTTATTTCAAATAGACCATTTACAGTTACTTTTGAATAGTCAAATGTCGGTCAGTCCAAAAAAAGTGAATCTAAATTGCACGTTGCAAAGACTAGGTCTCTATGGAGAAGAACGTGCAAGAAACTCGATGGACACTCTTTTAAATTATATTATGTGTTACATATAATGCTTGGTTACATATTACTTGTTGCTTCTATGATGTGTCGTCATTCTCTATTGATGTACTTTTCATATTTTTAATATATGATTAGGTACAGGGGCCAGAGTTCACGTAAAATAGCAGATTTTCAGCGGTCTTTACTGGATTAGCTTTACACAAATTTATGTTTTGATTTCTATAGAAGCCTAGATAAAAACCACAAGATAGCTGTGTATCCAAAATATGTAGAAAAAGATCTGTATTAACATCATAATCACGTAAGAACGGTTGTAATAAAATGTACCTCGAAAAGGACGCTCTTAAAATAAAATTTTGACTGCAAATAGCTCCATAAAAAATAAACTCTGCCATTCTAAATCTCCATTATTACCAAATAACTAAAACTAAATATAAAATGGAATCCGATGTCCCGTCAGTTTAGTTTAGCCGCTAGGGCTTCGGTTCGGAATCTCTGCGGCTCGGATTGGCTTGGAAATAACAAAATGGTAAAAAACTGGCTTCACCTGATAGCGCGTGACAGACCGACAGACGCGGGGCGGTTTGAGGCCGCCTTTACATAGAACTGTAATGCTTAAAACGTTTAAACGTGAAGTGATTATTCGAATGCACGCTTTTTAAGGGCCAAGCGCCCGAAAAGTGCCATAAAATAGTGATTTTCTGAGGCCTACTCCTCCGTAATGGCTAGGTCAATTGGTTTGAAAAAATATAGTTTATTATAGATTCATGAACAATAATATCAACATTTGATTTTTTCGTGCAATTAATACTTTTGTCAAAAAAAAAAAAATATTTAGCAATTTCGCAACTTTTCGCAACTTTTACCTACTCCTTCGAAACGGCTTGGACCTTTAGAAACATTTTTACACATAAAAATTGGTGGTTAAATATTCTTCAAACTGAACATTGCATATGTAAATCAATCAATATCTCGCAGAGAAAATGGGTTTAAAGCGCTTTCTGGGCACTGCTGGCCGCAAATAAATACACAGATTTGCGTACTGCTACCTAGGCGAGTGCGAGAGTTGCGTTTACATAATTTCGGCCAGATGGTTCAAGGCACTATACGCCTTAAATTAAGATTAAAGATGTTACTCGAAAAGCTGCAACTCTAAAGTGGGATTGGGCCGGACATGTTTGCCGCATGTCAGATGAGCTGTGTGCTAAAAGAGACACTGATTGGGTCCCATTAAACGCAAGGCGACATCGCGGCAGACCAAGGCGAAGGTGGAGAGATGAGCTTGATAAGTACCGGAGGGACTGGCCCGCAATGGTCGAAAGAGGAGAGGGAGGCCTTCGCTCAGCAGTGGGTAATAAATGAGCTAACTATTACGCTTTATATTAAGTTTCACCAAACTTAAGTGGCTGTGGGAGGACACATTGCTCGCAGAACAGATGGTCGATGAGGACAAAAGGTTTTGGAGTTGTGACTGCGTACCGGAGGACGTTTTTGGCGCGCCCGACCACATGGAGAATAGAGGATCTGTTGGTTAGAGAATCGCGTGAATCTGATAGATGCGAGACGCATTGGGGGAGGCCTATGTCCAACAGTGGATGTCTATCGGCTGAACTACTACTTACTTACTACTTTACGCATTCACGATGAGATTTTTCTTTTTACCTTTTGTATAAGGTAGAAAATCATCCAATGATTTCTCCCGCTCTAGGGCGGAGCATGTCAGACTTTTAAAACCTACCGAATGTTCCTTCTTTGCCTTGCATCCCAGGCGCCACGGTACATTTTTACTTAACTGATGGCCTTAGCAGGCTTGGACTCTGCTGGACCCATCTTTTTTGACTTGATTTCCCTTATAAGTATTGCATCATAGGCCTTTAAAAAAACCCGCTGTAGACTTTTTCCTGAGAGCCTAGGACAGACCAACTGACGTGGCAGTTTGAGGCCGAGTTTACATAGTAGTGTACTTCCCCTCATGTATTTGTTCAGCATTGTTCGACTTTTTCCTCAAGTATAATTTACAGGTCATTTCTCGGGATTTTTCTAAACATTCGTCATTCTTCAACACTCAGATGATTCAGATTTGCTAGAGCTTCAAAAAATATTAAATTAAACTAAATATTAGGTAAATATGGAAGCATAACTTCAAAACGATTTTACCAGAATGATTACTATACACTCGCATTTATTTTTTATACCTAAATACTTTAAGAATTCTTTGCAGAAAAATCAGTAATAATATGCAAATATTTTCCTTGCATAGGTGTCTTTATGAAAAATGCTAATCTAATTTGACGTAATTGCAAAGACCTCGCAACGAGGTAACTGATTCAAAGATGGTAGAAATCCCATCTTGTGCGTACAATTTCATGCCAAAGTCTGTGTTTTCAAAAGCTACCAGAAAACACAGGCCTATGGGTCTTTAAGACAAGAGTGAATAGGTTACTTCTAGGCAAGCATGCTCTGTTGTCGGACACATCATCGCTTACCATCAAGTGAGATAGAAGTCCAATTTGAGCCTATCAATAAATAAAAAATAAATAATATTTGACAGGAAAAGTAAATAAAAGAAACTGAGTTAATAAATTCTTAGAATATAATCATTTCTGTACAATAAAAAAATTAAGCATAAATAAAAATGTCATAGTGTAACTCTTTAGCGCGATCGCTCTTCATCCGAAGGTTGACGAAGTTATAGCCGAGGCCGCCCCGAGTCACGTTAGCTGATGCGCCCGAGTGTGTCAGGTCATATGCCAAAATGCCCTGAAATAAAGAAAAAATAGATCAGTGGATATTCAGAAAAACTCTTACCAGTATTGCCAAGGGTTGTGGATCAAAAGAGTTACGGAAGTCCTCGCAAAGTGTAACTGAAGTGATCAGTAAAAGTTTGATGATTTACGGAATTTCCCCGCTTATACAATGGCTACACATCAGCGATTGGCCGTTGCTGGGCCCACATGTAACCACGTTTTGACTTTGACTTTGACTTTTGACATGTAACCGTAGCATAACATTTTTGGAAAAGACTAGGCAAATGATGATACTGATAAAGAGTTAGTGCTGTTTGTTCTTTACAGAAGTACCTACCTATAGTGAGTGAGTACGAAGTGGTCTAGTTTTGATAGGTAAAAGTATTACAAATACTTCAAAACAAACAGAATAAATGAGTGTGAATTTTAGTAATGTATATTTTATGAAGAGTCATAAAATGTACAAAACTAAAATTCAAAGTATTAATTTCAATATTAAACTTAGAGTCATTTAATAATGCTTTGAATTTTAGTTTAGTACATTTTATGAAAGTTATGTTTCGGTATTTAACAGAAGTAGTTTAAGTATTTAAATAATTATTTTTATGTACCTATAATTAGTACATTATAGGTACATAAAAATAATTATTTAAAGCTACTAAAACTTTTAAAAATTTATCATATTTTAACTCATCTGATTTTCATACAAAAACAAAAACATTTCAAATGAAGGTTCTAAATATTCCGAAGTCTATGTAAAGCAAGCGATAGTACAATAGCGGAGGGGAGCAGAGTTCGGGAGGAGGGGGACTTGATGCGCTTGCGTCGCGTCATTCAGACGTAAGTAGGTATATCAAAATACAGAATTGAAATATGTTAGATAGAACAACGAAATCTTGAAGGGTTGTTTTTGGTTAATGAATTATGTTTTGTAAAAAGTCATAGAACAAAAGTTGTTGTTTATGATTTTAGTAATATTTGTTGTTGTTTTACAAGTAACCCTGTATAAAAGCGAAATACCACTTACTGATTAATCAAGAAATCTCAGAAACTATATTAACCCCTACAAACTTAAAATTTGGCAAGTAGGTTTTCTAAAGTATAGACGTCCGCTAAGAACGGATTTTACGAAAATTCACCTCTAAGGGGGTAAAACCTATAGGGGGTCCTAAAGGTTGGTAGGAGAAATCTACCCGCTGTCAAAAACTAGTTCCTTATAAAATAATAATATTAATATTCCACAACTATCACAAAACGCCATCTAGTCCCAAGCTAAGCAGAGCTAGTGTTATGAGTACTAGACAACTGATAAACATACTTATATATTTCTAAACACATACATATTATAAATAAATTACACCCAGCCACAGAACAAATGATCATGCTCATCACACAAACATTTGTCCTGGGTGGGAATCGAACCCACGACCTCCGGCATAGTAGTCAGGGCCACTAACCACTAGACCAACAGGCCAGTCAGAAACAAAATATTTTAACATATACCTGAATACTTCTCGTATAGCCAGGAACAGCGGGCAGCGTATAGTTAAAGAATTCAATCCTTTTCTGGAACATCTTCGATGGAAACCGGGTTTCTGTATGTAATATCAGAGGGCGCATGACATTGGACCCCATGAACGTATGCCCACATTCTACGAACACCACAGCAGCTAGAATTAACGCCACAGTATATGCCTTCATTTTGGTAATTAGTTTGAACAGTTGGTATTATTTTGGAGTTGACACTGTGAGTTTTACTTTCTGAATGACGGTCGCAAAGTGCGCTGTTATATTTTACCTGTTATCGACAAGTTCTGCATCATTAGTGAGTATAATTAGGGTTCCTTGAGCGTTTGTGTAACATTTACATTAGTTGAAAACACACATACATACATTAGTTGTTTGTTTCTTTAAACTTATTCATAATATAAATAATTATATTTTTAAGTGTTTAATCTTTCAATCGTGGTAATTAGAGGCACAATAGAAAGACAATAGGTGCGCGAAAAATAGTGTTCGCTTGGGGTTTAATGAAATAATAAATTAAAAACTATTTTTTACAATTAAATATTTAAAAATGTATATAATTCCATAGTTTCATTTATGTTGAATATACGAGATAATAATTCATTTATTTTTCTTTTTAGGTTTTCGAGTGATCGAATGAAGAAGTGGAACTCAAACTCAAAGTTTTTATTTCAATAAAACCATTTACAGGTACTTTTTTTATTATAAAGGTCGGCTAATTTAAAATATAAAGGTGTTTGCATGTTACTAAGGAAAATACACTGTGCTGATGCATGTGTAAGAAACTCCACGCTCACTCTTAAATCAATAAATAATAGTAATAATTTTATTCGTTCATAAAATTTATGTATTTTTTTTAATGCTTTTTTTACAAAAATAAGTTAAACGAAAATAATTAAAAGCGTAAAATTTTATCAACTATTAGATAATTAAATGTATTTTTAATTTCTTAATGGCCTTATATATATGTTCCTAAATTAATAGCTTAATAATTTGAATTGAATCACCAAATACTATCACAGCGTTAACATGAATACTAATTAAAAATTAACCAAATAAATTTCTTTGTAGTATTTGCAAGACTTATCAGTTGTATGCATCGATTAAATATTTGCTGATTACCTAAAATATTATTATTTTATCAACAATTCGACTTCGTGACGCATCGGTACATAATAATACACTGTCAGCTTGAGTAAGACCGACAGAGGGCCTTTGTAGAAAACTTACGAGGTTTAAAGTATCCTAATATTATAAAAACAGCAGGAAAAACATGAAATAGAGTAGCCCGTGAAAAATCAACGCGGAAACGACTGGAGGAGGCTTTTACCGCTAACTAGCGGCCCTTGTACAAACTAAGAAACTATAAACTTCAATGAACAAGGAAACAAAATGTACAAGGTATTAAACCTTTCTTTATTTTTTATTTTAATATGAAGGAAATAACGGGGGCCAGAGGAAGCGAGCAAAGTGGGCGAACATGGCCTATCAAACTATAATTTAAGATACATATAATAAATAGGATATTGTAGATTAGTAGAAAATCTCAACTAAAGTGATAGAACGTATTGAACCCGTTACTAAGGTTACGTCGTTAATTTAAAAAATATACAAATGTATGAAAACGAGGTGAATTACTGCACGTTGTAAAAGAAACATTTAAATAACAATAAATTTAAAAAAAACCGTGGCAGTTGAGATAATAACTATTTCATCTGACGGTGCCCGTTCACGAGCATGACTCATGCGCTAGCGCCTTTATGTTCATTAACTTAATGATTTAGTACACTAAACTAGCAACGTATTTGTAGTTGTACATTAAACCTGCATTATATGTTAGTTTCTACATCTACATACATCTTGGTAGAGCGTAGAATATGTATATTATACACTAGCTTTTGCCTGGTTTTTCGCCCACGTATAACAAATACTTATAGCCTATGTCACTCAGGAATAAAGCAGCTTTCTATCGGTGAAAAATTTAGCAATCCAACTGGTACTTTCACAGATTACCTCCTATAATAATATTAGTGTAGATATTTTACTTCCTACCAATACGTACGGAACCCATTGTATTTCTTTATCTCGACCTTACCTACTATGATTATACTTAACGTGACTAACAGTAACAAATGAATTAGTTTTCTAAACGACCATGTTATCAACCCATGAATGGGTGCCATATTGATATGGTTAACTAATCTACTATTGATTGTCAAGAAAATTATGTACCGGTTAGTTGTGTGTTCAAGTGGGTCTATATGTCACTAGTTAACGGTGCTAATGGAGTGCGCATGAGCATTTAACCTTATAATGTTCCCACACTTATAAGGACTCAGGCCTTCTCTACCTTTTTTTTAAGGGTGAAAAATCATTTAATGACTTCTCTTGCCCTAGAGTGCAACTATGTTCTTCAGTTGCCCTTTTGCGTTTCATGTTACATGTAATAGCTTATTGTACAAAAAAGGTCCTAAAACACATAAAATCTATGAGCAAATGCATGGCTCGACTGTGGTTTAGTGCAAACAAAATCTTTCCTCCTCCTGGTTGAAGGCGGGTCAAAGAGTAGCTCAGTGCTGATAAAGTACGATGTGCAATATAAATAGTTGGCGTACTGTTTGTAACTTACATGCTGTGTACAGCTGGTGGGAAATCTAAAAGGGTCCGTCGTTTTAGATTTCCCAGGTTGTAACCTGTAACTGCTCTTTGAGCACGTTATAGAGGAAGTAAAATAGTCCTTGCAGTTCCACCCCATGAAGTAATACAGTAGGTAAGCACCGGTTGACACAGGAGGTCTATGTCCACTGTTGAACATAGGCCTCCCCCAAGGGTCTCCACAATGAACGGTCCTGTGCGTCTCGCATCTATCGGATTCCCACAAACCTTACCAGGTCATCGTTCCACCTTGTAGGTGGCCTTTCAACGCTACGTCTTTCGGTAAGTCGTAGCCATTCCAGAACCTTTCGACCCCAACGGCCATCTGTTCTGCGAGCAATGTTCCCTGCTCATTACTACTTAAGTTTGGCGATTCTTCGAGCTATGTCGGTACTCAGAGCGACATAAACAATAAGACGTAGGTTCTTAAAAATATGTATTAATTTACGCATTCTTGTACACAGTAGTTCAATATGTTTACGGAAATTTAGATTTGTGTCAATCGTAGCACCTAAGTATTTTGTATGGTCAGCTTTAACTAAAGTAGGGCAAGTACAAGCAATGTCAGCATGGTTGCAATTGTGCGTGAATATATTAAGGTTAGTAAGAGTTTAAAAAAATATTTAAATAACTACGATTACATTAAAAAAAAATATAAAACCCTGTGCTAATTCCAACTAACTAAAATCAAACTAAAGATGGTGTCAAAAAACTCTTCCATATCGTTGTCGACTGGTAATGTGCCCAAAAGACTGGCAGTATTGCCACGCTGTATGGCAATGCTTATCCGCTGTTCGAGGTAAAAGCCAGCCTTTGGGTTAGTAAGCGGTAAGTTAATGTATTTCATTGTGAATAAAATGTACTTAGTTTTATATTAATGTTAGAAGATTTTTATGCAGCCATTTAGACACATTATTAAATCCGTTTTGGGCATGTCCATATCCTTCACCTTGGGACACGATGGTATTTACGAGTATGAAATGCTTGTTGTGACCATAAAGCCTTTACCAAGTTCAACGTGTCTATGGTTGAGCCCTTGATTGATCAAAAGTGTTACCGCGGCCTTGGAACGTAAAGTGAAACTGAAGGTACACGAATGGGTTTTAGTACAAAATAGATACGTACAGAAGTCAATCTACATACAAAGCGCGCTCGAGCAACGCACACATAGACACCGCTCACAGACACGATGTCCACAGGTATAAAAAGTGAAGTAAATACATGAGATTGTCTTCTGTACATATCTATTTTGTGGTTTTAGTCAGTAAAAGTCTGACACTCCCTCCTGCTCCTTTTTACTGTGACCCGTACCAGGACATGATCTACTCCTGTGCTAAATATCATCGAAATCAGTTCAGCCGTTTGAGTGTTAAGGAGCAATAAACAAACACATTTTTTTTTTTTATCTGTTATAAACTTGTACATACACAAGTATATACACATACAAACTTTCGACTTTATAATATTAGTGTGATAACAATGCTTCTGTATAATTAACCTTTCTTAACTTGAAAAATATGAGATATCAATATTTGTGATATAATTGTAATAAAAAAATAATTTTGACGCAAGTGCGTTAAAGCGGATGCAATTCTTAGAAATACCTATCACCGTATAATGTTTTAAATATTTTTTTCTTGTTAAGTTTCCATTCCTCAAAAGGAAAAAGCAAACCCTTATAGGATCACTTTGTTATCTGTCTGTCTGTGTGTCAAGCAAGGCTCTTATCTCGGGAACGCGTGGAGGTACCGAGTTGAAATTAAAACCATAACTCAGGTCTGATGTCCCTTGAAGCTATGAAAACTCAAACTTCTGAATTAACAAAAAAAAGATATATTTGAGTTGTTACGTGAACGTCACATTTTTTTTGCGATTCGGAAAAAAATCCGAGACTCCATTCCGAAATTGAACTATTTACGTAGATAAGTTTTAAGTTTGTAGTGAACCCTAAAGGCGCGAGTCCGATTCGCACTTGCCCAGATTTTTTTCTATAGAATTTGATATTTTTATTTGCATACTAAATTCCCCTGATCATTAAATATCAAAGGCACTCTCCTGTGCCTAGTTGCTTATGATACAAAATAAATAGGTGCGAAAACTAGGCCGGATGAATGAGACATTTTCTCGTTTTCAAAGAATCACCTAGGCTTTGGCCAGACCCACGGTATCCTTTACAGAAATTTTCTTGTCAAAAAAAAAAACAAAAGCGTTTATTTCAAATAGACAATTTACAGGCACTTACGTGCAAGAAACTCCCCATGGATACTCTTTTAAATCATATTATTAGTTACATATAATATTAGTTACATATTTCTTGTTGCTTCTTTTATGTGAGCACAATGTATACAGTAATAAAAAATTAAATAAAATTAAGCCACTGGCAGCTAAGAGATGACCAGTCTCAAATGACGGCACCCGTTCACGAGCATGAGCATGTTACAATTCGGTGTAACAGTCATCCAGTCGTTTTGTAGGAAAAACCGCATGGACTCGTTTGCCGGGAGGTATCAAAATATTTTTCCAAAAATAGATTTGTCGGCTTTGTACAATACGATACCACGGTTTAACTGGTGACGTAATATTTATGAAGATTTCCTGACATTCGTATAAATTCAGAAGCATTCAGTCCATTTAGATTTCTGTGCGAGGATTTTTATATTTTTTTAAGTAATTAATAACTAATTATGATCAATATGTAATTTTTCTATAGGTACTTATGTTTATCACCTAACTCCTCCTAAACGGCTTGACCGATTTGGATGAAATTTTGTGGGTATATTTAAATGGATCCCTGTATGATTTGAAAATATAATTGAACCAGGTACACGGTGGCCCGGGTTTTAAATATTTTTTGACGAAATGTTTGCTTTCGTACAGGACAACTTCTGCCGGGACCGCTCTTAATAAATAAATAATAGGTATAGGTTACCTACATAAACCATATAATAGAGAAATAACTTCATCATTATTGTAGCCGAAGGACGTCCACTGTTGGGCTTGGGCCTCCCCCAAGTGTCGCCATAACGAACGGTTCTGTGCGTCTCGCATCCATCGCATTCCCGCAATACTCACCAGGTCATCAGTCCACCTTGTGGGTGTCCTTCAACGCTGCATTTTCCGGTGCGCGGTCGCCACTCTAGAACTTTTCGTCCCCATCGAACATACGTTCTACGAGCAATGTGTCCTGCCCACTGCCACTTTAGTTTAGCGATTCTTTAGGCAGTGTGGGTAACCTTTGTTCTGCTGCGGATATCTTCATTGGGAATCGGATGAATACTCTCAAGTTAATTTGAATGATTAAGGTGGGCGCCAGTTAAAGCTATAAAGTGCATCGGCCTTTCTATAATGTCTTTTCCTAGCCAGCCATATCCCAAAACCTCTTAAATCTTTCTCCTTCACAAGAAAAACCCCAAAAACACTGGCAAAAACGTAATGCAAAACACAGCGCTCAGCAGCCCACTAGACTACAAAATCAGTAAACTAATCGATACTGCTTCTAATACGGAGTTCTTACGTTGAAAATGATACAGATTTACCCAGAATATTCCAATCCTATCTGAAGCTCCCCATTGTTATCATGCTTATCAACTCACTTACCATACAAATAGGTTCACAATACGCGATAAAAACTTCCAACAACATTGTTCAGGCATTTGGGTGCTCAATTTGTTCGCTTAAGCTGAGACGGGCAAGTTTGTAGCCTTGAGGAAAAGGGGCGCATCTTACGTAAACTAAAAACTGATATGTATAAATACAATTGAAAAATATGATCTCTAAGTATTATCTGGAAATTGGGTAGGCCTTTGGTGTGAGATGCAACATGTGTCGACACCCTTGCGGCAACAAACTAGCAATGTTATCCAACGTGGCAATGCTGCCAGCGTTCTGGTCACCATTCCCATTGAAAAAAAAATTTATACTAGCGGTCCAGATAAACGTTATTCAGTCTGAAAACTGTTTTTTTTTTTATCAGAAAAAATATTATAGAACCCGATTGCAACGCCACCTACTGGGCCCAATTGTAATTTCAAACCATCCAGGAACTAACTCAATTATACACATAACATTTTATATAAATTGATAAAGCCGTTTAGGAGGAGTTAGGTGTCAAACACACTTACCGAAGAATTGACATATCATCAAATGTTGACGTTTAAATGATCTGGCCAGTTTTAATTGGCCATATCGTGAAGTGGTCAATTCTAAGGCCTGGCCTCGACATCTACATCCCTTTTTACAAACCTTAAGGGCCCAGCAGGGTCGAAGCCTACTGAGACCAATTACAGGTTTGCTTGAAAGGAAGATTCGGCCCCGGTGCAAAAGGGAACCAAGGAACAGGAGTGGGTTTAATTAGTGAAGGTCTGACACTATTTCCCGCTCCGCCCAAGGGCGCGAAGATGTCATGGATGATTTTCCCACCAAGAAAAAAAAATACCTACACTACTGAACGTGTGTTGATGAAACTTTACAGGACTATATAGCTTATATGTAGAACATAATAACCGATTTTTTTTTGGGTTGGAAAGTCAACGATACACTTTTCTCGCTCATGGATAAAGCGGGAGAGACAGACTTGTACTGACTAAAACCACTTCTGTCCTCTGCGTTCTAGTACTATGGGTTACCCTTTTAGAAATTCCACGTAGCCCTAGGTGCTTTAGAGGGGACGTACTTATTTCAGCAGCTAATAATAATATAAATACCTACAATATGCCTGATACAGTGGTGGTGGACCGAAGCGAGAGGCGTGCAATGATTGTTGACATATCCGTTCCGCATGACGAGAACCTCGTGAAAGCCGAGAAAGACAAACAAATCAAGTATATTGACGACCTTTGGGAAGTGGACTGAGCGATCATTGTACCGATAGTTGTGTCATCCAATGGCTTAATAGCCAAAAGCCTCGACCAACACCTTAGGAGGCTCTCGTTAGGCGACTGGATCAAGGGCTTGATTCAGAGAGCAGTTCTTCTGAACACGGCTCGTATTGTTAGGAGGTTCCTTTATCTGGAACCTTGACCGCCGGTAGCTTGGACCCTGTTCCCAATACCGGTTTGATACTGTTTTTTATATATTTAAACGTTTTTTTTTTAATTGTTTTTTTAAGGAATATTTAAAAATGTATTTTTAATTATATACCTAGTATATTTTAAATTTCCTGACTCATTTGTAAACACTGTGTCTACATCTCTCATCCAACTCTCCTGTCGCAGGTCTGCTGGAAGAAATTTCGTTTAAAATAAGCAGTACCTTTGTACTCTTTTAGCCGTATTTGTTCATTTATTTCTTAAGTGTTTGTGTGTGTACATAAATTAATAAATAAATACATTTTATCGAAATCGCTAGATACGCCTCTTGTTCTAAGGCGGGCAATGTTCAACAATGGCCACAAGTCTCGAGCAGGTATGGCTAAACTTGTATAAATTAAGTTGGCAACTTAAATTGACTCTGCTATCACTACTAAGGTGGTGGCACACAAGATAATTTATCTATCTACATACAGATTAACACACTACACATTAATGTCCAAACAGTAACTGTTAAGAAGCTATTTTTGTTTTGTTTTGATTTCTCGATTTTTCTGTGGAAGTAGAGTTATTGTACCTATACTCTTACTTATTGTGTTTTGTCTTTGTAAACAATTTGTTGATATCTTATAATATACACGTGTTTCTGATATCATACGCGAATAAGGCCATTTATTCACCGCATTTTGGTTAAAGAAATACCTGTATGACAAGAATGTTTATTAGGTCAGGAAGATAAGGGCTTTATCACACTAGCGGTTTGCGAGCGGCTGCGGGACGGGCGTGCAGCGAATACGTCGAGAACTCGCGAACACGTCGCGAACTCGCAAACACGTCGAGGTTTTACAGCGAAAACGTCGTGGACGCTCGCAATCAGCTGGTATGATTAAGACCTCACTGTTATTGACTCAAAGATTATCGTCTTGTGTAAAAAATTGTAACTACTGGCAGAGATACGAATTTGTTGCCTATTTCCAATTGACACTAAACTTGGAGTCTGCTTGGTACAACTGGATGCAACTGCATACCAGTATTTTACATGAGGCACTGCCTATCTGATGTCGACAATCGAATTGCTTAGTAATAGAGTTCTCTACGCTATTAGAACAGGTTCCGAAATCAACTGTCGGGCAGCTGCCCGGACCAGACACAACAGAATAGAATAGAATAGAATAGCATTTATTCGGTGCAAGCAACACAATATACAACATAAAAAATAATAATAAAAAAAGAGTACAGACATACAATACAGTTGCAGTGAATGTGCCTTAACCGAAAGGGTCACCAACTCACCACAAAATTTCAACAAAATATATCGCGGGAAACATAGTGCATCGCGCGATGCGACGGTTGACTTGATGACGCATAAATCGAGACACATCGCTGCACCGGCTCGGCGACTAGCCGCTATCTTGGTCTAAGACAAATATATACAAATATTACGTAAAAATAATTTTGGCTTCCAGAAAAAGAGTTTATTTCGATTGCTAAGGTTTATATAAGGTTTATATAAGGTTTATATCAACACTAGCATCTCTTACAACTCTAATACCACGATGTTGTAGGATTATGTTCTTTTGTTTCTGTGTGTCGTCATAGATGTCGCTACACGCGTTAAACCGTCAAATTATCACTTTGGATGTATTATGAGGGAGTAAAGTCCTGCAAATCTCTATTCTCTCAGTACAGACGGGTGTTATGTTAGGCCCGGGAAACTGCCCGGTAGTTGTTTTTGGCCTGCTGTAAATGTTTTATATCTCATGGAGAACTTTGATGCTAATTAGTTCCTATGTGGCGTCATAGAGGGCGCTTTAACACTACGGCTTCTAATATTTTCACTCTGTGTGCCTCTAACCTAGATCACCTTAGTCAAAGTTCGATATTGTGCGGAACAAACATTGTTCTATAGTTGACTTGAATCATTTTAGTTGCTGTGTCCTTCGTGATACATTGTTGATGAAGGCTAATCGAAGTGATTGATGCTTGAGAGGCGATTGAGATCATGGTTGGTTTTGTCGTAGGTTGGAAGACGGTCCAGGGTAGCCCGTTTTTTTATTTAAGATTTGAATTCCTATTGGGGCCATGGGTTGTATGGAAGAGAATCTCGGGGGCCCTTAACGAAGGCAAAGAAGGTGTAGGGACACAATGGGCTACTGTAGGGTTACAATGTAAATGCTTAATCAGAGATATTATTATGACGCACGGCTGCGCCCGTAATTTATAGAGAATATAGTTCAGTCGCAAATAAATACAGCCGTAAATGGTCGTTTCAATTAGCTTTCACTCCAGCACAAGGAATAAAACACGTTAGTTAAATTCAAGTATCTAGTAGTTGAAGTAAATTACGAACTTAACCCACAAAGGAAATGAAAAATCTAATGTCGAATGCAACAGTTAACAAAGAACATTATTAATTAAATTTTGAAAATATGCTTAGATTTTGACGGTGACCATAAAATTTGATAGTGATGTACTGTTTTCTGGTTTAGTCGAGTTATACCGATTGGAGTGTTGCGTTTATAAAGCTGAACAATAGGACTGGGTTTTAGTCGGTAAAAGATTAACAGTCCCTCCTGTCCTACCCCAATTTGCCACCTCAAAAAATAAACAGCGGCAGAAGTCATTTGACGATTAATCACCAAAAATTAGTCAAAATTTGATATTGTGGCGTGCGGAGACGCCAATAAAAGGCTTCCTGTTCAATTTTAAGTAATTATATTGTTAGAAGCCCTGAAATAGTGTTTTTATACAAAATTAAATTAACATTTTTCTTGTATTTCGAATCTCATTCTAAACTATTTTAATTCCGTAAACCTTAAAAGATCCATTGCGTTGCCAGTTTTAACCCCAACTAATATGTGACCTTCATAGTCTTCACATCGAAGATCGCATGAGTTAAATTTTTATAAAGTCAACAAACTGGAAAATATACTTCTAAGGATTATGTATTCTAGAATAAGTTTGAAAAAGAGAATGAACAAAAGCGGTCCAAATATCCACCACTAACGCGACCTATGTTAACTTATAGTCCACTAAATAGAGAGTAACTTTCAGTATCACACTAAAAAAAAATAAGCTGTCAGTAAAAAGTTACGACTATATGAAAAATATTAATATTTTAATTTTGTGTTACTTGACTATTATGTACTGTGCGAATTCTTATGTTTAATTCCTTCCGACTTTGGCTATCGTTTACTGGACTTTTTCTGATTCTTTACTTGCGATCTAGGCTTTATCACTTCGGACTTTCTGTTTTTGTTGACTGATTTTTCGTAATAATGCAAGTGGAAAGAAGAAGCTGTGTTTGTTGCAATCATTCATTGTTACGAAGAAGGAATTATCAGAGGTGGAACATGGTGTCATGTGGTTAAGACGCACATTTGCCTGTAAGCAAACGGCGTGGCAAAGACGTTAGAGGCAAATAAAAATCGGGTAGTGACTATTTGTCGCCAGGTTCTCGAAGTCGTCAACGGACGATTCAAACGAATTATTAGACAGAGAGTGTATAAACCAAATCGTTTGGGTGCTTATGTTACTCAAAGAAATGTAAATAGACAGCGGGCTAGTTTCCGTAATATCGAAACCAATGTTATCGAAGCAGACGAGTTCCCTGTACTTACATACCAAGATCTAGTATTGTTTGCACTTGGGACATATCATGCAAAACTTGCGCGTAGCTGCTATGGTGAACATATACGCAATGGTGTATATCACATTGAAGTAGCAAGAGACGGTGTTTTTAATGATATTGTGGATTTTGGCATAGAACCTGAACATGCTTTGTTGCTACGCGCAAGGATCCAATCCAAGCACGCATGTGCAAGATTGTATTACACGTATGTAATGATACATGGTCGAGAAACAATTTCTAATTATTACTGTTCATGTTTATCTGGCATGCGAAGTGTGGGTTGTTCTGCCCATGTGATGGTAATTGTGTGGTACTTTCGATGGGCGAGGTCGACACCAACCCACAATTGGGCTTTCAGCTGCGAATCTAGATAATATTATTGTTGATGATGGTTGAGATATAGGTATGCGCGGGTTTGCGAACGGCGAACGATGTGTAGCTCGCTGTCCGACCGGTCGGTAATTGTCCGAACCTAGCCCAAAGTCGTCGACGGCGCGCACTGTTCCCGCGCGCCCTAAGGAGTTATCAGCAACGGCAGGGGCCCAGCTGGGTTGAAGCCTACATGGACGGGGGTTAGCTCCGAAAGGTAGCTCAGTCCCGGTATGAAAGGCACGAACGAACAGGGTGGGTTTTTTAGCCAGTAAGAATCTGACACTATCGCCCACTCCGCCCAAGGGCGGGGGATGACATTTGGATGATTTTTACCCACCTAAAAAACTAAAGATATATTACGAGTATGTTCATTTTAATCATGTGAGTTTTATGCTAATCTGCAAGACACGAATAAAACTATTGTGTAGGTTTCTTGGGTTTTCTTTCTTCCGGGCCTTTGACAAAAGTCTAAAAGTCTATTTCAGCGAGAACCTAACATGGGACACCAAGTGGCATGACACAACATGCGTAGATTAGTTACGATATTTTTTGCATAAAAAGGTAAAAAATATGACTTTTCACTCAGTCATAACTTTTGACAGACAGCATAGTTTTGGTTGCGGTCTGGTTATTATGACTCAGTATTTAGTAGACTATTTTATTACTTAGGTCTCGTTAGTGGTGGACATTTGGACCAAGCTCCATACACTTAAGATCATTCTCCTTTGTAGAAAAAAGAATGTTTGTTGTTTTTTCAGTGTTGAAGTGATCTTTGTAAGAAAAGCTTGTGCGTTCAACTAAGAAAATATAATAGTGTGCAGGCCCTACTCGAAGCCTACCGAGAGCTGATCTACTGTACAATTTTGTGTTATATAGTCGACTTGAATATTGATAGTTGTCTTTTTTAAGGATGGAAATCATCTAATGACTTCTGCTCTGGGTAGTGCGAGAGGGAGTGTCAGACTTTTACTAACTAAAACCAAGCCTGTGACCTTCAGTTGCTCTTAAGTGACTTTAAGTTCTCTTTCTTTTTTATAAGGTTTAACAATATTTCTATGGGACCAACTTGGAAGCATAACGTTTCAATAAAAAAAAAACATACATTCAGCCGTACATAGAACCTCTCCCTTTTCGAAGTTGGTTAAAAAGTATAAAATTCAAAATACCTCGGTATGTGTACCGGCATTTCGCTGCAAATTCTCAACATTCGTCATACCAAAATATTTTGCGAGTGCAGAGGGAAAACTGCCTGTTACGAAGTGAAAATACAATGCGGAATTTTCTCGAATCTCTTTGTATATTTGGAAAACCCAAGAGGACTCTTCGTGTATTGCTGATATTTAAATTTGGTTACAGTTACCTACCTCAGGCATGACCTATTCTAACCATAAAAAAAAATTGGTTGCCTGTAAAGTCGGTATACGGACGAAAGTTTTACGTGACAACGACTTTGAGTGGTAAAATAATTTTAATGTGAATATTCATTCGTATAGTAGGAAGAAGGATGAAATAATAGTAACAATTTAAAACATTTATTTATACAAAGAATTATTTCACTTTTTATGTCTGTCTCTCTCGCTCTTAGGCGGGCTAACCATGCCCGAGTGGAAGGGACGCGTGCCTCTCACTCGCTCTCATTGTGAGCGCATAACGTGAGCGGAGCGTAACGCAGTTTCTTGAAGTGTCACCCGGCAAACCAATTTATAAGACGTTGTCACGTCAAAAACACGAAGCATGCAGGATGCTTATATTGCAATCCATTAAAGTTTAGAAGGACCGTTGACCAAAGTTGGCCTATAAAATTTATTAATGGTTACGGTGATGCTTCAGACTTACATGAGGAGTTGTGCAATCAATCTTTTTAATGTTCCCACTACTGGGACTCAAGCCTACTCTCTAGGAGAGGGTATAGGCCGTAATCCACCACGCGGGCTCGGTGCGGGTTGGTGGATTTTGCGGTTTAGTGAGAAAACAGAGTGATAACCATAGATATAAGAAGTGATAACGGATTAACGTATTTTAGCATTGATGGCTATTTTGCTGTACTGAAATAAATAAATAAATATTTGGTAGGAAATCATCAAACAAATCTTCCCGCTCTGGCTGGAGCGAGAGGGAGTAGCAGACTTTTTCTAGCTAAAGTCTCTCTCCGCTCTTTTTGTTCCTAGGCTGCGGTAACTTTTCTAAAAATCCAGTAGCCCTAGCGAGCATCCAGTAGCCCTAGCAAGCATCCAGTAACCCTAGCGAGATCCTGCTGAGCGCACTGTGGTTTGCTTACATCTCTTTGAGACTCTTAAGAAACACTATGCACCGTCGACGATCCAGGCTCGTTCCTTACTAGACAGCCGGACGGTGACACCCATTACTTTTCGTCCGTAAGCCCGACATGTAGACTATATAACATGTAGGCTTCAGAATATAGAAATCTCCTTCTAAAAACTTAAAAACAATTGAGCATCGACTACTTACATTTCCACCAACTATCCACATCAGAATGAGCGCAATAATATTCAATTGGAGCCTGCTACCACGCCAAGATGATTGCAGAAAGGAAATTAACTTTAAAACTGTGTGAATTTGGCACTGCATGCAGTCGAAGATAACATCGGCAGCCATCTTTGATGACCTTTTTCTAGTTGCATCAACAGTTCTGAAACTGAGTTTTGATTACTGTTAAATGGGATTTTTTATTAAGAAAATGAGCTTATTAGTACTGGGAACAGCTTGGTAATATTCATGAATTGATTGTAACTGATATTCATTTTCATTTCAGCACTAAGCTGCCACACAGGATCCGCCCCATCGACCTGGTCTATGTGTGGGACATACGTGACCCTCACCAAGTCATCAGTCCACCTAGTTGGAGTCTTTACAATGAGCCATTCTACAGTAAGTAGCCTCCACTTCTGGAACGACACAATAACTGGCACTTATCAAGAATTGCAATCATTTTGTCAAGGATTGCAAAATGATTCTTGATGATAGTGATACTTTCTGGGGATAGTCAGATTGGTGATTGAAAAGTTCCCTTAAAGTCCTGTTGACCTTTTAGTTGATTACAAATCTATAGGGTGACTGGTAATTAGTGTACGATACTTAAACACGTGATTATGCTCATGATAACCAACAACTTTTACTATGGGAACAAACCTGAAATCGCGAAAAAAAACATACGTTTGCCTAGTGTACTGAACAGCTGCTTTTTTTTTTCGTGATTTCGGCTTTGCTCCCATATTAAAAATTGTTTGTTATCATGAGCACAATCACGTGTTTAAGTATCATACACTAATTGCCAGTTACCTTATATGTAAATATATGTACATAGAAAATATTATTTGTGTTTCCCGAAAGCCACAACTTGAGAGTGTTTAAGTCAAGAGCAAATAGATTACTTCTAAGCAAGCGTGCGCCATTGTCAACCACATCATCGCTTACTATCAGGTGAGTTAGTAGACAAGCACAAAACGGTTTTTTTTTATGGTGGGAAAAAATCATCCCCCGCCCTTGGGCGGAGCGGGAGATAGTGTCAGACTCTTACTGACGAAAAGACCCACCCCGTTCCTTCTAGCCTTCATACCGGGGCTCGAGCTGTCTTTCGAAACTAACCCTGGCCCCAGTAAACTTCGGCCCAACTGGGCCCCTGCTATTGCTGACAACTCCTTGAGGCGCGCGGGAACAATGCACGCCGTCGACGACTTGGGCTGGGTCCGGACAGTTACCGGACGGCCGGACAGCGAGCTACCCATTGCTCACTGTCCGCAAGCCTACGGTGGCTGTAAATCGGGATCGGAATCCCGGCGGCGGCGGCGAGAACGCCGTTGCCTGATGCGGTCGGCCTCCGCCTTGGCGAGCATTACTGCTTCGCAGAAGTCGGCGACCGCCTGCCACTCCTACTCACTCTGGGCCATGGCCTCAACCAAGGCCCGGCGCGAGAGGTCTCAGCCGCCGATCGAGACAAGCGCGAACCTGCTCATTACCATAAAAACAATAACATTGCGATACATTTTCTCATATCCTGCATTCCATACCTCTCCCGCAATATAGATGGCCATGATAACACTCTAAATCCAAGTCCCAGTTTCAAAACTCGAAGCAAGTAAACTTGCAGAAACTTTGAAAGAAAGTAGATTGGAGCTGTTAATATTAAAATCGATAAGGAGGGACGCTGGGTAAGTCGTGAAGGAGCGAAGAAAACTGATTTTGAAGTTGTGTTAATTTTGTTTCAGCCGATTATCGAGTCAGTAACTTCTGTGAGGTCTGTTAATTGCTGATAACTGCGAAGAGTTTGCTATGTTGATTGTTTCAGCTACATTGCCCATTGGTAGCTCGTTCGAGTTTTGCTTGCGGAATTTCCAAGTATTATTGCCTGTGATTCGCGGAATAAAATGTATTAGGGTTATTTCTTTGATCGTTCTTTCTTATGGTTTTAGTTTTATTTTAGTTATGGTTTTTGGGTGGAGGTTGAGATTGTAAACCGTTTTTCATTTTGGAAAGGCAATTTTTTTTTTTAAGTAACAATAAATACTCGTATGTAACCAAGATTTGTAAAACTCATAATTATGATAAAGTTTCCATGGAGTTTCTTGCGCGTCCTTCTCTATAGAGTTCTACGCTTTGGAATGTACAATTTAGCTTCACTTTATTTGAGTGACCGACATTTTGACTATTCAAAGTGCCTGTAATTGGTCAAGATATGAAATAAACGATTCTGATTTCTATTTACTGGTCCATTTTTTGAGGTGGGAATTTGTAAAATGATTTCTCCTGCTCTGGGTAGAGTAAAAGGTCATGCCAGATTTTTACTGACTAAAGTCTACCTGCACAGTATTGTGTCAGTACGAAAGAATAGCACCAGGCCATCTCTTCCAGGGCTTACGTAGAGGCTACTAAAGGACTCACTACTCTACTCCACTCACTGTGCAATATAACAACTGCGACCACCAACCTGGTTGCCAAGTGTAGCAATGATGGGAGGCCTATACCCAGTAATGGACGTCTTTTGGCTGAAATAAACTCACTTGTGTTCCTTCAGTTGCACTTTGCGTTCTTTCGGACGTTCCTGCAGACCAGAATTACTAGTCCTTTTGGTGTTATTTAAATTATTTAGTCATTAAAGCGAACATAATATTTTGTTCTTACAACTGTATTAATATTATGCAAGTAACTATGTTTGTTTCTTATGGTTTTCTCGCCTCAACAACTGAACAATTTTTTATAAATTTTAGTATGAAAAATAAGAACATATATCCACATTTATTTAACGATCGGGACGTAATACTAACGTATTCTAAAAACACTTTACTAACTAGAAACTTAGTGTAAATATAATTATATGTACATTAAAATTATCTATAAAACTAACTGACTAACTTTACTAACAAAAACTGAAGTCAAAAAATTTACTTTGCTATCGTGTTTGTAATATGCTTATAAGACTGGCGATATTATCACACTGTATGGCAATGTTTATCCTCTGTCCAAGGCCAGCTGTTGGGAGTACCTATTTATTCATCAATTTAATCATTTATGTACAAACAAACACTTAAAAAAACAGATATTTACCGATAAAAGAGCACTAATTATTTTAATGAAATATCTTCCAGCAAACCTGCGACAGGAGAGTTGGATTAGAGACATTGTATACAAATAAATTAGTAAAATTAAAAAAAATATGTACTAAAATATATACTGCTTACCTTCAGGTGGGATCGTAGTCAAGCAGTAGTATCAATAAAAAAATAATAATTTTCAATAAACTTGCTCACAAAGTGACTCTTATTGCACTGAGCTTAGGAATATAATTGGACTTGTTACCAAACTGTGACATTGTGATTACCATTACGCACTAGTGCTTTAGTGTAGTCAAAACATTTTTGTTCAACTCTTTCCCGCCATAATTTTATAACAGTTATAGTATCAGGCTGGGAGCGCGTCCCCCACGAGGAAAAGAAAAAAAAATGGGCACGCATATGAAAACAGATTTTTACCACAAAGGTTTACTGGTTTTACAGTTATTATCTTCACAAGTCGTATACGTGAGTAATTAATGATTACCGTTCTCGGATCTATGGCTCGGGTCTAAATACCGCCTCGACGGTAATCACTAACATTACACACTTGTATCATAATGTACTATTATCAATAACTATATAGAAAATAAAACCTTGGGGCAATTTTCTATTTACTACACGGGCTATGCCGTTGGCAGAAACTAGTCTAAAAATAAAATATTTAGCTGATTCGATCGAACCAGTAAGCTTTAAACGACGAAAATCGCAATGAGTTTGCATTAAGCCAAGGATTTTATATATCCTAGAGCCAACAAAATCAGCAGAACTTATAAATACACAGATTCTATACAACCGTTTTCTAAATAAAAGATCTTATCAGTACACTTGAGGAGAAGCGAAGCTTGAAAACTAATTCAGAAAAGACGGAAAATTTTAAAAATTGTGTATTTTTTACCTTATTTTTCAATATTAGAGTAAAAATATTAAATTGCGGCCGTCGTTTCGTTCAGAAATAAACATTACCGTAAAATGAAACGGACTGGTGAAGATACCAACCGGAAAAGTTGGTTCTAACATAATTTTTAACGTAATTAAAACTGTTATTGCTTCGGGGACCCTTTTCTTTATATTAAGGTTAACTCTGTTATTAGCTTTTAGATTTTAAGCTTTAAATGTGACCTAATTAGTCTTTAGAGACAGTATCACGTTAGATTAGCTAAATAATATTGCGGTTGTTTTTTTAATTTTTCGCAGTATCACTCTTTGTTTGCGCATGATGTACTTTTAATGGTTATTCTTCATTTTTTGGGTAAAAAGGGTTTCTTGTTTTGAATATTTTGCTCAGTGGAGTGCGAACTTATAGAACTGTTTTGTTTGGATGATTGGATCGTAATGAATATTTCATTTTATCAGGAAGGTAAGAAGAAAGAAGAAAGAAGGAAGGAAAGAATTGGGGATTTTATGTTATCCGATAAAAAATGTTTTTTGAAGTGGGAAATCATCCAATGGCTTGACGTTAGACATTAAGGCGTTCATCCATTAGAGCTCACACACATGAGCGGTATCAATTGTCAGCGGCAGAGGTAACAGCAGCTGTGGACACGTCGACGCCATCTGTTGACGCATCGAAGGCGGCCGTCGACATTCCAACTGTGAAGATCAGCGACAGCTGTCGTGTCAAGTGTCGTTCAAGTGTTAGTTGGCATCATGCCGCTCATGTGTATCAGCTCTGCCATATAACGCTGCTTGCCCACGTCAGACTTTTTGTAGGACAAATAATCGGACCGATTTTGTATACTTGTAACATTGTTCTGTTTTCTGACCGACTTTTTGTAGGACGTGTGCATTGCAGTGTTGGTATCAGCGTTTTCTATTTTTTTCCAGAGAATGTTGAGATGGATGAGTGGTGTGACGAGAATGGATAAAGTGAGAAATGAGTATGTTAGAGGAAGTTTGAAAGTGGTGCCAGTGACTGAAAAATTGGAAAGTAATCGGTTGTCTTGGTATGGTCATGTGAAGAGGAGGAATGAAGCGCATATAACTAAAAGAGTTCTGAGTATACATGAACATGGATGGAGAGGGAGCGGAAGGCCGAAAAAAAGATGGATGGATTGTGTAAGAATTGATATGAAAGAAAAGGGAGTTAGTGAAAGTTTGACGAGTGACAGGATAGAATGGAAGAAAAAAACGTGTTGCGCCGACCCCAAATAATATGGGATAAGGGCAGGAAGAAGAAGTGTTCTATTTTTCTCCTACAAAAAATCGGTCACCGATTATCTGACGTGGGCGAGCAGCCTAAGCACTTATCATTAATTTGTGCTTAAGGGCCTGTGCACACCACTTGACGCGCGTTTTTTTTTTAATTGATATTAACAGTGATGCAGTTTCTGATGGTGAGGCGCACTAATTTATGAGCCTATTCACTGTTGCCTTACGTTGGTAGCGGTATAAACGCAGCCTGTAGACCTTTAATAGGATAAAAGATTCATCGACGCACATTTCTAAAACGCACGTCAACGGCGCGTTTAAAAAACGTGGAGTGCAGAGGCCCTTAGATAACTGTAAAAGGATAACGCAGTTTTCAAAATGATGTTAAGAGAATATTACTTTCAATGCGACATCTTATAATACTATTAGAGATCCCTTTCAAAGATTTATTTACTATAAAACCTATTTATGCGAGTGTTTGCGTATTTTGCGACGAGAATGGCGGATAAAGATTATGATAATAGGATTTTTATTTCACGAATGGGTTGTTTTTAACACATAATATTGGAGTTACTTTCTTAGTGGTTCTTTAATGGAATGTGTTTGAAATAGAAAATTTAGTCGCTACTTTAGAGGTATGCGGAATAGTGAATAAAGTACTTGAAAAGGGAGGACCCTCCGACCAGACGAGTGTTGTTGGTCTGGGCAACTGGCCATAATTGTTTTCAGACTATTGTAGGTATATTATTTTGACTGGCCTGTTGGTCTAGTGGTTAGTGACCCTGACTGCTATGCCAGAGGTTGTGGGTTCGATTCCCACCCAGGACAAATGTTTGTGTGATGAGCATAATCATTTGTTCTGTGTCTGGGTGTAATTTATCTATAATATGTATGTATTTAGAAATATATAAGTATGTTTATCAGTTGTCTAGTACCCATAACACAAGCTCTGCTTAGCTTGGGACTAGACGGCGTTGTGCGATATTTGTCGAATATATTATTATGTCGAATATAATTATATATTATTATTATCAACACTGAACACTATTATATATTATAGGGTAAACTCGTTAGAGATGGCCATAGTTTTATCTAGGCAAAATAAAAAAATTAAAAAGTGTTGTTACAGTTAGTATTTTATTCTTATCATAATTAACAGTTATTAATCTTATAAAAATCAACGACAAATATTTTTTTATAATTCAAAAACATATTAAAAAACAATTTATAAAAAAAAATAGAATTGGCCATCTCTCCCGGGGCTTCAGGGTGAGTTGGCCGTAGCTATACGGGACAGATGACCAGTACTTGACTTCCCTTTTGCCTTTCCCTTGCCCTGAAATTCAGCTTCTTTAGCTTCTTTTGTCCACATTTGGAGCACATGTAATCAAACTCGGTACAGTTTTCATGTACCCATCTGTCACAAATAAGACACTGGAGCCACTCTTTCACAAGACGAGTCTTATAACAATCATTATGATTTATTGAATTTATATTTGATGTTTAATTGCTCAGCAAACTGAAAGGTTGACAAAGGGTATCGTTTTCCTTGCATCTTTTTAATATGATCACAATTTTTTTTTAAATTTTGGTCTCAAGAGATCTCTATGATAGGTTCCGTTGGTCCCTTTTTGTCATTGTTAGTCTTGCACCTTCTTTCAAGTGTTTTACGAGCCACGAGTATATCGTAGATAATTGCTGCTCTATGCACGACCAATCTCAATTTTTTATGGAATTTATAGCAGCTCTTTACTCCAACAACCACGAGTGGCTGTGGCTTTTCTCTGATACTTATTTGGCTTCTATAAAAAACATAAAACGCATTAATATCACTTCAAATAACAAAAAAACACAAATCATCAAATGTCCTGTATTTTTTGTTTGTAATTTTTTTTTTTTTGAGTGCAATTTAGAATAAGAAGAAGAAAAAATAATATGGCTATCTCAACCTGAATTTATGTGGCCATCTCTCCTTTTTATATGGGTGAGATGGCCAGATCAAATTTTAGATTTAATTAAACATTAGTGGGCGTCATTTTGAGTTAAGAATAGACGTTAACATTTGTTAAACATAATAAACTAAGCAAACACTAAAAAATTGCAATAAAAAGTAGTGCTACACGATCATATATGACCACACTATACAATTTTTGCAATACCCTGTAAAATAAAAGCTTATTTACTTACTTTTTAACATAAATACATGCAGCAGCGTCATTCCACCCTGTTCCCGAGTGGGGCCCACGGCGTACTATTTGCATTATAGCGCCATCTAGCTATGCATGCCAAAAATAATTCGATTGGCCATCTCTCCCGTATGGCCATCTCTAACGAGTTTACCCTACTTATTGTACAACTGTATCTGCATGGCAGTATCAGAATTTTCCGCGCGGAAATGCTATGATATTATTTAGTTCCTACTTAGCGACATAGATGTCGCTACACTGCAGTCAATAACATAAATATAACATAATGATGACATATCAATTTTTTTGTATTTTTCAATTCAAATCAATTTCTTTTGAACAACTCATCGACAGAACTTTACCATTTCAAAAATGTGGGCGATATGGGATTTGGTAAACGTGGAATCCTGGAGGAGCGCTGGCCTGAAGCTGCGGAAGCGAGCGTACGTGACCCACTGCCGCGCCACGCCTCTCCTATGATGACGACCACTTCACAGCGCTCATGATTAAAAGTAGCCGATTTTGAATGAACAGTACTCCATTGGTATAATTGCTGTAAGGCGTTCCGATGCGAGGATAGAAAGAAAGAAAGAAAAACGTTTATTCGTGCCTCACACAATCATAGAAACTAAAAATACACAATGAAAAGAAAAAAGAAAGATATAATCAGTGCGAGGCCAAAAAGGCACCTAACTCAGCATATGCTACGTTATTTAAAACGATAAATTTCGCGGATAAACAAATAAACAAACAAATAAACAAATAATTATAATTTTACTTCTATTGTTCTCACAGCTGTGGGCTGTGACTGAGGCCTCTTGGCAAGGGCCCATCAGGACCGAAGCCTATTGGCGCCATGGGTTCGCTTTTGAGAGGAAGACCCGCGATCCTGTAACGCAAGGTAGAGAAGGAACATAGGTGAGAATTTAGTCAGCAAAAGTCTGAAACGCCCTCTCGCTCTACCCTAGACCAGAAAAAGTCATTATATGATTTCACATCAAATGAAAAAAACATCTACGCAATCAAAGCCGCAAAGCTACTCATGTTACACCTAAATAATTCACACCACATACTAATTAATTACCAAAATTGTAAACAAATAATATGTACAAAGGTCTTAATAAATGTTTAATAATACGGTCGCAAGGGACGGGCTGTTGGCATTTGATCAAATATTCCACCCCGACACATATTGACGACAACAAGTACCCGTTATTGGAGAAATTAGTATAGATTTTGTGTTATCAGGAAGTTTGGAAACTGTTTGTTTCTTGTATACTTGGTGACCCGTGTCCGCTTCACTGGGCTTCAAGCTACTTTATTTAACAATTTATGTACACACATACGACATTATTTTTAGTACATGCGAAACCTTGAATATAGTTTGTGCGGAATCGGTAACTGAATCGAATGACACGCACAGCACCGTAGTCAACTAGGAACCCTTATAGTTTCGCCATGTCTGTCTGTCCGTCTGTCTGTCTGCCCGTCCTCGCTTAATCTCTGGGACCGTTAGCACTAGAAAGCTGAAATTCGCTTTGTATGTAGTACTTCTGTACCTATCTATTTCTTGATTCTAGTGTTATTTCTTTTTATGCGTTGTCTTATCAAAAATTGCGTGGGTTAACAATCAGCTTTTATACCATGATTAAGTTGACGATAGATGGTCGTAACAGGGCCCTTAAGAACGTTTCTGACTATATGAAGGTATTATTATTACATCAATACTAGTACTACTTAAAACAAGTTTCCTATTACATTTCAAGTCTCCAGAGGTCTTACAAAATTAGAGGGACAGGTAACTGACCAGAGGTGATTTGACTCTAGAACGTAAGATGTTCCAATTTCAAACTTTGAAATGTTAAGATGGCGGTCGGATCCTTTTGACATAACCTCAAAGTTTCGTTACATGACACCTCTAAAAGAACAAAAGACCTCATTGACCTTCCAGAAACCTTGAAAAGGTTAACAAAGTCATAAGTACATATACAGAAAAACTTTTAATACCAAACAGCGATACAGTATTATTGCACACAACAACAATAAAATTTGTTTTATCGCGCCAATATCGTACGTTTTATTTGTCGCTGATATTTGGCGGGTTAGTGCTGGGTTGCCAGTTTTTAAAAGTGATGTGTTGGACAAATACTGGGAAAAGTGTATTTTGAGGAGATTTTCTTTCGAAAATCTTTGTTTGTTTAAATGCCTAAAAGTAAGGAGAAGGTCAAAAACTTATCGAACCATCTGGCATCAAATATGATTAGAAATTCCCCCGTTGGAGATGGCGCCGGTTTGCGGACGGTGACCAATGGATAGCTTGATGTCCGATAAGAACCAATACTAATAGGGTCAATGGCGACGGCGCGTTCTGTTCCATGCATCTTAATGAGCTGGCAGCAAAATTGATGGCTGGTTTGGTCCAATATTTGCTTGGGTTGCGGGAATGTTCTAAAGAGTTGCCGTAACTCTGGAACCGGAAGGGTAAAAGTGAAAAACAATGGTTTTAGTCACAATAAGTCCGACACTTCCTTGCACTCCATTCAGAATAGGAAAAGTCATCAGATTTGATGATTTGCTTTAAAAAAAGGAGATAATTATTAAACTTAGAAGACTCAGAGCCAAATATTTTTTAAGAGGATCATTGGAATGAAACACTAACATAAGTTTGTTTCCGGAGATTTTATATCTCAATCTGGCAACACCGGCTTAGCCATCCAAAGCGCCCGCGCTTTCGACATTTATAGCAGTAATTATGACTGATTTAGTGACTGACCAGCCTGCCTCAGTGTTGCCCGTTTATCGGAAATGAACGAAAGCGATATTTATTATATCCCTGCATGTTATTGTCTTTTAGAATGTGTTCGCTCAATATGACGCCACATAATTTTGAATTGACGGGTAGTTAAAAGTTATTCATGCAATGAAACTGAAAGCAACGGGTTATTGGAACAAATATTTTGTACGAATGTTTCATTCAAAATGTAATGTACCTACACTAAACAAATGGGTTGTTTGTTTTATATTAGTAAAATAATATTTCGCAACCATCACACAACGCCGTCTAGTCCCAAGCTAAGCAGAGCTTGTGTTATGAGTACTAGACAACTGATAAACATACTTATATATTTCTAATACATACATGTTATAGATAAATTACACCCAGACACAGAACAAATGATCGTGCTCAGCACACAAACATTTGTCCTGGGTGGGAATCGAACCCACGACTTCCGGCATAGCAGTCAGGGGCCACTTACGACTAGACCAACCAGCCAGTCAAAGACTAGACTATGGGTACTCGGGGTTTATTGTGTGATCGAATTAAGAATGAAGATATTCGAAGTAGGACCGAGTTTACAGATATAGCCCGAAGAATGCCCAGACTAGAGTGGCAGTTTAGGACACATTGCTCGTAGAACAGATGGTCAATGGAGCCGAAAGGTCCTGGAGTAGCTTTCTGGAAGATGAAGGATTGGAAGGCCTCCCACAAGGTGGACCGATGACCTGGTGAGGATTTCGTAATGCCAATGGATGCGAGACGCAAAGAACCGATCATTATGTTACTTAGTTTCGGCTGATATGATGATGATGATGAATAATACGACGAAAGAACAGGGCCTCAAGTGTGCTATTACAATAGTGTCAGAATGGTCTATCATTGATGTCATTATTGTCGATTTTGACAAGTTTGGTAATCTACTAATATAATGGCGTCATTATGACTTTCCAATGGTCAACCACTGACACTCCATTGAAAGAAGTGGCATAGAATAGTAATCTCGTACATATTGACAAAAAATATTTGACGAATGCGGTAATCTGCTAAAACTTTGACTGTTTATTTGATCAGTGTGTTGGAGATAAAACCTTCTTGCAAGCTTCCTAAATTATATGAAAAAATATGACACTTCTATTTGTCACTTGTCTTCACTTGTTTTTTGTAAAATATATTGTTCACACCAAAAATTATTAAAAAACTAATTTGCATTGAGCATCCAGTCATTGATTTTCATCAGAATACCCATAATTCTCGCACATGGTCCTTCGAGCCGGATGAAATATAATTAAGAAGATCAGCGATTATTTTCAAGAAAAAGAATAGAGACTGACTTCCACGCTGAATGGAGGTTCATGAGTTCACTGCTGGAGAACTGGATTGATTTCAAGCAAGTTAGTTAGTGGTGTACAGTTATAATTACGCTAATATCGTCACCCAACACTCAGGTAGTATATATAAGTAGTCATACTAAGGTCAGTACTATTTTATTAAATTACCAATTATATTGTGTTTGAGTAAAATCATTAGGTACTTTGTTGCATTGTGATTAGTATTTTATTCAACAGCAATGTTAAGTTTAAACTCATACTTTTAACAGTATAGTTAGCTATTTTGCTACATTATTAAACTTACATTATATTAAGCTGTAACTAATTACATAACTACTTAACAGTGGTATTAATTTTTAACAAGTATCTTGACATAATAAAAATATTTGAGTGTTAGATATTAGTACAAGTCATTGTTATAAATTATAGTTAGCAGTCAGAAAGGGCATAGACTACAGCTAGGCGTATAATTATTGAAATTATATTGTTGTTTTTAATTTTTATATTCCTGTATCAATGCCAGGTTGACAACACTCGTCTCCCAGAATGTCTGAGGAAAAGGATTTAATTAAGAAGCGAGGCAGCTTCAAAGGTCGCTTGACTAGTTTCCTCAATTTTCTGGACTCATTCAAGGACAAGGAGCTATCTAGCTGTGATGTGTCCGAGTTGCAGTTGCGCATGGGCAAGATAGAGGCGTTGTATGAGCAGTATGATGAGGTACAGTTACGTCTAGAATGCATTGTTGACGACATCAACTTACAATATTCTCAGCGTTCCGAGTTTGAGTCTATTTATTATAAAACCTTATCTAGAGCCCAGAATATTCTGACTGACTACAATAAAGATAATAAATCGATGGAAAGTTGTAAAAGTACTCGTGTTAGCATAAAGCAGCCGGTTAAATTGCCAACGATTCAGTTACCAAAGTTTAGCGGATTATATTGTAATTGGCTTGAATTCCGCGACACCTTTACTAGCCTAATTCATTGTAATGATGACATAGACGCAATCAATAAGTTTCACTACTTGCGAGCATCACTTGAGGGAACAGCTGCTATAGTTATCAAATCCATTGAGTTTTCTTCAAGTAATTACTCTGTGGCATGGTCATTGTTATGTGATCGGTTTGACAACAAAAGATTACTGGTTCAGAATCATATAAGTTCATTATTTACTATTGAATCAATTACAAAAGAATCTTCTGTTGCCATTAAGAATTTGATCGATCAGTTAAATAAAGACTTGCGAGCTTTAGAGTCATTAGGGGAGCCTGTGAAACACTGGGATACACTTTTAATCTACATTGTCACACGAAAACTTGATCAAAAAACCTATCGTGAGTGGGAGGAGTGCAAAGGTAGGATAGACAAGGATGGCTTAATCACGTTTAACGCATTTATGCAATTCTTACGCAATCGAGCCGACCTCATCGAGACCCTGGAACTCCCCCGCAATCATTATTCGCAATCACCAGGTAAATCAGGTCCTAAGATCAAGTCAATGGTAGCACAATCTCCTATCAATTCTAGCACTGACTCAGCTTCTAAACCTTGTCCTAAATGTAATAACAACGATCACACATTAAATAATTGTCCACAGTTTCTCGCATTGAGTAACGATGACCGTCTCAAATCATTACCTAGTTATAAGGTATGTTTTAACTGTTTTCGTTCCGGACACTATGCTAACAAATGTAAAAAACCAGGCTGCAAACTATGCAAACGTAGGCACAACACATTAGTTCACGTACATTCTAATGGCACTGTATCGAATACACCTAGTGGTAATTCGATGAATAACTTGTCTGCTACGACTGAAACGAATAACGTAGCTTTATCCGCAAACATTGCATCTCCGTGTGGTCATACGCAACGAGATGTGTTGTTATCAACCGCTTTGATCAAATTAAGAGACCACAATGGGTGTGTGCATCTCGCTCGCGCGGTGCTCGATAGTGGTAGCACGTCTTCACTCATAACAGATAGGTTGTGCAATAAACTTAACTTAAAAACTAGCCAGGTAGATAGATCAATCCTTGGAATCAATAACGTCACTTCGCACGTAGGTAAAATATGTCGGGTTAAGGGTACGCCATTAGATGATAGCTTTGTATTCGAACTAAATTGTTTTGTTCTTCCGTTCATTACGAGTAGTGTTCCGTGTCGTCAGATAAATATTTCTGATTTCGACTTACCCTCGAATATTACTTTAGCTGATCCTACTTTTTATAACCCTGCCGATGTTGATATTTTAATCGGCGCTGATCTTTTTTGGGATTTGTTAGGATCTCAAAGACTAAAGTTAGGTACCGGGAAACCAATATTATGTGAAACCCGTCTAGGATGGATAGTTTCCGGTCCAATTACTCAGAATACTATCTCACTGCTGACGAATGACGTAAAGTGCAATATGTCTAAAATGGTTGCCGACAGCGATGGTGACTGGGAAAACCTCAAGTCAGAATTGACAAAGTTTTGGCAATTAGAGGAGGTGAATGCGAAGTCTTCCAATTCTTATATGCCTGAAGAGAAATTGTGTGAAGACAATTTCGTTACAAATACGACACGATTGTCTGATGGTCGTTTTTGTGTTCGCATCCCCCTTAAGAAAGATCCTTCAATTTTAGGAAATTCTTTTAATAAAGCCACACATTGTTTACATTCTTTAGAGCGTAAATTAAAGGTTAAGACGAACTTTAGTAGAATGTATCATGACTTTTTGTCAGAATACGAGTTACTTGGTCATATGACAAAAATTAATAAACCTAATTTATGTTTGGGTTATTTTATTCCACATATGGGAGTTTTACGCGAGTCGAGTACCACGACCAAACTTCGTGTTGTTTTCAACGCTAGTGCTTCTACTTCGACGGGAGTGTCCTCTAATGACCTACAGATGGTTGGGCCAACCGTACAGGACGGTCTATTGTCTATACTTCTTCGCTTTAGAGTCCACAAGTATGTTTTATCTGCGGATGTGGAGAAGATGTATAGACAAATAGTCGTCCACCCGTCGGACAGATATTTACAACAGATTGTTTGGCGTGATAATGTTAGTGATCCTATTAATGTTTATCAATTAAACACCGTCACGTACGGTACGGCCAGTGCGCCATTCCTTGCGACACGATGCCTTAAACAAGTAGGACTCGACTGTAGGAACCCTAAGATATCGGAAATCATCCAACATGACTTCTATGTCGACGACTTGCTGACCGGAGGGGATGACTTATATGAAGTAAAGTTCATTCGCACTGAAGTCACCAAAGCGCTTGCGTCGGCATGTATGCCATTGAGAAAGTGGAAGTCAAATGATTCTCAATTATTGTCGAATGCTGTCCCTGCGTCATACGATTTGAACATTGGACAAAATGAGCCAGAAAAGTTGCTTGGTCTCTGTTGGCATATCGGCACTGATGAGATAGGGTTTCCTATAGGTCTGACTAAATCTTCGACTAGGTACACAAAGCGTGACTTGTTATCCGTTATTGCGCGAATCTTTGATCCCTTAGGTCTGTTAGGTCCTATTGTTATTACTATGAAGATCTTGCTACAGAAAATGTGGTTAGATAAATTATCATGGGATCAACCATTACCTAATGAGATTTGTAAACAATGGGAGATTATTATTAAATCTTTACCTCTTTTAAATCATGTTCGCATTCCGCGACTTGTAGTCTGCAATTCATTTACGGAGTTAGAACTCCATATTTTCACAGACGCGTCTGAGTCCGCGTACGGTGCTTGCGTCTACATTCGCAGTGTTAATGCTAAGGGTGAGTACATGGCTCGCTTGTTAATGGCAAAGAGTCGAGTTGCTCCCATCAAGCCTACGACAATTCCGCGACTGGAGTTATGTGGTGCGGTAGTCGGTTCTCGTCTTCACGAGAAGGTGATGAGCTCACTTCGAGTGAAGATCAGTCGGGTTTATTGTTGGACTGATTCAACCATTGTCTTGGGATGGTTACAGATGATGCCTACCAGACTTCAGCCCTTTGTGCGCAACCGCGTTGCTGAGGTTTTGGATAAGTCGGGTAACTGTACTTGGAGGCACGTCCCAACAGATCAAAATCCAGCAGACCTAATATCTCGTGGCATGGATATTAGTGATCTGCAGGAGTCAGATCTGTGGTGGAAAGGACCAGATTTTTTAAAACTAGATTCGTCTGAATGGCCTTCTCAAATTACGAGCCCAGGACTACAATCGTTACCGGAGACTCGACCTAAAATCATATTACATGTTGTAAACGATTCGAAACCTGAAGTTTTAATTGATTTTAGGCGTTATTCCAATTACACACGGCTCGTACGATCTGTTGCCTACGTATTACGATTTATTAAGTCATGTAGAAAGCATTACCCTAAAACCAAATACTTGTCACATGATGAGGTACAAGATGCACTAACTCTTGTCATTATTAAGAGTCAGATTCAGTCATTTTCTGAATACCAATTATTTTTGAACAAAAAGAGTTTACCTAAAAAGAGCGCCCTTCTAAAGTTTAATGTTTATTTAGACGATAATAATGTAATGCGAGTAGGAGGACGTCTCGATAACTCTAATTTTGCTTATAGTAAGAAACACCCTATTTTATTACAGTCCACTCATGATTTCACTAAACTATTATTTAATTTTGAGCATAAAAGGCTGATGCATGCTGGCCCACAATTATTATTAGCTTCCATTAGGGAAACTTATTGGCCAATAGGAGGTCGCAAGTTGGCGAAAGCCTGTTATCATAAGTGTGTTTTGTGTCACCGTATGAAGGGTAAGGTTGTAGCTCCCTTAATGGGTAACTTACCACGAGAACGCCTTCGTCCAGGTTATCCCTTTGAAAGCACAGGCGTTGATTACGCTGGCCCTATTATGTGTGCTAGTCGCCAGGGCCGTGGATGTAGGTTAGTAAAGGTGTATGTCGCTATTTTTATTTGTTTCACAACCAAGGCCATTCATTTGGAGCTCGTTGGTGATTTAACTAGCAATAGTTATTTACTGGCTTTGTATCGGTTTATTTCTCGGAGAGGTAAACCTGCTGATATTTTTTCCGATAACGGTACCTCATTTGTCGGTGCATACAACGACCTTTCCAAATTTTTAAAATTAAATAGTTTGTCCTTGGGTGAAAGTGCAGCAAACGACGGAATAAGGTTCCATTTTATTCCCGCCTACACCCCACATTTCGGTGGACTCTGGGAGGCGGGTGTCAAGTCAGCAAAGTATCACCTTCAGAGAGTGTTGGGAAATTGTAACTTGACTTTTGAGGAGCTGTACACCACACTAACCAAGATTGAAGCCATCTTGAACTCTCGTCCATTGACGCCGTTGTCTTCAGATCCTGCAGATTATACTCCGCTCACGCCAGGACATTTTCTTGTGGGACGGCCACTTACTTCTTTGCCGCAACCTGATTACCAGGATAGCTCTGCCAATTATCTGTCTCGTTACCAGAGGATCGAGCAGCTTCGCCAGCATTTCTGGAGCAGATGGAGCAAGGAGTATGTTGCAGAATTGCAACAACGCTCCAAATGGCGTTCCTGCAAGGATGGCTTGATGCTGCACTCCTTGGTGGTGATCAAGGAAGACGATCTTCCTCCGTTGAAGTGGAGACTTGGACGGATCGTGGCTGTTCATCCAGGAACGGATGGTATCGCCCGTGTAGCTGACATTCGGACGTCTACTGGAGTCGTTCGACGGGCATTCAACCGAATCTGCCCTTTGCCTGTGTCTTCAGAATCTGGTTGAAACCATTGGTTTCAACGCCCGGGGAAATGTTGGAGATAAAACCTTCTTGCAAGCTTCCTAAATTATATGAAAAAATATGACACTTCTATTTGTCACTTGTCTTCACTTGTTTTTTGTAAAATATATTGTTCACACCAAAAATTATTAAAAAACTAATTTGCATTGAGCATCCAGTCATTGATTTTCATCAGAATACCCATAATTCTCGCACACAGTGTTATACCATTAGAACGTTATTGTGCAGTTATTGGTTTTAATATGCTCGATATTATCATTCTACCACAACTCTATTACGATACCACTGACCGATCAATGATTGATCGTTATGAATTAGCAGATTACGAACTTTTAGCAAAATGACAATGTGATCGTGTTGAAATGACGAATTTACAAAAATAGCAGACTTGGGCCCCAGGTTAGTACTATCACAAGAGAAGGTTCCTCTAAACTTTGTAATTATGAAGATAGATAGGCAGTCTCTTATGAGGTGAAAACGCTATAATTACTGCCTAAGCAACAGTAGTTAACAGCACTGAATAAATAAATCCAAAAGTACCAGACACTGAAATAAATTAAAAGTTTGAATAAAACATTATTTTTATTTATTGCAACACAAAATATACACCAAAGCATAAAGGAATTAAAGAATATCACTGAATTTTCCCTTGGAGGCTCTGAATGAACTGGAAGGCTCATTCAGCTTCTAGAAAGAGGTGGGCTCGATGCAGGCTGCTATGGTCCACGTACAATGATCCACAATAATCTAAGTGACGAAGCTAAACTTCGAAGATAAGGTATATTAGGTGAGAACGGTATCAGTTGATGTTTTATTTAATTTCGAGCGAGAATAGGTAGCCAGAAAATTATTTTGTATTAAAATATATTATTGTGTTACTCTATTGGGGAGGACAGATAGGCATTCGTTTCTTGTAAAATATCTGCTGCTACACATCTGTATTCGGTTAGACTACACATCAATCCCAACATTGTATAGGAAAAGCTAGATTTTTGAGATGGATAATATCAAACGACGTATGTCACTCCAGGGTGGAGCCTGTCAGACTTTTATTGACTAAAACTCATCCATGTCCTTCAGTTGTCCTTTGCATTTCGGTGCTACCATAATGCCTTGATCACAAGTACCGAGTAAACGGGCGAGACAGTACTCTCGGCCGAGTACTCGGTACGTGTAAACACTGAGCCGAGTACTCGGCATACTAATCAATCGAGTAATCGGCGAGTCGCATACCTCACTGTCTCGGCCGAGCAACAATTTACCGTCTCGCTCTTTTACTTGGTACGTGTAATCAAGGCATAACTTTTTCAAAAAAGCCCGTG
This sequence comes from Mythimna albipuncta, assembly GCA_929112965.1. Taxonomy (NCBI): domain Eukaryota; kingdom Metazoa; phylum Arthropoda; class Insecta; order Lepidoptera; family Noctuidae; genus Mythimna; species Mythimna albipuncta. The sequence continues at coordinate 17,404,502 of OV815973.1, forward strand.
GCTCTAGCGTACACCCGCCTAGCTGGGATTCTACAGTTTTGCTGTCATCTCTTTCAGGGGCGTGTCTAGGCGCCGTCAAGTGGGGGGACAGGCTAGTTAGATTACGTTTAATCAAGGATCAAGACTACGAGGACTTGCTACTGTAGCGTGAGTGCAATTGTCAACTTTATTTACCCATATTTTTTTTTTGGTCATTGTTGTAACTTTTTATTACAATTACCGTTTAATTGTGGCAGTCCTATCAACAAATTCGTTTTAGAAGAGTTTTTAATAAGTGGTATGAATGCTTTGCCCATATTTAGCGTGACTCATACAACTTATATGTATAAGCCACAGTGAAGGATCTTACATAGTCTCATTGGAAAAAATTCAACGTTTAATAGTCGTCTTAAACACTCTAGCTGTCTCGTTCACTTTGAGGTGTTTTGTAGAGATAAAAAGAATTTAAAGGGTGTCTTAAAGCCAAGCACCATTTGAAAATTCTAAGGTAAGTTGGCATATTTCAGTGTTCGATCTCTCTTTTTGTGGGGTAAGCCTTTTGATCTGTGCTGAGACAGTGATGCTGTTCCTTGTATTGTTTTAATATTATATTAAATGTATTTTTGTATACACCGTTGAATTTTAATAGGTTTAATTCCGTGGAGGGTCGATCCGGTACATAAAACACTGTCGATTTGTAAAGATAAAATTAAAAAATAAAGTACCTTTTTTCAAAATTCGTATTAATTTACGGATGTACGAAAATGATTTCTTTAAGAAAGCGTTCGCTGAGCGAGTTCAATGACCTGTAGATAGTTTTTACGCAATGCCGACTACTAATTACAGGTCATTGAACCCGCTCAGCTGAAGTTTTCTTAAAGAAATTAATTTCGTATGTGTGTAAATTAATACGAATTTTGAAAAAAAGGTACTTTATTTTTTGATTTTATCTTTACAAATCGATAGTGTTTCATGTATCGAATTTAATGAGTTCTGTCCATCTGTTAGGTGACTCTAACCTGTAACACTAAATGTTTCAAAGAGCTTTCATTGCAGCCGATATGTCAAACATTTAAATTAAAACCGGCTGGATTGATGATATCCTTATGGTTTGGGCAGGGTTAGTATTCTGATATATTTGTCGGACGATTACAAGCTACATTTAACTTAGTACATAGTGAGCACTAGAAAGTTGTACCCCAGGGTTGCGTAACAGTTTTGGGTGATGCAACTTGGAAACTGTAAGCACTAGTTATGTTGCCAACATAAACATAACTAACAATATGGTAAACTGTGCGGCTAATCGATACAGTTGCTGTTGGAGTTCATTTTGAAACTATGTTGAGAAATGTTTGTGTAGACAGATTCAGGGTCTGTGGTCAATTGGACCCGTTTGATTTTGGTACCGCGGGTCCACTTGACCACACAGTTTATTTTCTGTATTTTTATTGGTTAACTGGACCCACTGTTTAAAGGTACTGGTGGATACAGTCAAGCGCAAAAGTGTTAATTCAAAATATAATAAATGCTATTCAGTTAGATTTCAATGTTAATTAGTTTTAAATTATAGAATCTAATAAAATTTAAATTCTAAAATCTTTGTCTGATTATGTAATACACTAGCAGTTCTTACCACGGTGAAGCATATGGTAGAGGTGTGCCCCGCTTGGGTAGAGCACCGCTGTGTCCTCGCGGAGGAGTGGCAGTTGGTCGCCTCCTTCTGCGTAGACGTAATGTTAGCAAAGGAGGAGGCCGCACGTATGGGGGAACGAAAGTCCTTACGCCCCAGCCGCCGAAATTTCGACCCGACTACCAATCACGCAGGCTTGCGAACGTAGAGCAATGGGTCGCCTGCCGTCCGGCCCGGACCGAGCCCAGTCGTCAACAGTACGGCGTAGTGATCCACGCGCTCCTCAAAGAGATGTCAGCAAACCAACGCAAAAGGCAACTAAACAAAACAGGTGTGTTTTAGTCAGTAAAAATCTGACACGGCCTCTCGCTCTACCCAGAGCTCCCGCTCTGGATGGAGCGAAGTCACGGTGGAGAGAAGTCTTTGAATGATTTCCATCCTTAAAAAAAAACCTAGTGGTTTTGACAGACGTTGTCCTATCCATAAGATAGATTTTCGCCTGGTTCAATTGTATTTTTAAACTATTCTAACACTCAAATATACACGCAAAATTTTATCTAAGTCGGTCAAACAAAAAAAAAAAAAAAACAAATCAAATAATCAATAAACGACACTAAAATTTCAGTTTTAAAATAAAATAAAAAGCATTTAATTCAGGCAACCAACGGCACCGATACAGCAAATACACAACAAAACACACACATTCACACTGTTGAATATTTCCGGACATTGCTGTAGCAACATGTCTGCTACAGCAATGTCCGATATAAGACAAAAATCTGCCGGCAATCATCGCCAGAAGTGTATTGTTTTGGAAAAAATATAATGCTTTCTTTGGACTATGAAGCCGTCATTATCATCATCATCATCATCATTTCAGCCGTAAGACGTCCACTGTTGGACATAGGCCTCCCCCAAGTTTCGCCACAATGAACGCTCCTGTGTGTCTCGCATCCATCGGATTCCCTCAACCCTGACCAGGTCAACGGTCCACCTTGTAGGAGGCCTTCCAACGCTACGTCTTCTGGTACGTGGTTTTGCGAGCAATGTGCCCTGCCCAAAAAATATGATGCTTTCTTTTTACTATGAAGCCTTAATTGGTATAATTGTATGCTATTATGAGCATAAAAATTAAAGAAAATATATCATTCCTTATTTCACTTTTAAATGTTTATGTCAGAGTTCAACGGAATCCTCTTACACTGTCGGGGGCATTTTAAAACTTCCATGAAACAAGATTATCGCAGAACACTCCATTTACGTTGCCCTTTTTGTGTAAAAAGTATTAAGCACAAACAAAATTCTTCTAAGATATAATTAACTGGATACTGTCTTCATTGGAGATGGAAGAGAAGCGATCTTGAGAAAAAAATGTTATTTTTTTGCTATGCTGATTTTTAGGGTTTCGTAGCCAAATGACAAAAAACGGAACCCTTATAGATTCGTCATTTTACAATTCTGCTTTTCATAACAATGAACTAACTGAGTATACCTCAACATCAACTGATAAACTAAAAGAAAACACTTGTTTTTTAATTGGTCCATAATGAACGAACAGACGCTACCCATTGCTCGTCGGCAGCAAGCCTGCGCCTACGCCAGTCGGGAGTTGCCCCGTGACTCTCGATACTCGGGGCGTCTTCTGCAGCGTTCTTTGTGGGGCGTAGGAACATCCTTTCCCTCACGGTTCCAGCTACCACCTTCACTCGTATAACTGCTGCGCAGAAGAAGGTTTGCTTCCCATTTCAAGACCTGAAACAGGGTCGGACGTTAGAGGTCGCTGCCACCGATCGTTTCCACGAGGACATGGCGGTGCTCCGCCTAAGCGGGGCATGCGTCACTATGCTCCACCGTCTAAAGGAGCCGCCCACCCAACCCATTCGTACAGAACATTTTGCGAACACATTGCGCGTAAGCTGAGGATTGGAAGTTGCTACCGGAGTCTGTGTTTCCTGATAGCTACAACCTCCTCATTAAGTCAAGAGTAAGAAATAAGTTATTTCTATGCAAGCGTGCCCCATCGTCGACCATATTATTGCGAGCCTATATTAAATTAAAAGTTGCTTTCGAACGAAATACAAAAAAAACTTGAAAAGAAATCGATATTGTGAATTAACATCTATTTCAGAACAGAACTTCATTTCATAAGATGACGCGACTTGAGTTTTGAATATATCGTACTAGCTTCTTGCCAACTTTTTCACTCGCGTAAATATATATTAAACTAGCTTTTGCCCGCGCGGCTTCGCTCCCGCTCTTCCCTACTCTACCCTACTCTACCCTACTCTACCCTACTCTACCCTACTCTACCCTACTCTACCCTACTCTACCCTACTCTACCCTACTCTACCCTACTCTACCCTACTCTACCCTATCCTACTCTACCCTACTCTACCCTCCTCTACCTCACTCTACCCTACACTACCCTACACTACCCTAAATTTTCATTTTTTTTTCCATAAAAACCTTCTCCTCATAATAACGAAAACAACAAAAAAAAAATTAGCGAAATCGGTCCAGCCGTTGTTGAGTTATGCGCTTACCAACACATTTTGCGATTCATTTTTATATTATAGATTATCCCAAGAAAATGTTCTTTATGAATAAGAAAAGATTTAAGCACTTATCAATTTACCTCTACATCTCTCACCAGTACCTACATCTCTCATCAGCTTTCTTATATTAGAACATAGCATAGTCGGCATCATAATGTTGCCACAGTTGGGGACTCAGGCCTCCTCTCTAGGAGAAGGATTGGACTGTAATCCACTACGCGGGCCCAGCACGGGTACCAACCCGTGTCAACCCGATGTCACATGTCTTTTTTTTATTCTCAGACATGATGAGGATGATGAAAGGAGTGATGAAATAAATTAAACAAAGTAATGTGCTTGGCTGGATTTGAATCCGCGACCTACAACTCGCAAGTCGAGGCCATTACCATTACCACTCGGCCATCACTGTTTTCATGGTGTACTTTTATTATTTTATAACAAATATATAATCGCTAATTTCTCATACTTTAAACCTGATAATAAACCCGAATATCGGCACGGATTAAAAGCGAGCGTTCTGCTTTATTCAACGTTCCTGTGGCCCTCGATAGCGTCAGTCCATTACTGTTTGATAATTTTGCTGTTAATTATAGATTGTTCATAATTTTGAATCTGCGACCTACAACTCGCAAGTCGAGGGCATCACCACTCGGCCATCAATGCTTTCATGGTGCACTTTTATTATTTTATAACAAATATATAATCGCTAATTTCTCATACTTTAAACCTGAAATAAACCCGAATATCGGCGCGGATTAAAAGCGAGCGTTTTGCTTTATTCAACGTTCCTGTGGCCCTCGATAGCGTCAGTCCATTACTGTTTGATAATTTTGCTGTTAATTATAGAATGTTCATAATTTTGAATCCGCGACCTACAACTCGCAAGTCGAGGGCATCACCACTCGGCCATCACTGCTTTCATGGTGTACTTTTATTATTTTATAACAAATATATAATCGCTAATTTCTCATACTTTAAACCTGAAATAAACCCGAATATCGGCGCGGATTAAAAGCGAGCGTTTTGCTTTATTCAACGTTCCTGTGGCCCTCGATAGCGTCAGTCCATTACTGTTTGATAATTTTGCTGTTAATTATAGAATGTTCATAATTTGTTCTCGCTTAGCCGATGAGATTTATTTGTGTTACAGATAAATGTTAGAACAGAGAAGTTTTGCTTAGTTTTGTTAGTATAAGAGTTGATTGTTTACTTACGAAGATTATTGTAAAGGTTATTCAATTATGTTAACATAAATAAAAGTGAGAGTCAACATGGCGGGTGTAGTGTACCACGTCATAGTGGCGGATGTGCCTTAATTTTGAAATAATTTCATTTTGAATAAGGTACGTATATTTTAGAGCTAGGTACTGTATAGTACATTTCAGGTACATTTTATCGGTAGTTAGCTAAAAAAATAAAGGCTAAGGCTAGAATAGTTTGTTTTTATTGTAAAATTAATTTTGAGAGTATTTTCAAAGACTTCCTTCAAGGCGAGCCCTGTCTCGCGGGAAGCTTACAATATTTTCATTATGTGCAAAATAACGAAGGAAAATGCACTTTAACTATTAAATATTAATATTATTTTTTTTTTGAAGACGTTACTTTCACCATTTCACCACTGGTATTGGGCCCGCGTGGTGGATTACGGCCCATTACCTCTCCTAGAGAGGAGGCCTGAGTCCCAGCAGTGGGAACATTAAAAAGACTGATGATGATGATGATTAACATTTTGAAGTTAAATTAATAAGTATAAGTTGACAAGGTATTGTATACAATACATTGTCAATTCTTTTTAGATTCTTTTAACGTAAGCCCATGTCTATGAATCTAGATTCATAAACGCGGACTTGCGGACGACGAGCAATAGGTAGGTCACCGTCTGGCCGTCCGATAGGACCGAGTCCAGTCATCGATAGTACATCAAATTTTACACGCACTAAATGAACATAGCTGGATTGTAGTTAGTAAAAGTCTGACACGCTCTCTCGCTTTACACTAGAGCGGGGAAAGTATATGAATAAAATTTACCAACTTCCAAAAAAAAAAAAACGGCCTTCAATCGGAATACGCACTGTATGTCCCGGCCGTAGGTACGTAAAATAAATTCCGACTGCCACCCGAACGAAGCGGTAGGCAAATGCTTGTCTAAAAAAATGGGATACAAATCCGGAATTCCCCAGAATATCCGAAACAGCAGCGATTGTGTTGTGTGGTAGTTAGCGACTCGCTGGAATGGCCGACGATGTGATTCGCTCAATTGATTGGTTGCCATACTCTCAGGGTTGCCACAAAGCAGTTTTGGAGAGCAAAAATCTACAATCAATAAGAACAGAGCTTTTAAAAAAAAAAAAAATCAAAAAAATGTTTTTGTTGCGATAAAATAATGGCATATTAGTTTGTTTAAATATCTTTAACTTTTTTTATTGTTGATAGGCTTGCGCTTGGTCACCATTTAACGTGATGGAAAGCGCTCGACCAAACGCGTAGCGTGCAGATACGCTGTCGACCGAGTCTTCGATCATATTGCTCTTCGGTCGTCAACTCTACGGTCGACTAGCGCTCGATGTTGCGTTAGAATGACGTGTGCCAGACACGTGACACACGTCATCGACACTAAAAACTTGGTATCAGTTAACTGCAACCTTATTTTCACGTAATAAAGTTTAAGTTAGATGATATAAGGTGTACTGTATTTGGTGCACTGGTACCTGAGAAGTTAAATAAAAAAGCACCGTCATATTTTTCTTATGTATAAATAAATATACATTTCAAACAGAAGCGACAACCCTACCTTGTTATGATGAATTAAGCAAAAAAAGCAAATAACGTCTCCATATAATATTACGGGAATGATTCAGGCTGTATAAACGTAATATTAATATTTACTATACACAGAAACTGTCTACGCATTCCAACGTATATTTAGGTACAGCCGACAAAATAAATAAGCTAACAGGTATAAAATCAGGTGTAACATTCATTGCCATTTGAAACAACTGATAATTGACATATTTGGTAAAATTTTAAGTACGTTATTGTCCCACTTTTGTAACTGGTGACCAGAGTCTTTGTGATGACATTACATAGGGGCTGCAGTTATTTTTCGGCTCTATTAATTAGACCTTGGGTATTATCTTATCGGAATCGTTGTCAAGACGAATAAAACAACCTTAAATTGTTGGGGTTGCGTTTAATTATAGAGTTTTCACGTCCAACTTCCAATTCCATCATCAGATCAGTCCCAAGCTATAATAGTACGGTCTTCTGATTAACATACACATGCCAAATGAAAACCGGAAAGTGGGGCAAAATTAGCTTGCAAGAGTTTAATGCAAACAAACAGCCTGGGGCAGGTAAAATTAAGCTAAAACATGTAATATAGAAAAATTATGCCTAAAATTAGGTCTAAAATACATAAATAGGCACAAAACATTTTGGGAATATATTCATTGCGCGTAATTATAGCTAAGAAGTGGAATACTCTGCCAGAGTCTGTGGTACCTGATAACTATAACCGTTAGGTCTTTAAGTCAAGAGTACTTCTAGGCAAGCGAGTTTCAACGTCGGCCATACCTTACCGTTAGGTGTTACCCCAAGAGAACGCCGCCGTTCCCTCACTCATTTTCTTTCTATTATTTCTCACTTTCATTGTTTCTAATTACGGTATTCGAAAGGTTAATACTAAAAAACCAAACCGTTTTGTCATCTGTACATTTAACGTCTATTTATGTTTTGGTAAGTAATGGAAGCTTGTTATTAAATGTTGCTGTTCGTTCTGGTCATGAATTATTTAGAGATATTCGCGTATATTTGTTACGCATTTCTCTAGATGGGGGATGAAGAATTATTGAAATGTCCTTGATAGATTTCGGCGGTTTTTTTTTTTGGGGTGATAATTCATCAAATAACTTCTCCTACTCTAAGTGGAGCGAGAGGAAGTGTCAGACTAGAGATGTGCCGTTGCTCGCAATATTTCTTGAAATGGGAATATTTCTGGCAATATTGCTACCAATATTCCCACTTCTCGGCAATATTGCCGGCAACAAATGCAATAGTGTTTCTCCAGTTTTTGTAGTAAGAGGTGATTGCTTCGCATGACCTCTGGCTTCATACGATGGCCTGGATCAGAACCAGATATATCAGCTCGCGGCCACCGATCTTCTTCATGATTAGGCCCTAGCAAGGTACAACGGGGCATTTTTTTCAGCCGTATCCAATTCAGGATTCTTCCAAAACGACCATGTCCGGTGAGGACCTGCGTCAGGTAAAAAGTGAGTATAGTAGAGAATATAAAGTAAAATGTTTATTATTTGTAATTATATTTATTTCTATTATTATTTAAGTATATCTATATTATGAATGATGTAGCTGATTTTAATGACAGCTTTTTTTCATGCTCTTCTTCTGATAGTTATGCTAGTGCGGAGAGTGACTCTTCTCTTCCTCTCACTTTACATGATAAAATCTCTTCTCTTTTCTCTAATGATCCTAGAAACTTGCATATAGCTCACATATGTAAACGCTCAGAGTGTTCCTGGTCACTATTCTGATCTTCTGGCATCCTTTAGCTGTGCTCACCTTGACGCCCTATTGATATCGGAATCATTTCTGAAGCCATCTCTTCTCTCTACTCAATACTCACTACCCGGCTTCGTCTTGATCCGTAACGATAGGACCGGCAAGGGTGGAGGAGGTGTAGCTATGTACATACGTGCTGACCTACCCCACAAGGTGGTTAGCTCATCCCCTTCTCTTTATTCTGAGTCGGCTGAATACTTGTTTGTTGAAATTTCTGTCCATCACACTAAAGTCCTACTTGGTGTACTTTACAGCCCTAATCTCCACATTGACTACTTTGATTCCCTTGATTGCACCTTAATTAATCTTTGTCCCTTGTATGAGCACGTTATTTTAATGGGTGATTTTAACACTTGCCTGATTAAAAATAACTATCGCTCCAATAGACTCCTTTCATTACTTTCTTCTTTTAATCTTCAAGTCTTGCCCCTTTCTGTTACACATTTCTCTCCGAATTGTTCACCCTCTTTATTAGACCTTATTATTGTCTCCTCTCCCAGCAATGTGTCTAACCACGGTCAACTTTCAGCTTCCTTTTCTTACCATGATCTTATTTATCTTTCTTATCGCATCCGTGTTCCCAAGCGTAAACCCCAGTTCTTATTTCTTCGTAACTTCAAGGGCATCGACCTGGAGGCATTACAGTGCGATGCTAGCGATGTCGACTGGTCCCCTCTGGTTGAAATTGATGACATCGATGAAAAGGTGAATTATTTTAACGCCACCGTTATCAGATTGATAACGGTGGCGTTAAAATAATTCACCTTTTTGTTTGACCAGCATGCCCCTTTACGACGTGTCAAGGTAAAACATGATCCAGCACCTTGGGTAACTAATCATATTAAGGAGCTTATGGCACGCAGAGATAAAGCTAAGAGCAGGTATAAGCGCAGACCTTCTGAGCTGAATCTTTCCTGCTTTATTTCACTGCGTAACAGCTGCAGGCGTCTGTGTCAAGTTGCCAAGAGACGCTACTTCTACGAACACTTCCATAACCGTAGTTCTTCCGACGTATGGAAATTTCTAAAGTCTGTTGGCATAGGCAAATCATCAACCATCCATTGTAAGGATGTGAACCTTAATGATCTCAACAAGCATTTCTCTCGTCTTCCCTTTTTCATTAGATCCTTCTGTTAAAGCTGCGACACTGGATGGCCTTTCTGGTTTGCCGTTGCCACAGTATCCCCACTTCAACTTCAGCGAGGTTACTGAGATTGACGTTAAGAAATCTGTCCTCGCGATTACTTCTTCTGCGGTTGGCTGTGATAAGTTATCCTCAAGAATGATTACTCTCATCCTTCCCTTATTACTTCCTGTTCTCACGCATATCTTCAATCACTCTTTTACCTCATGCTCCTTTCCGTCAGTCTGGAAACAGGCTCATATTATTCCTTTACCAAAAATTAACAATCCTACTTTATTAACTCATTTTAGACCTATTTCTATCCTCCCTTTTCTTTCTAAAGTTTTTGAGCACTTAGTTCATAGACAGTTATCTCTTTTCTTAGCGTCAAACTCGATCATTTCTCCTTTCCAATCAGGTTTTCGCGCGGGTCACAGTACTGTAACTGCGCTTTTAAAAGTGACTGACGATATCCGCTGGGCTATGGAAAACAAGTCGCTTACAGTTCTTGTCTTGCTTGACTTTAGTAGCGCCTTTAACTCAGTGGATTTCGATATTTTACTCGGAATCCTTAAATCTATTAATTTCTCTTCTTCCGCCTTAACCTGTTTCGATTCATATCTTCGGGGTCGCTCCCAGTGTGTTCGCCTTGAAGAGTTATTCTCTGACTGGTGTAGCCTTACTGAGGGCGTTCCTCAGGGTAGCGTTCTTTCTCCTCTTCTTTTTTCTATCTTCATTAACTTTGTTACCAAAGCAATCTCTTCTAGTTTCCATCTTTACGCAGATGACTTGCAGCTTTACCGACATTTTACTGTAGCCGACGCGGATTCTGCGATTGCTGCCATGAATCATGACCTGTCATGTATCAGCGCTTGGGCTAAATCATTTGGCCTACAGATCAACCCAACTAAATCACAGGCCATGATCATAGGCAGTAGATTTGTCCGCAATACAGCTGTAGTTTCTTCTCTGCAGCCTTTAGTTCTTGACGGTGTCTGTATTGACTACACCGAAACTGCAAAAGATCTGGGTGTCATCATTGACTCCAATCTTTCGTGGCGTGCGCAAGTCAATGAAGTCAGTCGGAAGGTATATTTCTCCTTCCATTCACTCAAATGCCTCCAGGGTCTCTTTCCTTTGAAAACGAAAATCTCTTTGGCCCAAACACTTATTCAGCCGATTATAGATTATGCCGACGCCTGCTACCTGGATGCTACTGAGGAGCTATTAAACAAGCTTGAGCGATTGCAAAACTTATGCATTCGGTTTGTTTTTGGTCTACGAAAGTATGATCATGTCTCTCATCTTCGCAAGGAACTCAAGTGGCTCCCTATCCGCCTTCGCAGGAACACTCGGATTTTATGTCTCCTTTTCAACATCCTACATAACCCTTCTTATCCCTCCTACCTGCGTGACCGTTTTTCTTACGCACGCCCTCGCGACGCACCGTGCAGGTCACACCTAAGATCCCTCCTTAAATCCCCTCCTCATAAATCCAGCTACTATTCCTACTCTTTCTCTGTCCACGCAGTTAGGTTGTGGAACTCACTTCCGCCTAGCATTCGTGATTTGAAAACGATCTCACTCTTTAAGACTAAATTAAAAGAGCACTATCTTTCCTCTCTTGCTTGATAATCGTATATATATATATATATATATATATATATATATATAAATATTATGTATTTATTTTTAGTATAAGTCATATATAGTTATATAAGTATTTATTGGTTTAATTTAAGATTTCACTAACTCTTCTTTCTCATTTCTGCACACTACTGTCTACATCTCTTGTAATTTCTCCTTTCGCAGGTCTGCTGGAAGAAATTTCTATTTGAAATAAGCAGTACCTTTGTACAAAGTTTTCTAATAAATTTGTGTGTACATAAATTGTAAAATAAATAAATAAATAAAAATTATACTCAGATAACACTCACAAACTTTCGCCTTTATAATATCAGTCATCATCATCATTTCAGCCGATAGACGTCCACTGTTGGACATTCTCCCCCAAGGCCTCCCCCAAGCGTCGTCGCAACGAACGTTCTTCATTGTTGTGCGTCCCGCATCCATCGGTTTCCCGCAACCTTCACCAGGTCATCGGTACACCTTTTAAGAGGCCTTCCAACGCTGCTTCTTTCGGTACGCGGTCGCCACTCCAGAACCTTTCGGCATAGAGTCCGTCTAATGAAAGCGTGACCTGAGAAAAGGAGGTTACAACCAAAAATTTTGAATGTGGTATTATTGAAATAGTAGGAGAAAAAAGTTTTGATACTAGAGTATTTTTTGTATTTAAGACAATTTTAGAATAGTTGTACAAGAACTTAAATCCTAGTCAAAAATATGTGTGTAGACTTAATTATTTGGTAGGTGTATGGTAAATTTCAATAACACACAAAATGTTAGATAGTATTCCAAATTATTTTATCTGATCTCTCAAAAGTCGCTATATAATATTTAAATAATTTTCTTTATTTTCCATTTGTCGTTCTGGCAAGAATACCAAGTGCACAACACCGTGATAGTCAAATAAAATAGTCAACATGATTTCAACTTCATCACGTCTCGCCAACACTATTAATTAATTAATATCGCTTTCAGCGATAAGACCGTGAAATTGTTACTATTTTGGTGTACAATAAAATTTATTCTATTCTATTCTAATGTGTTTCAAGATTGTTGGGTTGGCATCGATTCGTTTTAGCATAGAGAAAATTCAGATCTTTTGGGAACATGTTTTATACTCCAGTGATTGTTTCAAATGATACGGATCGACTCGTGAGACACAAAAAGTTCAGCAGCTGTTGCAGCAGCATCTCTCTCAAACTTGCACTAGGATTTTTGCGATTTTAACTTCAGTTGCAGACTTTCATGCACTACCAGACAGAGTGAGGCAAATCTTTCATTACATCTCAACTGCTTTTGAACGCATTCTACCACTCACTAGCATGTGTTTTTGATTAAGTCGATTTACCAAAAGCCTTCGTTGTTCGATGTTTTTATCCATTATGAAATTCGCAATATGTCAGATTATCTAAAAATATAAGAAAAAAAATATCATTACATCCTTAATATAACTATCTAATAATATTAGTCGACAAGGATCAAGATTATAACGTCATACTAACTTAAAAATCAAAAATCGTATGTAAACAATGTTGATTTTCATTGAAAACACCTTGTTTCTCTTCTTGTTTTTGTTTGAACTTATTAACTATAGTGTGTAGCAGTTTTTGCACGTTACTGTTTATTGTTTTTCCCACAATTAAGCAATTATTCTTGAAAAATAAATATCAATTTCCAAAAACTGACAATTGCAACCATAGACTTTGACGTGTTTTTTTTTGGCAAAACTATGTTGCCAATTTAATTTAAAAAAAAACTCCAGGTTACGCTTTCAGTAGACGCACTCTATAATATAATATCAGTGAGATGAATATAATAAAACCAATAATAATAATATGTTTTGTTTTACCCTCATAAAAAAAACACAAATCAGAATTTACATTATGACTATTATTTTAAAAGCCTTGCCTTTAAATAAATTTTAGACTGTTATATTATTTTAATACATTTTCTTTTAAAGGAAATACAAGAATTGAATTTTAATGTAACATGTTGAAATCTTTTGTGAATCTATTCAACCCTCCACAGATGTGTTTCAAACTTATGTGACAGTTTGTGAACGTGAATGAAATAATATTTCACATTCGTAACATTTCAAATAATATTTACGGTATATCTACTAATATTATAAAGAAAATAATATTGTCTGTTTGCTTGAAACAGGTAACTTTTGAATGGATTAAGAGGACCTTTCCCGATTCGTCTAACGTCAACGCGTGCAGAATTTAAAAGCTTGTTTTTCCATCCAACGCTGGCAACACGAAAAATGAGAGATAACGCGTGAACGTTCATTTGGTATTCGGTAACTTCCTCACTCAAATATTTTACAAATCTTTTTTCAGGAAGTACGTGTTTATTTAAAAACATAAAGTTTTTGGAACAAAAAGTAATCATTCTGAATTCGGTTAAATGTTCCCATAAACCAATTTTTCTTACTTTTTAATTTATGAGGAATTTGTGAGATGGTTACTGGATTAGTTTTACTTAAAATTTATTGCATTGTTTTCAATTGAAACCTGGATAATATCCATAAAATATCAGTGTTTCCAGAGTATCATGTAAGAGCATGTATGGGAATTGTATTACGGGTTGGGCGCTCTTAAGTTAGAAAAATACTCGGTTAAAAAGCCAGACAGTGAATTGTCACGCATTTTTATTTCAAAAACATGCACGGTTTTTGTGGGGTTTGGTACGGGAGCGAATCCGCGGGAAAAACTAGTCTTTTATAAAGCCTAAATAAATGTTTCTCTAAGATTTATTAGATTTAACTTTGTTTAGTTTTGTAATTGAAATCAGGCGCTGTGTAAATTACTCGTTTGTTTTTTAAATCTCAAAATAAATGTAAGGCTAAGGTCTTAAATCATTTCATATGTTACTAGTAGGTAATATTAAACGATAACGATAATAAACAACTACTAGCTGACTTGGCGACCTTCATACTTGCAAAATATTTTGTATTATTAACTAGTTATTAATTAACAAATCTACACCTGTATATGTAACGAACTGACGTTTTTTTAAGGAAATTAATTTCGTACATGCGTATATTAATACGAGTTTTGAAAAAAAGGTTCTTTATTGAAGTGAAAACTTCTTTAGCGGCGTTGAGCACTTTTTCTATCATGGGTATAAAATCTTAAACTCGCGTCAGGACACGTGACCTGATCGAAAAAGCGTAAGACGGATGGAGAGTATTTAATCTATACATATAATAAAATCGTAGGAAAGTCAAAACTGTACATTGAATATTTTTTTAAAAGAATACTTGGGGCGTGATCTACAATCGATACCGAAGCCAAAAATAAAGTTTTTAGAATTTTTGTCTGTTTGTCTGTTTGTCTGTATGTATGTCCGAGATAAACTCAAAAAGTACTGCATGGATTTACTTCAAATTTTGCATGAATATTACTAAGAGGTCTGGTCAAGATATAGGCTACATATTATCACGCTATCACCTACGGGGGAGGAGCTGTGAATCTTTATTTATCTTACGCATTCCGTGACAGCGTGTAATATAAGGAAGCATATTTAAATGTTGTTTTTGAGTAAGTCATGCTATTATCTAGCTTTACACTATAAAAACTACGCCATTAAAGTAACTTGGGCAGAGAAACATAGTTTAATGAATGTTAGTAGTTTAAACACAATTTTAAAGCAGCGCCATCTGTGAGATTTCATAAAAATCAAATCAAGTTATATGTTAACAGTTTTTGGAAATTATTCATTTAAATTTGATCATGTTGGCGAGGTTAGTAGTTAGTTATTCTTAAAATTCATAGATGGTAATGTGCATTTTCTTCATATTGTAGTTCGTTTTGACAAATTCAAGTTCCAACAAAACCCTAAAAATCTTGAGCAGAGTTGAGGAAAACAATTAAAAAAAAATGCGGTGTTAGGTATTACATGGTAGCATTTCTGAGACTCTGTGAAGTCAACCAGTTTGCGATATCCCTTACGTATGACGAGGTGCCTTCATATTACACGTACGACAAGCAAAGGGGTGTATTCAACCGACATCGACGAGGAGGTGCTGTGAAAGGTTTTCCGGGAATTTTCAAGGACACCGCATTGGATAGGGTTTATATCGTGCGCCCGAATAGTGGCGAATGCTATTTTCTGCGGTTGTTACATCACACTGTCCCAGGCCCAACGTCTTTCGCCTTTCTGTGGACATTTGATGGCGTGGAGTATCCTACTTACCGCGCAGCCTTTTGCCTAATTGGGATGACACCCTCGCGGAGGCAACCGTCAGTGACAGTCCCAGCTACATGCGTCATCTGCTTGCCGTCATCTTGGTGTTTTGTGGAGTCGCGAACGCGGTAGCTTTGTGGGAGAAGTATCGCCATCATCTGTCTGAAGGTTTTCTACGAGCTACTAGAGACGAAGTCGAAGTAACTGATGAACGCGTGCTGAACACCTGTCTCAGTTCACTTCAAGATGTGGTCATTTCTATCGGCGGCAATCCACTGATCGAATATGGGTTACCAGCTCTCCAATCATCACCACATCAAGACCGTGGAAATCGGGAGTATAACGCTGAGACAAATTACGATCCGGGCGAAATAAGCACCATACGAAATTACCATGTTGCTTTGTTCTCTTGAGAGCAAAAACAAATTTATGACACCGTCCTTGAAAACGTTGGGCAAAACCAAGGTACAAATTTTTTTCTTGGATGCTCCTGGTGGAACAAGAAAAATATTTGTTACCACTGGCATACTTGCAGAGGTCAGGAGCCAAGGCAAAATTGCTATTGCTGTAGCGTCGTCGGGAATCGCTGCCACACTGCTTCCGGAAGGCAAAACAGCACATGCCATGATAAAATTCCCATCGATTTAGAGAGCGTCAAAACGGCTGTTTGTGGTGTGTCACGTAACAGCGATAAGGGACACGTGCTCAAGGATTGCTCTCTGATGATGAGTGTACGATGGCCAATAAGAAGACAGTTGAGGTCGTGGACAGAACCCTGCAGGACATCCGCAGGAACTAACATTTGATGGATGGTGTCACAGTTCTGTTCAGTGGCGATTTCCGGCAAACACTTCCCGAGGTAACGCGGGGATCGAGGGCTGACGAGGTGAATGCTTCGTCGAAACGATCTTCGTTGTGGTCACGAGTTCGTACACTGCGCTTGACCATTAATATGAGAGCTCGGCTCGGCGGCAATGCACGTGCTCAAGAATTCTCCGATGTCCTTCTAAGTCTTGGCGAAGGCACTCTACTCAGAGTCTCTCGGTAGAGTGGTATCCAGCTTAGAAAAACTCATTCACTGTGTGTACGGGGACATCAGTCGTATACCGCACCAGCAGAATTCTTGGGTGTGTGAGCGGGCCATTTTGACGCCCAAAAATGATCAGGCTGCAGCAATTAACGAATGCATTCCCTCGGAAATTGAGAAGAATGAAGTTGTCTACACCTCGATAAACACTGTTGTCGAGCAAGATGATGCCACACGTTATTCCGTGGAATTTCTGAACTCCCTGTCAGCAAGTGGACTTCCGGCGCATACCATCAAGCTGAAGGTCGGTGTCCCGATTATGCTTCAAAGTTGTGACCGGACCCGCCTTAAAGTCATCTCGCTCCACACAGACACACTATTGAGGCGAAAATTGTTACGGGTTGTGGCGTCAGCGAGGCAGTATTTATATTATAGTATTCCCCTCATACCCCATAACTTCCCGTTCCAGTTCAAGCGCGTACAGTTCCCCATGTGTGTTTGCTTCGCGATGACCATCAATGAGTCGCAGGAGCAGACACTGAGGGCAGCGGGTGTCGACCTCAGGACGAGTTGCTTCTCACACGGGCAACTGTACGTCGTTTGCTCCCGCGCCACCAGTCCTGACTCTCTTTATATTTTGGCTCCTGGCAGTATAACTACCAACGTAGTTTATAGGGAAGTCTCGTAAGGTATGATACCTTTATACGTATTTTACTCTTTTGTGTCCTGGAATGTATTCCTGCATTATTTTCTCTATTTCTTTCAGTCACATCTTATGGCTGAACTCAGCAGGATTCCCATATAGCTCTCTTCACTAGCTTCGTTTGCGAAAAAAAACTTATATTATAATGCTATTTTAAAAGTTGTTTATTTATAATGCTATAGCGACACTGGCACCTTAGGTATTTTTAGTGCTGTAGAGGCTTCACGCAGACGACGTCGCGGGCAGCAGCTAGTGTAAAATAATTGTAATAGTTTTAAAGTGTTAAATTTTTAATGTAATATAAATTGTCATGTTTGTGTACGATAGCGCAATAAATGAATATTGTATTCTACCACATAAATGATAGTACTTTTATAGTGATAAAGCAATTGGTGCAAAATTATTCCCTAACCATTCCAAAATATCAAACATGCTCAACGTTAATAATCAAGTTTTCACTTCTGCCGGCACTCCCGGAGCGCAACCCGTCTTTTTTTTTAAATTTTATCTTTACAAATCGATAGTGTTTCATCTCCACGGGATTAAAACGATTAAAATTTATCGGTGTATATACTTAATGATGTTTTAATGTTTTATCATATAAATTTAGAAAAATAGATTACTTGAACTGATGTTGATTCGTTCCAATTCCGATTTAGGACAACACAAAATAGAAATACAAAATTTATAGCAGTAAAACAAAATTTTTAATACGTTTGTTAATGAGGTTATGTTGGGTCCAAAAAAAAGGTAATCAGAACAGCGCTTCGTCTAAACACACTTTATTTTTAGAAAAAGCATCAATCCCGTAATCGTAAGGTCTTGCATGAGGGATCCCACATTTCTGTTCCCGCATAAAAGGTGAGAGATCCTGCGCTTGAAGGATTTAATTCCCTATTCTCGACACATTGCGTAATCACTCTCTTAAAACAAGGAGAGAAGGCGAAGAGACTAATTGGTGATCCAGGTCTGGTTAAGTCCCCAAAGTCTACAAAGTCTTGAGCACAGGCGAAGGGTAGCATAGCCAGCTTTTCGGTGTTTTACAGGATAGGTACATTTTGGAAAGTGTGCGCAGGAATTACATGACTTGATTCCACAATCTCTCTTCTTATGTTGTTGAAACCTCTACGGTCCAGACCAAGCGTTTCGCATCGTCGTTTATACCACGTACATCGAGGGACTGGAATAATTTTCTTGCTGCAGTCTTCCCGTCCGATTATAATTAAGGTGTCTTGAAGGCTAGAGTGAATAGGCTCTTAATAAACTAGTGCGCCTCACCATCAACGATTGCATCGCTGCTTACCATCAGGTGGGATCTCAGTCGAGCACTAGTTCATATCAATTATTAAAAAACATTGCTCATTAAGCCAGAAAACATCACATATCATTTAGCATACATTCCAAAAATGTACCCAAACACATTCAAGTGGAAATCGTATTGTATTCCAGCATGTATCGCCCGGTTATATTTACGGTCCGGATAAGCCAATCCATGTTCAACTGACATGGGGTTTTTATAAAAAGGGTGTGAAAAGGGTCCCTCAACACATCTCGGAGCGTCAAATTATTGTCAACGTCATTATTTTCCACGTAATTTCCTTCAGGTTTCAGGTAAGACATGTTTTTATCTGTTTAGTGACATGATTTTCAAATGTGTTTATGTGTTTTTGTATGTTTATGGTATTTTTGGTGATGCTTATCACTCACTATAGAAGATTTGAACGATTACTTTTGCAAACATGTTTGTAATTGATCAATAAGAACGAGGGCCACAGTACTCAATCTTAATTTGGGTTCCAGAGTTCCACAACATTTTGCACTTCAAAGATATAAAATAGTTTTCTGTTTGTGTATATGCTGTGTGTATTAATTGCAATAAATATTATTATTTTATCTTTCTTAATTCGTGGATCAGATATTTGTGTTTCAAAAACATTTTTGACCCCTTTTTTTGGGGTTCGAAATGGTCCAATACCTTTTTTGGCAACAATTTCAAGCGCAAGAAAATGTCAAACTTATACCGGAAAAATCGACTCTTTTTTGGAGGTGAGAATTTATCAAATAAACTCTCTTTTGCTTTAGGATAGAGTGGGAGAGCGTTTCAGACTTTTACGACTATAGTCTGTCTAAAAAGTCAAACGAATTGGGAGTTTTATTTAATATTTAATAATTTAAAAAATTCTTATTTTGATGTTTTTTATAAGGTCCTTCTATTAGTAAACAATGATCAAGATCTCCTAATCAAACTTGATTATTGAACCAGTGTTGACTGCATCAGGTTTCATTTTACTCTAATAATTACCCAAGTCGTTTGACTTTTTAGACAGACTCTAAAACCACACCTATGTTCTTCGGTTACCCTTTGCGTTCTAGTACCACGAATTTCCTTGTCAGAAAATCTTCATGACCGTAGCGGGCATCGACCTTGGGGCCCTTCGGTTTGCTGTCACATCTTTTTAAGGAGCGCGTGAAACACCACGCACTGTCGATGACTTAGGCTCAATCCGGATGGTTGCCGGATGGCGGGATGGCGAGCTACGGAAATTGACCCGTATGTCCTCAGTGGCTCTAGGCGTTTCGTCCGGGACTGCAGTGGCTCGAACAATCCCACCAACTTTTTAGAGCAAATAAATGGGAGATGACGGGTCTTCTATTTATTTTTCCTTTTACATAATCATAATATCCAAGTATGTACCATCTAAGATACTTCCACCTGACCACTGCTAAGTTCATTCTTGCTTGCACTCGACACGAAAACTTCAAAAAGTTTGGTTGGCACCACGCCGCCGGATTCAAGTGAAATTTGAAGTGATCAGGCAAACATGACCGCGATAGTACACTTTTCATTCAGAAAATGATATTTCACATTGATGTCAAAATAAAATCAGCAAGAAAAAAACCTCATCTTTCAAATCGCGACAAACCCTGCAAGTAATCCAACATTTTAGAACCCTCGGCTACATTCACAGATATTTTGACAGAATCTTTCATTATTATGACAAACTTCAAAGCCGACGAAATTAATTTCCAATGTTTCTTTTTCATCTCGTTCAAGTTTTTCATCAAGTGTCTTTGTCTGTTCCGAGATTACTTATTTCACAGCCAAATACCTACTTCTTTTCCGGTTTTAATCTTGTTTTAATTTAAAAGTATCGTCGTGACGCTACCTGGCTGTTTCTGGCGTTAATTTGATTTTTGTTTTGTATTTAACATTTTCTTGTGCCGCCATTTTGTTGTGCGGTACCTAAGCGATTGTGTTTCCTGATTTTATTTTCGTTGAAATTAATCGTTGTATTTATAAACAAAACTTTCTGTATAACATAGAATAATATTTGTCACAACAAAACAGTACCATTCATTTTCACAGCCAAAATAACCTAATATTCTGCTCCAAAAACAGAGTAGGTACCTAGCCTATCTACACAATACTAAATTTCTACATTACGCTCCCCATTTACGAAAACAAGAAATAACAAGGATCAGCTAAAACGTCTGCGAGTATAAACTTATTTCTCTCATAACCTAACAATTCCATTTCCCGCCAAGATGCGGTCGGCATCTAACGAACTGTCACATTTTCGCGCCAAAATGAGCGTCGCCATAATTAGGTTCAGGCCTCACTACCAAGGTGGTGGAACGATACGCAATATAGGGAAAGTCAGTTTTATTGGACGTCTTGTTAAGATATTTTTGGAAAGGAGTCGGTATTCCGTTCCAAATGTTATAAATATGTATGACCATCTATTTCGCGGAAAAATCTTATTATACCTACGTCTGCTGAGGTTGACGTTTTCATTAATATTTTTAGATTTCTGGTAACTTCTGAGTATTTCAGGTTAGCTTCGAAATTCGAACTAAATGTCATTTAATAAATATGACATTTTATACATCTATTTAAAAAATAATAATTACGAAGCAATGTTTTAAATATTCTTCGCATTTATTTATATGAACCAAACTCTGTAATATTATTATCTATGGTCCCTTGGTACAGGGTCGTAGGATTTCCATAATAAACATCAGGCCAGGCAAACGAATAAATAAAGTTAATGAGATACATATATGAAATTATTTAATTACCATTGTCTATATTAGAACCTGCTGTTTCGAAGAATTTTCTTTGATTATGTTACACAATGTTTGCTAGGTTTGGAATATGATTAAGGATTTCGTGATTGTGGTTGCTAGCTTGCTGGTCTATGGCCAAATACTATATTTGCTTATTTTATTAAAATCTGACACGCATAAACGTTTTGGGAACACATTCACTGTGTGTTTTGGGAATACATTCACTGTGCGTACAGCTGTGGTACAGCCAAGGAGTGGAATTCCCTGACAGAGTCTGTTTCCTGATAGCTACAACCTGGGAATCTTTATGTCAAGGGTGACTAACTTACTGCTAGGTAAGCGCACTCCATAGTTGACCGCCTGATCGCTTTCCATCAGGTGAGATAGCGGTCAAGTGAGAAATTATCAACAAGAAAAAAAAATTTTTTTGCTTTTGACCTAGTCCACCGTGTATTTTTATTTTTTATTTTAGACATTATTTTATAAAGAGCGGTTTAGTGTCGAGTAAAATTATATTAAGAATCTTTTCACAGGACATAGACACTAAAAAAAACATGTCTCTAACTTTGTTTGTATTTTTTTTCTGGGTATAATATGTAATGGGAAAAGTTTGTAGGTGTGTGTATGTGTATGTTTGTTATTACTACATGCTCAAACGGCTGAACAGGTTTGGATAAAATTGCATACGAGTAGACCATGTCCTGGAATTGGACAAATTATATTTTTTATCCCAGGACTTATCCCTTACACGCAGGCAAAGCCTCACGCAGAATCTATAGTAAAATATCTACTAACTGTCTAACTACAACTACACCTAATACTACTAGCTCACTATATCTAATATACTAGCTCCTACTAGCGACTTTACTCGTCTGAAATTAGAAAATATAATACCAATGATATTCCGTAATTTAAGTAGCATTAAATACTTACTGGTGAAATAATTTATAAAATCGACCCAGTTGTTTATGCGGTTATGTATTATAAACAAAAATTAAAATCTTTTCTCTATAAAGTAATTTTGCCCGCGGCTTCGGCCGTTTAGATAAAATATAGCCTATGTCACTCAGAAATAAAGCAGCTTTCTATCGGTGAAAAATTTTTAGCAATATTGGAGACTGGAGGTAATCTCTGAAAGTGCTAGTCCGATTGCTAAAACATTTTTTTTCAAACAAAAATAAAACACAAAACTATAAAAATACCTCTCAAAATTCAAAATATTTCTTTTTCACATAGGTCTACATGGGCACTTATAAAATGTCAGAAGCTAGTGCACGGTTCGAAATTGGTCCATTCCTATGGAGAAAAACCGGCAAAAAACTCCATGGTTACTCTAAACTCCATGGTTACTCTTTATTATATTAGTGTAAATAAGTTTAGAGTATAGATGGTAGAGTCTGTCTAGTAAGTTAAACGACTTGGGTAATTATTAGGATTTAATGAAATCTGATGTAGTCAACACGGGTTCAATAATCAAGGTTGATTAAGAGATAGAGATCATTGTTTACTAACAGAAGAACCTTATGAAAAGTATCGAATATAAGTAATTTTTAAATGATTAAATATTATACAAAATTCCCAAATTGGTTGATTTATTAGACAGACTATAGCCTTGTTTTCTACCAGACATTTAATTACTCAGTGTTTGCAGAAGAAACTGAAACGTCAACTTCAGTTTTCAATGAGCGTCAAGGCACTTGAGACGAAGCATTTGGTTTTATGATTAGGTCTGGAGTTGGTCTTGTGGGGGATAACGATCTTCTGTAGACTATAGCCATTGATTTAACTATCTCAGTTCTTTGGTCCATTGATTTCATTTTTAACTGTAAACAAAAGTAATTAATGCATCGACTTATATTCAAGTGATAGACAAGCCTTTTCATGGAAACTATTTGTCAAAATACTAAAATGTTAAAACAAAATTTCGCTGCAGCGCTACATTGGCATTATGCCGTCTAACAGAACTATTAAAACGTGCAGCGCTAAGATAGCTTTTAAACGATACTTTTTTCGAGATCAAAATGTCTTAACCGCCATGAATTTCATGGTCCTTACACGTTTCGTTCAATAAGTGTAATGTTCAAGGTGTTCTGTCGACATTACACCTGAGCCGACTGAAATGAGTGTTCGGCACGCTTGACCTAGTGCGTAGTACATATAATTATATTATCGATGAGGGCATGCAATTCGACATACATGTTTACTGTTTTTTATACAACCGCTCTTACGCGATTACGATGTTATAACACATTTTTATTTAGATATTTTGGAAACAGATATTTTCTGCTATTTGCATGAACTTTGACCCTACATAATGTACTAAAAAATTCAAAAAGTAAAAAAATATAGCAATAGAAGCTCTCAGTCTGTCACTTTTTATTTTGTTTGTTCTGTATGATACTGCTGATGACGGTCTTCAAATATTTTTAAGCTTCTATCGCGGGCCTTGAGCGTGGAGACCGAATCCAGAAATTCCGTAACGAAAATAACCTAACACCCCCCACTCATTTGTTTTTTGAGCGTGGTGACCGATAAGAAAACAAATGAGTGAACAATGAATCAAAATTCAATTCAATGTGTGAAAGTGTAACTTCAATTAATATCAAAGAAAAAAAAAACAAAGGAAAAAAATACAGCATAAATAAAATAAATAAATAATTATAATTGCATAAGTTGATAAAAATGCTATGCAATAGCTTTACCGCGGCAGTACCCGAGTGCCACACGTCTTTTTAACTTTCGTAATTTCAATTTCGCATCAAAGTCACGATCCCACCAGTGGAACTGAAGTCAGTAATTCCGCGGATTCCAAATATTTTGTATTATTAACTACCAAATCTATATACTTAATGATTTTTTAATGTTTCATCATTGAAATTTAGAAAAATAGTCTTTTTTTTAACTTTTAAGTGTTTATTAAAACAAGTTTTGTGAAATATTCGAGTAAATCACAGAATTACCGAATGCTAACACAGTTTTCAGACGTTATCTCTTTATTGACGATAGGCGAGAGGAAAAAGCCCGGGTTACCTCCATCCATTGTTTTTCAGGTGGGATATCATCACTGGTCTCGCTCTTTGGTGGAGCGAGACTGATAAATGATTTTTAATTTTCCAATAGATTCTAATTAACAATAATACACGTAATTTTTTTTCGTTAATTTAAACTAGATGAGACCGTTGTTCCCTTACTAATTACTCTGAGAAGAAATACCGAGAGAAACTCTGAAGTCGAGCGGTGGTGGGCGAGTGGTAAGGACCCTGACTTACGAATTGTAGGTCGCGGGTTCAAACTTAGCCAAGCACATTCATTTGTTTAATTTATTTCATCACCACTGCTCTCAAAACGGTAAAGGAAAACATCGTGAGGAAGCCGGCATGTCCTAGAACCAAAAAATCGAAGATGTGTGACATCCACCAAGCCGAACTGGGCCTGCGTGAGAGGAGGCCTTAGTCCCAAGAGTGGGAACATTATAAGGCCGACTATGCTATACTTAACTCTTAGGTCAAGGTCAATACAGAAAATATAATAAATTAATGGTCAAAAGAAATGCAATGAATAATGTACTCATTACAATAATCGTTCTATTCCCCTCCAAAAAGCTATAGAACCAAACTTTTTTTTATTTTACTAACAGATGTTCTTTCAAATTAATTTTCCTTTCATTCCTCGTAGAGCTAAATGTTGGAATCTTTTATTTTGCTATTATCTACGTCTGGGGGAGTGTCTGCCCCTGATTACTGTCTCTGACTGATTTGGGGGTTTCATTCATCCTATGAATGAGGCTGTGTGCTTGGTAGTTGATAATTTGGACCCCCTTTGTGATTGCAATGCTCTTTTGCATTCATGTTTGGTAAGTGCGTTCTTCAAAAGGTTTTCATTACTTAGAAAATTGTTTTTGTATAGCGGTTTAGAAATGTTTAGGTAGTCAAATATTTACATTTTACTTTGCTTATTTACTTGTCTGGTATTAAGTAAGGTTGACCCATCGGTCCACTACTAATTCCTGAGATTACCGCAGCCCTCACCACGCCATCACCTAGTGATGGATGTTGCAGGAACCTGATGGATGCGAGACGCACAGGACTGTACATTGTGCTGACACTTGGGGAGCCCTATGAATATGAATAATTGCCCTACAATAGGTGTCTTTCGCCTGAAATGATGAAGAGTCTTCTTTAGTAGTGAGTTGGGAAATCATCTAATGACTTTTAACGCTCTAGGGTGAAATGAGATCTGGAGAATCTTCAAGATTTTTTTTCAATCGAATGAAATTAGCTGTTATGTTTTAAACACATCAATCTAGCATTATCCTAAAAAATAACATAGGTACTCGTACCCATATTTTTGACCAACTTCAAAAAGAGGAGGCGGTTCTTAATTCTGTTGTGTTTTTTTTATGTGTTATGTGTAATCTCAGAACTCCGTTGTTTATGAACCTATTTGCAAATATTCTTTTTTATTGTTCATCTTAAAAAAATAGACTTCAAAAGTCTTTGAATTACTTACAGATTGATTAGTAGAACTATTTAGTAATTTTTTAATACAATCAATTTCTAAGCAAGTCATCCATACTAAGTCATATGTGGAAAAAGTAAGAAACACGCTGATAAAAAAAATCTAAATCATTTTCTGACTAGCATTGCATATGCGTATACCATTTCCATGAAATCCTTCACACACAAAATAGGAGCAAGCTCACACTACAAAAATACATCACACGGAACACTTTGAAACACTACACCCAAAATCTATTCCATACCCCGACCAAAGTAGAGGTAAATAATAAAAAATAAATCTCAAAACACAAACAGGCCCGATAATGCGGGTATCTGTGATGTAGGGGGATTTTACCCCGAATGACGTCACGGGGTAAAAAAGAGAGATTTACCCCGACCAAGACGCTTACTGACGAGTCGTGATTGATGACACGTGCTTCCTGGACGCGTAAGAGGAAACTATAGTTGGCGTGGTACAATATTATTGACTCTGTCGCTTAAATTAGCTTGTATCTTAAGAGATAAGGTTCAACCATATGGGTATAATATTTGTGTATAACATTCTATAACAAGTAAAACAGTGATATACAATATATAGGGTGACTGGTGATTAGTGACCGATAATTGTCGGTCACTTATAAATAAACTTATACTACTAATACTTATAATTATACACGTGATTGTACTTATGATTACATACCACTTTCCCAAAGAAACTGTTTTTTTTTTTACTTTTTTTGAAAGGTTATTGTAAGTGTTATTGTATTCACAAATTAAGCTCTAAAAACACACTTAGAATTCAAATTCTATTAATGTTGTATGTCATGGCATTTATACGAATTCATTGACTGGAAATATTTTTACAAAGATTAAAAAAAAAATATAATTTGTGCTTTCCCGAACTCTTGAAGTATCGACTTAAAAACCCGATCTGGCTTCAGCAAAACATAAACTGACTTCATAAATACGCAGCTCAAAGCCATGGCCATGACGCGAAATGAAAGGGTTAGGTGGCTAAAACGCAATCAATCTGCTTGTCAGTCAGTCAATCTTTTTGTCAGTGTATGATATTAATTTCTATTGACGTCTGATTTTGATTTACGTAATATTTTAGATATGGATCGATGACTTGATGTGACTGTGGAGGAAATTCAGATGCGAAATGTCGAAAAATGTATTGAGAATTTATATTATACATACTTTATTACGTTTTACATACGAAGATCCTCGGCGTAATGTTGGCAATACAGAAAAACAGTGTTGCTATATTTTTAGCAATGAAATTATTTAATATTAGGCAGATTAACTGATATTTCATTACTTTTAACAATTGCCTTATAATTTTCTTTTTTTTATCTTTTGTAAACTGTAAAAAGTATTTTGGAATAAAGTATAGGACGCTGAGCTCCATAGCAATTGTCCTGCAATTCTTTAAAATAAAGAAAACGCCACGCCACAATATCGTACCTCTCCATTGATAACTTCTTTTAGACCAACTTTTATTTTTTTAATAAAATCCCATTCCCCCATAATTCACTAAAAAAGTGTTGCAACCACGGTTAAAATCGATTTCGTTTCGCATTTCTTGCAACAATTTTGCTAGAGTAGGCAACTCTTTTCTTTTTCTGTAGACAGACAGGGGAGCCAACATAGGCGAAGGATATAGCGGTGCTTTAAAGAATCAAAGTTGGTATTTTAAAAAATAGAGTGTTTGTTTAAAAAAAAATACCTCCATACTAGGAATTACTCCTGCATCGTAAATATGTTCACCAATATCTAAAACTCTCATGACAAGACACGCATTAAGGATTGCAAAAAATAATAATTTGGTGCTTATTTGAGCCATTCTGGCTAGTATTATACAAGGCAAGATTGACTCGCGTTGTTCATCCTGTATATTATAAAATAATGCGTGTTTTAGTTTTCAAGTGGACTCGTTATTGACTGGAGTACATAAGCCTAGTTTGCCCTACACTTAAAACGGTAAATCTCATTTTTATTTAGCAAAACTAACTCATTCTTAGTTTCAGCAACAGAGTGTGGAACATAAAAAAGGCGCCAACATTTGCCAATATAAACGTTCTAGAACGTTCGTTGCGCACAATTGCAACAAAAACTAAGCTCGTTCGTCCAGAAACTGCCGTCACATTTTTTAGTTTTAAACTTGGGGCTCTTAAAAAAGCGATAGATGATAATAAAATTATTTTAGCTGGTTTTTACCAGTGGTCTCTTCCGTGTGTGTAACAAGAACCCTTAGGGTCCTTTGGAAGGCATACGAGAGGCTGAAACTAACTCGTAGAGACCCCTTAGGCACTTTTTTTTAAAATGATAAGTGCCTGACTGAGATCCCACCCGATGGCAAGCAGTAATGCAATCGTCGATAGTGAAACATCCATCATATTATTACGAGCATATTCACTCTAGCCTTGAAGACACCTAAATTATAATTGGATGGGAAAACTGCTGCAATTGTTCTAATCCTTCGATGTACGCTTTAAAAATTTAACAATAGCTCGCCGTACGTCGGGTTGTCCGACGGTAGAAAGGTGATGACGGAGTCAAGTCATGTAATTTCTGTACACAGTGTTTGTGAGAGGGATATACTCGTAGTTACTATTATTTATTTGATTCATAAATAATTTTTTATCTCTTTATCTTTCTCAGGACCCCCGGGGTCCTGGACCTTTGAAAGGAGTACGAAGGGCCAACTCCCAGAGGCCTCTTTGGCACTTTTCATGGAACGTGGTACCAACCGGCGATTATCCCTGTACGCTTTATGCAAGTGCAAATTCATTTAAAGTTTCCGCAAGTTTCATGGCCTCGAACGATAAAAACTGAAATGAACAGCATAAACAACAATGTCCTGTGCGGACCGCGAACGGACAACGGATTTATAATAGCTGGAACTGAAATATGTAGTAGGCATTTTGTAATCAGACGTAGAATAAACTGATAGCACTGTTAGTGCATGGTTGGCGGTTGGAGAGCGTGGCTTACTGGTAACTGCCCTGACTTATGAGTTGAGGTCGAAGGTACAAGCCCAGCCAGAAACATAACTTTGTGTAATTTATTACATCGTCACTGTTTTCAAAACGGCGAAGGAAAACATCGTGAGGCGATTTGTCCTAGAACCTAAACTTCGAAGA
This sequence comes from Mythimna albipuncta, assembly GCA_929112965.1. Taxonomy (NCBI): domain Eukaryota; kingdom Metazoa; phylum Arthropoda; class Insecta; order Lepidoptera; family Noctuidae; genus Mythimna; species Mythimna albipuncta. Next base: position 17,433,627 of record OV815973.1, read on the forward strand.
TATGTGACTGTGACCTATGCGACAGTCGTGAAGAGGATCCAACAGTTGGGGCTCGAGGTGGCAATGCACAAGTCCGAGACCATGTGTTTTCACGGTCAGGTGAAGTGAATGAAGTACCTGGGACTCATCCTCGACAGCCGATGTAATTTCGAGGAGTACTTCCGATGCTCCCAAACTGGATTGGACTGCGGCTGCTCTCAAGAGGTTTCTGCCCAACGTAGGAGGACTAAACGCTTCCTGCCGGAGGCTCTACGCAGGATCCGTTTAGTACATGGCATTTTATGAAGCGCTCCTACGGGCGCCGTCGCTGCGAAAGTGACCTGTGGCCAAACTGAACGCTGTGAAATTTTTAATTTCACATCCAGATCACGACCTCTACCTCTGTGTTCACCGTAAGCTTGTCAACAGTGTAACCGCACTATTTTTCTTACGCTTTCAGGATTATTGTTGTCATACTTTATTTATTCTTTGTTTGCCAATAGAATATGGCAAAGACAGCTTTTTCCTATGCAATTTTCTTTTAAAAATTACAATGTATAATTTCCTTCTTATTCACAGTGTAAGTAGGTTTTCAAAGTGAATCATTATTACTGTGAGTTTTCCTCAATTTCCGGAGAGCTGTGATGATTCATTTGCATACGTCTTCCTTGTTTATTCTCAAGGATCTCGTAACTTGTTTTTAATGAAATCTTCTTAAACAAGTGTCTAGTATTTTAACTGTATCATGAAAAATCACAAAGCTTGTTTTTTCAGCAAAAATACAGTACACCTCAGTCACCAGGCCATCCAGGTGACTGAGGTTGTTTTGCACTTGCACCCAACTGTTTGCTGGCGCCTAATGCCTGCTATGACCTGCCGTGACCTGTGTTATACTTAGTATTGGTAGTATCCAACTTGTGACCTTTTAAAAATATTTTTTGAAAAAAATATAAAGTGGTGTAAAAAACTATTTGAATCGATTCACTGATTCTGAACAAACTATATTCAGGTTTCGCATAAACTAAAAGTAATGGTGTAGAATAGATTATTGCGGTGTTTTAGAGTTACTCATAATGTAACCTCATTAAATCAACGGGTCCGAGCCCCCAAGCAAGTCATTCTATCCCTAGGGAGATAATGCAGTATGGCCGATCCCTAGGGAATAATGAGACTTGAATTTGGAACATAAAAAATCGTCAACATTGTGAATTAAAATATACGTGCATCGAACAAGTTGACTCGAAATTCAAGCTCCCTCGCAACGCTCGGGAGTTAATTATATAAATTCCTGACTATCGTTCGGGATTAAACTTAGCAACCTTCGTTTCGTTCGGAATTCAACATGCTGCCCGCGACTTAAAGACACTGCTTTATCCCCTAGTCACATAATCTACTATTATTACGTATTCGTATTGAACTTACTAAAAGCTACTCGTATTTGTGTGGAGTGGTGGCGTGATATGATCAAAAAATTTCAAGCAGGCTCGTCTGGTTTACGTCATTGTGACATCCAGAAACAAAGTGTCAGTCGACAGTTCGGCTGTCGCCTACGAAAGTGAAGCGATATAGAAGCGCAGGAAAAATTTTGATCGCTAGAGTTAGAAACTTTTTTTTTATGGTGGGAAAATATCATGCATTGACATCCCCCGCTCTTGGGCGGAGCGGGAGATAGTGTCAGACTCTTACTGACTAAAAGACCTACCCCGTTCCTTCTAGCCTTCATACCGGGGCTCGAGCACCCTTTCGGATAACCCTGGCCCCAGTAGGCTTCGACCCGGCTGGGTCCCTGCTGTTGCTGACAACTCCTTGAGGCGCGCGGGAACAGTGCGCGCCGTCGACGACTTGGGCTTGGTCCGGACAGTAACCGGACGGCCGGACAGCGAGCTACCCATTGCTCACTGTCCGCAAGCCTGCACCTACGGTGGCCGGAAATCGGGATCAGAATCCCGGCGGCGGCGGCGGCGGCGATAACGCCGTTACCTGATGCGTTCGGCCTCCTCCTTTGTGAGCATTACTGTTTCGCAGAAGTCGGTGACTGCCTGCTACTCCTCCTCGCTCCGGACCATGGCCTCAACCAAGGCCTGGCGCGAGAGGTCTCCGCCGCCGATCGCCCCCACGAGGGCACGGCGATGCTCCGCTCAAGCAGGGCACACTTCGACTGTGTGTTCCACCGTGTCCTCTGGGCATTCTGCACAGTGGCGACACCCGGGCGTCACTTCCGCACGAATCCGGTGCAGGAAACTCCCGAACGAACCATGTCCGGTAAGGACCTGCGTCATGCGGAAGGTAAGGACGCCGTGAGGTCTTTCCAGCCACGCCTCAAAGAGGGGACTTACCGCCATGTTTGTGGCGTGCCCAGCACTGGGTTGCGATAGTCGTTGACGCACGAGTTAGAGTCTGGTGGAAAGTTCTTTAAAAATATGTCGTGAATTGATGACGAGTATCAACAACGAATCTATCTTTCGTTACACCCACGTCTACCAAGAACTACGAGTATGTCGGATCGCGACCAAGACCCGACGGTTCGCATCTCGGCCACCCTTGAGGCGACAAATATTTAATTAAAATAATTAATCTATAGTAGTTAGTTTTTTAGTTTTTAAAAAATTTCTGAGTATCCCACGTATATGTTCAAATCACGTGGAAAACTCTAATTGCGCGATGCAGGATTTCTTACTTTTTAGTTCTTATGTGGCGCCATAGATGTCGCTACATTCCCTGGTAAGTGTGCTTATCCTAACTTGTTAATACATCTAAAATAGCGGAAGGAAAATGCCACCATTTACGTCATGCCGATATACGTCTACTGTAACCTCCCCCAAATTTCGCCACAATGAATAATCCTGTGCATCTCGCCATCCATCCATCGGTTTCGTCGCGGTTTCATTGGTTTTTAGTTTACACAGTCATGCGATTATAACTAATTTAAATAATGTTGTCCACACATCACAATATAACTGCTTGATGTGATTACTCACCATGTAAATTGATTGTGTTATCAGTGCAGGTGATTCCATCAATTATTATAGATCCCATGGGCATGTTCAGTCCCCATTAGCTAAAAACCTCGTCAATAACAGTCACTCACTATAAACCCATCGAGGACAATAACTATAATTCAATAATCGATTCCGCAGCAATCGAATTATTCCCTTCATCGATTATGGGCTTATGTAACAATTTCCCAGCACTACAACACAGAATAAATAGGTACAGAAGGTTAGTACTATACAATGTGTGAAAACAAGCGTAGGCACTAACAAGATGACAGCTGAGAGACTCTATGACAACTCAAAGGAGCCCGCAAATAGTTCGAAATAGCTTGGAAGAAACAAATTCTTTAAGTTTTAGTTTGAAATTGTGTAATTATATTTCCCACTCTAGCTATAGATTTTACAGACTAAATCTTTCGACCTGTAGCCTGATTTACGTAAAATCAAACAAGCCAAATATCGTTGAAGTTTTATAGTCGTGCGATCGAAGTCCTATCCAAAAACTGTATTCACGATCTATCGACTTATTTCCAGTTACATTTATAAGTATTCTACCAGGATAATGTAATACAGATTTTTTTTAAATCGACGAATTTCAAACAACTTTTAAATCGGTGTCGTTCAAACTCGATTGATGGATGTGAATACGGAAATGGTCTAAACGACTAAATCGCTACGATATCGTTACGGTTTTCTTTACGTGAATAGGGCTACTGTTTTGCTGTAATCTCTTTGAGGCGTGCGTGAAACACAACAGTCATCGACTTGTGTTTGACTCTTAAGGAACGGCTGGATGGCAAGCTACGCATTACATGTCATCTTGCGGATAAAGTGCAAGCTCGCCGTCTGCACTTACGATGACCAAACTTTGCCCTCTTACTCCCTGTGACTCCTGTTATGGCATGGGGATGTCCTGTATTACGTAGTTCATCCATTTGAGTAATATCTTTCACTCGCATTATTGATTAGCAGAAGGAGATGGGCGCTTCCCATTCCTTCTCGTTACGACACATGCTCCAAATAATGACTGGAAAAAGGCCACAAGAACATGGTGTTGGCTCCCTCCGTTTCTTCTAGGCAAGTGTTATTTCCTGCTGAATCTGAAAAACGAAAACCCTCTCACTAAACACCTTTGTTCAGTTAGGAGCTTCATCAGGCGGACAGAAAGGATGCCGAGGTGTCTAAGTAAGCCTAATATGTGTCAAGAAAAGAAAGCAAGGAAACCAAATTTATTCGCGTGAAGTGACGCAATTTTAAAATTAGCTTACTTTTATATATGCGTCACATCAAGACACCCACATAAATAAAACTAGAACTATATTGCGCACACGCCGATCTGGGCGCATCGGTCTCCATTAATTTTTTATGGAAACTAGACTCATAGAGGTAAAATTAATCCACGCCACGGGACGTCGTTCTACGTACAAATCAGGCGTGTATACGTATGCGTCGGTCTAACGTATTTCTAGCTTTAAGCAACGAAACTGCAGCGCTGGTTTTTGGCATGGGCCGGTAGCGGTGTTGACAATAAGATTTCAAAATGGCGTGCGTGCGTTTTCGCTAGTTGCTTGGACCTGATCTTCTGTACCTACTTATTCAGTGGCAGCAGCACACAAAGCTGGTGGTATCTAAACGTTAACAAACGCGAGTGGGAAATAAGCTCACATGTTGTGTCGCTACCATTCCCCTGGAGGGCGAACGAGCTGGATATTGCTGGGACAAAGATTTATAATTAGCTGTAGTGAGAATCGATTATCATTCTTAAACGGAATTTCTTTCTACCCCCAGCTTTTGTATGCCTGTGTAGAACGGAACGTACAAACGGGTAATATGTCCTGCCCTATTATAGGTCTTGACTTACTTGTGTGCTAAGTTGCATCTTCGTTTAGCCATGCAGCAGTTTTATTGATTAAAAACTTTAGAACATATTTATAATAGGATTTAAAGTAAGATAATGTTTATCAGAGGCATAGGCCTCTCCCAAATGTCGCCACAACGACCGGTCCACGTTGTGGGAGATCTTCCAGTGCTGTGTCTTCTGGTACTTGGATAATAATTTAAATAGCCTAACATTAGTTTCAATACATTATTTGATAGTATAAGCTCAAATCGATTATTCCGACGTAAATGATACGTCCAAACAATCGATTCCAGTAAAATATTGACTCGATATTTTGCGATGAAATACTCACTAGTCCCATCCCTAATATAAATACGAGTATGTACAAAGCCTGTGCTATTTAGGGAATACCTTTGCCGTGGTTTAAATTTATATTCAACTCTAATAAGATCGAGTACATCTAAATTGACCTAGTTTACACCGTGCTGTTGAAGTGAGCATTTAAAATAGATGAAACCGTTTAATTTCTAAGAGATTTAAGTCCATTTACATGAGTTGGTTGGAACGCAAAGAGAAACTGAAGGAGTACAGGTGGATTTTAGCCAGAAAAGTTTGTTTCGCGCCATTCAGAGCGGGAGGAAAAAAAAGAAAAGATTTTTTTTTCTTTTTTTATAGAAGTTATTTGATGATTTCTCATCCCAAAAAAGAGGGTATCTATAGAAAGCCCCAGATAACCGTAGAATAAAGTACATTGACCTTATCCTAATATCTTTGCGTAGGTACACAAAATTTGTGTTTTGGGTAAGTACCATGAACTGCTTTTCAGTACAAGATCATGTAAAGGATCACGATACATATCGATTCAATACAGCTTTGTTTCCGTTTTTTGAAATTAAAAACGTCAACAATTTAGGAGGGTCAAGGACCGTTGTTCCACCGTTATTTGGCGCTTACCTTGGTGTTTATTCGAAAACCTCTTTCCAAAAACTTTTAAGATTTTAAAAAAAAAACGTATTTCCTGGAACAAGTTTGGTGGTGGAATGACGGAATTACCGAATGCCAATAGAGCGTTCATGTTTTATCTGTCTTTTTTTCGCGTTGCCTTTTTATAAACTTGTGTTGGATGAACTAAAAACTTTTAAACTATGCTCTGGTTCTGGTGGTTTCTGGTAATTTCTATATTTTTAATTACTTACCTAAATTGTGTCCAAGATTATATATAACTAATTTACTACTTTTAATTACTAATTTTAATTATATATGATCTAATAGAGTTTCCATGGAGTTTCTTAAACGTCCTTCTCCATAGAGATCTGCGCTTTGGTACGTTCAATTATTTTCACTTTTTTTGGACTGACCGACATTTAACTATTCAAAAGTGCCTATTGGAAAAATAAATGCTTTTGAGTGATTGATTGAACTACAATACACGGGGCAGGAAGGACCCTCTTAAGAAATAAAGATTTACACATACATACATACATTTAAATTACATCATTACGGAAAATTGCTGAAACATTTTGTTTTTCCCGATTTTCCGAACAATCAAATCTCAATACAACATAATGAAGGATGGTTGATGGCGAATGGAGGTTTACGAGGAAACCGAACCATAGATCTATGGGGGGTGAATAAATCAGCATAAACGTATCGTTGGGATAGGCGAGTCACTCTACATTGTCTTTGGGTTTCTATCTTGTCCTGTTTAGGATGCAAACGACTCTTAATTAGTGGTTAAATATTGAAAAGATTTTTGTAACTGAACTGATTGCTGAAAATATTAAAAAAAACTGGCCAAGTGCGAGACGGATTCGCGCACGATGAACTCCGTATTGTCCGTAGCAAAAAATTGCAAAAATAATCACGTAAAAATGCCTTGCAACTACCATGTAGTTGTCTACGCCAAATAGCTCCAGTTCAGCAAAATAAAAAACCGGCCAAGTGCGAGTCGGACTCGCCCATGAAGGGTTCCGTAGCAGCAAGTAACATAACATTAAAGTTCTTGTAGTTCGTTGTAACTTTGATCGATGTTTTAATAGTAGTGTATTTTTTTAGATTTATGACGTATTAAAAAAACTAGTTACTAGATCTCGATCAAACGAATTTTCGTTGGCAGTTTGCATGGTACATCATACATTTTTTTAGTTTTATCATTCTTTTGTTTTAGAAATTACAGGAGGGGGGACACATTTTACCACTTTGGAAGTGTCTTTCGCACAAACTATTCAATTTAGAAAAAAAATATCTTTGAAAACTCAATATCATTTTTGAAGACCTATCCATAAATACCCAACACGGTATGGGTTTGATGAAAAAAAAAAATTCTAAGTATAACCCCCAGAATTTATTGCTTTTTATTTATTTTTGTGTGAAAATCTTAATGCGGTTCACAGAATACATCTACTTACTAAGTTTCAACAGTATAGCTCTTATAGTGTCGAAAAAAAATGGCTGTGACATACGGACAGACAGACAGACAGACATGAATCTATAAGGGTTCGGTTTTTTGCCATTTGGCTACGGGACCCTAAAAAAATGAATACAAACTCCATCGGAACCGAAGACCAACATTGTTCCAAATCCCGGCAGTCTAAAAATCTACAGTGAATCTGTAAAAAGTTGAACTAAATGATTAATCTAGTCGCAACCAATGTTGGGACGGCCCAAAGTTTGGACGGACCAATGCCATTGAAATCACAACAATTAGTACTGGAGACTTGGTTGTGTTGAATGAAAATGAGAAAAGAGAGAGAGAACAGGCTGTTCGTCTGTTGTTGCGTACATTTACAAAGCTTACCATCAGCTCTACCATCCGTTATGCCTTTTTTACTGTGGGAAAAATCATCCAATGACAACCCCCGCTCTTGTGCGGAGCGGGAGATAGTGTCAGACTCTTACTGACTAAACGACCCACCCTGTTCCTTCTAGCCTTCATACCGGGGCTCGAATTCCCTTTCGGATAACCCTGGTCCCAGTAGGCTTCGACTCGGCTGGGTCCCTACTATTGCTGATAACTCCTTGAGGCGCGCGGGAACAGTGCACGCCGTCGACGACTTGGGCTTGGTCCGGACAGTTACCGGACGGCCGGACATCGAGCTACCCATTGCTTACTGTCCGCAAGCCCGCGCCTACGGTAGCCGGTAATCGGGATCAGAATACCGGCGGCATACGTTATGCCTTGATCACACGTACCGAGTAAACGGGCGAGACAGTGCTCACGGCCGAATACTCGCTGCGTAAAAACAAAGCGCCGAGTGCTCGGCCGAGCGCTTATCTCTACAACTCGCTTACATCACTGTCTCGGCCGAGCAAAATTTTCTGTCTCGCCCTTTTACTCGGTACGTGTGATCAAGGCATTAGAGTGTTTTTTTCATTTTCAATTTTCACTCATGCATATTGTTCATATACCAAAAATGTCAATCGGCAACGCCAATAAGTACGTCATCAGTGTAGAATATTTTTTTTAATATTATTATTTTTACAGTGGGGAGGGGGGGGGGGAAGTAACTAGACACCACAACACACTAGTGTAACTAACTCGAACATTTCCGCAGCGATGCAGATATTCTGTAGTATACTATTTACATATCTTTAAAGAATACATAAATAATATTTACAATTAAAATACAAAAAAAAAATATCCCTATTTATACGTAAAAGAACTCAGAGAAATATGCATATTTTCTAAATTGCATTCAAAAAGAAAAGCAGTGTTTGATCTATGATCATATTTTAGAATCCAAAACTGAGCCATTGCTTACACTAAACAAATATCAATACACCTTAAAGAAGGCACAAAACGTTCTATAAGCGACGTATTTTACAAAACAAATACACAATTATAATATAAAAAACCAATTTTAAAAACACCCATCAAATCAGAATATAAGTCTTGATACTCCTTGAAGAGTTTTCGTAACAAATTTGGGACACGGAATAGATAGAAGTCCAGAAGACCGGCTACATATATGTTATTAGAGATTGAAACATGTGCATGCACAAATAGACGTAATGTATGTACGGTGATCCAAATGGACTGATGATAGTTGCAAGTGCGTTTGCGCTTGTTGTACGTCAAGCGTGTTTATGTGTACGTATGTTTTCGCTCCCTATAAGAAGAGCTACCTTTTACTTATTGTTAGGACTATCATAATTATCCTAAGCATAAGCAGGTTTTCAATGTTACCACTGTTGGACCTCTGGCATAATTATCCTATTGCCTTTTATTTAATTTCAGATATAACACGTTCATTGCTATAATAAGCTTCTCCTTAGTCACACCAGGAGGGATTGAAAGAATCACCATGATTTTGGAACGCAAAAAGCAACTGAAATAACGCGTGAGGGTTTTAGTCAGCAAAATGCTCTCTTTTGCTTTATCTATTGCGGAAGAATTCATTTAATGGTTTCTCACTCTAGCATCAACGCATGGACTTGTTTTTAGCTTCACACATCTAGCAGGTTCCCGCATGACTGCCTAATTCCTGGAACTGTGTAATTAGGTACGTGCTTTTGGACCCGTTGGCACTGTGGTGCGAGCAATGAGCTCTGCTTTACCTAAAGGCAGTTCTTTGTGCTCGGTTGGTTACCATGGCTCTCTTGTTGATTCCATTATTTCTGACGAAGACGGAGCGTCTTTCTGTGCCTATTTATTCCTTGTCCTGTGTACGTATTCTGTGAACTCTTTTTCCATGCAAATACGTCATTAGGTTCGAACGATAACAATTTGCTGTGGAGCCGAATTTTAATGCATGATAATGCCTCCTTCGATAAACGTTGCGATGTTCCTTAAATCTTTAGCGAGTTTCGTACTGTTTGGTGGTCTGAATTTAGGTTTTATTTGGTAGTAAAGTTTATTTTTTGTGGTAACATTATTTAAGATTGGTTTTGAAAGAGGAAATGAGGAGAGAAAGAAAAATTTTATTTATATACTGACTGTTGCTTGTGATTTTGTCTGTATAAATTTCGGAAAAATGTACCTTACCTAGGAGAAACCTATTCACTCTCGACTTAAAGATTTCCGGGTTGTAGCTATCAGATAACACAGACTCTGGCAAGGAATTCCACTCCCTAGCTGCACGCACAATGAATGTTTTCCCAAAACGTTTTGTGCGTGTAGGTGGGATATTCACCATATACCGGTGGCGCATCGCCGTACGTTTGGTAGTCCGATGATAAAACGGGCGGTTGATTAACGGAAAATTTTGAAAGAATCGCCTTAATTCGTTTATTTTACTTTCACAGAAACTGGTGAAAGATCCAAACGCTAATTACCTGCTGTAAATATGTTATATACATAATTATTATGTCCAGATATATGACCGTTAACGATGCAGAAGAAAACTGCTTTTTTTGTCAAACACATGTCTAACACATAAGCATAGCATAGTAAAGTAGGAGTATAATCAGCCATTGCTTTCTCAAATTACTACGCCGGCCCAGAGCGGTTTGATGGATCGCGAGCCTATGAAAAAAAAAACCACTGGGCGACATCTAATGACTACAAAATAACATAGTTTTAACTTTGGTCAGGAACCTTTTAAGGCTTTTTGTGTTGTATCCAATTTGGAATTTAGGACTTGTTTTTTCTAGAAAGATAAGGTTAACGAACTTGTTAAGTAATTTCATTGTATAAGTAGGTAGACTTCACATAAAAAGTGGTCAGTTTCCACTCCATTGAAAGACGGGTAAACTGGTCCTCATCGGGAAGCCAGAGCGACCTGTAGACTCTCCGTCCGCATATTATGCCCATGCTGCTCGATGAGGTATGCAAACTCTAAAAGAGTAATTGCAGGTCGCCTTGTCTCGCAGCTGGTATGGATGAGGCCGGATCTTGTGGTCACCCAGTTCGGTTTCTGCAGTGGGCGCTCCTCGCCATCATAGGCTCGCACCCACGTGATGGAGGATGTGAAGCCCTGGGGCGAGTTTGTAGTGGCGTTGTCTTTCGATATCTCCAACACCTTTAATATCCAGTAGGTAGAAGCCTGGGTGTTACCATCGTATAGACCGCCCCAAGGATATAGTGGAGCACACAGTGGAGGTGTCGCTTGGGCGGAGCATAGCCGTGTCCTCGAGGGGACAATCGGCGACAGCGACCTCTCGTGCCGGGCCCTGGTACAGGCTATGGTCCCCTGCAAAGAGGAATGTCAGGTAGTCGCCTTTTTTGCGAAGCAGCAATGCTGGCGAAAGAGGTGACCGCACGCTTGAGGAAATGGACTTCTCAGCACCGGGATCCTGACCCCGAATTCCAGTCACCGTAGGCGTGGCCTAGCGGACGACGGCGCAATGGGTAGCTCGCCTCGGTAGTCTGAACTGAGCGAGAATATTAGTAATTAATGTATGCAAGGAGATATAGATCACCCATCCACGTAATAGATAGTTTAACAAAACAAATCCTCATATTCCCGACGCCATCTTTCAAAAAGATACATCACAAGTCAACTCAAAAACCACACGAGGAAAGCGCAACTTTGAACTTGTTCGTAAAGGGCTGACGCGGACGTCTCGACGAAATCTGACGACTTTTAACGAGTATATCCGAATGAACTTTATGGCGTGTACAGATGTAGCGAGAGATGCGCAGAGTACAGGTTGTAACATAGGTATGCCTTGGATTTGTTTTTTTTTGGTGTGTTAAAATTTTGCTGACTAAAAAAAACCACACCTATGTTCCTTTAGTTGCAATCTAAGACCACATGTAACCCTTTCAGAAATCGATCCATAGCCCTGCTTCGGCCCTACTGGGCCACTAAAAACCTTCAGTTTTTCTGACGTGTCTTTGAGCCCGTCACAAACTATAACAATGACAAAACGTCCGTTAGCTTAGCAATCGTGTGCGCAACTGGTAGCACGAATGTGTGGAAGACTACGCAAAGGATCGAGGTTTGCGCGCTATGATGTCCCTTACAAAACTGACACAGCTTAGAAAATCGCGACTGCAGCGAAAACTGCACAATCATTTGCAAATGTCGTCGTACACTAGTGGGTTTGTGTATTCGTGCGAATGTGAGTGACCGGCATTATAGGCAAGCGGCGAAGCGGGCGGGCAGGGCGACATCGGTGGGCGAGCACGCGGCGCTATGAGTGGCGTCTTGTGCCGCGCTTCAAACATTTTCATACTTTTGTTCTTACCGCTCGCCGCCCCGCGCTTAGCTACCGCTCACAGCGCCAAGGACGTGTACGGGCCGTAAAAGCGTTAATAATAATTAATAATAGTAATTATTAGTTAATTTTGGTACAAGTGTAGAAAGCTCGTGTATCAAACGACTTTTTTCAATACACTTACGAAGAAATGAATAAACAACGTCGTCGGTCGTCGTCGACGCACGCTCAGCCTGATACGATAAATGTAACAAAATTACGACGAGGGAGAGCACGCGTACTTTTCTGCACTAGTACGGAAAACCATCTATTTATTTAGCTGGTTTTCGAGTCAGTGTATTGAAAACGCCTTTACGGGCAATTGTTAGTTTTTTTTACGTACACTACGGTATAAACTGCATTGTATGCGAAGAACTTTTGCCACGCATTCTTCGCAGTGTCTGTACACGCCTTTCCAAGAATATCCGAGTGAACTTTGTGCAATTAGTGGCGGCAACCGAACGGTAATAACCCTATGGTTAATGATGGTGTCGTAATTAAAGCATATGGGATAGTTTTATGAAAGGCACGGCGGCTTTCATAGAATAATGAGGGTTGGCTCGCGAACATTTTAATGGTTTGCAAGTTTTGTTTTCACTGGTGAAACTTGTGTTACTTCCGTGTCTTCGCTTTGTGGGGTTTTGATTTTGAGGAGTTTGTTTTCGTGCTTTTTATTGAAATAGATATTGTTTATTGATTGTTTTATTGTCTGTTACTTTTTATTTTGTTTGTTCTCCACGGTAGCAGCTGTTGGCGAGGTCTGGTTTTAGATGGGTGGGGTTAAGCAGCTGTTAGCGAGGTCTGGTTTTTGATGGAAGAGGTTAAGCAGCTGTTGGCGAGGTCTGGTTTTGGATGGAAGAGGTTAAGCAGCTGTTGGTGACGTCTGGTATTGGATGGGTGGGGATAAGCAGCTGTTGGCAAGGTCTCATTTTAGATGGGTGGGGTTAAGCAGCTCTTGGCGAGGTCTGGTTTTGGATGGATGGGGTTAAGCAGCCGTTGGCGAGGTCTATTGCATAAGTTGATAAAAAATGCTATGCTTTACCGCGGCAGTCCCCGAGTGCCACACGTCTTTTTTTTTTCTTTTTGTTTCTTTCTGTTATTTATTTAAGAATTTATGTATACACAGATTAAAAAATAACACGAAAAAATGCCTCATTCATTTGCAAAGGCTCATTCGGCCCCATTCAGCCATCACCGTACCTACATGGTTCGTTCGGCAGTTTCCTACACCGGAATTATTGCGGAAGTGACGCCCGGGTGTCGCCACTGTGCGGAACGCCCGGAGGACACGGTGGAGCACACAGTCGAGGTGTGCCCTGCTTGGGCGGAGCATCGCCGTGCCCTCGTGAGGGCGATCGGCGGCTGAGACGTCTCGCGTCGGGCCTTGGAGGCCATGGTCCGGACCGAGGAGGAGTGGCAGGCGGTCGCCGACTTCTGCGAAGCAGTAATGCTCACAAAGGAGGAGGCCGAACGCATCACGCAACGGCGTTATCGCCGCTGCCGCCGCCGCCGGGATTCTGATCCCGATTTCCAGCCACCGCAGACGCGGGCTTGCGAACAGTGAGCAATGGGTAGCTCGCTGTCCGGCCGTCCGGTAACTGTCCGGACCAAGCCCAAGTCGTCGACGGCGCGCACTGTTCCCGCACGACTCAAGGAGTTGTCAGCAACAGCAGGGACCCAGCCGGGTCGAAGCAGTAGGCTTCGACCCGGCTGCCAGGGTTATCCGAAAGGGCGCTCGAGCCCCAGTATGAAGGCTAGAAAGAACAGGGTGGGTCTTTTAGTCAGTAAGAGTCTGACACTATCTCCCGCTCCGCCCAAGAGCGGGGGTTGTCATTGAATGATTTTTTCCCACCATAAAAAAAAAGTAGTACGGAGTTAACTTAGACAGTTTTGAGTATAATAAAAGTTAGCCATAATATTAAAAAAAAAACGCACACAAAAAAACAACGGTCACAATTGGGGGTACATTCTGTTTCAAAAATGGCCCTGTAGCTTGTAAATGACAGCATAATTGTAATTATTGGTTGTTTAAAGGCTATATTTCACCACGACACCATAGCGGCGCAACGTGTCGCTAAGCTAAGCTACCAAACTAGATACTATACAGACACCAGCATCCCGAGCCAAGTTACAACCAGTTTGTGTCGAATTCCGTTCTCTAATCGGTAACGCCTCGGTGACAGCAAATGTAGAAACGATAAGTTGTTAGCAATGTTGACGCGCCTGAGTCGGCCGCTCGTTCTACAATGTAGCGTTTGTATAACAAAGGATGTAGCGTTAAATGTAGAAACAATTTTGAACGATGTGAACTTGGCTACGAATTGTCTATTTGTTTGTTCTGACCATGCGACTTTACGTTGAAATGTCGACATTCCCATACGTTTCATCAATTTTCGACAGCGTTAACGATTGCAGAATAACAACTTGGCTTAGCGTGCAGAGTCGCCACACGTCCGAGCTGGTTGCGCCACCAAATTGAGACCCGATGAGTAACCCTATAGAGAGCTATACATTTTGTTGGTAGCGGCGGCTGGTCGCGCCACCATGGATCTCGTTGAATTAAAGCCCTAAATCGCATGAATTCCCGTTCCACATTATTTTATTGTTTATCGATGCAGTTTCGAAGTAAGCTTGGTTTCCCAATCTACGTCACAAATGAGTGATGTTTTAATTACGCGATGGAGCAATATAACTGTGGAAGTTAGGAGTTCGGGTTTTGTCGCTTCCTTTGTTAACATTCGGAAAGTCTCCGTACACAGTTTTCTCTCGTGTGTTTTGGTTAAAGTTTGTGCATTTGTCATTCGCTAAGGTTTTTGATTTTTTGGCTTCATAAGACAAGTTTATACCTCTTCTTTTTTTAAATGATTCTGCTATACTGCTCTATTAAGATAAAAGAACGGTAACTCAGTGAAAGTGAATTTCGAAAAAAGGGATTTTGTAATTTTAGAACAATTGCTGTCATCTTTGTGACGTTTACTGAACAAAAACTCCCGCCCAAAGCTTTCAGACTACTACTGGGTAACCGAAGGAATTTAGGTGGATTTTAGTGAGTAAAAGTCTGACTCTCTGTCTCTTTTTCTCTCGCTCCACCCAGAGCGGGAGGTGTAAGAGGATACGTGTTAATATCATCATGATTTTGTTGTGAAAACCAATAGTGCTACATATAATATATTTGTCCTCTATGGCTGCCTACAACAGAATTATGATGCTACTGGCATTTGGTTGAGGTGTGGACGATATTGTCAATACGACCCAAGAAGTTCACGGCGCGTATTGTACCACGCACGCCTCAATGAGTTGTCAACAAACCGAAGGGTCCCTGCAGGGTCGAAGCCTACTGGGGCTAGGTATTCGCCTTTTTTTTAAGCTATTGCATAGCTTTAATTGCGGGCCTTGAGCGTGGAGACCGAATCCAGAAATTTCGTAACGAAAATAACCTAACACCCCCCACTCATTTGTTTTTTGAGCGTGGTGACCGATAAGAAAATTAATGAGTGAACAATCAATCAAAATTCAATTCAATGTGTGAAAGTGTAACTTCAATTAATATCAAAGAAAAAAAACAAAGGATAAATTAATGCATAAATAAATATAATTGCATAAGTTGATAAAAATGCTATGCAATAGCTTTACCGCGGCAGTCCCCGAGTGCCACACGTCTTTTTTTTATTATTGATAGGCTTGCGTTTGACCATCATCTCACCTCTCGCTTCTGAAAGGGAGCCCGGTACGAAAGGCAACGAAGGAACAGGAGTGGGTTTTTAGGCAGTAAAACTCTGAAATTATCTCCCGCTAGATCACTATCCCCGCAAGGGCGCGGAGATGTCATTGGAAGATTCACAAAAAAAAAAAATGACAAAACGAACATCAAAGGATCGTATGCTGCGACAACAACGCGAGTGAATCTTTTTAGCAGACTCGCATCGGGGCGGAATTGTTTCGCGGCGAAAGTTAACAAACGCGGAATTTTGATGTACCCATACTCCGACAGTTATTTTTGTAATTACAACTTTAAATAGGCGACGGATGTTAACGAGGCGACTATGCAGTTAATTGTGGGGGATGGTTTAAGTTGTGTGGGTTGGAAGTTAATTTGATGATCTTTGGGTTTCGTAAAGAGAGTTTGCTAAGATAATTTGAGATTAAGGGTGTATTTATTTATTTAATCTTCATGCAACACAAAGTACATAGGCGGTCTTAATGCCTTAGGCTTTCTCTACCAGTCAACCTAGGTTGGTGAAGAGACAATATAGTAGGCGCACAAAAAGAAAATTACGTTTTTAAAACAAGAGTAAAAAGTGTACATATCAAAATAAGTTAAATTAAATTTAGTTAAATAATATACAAATTATTATCAACAATTACATTATTTTTAATTTATACGAAACCTGATTAAAGTTTGTTCAGGAACAGTAATGGAATGGATTCCAATAGTTTTTACACCATGTTAATTTTTTTCCTGAAACTATTTAAAAAGGCCACACGTAGGACACCGCTAACACTAAGTACAACACAGGTCACGGCAGATCATAGCGGGCATTAGGTGCCAGCAAACAGGTGGGTGCAAGGGCAAAACAATCCCTCAGTCATGGTCCGATGACTATGTACTATTGCTGACATTAGAACTTTGTGATTTTTCATGATACAGTAATGAAATTTTGTAAATAGATTCTTAACATGAAAATACTAGACACGTGTTTTGAGTTTCGCATATATAGGTACCGGCACGAAACTTGAGCGCTCGGTGTCAGAGTGGGGATCGCTTTGCGCATTCCATATATTGGCGAGCCAATCTTCGTCGTTGTTAGATACATGCAGCAAGCGCAGGAACGAATCACGAGTGAAGTCTATAACACGATGTCGCGGCAAGCCGATCACTGACACTCCCCGCCCCCGCGTCTCACTTCATACCACTAAATAGGCCCGATATTTGACTTCTGCGCAATTGATAGTCAGCGCTCAAGATTCGTGCCCGTACCTATACTAATATGAATATTGTATATGAAAGAAAAAACAGAAGGCGCCGTTTATTCGTTAAATTAAAGCACAGTTCACGTATCCAATAAATTACTAATACCTAGTACAATAAAAAATCGCTTTTCAATATCCCCAGACATAATTCAAACATTAATATCTTCAATACGAATTCATGGTGTGATAAAGGCAGGATCAGACTGAAGTGTGGGGGCTGAAGACATAATCTATATTTTATGCCGCTGGGTTTCGAGGTTCGAGCTCGCTATAATGTTTTATTGATAGGTCTATATGGTCTTCGATTTTTGTATTATTTTCAATTTACGAAAGCTTTTTGATGTTACAGCACTATTTTTAAGAAAATTTGAGAATCGATATTTTGAACATCTCAAAACTAAGAGGGGAAGGGTTACCCGTTTTAACTGGTTTTTAAATGGATGAAATATAAACGAGCTGATGGTACACAAAAGTACAATTCAAATAACATAAATTTTAATGTACATTATAATATACTTAGGTGCACGTTAACTTCAAGACACGTTTGACTCCATTCAATATTATTTTGGTAAATTATTATTTGATTCCTATCTTTCCTGTACCCCCAGCCAAGTTACTAATCTGCAATAGTTAACGATAGTAGAAAGCTTCAAATGTACGGGAATGGCGTCATCTCAACGCTCAGTCACGTGGTCAGGACAAAAGATTCGGCGACGCGGCCAACTCGAGGCGTTCAATGCAAACGAAACGATTGTAACTTGGCTAGGGGGGCTGGTTAAACACAACTAGGTACTGAGAATACTTCAATTTTTTTTTTTTATCTTCCTCTAATTCATTATTCATGGAACACTCAACTATTTACGACGTTATTTAGAACTAAAAAGCGAAATTTAAATCCCTAAATTACTTGATGGTTTATCAATTTTTGTTTACAAATTTTGAACAATATTAAATCTTCATAACTCGCACATTTATTTGTTTATATTAAATACTGTATTGTAAGCTAATACACGTTGTTAAATGTTACCAAGATAATAAATATTATAATTTGAGCTTTCAATTTAAAACCAAAATTAATAACTTAAGTTTTACAAAATATTAAATATAAATATATTTTTCTTCAGAAAAAACGGGACCAAGAAGGAGATGGCGGGACGACTTGGATGTCTTCCTTGGGAATTGGAAAGAGGTGGCTTAAAACCGGGAACATTGTAAGGAGTGGAGGGAGGCCTTTGCCCAACAGTGGGACAGTATGGGTTAGATATACATATTTTTTTTTCTTCCTTTTTTTAACAAGTCTTTTTCTTCATTTGTTGGTCTTTCGTTTAGGTCAGAAATTACTTTTTTTGTCAGCTTTTTTTATAATTTCGATATTTTTAGTATTGAGAAACAAGCTAACCGTTCTCAAAAAGTTAAAAACTCAAACCACTACGAACTCTGTTATGTTTCAACCAAAATCTCGTCTATATAATTCGAAGCAAACCAGCTGAGTTAACGAATACACTGGCTATCGACGTGAACGTCGATATTCAGAGTGTCTGCACATTGAATAGACTGCTGAGTCCCCGCAATTATAAGGGGAACTGACAGTTACTAGTTTGCAATTTATATCGTTTTAAGAGTATTCTTATATCGAAGGAGATAGCATTTAATTCATTAAACCCCAAGCGAACGCCGGCGTTCGCGCACCTATTGTCTTTCTATTTTTGACAGGCCTGTTGGTGTAGGGGTTAGTAACCCTGATTGCTATGCCGGAGGTCGTGGGTTCGATTCCCATTCAGAACAAATGTTTGTGTGATGAGCACGATCATTTGTTCTGTGCCTGGGTGTAATTTATCTATAGTATGTTTGTATTTAGAAATATATAAGTATGTTTATCAGTTGCCTAGTACCCATACCACAAGCTCTGCTTAGCTTGGGACTAGACGGCGCTGAGTGATAGTTGTGGAATATTATTTTTATATTATTATTATTGTGTGTGCGATTTCCACGATTGAAGGGGTAAAATAGCTCTTATTAAGTACCTAGATGATTAGACAATTATTAATGTTGTAAAATGGTAATGCAATTTCTATTTACTGTTGGTAGAACTGTTTTAAGTTTGTTATATTAGGTTGGTATCACAGATTGCTCTTAGTTTAAAAATGACACGTTAAAAGCGCATGTATTTGTTCCATCACATTTTTGAAATCATACGATGTTTTATTTGATCACCTTCAATTAAATATATATTTTTGAAGAAATTTATACAGATTTAGAATGGATTTTTGAATTTGAAAAAGTTTATTATATTATATTCGACAAAATAGTGCAAAAAATAGTGCTGTAGGATCACTTTGTTATCCGTACGTCTGTCTGTCTGTATGTCAATACCCTTTATCTTAGGAACGCGTGGAGGTATCGAGTTGAAATTAAAACTGTATACTCAAGTCTGCGGACTCTTGAAGCTGTAAAGAAATTAAACTTGTAAGTTAACGAGTAAAAAAAGATACTTCGGTTTACGTAGAAAAAAAACATACATTTTGACACTCGAAGAAATCAGAATTCATAGGGTACTTTACGTTGACCCAGAATCCTGAAATTTGGCATAAAGCAAGGTCTTATAACACAAGTCTAAGAATAAATCTGAAAACTGTTTTGTTTTTACGTCACATTTTTTTTGCTTTTCGGAAAAATCTTCCGAGACTCCATTCTGGAATTGAACTATTTACATAGGTATGGTACGGAACCCTCAGGGTGCGAGTCGGACTCGCACTTGCCCAGTTTTATTATTTTCTCTATAATGTGAAATCTTTATAGTAAGAAATGAATATTTATAGGAACATTTATGGTAAGATAACAAATATCAGAAAATCGCAAAGCTTTTTCACTACGCACCGGTCGAATTATTTGAAAAGTAACAAAAAATCTTACAAAGTTCTGAAGGTTGAACTTAATTTAAGTTTTTGCTAGAAAAAAAGATTGTAATCGATTCAACCAAATCAGCCATTAAAAACCTCTAGCAACATAAAAAGTTAATTAGACAAATTGACTATTTAACATTAACAAAATTATAAAAATTTGCAGTAAAAAGGTGGAAGCAATACTTTAAGAATTTATCGGAACATCTGGCGAAGAAAATGGACATAACAGTTTATTAATGAACTAATTAGAACAGAAATTAGCTTGGATTCGATTAGAGACTTCTTTTTGACATACGGCTCTCTGTAATCTGATCACTTAGGCCCAGCGCAAACCGCTGGAGACGCGGCGGAGCACATTTGAAGACAACAATTGAATATAAACCTTAACTACCTTGACATACAGTCTACAAAAGAATAAATTCGCATGCGGTGCTCGGAGCGCCTTCAAGCTACTACAAGAGCATGCGCGCTAAACCGTATGTCAAGGTAGTTAAGGATAAACCTTAACTACCTTTATTATTAAGTTGTTGTCTTCAAATGCGCTCCGCCGCGCCTCCAGTGGTGTGCACTGGGCCTTACGACCCGTTTTCGACCTTGCGGCTATGAGCGGTAGCTAAGCGCGGCAAAAGAATGAAAATGTGTGAAGCACGTCACGTGACGCCGCTCATCGCTGTGCCCTGCTTGGGCGGAGCATCGCCGTACCCTCGTGGGGGTGATCGGCGGCGGAGACCTCTCGCGCCGGGCCCTGGTCAAGGCCATGGTCCGGAGCGAGGAGGAGTGGCAGGCGGTCGCCGACTTCTGCGAAGCAGTAATGCTCGCTAAGGAGGAGGCCGACCGCATCAGGCAACGGCGCTCTCGCCGCCGCCGGGATTCCGATCCCACCTTCCAGCCACCGTAAGCGCGGGCTTGCGGACAGTGAGCAATGGGTAGCTCGCTGTCCGGCCGTCCGGTAACTGCCCGGATCAAGCCCAAGTCGTCAACGGCGCGCGCTGTTCCCGCACGCCTCAAGGAGTTGTCAGCAACAGCAGTGCCGGGTCTAAGCCTACTGGGGCCAGGGTAATCTGAAAGGGCGCTTGAGCCCCGGTATGAAGGCTTGAAGGAACGGGATGGGTTTTTTAGTCAGTAAGAGTCTGACACTATCTCCCGCTCCGCCCAAGAGCGGGGGTTGTCATAAGATGATTTTACCCATCGAAAAAAAAAAGACGCCGCTCATGGCGGTGCGCGCTCCCCCACCGATGCTGCCCCGCCCGCCGCGCCACTCGACGCTAAGACTGAAGTTGTGAACATGCCGTTACAATGGCCAATGGGCCTCATCAGAAGGCCTAAAATCACTTTAAGGGCAATGGAAAAGGCTACGCTGGAGTTTCCTTGCGTGATCGCATCAGGAATAAAGACAATGCAGAAGAAACAAGACTATCGACGTAGCCGAAAAATCGCCAATAAGTGAGAATGCGTGGTATACATTGCTTGCAGAACAGAAGTTCGATGGACCTGAAAGGTCTGGAGTGGCGACCGCGTCCTGGAAGACACGTTGGTGGGTTGGTGATGGATGGGAGGCGCACAGGACCGGTAGTTCATGCGGTGGAGTTGTGCCCCGCTTGGGCGAAGCACCGCCGTGTCCTCGTAGAAGCGATCGATGGCAACGCGCCGAGCCCTGGTACAGGCCATGGTCCGGAACGAGGAGAAATGGCAGGCGGTCGCCTCCTTCTGCGAAGCAGTAATGCTAGCAAATGCGGCGGCCGCATGCTAGAATGGACTTGATTTCCAGCCACCGTAGGCGTAGGCTTGCGGATGACAGACAATGAGTAGCTCGCTGTCCGGCCGTCCGGTAACCGTCCGGACCGAGTCTAAGTCTTCGACAGCGCGTAGTTCTACGCGCGCCTCAAAGGGATGTCAGCTAAACCGTAAGGCCGAAACCTATCGCGGCCATGGGTCATCTGAAAGGGAACTCCGGGTTCATGGGGTGCAAGGCAAACAAGGAATATAGGAGTGGGTTTTAAGTCTCACTTGCCGTCTCGCTCAACTCTAGAGCGAGAGAAGTGTTTTGACAATTTTCTGACTTAAAAAAAGTCAGCGTTTTTTTTTTGGTAAATTTTCTCAACACGTATATCATGCAAAATAATACTACTTTCCTCCTCTAAAAAACTGTAATCGAAACAAGTTTTCCTCCTTTCACTATAATTTAGGGTAATCTTATACAGGGTGTCAAATAGCAAAGTGGTCGCATTTGGAACACATTTTTCTGCTGTATATATTCTCTGAAAGTAAACTGGAAGGAGACATCGGAATGTGGAACGATGTTCCACCGCCTGGTTTATTATTTTCTACTCCGAGTTACAGACTGTAGAAGAAAAAAGATAAATATGAAAAAAGTTTGTAGTTATACGGAACAGAGAGTAAAGTCCCACATACCTCCGTTGAAAAGGCAGGATCCTCCGACCAGACGGGTGTTATGTCTGGTGGGCAACTGCCCGATAGATGATTTCGGGCTGTTCTTTATGTACTAATCACGCGGAAAACTTTAATTGCACGATGCAGGATTAGTTCTTATGTGACGTCATACTGTCCCCGCTCTCGGGCCACAAAAAAAACTCCGCCTCAAAAAATGCTAGAGGTGGCCACAAAAAATAACTAAAGCGCGCGACAACTCTTGTGTCCGGTGAAGCTTGAAGCCACTTCAAGCATTTTTTTGTGGCAGCACCGCAGCACACGAGCCACAAAAAAAAGTCCGCTTCAAAATGAAGGTTGAAGCGATGTGTAAGAATGCTGCTATCGCTTATTTCTTGGGCCAACTCCCTAAACTTGCATGACCCACTAACAAGAGTAAATTCCCTAACTATTTGTAGTCCTTAAAAACGGTTTTCTAAACGTAATGCAGTAGAAATTAGACTTTTTTTCACTCAAGTGTTGTGTGAAGTAAAAATGCCGCAATGTAATTAACATTTTCTCAGAGCAAAGAAATTCTGTGTGACCTAAATTATGTAAGTAGTCTTTCATACCAAGCTTACAATAAATAAAAACTAATGCTATTTTCAAATGGATATAACATATGTATTTATGTTGAAACAGGTTTTGATGCAAGTAGAAAAACTTTGTCATTGTAGTTGAGGGTGACGCCCGAGTTGAGGAAGGGTTTTGGAGGTATTAGACTGTGATGACAAATCTCAACACAGTAACTCAAAAACTTTCTCTGATCATTCCGATTGGTACGTTCAGAATTTAGTCTATCTAGAAGTGTTCTTTTTCCAAAACGCAAAAAAAATCTATTCATAATGAACTTGTTTGGAAGATACGAATCTCTCAGACAAGTTACAAAACGAAATACAAGATATACAAGTTTCCTGCCATGGCTGCGGGATGGTTCGATAGAGCTACCGCGACCACCGGCATACAAAAAGCAACTGAAGGAACATAGGTTTTAGTCAGTAAAAGTCTGACACTCCATCTCACACTACCCTGAGCGAGATGAAGGAGGTGTTATTTAATGATTTCCCATCAAAAAAAGAAAAATCGAGTAATGGCAAACTCTCGAATAAAATTTGGTTGGTAGCGATAAAAAATATACAAAAGTATATTTAAGTAGATTAAATTTCTGAACAGTTTTATTTTAGACATTACTAAGAATAGATTATAGACATTCCAGTTTAAAGTCGGTGAGATTACGTTTATTACGTTAATAATACCTAAGTGCCATATGAGTTTAAAAAAAATCAATAAACGCATTTTTAGGCGAACGACAAGATATCATTTGGTCAATAGATTAAAATGTCAGAATGTCGTGATTTCTGGACATTAGCATGATTTGATAAAACTTAGTAAATTATTTCGTTGGTACCATAGTGACAATATGTAGTAATTTCATCAATATTTTTTTATGGATTCACTGTTTTACTAATATTCTCTTTTTCAATATTCTTTAAGGAAGTTTTTGTTTACAAATCATATTTATTTTTTGAGACAAAAATGGGCTATGCTTATAGTGCGTGTCTTTTTGAACTCTATGAGAGGACTTATTTTCTTTTTTAACTTTATAAGGTATTTTTAACTGAATCTATGCTTATACATATAGTGACAATGCTAAATTTCAATTAAAAAATTATACAACTTTAAAACTTAGATAAAGTCACCTCTATCTTATAGACTTTTTCCAGTGTTACAGGTCACAAAACTCATTTAAACTAATCTTATAGTTTAAAAGTTATGTTCGCTATTAACTTTATCAGTGGCGTGTCCATAAAAATGGTATTTCAATGGGTCGTAGGTAATAATATAAGAAGATTATTGAGCTATATAAAAAGAAGTTTATGAACATCACTAAACCTTTATATTAAAAAATATATTTTAGATTATTTACTTCAAAATTAATAGGGTGTAAAGAGAAAGATGGGCAAAACATGAGTAAGCCGTACTAAAACATAGTTTGCAAAGCATGGTGTTACATAAAAAAAAGACGTGTGGCACTCGGGGACTGCCGCGGTAAAGCTATTGCATAGCATTTTTATCAACTTATGCAATTATAATTATTTATTTATTTTATTTATGCAGTATTTTTTTTCCTTTGTTTTTTTTTCTGTGATATTAATTGAAGTTACACTTTCACACATTGAATTGAATTTTGATTGATTGTTCACTCATTTGTTTTCTTATCGGTCACCACGCTCTAAAAACAAATGAGTGGGGGGTGTTAGGTTATTTTCGTCACGGAATTTTTGGATTCGGTCTCCACGCTCAAGGCCCGCGATAGAAGCTATGCAATAGCTTAAAAAGTCATGTTTTTTTCATCTAGCTACGGTTTTATCGCTTCTTCTTCTTGTGCCGATTTGACTCAAATTTTGTCCGACCAATATTTAGCCACATGGACAACTCTGTCGTTGGCTTTGTATAAGTAAAGGAGGGTGTAGTGTATAATAGTTGTGCATGGGCAGGAAATGAGGTGAAACATATCCTGTGAAATGAAAAAAAATATCCTAAAAGTGAGTACCTATACACAATGTTTTACAATAAAATATATTCTATTCTAAAGCAAAGTACGAGGGCGAACTAGATCCGGGCCTTGGTTGAGGCCATGGTCCGGAGCGAGGAGGAGTGGCAGGCGGTCGCCGACTTCTGCGAAGCAGTAATGCTCGCTAAGGAGGAGGCCGACCGCATCCGGCAATGGCGCTCTCGCCGCCGCCGGGATTCTGATCCCGATTTCCAGCCACCGTAGGCGCGAGCTTGCGGACAGTGAGCAATGGGTAGCTCGCTGTCCAGCCGTCCGGTAACTGTCCGGACCAAGCCCAAGTCGTCGACGGCGCGCGCTGTTCCCGCGCGCATCAAGGAGTTGTCAGCAACAGCAGGGGCCCTGCCGGGTCGAAGCCTACTGAGGCCAGGGTTGTCCGAAAGGGTGCTCGAGCCCCGGTATGAAGGCTTGAAGAAACGGGATGGGTTTTTTAGTCAGTAAGAGTCTGACACTATCTCCCGCTCCGCCCAAGAGCGGGGGTTGTCATAAGATGATTTTTCCCATCGAAAAAAAAAGCGAACTAGATTTTCACTGAGCCACTTATGTTCCTGCATTTGCCCCTTTGCGTTCTACGGCCACGGTAACTCTTTTAAACGTTCGCACAGCCCTAGAAGACAACGTTACAGCTTAACTATATATTCATTAAACTTTAATAATGTCGCTACATCCACAAAAAACTTATTTTCACAACAATAGCTTAATACAATATAACTTTTTTCATAAACAACTTGTCTCGTCACGAAATGGCGGAGGCACAAAATGGCTGACGTACAAAATGGCGGCCTAACAAAAGCATAGACAAAAGAATAAAGGTCTGGCTCTCCTCACGGCCCTTTAATGAGGGTTTTGGTCATTTTACGCTCATTTCGATGCAAATTCAAGGGTTTCATGATATTTAGAGGGCTATGCAAATACGACCGAAAGATTTTGATTAAAATTTATCAAGATACTTGTTATGTTGCACTGGTTTGCTTGTGTGATTTGTTAAGGAAAAGCAAAAGGTAATTAGATATTCGTATTTTTGGGCTGAATGGCGATGATGGTTGGAAAATATTTACATATAATATTTTTGGTCATGTTTTACTCAGCACTCTGCTGAACGGCTAGCTTTTTGGTAAGGCGAACTGTCTACGAACGCGTAGCTTCACAGATGCGTATCCGTCATTTACGCCTGGTATACGCCTGCGTGAAGCTTATCTACAAAACTTTGGCCTACAGTCCACAGACGTGTAGCGTCACGCTGCCGCTTCATGAAAAAAGGTTCATAGTTTTATTGGTAAGCTTCACACTGGCGTACACCAAGCGTATAATGACGAATACGCGTTTAAGAAGCTACGCGTCCGTGGATAGTAGACCTAACCTATTTATACATGGTGTAAATATACTTAGCTGCTTTTACTTGATCTTTAATACTATTATTATGCCGGTTAAGCAATCCCATCTAAATTGCGTTGGATGTAAAACACGGGTAGAGTGTGCATGTGGATTAAAACTTTTTTTTTTGTGGTATAAAATAAACCAGTGTTTGATTGCGATCCCTCCGGATGATAAGCAGTGATGCAATCTTTGATAGTGAATCGCACTAGTTTATTAAGAGCCTATTCACTCTAGCCTTGAGGACACCTAAATTAAAATCAGATGGGAAGACCACAGCAGGCAAATTGTTCTAATCCTTCGATGTACGCAGTATAAACGTCGAGGCGAAACGCTTAGTGCGGACCGTAGAGGAGGTAATAACGTAAGGCTGTACTTTGACTTTCTTAGTATACTTTTCCAAATAATTTTCGAAATTGTCGTGGACGAAGCCGCAGGCAAAAGCTTCTTAATTAATAAAGACAAAATTAACAGTACGTTAAATTGTATGACCATTTTATTGTCCGTTTGTGTACAGTGCTGTCTATTTTAAAGGATCTTAACAATATATGGGAAGTATTAGGAATGGCTATTAAAAGCTTTTAGTAAGATTTAACACACCGTACTTGAGAATGTTAATAATCACAGTTGTTCCTCCAAATGCGAAAGTTTGTATGTGTGTATGTATATGTATGTTTTTGTTTGTGAGTGTTGCTCCTTCACGCTCAAACATAGCATAGCATAGTCGGCCTTTAAATGTTCCCACTGCTGGGACTCAGGCCTCCTCTCTAGGAGAGGGAATGGGCATTAATCCACCACTCGGGCCCAGTACGGGTTGGTGAATGTCACATATCTTCGAAGTTTTGGTTCCAGGACATGTCGATTTCCTCACGATGTTTTCCTTCTCCGTTTTGAGAGCAGTGTCGATGAAATAAATTACACAAAGTAATGCGCCTGGCTGGGTTTCAACCCGCGACCTACAACTCGTAAGTCAAGGCCGTTAATCTCGGCCACCATTGCTCTCATCCTAACTAATATTATAAATGTGAAAGTGTGAATGTTTGGATGTTTGTTACTTGATCACGCAAAAACCACTGAACGGATTTGGATGAATTTGGCATGCATATAGCCTTTGACATGGAAAAGAACATAGGCTACTTTTTAATCCCGTTTCCTTAAGTACCTAATGCCACGCGGGCGAAGCCGCGGGCAAAAGCTAGTATAAAAATGATTATTTAATATATGACAACAGAACATTATTTAATACAATAATATGAGGGATATATAATAATAGAAATGATTAAAATACATACATTTAATTTTTTATCAGGTATCTTGACTCGCTGTTTTATATTTTATATACCTTACAGACTAACATTAAAGTTTTTAGTTGTGCGCGTATCACGTAAAATGTACGAAATTGATGTAAGTAACTTTTGTACGTTAAAAATGTGTTTAACTTGATATATTATTTAGGCTTTGTTTCATTGCAATCGGTTGAGTTAGGCGGTACAAGGTTCGTCAGGTTAACTGGTGATAAGTAAATAAATAAAAAAATATGTATAAACTGAATTTGTTGATTTAAATGAGTATTACGAATGATGTAGTGCTCCAGAAATAAAAATAATTTTTAAATAAGAGCGTCAATTTTTTTTTTCTTCAAATAATGCTAGATGAGGCCGGTGTTTCCTAGCTGACTACCCTGAGAAGAAACACCAAAACAAACTCAGGGGTAAAGTTGCTGCTTGCTGCGGTCTTCCCATCCGATTATAATTTGAGTGTCTTGGAGGCTAGAGTGGATAGGCTCTTAATCATCAACGATTTCAACACTGCTTACCGTCAGGTGGGATCGCAGTCAAGCTCTACTTTAAAAAAAATCTACTTGTAAAAAACCTGTTTAATCGATTGATTGGTAAGTGTTAGCTGTCCGTTGATCAATCGACCCATTCCATGCCTATTGGTTCATTTGCATATCGAGTCTCTGACCCCTCCGAGCCTTCGAGAGCACGTAATGCCTATGGGCCCGAACCCCGACTGTCATACGTATATCTATGACAGTCGTCGCCCAGTCTGAAGCCAGGAAATGTGACAGGCGCCGAATCGGAGAATATTGGTTTTCCCCGTTTTCCTTAATAATAGATTTCTTGAATATGAAAGTGGAATTGTCTGCAGAAAATCTTTAGATGTCATTATTTCTTTAAATTAGAACGAGGTTGTTTTTAAATTTAACCTTTCGTATACCGTAATTATAGAGACACAATAGAAAGACAGTGAGGAGCCGGCGTTCGCTGGGGGTTTAATGAATTAATTTGACTTAATGCAGTTCAAAAAAACCGGGCAAGTCCAAGTCGTACTGGCGCACTGAGGGTTCCATACAAACTTACCTATGAAAAAAGGTTAAATTCCCGAATTGAGTTCTCTAGTTCTAGTTCTTCTAGTTCCGAATTCTCGAATATATTTCCGTATTGTATAAACGTTTTTCTTTTGGGAAATAACAACAAATTTACAATTTTCATATTTTTTTCTTGTGACATGAGACCTTACTTCTTGCTTGAAATTTTTTCTCAGCTTCAAGGGACCGAGAACGGGCCAAGTGCGAGTTGGACTCACGCAAGGTTGTGCTGTTGACTTTATCGATCATAAAAATCCTCACTTAAATTATTTTATACTGTTTTAGTATTTGTTGTTATAGCAGCAGTAGAAATATATAATCTGTGAAAATATCAACTGGACAGACAGACAGTGGAGTTTTAGTAATAGGGTCCAATTTTTACTCTTTGGCTACGGTACCCTAAAAAACGTTGCATTTCCACAGCAAAATAAAATAAAATAACAAGTTTTTCCCAGTATTAACCTAAGTATACACTGTTGCAATAGTTTCACTCGTCCAACCGTAGTCAAAGTTCCATCAACACGTTGCCAACATTGTAACTCGCAATATTATTATTTTTATCACCCTATTCTCTTAACACAGTGCAAACAAACTTGGACTCGTTTTCAAATTAACTTTCGCGAAGTATCAGAGATCGCGTTAAAGTAAAAGCGCCCTTATCTGGTTATAAAATCATTATTATTTACAACAGTATCGTTTGAGGTTTGATTTGTTTGTTATGTTGTTAACGAATCACTATTTTGATTTTAACTTTTCAATTGTGATAATTACAGACACAATTGAAAGACAATAGGTGCGCGAACGCCGGCGTTCGCTTGGGGTTTAATGAATTAATGTTGTTTTGGGTGGAAATGGGCTGACGAAACCCGAAGTATTGATGCCAGAGTAATTTTACAATGGCCGTTAATATCATCTCTTAACTTTATTTGCTGTTATTATGTCTTTATTTAAAAAAGGATTTATTTAAATAAATCTTACACGATTTGATTATATCTGCACTAATATTATAAAGGGATAAAGTTTGTTGTTTTTTTGTTTGTAGAAGATTATCTCTGAAAGCACTAAAAATTTTTCACCGTTAGAAAGCTGCTTTATTCCTGAGTGACATAGGCTATATTTTTGTATTTATTTTTTGTACGTGAGCGAAGCTGCGAGAGAAAACTAGTCTAACATCATTTTGAGTTATAAAATTGATGAAAATGGTTGATAAATCATATTAACTGTTCATTTGCTGAAACGAGTCAGGAAAGTGTGAAACTGTGAATAAAAACACAGCGGCATGTATCTCTACATTTCGGTTCGAGTTGAGACTCATTGGGGGATCGAGAATAACATACCACCTAGTTTAGGTTTCATTACCGGTATCGTTTTCAGTACTTCTTCTGGAAAGATTTTATCCCATTTATATGGGGTCAACACATTTTTCTTCATTTTCCATTGGCACGATTTTATGCCATGTCGGTGTGATGAACTTCTTTGAGGTCTCTTTGGACCGACCTAAGTGGGTGGTGGTCAATCACGCGCACCACAAAGAGATGTCAGCTTAGGCCTTCCGTCCACGGCCACGCAGCTTCATAGATGCGTATCATGGTGTATGCTTGCTTTTAGCTTATATACAAAATTATGAAACTATATCGTTGCAGCGACAACGTCGTGCTATCGTGTCGTTGCAGCTTCGTTTTGAACAGTGACGAATACGCGGCTATGAAGCTACGCGTCCGTGAACAATAGGCCTTATTGCCCTCGCCCACGGCGAGTTTTTGTAGCGATTCTGACGCGCGTTCGCATCGATACAGTCGCGATGCAGTCAGTAGCTGTTTTCTTACGCCCAAATTACGATTCTCAGTCACGAATCAAACGCGATACTCTCGTACTTCTGTCGCGATGCAAACACGATTCATTTACAAAAAGAATTTGTTGTATGTAGAATATTTTACTCCTTCCGTTTACTCCCTGATGTCATCTATCACGGTCACGCGTTTACATCGCTATAGTCGCGATGATGTAGCGCGTTAGGATCGCTTCTGCAGCGCGATGAAAATGCAACTAACGCGCGTTAGTAGCAATGCTGTCGTGCATTTACGAAACACGCGAAACTTTAAGCTTTGAATAACTACATAAAAAATTAATTAATTCCCATTTCTTGTCCAGGCAATTATTGTCCATTCCAGGTTGCCTGGAAGAGATTGCGGAATGCGATAAGGCCATTGTATGTATGTGTTTTAGTTTTAGTTTCCTTTTTGTCTAGGTAATGGTGTACAATAAAGCGTATAATAAATAATAATAACAATAAAAAGTAAAAAATACGCGGCAGCTTTTAAAAAACTTGTCTCGTGTATATAAAACAAGATCATGTTCGATATTAAGTGGGTATAACAGTGTAAGCGTAGATGCTTGGCAGCTAATGTTTCAGATAAAACGAACGGCCTCCAAAGACTTTGCTAGAAATTGCTCTGTAATTTCTACATTTAGTACGTACTTAGTTTGAGTGGGCCTAAAATGTACACACTGCTTATCTTGGGGAAAGTTTTTTTTTTGTCGCTTTTTTTTTCAGTTAAGACTTGTTGTACTTGTTGATATATTGAATGTATTTACAATTTAAACAATAATTGTTTAATTATTCATATCACAACAGCATTTTAATTTAAAAAAATTGAAATTGCCGCAATTTTGAAGCAAACGAAGCAATGCTAATTGTAGAACTGAATTATGGCCTTTGTAAATTGGATTACTAACATATATTTACAGTTAATACTACATATACAAGTTACAAACTAAATAAAATAGACACATTAAACTAGCTTCATTAAAGTAGGTTTCTCCATATAAATTTTGGGTTCCCGTTTTACCAGCTCAGGGGTTGAATTAAAAAAGACGTGTGGCACTTGGGGACTGCCGCGGTAAAGCTATTGCATAGCATTTTTATCAACTTATGCAATTATAATTATTTATTTATTTTATTTATGCAGTATTTTTTTTTCCTTTGTTTTTTTTTTCTTTTATATTAATTGAAGTTACACTTTCACACATTGAATTGAATTTTGATTGATTGTTCACTTATTTGTTTTCTTATCGGTCACCACGCTCAAAATCAAATGAGTGGAGGGTGTTAGGTTATTTTCGTTACGGAATTTCTGGATTCGGTCTCCACGTTCAAGGCCCGCGATAGAAGCTATGCAATAGCTTAAAAATTGCTCACTGAAGTCATAAAAGTAAACCTTGTGCCAAAATTTTACGGTCTTTTGCCTTCTAGTTTTAGCTGTGCGTTAATATATCAGTCATTCAGTTTCTCCTTTTTTATATATTTTGATCAAACACATATTAAATTTACCTAATTCTTAAGGTATTAATTCCTTTGGTAAGTATGATTGGAACTATAATGTTCTACACGTACTTACACAATCAACCTTTTATTGTTTTCACTGCTGGAATTCAGGCCTCCTCTCTAAGAGAGGGGATAGGTCATAATCCAATAGTGGTGTCCTTAATACCTATAATTCCGTAATATTGAGTTTGAAATAAAAAATACAAAGCGCAATTTTAGGTGCCCAAGACTAATAATCATGGGGCAAGGTCCACCCCTTTTCACCCCGGATTTATATTAAATTCCTTAGTCCAAATTTGCCGAAACAATCCCTATGGGGCTACCTAGCCGCGATTTTATTATTTCTTATCCCTATTTGTATACCTAGACGTATAGGAGGGGAAATTCTATTAAACTGGTTTATTGCTACGAGTGGAATTTTTATGTTCGAGTTCTAGGATTTGGGTACTAAATATTCAAATTGAGGAATAGGTTCTCATAGAGATGGGTGAAAGGGTTCCCTAAAAAAACTGTGTCGTTTTTTAAATCTAAACTAACAACATTTAAATTTTATTATTAAGTTAGTATTTATTATTGGGCTTCATAACTCATATAAAACTATTTGGTATATTTTCATTTCAATAAAATTCAAAAGATGTACTAATTGGTGATATAATTTCTTTCCTTATAATATATATATATGAGTACTCTGAGACTTATTTCGTATAACGCTATTGAAAACAAACAGTATCCGTAGGCAAGTTGATAATATAATCTGCAATCGTTAACGCTAGTAGAAAACTTCAAATGTACGGGAATGACGTCTTCTCAAAGCTTTGTCACGTGGCCAGAACCAAAGAATTGAGGGCGTGACCAACTCGAGGCGTTCGACGCAAACGAAACGATTGTAACTTGGCAGGTTAGAACAGTGACCATTAAAGCGCCGGATCCCCTTCTAATGCAAATCTATAATTACAAAATCGTACCAAATGATTCACTTACATTTTAATGTTCCCACTGCTGGGACTCATACCATTACTTACTCATTATAATTATTAATTGTAAAAAAAACTTTTTTTTTAAATATAAACCAGTGTATGACAGTGACTGTAATCTCGTCCACGAGGGGTTACGTTTTACAATGTTAAAATCGAGCAAATAAACGCCGAGAGAAGAACGTCGTTTCTTTTTTTTTGTTGTAGTAGCAATAGAAACACACACTCTGTGAAAATTGCAACTCTCTCTTTCTCTCATCCGTATATTATAAGACGGATGAACAGAAAGCTGGATGGACAGTGAAGGCTTAGTTATAGAATCCTGTTGGCTCCTTTTGAAAGCGGAACCCTAAAAAGTGTATCATAAAACAAATGTTCACCATGAAGACTAGACCAAAGAATATTAAATTATCTCTGGAGACCGTTATTTAGTCAATATTCAGTTTTGTTTATTTGTGTCCGAATATAAAATGTACAAGTCGAAAGCCCGTGACCAAAAGGCCACATGTTAATAATAAATTGATTGTACTCCGTGAGTAATAGGGTTGTTAAAGAACATTAAAATTACTCTGAATAGGAAATTATAAAAAATTAGCTCGCTGTCCGGCTGTCCGGTAACCGTACAGATCGAGCCCGAGTTTTTGACTTTCACACCTGAAGTGGCAGGGCTGCCTCAAGGAGATACCAGTAACCGTGGCCCAGCAGGATTGAAGCCTGCTGGGGCCAAGGATCTGCATCTGAAAGGAAGACTCGGCCCTGGTATAAAAGGCAACGAAGGAATAGGAGTGGGTTTTTATTCAGTAAATGTCTGATACACTCTTTTGCTTCGCTCAAGGGCGGAAGATGTTTTTAGAAGATTTTCTCACCTGCAAAAAGGGGCCTGACGGCCTAGCAGGGCTGAATTATATTGGGGCCGTGGGTTGACTTTTCAAAAGAAAACCCACGTTCTGGAACACAAAGGGTAACTGAAGCAACTAAGGTGTGGGTTTTAGTTGGTAGTCTGACACACCCGCCTGCTCCACTTAAACTTGGAGAAGACATTGAATGATTTTTAACCTAAAAAAGTACTTGCACTTTACAAAATTACTGTAACAATTTAACTGTTTAAAAATGTAACGGTCCTCAAATGGCCAACCACATGGTTACTTTCTGCCAGGCAAGATAATTGTCAAACCCATCAGTAATAAAAGATAATATTGTGCATAATTCTTAGCGGCAATATACACTTTGGAATATGAAATTAGTTTAATTTTTCCGATTGACTAACTGCTTGGCAATTGAAAAGTGCCTGTACTTAAGGGGCCGGCGACGGATGAATTTCCATACAAACGTAATTATTATTATTATATCTAGCCCATATTGTCCCACTGCTGGGCAAAGGCCTCCCTCCACTCCTTCCAATGTTCCCGGTTTTGAGCCACCTCTTTTCAATACCAAACGTAATACCACGCTCATTTGCAGTTGGAGAATTTTAGAAATATAATTATATATATATATATATATATATATAATTATATTTCTAGAATATTGGAAAAGCCAAATGGCATGTTTTGCTATTTACGCTGTAAAAAAGTGCGAAATACAATGCGCTTAAATTTCTTCTTTTTTTTTTTTTTTAAAGAAAGATGTAGGAGCCTAGATTAATATTGTCTATAACCGAATATCATCATAATATGTTGGAAATATGCTCCAACTGCAAATAAGCGTGGTATTACGTTTGTATTGAAACTCAACCGTCGCCGGCTCCTTAAATGGTTTATTTGAAATAAATGCTTTGAGTTTGAATTATAGTGGGTACTATTTCTAACATACCCTTTCACTAGCAACTTTGTGCCTCCTTGACTGTAACTTTGATGTGACTGTAAAGTCAAAAGGTGTTAAGTTAAAACCCACACAATTTCAGGAAAGTTGTTTTAGGCAACCCTAGCTAAATATCATGATTACATGTAAAGTCCTGTAACATTATTCTAGAAATTTCACTTGAATATTTCAAATGTTTTCGTAAAATTTGCTGACGTGGAATTGTCAAGTACATAAGTAAGAGGATCGAATGTCTACGTTTTGAAATTCAGTAATGTATTTAAGTGAAGGATATGTCTAGATACGATTCGTTTGTGGCCTTAAGAGATGGTGAACTAGACAGGTGGTTGAGGCCTCGATCGTGTAGTGGCCTCGCTCAATAACTTGATTAGAAAAACGATTTTTTTTTAAAATTTTATCCTATCTTTTACATTTCAAAGTAAATTTTATAGTATTGGCAGAAGAACCAAGGTTACTAATATGCGAGACGCATCGCTTGAGGGAGGCCTATGTCCTGCAGTGGACGTTTTTCGGCCGAAATGATGGTGATGATAATTTATTTATTTATCTTTGAATCAGGCAGATTACCCATAAATCGTTAGTATTACTGAACCTGTGTTAGTATAGTCAACAACAAATAATGATGAATAACTTTATCTGTGTATAACATATACCTACATTATATTTATTTAAACTGTTTATATAAATATTTTTTAACATTGATATAACGTAATATGATTTTGGTAATACACAAGTTCACCCTTTTTAGGGTTCCGTAGCCAAATGGAAAAAAACGGAACCCTTATAGATTCGTCATGTCTGTCTGTCCGTCCGTATGTCACAGCCACTTTTTGCCGAAACTATAAAATGACACTATAGATGTATTCTGTGAATCGCATTAAGATTTTCACACAAAAATAGAAAAAAAAAGCAATAAATTTTGGTCCCCATACTTAGAACTGAAAATCAAAATTTTTTTTTTCGTCAAACCTATACTTGTGGGGTATCTATAGATAGGTCTTCAAAAATGAGATATTGAGGTTTCTAATATCATTTTTTTCTAAACTGAATAGTTTGCGCGAGAGACACTTCCAAAGTGGTAAAATGTGTGCCCCCCCCCCTCTAACTTCTAAAATAAGAGAATGATAAAACTAAAAAAAATATATGATGTACATTACTATAAAAACTGCCAACGAAAATTGGTTTGAACGAAATCTAGTAAGTAGTTTTTTTTTAATGCGTCATAAATCGAAAAAAATACAGTATTATTAAAACATCGATCAAAGTTACAACACATTACAAGAACTTTTATATTATGTTACTTGCTGCTACGGAACCCTTCATGGGCGAGTCCGACTCGCACTTGGCCGGTTTTTTCCAAATTACAAACACCTTCCAAACGTCATAAAAATAACATGTTAAATTAAGTTCTTTACCCAAAAAATGTTTGAGACTACTTGAGATAAATACCATACTTTATGGAATCCTAAGTTTATCAGATCAAGGTTTTCTCGTCACGTTCCATGTTTATGGGGTAACAAATTATTGAGTAAACACAGAATTATATTATATTAATAAGGGGAAAAGCAAATTAGTGTACATTCGGACTTTTGAGTAAAAGGTGGTTAGTGAAAATTTTTGATAAGCAGATATTCTTTTTCATAAATAAACCCCTAGTTTTTAATGAGTACAAAAAATGCTGTGTTACAGACGGTATTTTTATAGTCAAATGTCAAAGAAATCGAAATTCCAAAATTGACCACGAAAATACGTTATTATTGGTATATTCATAATAGAAACAAAATTATTTATAACAATTGCTACTAGAAAATACTCCAGTTTTTTTTTATTTATTCATAATCAATAGCCTGTACAATGTTTCCATAAATTGTGTGACATTTTGGGATATTAACAAACGCTAATAATTTTGCTGTTTATTTATGAATATTATTTAATTTAACTTTAGTTAAATAATAAAAAAAAAATCTTTTCTAATAATCCATTTAGTATTCGTACTAAATAAAAAATTGTGGTGTATATTATAATAATGTCCCGATAGCATCTGTTTATCTGTTTGCAATTAACTCGAAAACAACTGAACAGATTTTTACTAAAGCGAGAATTATAAAGATTTATTTTAAAGATTACTTACTCCCACGTGAAGCTAGAACTGATCATCAGTTAAATAAATAGACTTTTTATAAAAGTATAATATCAATTTTTATTTTTTAAGTAAATCTTGTATTTAATAATAAACAAAGTAGAGACATTTGTAACACCAGACAAAAATACTGTTCATTTATTTTCAATGTATCATATATATGACATTTCATTTCAATAAAATGACATATGAATGCACTAAATTCCCAGTTGCGAACGCAGGGATCTTTTAGGTTGGCATGCATAACAAAGAAATTATTAGTTTGACTTTATTTAATGAGTTTTAATCAAGTAAATTAGAATAATCGAATTCTGTACTTAAATTACAATGTCAAATATTAATTACCTAAATATTTTCCTAGTATTTTGGAGATGGTCTTTTTTACATTAGAGGTTCTTGTTTTCAATTTTCACATTCTATTACCATGTATCATATTGTATTGTTGAAAGTTCAAAGCTGGGTTATGTCATCTTCCTACTATTTTATAGTGTTTAGGTGCGTCTTATGTGGTGCAAGTTACTATTGAGAGTACCATCTATTTTCTAACAAGTTGTTCACTTAGATTCATTTGATTTCCTCACATCTTTATCTTCTCATCACATTTTTATACTCATTAGAGTGTAGTACACTCTAATTAGTATAAAAACGAGAAGCCCGTAAGCTGTTTGCGACCTCAATTACTCTTCCCCATTTAATAACAAGATTAAGAATTTAAGTCGAAAATGCTGCAATATTTTTCTGAAAGAACCTAGCCTAAAATCCAGACTTTTATTTCAGGTAAAAATGGCAAAACGACCCTTTAATTCCTTAAAATTACTGTAACATCTGACAAAAAGCGGCGTCACCCAGCTTATTAGGACATAGCGTCCACATTTCAACGTGGATTTGAGCGGGTCCGTAATTTGGGGAAAAACCCGGCGTACGGGGTGTAAGGGGCGTACGGGGGCGTACGGGGCGTCCGTAGACTTGGTCCGGTGGGATCAGAGAGAGGACACGTCTAGAGATTTGCTCCGAACAGGTTGATGAATGACGCTCAATGTTTAAGGTAGAGTCTTGACTGGGTAGTCCTTTATTTGGGACGGACCGATTTTAGAACTAC
Organism: Mythimna albipuncta; assembly: GCA_929112965.1. Classification (NCBI taxonomy): domain Eukaryota; kingdom Metazoa; phylum Arthropoda; class Insecta; order Lepidoptera; family Noctuidae; genus Mythimna; species Mythimna albipuncta. The sequence continues at coordinate 17,471,556 of OV815973.1, forward strand.
ACTTTTATAAGACTAAGTAGTTAACTGTTTTTCATTCGAGTTTTTCTAAGGTTCCGAAATACGAACGAAATAACAGAAGCATTATAAGACAATTCGTGTCAATTGGTCTGTCACAGCCAATCGCACCGTATCTTCTGGACCGAATTATTTGGAATTTGGTACTAATGAATATCTATGCCTCTAAACACGATCGTCTACCGTAAATAAATGGGTTTTTATGAAAGGCACTTTTAGAGCGTAAAACGAAAAATTGAAGACATAAAAAGACATCTGTTTTGACTTCTACACGATTATTTAATTAAGAAATAATTAGATATCTTACTTTGAAATTGACCACCACATTTAACTTAAGTTTCCTATTCACCTGTGTATACACTGCAAATATTTTCTTCGCTGGGTAAACCTATTTTTAACTGAATATCGAATAGCTTTTGTACGTTGGTGAATACGGCATGGCAATTTTAATTTTTTTTTCAGACGAGTACCGAATTAAAAATGGCCGAACTAGGAACAAACGCGACCACAGCTCAAGCTTACGAACGTGAGGCGAATAAGTAGAATTCCTTTAAATTATGTAACGTGAAACTGTAATGTGCACTTAGTAAGCTTTATTTATGCGATTTTGTTAAAAATATATTTGGGGGAATATTATGGGGGATAAAATGTCGTGATCGGACTTGAGGCTAGGTATTTATTGAGGGTTAAAATTAGCAACAGTTACAGAATACGAGTCATCATCTTCCTGCCCTTGTCTCATTTTATTTGGGGTCGGCGCCATAGGTGTTTTCTTCCATTCTATCCTGTCACCGGTCACGCTACTAACTTCCTTTTCTTTTACATCACTCTAGACATAATCCATTCATCTTTTCTTCGGCCTCCCCCCTCCATCCATCCACATGTACCTACTTAGACTTATAACTAATTAAGGTATGAGTTATAAGTATACGTAGGTAACAGTAGATAAATAAGTTTTAAGTCAATCTTAAAGCATTATCTAATTCCAAGTCATATCGCACGACTCGATTCTACCTCGAATCATCTTTATAGCTGTTTTAGATTGTTTTTAGTTATCTCAGTCGGCAAAAATGAAATCCTTATCTATAACATTACTGTGTTGTCCGTCTGCTCATCAGTCAAGATCTGTTTTATCAGGAACGCGTAGAGGAACTAAGCTAAGATTAATTTCAAAATATTTAGTTCTGCTACCCCTAGGTGCTGTGAAAAAATCAATCTTCTAAGCCGAAGCAACTAAAGATAAGGCTGTTTATGCTTCATTTAGGCGCATATCTGAGTTAAGCGAGAAGAAACGTCAGTTTTTTACTGATTAAAACTAACCTATGTTCCTTTAGATGTCCTTTTTGTTCCATAATTCTAATACTGCTGTAATTCTTTCGATAATTCAGTTATCATGGCAGATATCGGTCCTAGGACTCCGTCCATTTTGCTAACGTCTCTTTAAGAGCTATATTTCACCGGGATACCATGGCGTGAAGTGCGTGAACAGTCGCCGCTACCAACAAAATAGAGAGTAACTCACCTGCCCCCCTAGCCAAGTTACAACCGTTTCGCAGTTACAACGCTTTCTACAAGCGTTAACTATTGCAGATAAGCAACTTGGCTCGGGGTATCTACTGGTGTCCATTTGGTTGCGCAACCAATTTGGTGGCGCGACCAGCAAATATAACCCTAAGGCGTACGTGGAAAACACAAAACACCCTGTTGAAACTTGAAACCTACTAGACCTTGTTATCTCAAAAAATAACTTTTCACCTTTTAGCATGTGGTATTCCACGCTCGCCTGAAAGAGACTTCAGCATAACCGAAGGGGTTCGCTCCTGTAAAAGAAAACCCGTGGTCCTGGAACTCAGGGCAAAGAAGGAACATTATCTCCTCTTGATCCTGCAATCTGTCTATTACACATTAAACGGGAAATTAAGTAGTTAATAATGTTGTTAGTAGTGAGCAATGGGTAGCTCGCTGTCCGGCCGTCCGGTAATGTCCGGACCAAGCCCAAGTCGTCGACGACGTGCACTGTTCTTGCGCGCCTCAAGGAGCTGTCAGGAACAGCAGGGACCGAGCCGGGTCAAAGTCTACTGGAGCCAGGGTTATCCGAAAGGGAGCTCGAGCCCCGGTATGGAGGCTAGAAGGAACGGGGTGGGTCTTTTAGTCAGCAAGAGTCTGACACTATCTCCTGCTCCGCCCAAGAGCGAGGGTTGTCATTGGATGATTTTTTCCCACCATAAAAAAAATGTCATCTCTTCTCTTTAACTTTGAAAAGGGAGAGAAGAAAGAAGACCATGGGAATGGATTTTAGTCAGTAAAAGAGCGGAGCTAGAGTCCCGCTCTAGCTCCTGATTGGACGATTTCCCATTTAAAGGAAAACCTTTCCCAAAAGCAAAACTTAACAAATCCTTTCCCAATGTTTATAGAATAGGGTAATAACTTTTCAAGGATTTACCTTGAACCCTTTAAGATGTGGGTGTAGGTACAGTCGTAGGCAGTTAACTTTCCTCTTTAGAACTTCAAAAGCCATGTTTTTAATTTCCAAACGAGTGAACACGTGACAAAGTTAGAGCACTTTTCTAACTGTTTGTACATACTGGCGCTGTGGTTGGGTAACAAGCTGGATTATTTGCATATAGTTTCAGATTATTGACATACTAGCTGCTGCCAGCGGCTTTGTTCGCGTGATAGTAGATGATCATCCTTAGGGAACATACTCCTGAGATAAACGTCACAGCGCATAGTGATTCACGCGCTTCTCAAAGAGAAGTCATCAAAGCGTAGGAGGCCCAGCAGGACCGATGCCTACTAGCTTGGACCGCGGGAAATTTCTGAAGGGAAAACTCGTAGTCTTAGAACGCAAAGGGCAACTGAAGGACACAGGTGTGGTTTTAGTCAGTAAAAGTCTGACACACCTTCCGACTAGAGCCAGAAAAATCATTGGTGGTTAAAAAAAGCCATTCTGTCAAACTAAAGATGTAATTTGACAGAATGGCTTTTTTTAACCACCAATGATTTTTCTGGCTCTAGTCGGAGGGCCATAACATAGAAGAAACTGTCATCCTTCTTCCCCGTATGTATCACCGTACTAAGGTTAACTCCGTGTAAAAGTTGGCGCGTGTTCTATTACAACGCGTATATTAAAAGTTTGCAAGTACCTCACATTAAGGAGCTTTCCTCCCGTCCTCCGTGTTTACTTTAGTTCACATTCAAATAGAAATGGTGAGTGTGTAGTTTACTTTTGAATTGGTTGAGTTATGTTCGGCACGTGTTTGAACTTCAGTAAGATTATTTTTTTTTTATATTTATCGATAGAATTTGCAATATGTAATGTATTTTGTTTGAAAGGCAATACATAACTTACATTTTAGACGGTACATTAAATAGATAGGAGCGACGATCACAAAAAAAGTTTATTTAGTAGGTATTGTTTTTTCTCAAAACGCTGAAGGAAAACATCGTGATGAAAACGACAAGTCTTAGAACCAAAAAATCGAAGATGTAAAAATCCACCAACTTGTACTGGACCCGCGTGGTGAATTAACACATTAACAGGGAATGGGCCGTCATTCCCTCGTAGAGGGGGCCGGTGTCTGAGTTCAGCAGTGGTAATATCAATAGTTTGATTATGTTCATGCTTATGTTACTCTTTTATACCTATTAAAAAGTAATGACAAAATCGTATTTTTAAATACTTTTGCCATATTAGTCGACTTGGAAGTGACTCCATCGAAAGCCTTGCTATACAAGAAATATGGACGGAACAAGGCCGCGTGGCAGATCACTGATGCGACAGGCTGACTAAATAAAAACAGCTGTTAGCGGCCTAATGAACGAGTGCGCCCGGACGACTGCCAGCAGGCAAAAGTGGCGGGAAGTCGTGCGGCGTACCCTGACGGCTTCCGGAGAGCTACCTTTGTGATAACTATGTGGGCATGGTTATCACGAAGGTAGCTCTCCGGAAAGCTCTAGCAAAAGTAAAACGACCAAGAAGAAGAAAAATGACATGACATGACAACCCATGTCATGTTCCTGTTTTGTGCGTGTAGGTGGGATATCCACCATGTACCTGTGGCGCATAGCCGTACGTCTGGTGGTCCGATGATGGAACGGGCTCGAACCTGCATTCAAACTTTTTTTTTTTATTAATATAAACTAGTGCTTCACTGCAATTCCATCTGATAGTAAGCAGTGATGCAATCATTGATAATGATCCGCAATAGTTTAATAAGAGCCTATTCACTCTTGCCTTAAAGACACCTATATTTAAGCAAAATATCAAATGTTTTACTGGAATACCTATTAGTACTAAAGGGCCAATATGCGGGGATGCAAACTGAGCAAACATAACTGTGGCAAATAGCCCACACCTACTTGAGTAGCCTGCGGCGGTATTTGAAGTGTTAATATATGAGTAGCCACGAAAACCGCGAAAGGCTGGTCGGGAAATTGTGCGGTTTCCGAACAGACCAGGGAAGCATGGGACAAAAACGTTAAAGCCTGCTCTGCAGAAAGTTGTGAAAGGCACATTGGCAGCCTTTTACAACTTTCTGCAGATAATTGTAATGTATAGTTTTATTCTATTTTCTTGATGTGGTAGAGCAAGGTAAGGTGTCAGGATTGCCATCCACATAGTTATGTGTTACGGTTTGATTGGTGTCGAGAAATATTCTAAGGGCTTGTGAAACTATTGCATGAACAAGTAACTGAAGTTTGCGAACTTGTGTAGTCATACGGACAAATTGAGGGAAATTCATTCGCTGCCGCAAATTTAATATTTACGTTTTAACCAATATTTAGGGTTCGTAGAAATAGGTTTTGTAAAGTTAAGGTTCATAAAGTTTGGGCTCATAGAGTTGGGAGTTACAAATACATAAAAAAAAAAATAGAAACCAGTATCGGAAATCGGTTCCAAGCCACCGACGGTCAGCGTTTTAGAAAAAGAAACCTCCTAACCTAACAAGACAAGTTGGATCCAGAAGTACCCGTTCTTAAATCAAGCCCTTGATCTAACCGCCGACTAACAATGCAATAATCGCCGAGTACTTATCCCACATGTCGAAAACCTTGCAAGTCAAATGAAGATACTTGATTTGCTTATCATTTTAAGCATTCACAAGGTCTACCTCATTACCCGTTCTTTTTAAGCGTTCACTTCATTATGCGAGATGGTTATATCAACGTACTCTGTGATATCAACAATTATTGTACGCCCTTATATTTCAGTCTACCACTAGTGGTGGTATCAGGCTTATTGGCTGCAACAGTTCCATCATTAATGATGGATCGGTCCTAGTACAATGTGATACGATCATTATCGAGAACTGGGGAAAGTTGCTGATGAATAATCCTTAGTACAGGCGTTTGCTAGTGCTAGGGTTCTCCGCTAGTTAGACGAGAACAACCACAGCTAATGTTGTGGATTGATTCTACCAGACGATTATTTGTCACGATACCTTTATCTATAATCTTCTGAGTCAGTACACTCTTGCCAGAATGGTCGTGGTCATCACTCTAAATCACGATGAGTGTCTCTTTGTAATGCAGCTCCATTCATCGCGGACTGCAGCTTTCCGGGTACATTCATAAACCGAGCACTTAGTTGCGGCCTTGATCTGGTCTGTCCATCTTATTGGTGATCTACCACGCAGCCTGGTGCCCTTAACTTTGCCCTGCACTACGAGGCGCTCTATAGAGTCATTACTACGACGCTATGCATGGCCGAAGGTCAAAATGCGCGACTGCACTGTGGATGATAAGCGCTGTCTGATGTCGAGTTGTTTTTTTAAAATGGAATCATTTGTACGAAACTCTATTTACGATACTCCTAGCAACCGTCTTCAGCACCACATCTCCAACGCGTCAACTTTCTTCTTCTTAGATTTACGAAGAGTCCATGTCTCGGATGCATAGATCATTATCTATAATAGCACGCACAAAAAGCTTTGCCTAATCAGGTCACCGAAACACAGTTAGGCTATGGCTATAGGCTAGGAACTAATTTGTCTACATTAGGACTATGAACAGCTTAAATAGGAATAGCATCCGTGAAGTTTAATTCCTTTAGGAAGGATGATTAATTATTATTATTTAAGATGTCCATTAAAAACCAAACATAAAATAAAGGACCACTCATTTATATAAAATTGAAGAGTTCTTTGAGTGAACAGTCACCAAAAGAACTCTTCAATTTTATTTTATAGGAATTTTGAGGACAAACAACACCAATTAACGCCCAAATTGATTAAAATTAAAATCCTTTGTTTTGCGAAAACGCTCTGATGGAACGTTTGGTAATTATTTTCTTACTAGCTGTTGCAAGCGGCTTCGCTCGCGTGCCAGTATAAAATACTCCACTGATCACCGTGTCCTCCAGGCGGTCACCAAAGTGACGACAGCCGGGCGTTTCTTCCGAATGAATCTGACGCAGGGACCTCCCAAAGTTCATGTCTGGTGAGGACCTGCGTCATACGGACAATGAAGCCACTGTGACCTCTTTCCAGCCACTTCTCAGAGAGAAGCGGCCGGAAAGCAATGAATATGGCGTGCCCAATGGTAAATTATTCTTTGCTTTATCTGTCAGTATCTTCAGACAATCACTTCACTGTATGTTTTTATCCTTGTTTGGGTAAGTACTACGTATACAGTACCATTGCGGTCATTTCTACCTGATCACGCTTGACTTTTACCCCCTGAAAGATAGCTATTGAAATAAGAATCCTTTTAAAAAAATCGCTGCGTTATCGTATGAGTATTTTTTATTCTTTGTTTTTTTTTTTAAGCTATTGCATAGCTTCTATCGCGGGCCTTGAGCGTGGAGACCGAATCCAGAAATTCCGTAACGAAAATAACCTAACACCCCCCACTCATTTGTTTTTTGAGCGTGGTGACCGATAAGAAAACAAATGAGTGAACAATCAATCAAAATTAAATTTAATGTGTGAAAGTGTAACTTCAATTAATATCAATGCAAAAAAAAAAACAAAGGAAAAAAATACTGCATAAATAAAATAAATAAATAATTATAATTGCATAAGTTGATAAAATGCTATGCAATAGCTTTACCGCGGCAGTCCCCGAGTGCCACACGTCTTTATTTATTGATATAAACTAATGCTTGACTGCAATGCCACCTGATGGTAAGCTAATGATGCAATCTCTGATCTATTCACTCTTGCCTCGAAGACATTCAAATTACTCGTATAATCGGACGGGAAGTCCGCCGTAGGCAAATTCACTATTAAACTTATATCTTAAACCATTTATGTTCGCCATTTTTAAAGCCACACTCTCACTACGTTTATAAATCAAACGTGAGAAATGGTCTCCAACTATTGCTTCACTGTACCAATGGCATAAGTTTTGACGTACACTTTGGAGTAACCACCAAACTTTTTAGTGCAAGCTACAGTTCCTTTCATTTTTAGGGTTCTGTACCTCAAAAGGAAAAACGGAACCCTTATAGGATCACTTTGTTGCCCGTCCGTCTGTCTGTCTGTCTGTCTGTCAAGACCCTTTATCTCAAGAACGCGCGGAGGTATCGAATTGTCTGTGGTCCTTTTAAGCTGTGAAAAAATCAAACTTCTAAGTTAACGAATAAAAAAGATACGGTTGTTTATGTCGCAAAAAACGTGTATTTCGATACTCTCAAAAATCGAAATTCATAGCGTGCTTTCCGTTGACCAAGAATCCTGGAATTTGGCACAAAGCAAGGTCTTATAGCACAGGTATAGAAATAAATCTGAAAACAGTAAATTGGTTTTTACCTACGTCAGAAAAAAATACTTTTTTTTGCAATTCGGAAAAATCTTCGAAAACCCATTCGGGAATTGTAGTTTGCACGGAACCCTAAGTGCGCGAATCCGACTCGCACTTGCCCAGTTTTTTACTTCAAACTTTAAGTTCTACTCATTAGTGGGGCCTCAAAAATGTTTCATTTGACAGTTTGTAACTAATTAGTGAGAAAGTGACGGTCAGAAGTGCCGATGACTAGCGTAAAAGTTCCAAGTTGCGGTGGAAAGCTAAATAGTTCGGTGAAATGTTTCGACATTTCCTGCGATATTTCTGGCACTTAGTGGTACCGTGGTGAGAGGAAATTATCGCTGTGTTTTATCTATACATCTATTAAATCCGTAGAAGTTTTTGTAGTGCGCGCATCACGTTAAATGTAGATAACTTTTATGGTTTTTTTTTTCGATGGGAAAAATCATCTTATGACTACCCCCGCTCTTGGGCGGAGCGGGAGATAGTGTCAGACTCTTACTGACTAAAAAACCCACCCCGTTTCTTCAAGCCTTCATACTGGGGCCCTTTCGGATAACCCTGGCCCCAGTAGGCTTCGACCCGGCTGAGCCCCTGCTGTTGCTAACAACTCCTTGAGGCGCGCGGGAACAGCGCGCGCCGTCGACGACTTGGGCTTGGTCCGGACAGTTACCGGACGGCCGGACATCGAGCTACCCATTGCTCACTGTCCTCAAGCCCGCGCCTACGATGGCTAGAAATCGGGATCGGTATCCCGGCGGCGGCGAGAGCGCTGTTGCCTGATGCGGTCGGCCTCTTCCTTAGCGAGCATAACTTTTATGGTGTCTTAGGGGTTGTAATTTGGAGAGTGTGCGCGGAAATTGCATGACTTGATTTCGCCATCTCATTTCTACCATCGGACAACCTGACTTATAGCGAGTATCCTACCCTTACGTTATTGAAACCTCTATGGTCCGGACTAAGCGTTTCGCCTCGTCGTTTATACCACGTACATTGAACGTTTGGAACAATTTGCCTGCTGCGGTCTTCCCGTCCGATTATAATTTGGGTGTCTTCAAGGCTAGAGCGAATAAAATGGCTCATAATAAACTAGTGCGCCTCACCATCAACGATTACATCACTGCTTACCATTAAGTGGGATCGCAGTTAAGCACTAGTTTATAACAGATAAAAAAATTCATACATAAAAATTGTGTGGACCTTGATCTATTACTTGGGCTTTGTTTCATCGCAACCGATTGACTATATCGAAAGATATTCAACATTTATTGACTGTTCAGCGGTGCGCAGTTCGCCGGGTCAGCTAGTTATATCTCAAGGAGTTGTCAGCAACAGCAGGGATCCAACTGGGTCGAAGCCTACTGGGGCCAGGGTTAGTTTCGAAAGACAACTCGAGTCCCAGTATGAAGGCTAGAAGGAACGGGGTGGGTCTTTTAGTCAGTAAGAGTCTGACACTATCTCCCCGCTCCGCCCAAGAGCGGGGGTTGTCATTGGATGATTTTTTCCCACCATAAAGAAAAAGCTAGTTGTCCACTAAAAAATGGATGGCCGTTGGGGCGAAAAGGTTCTGAAGTTACGATCTCGTACCCGAAGACGCAGCATTGGAAGGCCTCCTACAAGATGGATCGATGTGCTGGCAAGGGTATGGCGGTCATTCGATGAATACGAGACGCATAGGACCGTTTATTATGGCGACACTTGGGAAGGGCTATGTCCAACAGTGGACATCTTGACGATGATGACTAAAAATTATTTTATCTTTTTTTTTAGGTGGGAAATTATCCAATGACTTCTTCCGCTGTAAAAGGTGTGGAAGGCGAATCAGACTTAAAAAAAATACAAAACCGGTACAAAATATTTGTTTTTCATCTATAACATTGTAAGCATAAATAAATTGAGGCAGACCCGGTAAGTTACAGTAGTACTTCTGTTGGGGCTGTCGCGCACTTCTCTTATTAGCCAGCTGAAAAATGTTTATGTTACCAATGAATATAATATAAAAAAAGAGTGAAAAAAGTGCAATTATATATTTAAGCAGCACTTAGTGAAACTTTTACTGACTAAAATACACTCGATGTTCTTTCTTTGCCTTTCTTAGTCTTATCATCCCACAAAGCTTAGTTAAAGGATCTAAAAATCTTAAACCATTTTACAAGAAAACTTTACTCGTAGAAAGATCTTAAAACATTCAACAGTGAACATTGTTCAAAAGACATCACTCTGACAGCTGCGGACGCATACATGACACGCGCTTCATACGAAAACACTCAGTATTTCATGTCTAAAGCAGTGGCAAACGACCATTTTAACTAGAAACACAGTAAAATAAAACTACGAAGAAATAAAGGGCTTCTCAACCTGGTCGGGTAAAACTTGAAGACATGTATCGCCCGCAGCGGACAAACCCCCTTTGTCTGTTGAAAGAAACAAAAAGTGAGCGATTGTTTCCCGCGCTTTTTGATATGTTCTATTTTTGAAATTTGGAGTTTCATCTTTTTCGTGGCCAGTGTGTCAAGGAAAACGAAAGGTTTGTTTTTTTTTTTAAGAAAAAGGTTTGTAAAAAAAATAATATTGCTCTGTTCTCATTAAATTTTGCGAGTAAAAACTCTGTAGCGAAAATTATCCGTTTTCAGAACTTCCCCGAGGGCCTCTTTTACCGTTTACTGATGAAATTACAGATTAATTTGTAGATAAAATACCTGTTTTACGAAATAAGATAATATTTATAGTAGCAGAGATCGTTGAAAGGCTTAAAATTGAAATACATCAAAGCTTTCTTAATAACGCAATCATGGCCGTCTGTTATTGTGATTAGTCGAAACATTATTAATAAAACTGGACCTACTAAAGGGGAAAAGTTAAAAGTGATCATAATAAATCATTTTGAAAGAATTATTTTTTTCTTTTGTATTTAATAACCAGACGTTGTTAACGGTGTGTCATCCCTACGTCATCACTACTTCACGCATGAACATTCAAATTTTTTTTTGTTGATTAATCATGAGATAACTTCTCACGGCTCTAGATGGGGCGACGAGTGTTAAATTTTTGCTGATTAAAAGCACAAAATAGATAGGTACAGAATACAATCTACGTACAAAGCGCGTTCGAGCAACGCACACATACACACCGCTCACGGACACGGTATCTCGGAGGAAGCGCTCCCGCTCGTCGAAGAGTCCCATCTCAAACGCTCATTAGTGCGCGTCCAGGTAAAAAAAGTTAAGTACATACTTGAGATTGTCTTCTGCACTTATCTATTTAGTGTTAAAAGCCACCGCGTTCTTTTATTTGTCTTTTTAGTTCTAGGGCCACAGTATTACTTCCGGACAATCGGCCTATAAAAACCTGTAAAAGTAATACTCGTAGTCCTAAATAAAAGGGATACTCGTAAACCCAGACGAAATGGATACTTGTGGTCCTAGAATGTACAAGCCAATTGAAGGAATATAGGTGTGGCGGTAGCCAGTAAAAGTCTGAAAAAAATTTTGCCAACAAAAGATTAAGACAGCGCGCACTGGTGACTTTTGCCACGGTGACAATATTTTTTGTACACATTTTTTGTAACTGTCACGTCACCAATTGCCACTACATGTTGGGTTTCATAAGCACGGTGACTTTTTCGTCAAAACTCACGGTGACAAAAGTCACCAGTGTGCGCTATGGCTAAAATTAAACACTGCGATGAAAACTGAAGAATTGGATCAACCTTCTCATTCTTTAATCCAACCATTCATAAATCTTGTAATCACAATGCTGGGCCTACAGATATATACCCAGTTGTAATTAGTAAGTACGTAAGGCCATTAGGGGCTATGGCCCGTGCTAACATGGGCCACTAATGGGTTATTGTGTGAGGCCCATAAATACTTATTACCGTGTGTTGTGAGAAAAGAGGGATGGGAATGTTTGTCTGGATTTTATTCGGGTTCTGTAATACAATTTTGTGATTTATGGAAATGTGTTTACGGCAGTTTACGGTGAAGTAAGGTTAAATGAAGTGTTTTGCTTAACTTGTCTCTAATCTACGTGGTTAAGTTTGAATTATTGGTTTGTCTGCTTTTGTCCCCATTTGTGTTATGAGAGGCTTGAGTGACAGCAGTGAGGATATAATAAGGTTGTTTATGCTTTTCTTTTTAATGATATGAACTGTACCCCTAGCCAAGTGGCTAATCTGTAATCTTTAACGCTAGCAAAAAGCTTCAAATGTACGGGAATGATGTCATCTCAACGGTCAGTCACGTGGTTATAACAAAAGAATTGGCGGCCTAGCCAACTCGAACTGTTCGGTGCAAGCGAAACTTTTGTAACTTGGCTAGGGGGGCTGGTGTTTAATTGCAATCCCACCTGATGGTAAGCAGATGGTAAAACGCAATAATTTATTAAGAGCTTATTTAGTCTAGCTTGCAATAAATCATAATCAAACAATTATATCATACATAGACACATTCACATCACCCACCCGCACACTTCTTGGGGCCAGGGTTATCCGAAAGGGAACTCGAGCTCCGGTAGGAACGGGGTGGGTTTTTTAGTCAGTAGGAGTCTGACACTATCTCCCTTTCCACCCAAGAGCGGGAGTTGTCATTGGATGATATTCTCCACCAAAAAATAACCCACACACCTCTCACTCATCTCCCACATACCTCACACAATTCACAAGCGCTCAAAAATGTGTATTAGTATTAGTGTAGTGTTAATAAAACATAAAAAAAAGTTGTTACCTAGTTAAAATATACTTAAGGCTTATAGTAGTTCGCTTTGAAGAATATTTAACCACCAATTTTTATGTGTAAAAATGTTTATAAAGATCCAAGCCGTTTCGAAGGAATAGGGAAAAGTTGTGAAATTGCTATATATTTTTTTTAGACAAAAGTATGAATAGCACGAAAAAATCAAATGTTGATAATAATGTGTATTAGTATTAGTGTAGTGTTAATAAAACATAAAAAAAAGTTGTTACCTAGTTAAAATATACTTAAGGCTTATAGTAGTTCGCTTTGAAGAATATTTAACCACCAATTTTTATGTGTAAAAATGTTTATAAAGATCCAAGCCGTTTCGAAGGAATAGGGAAAAGTTGTGAAATTGCTATATATTTTTTTTAGACAAAAGTATGAATAGCACGAAAAAATCAAATGTTGATAATATTGTTCATGAATCTATAATAAGCATATTTTTTTTCAAACCTATTAACTTGGCCGTTACCGAGGACTAGGCTTCAGAAAGTCACTGTTTTATGGCACTTTTCGGGCGCTTGGGCCTTATGTTTTGTAAACAGTCAACGCTATGGAGGAGCGGAGTCTCCTAAACCAGGCATCATCATGCTTAAAAGGAGGCTCCAATCATAGAATAAACTAATTGTTACAGAATTTGTATTTGTATTTTGTATAGTAGGCAAACGATTAGGCAAAAATCTCAATCCAGATCGTAGAAATTTACACATAGCGCATTCAGACTTCTAATGTTCCCACTGCTGGGACTCAGAACCCTATGACAGAGAATCCTCCACACTTAGGCTATTTGAACCAGCGTAGGTTCTTAAATTAGCAGCATATTCTCTCTTCTCACATACATATAATCTTCCTCGCAGCATGCATCAACAAGGAACCCCAAAATTTAGGCACCCTACAAGCGATGTATTATAACGTTGTCTTCACAGTGACTTTTATGACGAGCACTATCGTGTGCAAGCACCCTAACGCGTACCATTGCGGTTACATTTCATTGTGTTCAGTTATTAATAAGGGCTACGTTTGTATGGGGTAGGCAGGGAACTAAGTGGTATGAGGAAATGTACAAACGCCATAATCATTAAGTCATGCCTGAAGGGTTTAAATGAGGTACCTTTATGATTGTAGTCTGTAATTTGTCTTATTACAGGGCAAAAGCCAGGGGGTCGATGCTAGGGTTGAGGGGTGTTCGAAAGAATTGTAGCGACATCTATGACGTCATATAAGAACTAATCTTGCATCTCGCAAGTTCTGCGCGCGATTTGAACATTTATAGTACAGTCCGAAAATCATCTATCGGGCAACTGCCTGCCGAAACCCACCCGACATGACACCTGCCTGGTCGGAAGAACCTCCCTTTCCAAAAGAGATAAGTGGGACTTTACTGCTGTTCCGCATACCATTTCATCGTTGACCACATCATCTTCGAGCGAAAGTGGTAACTAACGAAACACAGGTGGGTTTCAGTCCATGAAACTTTGATGTGGCCGACAATGGAGCAAGCTTGTCTAGAAGTAACCGATTCATTCTTGACTTAAAGATACCTAGGTTGTAGCTATCAGGAAACACTACCCAATTCGAAAAAGAGGTATTATCGGATTGTATAGAGAAAAAAAGGAAAACTTTCATATAAAAGTTGAACAGGCTTTAGGATGAATTTCCTTATCCCATTCCTTTCCAAAAACCTCACATCCAAACCGCACAGCACCGCCTCTGATGGTGTAAGGAAAGAAACTACGATTCAAATCCAACGAGCCGGCCGGCTAACTTATCTTACACGCGCTCGATTAACAATCTCTGAAAATACCGTGAAATATCGTCTGAAAGTGCGTCCAAGATGATCCTGGATTCCAGCACCCAGTGAGTACCTGACTTCCAATTTTGTACCATCCTTGTAGCCTGTTTTTTAGAAACTTTCATATCGCGTCACCCAACGTTGACGCTACACCTATTCATACCTATTCAAAAGTAAAGGCACGGCCGGATTGAGCAAGGGTCAAAACCCGTAATTTCAAAAACATTTACATTCTACTAAATAGGTAGAGTCTCAAGTTTTTAAATAAAAGCACTTTTCATTTCTGCTGAAATGATATGTGATTTATTTTTAAGAAAAAAGAGTAAATATTTTGAATTCAGGTCATGTCTTGATAAGAACGAGATAAATTGTCTTACTGAGACAAGAACGAGATAAAATCTACGAACTTACATGATGTATCGCAAGAACTTGCGAATTCAAGTAATGTCTTGATAAGAACGAGATAAATTAATATCTTACTAACTGAGACAAGAACAATATAAAATCTACGAACTTACATAATGTATCGCAAGAACTTGCGAATTTAAGTTATGTCTTGATAAGAACGAGATAAATTAATATCTTACTAACTGAGACAAGAACAACATAAAATCTACGAACTTACATGATGTATCGCAAGAACTTGGAATTCAAGTTATGTCTTGATGAGAACGAGATAAATTGTCTTGCTAACTGAGATAAGAACGAGATAAAATCTACGAACTTACATGATGTATCGCAAGAACTTGGAATTCAAGTTATGTCTTGATGAGAACGAGATAAATTGTCTTGCTAACTGAGACAAGAACGAGATAACATCTACGAACTTACATGATGTATCGCAAAAACTTGCGAATTCAAGTTATGTCTTGATAAAAACGAGATAAATTGTCTTACTGACTGAGACAAGAACGAGATAAAATCTACGAACTTACATGATGTATCGCAAGGACTTGCGAATTGATTCGGATCACACATTGTGTTAACTCCTGAACGTTAATTTATCGCACGAAACAGCGTCGCAACGAATTTGCCCGTTTGACAAGCGGATATTTTCTAAAAAGGAAACCCATGGTCCTATTACGCAAGAGGCAACTGCCGAACGCTGGTGCGGTTTTAGTCAGTAAAAGTCTGATACACCCTCTCACCCCACTCAAAGCGGGACAATAACTATTAATATAGTAATATGAACTTTTTTTTAAAGAGTAAACATGCCAGTTTCTTGCCGGTTCTGCTCCATAGGAAACGACCAATTGGAACCGTGCACGTGCAGCGTGTTTTGTAAGTGCCCATGTAGACTTATGTGAAATAAAATGTTGAATTGAACTAAATACACAACACACGAAACACTCCGCATCGCAAAAACAGTTTTTTTACAGGAGCCCAAAAGCCGTTCTTTACTTAAATAAAAACCGACCCATAAGTAAAATAATACAGAGTAAAAGCAGAATCTTATTAAACAAAATGAAATTTATAGCAACGGAAAGATCACAGGCAGTGCAAAAAGGTTACCTTTTCAGTAATACAGATTACTTTGTGTAATTCGAACATTTTATTAAGCTACATTCAATTTCAGGATTAATCCTACCCAAATCTATTCTTAACAGTAATAAATAATTCAGCTTTTTTTCATGTAGATCTTTTCAACTAATCAACGTTTAAAGTCCTGAATTACGCGAGAGCTGTATAATCCTCATGAATTACCAATCGGGCCGAGTAGGCGACTTCAGTTGAATTTCGAGTTTTTGGCCCCGAAATTTCTGGCAAAGTTGGGTGGAGTATAAATTTCTTCGCCCCTCTTCAGTTCCCCCTTTTTTCCTTTAAAGTTATTTATGTGACAATCTATTGTTTCGAGCTCGGAGCATTTAGTTTTAAATTAACGATGCTATGCGAAGAATTACGACTGGGAACGAGCAGAGACAATAGCTCGGGAGCCTTCCGTTTTGTAATCGTCTGATATCGGCACCTAATCCGATAAAAGGTAAAATTAACTCGATTTGCTAGAGTCGTACTCGTTTCTGTAGGTTACACCGATCCAAGTTTTATGTTATACCGGCTATTGGATTTTTTATCGTTGTCTGTTTTAAATGAATTTTTTATTGAGTTTGAATTTTATTGGATTTGCTTTTTCATGTCCGTTTAGGATTATTGTTTTTGACAAACAAATATGATAGTTTTTTAGGGTTCCGTAGCCAAATGGCAAAAAACGGAACCCTTATAGATTCGTCATGTCTGTCTGTCTGTCTGTCTGTCTGTCTGTCTGTCTGTCTGTCCGTCCGTCCGTATGTCACAGCCACTTTTTTCCGAAACTATAAGAGCTATACTGTTGAAACTTTGTAAGTAGATGTATTCTGTGAACCGCATTAAGATTTTCACACAAAAATAGAAAAAAAGCAATAAATTTTGGGGGTCCCCATACATAGAACTGAAACTCAAAAAATTTTTTTTCATCAAACCCATGCGTGTGCTATGAATAGGTCTTCAAAAATGATACTAAGGTTTCTAATATAATTTTTTTCTAAACTGAATAGTTTGCGCGAGAGACAATTTCAAAGTGGTAAAATTTGTGTCCCCCCCCCCTCTAACTTCTAAGATAAGAGAATGATAAAACTAAAAAAAAATATATGATGTACATTACTATAAAAACTACCAACGAAAACTGGTTTGAACGTTTTTTTTTAATGCGTCATAAATCGAAAAAAAAATACACTATTATTAAAACATCGATCAAAGTTACAACACATAACAAGAACTTTATATATTATGTTACTTGCTGCTACGGAACCCTTCATGGGCGAGTCCGACTCGCACTTGGCCGGTTTTTTTTGTATATTTTTTTTTAGACAGTTTGTATGGGTACCTTTATAGCGTTTGTGATAGAGTGACGGTTGACAGGATAGAACAGAAGAAAATATTAAACTCGAAGGGATCAGCACTAAAAAAATTCATTACTAAAATCCGACAACAAACACAAAAAAAAACTTTTTATGTTTCCCTTTGCTTTTTAACTTTATTTGTATTTCATAGTTTATTAGCTTTTGCCGTTGCTTCGCCCGCATACATAAAATATAGCCTATGTCACTCAGGAGTAAAACAGCTTTCTAACGGTGAAAAAAAATTCTCAATCGGACCAGTTCTTTCAAAGATTACCTCCTAAAAACAAAAAAAAAAACAAACTTTATGTCTTTATAATATTAAGGTTGATTTTTGAAGTGGCTATTGAAATACACATTCTGAAAATTTCAATTCTCTACCTCTTACGGTTTATGAGATACAGCCCGCTGACAGATAGACGGATGGACGGACGGACAGACACCGTAGCCTTAGTGATAGAATCCCGTTGGCATCTTCCGGGTACAGTACCCTAAAAACGTATGCTCCAACCCAAATAACATGGGACAAAGGTAGGTCTGTTGGTCTAGTGGTTAGTGACCCTAACTGCTATGCCGAAGGTTTATGGTTCAATTCCCACCCAGGACAAATGTTTGTGTGATGAGCACGATCATTTGATCTGTATCTAGGTTTAATTTATCTTTAATATGGATGTATTTAGAAATATATCAGTATGTTTATCAGTTGTCTAGTACCCATAACACAAGCTCTGCTTAGCTTGGGACTAGACGGCGCTGTGTGATAGTTGTGGATTATTATTATTATTATATTATTATGAAAGGCAGGAAAATGATGTTGATTTTTTAAACTGAATTTTCCGCAAAATCTGATAGAAAATTAGCAGTTTAAAGCTGTTTTAAGTTTCTCAACAAAAAAGTTTGTAACAAGACGATAAAGTTTAAGTTACCATAAATACAGCGTTATTACTTCGTAGTTATTAAAATTTACTTGTTCCATTAATAATGTTACTTTAGTTCATCGTAATAAGGTTCTTTGTTTGCGAACGGTGTCGTGGAAACATTTCGCGTTCTTAAGAAATTCTCACGAGATTAAAAAAAGTTACAGTTTTACCTTTATTTTGAGTAATATACCAACCAGTCGGACTAAGCGTTTCGCCTCATCATTTATACCGCGTACATCGAAGGACTAGAACGTTTTATTTACCTGCTGTGGTCTTCGCGTCTGGTTATGATATAGGTGTCTTAAGGCTATAGTGGCTCTTCATCATCAACGATTGCATCACTGCTTACCATCAGGTGAGATTACAATCTAGCACTAGTATATATCAATAAAAAAAAATGTTGGAATAATCATCATAAAGTTGATTCTAATGATCTGACGGATCACAATTTTGTAACTGTAAAACTAATAGGTACTGTTTCCAAATAGAGCTCACATTTTTTATACTTACTTTAATTTTTTTTTTACGAAATACATTTAAACTTGTAGGTTTCTTTTAGAACAACGTTGCTCCATTCTAAGAATTAATCCTGTATTGTGAGCACGTTTACTATTATATGTTATATACTATTAGATATTGGTATATATTATGTGAAATCACATAATATACAATACAGACAGACCCGAAATCTCTTTCTGCAATTGTGTAACATGTGGTATTTATGTATATATACACATAAATTGTATTTGTATTGTGTTTTAAATAGAGTTGATCAATATGTTAGCAGTACACCACAGACTACCCCCTGTATTATTTTAAGTTCTTATCCATCCTAAGGTTATCTGGAAGAGATCGCTCTCAGCGATAAGACCGCCCTTGTGCCCGTTAATTTAATTTTTTGTATAACCTGTATTACGTTTTGGTGTACAATAAAGTTTATTCTATTCTATTCTATCTATTCTGCAGGCTAAATAAATATTTGTCCTATGCGGTAATTGAATCCGCGACATCTAGTACAGCAGTACAGCCTATCGCTCAACCGCTGTACCACCCATGTCAAATGCGAATAACATGTGTAGGTAATCAAATAACACGACTCCCATAAATCTCACGGGACCAATGGACGCCACAGCCATTTCGCAATACAATTTACCATACCATTCGCCAAATACAGACATCGGGACCCCATAACACAAAACATACTCACGTAAACCCCTATTAAGGGCCGGTTATCATGGTTTTTCATCACCATAGTATATGTAGTAAGGAAATATCACATACGATTTTATTTCGTGTGTGTGTAACAAAAGTAAATCATATATGAACGTTATTGGACATTATTATTGCTCCAGCCAATGTTATTAGGTACGTGTAGCGGTGTCAGTGTGATTTCGGACCATTAGTGGAATGACTGGGCGGTCGGTGTGAATGTAATATGTTTATTAAAATTGTGCACGTATATGCTATAGGTTCGGGACCGGGGTTTATGGTGGGATGTTGCTTTGATTATGTGGGTATTGTTTTTAATTATTATTCAGGTAAATGGTGTTGTTGTTGAGCCCCATGCAACAATGGCTTTGACTTACGAATAGTATGTCACTGGTTTAAACCAGGCAGGTGCTTAATCTTCATCATTTCAACCGAAACATGTGTGGACATAGGGCTCTCTGTCTCTGTCATCACAAAAAACGGTCCTGTGCGTCTTGCATCCATCAGATTCTGCGACCTTCAAAGCATCGGTCTACCTTATGGAAAGCTTTCCAATACTGCGTCTTCCCGTCGCTACTCCAGAACCATTTGGTCCCATCGAAGAGGTAGGCGCTTATTTTTATGTACTAATTTATTTCGTCTTCACTGCTTTTAAATAACTCCCGCTGGAACTGGCGTGTGAGACTTTTAAAGACTAAAATCATACTTATGTTCTTTCAGTCACCTTTGCATTTTAGGACTACGGGTAATCTTTTAGGATCACGGGTAACCCAAAACTTGTCTATAGACTTAATCAATGCCACCAATACTACAGTCAATGTAGTCATCTTCTGGGCCCAAACTGTTTAACGAGTTTACCATCGATCCGAAAACGAAAAGAAGAACATATAAAAAGTGGTGAAAGATAGCAATCTTTTAAATGTCCATAATACTAAAATATCAGCAATAGTTGGCTACCATTGGCTACTGAATAAACAATTAAACAGAGAGAACTATCGTATTTTGTTTTGTATTCTACTAAGCACAGTGCTGAAAATGAGAGACGGTGAACACATTGTTAGGTACTGTGTTTAAAACGTGGGTAACATTTAAAACACGTTAAATGTTTATGCTAGTAAGTGTTGTTACGTTTATAGTTTTGTTTTACCGACGCAATCTTATTACATACCCACTATAGTTAAGGGGACTACACGAGCTAATCGCCAGTTTTATTATGCTCAAAAGTATTATTGTCCACTGCAGTAAAAAATAAAATAGAAAAATATTTTGTTATTTTTCAGTTTAAATATTAAATAGATAATATTCAAAACAATACAGACAATTTAGTACATGGCTTTATTATTTATTTATTTACACAAATAATTTATATTTAAAAAAATAACTTATCTAAGTATAATTACAGTAAAATTAAAAAAAAACGCCGACAGCTGCTTAACCTCACCCATCCAAACACAGACCCCACCAACAGCTGCTTAACCCCACCCATCTAAAACCAGACCTCACCAACAGCTGCTTAACCCCATCCATCTAAAACCAGACCTCGCCAACAGCTGCTTAACCCCACCTATCCAAAACCAGACCTCGCCAACACCTGCTTAACCCCACCCATTCAAAACCAGACCTCACCAACAGCTGCTATTGATTGTTTACTCATTTGTTTTCTTATCGGTCAGCACGCTCAAAAAACAAATGAGAGGGGTGTGTTAGGTTAAATAACCTAACAACGGAATTTCTGGATTCGGTCTCCACGCTCAAGGCCCGCGGTGGAAGCTATGCAATAGCTTAAAAAACCCTACGCTAATTTCAACTAACTAAAATCTTCTTCTTCTTCTTCCTGCCCTTGTCCCATCTTATTTGGGGTCGGCGCAAAACGTTTTTTTCTTCCATTCTGTCCTGTCACTCGTCACGCTATCACTAACTCCCTTTTCTTTCATATCACTTCTCACACCATTACACATAAAATATTGCGTCAAAAAATTCTTCTACATCGTAGTCGATTGTCGCTGGCATTGCCACGCTATATGGCAATGCTTATCATCTGTCTAAAGTATAAGCCAGCTCTTGGTTGCAAAGTGTCAACTAGACGTGCCGAACACGTAATCATTTTGATTGTTTTTCAGATTATTTTACAAGCAACATTTTACCGTAATAGTATTTTTTTTTTGTTCTTTTCAAATCTATAGATTTTTTATTAAATGTCTTAAATGCTTCATATTTGCAAGGATTGTGTCCTTGCGTATGTCTTTCTTTTCTATAAAGTCTGAGATAGTCCTCTTAAATACACAGTATCGATTTTTTTCTTACTTCTTCACTACGCACACAGTACGGTTGTGGATCTCATTATCGTCTGACATTAGGGGCTGCCAAATTCTTCTCTTCTTCTTTCAATTTCATCATAGTTTTATAGAGTCTGTCTAAAAAGTGAAACGACTTAGGTAATTATTAGAATATGAAATGAAATCTGATGAAGTCAATGCTAATTTAATAATCAAAGTTGACTAAGAGATCTTAATCATTTTTTACTAATAGAAGAATGTTATACAAAGTATTGAATATAAGTGTTTTTTAAATAATTAAATATTATACAAACCAAGTCGTTTGACTTTTTGGATAGAATAAAGAAGTATGTAGATATTATTATGTTATATTGTTTTTCCCATGTCTGGCTCGGGAGGCAGGGAGGTGGAGATTTAATTCAATTCAATTCAATTCTTTATTGCTTTATCACATGTGTTACAAAAGATGACAAAATAGTGATATAAGTGCACATGGACCCTGTCGGGCACAGCAATGTCATACATGAAGTAGGTAGAAATACAATTAAAAAAAAATCGGATATTCAAATCAAATCAAATAAAGAGTACAATAATAAGTAATAAGATAAAAATAAAAATAATAATAAAATAAAAATAAAATAATAAAATGTCAAAAAAAAAATAAAAAATATAAAATCATGTCATAAATGTCAAAGTCAATTCCTTCATAATAAAAATAAATCCATTTTAAATGTCAAAATAAATTCATTACAAATAGCAAAAAAAAAAAAAAAAAAAATAATAATAATAATACAAATGTCAAATAGTAAATTTTTACAATGTCAAAATAAATTCATAACAAATGTCAATAAAAATGAAATCATAATGTCAATAAAAATGAAAATAAAAATGAAATGATAACAAATGTCAAAAGGGAGAAAAATGATAATATCAAAAATAAAATAAAAATCAAAAAGTAAATTATTACAGTGTCAAAATAAATTCATAACAAATGTCAAAAAATAAATAAAATCATAACAAATGTCAAAAAAAATAAAATATTATAATGTCAAAAAATTTAATAAAAATCATTGCAGATGTCGAAATAAATTCCAATAAAATAAAATAAAACCAACAATACATAAAACGGACATGGGAAAAATGACAATATATGAAAGTATTTAATCATCGTTAAAGAATTCATTTACCGAATAATAGCATTTGTCAACTAGCAGTTTTTTGAGTCGTTTAATAAATATTCTATCACTTTTCTCGGTTTTGATGTCATTTGGTATTTTGTTGTATATTTTTATGGAGCTTATGTGAGGACTCGAACTGTGTAGTTTTAAATTTGATGGAGGTATTACAAGCATGTTTTTAAACTGAGAACGTGGTGCGTATCGGCGAGGTTGGTCGGTTATTTTTTTATAGAAATTAGGGTTCTGCCTCACAAATTTACAGATTTCTAGAATGTAAATTGATGATAATGTAAGAGCTTCTAATTTACGAAAATGCGGTCTACAAGTGTCATCATTATTAATATTTACAATTATTCGAAGACATTTTTTTTGTAAGATAAACAAGTCATTGCTATCTACACTGTTTCCCCAAAGGATGATACCATACGAGAGCCATGCGTATGCATATGCATAGTAAGCAGACAGGGCAGTTTTAAGATCGGTTGATTTTTTAAGTTCACGTAATGCATAAATAAAGCTAGATAATTTAGATTTAATTTTCTGTATATGCGCTTTCCAGGTCATATGGATATCCAAATCCAGTCCTAGCAGGGTAAAAGTATCAACGCATTCCAATTTTATGCCGTCAAATGCAAAATTAATATCTAAGGGATTTTTTTGGCGAGGCCTAAATTGCATTATTTTGGTTTTTGAATAATTAAGTTCTAGATTATGGTCTTTCATCCAATTTTGTATATTTTTCATAATGTTATTTAAATTAGCATTTAATTGTTGCGAGTCAATACATGAAGTAATTAAAGAGATGTCATCGGCGAACAGTACGCACGAATCTGTCATTATCTTAGGGAGGTCGTTTATATAAATCAAAAAAAGCAGACATCCGACCACACTACCTTGCGGAATAGAATGTCCAATGTAAAGCCCATTAGACCGTATTCTGTTTAATTCTCCAGTAAATTCATCCAAATGTTCTATTTCTACGAATTGTTCCCTATTTTGTAGGTAAGATGTAAACCATTTATGTGTTATTCCTCTTATACCGATACCGTACAGTTTGTCAAGTAGTATTTTATACTGCACTTTATCATATGCCTTAGTCATATCAAGCAAGATACCTATCGCGTATTTTTTATTATTTAAAATGTTCAGTATTTCTTGCGTGTATTTATAAGTTGCTAAGACCGTGGATCGTTTTTTTCGAAAACCATTTTGGCAGTCATCAAAAATATTGAACTTTTCACAAAAACTATAAACGCGTTTGCACATTGCTTTTTCAAATATTTTTGATGCTGTAGGTAGTAATGCAATTGGACGGTAGTTGTTGGGATCTAACTTCGAGTTTTTCTTATGGATTGGTTTAACTATTGTTTTCTTTAAAGCATCAGGGAATATTCCTTCAGTGAAAGATTGTTTAACCAATAAGTAAAATGGAATTGTCAACTCGTTTACACACGTTTTTATCAATATTGGAGGAAGTTCATCCAATCCGTGACTATATTTATTTTTAAGATTTATAATAATTTGTTTTATTTCCTGCGGTGTGGGTGGGTATAGAAACATAGTATTATCAGTGGGTCGGAGCACGGGTCGGCCGCGCGGCTCTGACTCACCCTGCTTTGTTTGTCCTACTGATGCGAAAAATTCATTGAACGTGTTAGAAACTTGTTTTGGGTCGGACGTAAGTTTATTGTGGATCGTCAATGTAATGTTTTGATGAGTTTTATTCAGGTTTTTATTGGTACGTTCCTTAATGATTTTCCACATCGACTTTGTTTTATTAGATGAATTTTTAATTTCCCTAATGTACTGTATTCTTTTTGATTTAATGACAACCCTTTTTAGAGTTCTTTCATACATTTTATAATGTTTTGTTAATACAGGATCATTAGAGTAAGAAGTAAGAATTCTAAATAATCGTTTATTTTTACACGATATTTTAATGCCGCTAGTCATCCATTTTTTTCTTTTGCAGGGATTCAGTTTTATGGTTTTCATGGGTATACAATCATTTAATATTGTCAATAATAGTTTTTCAAATGCATTATAATTTTCATTCGTATTTTTTTCCGGGCTGACTACTTCATCCCAATTAATTTTTTGTAATTTTAATTTAAATTTTTCCATGGTTTTACTATTGAAAATTCTTTTTTTAGTTTTCCAAACTTTACATTTATCACGTTTACCATCTATTTTTTTTAAATTAAGAATTATTCCTTTATGATCTGAGAAACCAAAATCGGTTACATGAACATTTATCAGTTTAGAATCAAAATTTAAAAATATTAAATCAAGGCAGGTTGAAGTGGTTTTTGTCACTCGTGTAGGGTTTTTTATACATTGAATGAAATTATATTCAAGCATTAAATTAAGTAGCGTATTTGTTTGCAAACTGTTTTCCAAGACATTTATATTGAAATCACCGCCGATAATAATATTATACTTATTGTATTTTTTTATTAACAATTTTTGTATTAACTTTAACTGTTTATAAAATATATCAGGCTCTCTATTATTCCAATACAAAGTTATGAGTAAAGTATTAAGTTTAGGCAATTCTATGGCACATACTTCTATGATATATTCGATCGACATGTCCATAATTTCCTTTCGTTCAATAAATTCAATGTGTTCCTGTAGTAGAATGCACACGCCGCCACCTCCGTAGTTCTGACGGCAGTATGATGTTGCGAGGATATATCCAGTGCAGTTAATTATATCTTTCTTTGCTTGTGATAACCACGTTTCCGATAAACACAGAGCTAAATATTTGTCCTTATTTTCATCAAGGAATTGTTCTAATAAATCTAGTTTGTTATTTATACTTTGCATATTTTGGAATAATATTGTTATGTCATCATCTTGTTTAGGGTCGAAAGGAAATTGTGTCGTCTGTGATAGTCTGTGAGTAGTCAGTGGTTCGCTTGTTGATGTTATATGTGTTTTCGCGAGTAAATGTTTTATTTTTTAGATCAGTTATTTGATTAGGGTCGTCTGTCTTCGTTGGTTTATTTTGTATAGTTGTGTCTGTAGTAGGTTGATATTGTTTCCCATTTATTATTAATTTATTATTTTTAATGATTGCGTGATGTCCCTGTTGTCTTGCTGAGCGTAGATGTTCTTGTAAAGCTTTTTTTTGTTGGAGTGCAGTATCATTTAAAAATTCGGAAATAAAAAGTCCAGTATGTTTGAAGTACGTTTTGTTGTCTAAGATATATTTCGTCATCCGTTTGCTTATGAGCTCAATAATAATCGGTCTTCGTGAGCTACTGAATTTACCTATTCTTGAAAGTCCCTCAATATATCCAGTTAGGTCTATATTTAATATGTCTTTAAATGCTTCTATTATTCGATAGTGTAATTGATTTTCGGATTCTTGGTCGTATTCTGTAAGTCCAAATAGTACGATTCTTTTTGAATTATTGTCTTGTTGTTGATTGTCAATCATTGTTAACTTTTGTTTAATTTCTTTTATTTGTTGTTTTAGTACATTATTTTCTTTTTGTAGTGTTTCAATGTTCTCGTTAAGTGTATTCATATTATTTTTAATTTTTTCTTGCTCACATGTTAGTTTGTGGGTATCTTTTAAAATATCTTCCTTTAATTCTGTGATACTTTTTTGTATTTCATTTTGAATTGTGTTCTTTAAGACAAGGAGTAGGGATTGGTTGTTTTTGTCTAGTTTCGAATCTAGTAATTTACTGAGGCTGTCTAGTGTGATAAAAGGACTTGCTGTTGAGGTTTCTTGTCCATTGGTAGTGGATTGTATGTTTTGTCTAGGGGTCTTACATTCTGTTGTAGTGGTAGTGTCTGTATTTGGCTCATCATATGTATCATCAATTGACATTGTAGTGTCGTTTAGTGATGCTTTCTGTGTCCGGACAGGGGTGTTATCGTTTCTAGAGCGACGTGTAACGTTGGCACAGTCTGGGCAGCGCCAGCATTTTTGAAGTTCAAAATTATGCTCTAAAAAATAGGCGGAGGTCATATTAAGGCACGCATAGTGGTATTTTTCTGAACATCCCGTGCATTTTAGGATCTCTCCAGCGTATTGGATTTTCGGTCGCAGAACCGAACCGGACGGAGTAACGGTCGCAGAAGGTTCATTTCACACTGTTCACAAAAAAATCTTCCTAGTTAATTTTTTATAGTTATAAGTCAGTTATTTATAACTCAAAGGTTTGCCTGGATAAAACTCATTGCTGAGTTAAACTCTGGCGGAGTGAGTTAAGTACACGTTTGTGCATCTAGTTTTAAGGATTTTGTTTTGTATTTTCTTTAGCATGTATAGTACAATTTACGAATGATGGCGGCCGTGAAGTTTGCGCAGAAGGCTGCCCAGTAACGTGTTTTAGGAACCAAATGACGTCGTGCGTGTGCGAGAAGAGTGTGGTATGCGCGAAAGTTCGCAAAGGCTAACTTCACTAACCTAACCTAACCACTACTACTACGTATACACACGCATACGTGTATATAAGGGACTGACCTCCTAAAAAGTGACGTCACAACAAACCAACCCGCCTAACCCAACCCTACAACCCACTCTAGTGGTGTAGGCCTTCGTGGATGACGTCATCGGATGATGAAATCTTATGCAACTCGTTTACTACTACTACTACTACGTATACACACATGTATATAAACAAGGGACTGACCTCCTAACAAGACCTCTTGACGCCATAACACAATACACAACCAACCCGCCCAACCCAACCCTACAACCCACTCTAGTGGTGTAGGCCTTCGTGGATGACGTCATCGGATGATGAAATCTTGTGCAACTCGTTTACTACTACTACTACGTATACACACATGTATATAAACAAGGGACTGACCTCCTAACAAGACCTCATGACGCCATAACACAATACACAACCAACCCGCCCAACCCAACCCTACAACCCAATCTAGTGGTGTAGGTCTTCGTGGATGACGTCATCGGATGATGAAATCTTGTGCAACTCGTTTACTACTACTACTACGTATACACACATGTATATAAACAAGGGACTGACCTCCTAACAAGACCTCATGACGCCATAACACAATACACAACCACTAACACTATATATATAAATATTGTGTTCCTATTACTCTTATACACTGTGTGTACCTACATCTTTTTTTTAGTTTCTTTTCGCAGATATTCTGAAGAAAAAAAATCTTTAGAAATAAATATCACCTTTGTACCTATTTTTCTGTTTTCTTCTTCTTGTTTTTTATTATATGCGTCTATATGAATTGTCGAATAAATAAACAAAAAACGTTAGATACTGATTTAAGATTCAGAAATTCTTAAAAATCCTCGATTCCTTAGTCTAACAGCAACATCCGTATATATCTATTTAGATGTAATACCGAAATAAATACGATTGCTTTTGTGTAGCGCCAGTTATTATTTTCTTTTGTAATTTTCGGCTATTTCCCCCGGCGCTATATATTTTCTTTAATAATTTACCGGTTGCCCATAAGTGGTGGTCGATGTTATTAATTTATTTGGTCCTCAAGGGTCGCAATGGTACCTATTACCTATTCATGTAAACAAACGGTCTCGGATTATCTTAATTAACGAAAGGTCGGGAAATAATTAGGAGACAATTTTATGTGGGTACCTGGTAATCCTGCCTTGGATATTGTCGCAATATTGTATGTGTGACTGTCCTACGTTAACGTTTATTTCACTTATTTATTTTATAATTTATGCTTACACTTATACACAGAAGAAGATGCGTCATAATAAAAATTTGAATAAGGGTACAGTTGCCATCACGGGTCTTGAACGCTCGGTGTCACAGTGGAGATCGCTTTGCGCATCCCATACATTGGCGAGCCAATCGTCTTCGTTGTTAGATACATGCTGCAATGCAATGAACCAATCAAGAGTGACGTCTATGACGCGATGGCGCGGCGAGCCAATCACTGACACTCTCCGCCCCCGCGTCTCACTTCGCACCACTAAAGAGACCGAATATTTGACTTCTGCGCAACTGTTCAAGATCCGTGGTGGCAACTGTACTGCTTATTTAAAAAAAAAAAACCAGCATACCTGCGATAGGGGAGATAAGAAGAAATGTAGACCTAATAGTGTGTAGGAATAAGAAAAGAAGAGTTTGTGAAATCTTAAATTATTGTAAAAAAAAATAACACATAATTTAAATGTTAATAAATACTTAACGTTATACTTGACTGGCTTCAAATAATTAAATGTCAAATTAAATATTTGATTTGGATCATCATCATTATCATTTCAGCCGAAAGACATCCTCTGTTGGACATAGGCCTCCCTCAAGTAGCCCCATTGCAACCGGTCCTGTGCGTTTCGCATCCTGTGCCTTTCAGTTATCTTTAGTTTTCCAGGACCATGGTCACTCTTTGCCAGATGACGTAATAAATGGAGATAAACAACTTGATACCACAAAATATATAGGTATAGAAGACAATCTCATGTATGTACTTCACTTTTTATACCTGCGCTCGGTGGACGCACACTAATGAGCGTTTGAGCCGGAACTGTTCGACGAGTGAGCCGAGATATCGTGTCCGTGAGCGGTGTCTATGTGTGCGTTGCTCGAGCGCGTTTTGTATGTAGATTGACTTCTGTACCTATGTATTTTGTGTTGATACCAATATTTTGTTATTCTCATCTTCACAGTTGAGTCAGATAACAAAACAACACGAGTAACGATAAATCACGCTCATAAAAACAATACACAGTCAACCACAGAAAGTTTTGAGTGGTAAAAGTGCAAACTTTCTGACAAACAGACTACAGTCAAGACGTTCATTATACGGAACGTTGGGTTGCAAACAACTGCTTGAAGTTTGGATGCTTCGGTTTGGCACGCTAGATATACTGGCAGTTAAGTTGGGGATTTAGTTTTTTGAGGCTTCTCAGTTTCTTTGCGTTGTTATTATTTCACTAGCTGTGCCCACGACTTCGTTCGCGTGGACTACAGGATTTTCAATTTATTTTTTCTAAAATAAAAGTAGCCAATGTTACTCCTTATTATATCAGCTACCTTCTAAAAAAAGTCCCGTGAAAATCGGTCCAGCTATTTCTGAGATTAGCCCGGACAAACAGACAGACAGACAGACAACAAAAATTGTAAAAAAATATATTTTGGTGTATGTTAAAAGCAGTTATTTCAATATTACAAACAAACACTCCAATTTTATGTATATGTATTAAATAGATATACAACAACGCAAAGACATACACACAATAGTACCAATACTACAGTACCAATGTACACTCGTACATTGGTAGGTACTGTAGATGTAGATCCCTGCAGTAAGTTTTTAAAATTGCATTTTTTGAGGATTAATTTATTTAAACTATTTATATTATAATATTATTGACACAAAGAAAGGAAGAAGAATATTATAACGAGGAAATTTTGTGAAATTTTGTTTTACGACTGTATGAATAAATTCAAAAACTACTCCTCCTTTGCTAACATTACTGCTTCGCAGAAGTAGGCAACAGCCTACCACTCCTTCCCGCTTCGAACCATGGTCTGTATCAAGATCCAATGCGAAAGATCGCTGCCGCCGAGCACCCCTACGAGGACACGGTGGTGCTCTGCCCAGGCAGGGCACACCTCTGTCGTATACTCCAAATGTCCTCCGGGCGGTTTACACAATGGTGACACCCAGGACACGTTTCTTTCACACGAATCCGGTGAAGGAATCTTCTAAACTGTTCATTTCCAGTGAGGTTCTTCATCATGCGGAAGGTAAGGACGCTGTCTCGTCTTACAGCCATTTCTCAAATATTTGTATGACCTAAATTGTCTTCTAACTTGAAACTAAACTTTCAAGATAAACTCAAGTTATCCTAGAAGTAAGTGCTTACAAACACTGCACTAAACTTGGAGTTCTATCTTATAGGTTAATAAACAGAGTAATGAGTTACCTGATGAGAAGTGGTTGTAAACAGAAAGTTAGAGAAAATAAGTTCAAGCACTTAGAATATACTTATGCAATATGTAGGTAATGCAGAATAACCGTATTATTTGATTGCTAGTCTGGTCTAGCACGAGCTTGCAGACGGCGAGCAAAGAGTAGTCCACCGTCAGGCTGTCTAGGCCAAGGCCAAGGCCAACGGCGCGTTGACAAGGCCTGTTAGAGCCTTTGTTTTGCATTACCACGCTCTATGGCAATGCAAATCAAATCAAATCAAACGCATTTATTTCAAATAGATCATTTACAGACACTTTTGAATAGTCAAATATCAGTCATACAAAAAAAAAGTAGAGCTAAATCGCACGTTCCAAAGAGTAAATCTCTATGGAAAATACGTGCAAGAAACTCCAAGGACACTTTTTAACATCTTATTGTGAGTTACTTAGAATCTTCGTTACATATTTCTTGTTGCTTTTATTATGTGAGCACAATGTAGATAAGTAATAAACATTATAACTAATTAAAAGATAGAAATTGAATTAAGTCACTGGCAGCTAAGAGATGACCAGTCTTAACTGATGGCACCCGTTCACGGGCATGATGAATACAGTCCTCTATCAAAGGTAAAAGCCAGCCTTTGGGTCACACGAAATCTGCGGGCTTGCGGACAGTGAGCAATGGGTAGCTCACTGTTCGGCCGTCCGGTAACTGTCCGGACCAAGCCCAAGTCGTCGACAGCGCGCACTGTTCCCGCGCGCCTCAAGGAGTTGTCAGCAACAGCAGGGACCCAGCCGGGTCGAAGCCTACTGGGGCCAGGGTTATCCGAAAGGGCGCTCGAGCCCCGGTATGAAGGCTAGAAGGAACGGGGTGGGTCTTTTAGTCAGTAAGAGTCTGACACTATCTCCCGCTCCGCCTAAGGGCGGGGGTTGTCAATGCATGATTTTTACCACCATAAAAAAAGGGTCACACGATATCTCAACTAGGATATTACATAGGCCATTTTACAAGATTCAAGATTATTCTTTGTAAAACAGGTACATTATAAGATCTTATTTAATATATTGAGGGCGCTATGTTTTTCTTTAAGGCTAATAAAGTAATAAATACATGCAAACAAAATTTTTATACATATTTATAAACCACATAAATTTTGATAATTTATCATATTATGTATTTGCAATCACATTTAACATTGTCGATTAGATAATAATTAAATAATTGATATGTAGTATGACAAAATAAAATAATGAAAAATGTTAAAGAAGTTATCGACTTCACACTTGTTTCTGGAAAATTCTTCCGTAGGTATAATCCACTTTATTTTTGTCTACTAAGTTTGGTACAAGAATACAAACTTCGTGAGCGTGACAACCACCGAGATTCGAAGTCGGTTCATTACACGCCACATTGGCGTGCTCACAAACAACTCCTTGAAGTCGAAGTCGGTTGAAGTCCACTGAATTTTGGCAATACGCCGCGTTTAACGAACACTAACAAAAAATTGTTGTAAATTTTAGTTTACTATCTTGTTTTTTGGTACAAATATTTTTTTTATTTCACTAGAAAATGTTCTTTTTAAAACCTGGTTTTTACTTTGCAGTTTTCATGAATATAACCAGGTATGAATTTTATTCTCTAAATGTCGTTAAGAAGATGTTCACTCTTAAAAAAAAAGCCATTCTCTCTCGCTCCACCCAAAGCGGGAGGACATATAAGATGATATCAAACTGGAAAAAAAAATGGTTAAAAAACTTTCTCTTACATAAAATAAAAGAGTACCTATTAGATACGTAAAGAGAGAGAATTCGCTATTTTATTCATCTAAGTTAAAAGCATCGACGAAACCATGGTTAGGAATTTAAGCTAAACATTGTTGCGGCATTCCAATAAACTGGTGCTGAAATAAAATACTCCATTCTACGCGAACGAAAATCAAGTATTTCCAATTCGATATTCTTTTGCAGCGTTTTTTGTGGACAGAATAGGAATAATGGCGAATATTTTATGCATTGGGGAACGTAAACTTGGTCGTTTGTTTGTGATTCATTAGTGTAGTAGTGAATTCTGTAATTGTGGAGCATTTCGAAAATCGAAAACGTTTACGAACGTTGGAGACCCTGTTTTTTGTGTTTTCTTTAAAATATAGACGCACGTTTACGATTTGAACACATTCATTATACACCGCTAAATTTTAATCGTTTTAATCCCGTGGAGGGTCGATCCGGTACATGAAACACTATCGATTTGTAAAGATAAAATTTAAAAATAAAGTACCTCTTTTTCAAAACTCGTAATTCACTCATGTACGAAATTAGTATCTTTAAGTCACACGACGTTTACGTCAGCTGAGAATTCAATGACCTGTAGTTAATAGTCGGCGTTGCGTACAAAGTACCTACTGGTCATTGAACTCGCTCAGCTGACTTTTCTTATAGAAATTAATTACGTACATGCGTAAATTAATACGAGTTTTGAAAAAGAGGTACTTTATTTTTTAATTTTATCTTTACTAATCGATAGTGTTTCATGTACCGGATTGACCCTCCACGAGATTGAAACGATCAAAATTTAACAGTGTATATGTGTACGGTTAAGGTGTGGATTTTTTTGTCTGTGTATCCTGATAGTTACAACCTGGGGATTTTTAAATCAAGAATGAAATAGGTTACTTCTAGTTAAGCATGCTTCACCATCCAGGAAAGCTTACAGTCACCCAAAGGGCAGTGGAAAGAGCTATTGCTTGGAGTTTCTTTGCGTGATTGTATCAGAAATGAAGATATTTGCAGGAGAACCAATGTAGCCGATATAGCCTGAAGAATCTTCAAACTTAGGTGTCAGTGTTTAGTGCACTTTGTTCGCAGAACGATGGTCAACGGAGCTGAAAGTTTCTGGAGTGGCTAACGCGTACCGGAAGGCGCAGCGTTGGAAGGCCTCTTGCAAAGTGGACCAATAATCTGGTGAGGATCGCGGGAATCCTATGGATGTGAGATGCACAGGACCGATTATTGTGGCGACCCTTGGGGGAGACCTATGTCCAACTATGGACAAAATCTTTCAGCAAAAATGATAATGATGACGAGGAGGGAAGAGGTACTTTGAAAAATAAATAACACCGAATAACGTTGCCGAAAACCAATACTTAATACTTAAAACCCTTACCAAAATCCCAATAAATCCCACTTCAGGGTTCCACAAACAAATCTACAATCCAAAAACCGCATGCCCCTAAAATGTCGTGCCGAAATAAACAAGGGTCCCACTGAATTCGATAGCTAATTGATTAATCGTCGCTTGTGACGTATGTCAGCGGTTAGGTTCTATTCGCAAAGTTTTGCTCAAAGGGTGTTGGGCCTAGTCCTGAGTGAGCGAGCGGTTAAATGCCATCGTTTTGGTTTGTGCGCCATGACGATCATTGGACGAAAAAGAAATGACGTCACGCCAGTCATATTATAGGATTATTCGGAACCAGAAAGTGGTAACTCACTAAAACTTACGAAAAACTCCTGAAAAAGTGCACGTATTGCTTTTAGGGATAGGATGCACC
Source organism: Mythimna albipuncta (assembly GCA_929112965.1). Lineage (NCBI taxonomy): Eukaryota > Metazoa > Arthropoda > Insecta > Lepidoptera > Noctuidae > Mythimna > Mythimna albipuncta. The sequence goes on from OV815973.1 coordinate 17,505,750, forward strand.
ATTAGAAAAATTGCGTGACGTTAGGTTTGAGTTTTTTGGTCGTATGTGGTGATATAACGAGGTACCGAATGAAGCCACTACAGTCAGCTTAATATGGAGTACTCGAACGACTATAAAACTTCAACGAAATTTGGCTTGTTTGATTTTACGTGAATCAGGCCCGCACCACACTGGACACTCAATTGCACGTCGCACTTCATGACGCTATGAACCGTCACAGATGGCGAGATACCATCAATAAGAAGCTAATCCAGCGGGAACTTTACGACCCTCAGTAATGAGGAATACGACCCGAGGAGAAGGAGGATACTTCTTGTAATTACTGTGATTATTTAGTTATATTGTTTTACCTTTTCTCGTCTGAAACACAGGATAACCTAGTTCAGGCATATAGCACTTGTGAATTTGACATAAATTAAGGCAAAAATGTTTTTACTGTATTACCTTATATTTTTGAATAAAATTTTATTATTTATTATTACTTCTCACCCGCCTCAATACCCGCTCAAGCTCATCACCCTGGCCTTGGTTTAGTTGTGTTTGTTCGCGAGTTGTGTTTCGAGCGGTTTGGTCAAACATTTAATAGTTTTCTAGTTATAGTGGTAAATTATTGTAGTTTCCTCGTAGTTGGGTGGTTTGGGGGAGACTAGGTGTGGTTATAGTTTACGTTACGTTTTTGAGTAAGACAAGTTTGCTTAAAAACGTGAACGTAAACTTTGGTAGACTAAATAACCTACTTTTGTGATTGACCTATCTTTTTTGCAGTTTCGGCTTGCATCCAATATATAGACTAGTGCGGGTGTCTGAATTGAGTATTTGACTTATGACTGCGTCAAACTCTAGTTTAATTATTAATATTGTCAGTTTTTAATGCTAGGGTTTGAGATTCATAAATCGGGAGTAAATTGCACAAACGCGTTCTGGGCTCGCGTGGTGAATTACCGCCTATTTCTTCTCATAGACAGAAGGCCTCAGTCCCAGTTGTGAGAACATTGTAAGGTTGATTATGCTCTCTACTCTATGCTTAGATATTATTTAACACTTGAGATGAAAATTATATGTTTAATAATACAATCTGCTTAACCTCATCTCAATTGTGTTTTCTCTCCCACCCTTTCTTGTCAGATTTTTACTGACTAAAACCATCTCCTGTTCCTGCTTTGCCTTTGTTCTACAACCCCGGAGTTCTCGTTCGCATCGCTCATGGCCCCAGTTGGCTTCAACTCTGCTGGGCCCCTACGGTTGCTGACAATCCTATTGTGTAGGGGTCAGCTTGCAGTCAAACCGGATGCAGTCGATTATTATCAGTATTATGATATGTGGAGTGCTCTACAACTCAATATATCATTCCAACCAAGAGTTTATTCTTTAAAGTTTGCTGTATTGCTAAGAGAGACTTTCCGTCATAATATTACCGTGTTTTGGTTAAACCAAAATAAAATGATTCTTTGTTACCCAGCTTAAACTTCTTGCCTATTTGGCAACAGGAAGGTAATCATGAAAAAAACCGGTCAAGTGCGAGTCAGACTCACGCATTGGGGGTCCGTAAATACTATCCTATTTAGGAAGCTCAATCTCCGAATAAAGTCTCGATTATTTTCCGTTTTATATAAAAGTAATTATTTTGTGATGTAACTACTACGGTTTTCTTTACTTGTGCTTTGAGAATTTTCTTCTTGACTAATTTCAAGTTTCTTAGTCACCCTATTGTTTTTGATTTCTTTGACAGTGTGATATGCGCCATGAACGGAAAATAAATAGCAAAATCTTTACATTAAGTTCACTTAGAAGTTTTATTTTGATTACTGCTACCAGAAGTAACAACTCTGAGTATAGCATATCAGCTTAACGTTCCCACTGCTGGGACTCAAGCTTCATCTGTAGGAGAGGAATCGGGCCGTTATAAACCATGCAGGACCAGTGCGGGTAGGTGAATGTCACATATTTTCGAATTTTCGGTTCTAGGACATGCCGGTTTCCTCAAGATGTTTTCATTATACCTGAGTATTTGTTATAAATTACACAAAGTACCTGAGTATTTCAGCCTAATAAATTAACGCGTTTCAGAGAAAAAATTCTTGCCCAACGGAGAACAAAGTGAGTAAGTGATACAACCAATTATTATTATATTATTAACCAAAAGACAATTACCTATAAAAATTACATGGACAATATATTAAAAAATAATAAGACAAAAGCATTAATAATTCAATCAAGCGATGCATGCACACAAACAGATTGTAATTTTGACGGCAAGGATAAATTAGACCATCAAACAACCCTATTATTAATAGAGCCTTCTACTTCTACACAAATTAATAATTCTTCTGATGTTGGCGATGTTATTTGTTTTCGAGAATAAAGCAGAATCACCACATTATTACTCGCTACATAACAGTCTTTCAGACCCTTTACTATCAGATACGATCTGTTTAAAATTATTTCACCAAAACGTGTGTGGTATAAATAATAAAAAGCTTGAACTTGAGTCATACATTGAAACTTTTTGTAAAGACTTGGACTATATTTGTATAACAGAACATTTTTTGAATGATAAATCTATTAATTTGTTTCAGTTAGGTGATTATAACTTAGTATCATATAATACAAGGACCAATAAAAAAAGAGGTGGTAGTCTTATTTTAGGATATATGAATAAAAAGTGTGAAGATATTGAGTCAATACGGAAGTTATACAGATCAGAAAGCTTTGAAGTTTGTGGAGTAAAGGATCTTGAAACAGGTTTAAATATTTGTTGCTGTTACAGAAGTCCAGATGACAAAAATTTTGATAATTTCTTACGAAGCCTAGAAAAATTGTTAGAACATTTCATTGATAGAAAATGCGTTATATGTGGCGATTTTAATGTTGACATACTTGCGGAAAGTAAGAAATCATCTGAATTTACAAGTATATTGAAGTCATACAATTTCAGGCATCTTATAAATACTCCTACGTTTCTTCGAGGCAAATCATACTCTTGCATTGACAATGTATTGACTAATCTTTCGGACGATGATATAGAGCAGTGTTTGGTTGATCATAATGGATTGGCAGATGGCCATGGCGGTCTTTTTTGTAATATAATTCTTGATAAGATTGATAAAAAAACAAACGAATCTGAGCATACCTTGTTGATTAATAAAAGAACATTTAACACAAAAAATAATGCTGCATTTAAAAAGAGTTTTCAAAATAAAAATAATTATCTTGTAGGTATCAATACGTTTCTCAATTATTTTGATAAAACCTTTCGTAAGTGTTACCCAAAGAAAACTAGGAAAGTCAAACTTAAGAACAATAATCGGATAAAGTGGATTACTAAGGGAATTAAGGTGTCGAGTAAAATGAAAAGAGTATTGTGTTCGGGTACCACCAGTAATATTAGTGTTTGTAATTACAAAATGAATTACATAAGAGTCTATAGAAGAGTTTTAAAGCACGCACGAAGATTAGCCATATCATATCATCTCAAAAAAGCCAAAAACGTATCAAAAGAGACATGGAAAATTGTAAATGAGCAGACAAAAGGAAAGCAAAACAAAGTTAGAAAAAAAATTGTTCTAAATATTGACAACAGAGTGGTTACAGATCCACAAGAAATAGCAGATACTTTTGTTGATATGTTTGTGTACAAATCATCACTTTTAAAAACCCAAGAAGAAAGAGCAATGTCCTTCCTAAGAAACTCGACACCCAGAGTAGAAAATGAGATGACATTTGATATGACATCGCCACAGGAAATAATAAAAATTGTACGTAAGATGGCAAACAAAAAGTCTTGTGGACACGATGACGTGCCGATATCGGTGATTAAAGATAACATAGAAATATTAGCGTATCCCCTATCTGAATTTATTAATAAATGTATTGAAGAGTCTGTTTTCCCTGAACAACTTAAATTGGCAAAGGTGGTTCCGCTACACAAAAAGGGTACAAGAACGGACCCCAAAAACTATCGGCCAATATCCTTATTACCAATTTTATCAAAAATTTTTGAGAAAATAATGAAAACTAGGCTAATGACACACTTAAGTCTAAATAGAATAATAAACTTTAGACAATTTGGATACCAAAAAGGGATAGGTACTTTAGATGCGATAAATAATCTTGTTAATGACATTATTGGTAAATTGAATGACAAGATGAAAGTAGCTGGTTTATTTATTGACTTAAGTTCTGCGTTTGACACCGTAGATCACGAGCTACTTTTGGCTAAACTAGAGCATTATGGCATTAGAGGTAAACCGTTAAGACTTCTGACGTCTTATTTGAAAAACCGTAAAATGTATGTAGAAATAAAAGACATTAATTCAAAAATTGACGTAAAGTGTATGAGGGAAGTAATATTTAAGTCAAAAATGACCAAAATAAGCCGCGGTGTACCTCAAGGCTCAATCTTAGGGCCAATATTATATGTAATTTTTACAAATGATTTACTCAATTTTATTAACAGTACCCAACCCGACGCAAGGCTTGTAATGTTTGCGGATGATACAAACGCCATAATCGGGTCGCCAAATTTGAACGAGTTGGCAGAAAATGTTAATTTGTGTTTAAAAAATCTTTCTGTCTGGTTTACAGCAAATAATTTAATAATAAACCCAAACAAAACCCAAGTTATATTGTTTAAAACAACGTCACGTAACAAAGATAACATAAATGTTACACTCGAAGGGGATAATATTGGTCTAGTAAACGAAGTAAAATTTTTAGGAGTTTACATAGATTCCTTATTAAATTGGAAAAAAGAGCTCACCGCCATTGATTCCTCAATATCTTCGGCTTGCTATGCGCTAAGAAACCTCAGGGACGAAATCAATGTAAAACAGTTAAAAACAATATATTATGCATTGGTAGAATCTAGGTTACGATACAGCATTATGTTTTGGGGGAGCAGTTACGGGTATAATTGCCAAAGAGCATTCATACTCCAGAAACGTGCATTAAGAACAATTGTTAGAATCCCACAACAAGAGTCTTGTAAAGATTATTTTAAACAGTTAGGTATATTAACGGTACCAAGTTTATATGTTTTAGTGCTACTCAGTCACTTTGCAAAATACATACACGAATATGAATCACAAGAAGAACGTGAACTTAGAGAGAAAACTAGAAGAAATATTATAAAAAACAAAATTGCACCTAAATTCAATATTGCCAAACATTGCTCTAAATACCAAGCTGTGGAATTATTTAATAGGTTACCTACTGACTTGAGGTCATTGATTTATAAAGGTACTCTTTTTAAAGTTAAACTTAAAGCATTCCTGTTGAATAAATGTTTATATTCTTTGTCTGAATTAGAGAAAAATGATGGTAAATAGTTTTTATATTTAAGTAATTTACTTGTTCGTACAACTACTATTTAATTATGACATACTTTCGTAAATATATCCAAAGGATTGATTTCTCGAGATTTATTAAAATTACATTTAATTCATAATTATAATGACTATTTACAATTTTTAATTTTATTTTATTTTTTAACATCGTATTATTTATTTTTCTTTTTTATTATTGATTATTAACTATTATTTATTGAATATTAATTATGTGATTGATTATTGACTATTATTTATTGAATATTGATTATGTGATTGATTATTGACTATTATTTATTGATTTTATGTTGTAAATTGTTTAGTGTTTTTAACTCAGGACTTACTTAGTGTTTATTGAATGTTAATTTACTCTTTGAAATTTAAAATATATAATTTTTTTTTATTAATGTACAACAAAATTCAAACACAATGTAAATTGTTATATGAATAAATATATGAATATGGATAATTTTTTTTTTTTGCTGTGTGTAAAATCCATCCATACGATATCTCCTGCCCTTGGGCAGAAAATAATGTCAGACTTTTACTGCCTAAAAAACCCACCCGTTTCAACGTTGCCTTTCATACCAGGGCCGCGCCTTCCTTTCAGAAGCAGACCCTTGGTCCCAGTAGGCTTCGACCCTACTGGACCCCTACGATCCTGTTACGGGTTCCGTTTTTGCCCACTGAGGTACGGAACTCTAATAAATAAAAGAATCCTCAGTCCTCTGAATCCTCCAACTCTAAGAGATAAATGGTTGGAAATGTGTTTCCATCAAATAAACAAACTTTGCTTCGACTCAACTTTCCAGAGTAATTTCTACTCGAGTCTCCTCGAATCGTCTGACTTTTAATTATTAATGAGTAACCCTCATTAAGTAAGTTTGGAGGCGGATTCTCGCATACTTTTGATGTTGCCTGTGTCTATGTTAATATATCTTTATTTGAAAAAGGAAATCTGCTTTTTTGAAGTTGTACGTTGAAGAGATTAGGTCGATGTGTTTATTAAGTTGAGGGTATGTAGATCAGGGTTTTTTTTTTAAAGGTGGGAATTCATCCTGACTATCACATGGTGTATACACCATGACTTTTCACGCTCTAGGTTGGAGGGAGAGGTTGTGTCAGACTGTTACTGACTAAAACTACATCTATATTTCTTGACGAGGGCCTAACATTCCTCCTTGCTACGGACAATTTTTTTTTTTTGATATGAAAATCATCCAATGACAACCCCCGCTCTTGGGCGGAGCGGGAAATAGTGTCAGACTCTTACTTACTAAAAAATCTATCCCGTTCCTTCAAGCCTTCATACCGGGGCTCGAGCGCCCTTTCGGATAACCCTGGCCCCAGTAGGCTTCGACCCGGCTGGGCCCCTGCTGTTGCTGACAACTCCTTGAGGCGCGCGGGAACAGCGCGCGCCGTCGCCGACTTGGGCTTGGTCCGGACAGTTACCAGACGGCCGGCCAGCGAGCTATCCATTGCTCACTGTCCGCAAGCCCGCGCCTACAGTGGCTGGAAATCGGGATCGGAATCCCGGCGGCGGCGAGAGCGTCGTTGCCTGATGCAATCGCCCTCATGCGGTCATATCTATTTTTGCGTCAACTAATAAGTTTGATTTTTTCTGAGTATATATGGTTTTAATTTCAACTTGATACTTCCACGCGTTTCCCAGACAAAGGGTCTTAACAGACAGACAGACAGACAGACGGAGAGACAGACACAAAGTGACAAGGGTTCCGATTTCCTTTTGATGTACGTAACCCTAAAAAAGACAAAGAAAGAATCCTCTGCCTACGCTTTTAGGGAAAACAAACGTGATAGCAATAATATTAGTTCCAGCAACCACAATATTTAGTAAGTAACACGATTATTATTTTGTATGCAGCCGTGTGAGTCAATACTCAATATTCTGGCTCACGTGGCTACGTGAAAGATTTACAAACAGCGTGATTGCGGAGTGCCCCTTTGTGTCCCGTTTTCGACGGGCGTGACGGGACGAAACTGGTTTAGTCCAGTTATAGATTTGGCGGGAAAACGCTGTGAATTTCTGGCGGTTTTTTGTTATAAAAATGGCATTCGTTGGCTGTTTTCAGCTATTTCCTGAAACAGCTGTTCTGCCGGTTTTTTGTTTATTCCCCAAAATATTTGAGTAGAAACTTGTAGTCATCATCATCATCTTCCTGCCCTAGTCCCGTTTTATTTGGGGTCGGCGCAACACGTTTTTTTCTTCCATTCTGTCCTGTCACTCGTCACGCTATTTAGAGTAGAAACTTGTAGTGACAGTCACTAATAGGGATCAAAAAGACGCTTACAATACTCTACTCTACAGACAAAAGTAGCGTACCAAGTTTCATAAAGAAGAAGTCTCAAACGTTCACAACCTTTACCTTTATAATATTTCAGAGTGATAAATTTAATTTGATGAAAAACTATTTACAAAATGAGTCTGAAATTTTTAAAATGAAATAACTTATAGGTATTTTCAATTTCTCCAGTCACAGTAGGCGTGAGCTTGCGAAGGGCGAGCAATGGGTAGCTCGTCGTCCAGCTGTCCGGTAACCTTCGAAACGAGCTGGAGTCGTTAACGGCGCGTAGCTGGGCCGAAACCTATACGGGCTATGGGTTGGCTTCCAAAAATCAATTCGTTTTCTGTCGTTTTTAGATGGGCACTTATAAAACGTCAGAAGTTTGTGCACGGTTCTAAATTGGTCGTTTCCTATGGAGAAGAACTGGCCACAAACTACATGGTTACTCTTTAACTCTTCTTTCCAGTTTTGCGTCCGTTGCGTCACAAGGTTCAGTTGAAAACCAGCGTCAGGCACTAGTTGTCTGGCAATCATGCTGAACTGGACCTATTTTGGTGCAGCCATGAGGCACACAACAACTATATTTTTTTCTTTATTTTTTTTATTGCTCTTTTTGATTCTTTTACTTTTGATACGTGTTTTTTTTTGTTTATTATTGTGTTTGGGCCTTGTGCTGTACCAAATAAATTATTTTTCTTTCTTCTTTTCTTTCTTTAAAAAAAATAGTTGTTTATACAATATTTCCATATTACAGTATTCACTATTATAATATATATTGCTGTACCCTGGTTGTGCGTCACTGCGGGGTGCCAACTGAAAACCGGCGCTGGGTGTCTAACGTCCAGCAAATGCTGAGGGGGTCACCCTTTCGGCGCAGGCACGCTCGGCGTACTTTGTACTTTTATTAATGTTTACTTTGTATATATAACCGTTGTGCTGTGTCTGTACCGAATAAAATAATTTCTATTCTATTCTAATAAAATATGTAAGGACAGTGAATATGTGTATAACTAAATTATCGATATTTCAGGACTTATGGAAAAATATTTTTAAACCTAGAATTATGTATAATTAGCGACTTTCCTGAGCTAGGTTTACATATAAAACCTGTGTTTCAGGTAGGATATGTGTGGTGTTGGTCAGTAAAAGTCTGTCATGTCCTCCTACTCCACCCTAGGGCGAGAGAAGACATTAGCTGATTGCCCACCTTAAAAAAGAACACTCAATTTCAATATCCATCTCAAACTCTAAAGAATAATTCTATGTAGCCTTTACTGTTATAACTTCACTAATCTTGCAATTTCTTTTCCTTTTATATTTACGAATTTTTTAAATGTCACGTCCCCCGTGGCAGTGCCCTATTACCTTTAATAAGTTTCCGCAAAAATACGAATATATTACCTTTTTATTTCTACGAACTTTTCAATGTTTTATTTTTATTCAGAGATTTTGACAGAGTTTGGCTTCTGACATTGGATTAATACACTGGGCTGCAAAGATTTCAGATCGCTTATTCAACATTCTAAATACAGATAGTTTTACACAATAGTTTCAAAAACACATAGGTATAGTTGGGGCGGTTCAGAACAGCCCTGCTCCGGACCACTGTCTTACTGTGAAGACACGGACTCCCCATGGAAGTCAAATTGTCTTTTTCAGTCATGGGGTGGAGGGGACAGATTCTTCCGCTTCATAGCCTCGTCATACGAAGACGCTTATTGGCTTATGGTAGGCAGTATACATATTTTCAGTCAACAGGACCTTTATCAAATACACACATGTGGCTTGAATACCACGCTTATTGTACACGCTTATAAAAAGTGTGATAGATTCTTAATTACATGAGATAAAGTCCTGAAACTTTAGTAGGTATATTGTCGATAACTGATTAATACGTGTACATATACACACAAACATAAAGTTTCGGTGACATCTCTTTAAGGTGCGCGTGGAACACTATGATCCATCGACGATGCGGGGTCGGTCAGGATGGGGAGCTAACCATTACTCGTCGTTCACACGCTCACGAATACGGTAGCTAGAAAAAGGGTTGGTGTTCCGACGGCTGGGGCGTTAGGACTTCTATTTCCTCCTTCGCTAAGCATTACCACGTCGCCGAAGGAGGCGTTGGCCTGCCATTCCTCTTCACTCTGGACCATGGCCTGTATCGACGAACTAGATGCAAGAACCTCCAGAATTTACTATGTCTGGTGAGGCCCTGCGTCATGCGGAAGGTGAAGTTACCTTGACGATTTCTCATTCACTTTTCTTAAATGAGAATGTCTGCACTAGAAAATCTGTCAATTTTGATTTCCGTCCCCAAATATAAAAGTTTTTCAGGAGCAATTACGTATTATATTTTTTACAGTTTTCAACTGAAAAACGCTGCGTGAGAACATACCCTGACACGTCTATACTCTGAGAAATTTGGCTGAGTTAGTAAAAAAGGGAAAATTACCGTTGTATAGACAACGGAGAGTTACAGAGGAATTCGTCTCGACTTCTCAAGTCACAATTGAATCAGAATCGAGAACATATTTATTTGTCATTGGTAAAACAATTGACGTTTGTTTTACGATGAATTCTGTTTGGAATCTGAATTGTTTGTGCTGTAAGTACGTTTGAAAGCGTTGATAGGTTTTATTTGAATTTGTTACAGCTGCTTTTAAATTATACTTTCAGTTTGATAGATACTTTTCCGTAGACTGTATAACGTTATATTTTCTTTAAGGCAAAAGGCGCCAGTAACAATTGGCTTCCATTCCTTTGGAGTTCAAAAAAATATTTAAATTTATTCAAATGAAATTAAACAAAACATTGGCATGAAATGAAATTAAACAAAACAATTACGTAAAACTAATTTAAACGAAACAATTACACAACGAATTTAAACAAAATAATAATTACACATAGTCAAATTAAAAAATAAAACTTGTTCTGATCGTTGCGCTGCTAATTCTAAAAAACACCTAACTCCATTAAGAAAGACAATCCTCTAAGATTTCATCCTTCCATCCCCATCCTACCTCACCTAAGTACGGTATGAATACCCTTTCGATCACGTACCATCCCACTTAAGACAGTACGTGGCGCAAGATCGCTAACTCTTAGTACTTATTGCGTTTTTCTTACCGCGCCTTCAAACCGTTTCATTTGATAATGCTGTTTAAATATTGATAAAATGTGGTTTAGGGGTAGTAAACTTGGTAATGGTGGGAAAAAATAAAATGTTTTTTCTTATAGGTTCTAATAAAATTCTGGTCGAACGTTTATGGATGGAATCGGTTTTGTAACGTAATAATAAAATCTTTTTATTTTCAAATTGTTGGCAGTTATGTATAACATTTAACTCATATTTTGTTGGCTTTTTTTGTGGTGAAAATCATCCAATGAAAACCCCCGCTCTTGGGTGGAGCGGGATATAGTGTATGACTCTTACTGACTAAAAAACCCACCCCGTTCCTTCTAGCCTTCATATCGGGGCTCAAGTTCCCTTTCGGATAACCCTGGTCCCAGTAGGCTTCGACCCGGCTGAGCCCCTACTGTTGCTGACAACTCCTTGAGGCGCGCGGGTACAGTGCGTGCTGTCGACGACTTGGGCTTGGTCCGGCCAGTTACTGGACGAATGGACAGCGAGCTACCCATTCCTCACAGTCCGCAACAGTTTAGTTAATATTGGGATGTTACTGAAGACGAGCCTCTTTTTTAAGCTGGTGAATCATCCAATGACTTCTTCCACTCTAGGGCGGAGAAGGTATGTCAAAATTTTACTGACTAAAACCACACCTATGTTCCTTATTTGCCGCGTTCCTGGACTCCGGGGTTCCCTTTCGGACAACGAACTGCCATGCTCCCAGACTATGAGTATAAATCAATTAATCTTCCTAATTTTTTATTAGGATGTGCACCAGAAACGCACAATTACAACTTATTATTATTTGATAAAGGGCTACGAGATTGCTACGCGTTATGCTTGCTACGAGATACGCTTTCGTAGCATACTACTAAAGTGCTACGAATTCGTTGTAAAATTAAAAACATAAGGGTTATATTATTTACATTGCACGTTGAACCTAATCGTAGTACAGTCGGGTTTCGAGAAAGTGTATTTAAATTGATATTTATTACTGAGGACGAGGCGATATGATCTAACCTTAGTCTGTCCAAATAGGGTGAAGAAAAAAAAAATGGGGCGAATAAGAAGACAAATTCAATTTTTTACCACTATATCACAAAAAATCACAAATAATAGTTTTGCTGTTGAATTAACACTTAATTAAATAAATTTTCTTCACAAGTGAATTGAAAAACGTCGTATGATACATATCAATATTGTTGATTACTGTCTTCGGTTCTCTAAATTCTTCACATGTGTCTTCCACATTTCATCATCAGGGTCTTCATGTTCTGCTTCTGTTTTGTCGAGTGTGCGAGACACTCGCGCATGAGTTTTTTTTTACCAGCCAATGACCAAGCCCAAGTCGTCGACGGCGCGCACTGTTCCCCGCGCGCCTCAAGGAGTTGTCAGCAACAGCAGGGACCCAGCCGGGTCGAAGCCTACTGGGGCCAGGGTTATCCGAAAGGGCGCTCGAGCCCCGGTATGAAGGCTAGAAGGAACGGGGTGGGTCTTTTAGTCAGTAAGAGTCTGACACTATCTTCCGCTTCGCCCAAGGGCGGGGGATGTCAATGCATGATTTTTCCCACCATAAAAAAAGCCAATGACCTGAAAACTGATCATCTTCAATAACACCACATACCTGAGTACTATAAGTGTACCTACATGATCAATGCTTACCAACGGGTGCTATTGTCTCACTACGTGCCAACCAAAGAGCTCTCAAGTAATCAGTGCTTCGTGGAAAATGTACTAAGTTCAGCTTTCTTGAAATGTGAGTACCTTTAGTAGATATGAATGGCTTATCCGTGATATCATGGTTATGAGACTAGTCGTAATGTATGAGTAGTGAAGAGTTGAGCGTGGGGTTGGGATAATGTGGCCGTAATTTAAAGAAAACTGCTTTTTACTCGAAAATTACATAATTTACAAAATATTGACTGGCTTGTTGGTTTAGTGGTTAGTTACCCTGACTGCTATGCCGGAGGTCGTGGGTTCGATTCCCACCCAGGATAAATGTTTGTGTGATGAGCACAATCATTTGTTCTGTGTCTGGGTGTAATATGTATGTATTTAGAAATATATAAGTATGTTTATCAGTTGTCTAGTACCCAAAACACAAGCTCTGCTTAGCTTGGGACTAGACGGTGTTGTGTGATAGTTGTGGAATATTATATTATATTATATTATATTATATTATATTATATTATATTATATTATATTATATTATATTATATTATATTATATTATATTATATTATATTATATTATATTATATTATATTATATTATATTATATTATATTATATTATATTATATTATATTATATTATATTATATTATATTATATTATACTATATTATATTATAATTTGGGTGTCTTCAATGCTAGATTGAGTAGGGTCTTAATAAACTATTGCGCCTCACCATCAACGATTGCATCACTATTTACCATCATGTGGGATCGTAGTCAAGCATTAGATTAAATCAATTAAAAAAAATACACTGACACTGTCGGCGCTGTGGTTGAATGATTGGCTGCTATATCGCGAGTCGCGAGATCGTTTTCCGCACGAAATAAATTTTTGAATGGCCTGAAGATATTTCTTCCGGGTCTGTGTTTAGAGGTTATGTTTGTAAACGTATGCACGATACAGTAAGTCCTAGTGTGAACAACAATATTTTTTTAAATTCAACGCTTCGGTCTTGTGGATTTGAGTAGGTATAAATATAGATAAATGGAAAAGTTGCTTATTTTTGAGGTTTATTTTATGAAAAACTTCTTATTTACTTTCTTAGATACATACGCTATAAATAAAATGCTCAATATTTTAATAATCTAGATGCGGAATTTTAATAATGTTAATATTAATCGAATGGCGCGAAATTACGCGTGAACGCTTGGGGTTTGAGAGGCTCCTTCGAACAATCTACAGGTCTGGCAGGCGTTGACTACTTATAACTTCTTGTGGAATTGTTTAAGAGTTATAGCGCTCTTAGAACACGAAGAGCAAGCGAAAGAACACAGGTGGCTTCTGTCAGTAAAAGTCTGACACACCTCTCTCATTTCGTCGGCTCTGGGTGGTCAATTGACGATTGCTGAAAAAAAAATGCTTATAAATACTTGTATAAACTACAAGAGTTTAGGAAGTGGATCGAGAAAAGTCGTTTCAGTGGGAAGCCACTGAAATAAAAAAAAAAACTTGTACAAAACTACTTGGTAGTTTAGTTAAATAAAAAAAAAAAAAAAAATCGGAACCAGTGTGAGTCGGACTGAGAGTTCCGTACAAACTTACCTGTGAAAACAGTTCAATTCCCGAATTGAGTTGCGAAGATTTTTCCGAATCGCAAAAAAAATTTTTTTTGAGACGTCTCTTGTCTTCAAGTTTGATTTTTTCACAGCTTTAAGGGACCGCAGACTTAAGTTTACACTTTTAATTTCAATTCGATATCTCTACGAGTTCCCGAGATAAAGTGTCTTTTAGGGTCTTAGACAGACAACAAAGTGATCCTATAAGGGTTCCGTTTTTTTATTTAGAGGTAAGGAACCCTAAAAAGTCCCAAGTTTGAGATTATTTTTATTTTGAATATCATAGCCATCGTAACAAAAGATTTATGTATCTCCTAAGTATCTACTGTATTAAAATTTTTAAGGCATTATCTTTGTCTAGACAATTTTAGCGTTCAATTGTTATTTAAAGTGTCGTTTTGAGCCGTAAACAGACGAGCTATTTTTTAAAGATTTATAACAAGGTTTATTTTTAGTTTAGTAAGGTAGTTTAGTAAGGATTACAACAAAAACATTTTATTATATATATAATAATTTGCTCTCCTATTTTTTTTTTGTGTTTTTTTTCACACTAGATTATTTCCTCCACACTTGGATTTACTCCTGTATAATGATTACGTTCGAAAACATGATTTAAACTCACACACACACACTCACATGATTTAAATATATGTATAAAATAGGTACATTAGTCTGTAAGCCTTACAAATCTATACCTCCGTTAGACAAAAAGAGTTTTTTCAGGTATCGCCGCCGCCGCCGCCGGGATTCCGATACCGATTTCCGGCCAACGTTGGCGCGGGCTTGCGGACGGTGAGCAATGGGTAGCTCACTGTCAGGCCGTCCGGTAACTGTCCGGACCAAGCCCAAGTCGTCGACGGCGCGCACTGTTCCCGCGCGCCTCAAGGAGTTGTCAGCAACAGCAGGGACCCAGCTGGGTCGAAGCCTACTGGGGCCAGGGTTATCCGAAAGGGCGCTCAAGCCCCGGTATGAAGGCTAGAAGGAACGGGGTGGGTCTTTTAGTCAGTAAGAGTCTGACACTATCTCCCGCTCCACCCAAGGGTGGGGAATGTCAATGCATGATTTTTCCCACCATAAAAAAAAGTATGGTATAAATCAAAATTTTAAATCATTATAATCAACAGTGCACGATGTCACAGAAGGCACGTAGTATGTGATAGTTGATTGAAATCGTGGATCTAAATCGAGCTCACCATTTAAATTGAGTGTACTTTGAACCATGAAGTTACGATGTTTAGAAACATTATCAAAGGATGTCCCTTTACGTACTTGTGACTGTTCAGCCCCTCTAGACAAGTTACAAACGTTTCGCTTGCGTCGAACGCTTCGAGTTGACCTGGCAGCCAATTCTTTTGTTCTGACCACGTGACTGAGCGTCGAGGCGACGTCATTCCCGTACATTTGAAGCTTTCTACAAGCGTTAACTATTAGCAACTTGGCTAGGGGTACTGGTTATTGAAGATTTAAAAATATATTCCAATTAATTCAAAGTCTAAATGCAGGTTACTGAATTCAGCATTGAGTTAGGAAATTATCAAACGGTGTAGATGAATTACAGTCAGATACAGAACAAATAATCGTGCTTAACATACAAACATTTATTTTGAGCATCGACATAGGACTTCCACAGTAGCATACAGGTGTCCGTTTGCCCAGCACGTCCCCACAGAATCTGTGTTTTAGGTGTGCACCAAAGCAATGTACTCGTCTTTAGGAACATATGTACCGGTTTCCCTTTCAATGTACCTCTGTACTTTTCAGGGCCAACCACTAGATAGATCACTCGAAGCAGTTAGGATCATTAACAGACCTACTGGCCACTCAAAAAAATAATAAATAATTTACTTTTCTCACCAGTAAAGTGAAATGCATTATCCCTATCCATTCTACATTTGTACCTCCACCCCATTGGCCGGATCGCGGCCGAGTGACGTTTATTTCAGCGTTGACACATCATTTACACTCGAACGCTCGTCACTGAACGCCGGACGTCGAAAATGTCATTCCGACGAATAAGGGCGTCGACGAGTCGGTTACGACATATTGCTGAGCTAAAGGGTGCTTTTCTACAAAAGATAAGCGAAGTAGCTAAGCTGTGCGAGGATGTATGGTGGCACTGTGATGATGCGTGATCGTTTTCGCCAAAGCAAAAATGTGTAGTTGGGTGATGCGGGGAAGCGTACCGGTCCTTTTTCAGCCGTCTGCACTATTCCTCATTCCTCGTCTACAGTTCTTACTCGCGACCCTCACATATATCCCCTACACGCATACTTCGCTTGCATCTATTGCACACAAACACACACATTTCTAAATTTTTTAATAATAATAATAATAATAATTTAATAATAATTTAATAATAATTTATTCAAAAAATACATTTGCAAAAATATGAACATTAGGCAACAGTAACAAGGTTTCCTATTACAATAATGATACAATTACAGTGCTTAAAAATATTGTAAAACTAAAATATCAAAAAAAAGTACAATTAGTAGTGGTTTGGAATTGCATTATTTGATAGTGGACCGCCCGATCTAGGTTAATTTAAACCTGTGTTTCAGGCCATCACTTTACAGTCCAGTTTCATTGCGACAATAAAAATTTAAAATTAGAATAAAATTATTATAAAAAATGTTCTACTGTAATAAATGACTACGATAACTAAGCATATGGTACAATAATATCTAAAAACTATATCTATGAAAATATACAAAAATAAACATTAACGAGTCCATTATGACAAAATTTCTAAAAGTTGTTCTGTGTCTGCGTAATTGAGTGACACTAAGTATTCTGATAACATCTTGTTACATGTTTTGTAACTTATACTATAGAAACTTAATACTTTGTTAAGCCTATTATATAGAAAAGGACCTAAGAACACGTAAAAACGCTTAGTAAAGGCATGCCTGGTTTGAGGCTTTATGCAAACTAAGTCCTTTCTTCTCTTGTCTGAAGGTGGAGGGACAAAAGGCAGTGCATTATGCTGATGTAGTACTATGTTTAAAATAAATAATTGCCGCACTGTTAGCACTTTACATGCTATGTACAGCTGGTGCGTAGGAAATCTAAAAGGGCGAAAGGTAGCAACCTTGAGAATTGCTCTTTGAGCACGTTCTAACGGGAGTAAAATGGTTTTAGCAGCACCGCCCCAAGAAGTTATGCAATATGTAAGAATGGATTGACACAAAGCCAAATAAACCTGTTTTATTAATTTGTAGTCGGCTATGTCGCGCAAATTTTTAAAAACATATATTAATTTGCGCACTCTCGTACACAATAACTCGATATGTTTACGGAAATTCAGATTTGAGTCAATCGTTACACCTAGATATTTTACTTGGTCAGCTTTGGCTAAAGTGGGGCAAGAGCATGCATTGTCAGCATACGAGTACTTGCAGTTAATATGTGCGTGAATGTATAGGTTATTAAGCGGTATGTTAGCATTTTTCATTGTAAATAAAATGTAGTTTGTTTTATCTGTGTTTAATGTAAGGAGATTTTTCTGGAGCCACTTAGATACAATGTCAAAACCATTTTGTGCATAATCATACACCTCAGCTCTTGACTTTCCTGAAAACAATAGAGCGGTGTCATCCGCATATGACATTATAACACCATTTTGGAGTGACAGGCTGCATAGTTCATTTATGTAGATTAAAAATAATGTGGGCCCCAAAATGCTACCCTGCGGAATGCCAAAACAGCTATTTTTTAGATCAGAACTGGTGTACTGACCTATTTTTATACATTGATAACGATCGCTGAGATAATCAGAAAATAGTAAAAGCTGTTTACCTCTTATCCCAAGTGATTCAAGCTTGTGCAAGAGTAAAGAACAAGAAATAGTGTCGAACGCTTTGGCAAGGTCTAGAAATATCCCTATTGTGTGCATACCATTATCTAGGTTAGTAGTGATATAGTTAGTCAAATTGTGGACTGCTTGGTTCGTTGATTTTTTAGCCCTAAAACCAAATTGATTATCTGATAGTAGTCTGTTATCTTCTAAATATTTGATCAATCTACTATTAATAATTTTTTCTAAAATTTTAGAGAGGCCTGTTAATACTGAGATGGGTCTATAGTTATTCACACTGGTTTTATCTCCAGCTTTAAATATAGGTGTGACTACGGCTTTCTTAAGTAGTTTTGGAAATATACCTTTAGATAAGCAAAGTTGAAAGATGTGGGTTAGAGGAGGGGCAAGTAAGTATTTAAATGTTTTCAGAATATGATTGGGTATGTCATCCCACCCAGTGGCACATACATCCTTAAGCCCGCTTATAATTCTGACTACTTCGTTTACGTCGGTATCTAATAAAACAAAAGAGTTTAGTGTGGAGAATGTCGTGGTCGAGTTGGGTTGGAAAATGATACTTGGGTTAAATGTTTTTTCAGCCAAATTTTTACCAACGTTAACAAAAAAGTTGTTTGCTTTATTTATTGCTTCATTTGGATTTACATCTGACAATAATATTTCTAACGGAGGATCAGGTTTTTTCGATCTAAAAGTATGTGATTTTACAAACTTCCACACAAGTTTACTATTTTTCCCGGCCTTCTGTAATTCATTTTTGTCGTACTGATTTTTCAGTTTTTTCAGAAGATTATTACAGAAGTTCCGATACCTTTTATAAGTTATAGAAAGTACTTTGTCATCAGGAGCTAGTTTCAATTTTAGATGCAGTCTGTCTCTATGCCTTATACATCGAACGAGACCAGGCGTGATCCAAGGTTTAATGCAACTATACTTTCTAGGCACAGTCTTAGTAAACGTATTTTTCACTATCGCAGATTGTAACGAATTTATGAAGTAATTTAACGAACTATTTGCATCGTCTGAATTATAAACCGGGTCAAGATTAATACCGCGAATGTCATTCTCGAGATTAGTCATATTGACTTTAGTGTAGCTACGCATGCATATATTTCTAGGTGAACTTGTTTGTAGTGCTAGTAAAACAGCCTGATGATCGGTTATCGTAGAATTAGTAACTAGTGTTTTGGATGGATTTTTTGATTTTATAATGATGTGATCCAAGCATGAACCACTCTGATGCGTGGGGTGGTAGTGAGCTGGAAGAAGTCCATGGAATGAGCAAATGTTCAGATAATTATGTACATTACTATCTGTTTTCCCGGAAGCAATGTTAATGTTAATATCGCCCATAAGTATAATGTTTTTAAAAGATGTTAATTTTTTTAAATTTGTGTCGAGTGACTCTAAAAATCTATCTATGTTTTGTGAAGGAGGCCTATAAATAGCTATGACTACCGTGTCGGGAATAATTTGAATTATTAAACAATTACTGTCTAAGGCTACTGATTCTTCTCTTATTGTTCTTAAATTATTTTTAATATAAACTACTAAACCATCGTTCTGGTTTATGTTTATATCACTTCTGTAGGAGTAATAACCGTCAAGAGATGGTAGGTTAACCATCTGTTTTGACAGCCAACACTCTGTTAAGACAATAATATCACAGCTTACGTCAAGATCCTGTAATAATACTTCAAAACCGTTCATGTTTCGACTTATGCTGCGAATATTTTGTGTTAGTAGGGTTAGTGTTTTGTCACCAGAAGGAAGAAGGTGTTTACAATCCTCAACATTGCAAACTTTAGACTCTGACACAGAAAAACTATCTAGATCGCAAATTAGCTGAGTTGTCATGACAGTTACAAAAGAAAATAAAATAAAATAAAAATAAATGTAAGCTACCTATTTATCTGCTAATTAACTTAAGTGTCCGGTGACGCTCTTAGGCGCCTTCATAATCTATAGAGTTTATGTAATTCATTTCTGCATGTTTGCGGGCCGGGCAACTTACATCACCAGTTGGATGATCACATTTCCTCTTGAAGCGTTTACACGTTGCGCATAGAGGGGGAGAAGATTTGCTACTGCATTCCTTGAAGGAGTGTCCGCTCTCTCCACAGTGGTTGCAGGTAGGACTGGCTTCCCGGCAGAACTTGGCTGCGTGCCCAAACTGCTGGCAGTTGAAGCACCTGGTGACTATAGTGAAATCTCTCACTGGGCACGACGTCCAATTTATGAAAATTCGGCTTTGGTTAATGATAACCTTTCTTATGCTAGCCGGCAGTTCCAGGACATAGTTACAAGTTGAATGGTCTCTCTTACCCGATTTATGGCTTAGTTTGATGCACTCTAGGAAGGACTCGCGAGTTAAATTCGGCAGCTTGTCTGATAGGTTCTGCTCGAAAATACAGTCAAATACCTCCTTTTCAGTAAGAGCGACGGGGACACCAATGACAGCAATCCGAGGTCGGCGTTTGGAAGGCTCTTCTATTTTTAGGCCAGACGATGCTAATTTTTCCGAGTTCTTAAGTTTTTCAATATCGCCTTTGTTCTCGGTGCTGATCAAAACGCCCCCATTTTTCACCTTTTTTAAGCCACGAACATGAAGCTTCAGTTGTTCTGGGGAGATGATCTTTTGAACAAGAGACTTGGTGTCGTCACTTGTTTGGGTTTTATCGCTGGGATAGATGGCGACTGATCTCAAATTTGCAGGACGGACGATGTCGGTACCCTTCTTAACCATGCCAGCATAAGAAGTATTTTCCGGCGGATTCATTTTTGTCTCTACGAGCTCTCTAAACTGCTGGAGAGAGTTCCCAACATTCTGCTGAGCCTGAAGGTGCTGGATTGTGGTATGGGCTAGGATAGTTTTTGTCTTCAATGATTGGTATAAGACGGCCATTTGAGATGTCCCACTTTGGACCCTACGGCAAAGAGCGGAGACACGAAGCTTCTGGTCCGAGTTCATTTTCCCATCCCCGACAATAGCGCAAACTTCACCCAGGATTGTTTCTATAGAAACAATCCATTTTTGAATCTCCGGGGTACTGATGACTTCAGTCGGCAATTCATTCTCCGTAGGTGCTGGTGGATTTGGGTAGCTAGGGGGTAATGGTTGGGTAGGCGTCTGTGGAGGACTTCTCTGTACTAGTTGGCTACGACCAAACGGGCTCGCTCCGGGGGTAGCCATACTACCAAAACACTATTTATAGTTTATAAAGATCTATTTAGTTCATCTTGTTTACGTACATAAGTCGGTTACAAAATCACACGCGACACACTTTAATTTTTTTTTACTGACAGAGCAATATTATATTTATTTGTTGTAATTGTTTATTTCATTATAATCAAAACAGAACACACGTCCGCTTAGTCTCGCGACTCGTAAAGCGATGAAATACATATATATTACACATAAATTACACCCAGATAAACAAATGATTGTGCTCAACACACAAACATTTGTCCTGGGTAGGAATCGAACCCACGACCTCCGGCATAGCAGTCAGGGTCACTAACCATTAGACCAACAGGCCAATCGAATTACTTAGCTTCGCTAGCTTATTTTCATCAGAACTGTGCTAAGCTAAGCAAGAAATGATATGATCTATTTAAAGGCATTTTCCTCGCCTCGCTACCTCGCACATCTTTTGATGAAAAGCTCCCTTACCCTGACGAAATCCGAATGACTGCGTTGACGTGCGGTTTGATCGAGTTGTCGTGACGTAATTGCTTGCGACCTGACTTGAGGAGATGGTCTAATCAGGTGGAGTGGAATCGTAAGGAGCGTGTTAGAGGTGAAATCACATGTGGTCGCAAATCAGCAATAACATCAACCAAATAAAAATATGTTTTTATTTTTTGCTACCACGGCGTCGTTAGCACTTTTTTGTAGAAGACGTGAAATCATCCTGCTCTGAGGTGAAGTTGGAGAACTGGTCAGACTTTTACTGACTAAACCCAACGATGTCCCTTCAGTTGCCTTTTTTATTATTGATAGGCTCGCGTTTGACCACTATCTCACCTGATGGTAAGTGATGATGTGGTCGAAGACGGAGAAAACTTGTTTAGAAGTAACCTATTCAATTTTGACTTAAGGCCCCTAGGTTGTAACTATCACAGACTCCGGCAGGGAATTCCACTCCTTAGCTGTACGCATAATGAATGTGTTTCCAAAAAGCTTTGTACGAATGAGTAGGATATCCACCATGTATCGATGGCGCAACGCCGTACGTCTAGGGGTCCGATGATGGAACGGACTTTGCGGAATTAAATTGAGCAATTTCAACGCACACTCACCGAAATGTAATCGATATAAAACCGTTAGGCCAGCAACTTGGCGTCGATGCTCAAGGCTTTGGAGCTTTAACTCTACAAGCGCATCATCACCGAAATCATTGCCTCCAGCGGTCCAAGGTTTTATTTTCAGAAATCAACTCTTTTTAGTGTGCATCAGCACTACTGAGCCCCTACGGTTTGTTGGGTTGCTGATTTATAATAATAATAATATTCCACAACTCTCACACAACGCCGTCTAGTCCCAAGCTAAGCAGAGCTTGTGTTATGAGTACTAGATAGCTGATAAACATAGTTATATATTTCTAAATACATACATATTATAGATGAATTACACCCAGACACAGAACAAATGATCGTGCTCATCACATAGACATTTGTCCTGGGTGGGAATCGAACCCACGAGCTCCGGCATAGCAGTCAGGGTCACTAACCACTAGACCAACAGGCCAGTCAATATCTTTGAGGCGTATGGAATACTACCCACTGTCAACAGCTCTTACTTTATCGGACGAGCGGACGGCGAGCTACCCATTGACCATCGTCCACAACGCCTACGATCGCTGGGGATCGTCGAACGCCCAAGGCGTCTCCTATCGCGTCGGCTGGGGTGTGAGGATCTATGTATATAAAAATGAATCCCTATTTCCTTGGTCACGCCATCACGCGTGAACGGCTGGACCGATTTCGCTAATTCTTTTTTTGTTGAAAAAAAAAAAAAAAAATTGACGTGTAAAAGTGTTTTTTAAACCTATTTACAAAATAAATATCATTTATCATTTATCATTTCATTTATCGTTGTGTTCGTTATTGTGAAGAAAAGGTTCTTATGGAAAAAAAAATGAAAATTAGGGTAGTGTAGGGTAGAGTAGAGTAGGGTAGAGTAGGGTAGAGTAGGGCAGAGTAGGGTAGAGTAGGGTAGAGTAAGGTAAAGACGGGTAGAATAGGATAGAATATGGTATAGCAGGGTAGAGCAGAGTATAGTAGGGTGGAGCAGAGAAAAGTGGGAGCGAGGCCGCGCGGGCAAAAGCTAGTATAAAATATTAGAACATTCTTTCAATAAAATGTTAAATGATTTGCGAAATAGTCCTACGAAAGATTTTTTTTTGTTATTTGCGTCCAATGTGTTCTTTGTTGGTTCTGGAAAATTCCGTCTAAAGTTTAAGTAACTTTATCTGCCTATTGTAGTCCTTTTGTTTGTCTTCCTATTCATGTATTGTTATGCCAAGTTATTATATTGTCAATATACTTAAAAATATATTCTATTTATTAACATTATTATAGAAATTTTCCATAAGAGAGTTATTTCAGAGTATAAACGTCTTGTTAAAGGAAAACATGACACAAAGTACGTAATGACTTTGGACATAACTAGTTTTAATTTGCGTAGTGTTTAGATTTTAAAAAACAGTTTAGGTTACCTCCAATAAAAAGCTTTCTTTTTATGATAGCCATCTTGGTCCTATCTGAAAAGTTGAATTATTATTGTGCGTGCAGATTTGGCGGATGCGCTGCTCGCGAGCTGTTCGAAAGCCACTTGCAAACTGCGCGCTTGCGTTTCATGTTCGTACGAAACGCATGAGGAGGAAGGACTTCGTACGATCGGCGATCGAGCCAAGCATGAAATGCACGCGCATCGTTCGCAAGGGGCTTGTGAGCGGGTCGCGGGAGGCTCGCTAGTGGCGCAGTCGCCAGGTCTGGACATACTGTTATGAATCAGTACTTTAAGAGTGTTGTTTCTAGATCGCCATTCGGAAGTCTGGTAACCATTTGGCCAGAGCCTAAGCCATCGTTGGCCCGTAGTATTCTACGCACACCTATAAAGAGATGTCAGCAAAACCATAGGGGCCCTAGCTGGGCCATTGGATGCCCGCTAGAGCCATTGGAAATTTCTGAAATGGAAACCCGTGCTCTTAGAATTCTGTCACGCTCTACCCTAGAGCCAGAGAAGCCAATGGATGATATCAAACCTTAAAAAAAGCCCATATTTTTTTCCCTTATCTCCAATTTTACCAACTTTTTTCTTCAAAACCCAAAAAATACGAACTCGCTACAGGAAATCTTTCCAAATATTAACAGTCACTTTAACTTCTCTAAAAAACCATTACTGAAGTATTGAGTTCAATCATTCCCACGATGCGTTCAGCCATAACTTTGCGCTTCCAAGGGACTTCTAAAACAATGAGGAGTTCTATAGTTCGTGACTTTTGTACAAACTTTTGCTTGCAGTACTTTACAACCTTATCTTGAAGGAAGAAGGTTGGTTTTGTTATAGTGAATGATTTTGTAAGTTTGTCAGAATTAATAAGAGATTAGCCTGGGGTCGGCGTTAACTATGAAGGTTGCTATAATATTGGTAAGTTACTAAGTGGTTTTGGGCGTTAAAAGACATCATCAAGGGTCGATCGGCGTTCTGCAGATGTTTTAGGGTGCTTAGTATCGGATAGCTTGTGTCCTTTTAGGTAATAACAAGGAATATATTGGAACATTTCGAACCTTTTTGGTAGACCTTTTGTCCTGTTTTAATTATGATAATTTTTGCTATTAGAAATTTCATTTCAAATATTGACATTTTATATCCCACACTTACATAAAATTTTATTTGCTGTTGGCAAGAATTTTCATTTTAAATATTGACGTTTTATTCGCCACACTCGCATAAAGTTTTATAGTAATCATTTCAAGAAAATGTTTAAAGAAACAATAGGTCTAATCAGAAGGCTTAAAGTCACCCAAAGAGCAATGGAAAGGGCCATGCTAGGGGTTTCCTTGCGTGATCGAATAAAAAATGAAGATATCCGCAGGAAAACTAAGGTTGCCGACATAGCACGAAGAATTGCCAAACTTAAGTGGCAATGGGCAGGGCACATTGCACAGATGTCTGTTGGGGCCGAAAGGTTCTGGAGTGACCGCGTACCGTAAGACGCAGCATTGGAAGGCCTACTACAACGTGGATCGATGAGCTGGTGAAGGTTGCGGGAAACCGATGGATGCGAGACGCACAGGAACGTTCGTTATGGCGACGCTTGGGGGATCTCTATGTCAAACTGTGGACGGATATTGGCTGAAAAGATGATGTTTTTTTTTTTATCGATGGGAAAAATCATCTTATGACAACCCCCGCTCTTGGGCGGAGCGGGAGATAGTGTCAGACTCTTACTGACTAAAAAACCCATCCCGTTCCTTCAAGCCTTCATACCGGGGCTCGAGCGCCCTTTCGGATAACCCTGGCCCCAGTAGGCTTCGACCCGGCTGGGCCCCTGCTGTTGCTGACAACTCCTTGAGGCGCGCGGGAACAGCGCGCGCCGTCGACGACTTGGGCTTGGTCCGGACGGTTACCGGACGGCCGGACAGCGAGCTACCCATTGCTCACTGTCCGCAAGCCCACGCCTACGGTGGCTGGAAATCGGGATCGGAATCCCGGCGGCGGCGGCGAGAGCGCCGTTGCCTGATGCGGTCGGCTTCCTCCTTAGCGAGCATTACTGCTTCGCAGAAGTCGGCGACCGCCTGCCACTCCTCCTCGCTCCGGACCATGGCCTCGACCAAGGCCCGGCGCGAGAGGTCTCCGCCGCCGATCACCCCCACGAGGGCACGGCGATGCTCCGCCCAAGCAGGGAAATGATGATGATGATGATGATGATGTTTAAAAAAAAAGCCATTTCATCCTTAGCCTTTTCTCAACTAGTTTGGGGTCGGTTTCCAGTCAAACCAGTTGTGGCTAAGTACACGGTATTTTACATGAAGCAACTACATATCAGACCTCCACAACTCAATTTCTTGGTAACACATTACTTCTTGAATACATTGATAATCAAACTTTCTTATATCTGATTGTCAAAGATCTACGAATGATAACCAAGACCAACGGATTTAATTAAAGTATAGGTACTTGCACGAATCTTGAGCGCTCGGCGTCATAGTGGGGATCGCTTTGCGCATTCCATACATTGGCGAGCCAATTATCGTCGTTGTTAGATACATACATGCAGCAAGCGCAGGTAACGAATCACGAGCGACGTCTATGACACGATGGCGCGGCGAGCCAATCACTGACACTCCCCGTGCCCGTGTCTCACTTCGTACCACTAAATAGGCCCGATATTTGACTTCTGCGCAAGTGAAGGTCAGCGCTCAAGATTCCTGCCGGTACCTATAATGTCCTAGATAAACTTATAAAAGTACATATGATATGAGAAAAAATATTTGTACTTGTCCAGTTGTCTGGCTGCCAGGCTAAAATGACATAGGGCGGGTCAGATCAGCCGCATGAATACTGACCATTGGGCAAGCATCTCCGCAAAGTGGGTACCTGACGACGGAAAACGCCATCGAGGTCGACCTGTGAGGAGGTGGCGGGATGACCTAGACACCTACCGCAAGAGCTGGTTCCAGTTCGCAAAAGAGAAGAATAAGAAGAAGTTCGGGGAGGCTCTTGCCTAGCAGTGGATAAGTAAGTATAAGTATAGTAGACATGTAAAAATTATTTGCATAATGACTGTTACTAGTATAGGTAAAATTATATCTTTATCAATGTGCAAATAAGAATTCATATTTTCGCCACTATACTGTGTAACCGGCAAGCAGCCAGATGGCAAGTAGTTAAAAGTACTTGCAGAGTGGGGACTCTGCCCGCCCATCGAGTGATTCCAAGGAAGACGGTGGCACAGCGATCACGTGCTGCCGTGCACAAAAAGGCTCAAGGGAGACCATAGTCTAGTCTCCTTAGGGATGTGCCTTAAAAGGCATTGCACAGAGGGGGTTCCGGAATGGTCTTTTAAGAGGTAACGGCGCCTCTTCTATGTGCTGGTGGTGATCACCAGGGTGGTTTTAGTGAAGTAAAAATCCTACACTCTTCGGACTTATCCCCAAAGTCCGGCGCCTTTTGAAGATTTCCCCTCGAAACTAAAAAAAAAGTGGTTAAAAGTATTAGCATTTGAGTGATAAACCTACTAAAGACGCGCACTTGGCCGATTTGGCGCCAACGAATTTTTTGTTTGTAAACGCGAAGGTGGAGTATTACATTATCAGTAAATTCGAAAGAGGCATAGCGAAAGACGAAAAGTTAGACTTCTTAGGTATAGGAGCTCTCTTGCACTAATAGCATAGCATAGTCGGCCTTATCAGGATGGTGACTAGCCGACACGTGAGCATATTCGCAAGAAGTTGGTAAAATCATCACAGCACAGATTGGTTAGATTTGTTTTTTCAACAGCATTGCTTATTCATCATCACCAGCCTTTTTTTTAATGTTCCCACTGTTAGGAGTCAAGCCTCCTCTCTAGGAGAGGGAATGGGCTGTAATCCACCACGCGGGCCCAGTTCGGGGGTGAATATCACTTGTCTTCGAATTTTTGGGTTCTAGGACATGCAGGTTTCCTTACGATGTTTTCTTTCACCGGTTTGAGAGCAGTGGTGATGAAATAAATTACACAAGCCTGGCTGGATTCGAACCCACGACCTACATATTGCTTGCTCATATGCCTTGCTTATTCATATGGTATGTATTTATATATATATATATATATATATATTAGTTTTCTCTTCTGTTTGTCTATTTATTAAGTTGCACCTGCCATGTTATGTTTCTGCACTACTTTAAGGTCGACTGGCAGATGATGCCTAAGACATTAAGTCCGCCTTTGTGCAGTTTTATGTGCATAAAGATTTAATAAATAAATAAATAAATATAATGTGCCCACTGTTGGGACTTAGGCCTTCTGAGTCCTGTCTAGGATATGGAATGGGCCGTAGGTACCTAATCAACCACGCGGGCCCATTGCGGGTTGGTGGATGTCACACGTCTTGGTTGGTGACGGTTTTCAAATTTTTGGTTCTAGGATATGCCGGTTTCCACACCATGGTTTCCTTAATTGTTTTCACGCGTAAGCATGAGAAGCAAGTGCCATTACCACCGGGTTTGACGACAGAAAAAAAATAAACAGTTCATAACTTTTTCGATTAAAATCTTGATAATAAGCAGCTTTATGTAATACCATCTTTAGACAAGCACAAAGCTAGTCAAAACAAATAAGGTCTTATCGTTTCTATAAAAAGAAATCCCGTTTAAAACCCATCCGCGTCCCTCATTAATTTTGTAGAAGATTTCGTCAAGAAAAATATATACTCTTCAATGTTGGGAAGATTAGAAAGAATTTAATACATTTTCTCATTACATTTCCAGCAGTATTTTCTCCTAATTCTGCGGTGAAGTCATTACTGAAGAATGACTGGAGTCTAAGTTGAGGAGATAATACATTCGGAGTACTGGAGCACCCAATTTATAAGATTACAAGGTCGTTCCCATTTTGTCTCCATTACATGGTCGGGTGGGCTTTGTACCAGTCCTCGGATGAATTCTAATAAACTTGTTACTATTGTCAGAAGATTTTTGGCAAGGTCCTGAGTTTACGGATGCCTTAATAAGGTTTCCCTTTTGTGTTCACTGTTTAGATATTTCTGGTATGTGATCTATTTACGTTGAGTAAGGGTTAGATGTTCTGACGTATTTCAATATGGTCGTGTAACATTTGTAATTTTTCAAATTGTATAAAATTGATTTAGGTTTAGCTTTAGGTAGGACATTATCTCATCAGACACCTAAGTAATTAACAGACGGGAAAACTGCTGCAGGTAAAATTCCAGTCTTTCGATGTACGCGGTATAAACGACGAGCCAAAACGCTTAGTCCGGACCAACAACAACGTAAATGTGGACATTCACCATACGTCTGGTTACCCGATGGTAACTACTACACTCTAAAGGGTATATTTCACCATGATGGCGCGACCAGTCGCCGCTACCAACAAAATGTATACATGGGGTCCGTTTGGTGGCACAACAAATTTGGTTGTGCGATCAGGTGTCTGTATGGTGTCTAGTTTGGTAGCTTAGGTCTACATTTCATCGTGACACCATGGTGGCGCCGTCAGGGTGTCCCGGTGAAATATAATCCTAATAATACCAAATTAAAACGAGAATCCAGAATTCCTAACAGCGCCTTAGTATTATAAGTCTAGTTCCAACAAGCACTATATTATCACTAAGTTTGAAACCGTAGCAAGAGGTACCGATGTAACTTACACGATAGTACATACACCTAGTTGATAGTTTCAAACTATCATGTATGGAAGCGTATGGCACAGGTAAGTGCTTTCAGTCACATTGGATTACGTGGTGAGGTTCAAAGTGTCACAGTTAATTACAGATTGATTTTAATGCTGTCATTTACCTTTCAATAACGTTTTGTTATATGGAAATTGGAATTTTGGTATTTTGTAAAGTGTGTGTTGACATTGATGGACCACATTTGGACGTTTGAGCTTTGGATGCGTCACCGATTCTACCGTTTCAAAATTCATTTATTGCTCGTTACAGGTAAGGTCAGTCCTTATAATTATTATTTACTACCTTTTGCCTGCTTCTTCGCCTGCGTATATTTAATGTAGAGTCTGTCTACTAAGTTAAACAACTTGGGTAAATCTCTTCTCTTCTTCCTGCCCTTTTCCCATTTTATTTGGGATCGGCGCAACACGTTTGTTTCTTCCATTTTGTCCTGTCACTCGTCACGCTATCACTAACTCCCTTTTCTTTCATATCACTTCTCACACAATCAATCCATCTTTTCTTTGGTCTCCCTCTACCTCTCCATCCATCCATCAACTTGGGTAAATATTAGGATTTAATGAAATCTGGTGTAGTCAACACGGGTTCAATAATCAAGGTCGATTAAGGAGATAGAGATCATTGTTTACTAACAGAAGAACTACATAAAAAGTACCGAATATAAATATTTTTAATTAAATGATTAAATATTATACAAAATTTCCAAGTCGGTTGACTTATTAGACAGACTATAATCCTTTTTCACTCAGGAATAAAGTAGCTCTCTATTGGTGAACAAATTTTAGCAATAGGACCAGTACTTTCAGAGATTGCCTCCTACAAACAAATAACAAACTGTACCTCTCTATAATATTAGTGAAGATATATCGCTGTAATATACCTTTTTTTATGGTGGGAAAAATTATGCATTGACATCCCCCGCCCTTGGGCGGAGCGGGAGATAGTGTCAGATTCTTACTGACTAAAAGACCCACCCCGTTCCTTCTAGCCTTCATACCGGGGCTCTAAGCTAGTTTTCGAAGCTAACGTCGACGACTTGGGCTTAGTCCTGACACTTACCGGACGGCCGGACAGCGAGCTACCCATTGCTCACTGTCCACAAGCCCACGCCTACGGTGGCCGGAAATCGGGATCAGAATCCCGGCGGCGGCGGCGGCGGCGATAACGCCGTTGCCTGATGCTCAGTGCTGCTATCTGGTAAATGTCATTCCAGAAAACCATCATTACTAACCAAAACAAATAAAGATCAAGGTAAAACCTCACCACAAGACGTTTTATCTTTTTCCTCTCCCTTCACACTCACACTTCACATTCATACTAGAAAAGCGATAGTTTGTAGGTATGTTTGTGTGTGTGTTAATTTATTACTGCTTTACTCTCAGATTTTTTTAATTATTATTGATAGGCTTGCGTTTGTTCACTATCTCACCTGATGGTAAGCGATGGAGCACGCTTACCTAGAAGTAACCTATTCACTCTTGACTTAAAGAGTCCTAGGTTGTAGCTATCAGGGAACAGACTCTGGCAGGGAATTCTAATGCTTAGCTGTACGTATAATCAATGACTTCCCAAAACGCTTTGTACGTATGTATGAGTGGGATGTCTAATATGGAAATTTGGTACACGAGCAGACCATGTCTTGAAGTAGCGCGTAGGATACTCCTTTTCGTCCTGGGGTATGCTTGAGGTGTTTTATTACTTTTACACGGGAGAAGTCATTGTCAAAAGCTAGCATCCCATAATTCAAACGGAGCTCCATAATTTCTGTGGATAAAAGTGCTTTTAGATTCTCTGTGAGACTAAAAAAAATCTTATGTACTTCTGATTCGTTTGTAAAAGAAACTGCTACGTTGGAAACTTTGATGTTTCCTTCATTCGAATTTTAATATTTTACTTTCTGCTCCTTTTTCGTTAAAGATGTCAGTTCTATGAATCACTTTGAGTGCTCGTCTCTTCGAGCGTGAGTAGTGAAGTTACACTGTATACGATTTTTAACGACTATTCCTAGGGGTTCTTATATGCACCTTTAGGTTCAATTAAAATGAATGGGACCCCTGTCTTTCGCAAATTGAGAACCTATACATATATCTATATAAATAAAAATGAATCTCTATTCCCTTTCTCAACGCGTGAACGGCTGGACCGATTTCGCTAATTCTTTTTTTGTTGTGTTCGTTATTGTGTGGAGAAGGTTCTTATGGAAAAAAAAAGAAAATTAGGGTAGAGTAGGGTAGACAATGCTTAAACGCACTGTTGGCATGGCTGTTGGCAAAACTTGTTTCAGGAAGTGCGTTTTTTTTTATAAACTTTAAAAGATTTTGGAAAAATATTTCATTGTTTTGTGCAAGGTTTCAATAAATATATTTTCGTAACGTTTAAAAAATTATAAATACATCATGAAGAGTCAAAATTCTCGCAAAATTGCAGATACTTAGAAGTTTTTACTGGAATAGTTTTATACAAAGTTATATTTTGATTGCAATAGAAACTAAAAAATATTTACTAGAAATATCCACACAGATGGCCTTTGGGGCCGAAGGGTTCTCAAGTGGCGACCGTGTACTGAAAAACGCAGTGTTGAAGGCCTCCTACAAGGTGGACCGATGACCTCGTGAAGGTTTCGAGAATTCAATGGGTGCGGGACGCAAAGGATCGTTCATTGTGGCGACACTTAGGGGAGGCCTATGTCCAACAGTGGCCGTCTATCGGCTAAAATGATGATGATGAAATACCTACAAAAGACATATGTTTCCAAAATATTTGGAGAAAAATGTGTTATAACGTCATAATCACGAAGGTAAGGATCACTGTATGGCAATGAGGACGAAGTTCTTAAGATTAAATGTTACTACATCAATAAAATAAATATGACCGATATTTTAAACTGAAAATGAAATTTGTAATCAAACCGTTGTAAAAAATTCAATACCTGCATTTTGTTTGAAATCTGCAAAATTTTCGACAGTAAAATAAAACTGTTATCAACTCATCCATACAAACTCCAGTGATTGTACCAAATTTTGCCCATTCCTCTAATGCGCTGAACAAAATCCGCTCCGGCTAAAAGTTGATCCGGCATGGCTACTCCGATACGAGAATATTTTACCATTGTTCTAGAAAAGTCTATTTAGATTGAAGTTATTGTTACTGCTACAGATTGGAACTTTTAAAAACGTATGTAGCTCAATTGGGAGCTTGGTTTTCTATAATACCGAATCCAATATTTATAAACCAGAATTCAAACACTAATATACACATAAATGTGAATAATAAATGTAACGATGAAACATCAAGTGAAGCAGTCATAAATTTTCACTAAATAAATTTATTTTCCGGAACCAACAGTCGTCAACTCGCCATAGTTAAACATAACGAAATGTAAAACGAAGTTGAAACCTCTCTTTCCTCTACACCGAGATCAAACGTCACCCCCTCGCTTTGCAGCAAAAATATTTCCCCATCTAAAATAGGAAACGCATACAAAATGAGAGGATATTGCAGCTTTCCCTGGCATCTTTTTAAATATGCAAATTTAAATACGATTACGGTGAGCGAGACAGAACTATGTTTAAAATTCCTTAAACTATCATTTGCGGGAAAAGGATAGAAGTATGTCCTACGTTTGGACTTAATTTTAAAAATGGCTAACCCAGATGCATAATTTATGTACCCTTTGCGTTATTAGTGATTAAATCCCGCAGGCAAAGGTAATAGAATTATGAAGATTTTGATAGGCTTAGTGTAAGAAATGTATGTGGTGGACAGCGAAAGAAATGAGGAAGCAGAATTTTAAAACAAAGAAGATTCTTAAAATGCAAAAGAACATGAAACTAATATAGCTTCGGGATTCACAGAGTGCACAACATTGCATATTTTTACGAAAACAAATGCATTTTTCATTTCACTTGACCGTAGGTCTAAATAACAATACACTCGGAATATTGGTGCAATATTCAAAGTAAATCTCGTTGGATATGCAGAAACAATCTCTCCAGTCCATACCCTTATATTTGACACAACGGATCCTGGGAAAGCCAATACTTAATACTCGACTGACAAGAGACGGAGAAATGCAGACATGGCATTGATTGGACAAAGATTAAGAATGCCAAGAATGTTTAAAATATTATGACAAATAATAATATAATGCAACAACCAATCAATCTGACTGGCCCAATCATGATGGGATTGTTTGGCTTCCAGCCCAACTAGATGCAACTGATTACCAGTATTTTACAAAAAGCGACTCCTAAAACCTACGAATTGGTTAACACGATATTAGTAAGACTTGTGTTAGATTTTTTAAGTTTCTGAATATTTGTAACGACTGTCAACGATTTAC
Source organism: Mythimna albipuncta (assembly GCA_929112965.1). Classification (NCBI taxonomy): domain Eukaryota; kingdom Metazoa; phylum Arthropoda; class Insecta; order Lepidoptera; family Noctuidae; genus Mythimna; species Mythimna albipuncta. The sequence continues at coordinate 17,539,381 of OV815973.1, forward strand.
CTTTAACAAGAATCTAGACTTAGCAGTGTGATGCAACAATTGTAATGATTAAAAAACACTTACTTAATATGAAAATCTAATTGTATATTAAAATATAATCATAAACATAAATATCAATGTTACAATTGCAAAAAGATTATTCAATAAAAAAAGACAAAAATATTGTTACCTACAACAATTCCAAAAGAATCCACATTTGATTTCCATTTCATGATCAGTGACATTCAATTTAAGAAAGAACAGAAAACTGATTAAACGTTGGCAGGTGAACCGAAAAAATCAAAATACCTTGGCCTCTAATATAATTTGTCAAGTGCAAACGCAATAAGGAGAGCCCTCGTCATGCGAGACGGAATTAAATATTACATGATTCCATGGATCTTGGAAAAGAAAAATGAGCCAATTATAGGATACATTACTGAAAAAAGAAGTAGGAATTGTTTGGTGTATTACTGTTATAAGGTACAATTTTATTCAAAGAATTGATAGAAGCGTTTCTGAAATTATTTAGAGTCAAAACACATCATTTTGGATTTTGCATGAATATCAATAGGTAGTAAGATGTACTACAGAAATATATGCGAACGAAGTGAACTAACATGTAAATAAATTTAAAGAAAGAGAAGAAAAATTAAGTGCTCAGTCTTGCCCAGCAGTGAAAGGGTACCTGACAGTAATAAGGAGTAAGGATACTAAAATACAAGCTTGAAACGAGAAAGAAAGAAAAATACAAAAGTGACAAACAACCAAAATAGAAAAACTAGTGTAAGTATCCAATTACTGGTACAGACACAAACAAAAAACTAGCGTATCCAAATCCTAGCACATCTGTACCCAGCGCAATACCGCTGCCCCGAGGGAAATCACGGATCACGCCGCGTTGGGCGTTAAGTCTCATGATAGGTGTGTCTGAACTCTCTGCGTTACCCAGGATTTGCAGCCGTCCAGGAATTCTTTGTTATTACAGTATTTGGAAAATGGACATTGCCTGGCTTATGCTAGATTTTTAAAATTTAATTTCTATGTACTGCTTTATGTTATGCATAGATTTTATTTTGATTCAGTACTGTTGTACAAGACAAAAATACTTTGTAGTACGGATTTTGGTTGGGATAAAAACAAAGAAAACAAAATAAGACGGAATCAAAATAAAGATGCGAGTATCTGCTACAAAAAAATGTACTGAAGAAGTGGAATGAAACGAAAACTGAGCGGGAATATAAAGGAATTCGCCATAAAATTATAATTACTGTCGGTATTTATATTCCTCACGAACCAAACATGCCTGATGCAGGCTTCATGAGCAAAACCAACAAATTGTTGCAATCTCGAGATTTAACGTATCCATATTAATTAAGTTTTTTTTTTTTTTGTCAGAATGCTGCAAGCGTTGACCACCGCAAATTTAATTTAAAAAGTCAACACAAATTAAGAATTCAACTGTGAGGATTTTCCTTTAACAAGCTGAGAATTTTAAAAATATATCGCACCGCTTTAAAAATTTGAGGAAAATGTGGAAGGCAAGTTTTTTAGCAGTTGTAAATCCAGCTGTTATAGTTTGGAGTGCAAAATTTTTTGGAAGAGTTATCTTAATCATGAAACGCAAAGGGCTGCGGTGCAAACAGATGTAGGTTTAATCAGTAAACATCTGACACTCTCCATATTTCAGCATTATGCGGTCATCTGTATTTATTTTATTAATTCATTTGTGTTTTTATTTCTTTTCGTTAACCAAATATTTTTGTACACTGCACCGTTCTGTCCGTTTCGTCACCATTCTGTGTCTTTATGTTGATACCACCATCAGCCCACGCTGAAAACCAGCGCTGTGAGCTCATTGCATAAGTGTCACAAAAAAAAGCTAGAACCAGCTACAAAAAAAGCTAGAAGCGGCCACAAAAAACCTGAAGCGCGCGACAGATGGTGGCGGAGAAGCTAGAAGCGGCGTCCAGCTTTTTTTTGTGGTGGCACGGACCACAAAAAGGCCGCCAAAAAAGAAGCTAGAAGTGGTTTTTTTTTGTGGCCAGTGTGCGAGGACACTTATGCGTGAGGTCACAGCTATATGCTGAGCGTTCAGCCACAAAATAGATAGGTATAGAAGACAATCTCATGTATGTACTTCACTTTTTATACCTACGCTCGGTGGACGCACACTAATGAGCGTTTGAGCCGGAACTGTTCGATGAGTGGTCCGAGACGCTCCCGAAACATCGTGTCCGTGAGCAGTGTCTTTGTGTGCATTGCTCGAGCGTGGTTTGTATGTAGATTGACTTCTGTACCTATCTATTTTGTGGTTCGGCCGTTTTGTGTGGATGTGATTCATTTGCTTATCTTTCCTATCTATTGATTATGTTTTTAAGCTAGTTTTAAGATCGCGTCACGTTTTTGCGTAAATAAACCGGTTTTCTTTCTTTTCTGTTCTCCCAATGACGAGGTGGATAAATATCATCAATTTAATTTTATGATAAATTAGAGTAAAGAAACAGAGTGTTCATGTGTTTACGTAGGTATACATTTGTGTACTAAATTTAATTCTCTTTGAAAATATCTCGTTTCATCTCAATATTTGAAATTCTATTTTTATTATTGCTATTTTTTCATTATTTATCTACACCGTAGAAACGACAAGAAATATGTACAGGTACCGGCACGGATCTTGAGCGATGACTTGAACTTGAAGTCGTGCAGACTTGAAAGAAAAATGAAGTATTGGATCTCTTTAGTGGTATGAAGTAAGACGCGGGAGCTGGGAGTACATCTTTGCAGTTACAGTGATTGGCTCGACGATGTGTACAATGCGCAAATTGATCCTCACTCTTTCGCCGACCGCTCAAGATTCGTGCCGGTATCTATAATAACAAGATTTATGTAAATCATAATATGATAGAAAAGAGTGTCTGAATTTAGCATCACTTTTTTTAACTGGTCCACATTTTGACAATTCAAAAGTGACAATTCTAATTGCTTTATTTGAAATAAAAGTTTCTAATTTCTGATTCGGGAAAGTTTTTTTAAATTTATTATGTCATTTCAGGTGGAGGTGGTGGTGTTGGTTTTTTTTTTTTATTGTACGCGTTGACATTATCTGAGTTTTCACAAAGTTTAATTAGTCATCAAAGACTCTATTTCATTTCATATAGAAACATTAAGCGAATTTCAGCAAAATATTGAAAAAGTTTTCATGTAAGTAGATACTTTAGTGGTATACCGACTCACGACTTAATAAGCATTTCGTTTCTCAAATAACTTTTTCGATGACACCGCTCATTACTTCAAATAAGATTAAAATTAATTGAAGTATTTTAATTAAGTACTTTACTATTAATTGCATTGAGCCAGACACTATTTTTTAAATAAATCACGAAGTAACATTAACTAGTAGTTTCACTAGTTTGAAAAAGGTTTTTGAACTCATAGAACTTTTTTTTCGCGTCTCTAGGAGCGTCTCAAGGAGTTGGCAAAGCCTACTGGGGCCAAGATCTGCTTCTGGAAGGAAGATTCGGCCCCGGTACGAAAGACAACGAAGGAACAGGAGAGGGTTTTTAGTCAGTAAAAAGTCTGATACTATCTCTCGCTCCGCCCAAGAGCGGGGGATGACTTTGTGATGCTCACTCAAATGTCTCGCTGTTGGTGGCACGTGTTATTGGGTCATTCAGTTCCCTTCAAAATGGTTGAGCTGAGCGAGGCTGATGCACGCATCATGCTCGTGAACGGGTGCCGTCAGATGGGACTGGTCATCTCTTAGCTGCCAGTGGCTTAATTCAGTTTCTATCTTTTAATTATTTTACATTTTTATTTCATTATAGACATTGTGCTCACATGATAGAAGCAACAAGTAATATGTAACCAAGCATTATATGTAACACATAATATGATTTAAAAGAGTGTCCGTGGAGTTTCTTGCACGTTCTTCTCCATAGAGACCTACGCTTTAGAACGTGCAATCTAACTTCACTTTTCTTGGACTGACCGACATTTGACTATTCAAAAGTGCCTGCAAATGGTCTATTTGAAATAAATGCTTTGACTTTGACTTGACTTTGACTTTGTCATTGGATGATTTTCCTACCTAAAAAAAGGCCACCAGGCCCCCTCTCTACAAGAGGAAGATTAATATAAGAAAGATTAACTTTGACAACCCAAATAAATATAAATGGTGGTATTATCAAAGGGCAGAAGCATTGTATTATTTTGGAAACCTATGGAACGGTTAACATGTTTAAATCCCTTTAAGCCCTTTTAAAAACAAAATACTGAGTTCAGCGACCATTTCCAGTATTGTCAGGCCGAGAGAGGTTTGGTGTGTGTAACATGTTGCCAAACACTCGGTTTTAGGACATGCTGTATCCTCACGATGTTTTACTTCACCGCCTTTGACAGTAGTGTCCACTTTGTAGATAGAACACAAAGCAAGTTTGAATTACTCGGGATGGTATATTTGACTTCGCGTTTGAAAACGCAAACATAAAAGTAAACCTACAAAATTGGACACTTTGCTTAAACGGTATAAGCTAAAATATAAACCAACAGACGACAAACTGGCAGAAGGAGGATGTTTAAATTGACTAGTCTTTAGGTTAGGCTGGGTTATTGGGGTTTTTATATTAATTAATGCGTACCAAATATGATTTCGTGATTTAACCTTTCGTATGCTGTAATTAGAGACACAATTGAGAAGTTATTGTGTCTCGCGTGGATCCGCGTTCCGGCCATACAACGGGTTAAAAGTCCGTATCACGTACCTACTATTTTAAATATTTTTTACTTTAAAAACCATAAAACCTGCAAAAAATATATACAACGAGCCCACAGTTCTGATCTCAGAATTGGAAATTTAAGATCTAGTGGAAGTTAGGGCTACGGGAAATTTCTGAAAGAAGAAGAATGCAAAGGGCAACTGAATGGCGTAGGTGTGATTCTAGTTAGTTTAAAAGCCTAATACGCCTTCACTCTGGTGCGGGAAAAGTAGTATATATAGTACAAATGATTTCTCAACTAAAAAAAAAAGAGTTCTGATATTGATCCATTCAGGGAAGCTAAAATAGGGACACCTCTCTCTTCTTGGTCGTTTCACTCTTGCCAGAATGGTCGTGGTTATCACGAAGGTAGCTCTCCGGAAGCCGTCAGGGTAAGCCGCACAATTTTCCGTCACTTTTGCCTGCTGGCAGTCATCCGCGTGCAGTTGTTCAATAGGCCGCCAACAGCCATTATTATTTGTCCATTGCATCGGTAATCTGCCACGCGGCCTCGTTCCGTCCACCTTTCCTTGTATAACAAGGCGTTCGTTGCTGTCACTTCCACGTCGACAAATATGGCCAAAGTATTTAAAAATACCATACCTACTCTTATTTATTTTATGATGATGCCATCTAGCCGATTTCGGCCACAGCGACCGCATTCCTTGGCTCTTCATGGTGGTTGTGAGCTCAGATCTGCTGCTCTGTTATGTGCCCTCATGTGACTTGCATATCCATTTATTTTATAATAAATAAATAGAGATACTTACTCTTATTTATTTTCTTTTATTTAAGGCGATTTTTGTCATATAATGCTGGTGAAATTAGGTCTGCTGATGTATTTTGCCTGTGTGTATTTTTGCATTCTTATTTATTTATTTATTATAATCTTTATTGTACACCAAATAAACAAAAATACAGGACAAACATTTAAAAGAATAAGTGCACAATGGGCGGTCTTATCGCACAGGGCGATCTCTTACAGACAACCTTTGAATGGACTGAGAGAAAGGAGATAGATTAAGGGTTGTCAGTGTACAAACATCAGATATAATACTAACAAGATACATTAACACAAATACATACATACAATACAAAAAAATATATATACTAATAAATATCAAATATATAGTTGAACCAGGAGAAGAAAATATATCAAAGAGAAAGGTAATGCTCCTTCAAAAGTGAAAAAAATGTAAATACTTTTGGAGGTAGCGGGACAGAGAGTTAAGTCCCGCAAACCTCCTTTGAAAAGGGAGGATCCTCCGACCAGACAGATGTTATAGTCTGGTGGGCTACTGCCCGATAGATGATTTCGGGCTGTCGTAAATGTTCAAATCGCGCGGAGAACTGTGATTGCGCAATGCAGGATTTCGTATTTTCTTCGTAGTTCTTATGTCACACTATAGATGTTGCTACATACTATTACATGATACGGACTTATTTACACGAAATTATATTTAGTAGGTATGCATTAATTAACATAAAAACTCCAATAGTCAATCTGTTGAATTTTGGCTGTAAACAAAAGAATTTTAAATATTAGTCCTCCTTCGACTGGCTCGTCGTCTTTGGTTTTGCCTTTGGTCTTTTGGTCGAATTAGACAAGTTGAGTTTATGTTTTAGCTTATGCCGTGCAAGCGGGGTGCCTAATTTTTAAGTTTATTTTTATATTTGCGTTTTTAAAGCGACACAACTCCGACTCATTCATTAATTCTTGCTCTAAATCTCAAACTATCAGTTGCATTGCGTTGATTCCATCATTTGCTGCACGGAACCCGTTCACATAATGAATTAGCTGGTACCGGTAATTACCGTCGACCCGGACGCCCACCGCAATGCGGCCCAACGAGCCAAGGATCGCAAACAGCTTTTTATAATTCACCGTTTTCCAGATGGTGCACCGCGTTTGACTGTGCTAATAGTCCGCTTCGAAAGACTGGTCAATATTGACACAGTGTTTGCTTGTGTTAAGTATTGAAGTTGTAGATTAATTTGGAAGGTAATTTATTGTGAGAATTTTTCGGTTGTAATAAATGATGAGTGCAACTAAACTGAAATTATTTTAGCTGTCTTACGCTAGCCTCATACATTGGAAATGGCTCTCTAGATTTATAATTTAAAAGTCATTTGCATCACAAATATGCAAAATGCTGTTGGCGCTAAACTTATTAAAATCTTCGTTTTATGTTTTAATCAATAATTGAAGATGATAGACAGACTTTTTAAATTAATTACTTACATTTAGTATTTAGTAACATACCTACATTTATTAAATTATATGATGCAAAATACCCAGTAAAGAAATGGAGAAGGCCTGTGCGCAGTAGTGGCAACATAACTTTAGGAAAAAAAATGTGATCTAGAGTAAAAAATAAGTACTAGTTATATTCGTTTTTATTTTTAGCACAGAGCCAAAATAACTATGTAATCGTTTGAAGTAATAGAGAGTACAGACTCAGAGACAATCGGAGCATTACTGAAAGTATGTTTCTTACTCCTTTACGCTGAAATGTCCGAACAGATTTCAATGAAAATTGGCACACGGATAGACCTTATTCTGGAATAGCAAATAGGGTACACTTTATCCTAAGATTATGAGTGTCCTTGGAATAATTTTCCTGCTTGCGAACCCAACTATTATAAAGGCTAAAGCTAAAGCTAAAGCTAAAGCTAAAGGAAAAGTTGGTATGTATGTCTGTGCATGTTTTTTACTCCTTCACGCTCAAACGGCTGAATAGATTTGAATAAAATTTAGCACAGTAGATCATATCCTGAAACAGCGCAAAAAATACTTTTTACCCCAGGAGCATGTTCCTTTGGACTATCTCTTTACTGCTTCTTCTTCTCTCGATTTGATAGTTTTCCTTTCCCTCAAAGCTTTTGGGCCCAGTATCTTTTTACTTTCACACTAGCAAAGCCCCTGCTAAAAACTAGTATGCAATGGACATATCTCGAAGATTTATGTTTAACGTTCAAAACCGAATTTATGTTTGACAAAAATACATTTGAAAAGTTTCCATAGGTGACAGATCTCACCTAAATCAAAGTTCAATTTAGAAAAGTTAGCGAATAGTTAAAACTACAGTAGTAAAGTTTGAGCATATTGTTAAAACTTTTGTAATAAATAAAATTGTTTTAAACTTTTACTACATCGCGGAAAAGTTATTTCATTATGAATTTTCATTTCGTTTTCTTATATTCAAGTGGTGAATATTTGAAACGGTAAAAACTGTGGATTTTTCTAATGAAAAGCCGTTAAAATCTGCACTTGTTTGTGTGCCAATGAATGTAGACCAAACCTTAAAAGCGAGCGTCCTAGGGCCAGGGTTAGTTTCGAATGAGTAGCTCAGCCCCGGTATGAAGGAACGGGGTGGGTTTTTAGTCAGTAAAAATCTGACACTAGCTCTCGCTCCGCCCAAACCCTCGCTGGGTTGCTGACAACTCCTTGAGGCGCGTGGGAACAGTGCGCACCGTCGACGACTTGGGCTCGGTCAGAACAATTTGCCCTGCAACAACGGTCTTCCCATCTGATTATTATAATTTTTTCAAGGCTAGGAGAACATAACCCGCACTGGGCCCTCGTGGTGAATTACTGTCCATTCCCTATCCTAGGGAGGAGGCCTAAGCCCCTAAGTAACAGTGGGAACATTATAAGGCCGACTATGCTTCAAGGCTAGAGTGAATAGGCTCTTAATAAACTAGTGCGCCTCACCATCAACGATTGCATCACTGCTTACCATCACGTGGAATCCCAGTCAAGCAATGGTTTATGTCATTACAAAAAAAAACTTGTTAAAATTTTCAAACTTTATCAAAACACCGCCATCCAATTTCCCGTCTTCCAAACCAAACGATCCTAAAAACACTTCTTCCAGCTTTATCTGCAATTGTTCGTTGTAAGTGCACTAACTCTTCTAGCGAATTAATGGTTCATTACCTGCGAGCCTGGTACCTTATGGAGAACAGGTGAGGAGTCTTTACGATGCTTTTACAACTGCTCCGGTGCTAGCGAGCCCGCTAAAAGTTATGCTCTCCTAGTCTTCAAAGTGTCTTATGTAATTGTGTTTTAGAAATATAATGGGGTTTGGTTACGGGGGTGGGTTTTAGAGCTACTTTTAAAGGGGTTGTTACTGGTTGTGAGTTTATCTTGAGACTTTGTTTGAAGTAGATTTGAAGAGTTGTGTATCTTGAAAACTAAGGTAGATAAGAAAAGATCACATCGTCATCATCATCATCGCGTTTTTTATCTAAATTATCGTAATTATCCAAAGACAACCCTATCTCCCACAAAAAAGAATCAATGTCCATCAGACTAATCGTTTTTCGAACATCGAGCCTAACATGACGACTCAAAGATAAAAAGATACAAAACAGAAAAAAAGATAAAAAAACAGAGCTTAATTTTGATACCTTTTGCGTACAACTGACACACCGGGTACATGTACGTGTACATGCTCCCAGTGCGCCAAAGTGGCGCAACAAGGCCTATCAAATAAAAACAAATATATATATAAATATTTTGAGAAATCCCACTATAATGAGTGACTGCCTAAGAAAACTTTCTCCAAAAGAAACAGAAAAATTGTCCCCAAATTATCCAAAGACAACACCACCCCCTACAAAAAAAGATCAAGGTCCATCAAGCTAATCGTTTTTCGAACATCGAACCTCACATGACGAGTCAAAGATTACGTCGCGCCACAGTGTAAGATAAACAGCTAAACAATAGACGGGGTTTGACAAAAAGCATGATTGATAGACTGTGGCCTGACACTGACAGCTGTGATCGATCAACAGTGATTAGGTAGGTACCAGATATAATGTGGTGATAAATCTACGGGTATATGCGACCTGGGAAGAGGTTAAATGCGTGTTGACAGATGGAGGGCTTCTGAATTGGGTCATATCCTTGTCCGGTGGAAAGATTTTGTTTTAAAAATGTGAAGCAATTTTGGGTGTTATTGATGAGGACAACATTTGAATCGAAATGTCAAGACTGGCTCGTGACCGTACAGGACAGATTTGTTTGTGGAAAATTTTGAAAAGTACTTTATTTGGGATATTCATAATGATATCTTATAATTAAAAGCTTGGGAGTGTAATTTTGGTAATTTTCATGATATTTGTCGTGCGAAAAAGAAAAGGATTGAGCAATACACCAGGGTCCATTCCTTTAGCAGTTCAGTTTAGGTCGTAAATTGGATCGCGTTGAGAAGTAGTATTATGGTCCCCTGTAACACCATTAATGATAGTTCATATAATTTGCAAAAAGGCTCGCAAGCTTTTCGTAAAATTTTAGCGAATTAAATTAGCAAATTTTGACGATAAAAATTGTTGTTTTTGTGATAATAAAACTAAAATAGACGTGTATAAATAAACTTTGTTATAATAATGTACAATGCGTAGTTCTTTTCCTTGTATAAAGTTACCTATTTCGTATTTATGAGGTTCACATTGTTTTTTAAGAGTAATATACTTTTTATCCCGAGAGGATGTACTCTTAGAATTAAATTAGAATTTTCTACTATCACGCGGGTGAAGCCGCTCGCAGCAGCTAGTGTTATTATAAGATGAAACTTGTCTACTTACTTTGATAGTTAATCCCATGTAATGGAGTAAAATTTGTCTGTATTCCAAATCAAATCTATATTCAATACAAATACTCCTGAGATATCAAGTACAATGCCGTAACCAGCCTTTTATACGCCCGGTGCGAGCTTCTATAACGCGCGACTGACCTTTAAATCCATTTTCTTCGCGAAATATTGATTGATTTACATTTACAATATTCACTTTGAAGAATATATAACCACCAATTTTTATGTGTAAAAATCTTTGTTGTTTCGAAGGAGTAGGGAAAAGTTGCGAAAAGTTGCGAAATTGCTAAATATTTTTTTTAGACAAAAGCACGAAAAAATCAAATGTCAATAATGTTGTTCATGAATCTTTAATAAACATATATTTTTTTCAAACCTATTAACCTGGCCGTTACCGAGGAGTAGGCTTCAGAAAGTCACTGTTTTATGGCACTTTTTGGGCGCTTGGGCCTTAATAAAGTAATGAAAGATAAAATATATTTATGTAACAATTTATAATAGTCAAATTACTGAAGTAACGAAAATAATCAATTGAATATTTTAAAATAAGAAATATTTTCTTTCCAACAACTTCCAAAAAAGATAATAAAAATCACTGAAAAGAAATAATCAGAAACGCATTAAAAAAACACACCCCAAATCTAATAAAACGACAATCATATTCGAATTCTTGGCAAAAAAGAATAGGAAAAAACCCGTAATAATAAAATACCAATAACGGTTATTAGGGATAGAATTCTTGTTGAAAAAAAATAATGGTACAATATGCTCCCATCGCCCGTGATATTAAATTTTATCATTTTAGTGGCCGCTACCAAATATCTTTGCTAAACAGACCATAAGAGGATTGCTCCGTGTAGTGTTTCACCCAGAATTTATTGCCCAGTTGGAACCACTGGCATATATTACATTTTTATAATTAGAGTTTAATCTGTTGTGCGGTAAAAGGCGAGGTGGTAATGTAATTTCGAGCTGTTTTTTACAGTTCGGGGCACAAGGTTTTTCTACTGTGAAAAAGAAATGACTGAAAAATATGGCAAGCAAGCCAGATTTTTTATAGTCATTTCTTCTTCACTGAGCACAGTGTAGTGTAATGAATTCCCAGTAAACTACACACCCTTTCGCAGCTGCAAAATTGCTCCAAAGTCACCATGGCCCCGGAACTCAATGGGCAATTGAGGAGTGGGATTTAGGGGTTTTTTATTAGGTTGAAAATTATTTAATGACATCTCCCGCCTGAGTGCGGTGTGGGAGGGTTTGTCAGTCTTTTACTGACCAAAACCCATTCCTGTTCCTTCGTTATCTTCATTCCAGGGTCCTAGGATTTCTCCAGCACAATCCACGGCCCTGCTGACATCTCCTTAAGGCGCGCGTGGAACACTATGCGCCGTCGACGACTTGGTCTCAGTACGGATGGTTACCAGATGGCCGGACGGCGAGCTACTCATTGGCATACGCCGTTGGCAAACCCGCGCCTACAGTGGGGTCTGATGATTTTAGTCAGTATTGTTAACACATCCTAACACAGCTCAAACATGACACAACGGATCTGCAAGCTAGAATAAGTACAAATTGTATGTAAAAAAGACATTACTTGTCACATTACCTGACACGTCTCTGTTATATGACTTCTCTGCAGGTTTCGTAAGTATACATATTATAATACACATAACATAACATATTATATATGGCCAGATCTTAGAATTGGTCACTTCATGATATGGCCAACTAAAACTGGCCAGATCGTTTAAACGTCAACGTTTGGTGATATGTCAATGCTCGTTTGGCCATATGATGTAGGATTTCAATGATAATAAAAGGTCTAAAGAAAATATGAGAAATGAAGATTGAAATATCATCAAACTTTAAAGTTTTAAACCGATCTGCCCCCCTAGCCAAATTAAAATCGAATTCCGTTCTCTAATCGGTAACGCCTCGGTGACAGTAATATTGTAGAAAACGATAAGTTGGTAGCCATGTTGACGCGCCTGAGTCGGCCACTTGTTCTGCAAAGTAGCGTTTGTCTAACAAAGGATCTAGCGTTAAATATTGCAGAAACGATTTTGAACGATGTGAACTTGGCTACGAATTGTCTATTCGTTTGTTCTGACCACGCGACTTTACGTTGAAATGACGTCATTCCCACACGTTTCATCACTTTTCGACAGCGTTAACGATTGCAGAATAAAAACTTGGCTAAGCTTGCTGGCCAGTTTTAAGTGGGCAAGCCATGAAGTGATCGATTTCTAAGATTTGGCCGCGACATACACATTGGAAAATTGAAAGCTTTACCTAGAAAAAATAACAATTTTTGTAGCCCAAAAATAGCTTAACTTTATATAAAAACTTGTAACCATAAAAATGAAGGTAATCAAAAAACAATGGACTGTTTCCTAAAATACGATGATGACGTAGTTTCTTAACAAGGTTTCAAAGAAGCGACCTAAAAGACTAATATTGAGTTACTAAGACATTTCAGCATAAACGAGGTATAATTGAATTTCCCTTTATTTTCTTGAAAATTGTACAGTAGCGGCCAAGTGCGAGTCGGACTCGTCCATGAAGAGTTCTGTAGCAGCAAGTAATCTATATATATATATAAAAATCAATGTCACTTTTCGTTGTAATTTTATAACTTAAGGACGGGCTATCCACACCCGGCTTTGTTCGGGCTATTTAGGAGATGGTTTATGTGAAAATTGGTAGGGTAGAGTAGGGTAGGGTAGAGTAGGGTAGAGTAGGGTAGAGTAGGGTAGGGTAGAGTAGGGTAGAGTAGGGTAGAGTAGGGTAGAGTAGGGTAGAGTAGGGAAGAGTAGGGTACAGTAGGGTAGGGTAGGGTAGGGTAGAGTAGGGTAGAATAGGGTAGAATAGGGTAGAGTAGGATGGAGTAGGGAAGAGCGGGAGCGAAGCCGCGCGGGCAAAAGCTAGTATAATATAAAAGTTCTTGTAGTTCGTTGAGACTTTGATCGATGTTTTAATAATAGTGTTTTTTTTTAGATTTATGAAGTATTAAAAAAAACTACTCATTAGATCACGTTAAAACCAATATTCGGCGGAGATTTGCATCGTAATGTACATAACATATTTTTTTTAGTTTTATCATTCTCTTATTTTAGAAATTACAGGGGGCGACATATTTTACCACTTTGGAAATGTCTCTTGAGCAAACTATTCAATTTAGAAAAAAAATATATTAGAAACCTCAATACCATTTTTGAAGACCTATTCATCAATACCCCACACGTGTGGGTTTGACGAATTTTTCAGTCTGAATATGGGGGACACCCCAAAAATTTATTGTTTTTTTTTCTGATTTTTGTGTGAAAATCTTAATGCGGTTCACAAAATACTTCTATTTACCAAGTTTTAACAGTATAGTTCTTATATTTTCGGAAAAAAGTCGTTGTGACTCTGTAGACAGACAGACAAACATGACAATTTTTTATGGGTTTTGTTTTTGCCAAGGAATAAATAGTTTTGAAGTATAGGTAAATATAGTTGTAAGACAGTAGCTATTACAGTGCAGTGGTGTCCCAGTGCAGAGTAATTGGGGCCCCATAAATAATGATCATCTCTTTACAACCTTGATTGTTCAACCAGTGTTGACTACATCAGATTTCAAGAATTAGACTATTTGATTAGAGTGCCGAAGTCGTTTAACTTTTTAGACAGACTTTACAATACAATGAGTTCTGGCTCATTGTATGCGAGGCCAACTCGCTCCAGGCCAGTTTTTTTAACTCATAATTGTTTTTGGCAAATAACACTAACGATATAAACTCACAAGCCACGCCACAAACCCGCATGCGTTCCCTTAAGTGATTGCAGTACTAAGATTCGCAGCTATGAATATTTAAGCAGCCCATCTCACTTAGCTGACTTTAACAACATGCGTGAGACGAACACCAGATGGTCTACCCTTAACTTGAAGATTAATGGGCCCGATATTGTGAACTTGGCTTTGTAGTAAGTAACCCTTTTATGTTAATATTTAGGTATGTCAACTATAGGCGTTTGAATTAGTGGGGCCAATAAAAAAAAATTAGAGGGACTGGCCCGCAATGGCCGAAGACAGACGTGTGTGGAAAAGGGAGAGGAAGGCCTTCGCTTTTTCGACGGGCGGCGTTTTTTCGAGGTCCATGTTCGGTGACGGTTATAGATACCAAATAGGCCAACAACTAAGATTCCAGGATCGCAGTAGTATTATAGCAGATAGTCAAGAGAATTATAAATGCCAAAGATACATTCTTTGAAATTTACAATTCTTTAGAGTCGATTCAATCTAAATATCTGAAACATATCTGATGTTAGTTTAATTTGTTGTTGACGGCGCGCACTGCCCCCCCCCCCGGCCAAGTTACAAGCGATTTGCTTGCGTCGAACGCCAATTCTTTTGTTCTGACCACGTGACTGAGCGTTCAGATGACATCATTCCCATACATTTGAAGCTTTCTACTAGCGTTGGTGGAGCACACAGTCGCGGTGTGCCCTGCTTGAGTTGAGCATTGCCGTGCCCTCGTGGGGTGATCGGCGGCGGAGACCTCTCGCGCTGGGCCTTGGTTGAGGTCATGGTCCGGAGCGAGGAGGAGTGGCAGGTGGTCGCCGACTTCTGCGAAGCAGTAATGCTTGCTAAAGAGGAGGCCGACCGCAACAGGTAACGGTGCTCTCGCCGCCACCAGGATTCCGATCCCGATTTCCAGCCGCCGTAGGCGCGGGATTGCGGACAGTGAGCAACGGGTAGCTCGCTGTCCGGATCAAGTCGTCGACTTAAGGAGTTGTCAGCAACAGCAGGGGCCCAGCCGGGTCGAAGCCTAATGGGCTTTTTTCCGCTCTTGGGCGGAGCGGGAGATAGTGTCAGACTCTTACTGACTAAAAAACCCATCCCGTTCCTTCAAGCCTTCATACCGGGGCTCGAGCGCCCTTTCGGATAACCCTGAGGCCATTAGGCTTTAGCTCGCTGTCCGGCCGTCCGGTAACTGTCCGGACCAAACCCAAGTCGTCGACGGCGCGCGCTGTTCCCGCGCGTCTCAAGGAGTTGTCAGCAACAGCAGGGGCCCAGCCGGATCGAAGCTTACTGGGGCCAGGGTCTAGTTCCGAAATGGAAGCTCGGCCCCGATATAAAACGCAGTAAGGAACGGGCTGGGTTTATTAATTAGTAAGAATCTGACACTATCTCGCGGTCCGCCCAAGGGCGGGGAATGTCATTTGGGTGATTTCTACCAACCAAAAAAAAATGTTAGATTAATTTGTAATTATTGTATTGCTAAATAGGTAGGACATATCGAAACTATTTTTTTTTATAAATATGACATATGCCCACAATAAAGACATTCTAAAGAAGTAGATTGTCCTGCTAACCAAAATGCTGCCTAAAAACTAGTCTAGAAAATTCAAAAATTGCGACAAAATTTCTCTTAGCCTTGGAGACAGGGACATGAAAATTCAATTTCCCAATTACTGTGTTAAAATTCTAGACTTACTGGTGGGATAGGCATTAGCTTTTAACCTGTGACCTTTGGCGAGGTCGTTAACATGTTTTAAAGGCAAAACTAACGAGTTTATTATGTTTAGCCCCTTTCAGTTGAGAGAATAATATTTCCAAAAGTTGAATTTTAAGTTGCTTTACCGCCAAGCAACGCTGCGATGGCACGTTGCAATATCAGTTTGAGACTCTCCTCTCTGAGACTCATTTGCCTAACGTCAACATTGAGCATATTTAAAAGCTTGATGCTTCATCTAACGCAATCCAATGCGATGTTTGATGAAGAGTCAACGAGGAAAAGAGAGGAAAAGAGAAGGTTGGCATACGGTAATTCTGTGATTTACTTGTTCCAAGAAATATATGTTTTTTTAAAACCCTTAAAAGTTGTTGGCCACCCACGGATTTGATTGGATGCTACTTAATCTAGAGATTTCAGTTTAATTTCCTGTAATATATTTACATAGTAATATGCGAGTATAAGTTATACCCAATCCTAATACGGGTCCATACTTCCAAAAATAATAACCACACCCGTAATCTAACATGGAAATCTACTTCAATGCCTAAACTTATTGACCAAAAGCAAACCCCTCTCGTAGACCTATCTAAAATATTAAGCCCTAATAATGTGCGCCCCTCCTGTCTAGACGGGTACCATACATGTAGCATTGAAATTAACTCTAAAATTTGGCCGTTTTGTTAAAAAATCGAGGTCGTTCTAATCAGGTGAGTGGGGAAATGTAGCTCATAGATAGCCCTGTTGGTAACGCTTTATGCAATTGGCAAGCTGCGGTCTTCCCGTCCGATTATAATTTAGGTATCTTCAAGGTTAGAGTGAATAGGCTCTTAATCAACTAGTGTACCAACCTCACCTTCAACGATTGCATCACTGAGTGCTATCAGGCCGGATTACAGTCAAGCACTAGTATAGGTCATTTTTTTTTTTGGGCTTATTTTCTCTTTCTTTTTGTCTTTCAATTTTTTAAGTAATTACATGGTTCCTTTAAAGTTCGTCTTGAAAAAGTTTCTATTATAGTTATAAATTAGATTGGTCGTATGCCAGGACGGTCTAAGTCCAGAAGTGGGTGTAATGAATATGATGATCAATTCTCTCAATCATATCTGTAATCTTATGAAAGTAAATAGGTAACTAATTAATAAAAACATTGTTAGTCATTAAGAATAGGTCCTGTAGTCAAAATGTTTGCCAAAGATTCTTTGGTATGGATTCGTAAATAATTTTACAAATGTAAATGGTTAGTTTAATTTCTACAGTCGAGCTTTGACCGTACACAAATTTAATAATTAATTTCTAAAGCGTATATTGACGTTGTAACTACAACATCCACATAAAACATTTAAGCAAAACTGTAACAGCGCTTGCTTTTAATTTTTCGAAACGCAGCCAGCTTTGAGCGTCCGTCGGCGTCTAATTAAACCACATATTCTCTCTAAAGAGAAAATTACATTCACAAGGAAACACCACTTTTATGCTAAAAGCCAATATGAAAATAGAAAATGCATGTAAATACTGATTACACTTTTATAAACTTTAACAAGTTAATCATAAAGTTGATTTTAGAATAACATAATGGTAAAAAGGTCGTAAGTTATTTCTGTTACAATCAAAATTAAACTATACGTTAATGGTGGTACAGTTTCTAATTGAAATGTTTTCTCATTAGGTAGATATAGTGTATTGATATGAAAGCAAAACTTGTACAGGACCTATGTTTATATAATCAACGTTAGAAGTCTGAGCTAATTATATATATAAATGTGTAGTTAGTTCTTTGTGATCATTAAGGTTTTACTTGAAAGTTTTAATTGTATTGTTTTTGCAAAAGTTCTATGAATAAGTGGGTATAAGTTAGTGTTGAAGTTGTGAAGTCTTTCTTTAATAACACGATAATATGTATGAATATACATATTTTGTATGTATGTTTAATCATGCACAGGAGCATATATATACAGAATTAATTGTAAAACACAAAAAATCTTGTAGGACTGTATTACTCAAATCATAAACAAATTGCTAGTCTGTCGGTTTTCTATCGTTTACATTTCGGGGAGTGTGCACTGGAATTGCACAATCTAATTCCGCCAAGTCCGTTCCATCTTCGGACCGCACGACGTACGGCGTTGCGCCACCGGTGGTACATGGTGGACATCCCACCCATACGAACAAAGCGTTTTGGGAACACATTTATTGTGCGTACAGCTAAGGAGGGAGTCTGTGTTTCCTGATGGCTACAACTTAGGGGTCTTTCAGTCAAGAGTGAATAGGTTACTTCTAGCGTGCTCCATCGTCGACCACATCATCGCTTACCATCAGGTGAGATGGTGGTCAAACGCGAACCTATAAATAATAAAAAAAAGTTGTCGTTATAGTGACAACAGACATACATCATCCAGAATGAAAGTAATAAAAACAGTTTATTTTTTATTTAATTATTTAACTATTTATGTACACACATGGAAATACAAGAAAAGAAGAAGGAAACAGAAAAATAGTACAAAAGTGATGCTTATTTCTAATGAAATCTCTTCCAGCATACCTGCGAAAGTTAAGTTGAAGAAAATAGAGAAGTAGACACCGTGTATAAAAGTAAAAGGAAAATTAGTACACGTAGTTTCTATGACGTTTTACAAAAAACGATCCATTTGCCAAAAATAAATCTTCAAGATTTCGTTGTTCTATCTAACACATTTCGACTCTGTATTTTGCTATACCTATCTAAGTCTGTATAAAGCAACGCAAACGCATCCAGCACCCCCGCTCCCCACCGCTATTGTAATATCGCTAGCTTCGCATAGACTTCGTAATATTTAGAACGTCCAATTTAAATATATTTTTTTATTTGTGTATGATAATCTGATGAACTAAAATATGATATTTTTTTTAAAGTCATAAAATAAAAGTTGTTATTTATAAAGCGACGATGCGGTCGACGATGGAACGCGCTTGTCTAGAAGAATCCTATTCACTCTCGACTTAAAGATTCCCGGGTTGTAGCTATCAGGAAACACAGACTCCGGCAAAGAATTTCACTCCCTAACTGCACGCACAATGAATGTGTTCCCAAAACGTTTTGGATGTATTGGACTGTGTATCCATATAAGAAAGCCTTTTTTATTTTTAAGATGGGAATATCATCTAAATGATATTTTCCGCCTTTGGGTGGAGCGAGAGGGCGTGTCAGACTTTTATTGACTAAAAAGTCACTCCTGTTCTTTCTATTCCATTGTTTCAGGGTCCCGGGGGGGGTCTCTTTCGCATCACCCATGGCCTCGGTAGGCTTCGATATGAGGATGCCTTGGATATAAAAAGGAAGCCTTGTGCAAGATTCCACGTATTATGACAGTCAGTCAGTTCTTCTATACAAGATTTTCCACAAAAAAAAACAACACTTACGCAAACTACAACTGAACATAGTTTCCAGTTATACGTCATAAAATCGATTAAAACTTCAAATTCTCTGTCTAAAACTCTGCCATTTCAATGAGGAATGTGTTGCCATTTCTCAGGTAGCATGAACCCACTTACGTTAAAAGCACAGAATGCATTCCGAGTACAAATCGCACACGTTGCGCCGATAGCTCATGTTGTGTAAGACAGATGGCGCTAGTCGTAATGTATGGAAGTCCTCAGGGCATTGTCCATACGAGCTGAAGCTGGGTAATATGGACGTAGGTATTCTAGATGTATAGTTTGAAACTATGGATAGTTCATGTTTTTAGGGGTTCGTTCCTCAGTGGTAGAAACGGAACCGTTAAGCCGGGACTACCGTTACAGACTGCTGTAACTTCATCATCATCATCAGCCTTTTTAATGTTCTGGGAGGCCTGAGCTGGGACTCAGGCCTCCTCTCCAGGAAAAGGAATGGGCCGTAACCCACCACGCGGGCCCAGTGCGGGTTGGTGGGTGTCACGTCTTCGACGATACTTTTTATCAAATTCAAATTCATTTTTTATTTATTTGCCTTTGACCGTCAGAAGCTAGTGAACGGTTCAAATTGGTCGTTTCCTATGGAGAAGGACAGGCACGAAACTCCAAAGTAACTCTTTTAAAAAAGTGGTTGTTGTTACAATATTTTCATTTTACGGTAAAAACAGATAAGAACAGTGCAGACCAGTCAATATTGGTATATAACCCTGGGCCTCAAGTCTGCTATTACAATAGTGTCAGAATGGTCTATCATTGATGTCATAATTATCGATTTCAACAAGTTTGGTAATCTACTAATATAATGGCTTCATTATGACTTTCCAATGGTCAACCACTAACACTCCATTGAAAGAAGTGGCATAGAATAGTAATCTCGTACATATTGACAAAAAAATATTTGACGTATGCGGTAATCTGCTAAAACATTGACTGTTTATTTGATCATTGTTCTATTATTAGTTATTGTGCAGTTGTTGGTTTTTAATATGCTCGATATTATCATTCTACCACAACTCTATTATGATATCACTGACCGATCAATGATCGATCATTATGAATTAGCAGATTACGAACTTTTAGCAAAATGACAATGTGATCGTGTTGGAATGACGAATTTATAAAAATAGCTGACTTGAGCCCCTGGTAAACTGTTTGTTTCCTTGGGGTAACTTGCCACCACCAAAGGCAAAACCGCTAGCAAAAACAAATAAATTCATAAATATTTTGCCCTTTAAAAGGACACTTTGCCCCTTTTATAGCGCTTCCATCCCATCGGCTGTAAAACAGTGCAACACAAACTATTGTATTTTGCCAACTTACTGTACTCTCTCCTTAGTCGGCAAACAGTCTGTATTTATCATACATAGGGTAGCCATCTTGGATTCTAAGATAGGACTGAAATTATGACGTCATAAGATTTTATTCGAATATCGATAGTGAATGTTTATGATAATGTGTGATATTTGTAAATTGTGGATAGTGTTATGAATCTAGTTTGTGTTATTTAAAACTTTCTTGACTTAATTGTTGATCAGATAAAGTAATAACTTAGAACATTCATATAAAGTGTAATTCTATAATCTTTAATCTTAATCTTATAGATTCTATAATCTCATATATTTTCAAATTGCATCACTGCTTACTATTAGAAGGGATCGCTGAGAAGCATTCCATCCTATTTTGTTTTGACTTTTGCTGAAAATATTGTACAAACGCAGACTTATTGCGTCAGACATTTTCTGCAAGTCAACTTTTCGTTTGTTCAGAAACAACACAACATCTTTAAAAGAAACAGAACCAGCAATTAAATAAACAACAAACAGAAACTAAATAAGTATGTACAAAAATCAATACATATATGAAAAAATATCCTCTAATACTGTGACAGGTAACTACACAGAACTTCGAAATACCAACCCTAATATCACTTAATTCATTAAACCCCAAGCGAACGCGGTTCGCGCACCTATTGTCTTTCTATTGTGTCTGTGATTTTCACGATTGAAAGGATATCTATTTAGTTTAGTAAGAGCAAAATCTTATTTCAACCATTTCGTTGAAACTCACTGCACAATTGCAGATACAAACATAAAACCACCTAAAATATCAATTTTTGAAACTGCAACCAATTATACAATCGAAGTGGTGACCCTAATTCCCAGCAAAGCTCTCCGCAGCGAATTTGCTAGCAATGTCGACGAACTCCAAAATAAATAAGGGCTGTCGTTTGTAGCAAACACAAACAAAACAGTGGCACAGGATTCCGGAGACTAAAGGCCTATATATGGGGTATGGTTAATTTTATAGCCGATTGATAGTCCTCCAGTTATAGCTCTTCGTTTATGGCAACAATTATTGTGAGGGGATTTCGCCCTTTTGATGTCTTGGTTTTTTTTTCAATTCAATTCAATTCTTTATTGCTATATCACATGTGTTACATAGGATGACAAAATATTTATATAAGTGCACATGGACCCTGTCGGGCACAGCAATGTCATACATGAAGTAGGTAGAAATACAATTAAAAAAAAACGGATATAAAAATCAAATCAAATAAAAAGTACAATAATAAGTAATAAGATAAAAATAAAAATAATAATAAAATGTCAAAAATAAAAAAATCATGTCATAAATTTCAAAGTCAATTCCTTCATAATAAAAATAAATTCATTTTAAATGTCAAAATAAATTAATTACAAATAGCAAAAAAAATAAAAATAATAATAATACGAATGTCAAATAGTAAATTATTACAATGTCAAAATAAATTCATAACAAATGTCAATAAAAATGAAATAATAATGTCAATAAAAATGAAATCATAACAAAAGTCAAAAGGGAGAAAAATGATAATATCAAAAATAAAATAAAAATCAAAAAGTAAATTATTACAGTCTCAAAATAAATTCATATATTTCCTTAAAGGTTATATATATTTATCTACACAACTAGTTTTACTCACGGTTTTATCCGCGTCATTATTCGTAGCGTGACGTCATAATGTTTTTTTAACGTTTAATGATTTACCCGAAGAATTATAGAAGTGTGAAAATATTATTATGTTTACACCAGATGCGATTATTGAAATACTTATAAGCGTACCTCATTTTAACCTTTCAATCGTGGAAATTACAGACACAATAGAAAGACAATAGGTGCGCGAACGCCGGCGTTTGCTTGGGGTTTAATGAATAAAGTGTAATTGTTCTTATGAAAATAAAAGTTTTTAAACCTAAGTTATTTAATCTAAAGTCCTGAATCTAAACCTAAGTTCTTCTCCATAGGCACCAACCAATTTGGAACCGGACGTTTTATAAGTGCCCGTGTAGGCCCATGTAAAACAAAATAATTTTGACTTTGATTTTGAATATATTTGTGATCAGTAATATGGAATTTAAATACCACGGTAGCTCAGTTACCGTATCCAACAATAAAATAATTTTCGATTTGAACCTGTAGTTTCTAAGATTAGCGCGTTCAAACAAACTCTAAAGCATTATTTAATCAGTTGTACCTACTCGTAATTTGTAAAAATTTAGTTCTTAGTAAAACTTTAGTAGTACTGGAGATAAAAATCCGCCTACCCGATTGTCGCAATGAAAAGCCATTCTTAGAAATGAAAACGATTAACATGATATCGATAACCTGCCAAGGAAAAAATTAGTTTAGAATTCGTAGAGCTCGTTAAAACCCAAAATTGAAAAAAAATGAAAATACAACGCCCAAAGAAAACGATGGGCGTAAAAGGTAAACCGTCAAAACTGTCAACACAAATCCCGGACACCCATTTCAAAAAGAGAATCTATGTTTAAAGCAGAAACATTTTCATTCCTTCCCGGAATCCTCACGATTTCCATTCACACGTCATCCCGGCTTTGAATTTCGGATCCCTCATTTTGGGTGCTCAAACCGTGTGTGATTATGGCTCCAATTAGGCCGTTGTCCATCTACCGTACGATCCGGCTGTCCGTCTGTTTATCTACGCCAATTATCGCTGGAATGGCCTGATATCGTCATTGGCGTTCGTCTTGGGTAGGTATTGAACCGGAATCTTTAATGGTCTGTTCAGTTCAATCGCTTTATTGGTGATGGTGAGCGATGAATATCGTATGTGAGATCAATAAGCTGGTTTGAGTATTCATCGGTCGTCATTGGCTGTCTAGTTCATCATTATTAATTTGTGACTATGCTGGTTGGCGACGAAAATGATCGAATGAAATATTACTGCATTTGGAAGATGGTTATTAAGGTACTATCTCTTTGCCAGGTTGTATTGGACAAATTGCTGCAACATGCTGTTATTGTAATAATTCACATGAATCATTGTTGATTTAGAAGTAATATCAATTACGTATTCCGCAGAGGTTGGCTGAAAAAGACAAAAGATAAAATTTTAATAACTTATACCAAACAACATAATTACAATGTTTTCTCTTCTGTGTCCAATCCTCTTCCCAGTTTAGCTGGGGTCAGGTCTACTTATCACTGCGCTAGAGAGATTGGTTCTGGTTTGTCTGTGCAGGCAGACTCGGTTTCTGAATTTCTTTTGGCATAAAATTACAATTTTAATATACTTAAAAAATAAAGTCAGCAGAAAAGAAGAGAAGACCAGTGCTCACCATGCTTAGTTTAACTTTTTATATAAAGTTTGTAAAATATTTACTAACTAGGTATTGAACCTACCACATTTTGTCTCTGCATCACCCAAAAGTTGACTCGTAGAAGACATATTCATAAAGAAAGAAATAGATACGTAAATAAATAGACTACCGTCATACATATGTATCTTCTAGTTAGCTATTACTAGATTTTCCATTTCCAAAATTGTTTTTGTTCCTAAAACATTTATTTTTTACCGACAAACAACCAAACTGGTGTGACTTGACAAACTGACTGATACTTTCCTATTGGTCTAGTGGTCCTGACTGCTATGCCAGAGGTCGTGAGTTCGATTCCCACTCTGAAAAAATATTTGAGTATTGAGATCACGATAATTTCTTATATATCTGGGTGTAATTTATCTATAATATACAATATTACATGTGAAAATATAAGTATGTTTATCAGTTGTCTAGTACTTATAACACAAACTCTGATTAGCTTATGGCTAGATGGCATGGTGTGACAGTTGTGGAATATTATTATTAAGAAATTGTATCAATACATAAACACAAAAACTCTCTTCTTCTTCTTCCTGCCCTTGTCCCGTTTTATTTGTGGTCGGCACAACACGTTTTTTACTTCCATTCTGTCCTGTCACTCGTCACGCTATCACTAACTCCCTTTTCTTTCATATCACTTCTCACACAATCCATCCATCTTTTCTTTGACCTCCCTCTCCCTCTCCATCCATCCACGGGTAAATTCATAACTCTTTTAGCAACATGCTTTCCATCTCTCCTCTTTACATGGCTATACCAAGACAAACGATTTCCTTTCAACCTTTCGGTCACTAAACAAACAAAAACTCTATTGCATTTAATAACTTTACTACTAAAATTTTAAGGGCCGGAGATAAACTTCCTGCTCCTAGTCCACAATTTTCTAACTCGCTGGTAGAAAATGCCGTACACAAAAACGACATAAGAAGCTTACGTGAAGTTGTGAACGGAACGTTCAGGATTATTGAGGCGAACTTTGGTTTTAGAAATTGGCATTTCTTAGCGCTGACACTTGCTGTTTTGGGTTTTAGGTTAAGCTCTGTTAGGTTTTTGTTTTTTGTTTGTTTGCTGATGTAAATTGGGGGAAGAGTTTATCATTATGAAGACTTATGGGGTAAGTTGCATTTATTATTTTTAGTTAATATAATATTCCACAACTATCACACAACGCTGTCTAGTCCCAAGCTAAGCAGAGCTTGTGTTATGAGAACTAGACAACTGATAAACTTACTTATATATTTGTAAATACATACATATTTTAGATAAATTACACCCAGACACAGAACAAATGATCATGCTCATCACATAAAAATTTGTCCAGGGTGGGAATCGAACCCACGACCGGCATAGTAGTCAGGGTCACTAACCACTAGACCAACAGGCCTGCCAGTCAAAGATAGATTTTTACATTTGTGGTGATGGCGATTAATTTACTATGTAATCGTTCACTAAAGGATCTGGATAGACCCAGAACGTTTAAAAAACCCGTTCATCAGTTTTATTTACGACAACAGAAACATTAATTTCCATATTATTCCCATGACAAAAGTATTTCAAGACATGTTCCACCCATAATTAGGTTTGTTTTTAATTCCTAGTTGTCTGGTTAACATATATTTTAAAATTAAGCATGACAATTTACGTGAAGTTATGTCATTATTTTGGGAGCTTTAAAGCGTCTGTAAAGCAATACGGCCTACGGAATGTGTCACCAATACTAGCGACTTGATTTTAAAGATATTGCCTAAAATATACGTAAAAATCAGCTTGGAGAATTTACTTGAAGTAAGTAATGATTTTATGTAGGTACCTTGATTACCTGATACCTGAAAATTGGCCGTCTAAACAAGCTAGCAGGTAGGCATGCGTTTTTAGTACATACTAGCAGTACTCAATCGTCCACATTTCGTTCGTCAGAAAATACGTGACGCCCGGCGGACCTGGGATCTTGGACTATAAGACTGTTATTTATTCAACGACATAGTATAAACAAGACCCTATCGTATCAGTTGCACCTACTTATGTAGATGTACATTCACTTAATAAGAGTGAAATAATGTAACCTGAAAAGATTACTTCATATTTTGACTCACTTTTTTTAAAATTATTATTTTTATTGTGCTTTTGAGTACAATATAAACTGGTTTACACTGTTCTTAAATAATATCTATTAATACTGTAATATGGAAATATTTTATAAACAATAACTATTTAAAAAAAAAAGTATCCAAGTAGTTTCTTGCTTCGTTTCTTCTCCATAGGAAACGTTTATTCTCCTTATGAAACGTTTCTTCTGCATATGAAACGACCAATTTGGAATCGTGCACTAGCTTCTGACGTTTTATAAGTGCCCATGTAGGCCTATGTGAAATAAAAATCTTATGAATTTTAAATTTTTAATCTCAAATCAAATTCGCAATTCTAGTCCGCATTAGTTGAAACTCATTTCTTGTCGTCAATTTGAGACTAGCACCGATTCGTACGCTCTCGAGGTCAAATAATGCATCCTCGATAGCAGAATTTGCGAGCTAAATCTAAAGTTGCGAGTCATCATTTCTGTACAGCTCACAAATTTCAGAGAGGGCGGAAATCACTGAAACTAGCGATGCTGTAGAATGGAATTGAAATCTTGGAATATTTGTTACAATTCTTGCGTGCTGTTTCAGTTTTTAAATTTAGGTTGGAGTGGGAGGGTCAAACTTTTACTGATTTTTAGTCAGAGAAAGAAATAACATATGTCCATTTACGTACGTACCCAGCGCTTTACTTTGCACCTGGCCAGTAAGCCACCATTGGAAAAAAATATTACTAGCTCAAATAATAGAATATTGATTGGGCTGAAAAGAAAATTATAATAACTAAACATGCAGTATTTTACATAATTAATAATTTTATATAATTGTGTCTATAAATTTTAATATATTTTAGGATAAATAAACCTCGTTGTGAGATATATTTTTAGGAAAAATATATACGTAGGTAGGTACCTCAAAAACATAAATATTATTTGAAAGAAATGATTTGATCCAGGAGATCTTCATATGTATTTAAGTTCAGTTGAATTTAAGGGATGAGTAAGTTACTGAAAATTTTGCAATGCAATGTCGCTATTGTGTAGCGTGAACGAAAAACTTCTTGCGCGCCTTCTTATAGGTTCCTATAGCGACATCTATGACGCTACATAGGAACTAAAACTCAAAACCATGCATCATGCTATCAGAGTTCTCTACGCCATATGCAATATCATCATCATCATCATTTCAGCCTACACACACAACATAGGGTTGGACATAGGCCTCCCCCAAATGTCTACACAATGAACGATCCTGTGCGTCTCGCGTCCATCCGGCTCCCACAACCTTCACCAGGTCATCAGTCCACCTTGTAGGAGGCCTTCTAACACTGCATCTTCCGGTACGCGGTCACCACTCCAGAACCTCGATGATGATGTTGACGTTTTAATAAAGAAAATATCAGTCGTGTTTTTCTTTCTACTTTTTCGAAAATCAGAATTAGAATTTTGTTAAACGTTCACAAACATTTTGTTATCAGGATTTGAATTTAACTAAATTCAAATTCAGAATTTCGAAAAAGAAGAAAGAAAAACACGTCTGTTATCAAACGTCTCAATATTTTCAACCACAGTGCCAAATAACGCCTACATCAAGAATTTAGAACTCCAACAGAATATAAATGAAAATAAATCTTTAACACATTCAGACTCACCATTTGTAGAAACGTAACTAAATGATGCGAGTTTCTATTTAGAGTTGGACAATCAAATTTACTGCTTGAATAATGTAGTGCCAACGAACATCGCATGCTATTTTGTTCCCAACACATACAAGTATATAATGTTAGGAGTTATGAAGGGACTTGGGTAAAAGGAGAGGTGTATTGGGAATTGAGATATGGTTGAATCGGGCATATAATTTATTTGTGTGACATGAGATTGCTAGTCAACTATTTCTTTTTTCATTCTTAATATTGTAATGATAGTGCTTATGTATAGGTCTGCACTTAAGTATTATGGTAAGAGACAAGAATAGTCAGAACTAGGTGGATTTTGAGGTAATAAATTAACTAAGTTCAAAAAATGGAATCTCCGATTTAAGAAAATATTATTCCTGGTCTTAATAATGCTTCCCTAGTATAAAAACGACATAAACTAAAAATGATGAGTTCTGATGGCTTTCACTTTACTGGTTTTGTCTTGATGTTAATTTTTTAATTCGCATTAAAAAAAATCTCTCTGAACGCAATTTTAAAATAGATTATTAATTAACCTTTTGAATGTCTTATGTTACACAGTTCGACATAAGCAATTGTCTTTCTATTGTGTCTCTAATTACGGCATTCAAAGAGTTCAAACCAATATTTCAAATATTAGTAAGAGAAAGAGTTGGACCGTGGTGGGAACATCTCCCTATCTGTTTTGTCCTCATGTTATGGCGGTAACATCAAATTTCAGTATTTGCATTCTTATTCTGTTGCTTAACAGTTTCCCCTTTCACCAGATTTGAAAGATTTTTAACTTAAGTACTTAATATTTTACAAATTAAAAAAAACATCCGTTAATTGTTTTGATTAAAGTTATATAATTGAAAAAAAAATACAAATTCAAGTACTTAATTGTTTTGTTAATTTTAAACTATTAGTAAATATTTTTTGTTTTTGTAATTGTTTTATTATATATCATTAATATTATAATAATATTTCATAACTTTTTCACAAATTGACGAATTAAGCGTTGTATGCATTTTAATATCACACTAGGCTAATCAATTTATTTTTTCTTCTTGACTAACGTAGTTTAGTTTTCAGCCACTGACATAATATGATCATTCAAAGTATTTACTTATCGAAGCAGAGCCGTGCCGTGCCTACAAAAATTGCAACCAACCACATCCATTTTTCTTCTCTCATCTCCGTAAACCAACGGAGGCAGCTGCGTATTTCGCTTGGTGGACCGTCAATTTACACAACGTTGATTTATACAGATAGCGTGCAACGTAACGCGTATCTCATACGGTATACGTACAATTTTGCGCCATTATGACGCTGTTTGTATGTGGAGTATAATGTTTCTGCTGTGGTTTGTATTCGGAGATTTTTTTTTGGGTATTTTTGATCTTCTGTGCAAAAATTTAAAACATTTCAGTTTTAGTAAAGTGCTACTGCATTTTTGATCAGAGAAGTCCTGCATACTTCCGTTGTCCAGACGCGTGCTATATCGGGTCCGGGCAATTGTCCGTTAGTTGATTTTGGTAATTATGTCCTAGATCGCAGTAGGAACTCAACTATTGGAACATAGAATTTTAGTTCCTAAATGACGTCATAGATGGCGCTACAATTATATATAAAGTTTAAATAAATAAATTATAAACGTAGTCCTAGTATAATTTAATCGTCAACTCTTTTTGTCTTATCCACGATTTGATAATAGGGTATTAATGTGAGACTGAGTAATATTCAATTTAGTAATGGTTTTGTAGTGTTATTGACTATGTTTATTATTATCTATGTTTTATTGTATTATGATTTTTTATATTTTTATTTATGCATTTCAAACACAATGTAAATTGTTCCTGAAATAAATTGATTGATTAATTGTATAGATAATAGAGTGAAAATTTCAGTACAAGTATAGTTAGGTGTGTCTACATTGATGACTAAGTAAAAATTTACACAAAAGTACAGAGGTGGACCTCATGCATTTTCCTCCAGTCAACCTTAGGTTAATGTAAAGACAAATTGTAACCTTAACCTTACCTGTACCTTGGTATTATACTTCTAGAATTTTCTTAAATACAAAAATTTGAAATATCGTAAACGTATTTTGTAGAATAATAAAACTGTTTATTACTCAATTAACAGTCTATCAACACCATCTGCGGCAACTCAAAATCTAGTAATATTAAAACAATGGATTTCACCACAAAGCCAGCACATTTCACCAATTTTGTATACGAGTAGTTTTAAACAGTGTTCATTGTCCGCTTAAGAGGATTAAAATTAACGTAATGTACAATAGTTATTTTGTGCACACAAAATTTTTGATATACCAAAAATTGTGTGCGCAGCGGTCAGGGAATGTGGACAATGTCATACAATGTTAATAATTTATTACCTCCTGTGAGGAAATCTATAAACTCGTCCAGGATGGTTCGAGCTCTGATCATCTACCAGATGGGCCTAAGTGAGCATCGTGCAATGAATAAAAACGGCTAGGAACTGAATCAGCCCCCCTAGCCAAGTTAGAATCGAATTCCGTTCTCTAATCGGTAACGCCTCGGTGACAGCAATTGTAGAAAACGATAAGTTGGTAGCCATGTTGACGCGCCTGAGTCGGCCGCTCGTTCCACAATGTAGCGTTTGTATAACAAAGGATGTAGCGTGAAATATTGTAGAAACGATTTTTAACGATGGATGTGAACTTGGCTACGAATTGTCTATTTGTTTGTTCTGACCACGCGACTTTACGTTGAGATGACGTCATTCCCATACGTTTCATCACTTTTTGACAGCGTAAACGATTGCAGAATAACAACTTGGCTAAGCGTGCCGTTTACTTCTCAATACAATTCGATGCAGTGCACTATAATATTAGTTAAGTAGGTAGGTACCAACAACAAAATTGACAGTTTTATTTGACTCTGACTCTGCGATGGTCTTTTTTTTATGGTGGGAAAAAATCATGCATTGACATCTCCCGCTCTTGGGCGGAGCGGGAGATAGTGTCAGACTCTTACTGACTAAAAGACCCACTCCGTTCCTTCTAGCCTTCATACCGGGGCTCGAGCGCCCTATCGGATAACCCTGGCCCCAGTAGGCTTCGACCCGGCTGGGTCCCTGCTGTTGCTGACAACTCCTTGAGGCGCGCGGGGACAGTGCGCGCCGTCGACGACTTGGGCTTGGTCCGGGCAGTTTCCGGACGGCCGGACAGCGAGCTACCATTGCTCACTGTCCGCAAGCCCGCGCCTACGGTGGCCGGAAGTCGGGATCAGAATCCCGGCGGCGGCGGCGGTGGCGATAACGACGTTACCTGATGCGGTCGGCCTCCTCCTTTGCGAGCATTACTGCTTCGCAGTAGTCGGCGACCGCCTGCCACTCCTCCTCGCTCCGGACCATGGCCTCGACCAAGGCCCGGCGCGAGAGGTCTTCGCCGCCGATCGCCCCCACGAGGGCATGGCGATGCTCCGCCCAAATACTGCGATGGTTTGGCTGAGAGTGTCCACTGTCCTCGACGGGTTCTCTCTCCTAAAGCTTATTGCAAGCTCATACCTCTAGTTCTTCTAATTGCCACTTGATGGCATGCCTTGTTTTGTCTCAAAAACTAAAAGCACATATAAACTTAAAATTTTGCAGGTAGGTTCTTTATAGAGTGTAAACATCCGTTAAGATTGGATTTTACGAAACGGGGGGAAGTTTCGTAAAATCCAATCTTAACGGATGTTAAGGGGATAAAACCTTTGGAAGTTTGTATGGAGAAATCGACTTTTACGTGGGCGAAGCCGCTGGCAGAAGCTTGTGAATCTATAAATATACTAGCTTTTGCCCGTAGTTTCGCCAGCATACATAAAATGCCCATGTCACTCAGGAATGAAGCAGCTTTCTATCGGTGAAAAAATGTTAGACAGTTTAAATGTAAAGATTTATAATTTTATATTTTCAGTGCAGATAGTCAGTAATTATAATAAGCTTATAAATATCTAAACTATTACTAACTTAAAGATACACATAAAATAATTGACAGCACTAAAAATCTTTTGGTCCAATATAAAAAGCTCTCGTTTCCTAATTTAAAGACGCAGCCTTAGAAGGCCTCCCACCAAGTGAATCAAAGATCTTTGTATTTTTTTTAGAGAATATCGTTGGAAATAAACAACATCTTTGTATTCTTTGTGCTCTTCTATCTGTAACGATATGAGGGTTGTGAGAATTCTATGGGGACAAAACGCACAGGATTGGCGACACTTTGGCTCCCTGTGTTGCCATAACGCCTATGTCCAGACGTCTTTTAGCTAAAGTTAAGCATAAGCATAACCAGCCTTTTAATATTCCTCAGCTGGGACTCAGGTTTCCTCTCCAGGAGAGGGAATGGGCCGTAATCTACCACGAGGGCCCAATGCGTGTTGGTGAATGTCACATGTCTTCGAAATTATGGTTCTAGGACGTGCCGGTTTTTTCACGATGTTTTCCTCCAGCAGTGGTGATGAAATAAATTACACAAAGTAATGTGCCAACTCGTAAGTCGGGGCCGTTACCATTCGGTCACCACTGAAAAAAATAATTTAAATATCATAAATACATCATATTTCGATTGTAGAGTTGCGAAACCATGATGATTTACTAACAGCATCACTGTGAAAACTATTCATAGAAAGCAATTTATTTTTCACAACGAAAGAAATTTCCTTAGAAAACTTCGTAAATTATTCAAAGACTTAAACATTCAGAAACAAAATATTCACTCCCTGAGGATTGATTCTTGGCTGTTCCTTCCTAATTTTTTGTGTCTATAAGCGCAAAATCCTAATGAAATTATACATTTGGCCGCAACTTTTATGGGTCATTGGATAGATTCTTAAATACGTAGGCTGAATTTGTGAATTGTAGTATGATGTTAATGACTGATTAATACTAGAACGCTCATTTAGAATCAGTTCTACGTATACCTTAGAAAAGTCAGATAACCATTTTCTTTCTCCAGTATCATCTGTAAGATTTTCTAAAGATATCCCAGCAATTACTGATCTTGCGCCGAGTGACGAGGCCGTAGAGTAGCCAGTTCGCAGTTTAGATTTGTATAGTACCTCATAGAACAGAAATAAGGTAAGTTTGTGTGAAACACAAAACAACGCATTCTAGCTACCTTGCACAAGTTATGGCGCTAGAGAAAGACCTGTTAAACTTAGACCAAAAGTATACAAAATTTGGTTAACAGCTTGCTATATTTTCTTAATGAAGTGACACGACCTTTTGAAGGAATTTATAAAGTATTAAAACACCAAAAAAAAAAACGTCTTTTAGATAAACTGTTACGTGTATTTTTGCTGTTATAAATTGGAAGTATTTTTATAATATTTTTTGGTGGCCCAGTGGTGCTCGTCGTCCAGTCCAGTCAGAGTTTTCAATACAGTAAATGAAATCATAGAGAAGAAACCGGCTATGTCTTAGAACCCAACATTTACATCTCATACTGGGCCCGCATGGTAGATTACAGCCCATGCTCTCTCCTACGAGGAAGCCTGAGTCCCAACACTGGGAACATTATAAGGCTGCTTATGTAACTAAGACCAAATAATATACAAGACATGTTATGTACATAAACTACAGATTCACGAATTTATCTCATGTATTTACGAAAGTATCATAGAATCTGTTAGCGGCCCGTAACTTTTGCGCCCTAGTGTATGATTATACCTCAAATAGAAATTCTATTTTAGGCAGTCTCTTTGGAGCAAAATTGTACAATTAATATTCATTTGTTGAAGTAGGATTTGGAACACCTCAAAATAGACTGAGATTTTGATTTCAATGAAATAATGAATACGCTGAAATTTTCCTTGAAATTAAATGGTGATTAAAATTTCTAAGATACACTTATAAAAATAGATACCAACTGCCTAATTAGTTAAATAGCTATAGTCCGTCTAATGAAAGCGTGACCTGAGAAAAGGAGGTTACAACCAAAAATTTTGAATGTGGTATTATTGAAATAGTAGGAGAAAAAAGTTTTGATACTAGAATATTTTTTGTATCTAAGACAATTTTAGAATAGTTGTACAAGAACTTAAATCCTAGTCAAAAACATGTGTGTAGACTTAATTATTTGGTGGGTGTTTGGTAAATGTCATTAACACACAAAATGTTAAATAGTATTCCAAATTATTTTATTTTATCTGATCTCTCAAAAGTCGCTATATAATATTTAAATAATTTTCTTTATTTTCCATTTGGTGTTCTGGTAAGAATACCAAGTGCATAACACCGTGATAGTCAAATAAAATAGTCAACATGATTTCAACTTCATCACGTCTCGCCAACACTATTAATGTGTTTCAAGATTTGTTGGTTGGAATCGATTCGTTTTAGTATAGAGAAAATTCAGATCTTTTGGGATTAGTCAAGTGGGAACATGTTTCATACTCCAGTGATTGTTTCAAATGATACGGATCGACTCGTGAGACACAAAAAGTTCAAGAGCTCTCAAACTTGAACTAGGATTTCAGTCACTATTTCCTTCACTTTCACATTAACTTCAGTTGAGGATTTTGATGCACTATCTGACAAAGTGAGGCAAATCTTTCATTACATCTCAACTGCTTTTGAACGCATTCTACCACTCACTAGCATGTGTTTTTGATTAAGTCTATTCACCAAAAGCCTTCTTTGTTCGATGTTTTTGTCCATTATGAAATTCGCAATATGTCAGATTATCTAAAAATATAAGAAAAAAAAATATCATTATATCCTAAATATAACTATCTAATAATATTAGTCGACAAGGATCAAGATTATAACGTCATACTAACTTAAAAATCAAAAATCGTATGTAAACAATGTTGGTTTTCATTGAAAACACCTTCTTTCTCTTCTTGTTTTTGTTTGAACTTATTAACCATAGTGTGTAGCAGTTTTTGCACGTTACTGTTTATTGCTTTTTATTTTTTAAGCAATTATTCTTGAAAAATAAATATCAGTTTCCAAAAACTGACAATTGCAACCATAGACTTTGACGTGATTTTTTTCGGCAAAACAATGTTGCCAATTTAATTTAAAAAAAAAACTCCAGGTTACGCTTTCAGTAGACGCACTCTAATCAAAAACAACAGGGTTACGGGGAATTTCTGAAAGGGAAACAGGTCCTACAACTGAAGTTACAGGGGTGGTTTAGTCAGTAAATTGGCTCGACGTGTCAAACTTATACTGACTAAAACCAGTAAAAGTCTGACACATCCTCCCGTTTCACTCGAGCGTGGGAGAAATAATTTGATGATTTCGGAAAATTTAAAGTTAATCAAAAACAAGTTGACCGAGTATATTTGGGACTGTGGAGTCATTCGAAAGAGGTGCTGCGGCCTTGGAAAACACAGGGCAATTGAAGGTACATGAAAAGTCCCCATTGACCATCATTGGTGGTGGATGGGGAGTGGCGACCAAGTTCCGCAAGACGCAGCATTGAAAGGCCTCCCACAATGTGGATCAGTGAACCAGTGAGGGTCACGGGAATCCGTTACATGCGAGATGCAGAGGAGTGGTCGTAATGGCGACAATTGGGGAAGGCCCATGTTTAACAGTGGAAGTCTTTCGGCCGAAATGATGACAAAATTTGTATATATGACTACATGATGTATACGTATATATTAACTTTTCACACACCTTTGTCGCCGTCTATCTCGATGATTGTGTCCAGGTATTTACAATGTTCCCATATACTCGTACCTAAAAAAGTCATCACCTAATTTAATTTTTTAAGAAAGTAAAGTTGGCCCCCTACATATATAATTATGTGCGTAATTCTTATTTCAAAAGTAAAGTTACTAAAAAAAATTCTATTATCACTCATAAGGGAGCAACAAGAAACCAGCCAAGTAGCGGACCAATAATAATAACTTATAAATAAAATAAACATGATTAATCTTTATGGTAGCTGAGCGGGCTCCTTATGTTCGTAATAAGGATAACTTCTAATAAACAGTAATTTTCAGCCTTTATATTATTAATAATAATGAGGATAAACAAAATGAAGATGCTTTCATTTTTAATTATGATTATCTTCATTAACGAAGCTGTTATTTTTTTTACCCTTGAAAATTTTCTATTGAAAAGTTGTTTTTATAAAATCCTCGTTTTTTGTTCGGTAACTGAATATTTTTTGTAAGAATAACATTGAATTTTTAGAAACATAAAGGGTGGTTGTTGCTAGGCTCTTTTTTCGTTTTATAAAATAATATTTGGGACGGAAATTGAACTAGCCAGAAGCCTTTAAAATAATTGATCGGTAATCTATTTAATGAACAAACAATCATTGGAACTTGGGCTGTAAGCTGTTTTACTGCTAAGTATAAAGCACAGTACAAAGATGATTTACTGTGAATAGGTTCTAGCGGAGGTTTTTCCCGCGTGAAAATAGGTTTCTCGAAAGAGGATTCAAAGTTTGTTACTTTAAATTTAAAACCCCATTTTATTTCCTCAAGCATAGCCGCCATTCTTTGTGTATGTCGCGTCCAGATCATAGAAAATGATCACTTCATTATATGTCCAGAAACCCTAAAATGGTTTGGCCAGATCGTTTAAACTTTAACTGTCCCCATACACAGGCCACAAAAAAACGCCGCTTTATGCTTCTTTTTGTGGCGGCCTTTTTTGTGGCTTGTGTACGGCAGTGCCGCCACAAAAAAACGCTTGAAGCTCCTTCAAGCTTCTCCGGACATAAGAGGTGCCGCGCGCTTCTGCTGTTTTTGGCGGCCGCTTCTAGCTTTTTTTTGTCGGCGCTTCTTGCCTTTTTTGTGGCGGCGTTTTTTGAAGCCCGTGTGCGGGGACGCTAACATGTGATGATATGTCGATCCTCGTTTGGCCATATCATTGATGTAGGATTTCTATGATAATGAAAAGTCTAAAGAAAGCAGGCCAAATGAGGATTGACATACCAGCAAAGTTTGACGTTTAAGATGATCTGGCCATGACATGTACATTAAAAGGAACCCCAGTGCAATAGCATCAGTCCTAGTGTTTGGCTTTTGGTTGAGGTCATGGTCCAGAGCGAGGAGGAGTGGCAGGCGTTCGCCGACTTCTGCGAAGCAGTAATGCTCGCAAAGGAGGAGACCAACCGCATCAGCCAAAGGATAGCTCGCTGTCCGGCCGTCCGGTAACTGCCCGGACCAAGCCCAAGTCGTCGACGGCGCGCACTGTTCCCGCGCGCCTCAAGGAGTTGTCAGTAACAGCAGGGTCCCAGCCGGGTCGAAGCCTACTGGGGCCAGGGTTATAAAGGGAACTCGAGCCCCGGTGTGAAGACTAGAACGAACAGGGCGAGTCTTTTAGTCAGTAAGAGTCCGACTGAAACTATCTCCCGCTCCGCTCAAGAGCGGGGGTTGTCATTGGATGATTTTTCCCACCATAAAAAAAGTCCTAGTGTTTGGCTTGGGCGTCAGTGAGTGAGTGAGTCAGTTAGGACTTTGCTTTACGTAAATAATATACAGATATGGAAGGAGAGCGCAAAAAACTACCTTTACTAACATACTGGCTGGTAGACAAAATAATATATTTTTAACAAAGTGTTGGACATGAAAGTTGAATTTTAATTTGATACTAAAAATTGGATTATATTTAAGGTTTGGAATTTTGGATAGACAATATAACAGGAATGCCGAAAATATAATATGTATGTAGTGTATGTAGGTATTAAACTATTATTTGTCCCGAAAACAACATCAGAATGGATTTTTTTATTTTGATTTTGACTTTGATTAAGGTCAGTAACTAACTAATTACCTTCTTGTCAAAGTTGATGGAGGCTGAATTTGAGGTTAAGTCGAGTGGAGGAAATGAGTTAGATTATAGTTGTGACTTCCTGTAGAGCTACTTCGTGCGTACCAGCCTTTAGATGTTTTACAGGATGCATTTTGGAGAGTGTTCGTGTGAATTGCATGACTTGATTCCGCCATCTCATTTCTACCATCGGACAACACGACGTGCGGTGAGTTTCGCCTTTATGATGATGAAACCTCTACGGTCCGGAGTAAGCAAAGCAAAGTCGTTTACAAAGCGTACATCGAAAGACTTAAACAATTTGTCTGCTGCCGTCTTCTAGTCCGAGTATAATTTAGGTCTCTTCAAGGGATCAACGATTGCATCATTGCTTACCATCAGGTGGGATCGCAGTCAAACACTAGTTTATATAAATTTGAAAAAAAAAACATGAGTGAAATCGCTGAGAACATTTTGTATTACATCAACACGGAAATGGTTGCCTACGAAAAAAAAATAATTATAAAGACATTCTTTCTAATCACAGAGAAAGCGTCCTTTCTTAAACAGAAACGATGCCCAGCTTATATCGACAAACAAGATTACCGAAAAAAAAAACAACAATTCCAATCCAATAAAATGTTAACACTGATTAAAATTCAACAAAAAACGACAATAAATAACGGTATCGAAGTATAAAAAAAAGTAACGGAGACAGGACAATTAATCCACAGCCATCTGTATTCTAACGCTGGGTGCACATTATTTGTTTTAAAAAATGCGTAGGTACATACACAAGCGAGCCCGTGGTCGCAATAAACTGAATTTATTAACAGTCCACCAGTATTTTTACGCGATCGCGGGAAAGATTTGTCGTCGTCCCGTGATTTCCCCAGAGACCACTGTGTTTAGTGATATTGTGTATGCGCCTTTATATTTCAATCAGTCGATTGCCAGTTTGGGACCTTGTTACCTGTAATCATTGGTGGATGTTGTTAGGTATGTATTAAGTGTTGACAGGGTTGGTCAATGTTTTTGATTCTCTTGGGAAGACCTTTGGGCTGCGGAATGGTTCAAAATAGTTATCACGGTTAATTTACGGAACACGAGTTTTTGGGTTGGTGGTATTAGTCTAAAAATTCTGATATTGATTCTCACTCTAGTAAGCAGTTCACAGTGCTCGTGAGTTATATAATAATAATAATAATTTAATTTTCATATAATAAAATCCTTAGATATATAAGTGAATCCCGAACGCAGTGAGCGATTAAAACTTGGCAACCTTCGTTTCGTCCGGATTTCAACACGCTTCTCGCATTTTAAAGACAAAGCTTTATCCCCTAGTCACATAATTTACTATTATAATAATTTATTTCAAATTCTGCGGTTTCAAATTTAATCGTCATTTTTATGATTTCAAGATTTTAGAGGAGATATTTACATCATTTAGTCGCAAGACGTCTACTGTTGGACTCAGGCCGCCCCCAAGTGTCGGCACAATGAACGGTCCTGTGCGTCTCGTATCCATCGGATTCCCGCATCCCTTACCAGGCCATCGGTCCACCTTGTAGGAGGCCTTCCAAGGTTGCATCTTCCGGTACGCGACGCCACTACTGAACTTTTATGCCCCAACAGCCATTTGTTTTGCGTACAATGTGCCCTGCCCATTGCCACTTAAGTTTGGCAATTATTTATTTATTTTTCTTCGTGCTATGTCGGCAATCCTAGTTCTCCTGCGAATATCTTCATTTCTGATTCGATCACGCAAGGAAACCCCGAGCACAGCCCTTTCTATTACCCTTTGGGTGATTTTAAGCCTTCTGATGAGGCTATATAATTTATATCAACTAAATACTCTACCTATTCCGAACTCTGATCATCATACATCGGTCGTAACCCATTACATAACAAATACCTGTAACCTATGAATACCTTCACATATTCTAAACGTGATAGACGTAGATACTGTAAACGCTACGTAGCCGGTAGACTCGAAACTGGACTCGCACAGATTTCAATACAATTTGCCTTAAACTGATACAAGTACAGTTCGAACGTGTAGACTGTGGACTTGGGTCCCATTTGGAGTAAGCGTTTGAACGTTTGGACATTCTAGAGGCTACAAGGAAAAAAGAGACTACAAGGACTGTCGCAGCCCTGTGATGGGAACATCATATTTATGGCGGTAACTTCCACATGACGCAGGTTGACTCAAATAGCTTGTAGTAAAAGCAATATTGGAGCAAGTATTAACACAGATATGAATCAGGTATCCTATCAAGTTTTGGTAGGGATAATACTCACCAACTTGATAGGATGCCTGATGTCTCTGTATTAATACTCGCCCCGATATTACTTTTACTACAAGCTGTTTGAGCCAATTTAATACTAATATTTTAAAATGTAGAACATTTCAAATGACTTACCTAGGAAAAATAAAACTAAGAAATAGGTCTGCACAACAGTGATTAGCACTCGCTGGACATGTTAAGTTCGGAAGATTCCTGCACTGGATTCGTGCGGAAGAAAGACCCGGGTGTCATTGTGTGGACCGCCTTGAGGACACGGTGGAGCATGGTAGAGGTGTACACCGCTTGGGCAGAGCACCGCCATGTCCTCGTAGGGGCGATCGGCATCTCTCGCGTCGTGCCTTGGTAGGCCATGGTCCGCCTCCTTCGGCATTTGGGTTCGCTTTTGAAAGAAAAATTCGGGACTCTAGAATGCAAAGGCACACAGGAGTGGATTTAGTCAGGAATAGTTTGATACGCCTTCTCGCTTCGTCTAATGAGAAAAATCATTGGATGATTGTCCAAAAGAAACAAATTCATTCGAAAAAAACAAAAATATTCCCAACTCCATATCATCAGTATCCACCCATCGATGCGGGCGTCCCTCAATCTCACGTGAATCAGGACAATCCGCTCGTGTCTCTAAATGTCCGGACGGATCATACAGCCGGTGACACAGTCAGCACTTTACGTAAACCCTGAGTTGGGCAGACTCGCCTACGATACTTGGGCATATATGGACACCCTACGTACTCGTATTTATCGATGTCGATAGAAGACTAATCGGTGTATCTTTCTGATGGTAGTACATGTGTCAGATCATGGGGTTCCCTAAAAAATGGGTGAGCTAAATGGTGCTAGCGCACGATACATGTTCGTGAACGGGCGCTGTCAGTTGGAACTGCTCATCTCGTCATCGTCGGCATCATTTATCCTAATTTAGACTAATTGAAGTGAATTGCTGATATACTACTGTACACGTGCCAGATTAGTTCCCTTCAAAATTATTGAGCTGTATGTTTTGAAACACTTCCACTGCTGGTCAATCCACTGCTGGACAGGCACTTATCATCTTCGAAACGTGTGATAAAAATCGCATAGCAGCATAGCTTCGAATTAAGTTCTTTCTTTTTTTCTTCCGGAATATCCCTTTATTCTTGCACATTATGTAAACCTCGCGCTCGGTAGACACGTCCTCGATATATGGCGATAGCTAGACACCCCACATAATCACCAATGGCGATAGAGGATTGAGTTTTAAGGTATGCCTTGCTGATGGCAGCACATTTGCCGGATTAAGTTCCCTCCAAAATGGTTGATCTATAGGGGGCTAGCACATGAGTCATGTTCGTGAACGGGCGCCGTCAGTTTAGACTGATCCTCTGTCAACTGCAAGGGATTATTTTAACCATTTTTTTAAGGAAAACTATGCGTTGGGTAGACACGTCCGCGATATTTGGGGATAGCTGGACACCCCACATATTCACCGACGTCGTTTGAGTCTTTAAGTGTGTCTTGCCGATGGTAGCACATCAAATCATTAGGTCACCTACTAGCTTTTGCCTACGGCTTCGCCCACGTAGCTGAAATAAAGCAGCTTTCTATCGGTGAAAAAAATTTACCAATCGGATGAGTACTTTCGGAGATAGCCTCCTACAAACAAAGAAACATAAAAACAAACTTTTCCTCTTAATAATATTATTGTAGATGTCAATAAATATTTATCTTTTGTACAATTATCTACTGGATTATATCTATAAAATTCACATCCGCATACTTAACGTAAGATTTAGTTGAATACTAGCGTCAGACCAGTCATACCTAGTACTTACGTAGTTATGTACCAGTCTAGGTCTAGCGTTTTGCTAAACTGAACCTATTTAGAGCAGGCGTGAAGCAAACAACATAATTGGTCTTAAAATTAAGTTTTCCTATATTGTTTCCATTGCGGGGACCAAATAGAATAGAATAGAATATCATTTATTCAAGCAATACAATATACCACAACATAAAATAATAAATTAAAAAATGGTACAGATATACAGTACAGTTGCAGTGACTGTGCCTGAACCGAAAGGGTCACCAACTCAGCAATTGCTGGGCGTCAAACACCCAGCGCTGGTTTTCAGCTGGCACCCCGCAATAATAATAATAATAATTTATGTTTTCATTTTTTATTTTCACATTACACAATTTATACACCACATTTTTTTAATTAGTACACATACTTAAAGGGCTTATTAGGATAGCCCTTGTTATTTTTTAAGTAAAATCTCAATAAATAATATTTATAAACAGCAAAGTTATTAGCGTTGGTTTATATCCCAAAATGTCACTCAAGTTATAAAAATATTGTGCAGGCTATTGATAAATGAATGAGTAAGTAACAATTATTAAGGAAAAACACTGCACGCTACTACTAGCAATTTTCATGTTTGATTGATTCTATGATGAATTTACCTTTTCGTGGTCAATTTTAAGATTTTGGTTTTTTCTACTTTTGACTACAAAAATATGATCAGTAACGAGTACAGAAAGAGCCTCATTTTTTGTGTACTAATTAAAAAGTATAAAAAAACCGACCGTGCGAGTTGGAATCGCTGATGAAGGTTTTCGTATCATGAACTGAAAATATTCTTGCATGCCAGCCACCTTTATTTTAAACTAGCTTTTGCCCGCGGCTACGTACACATAGGGTGACTGGTAATTAGTGTATGATACTTTAACACGTGATTATGCTCATGATAACCAACAACTTTTACTTCAGTACATTTATGTTTGCCTAATGTACTGAACAGCTGATATTTTTTTCGCGATTTCGGCTTTGCTCCCATAATAAAAATGGTATGTTATCATGAGCACAATCACGTGTTTAAGTATCGTACACTAATTGCCAGTCACCATATATATTATATCAGAAGTGACTCAGGAATAAAATAGCTTTCTAAGGGTGAAAAATTCTATCAATCCGACCAATATTTTCAGAGATTACCTCCTACAAACAAAACAAACAAACTTTACCTCTTTATTATATTAGTGTAGATTAGTGTGGTTTTTAGTACCCTATAGCAAATACAGGGTTAAGTTTTTCTTTATTTATTTGACGACACAAAAGTAAGGTTTAAGCGAAGAGAGACCGCTTATATATTAAAAGTTCTCCAATAAAGCCTGTCCACATTCCAGTGTCCAATAACAGTTTTGTTTGTCTTGTCTGGCGAATACGTCGATGCTGCGGAGTTTTTTAAGTCACATATTGCCCAGAAGAGGAACAAAAATAGACAAAATCTCTATTTAAACATTGACTTTTAATTAGTTCAGTATTTTATTATGTTTTAGTGTACAAATCGCAGGAGAACAAAGGTTGCCGACATAGCACGATTAATTGCCAAACTTAAGTGCCAATGGCAGGGCACATTGCTGGGCACGCCACAATTATGGCGGTAAGTCCCCTCTGTGAGGCGTGGCTTGAAAGACCTCACGACGTCCTTACCTTCCGCATGTCACAGATCCTCACCGGGCATGGCAAGTTCGAGAGGTTCCTGTTCCGGATTAAAGCGGAAGAGACGCACTGGTGTCGAGACTATGCGGAACGCCCGGAGGACACAGTGGAGCACACAGTCGAGGTCTGCCCTGATTGGGTGGAGCATCGCCGTGCTCTCGTGGGGGTGATCGGCGGCGGAGAGCTCTCGCGCCGGGCCTTGGTTGAGGCCATGGTCCGGAGCGAGGAGGAGTGGCAGGCGGTCGTCGACTTCTGCGAAGCAGTAATGCTCGCAAAGGAGGAGGCCGAACGCATTAGGCAACGGCGTTATCGCCACCGCCGCCGGAACCGAGATTCTGATCCTGATTTCCGGCCGCCGTAGGCACGGGCTTGCAGACAGTGAGCAATGGGTAGCTTACTGTCCGG
This sequence comes from Mythimna albipuncta, assembly GCA_929112965.1. NCBI lineage: Eukaryota > Metazoa > Arthropoda > Insecta > Lepidoptera > Noctuidae > Mythimna > Mythimna albipuncta. Next base: position 17,582,973 of record OV815973.1, read on the forward strand.
CCGTCCGGTAACTGTCCGGACCAAGCCCAAGTCGTCGACGGTGCGCACTGTTCCCGCGCGCCTCAAGCAGTTGTCAGCAACAGCAGTGACCCAACCGGGTCGAAGCCTACTGGGGCCAGAGTTATACCGGGGTATGAAGGCTAGAAGGAACGGGGTGAGTATTTTAGTCAGTAAGAGCCTGACACTATCTCTCGCTCCGCCCAAGAGCGGGGGATGTAAATGCATGATTTTTCCCACCATAAAAAAAAAGACTGTAAAATAAGTACCTGTTAAAATTTGCATAAAATACGTCGTTCCAAAATACTTATTACTCGCATCTCGAAAATCCGCTCCCAAAATTACCCCCAAAACATATCCTGTGACGTCAAAAGTTGATACCCATAAGACAACATACTCGTCTCAATTACCCCAAAATGAAGCAACAACAGCTTTTAACCGTCTTTCAGCTAAAGGGGTGGTTCCGTACCCAAAGTTCCGGCCGGAAGCGATAATTTCAGGGCTCTTTTGTGCCCAACGTCGGACAAACAGGCCGAGTGATGTCCAAAATGTATGGTAATAAAGGAAATGGTGTATGTTCTTAAAGCTGCGCGCTTGGACTTTTTGTTCCGGTTTGTATCTGGTAGCTGGTTTGTTTTTTTCTTTTTTAGGGGATCGTGAAAAATTAGGGTTTGTTTAAAAAAGTTAAAATCTTAAGGTTTTTGGCGGAATTTATTCCATCGAAAAAATGACGGAATTTGTTAGTCCAACGGAAGATAATAGTGAAGTTCAGTGGCTACCTTAATTTTGACCTTCTTCGGCCATGTATCGCGTCGTAGTAATGACTCTATAGAGCCTCTCATAGTGCAGGGCAAAGTTGAGGGCACCAGGCCGCGTGGTAGATCACCAATGAGATGGACAGACCAGACCAAGGCCGCAACTAAGTCCTTGGTTTATGAATGTACCCAGAAACGATACGATACCCATAACGATGTACGTACAAAGCGTTTTGGGAGTACATTAATTATGCGTACAGCTAAGGAATGGAATTCCCTGCCGGAGTCTGTGTTTCCTGATAGCTATAACCTAGGGGTCTTAAGTCAAGAGTGAATAGATTGCTTCTAGGCAAGCGTGCTCCATCGTCGGCCACATCATCGCTTACCATCAGGTGAGATTGTGGTCAAACGCGAACCTATCCATTACAAAAAAAAAAAACTACTGTCCGCGATGAATGGCGCCGCATTACAAAGATGATCGACTCATCGTGATTCACAGTTTACAGTGATGACTACGACCACTCCGGCAAGAGTGTACTGACTCAGGTGGTGATCAATTGTACGTAAATTGATTCCTAGTAGATATTGTGATCTGGAATTGGTGTATAATGTAGTTTGGTATCATAAGTAATTGCGTAATTGGAAGATAATAATATGTGGAATCATTGAAATAGGCGCGATCTCAGCGCAGCCTCGCTCCGCTCTTGTGGACAGGCAGCCTAAGACTAAGTACTAAGTAAAGTATGTTAACTTCAAATAAAATAAACTCACTGCATACCGGAGTTTCTTTGCGTTATCACATCAGAAATGAAGATATCCGCAGGAGAACCAAGGTTACCGACATAGCTCGAAGAATCGCCAAACTTAAGAGGCAATGGGCAGGGTACATTGCACGCAGAACATATGGTCGATGGGGACGAAAGGTTCTGGAGTGGCGATCACGTACCGGAAGACGCAGCGTTGGAAGGCCTCCAACAAGGTGGACCGATGACTTGATCAGGGTCACCGGGGATCGAATGGATGCGAGACGCACAGGACCGCTCATTGTGGCGACACTTGGGGGAGGCCTATGTCCAACAGTGATAAGATGATGATGGTGATACCGAGATAAAATAAAATAGTCTATGTCCTATTCCAGGCATAGTCTACCCGTGCGGTGAATCACATCCAAGTGCGTTTGTTCAAGAATGAAGAAGTAACAAACACACTCACAAACTTTCGCTTTTATATTAGTGCGATTAGTGGAAAAAAATAATAGACGTGGCCAAAAGGCTGCCAGGCTCAAATGGAGACTGGGCGGGTCATTTCAGCCGTATGTACATGGACCGCTAGGCGAGCGTCCCCACACAGTGGGTCCTTACTGAATGAAAGCGCCGTCGAGGCCGGCCTAGAAAAAGGTGGTGGGATGACTTGGACGCGTAACGCGAGGACTGTACCCCTAGCCAAGTTGCTAATCTGCAATAGTTAACGCTTGTAGAAAGCTTCAAACGTACGGGAATGACGTCTTCTTATCGCTCAGTCACGTGGTCAGAACAAAAGAATTGGCGGCAAGGTCAACGGGAAGCGTTCGGCGCAAGCAAAATAACTGTAACTTGGCTAGGGGGGCTAGTTAGAGACGGCGCAACAGAAAAAAGTTTGGAGGGACTTTGCCCAGCAGTGGGACAGAAATGGCTAGTAAAAAGAAAGAAATAGTGAAAAAAGAACAAAAGAGACTTAAAAAAAAACTTAAAAACTTAATTACTACAGCACGTAAAATATTATACTTTTATCAAAGAGATTTTAAGTTAACAAAACGGTACGAAAGACCGTTTTAAAAAGCAAGCAAACACTTGCACTGATGGCAAAAAAAGATCTTTTTAGAGACAAACTTAGTAATTTATCTTGGCTGTTTAAGCCTCACAGAGTTTTTGCTTCGGCTCCATTTTAATTAGTTTTGCTGGCTGTACCGTCCGTAAGATTTAAAAGTAATAAAATTATTTGTCTCCTACATTTTGTATGTACTTTAAACGAATTGTTTAGATTCATTCCGGTTTCTCGAACTGAAGGAAAAAATACTGTACTTTTTTTCCTGGCTTTATTTATTTATTGTTCTTTTTTGTCGAGATTTTTCAAAGGATATATGTTTTTGTGCCTCTTTTCCACGTGCTACGATTTTTTATTATGTTCTTATGTTAGAAGTTCGGCTTTATCTTTTTAATGTTATTTTTAGGTTTCCGTATCAGTTGGCAAAAATGGAATCCTTATAGGATACTTTGTCCGTCCGCCTTTTTGGCAACATAACGCCTTGATAACTAATAAAGAGCAATGCACGGGAAAGATTTTTTTGTATTATTTGCACTCACAGAATGTCGGAGCGGGTGTCTGGGGGGAATGGGCGGTGATCACCTCCTTCTCCGAAACAGTAATTCCAGCGAAGACACACACCACGCCCTACTTTCCGCAAACCCGACCCTGCCTATCAGCCACCGTAAGCGTAGGATTGCGGACGACGAACAATACGTAGCTCACCGTCCGGCAATCCGATCAGCACCCGGAGCGAGCCTGATTCGTCGACATCCAACAAATTTACTTTATGTCACACAACTTCATTCCTATAAACGAAGTCGCGGGTAAAAGCTGGTACAAAATAATCTTTTCAAGTTTCCTGTCTTATCACAAGGAAAGGAATGAATTTTTTATTTAGAAAACGACCTGGTAAGAGAAATGCCCTGGTTAGGTAGATCGATTAACCAGCAGTAAGCTAGCGAGGTGGTTTTTTTACTAACCGCTCTTTCTTTGCAGCCAGTCAGAATGTTTTTTATTGTTGGAGGTCATCCCATGTCTTGAATAGAACGAAAGGAAGAAAGAAAGAAAAAGTATTTATTCACGTCAAACATGGCGCATACCTTAAAACAAAATAAATAACAATATCGACTAAAAGTAGCGCGTGTTAATGTATTAACATTACATGTATGTTTTTGTGATACAAATTTATTTGTGAATTAAATTTCTATTTAATCGGTCGACTGGATTTGAAAAAATAGACGAATATACAGACAGACAGACGTATGGTCTTATTTAATCGTGGATCATATTCTAGTAGAGCGTGAGTGAGGCGAACGCCTCAGGAGAAATCTATTTAGCACTCTAAATATGTTTGAAATCGGTATTTGCAGCAGTGTCTTGGTTAAGCCTATGTCAGACGAGGCAAGAGTTCTTTAAAAAGTGTTTAAAATAACTTAATAACTATGATTTAGTGACCTAGACAATATTGTGACAAGGCTTCTTAATAAAGATTAAAAAAAAAGAATTCCGTTTTTTCATTCGGATCTCTGAAATCTTAAAAAACTATAAACGAAAACGGGGTAGAATTTAAAGACCATCAACCTCCATTGAAAAGGGAGGAAATTTCTGACTGGACGGGTGTCGTGTATGGCAACTGCCAGATAGTTGTGTTTCAAACTGTTGTATTTATTACCTACTAGCTTTTGCCTACGGCTTCACCCACGTACATAAAATATAGTCTATGACACTCAGGAATAGAACAGCTTTCTATCGGTGAAAAAATTTTTGCAATCAGACCATTACTTTCAGATATTATCTGCTACAAAAAAAAAACTTTTATTTTTTTTAATATTAGTGTAGATTTTCACATCATACGTCGAACCTCAATAGCGGGATATAAAATTGTTATGACGTCAAGTCTTTAGTCCATACATATGGTTGCATATATGATGTCGCAAAACAATTAAAATAAAATAACCAAATCAGTAAACCGTCCACGCATTTTTCACATCAAAACAACGTTTATAAATTAGTATTAAAATAACAAAAACAAACAATACCATATCCCACATTAACATATAAAAATTGGATTTTAAAAACCTCTAATTATACAGTCCGTCGCCTCCAGTTTGTGAGGAGTTATAAAACGGCAGGCTGAAATACGAAATGTACATATAATTTGTGTGTTGCTAAATTATTGTTGTGATTTTAAAACGAAATACAGCCGAGTTAATATCGTCCCCGCAGTTGGAAAACTAAATAACTCAGATTTTCTAGTTTTGAGATAAACGCGATTTAGTGTTTTTTTTTCAATTAATGTTCATTTGTTAAAAAAATTGAGACAATTTTACTGTAGGTAATTTTATATTTTGTGGACCTGATTATCCTTAACATTATGCTTAAACAAACTGGACTCTATCTTCACCAATAACTAAATAAAATATATAAAACCAAGTTGTTTAATTTTGCCACAACTACTTTTTGTAACGTAACTGCAATTAGTTATTTATTTCGGCTATTTATTTAGTTTTCCTACAACCTAGATCCATCTGGTAGAGTAAAAGAAGGTGAAATAAATGCAGTTATTGAATTTATCAAACTTGAAATATGTTTAAATGTAAAAGTTGAACGTTTATTACTTTGATATTGTTTAGCTGTTATTGGCGCCATTAAAAAAAATAAGCTGTATTTTGACATAAAATAGACTTTATTAAAAAATGAACAACAAATCAAAGGTATAGCAATCATTTTAAAACTTTAAAACAACTCAATTCAAATAAAAATAATTCTTCATTGGTATTTTAGGAAACACAACTAAAATAAAACTCAAAAAATAATATGACACTCATACAGTGAGTACAAAAATCAACAAACTTCTAATATCAATTACTTAAGACTATTGATCCGACAATTAAGTTAAATAAAACATTTAAAATTCAAAACAATTGAAATGTCTGTACTTAATCAATAGTATGTAATTTAAAATCACGTAAATTTAACAATGTAAATCCCTAAAAACTCAAATAATTTTGTTTGTGTTGTTAGGTTTCAAAAGATCACCAGAATGTAGAGCAGGGGTCAAAATAAGTTTAATCACCGACTTCAGATGAATCAGTGCAGGGTGGAGTACCCTGGTCTTCGTTTAAACATGGTAAACCTTCGTACCAGCCATGAAGCTCTTTAGGAATTATATTTTTCTTACAAAGCTGTAAAAGATCTTTCTTTTTTTGTTTTGTTATAGGAACACATTGTTTATATGCCCGGGGAAGATCTTCAGTGTTTATAGTTGGCATTTCAGAGTTTTGAGTTCTTCTAGTCGGTCTCCCTGATTTGCAAAGAGCATTTAATAAATTATATGGCCCATCGTAATCGTCATCATCATCATCATCATTTCAGCCGATACACGTCCACTGTTGGACATAGGCCTCCCCCAAGCGTCGCCACATCGAACGTTCCTGTGCGTCCCACATCCATCGGTTTCCTGCCACCTTCACCAGGTCATCGGTCCACCTTGTAGGAGGCCTTCCAACACTGCGTCTTCCAGTACGCGATCGCCACTCCAAAATCTGTTCTGCGAGCAATGTGCCCTGCCCATTGCCACTTAAGTTTGGCAATTCTTTGTGCTATGTCGGCAACCTTAGTTTTCCTGCGGATCTCTTCATTTTTTATTCGATCACGCAAGGAAACCCCGAGCATAGCCCTTTCCATCGCTCTTTGGGTGACTTTAAGCCTTCTGATGAGGCCCATTGTGAGCGACCACGTTTCGGAGACATATGTCATCACTGGCAACACGCACTGGTTAAAGACTTTCGTCTTGAGACATAGTGGTATGTTGGACGAGAAAATATCGCGTAGCTTCCCGAATGCTGCCCAACCCAGTTGGATTCGACGGTTGACCTTTTTCTCAAAGTTAGACCTACCCAACTGGACTGTCTGTCCAAGGTAGACGTAATCGTCCACAACTTCGAGTGTAGAGTCTCCGACCTTGATAGGAGTGGGCGCTACATGGTTGTTAATCATGATTTTGGTTTCATCCATGTTCATTTTAAGACTCACTCTTAGAGAAGCTCTACTGAGGTCATTGAGCATTGTGCTGAACTCCTCCATAGTCTCCGCCATGACTACTATGTCGTCGGCAAACCGAAGGTGAGTGATGCACTCGCCATTGACATTAATGCCTAGTCCACTCCAGTCCAGAACCTTGAAGACATCCTCCATTGCGGCCGTGAACAGTTTCGGAGAGATGACGTCTCCCTGCCTCACACCTCGCTGCAGGAGGATAGGTTTCGAGGTCTGATCCTGGAGTCGAACTGACATGTTGGCGTTTTCGTACAAACACCTCAGCACTTCGATGTACCGATAGTTGACTATCGGTTTTGGCACCTCTGGAGAGATTGCAGCAGCATCGTTATCGTATCTGTATTTAATAAAACCAGGTAAATTCTTTTGAAATCTTAGACATTTTATTTTCAACCAACACACCTTCTCCCCATTCTCCGCTATAGTTTTGTTTTTAATTATTTTTGAAGAAAGTGATTTTACATCAATCATGTCTTGATACGACAACTCATGTACTTTATACGGATTTACATTTTTATTTTGTTTTTTGGATCTTGCCCGTTGCATTAATTCCCTTCCAATCTATTATAGAAAACGTGTTTGTGTACTTTTTTTTCTTTTTCTATTGCGCTGTGCATCGAATCTACCTCCATATAACTATGACCACTTTCGAGATACTTTTGTTCTAACACTTTTATTGTCATGGGACAATAATTGTGTGTATGTACTAAGTACAATAAAAATGCTGCTATGTACTGGTTCCGGTTTTGTCCCAAGCATGTGTCTGAATAAAGGGTGACGTGCGTGACAGCCTCTGGTAGATTCTTAATCCATAAATAAATAGCAGATGCTATTTCCACACTGCCTCTTTTGCCGTTTATTTCCGTCCAGATCATACAGTGAGCGTCGTTTTGTGGAGGTTTAAACTCATAAATAGATAAATTATATAAATTTAATTTTCTGGAATAATACATTAGACTATCTGCAGTCGATGGAATCTGCAGTAGACTTTGCAAGTCCATGGTGACACACAAATATGAATCATCTTCTTCCGACCTCTTCTTATCCAGCTCTTTAGATCTATGCTTGTGACGCGAGCGATGCATCAGTCACACGCGCTGACACCCGCGCTTCCCCCCGCGCACTTCCTTGTTCCGATTCATTGAATAGACAATATTTCGCGTGGCAATTATAAATAACTTAATCTATTTGATTTTATTTGCCTATCATCTTGTAATTAATAATTATCTAGTTGTAGAAGAAATAGATAACATCAAGTGTTTATAAAGTAATGTACGTTTTGACAGAATTCTGAGTAGCAAAATTAAATAAGTAGAGTTATTTAGTTTTCCTAGAACTTTGTTAGTTTTGTGATAGAATTTGTAAATTGAAGAAAAAATCAACAACTTATTTTATTTTATTTATTAAAAATTTAACTAATCATTGACCACAGTTATTGATTTATTTATTGAGTTGTTTATTTTTCCTTCAAATAATTAGAATTAGTTTGAAGATATGCATTATTCCATCTGAACGACAAAAATGGCTATATTTTTGGAACGGAATAAGATAAGTAAATTCCTGTAAGACTCAAACATGCGTCATATTTTGGATTATTTAAAAATAGGGAAAAGTCAAAATCGCCAAAAACGAAGTTATTTAGTTTTCCAAATACGGGGACGATATACTGTTTTGTATTTTTCGTGAAAATAATATCAACTGGCAAGAATATTTGCAAACACATTTATTATAAGTACAGCCAAGGAGTGGAATTCTCTGCTGGAGTCTGTGCTTCCTGATGTTACAACTTAGGGGTATTTAAGTCAAGAGTGTATAGAGTAGAGATCGACCACATCACGAAAAGAAAGAAAAGAAGATGAGTTTGCCTGCTGTGGTCTTCCAATCCGATTATAATTTGGGTGTCTTTAAGGCTACAGTGAATAGGCTCTTAATAAACTAGTGCACCTCACCTTCAACAATTGCATCACCGCTTACCATTAGGTGGGCAGACAAACACTAGTTTATATCAAATAAATATATATATATATATAAGTGAGTTGAGAGACTACTTACCACAATGATGAAATAAATCATCATCATTTCTGTCGTAAGACGTTCACTGCTAGAAATTGAAATTAGCCTCTGCCAAGTGTGCCACAATGACTGGTCTGGTGTGTCACGCATCCATTCCTATTACCCTCACCAGGTTGTCGAAGGTTGACCTTTAGGGAGGCATTCCAACGACGCGTCTTCCGGTACGTGATTGCCACTCCAAAACCTTTGGGCTCCATCGATCATCTCCACTACTCACTGTACGTAAATTGAAGATTTGGGAACTTTAACCACAAAATCTTTAAAGTCAATATTTATGCAGGTTGGAACTTCACCATCGAAAATATTTTTCCGTTAGCTACAAGAGAGTGACTATGGCTAGAATTCAGTCAATTCTGATGATTCATCATCACCAGTTCAGCTGATAGATTTTCACTATTGGACTTAGACCTTCAAATTAATGCCACAACGACTGGGCTTGTATGTCTCGCATCCATTGAATTCCCTGCCATTCACCAGCACATCGGTCCACCATGTGACTTGTGTCTGCCAACGTTGGCTCTTCTGGCATGCGTTCAATTGATTTTAATTACTGACTTTTGAGTATATAAACTCGGTTTTAATTAAACCTTTTTAAATTATTGACCAAAGTTGAAATAAACTGAAACTTTAGTCCAAAAACACAGCCAAAATCAGTTCGATCGTTTAATCTCCCTCAATAAATACTCATTGTCGTACATGGTTTCAAAAGGGCAGGTTTTTAAATAAAAAGAAACTCACTAAGCCCTATATTTTCCAGCCATTTTTATGGTCGCGAACTGGCAAAAAGTTTCTCCCGGCTTCGTTTAATGAGAGTCGACGGGAATGTATGCTTAGTAAATACTGCGACCACTTAGAATGTGGACTTAACGGTGTGTGAGAAGGGGCTTTATTCGCTGAGTATTGTGGGTAATGCCTTTATGTGTTTCGGCTGAGAATACTGTCGTTTTTTGAGACGAATATGTAGTAGGTATTTAGATGTTAGGGAGAAAAAAAAAGGTAAATTGTCTTGTGGAACAAACGCAGGCTCGTTAAAGAATATGCTGTTAGTCTAAGCAAAAAAATCTTACTTGTTTCTAAATATTAGGTTTGTTATTTACAAAACTAAAATTTTAAGAATTTTCTTGAGCCTTTATAGATCACTTTGATATCAATTTTTTGTTTGTCAAGACTTTATTCCTAAAAAACGCGTGGAGGCATGAAGCTGAAAATTAATATCAAATACTAAGATGGAGGATCTCTCCTCTTACAAAAATTCAAACTTCTAAATAAATGCGTTCTGAAGATAAGGCTGTTTTTGGCGCATATTTTGACATTAAATATAAGGCACTTTCCTTTGACCTAAAATCCTGAAAGAAGCAGTCTCATAGCACAATTAAATAAATCAGAAAACCGTTAATTATATATATATATTTTTATTTATTTCCATCGTAAAATAATTACTTTTTGCGATTCGGTAAAATTTTCCAGATTCGATTACATCGACAAATTTATACGGAATCGTCGGTGTGCAAGTCTGACTCACTCTGAGTTACTTTTTTTAAAGGTGCCCGGATTTAGGGATAAGTCCGGGGAGTGTAAGATTTTTGCCTTACTAAAACCACCCCACTGATCACCATCTGCACAAAGAAGGGGTCCCGTTATCTCATAAAAGATTACTCCGGAACCCCGCATGTGAGGAGGCCGTTTATGACCTTTTTTTTTTCATCCTGGCTGCTTTTGAATTTGGAGGTTTTTTTTTGGAGACGGATTTATTTGTACTAGCGCAAGCTCACATCAAACTGATGCCCGACGTTCCATTTTCGAGGCGCACACTAAATCTGGTTGCTGATTTAAAATGTGTGAATCTTGTATCATAATTTCTATGTTACGATGTAATATTGAATTGGTTCCTTAAAATGTACCAATTACCAAGACGCTTAGTTGACACTTCGCGTGGCCCAAGGGCTGGTTTTTACCTCGGTCAGAGATTAAGCATTGCCATTCAACGTGGCAATGCCGCCAGCCTCTTGGGCACACTTCCAGTCGACAGCGATGCGGAGGAGATTTATGACGCCATATTTTAGTAGGGAGTAGCCTTTAGTGTGTATAGTTAGGTTAAGCATACTTAAATATATATAATTTTTAAATATTTAAGTTTATATTTTCTTGTAATTAAATAAATACGTACTAAAAAAAAAAAAATTACCAATTGTATTATCAATAGTATTCATTTAATTGTATTGTAGTGATAATTCATTGTGTTGTTCACAATTGTAATTAATATTTTCTACACTATCGCATTAATAGCTGTATGTATGTCTGTAGTAAATAAGTTTTTTTTTTCCTTTAAAGTGAAATATTTATCATCATAGTTGGAAGGTGGATTGATGACCTAGTGATGATTGCGAGTGCGGGACGCAAATGATCGTTCGTGGTGGCGACGCTTGGGGGAGGCCTATGTCCAACAATGGAGGTATATCGGCCGAAATGATGATTTATCATCATCATCATACATAGGGCCGTTCGGTAACTGTCCAGACCAAGCCCAAGTCGTCGACGGCGCGCACTGTACCCGCGCGCCTCAAGGAGTTGTCAGCAACAGCAAGGACCCAGCCGGGTCGAAGCCTACTGGGGCCAGGGTAATCCGACAGGGAGCTCGAGCCCCGGTATAAGGCTAGAAGGAACGGGGTGGGTCTTTTAGTCAGTAAGAGTCTGAGACTATCTCCCGCTCCGCCCAAGAGCGGGGGTTGTCACTGGATGATTTTTTTCCACCATAAAAAAAAACATCATACATAGGCCTCCTCCAAGCGTCGCCACAACGACCAGTCCTGTGTGTCTCGCATCCATCTAATTCCCGCGAACCTCACCAGGTCATCGGTGTACCTCATGGGGGCCTTCCAACGCTGCCTCTAAAGTAAAGTGAAATATTGATTGGAAGAAATGGTCCAAGGTCCACACTCTTTACGTGAGCACAAGAGCACTTTGTCCAAGCAGAGCGTTGTGGTCACAGTTTTTACGCTCACGCTCCGTAAAGGGCTAATTAGAAAGTTAGATTTTAATAATGAAAAGCATTATTTCTGCATATTCAAAGCTTTGTGATGTTACTAATTGTTTGCCCCTGTTTGAGGTGTTAGGGAGTTTAAGTAAAAATTTTAGCTCGCTGGAATACCCTTGTGTACTTTCAGTTTGTATGTGATTACTCTAATTGTGTAAAGTTGAGGATTTCTGAATTAAAGGTGAGGGACTGAGTACAGAGTGTCAGGCTAAGTAGAGAAAACTTTTGATGATAAAAAGAGAATTTCGTTTTTCTGAAAAGAAAATTAGTACCTTGTATTTGGGAAAACTTAACGCCTGAAAAAATTCGGAGTCGTTTTATTTTTTTGTTGTCTGTTTTGTGTCTTATGTCTTAGTTTAGTTTTTAGGTTAATCATTCAATGACCTCTCCACCTCCAGAGTGGAAAAGGCATGACAGAATTTTACTGATTAAAACCCACCTTTATTCTGCATTTGCCCTTTGTATTTTAGGACCACGGTGAAGTGCTTTCACAGCCCTAGCAGGCATCGTCCCATCTGGGCCCCTTCAGTTTTGCTTACATCTCTTTGAAGACCCCGTTGAACAACACATGCCGTCGACTCGCGCGTGGTCCTTACCGCAATAGTTGGCTTTTACAATCCTAGCAGGCACCGGCTCATCTGAGCCCCTTTAGGTTTTTATGATATATCTTAGAAGACCCTATTGAATACCCCACGCCGTCGACTCGGGTGTGGTCTTTACCAGACGAGTGCAAATCTGCGCCTACGGTGGCCTGAAATCACCCTGCGACTTCCAATGTCCGGGGCGCCTCCTTTGGCGTTGCCTGAAGCATAAAGAGGTCCGCTCCTTCACAGTTGTGATCATCTCATTTACATTACTGCTTCGCAGAAGGAGGTGGCGTCTCATCTGTTATCGCTCTGGAATATGGCCTGAACAAGAGCTGGACGTGATAGGTCACCGCCACCTACGCTGACTGCCTCCACAAGGACACGGCGGTGTTTTGCCTACATACAAATAAGGTGTGGTACGCGTGTGCGTCGATCTACTATAGTTCAAAGTGATGATTCGTCTACCGTATAATTTGTGGAATTGTTCGATAGTTATTTCAAGAGGATTCTACGATTCGGGGATCCATTTGCGAAATATTATACTTTATAATGTCAATTTTTGTTAAAGCCGATTGTGACCTACCCTCCCTCAACTCTCTACCGCTAAAAATAATAATAAAATAAAATAGAACAAAAGCATAAACTGAAAAAAGCGGGTTTTTGGTAATCAATCTTTTTTTTTACAACTCAGGGTAATGTTTTTTTTTAACTCACCTTGTTAAGTCGGATTTTATTATATATTATTTTTGCTTCAGTTACCATCGTCTGATGTGGACCCGTTTTAAAATGTTAAGGGCCGTTAAACCGTTGAGTCAATTAATATTTTCATAAAAATAAATGTGTAGGTTTGGAAGGGAGCTTCCCTTTCTAAGGCCGCATATTGTAACGGGCTACTACGAGACTCTACACATTTCAAAGTCAAAGTCAAAGTCAAAAGTCAAAGTCAAAAATATTTTTATTTCACATAGGCCTACATGGGCACTTATAAAACGTCAGAAGTTAGTGCACGGTTCCAAATTGGTCGTTTCCTATGGAGAAGAACCGGCAAGAAACTCCATGGTTACTCTTTTAAAAAAGTGGTTGTTTTACAATATTGATAAATGTTATGTAAGAACAGTGTAGACCAGTCAAATATTGTACACAAAAGCACAATCAAAATTTTCTCAGTAAAAAACAAAGTAAGTCGTAATAGGAAGTAGTCTAAGAGTTCGTGGAGTATACAGTGTTCTCACATTTACAATACAAAAAGAGGCTATATATATATATATAAAAATAAAAAAACAGGAATAATATAATAATTACAACTATCAATAAAATATTAACAAAATAAATTACTAACAAATTTATGACAGTTGAAATAAAAATAAAAATATTGCAAAAGCAATGTGTCAGAGAAAAAAAAAAATGTATATATAATTATTAAAACAAAGGTGGAGCAGTTAATAGACAAAGTATTGATGATTTACCAGGGGGCCACATGTGCAGAGGTAGTCATTGCCAAACAAGCGTGTCCTCGACATAGTCTTTAACCTTGTAATATGCTTTTTCGGTTAGGACACGCTTGATATGACTTTTGAATTTTCCCTCACTAAGTTCTGTTACCGCCTTTGGCAGCTTATAAAAGCGAATGCTGTTAACTAAGAATGACTTGCTAGTCTTAGCTAGTCTCCATTTGGGTAAGACAATTTCGTGTTTACTACGTGTATTTTTGTTGTGAAAATCGCTTCTGATTTTAAAGAGTCCTAAGTTTTTACGTACATACAAAATGCTTTCCAAGATGTAAAGAGAAGGCAGAGTAAGTATATCGATTTCTTTGAATTTATTTCTAAGGGACTCGCGAGGGCCCATTTTATAAATAGCCCGGATTGCTCTCTTTTGTAATATGAAGATTGAGTCTACGTCAGCTGCAGGTCCCCACAGTAAAATGCCATAAGACATAATACTGTGGAAATAAGCATAATAAACTAACCTAGCTGTGGCTACATCTGTCAATTGCCTTATTTTTCTTACTGCATATGCAGCTGAGCTTAGTCTTCCCGAGAGAGTTCTAATATGAGTACCCCACTGCAGTTTAGAATCGATAGTTATACCTAAAAACACTGTTTCTGTAATAACATCTAGTTTTTTGCTGTCAAAAATTAGATTGACGTCAACTTGAGGGACATTTGGCAATGAAAACTTTATACATTTAGTTTTAGTTGCATTTAATAAGAGATTATTAGCTGCAAACCATTTCGAAAGGACAGCCAGACTCTCGTTGACAAGCAAGACATCCCCATCTTTTCTGTCTACTTTAAAAATAAGAGAGGTGTCATCAGCAAATAGAATTATATCGGATAAATTAGCCATCATGAAGGGAAGGTCATTAATATAAACTAAAAAAAGGAAAGGGCCTAGAATTGAACCTTGAGGCACGCCCATCTTTACTAAAGACCCCGAGGACGTCACCCCATTAATGGATACTTTTTGCTGCCTGTAAGATAAATAGGAAAAAACAAGATCAGCAGCTCGTCCACGAATTCCGTAATGATGTAATTTACAGATCAGAGTATTATGGTCAACACAGTCAAATGCTTTAGAGAGGTCACAGAATATGCCAATAGCATCCTGGGACTTCTCCCAGGATTCCAAAATGTGACTGATGAGTTTCACTCCTGCATCTGTTGTTGACCTTCCTTTCGTGAAACCAAACTGATGACCATGCAGAATCCCATTCATATTAAAATGAGACAACATCTGGTCGAGCATGATCTTTTCATAGATTTTACTCAATGCTGGAAGCACAGATATTGGTCTATAATTAGAGGGATCGCTCTTACTACCTGATTTAAAAATTGGTACTACTTTACTGTGTTTCATTAAATCAGGGAACGTACCACTGTCTAAACACTGATTAAATATGCCTGTCAGGACAGGAGCAATTGTTTCAATAATTTCTCCAAGAATCTTAACGGATATACCCCATAAGTCTTCAGTGTTTTTTATGTTAAGACTTTTGAATGTTTTCATTATTGTATCCACAGAAATACGCTTAAATTCAAAGTTTGGTATATCCTTAGTGAAATGTTCTTTTAAAAAAGATTCAGCTAACAAAGACGAAGAAGGGAGAGATTTCGTAACTTCTATTGGGATGTTGGTGAAAAAGTTTTCGAACGTCTCAGCTACTTTTGACCTATCAGAGACGATTTTATTATCAATTTTTAGTGAGAATTCATTCCGATCTCGTTGGCTTGTCTTTCCAGTTTCCTTGTTTATCACCTTCCAGACAGCTTTTATTTTATTATTAGAATTTCCAATTATCTTACTTATTGATTTAGATTTAGCTTGGGCACAGACTCTTTTAAATATCTTTGAATAGAGTCTAACATGGTTATGCAAATTAGGATCAGACGACAAGGATTTTTCATGATATAGCTGATATAAAGTGTCTCTGCTTTTTCTTATTCCAGCAGTAGCCCATTCATTAAATTTGGATTTATTACCGATTTGAACTTTTTTGACTGGACACGCCTTATTAAATTCTTGGCATACTGTAGAAAATAATGTTCCATAGTTTACATTGGGGTCTTGCGAATCAAAATTGGCTGTTGAGAGACTACTGACGACATTGTTGTTAAAATTTCCCGACCTTGGGCGGGGTGGGAACCCGTGACAGACTTTTACTGACTTAAACTACCTTTGTTCCTTTTTTGCCTTCGTTCCAGGGTCTCGGGGTTTACATTCGTACAACCATGACCCCAGACGGAACCACACATTGAGCTTGGTCCGATACGCACCTAACCGAATTTGATTAATCTTATAACACTAATAACACAAAAGATCTTTTAACCACCTGCTCGGATTGCTTAGTGACCCTGACTGCTTTGACGAAGGTCGTGGGTTTGATTCCCACTTAGGAAAAATGTTTTGTGATGAGCACGATCATTTGGTCTGTGTCTGGGTGTGATTAATCTATATTATGTATGTATTAAGAAACATATTAGTATGTTTATCAGTTGTCTAGTACTCATAACACAAGCTCTGCTTAGCTTGGGACTAGACGGCGTTGTGTGGTAGTTTGTGTGAATATTATATTATTATATTATATCTCGTCGGCTTTTCTGTCATCTATGGAGACTGAAGAGCTAAATGAGGAGGATACCCAGACAAATACGCGGTCCTGGCGAATAAGACGCAAAAACTCACCTCGGATGAATCCGGCCGTTAAAGAGGATACCAGACGGTTGTAAACTAGTGTTCCAACCAAGGTCACCTTGGTTTATGTGTTTGGTGCGTGTTGTGGCTACATGCAAACCATGCGTCAAAACGATTGGTGGTAGGGAAAATGCGCCTCTCAACCAAGGTCGTTGAAGGTCATGGATTACAATAAAATTGCTGTCTACACGGATTGAAACCATTCACCTTGGTTAGGACGTTGGTTTGAAACCGTGGAGTCACCTCTTTAAAGGGTCGTCCAGACGGTTGCAAACTAGCGTTCCAATCAAGGTGACCTTGATTTATGTGTTTGGTTTGTGTTGCGGCCACCAGCCAACACGTTCGGTGGTTGGGAAAACGCCTCCCAACTAAGGGCGTTGAAGATCATGGATTACAACTGCTGTCTACACAGATTGAAACTAGCATCACCTTGGTTGGGACGTTAGTTTGCAACTGTCTGGTCGCCCCTTTAAGTTTTAACTGATCATCAATAACACATTTAGCTTTCTACCACTCTCCAGTCTTCAAAATACCCTCCAATTTACAGTAAAAGATAATCATCTTGAATTTGATTGATCAGCCTTTCAAAACGCGTAAATCAGGCAAGTAACTTCGGAAATGAAGAGCGGCGCCGGGGCGCAAAGTAATGATATTTTGTCTGTTGGTGGTAGAACTCGGGGGAAATCAATAGGGAACATACAGACACGCGGGTTTATTAATTTTGTGACTAGATGTGTTTGTTGTAATGAAGACGAGATTATATAATGCATAGTGGAGAAGATTAGAGATCGATGCGATCATAGTGATGTGAAATTAACCTTTTGAATGTCTTATGTTACACAGTTCGACATAAGTAATTGTCTTTCAATTGTGTCTCTAATTACGGCATTCAAAGAGTTAATGAGTGTGTGTTCTGTGTTTTTAGAGAACACGGAACCCTTATAGAATCATTTTGTTGTCCATCTATTTGTCAAGACACTTTATCTCGGGAACGCGTATCGAGTTGAAATTAAAACCTTATTTCTCAAGTCTGCGATCCCTTAAAGCTGTGAAAAAATCAAACATAGATTCTAATTTAACTAAAAAAGAGTCACGGATATGTCACAAAAAAATTGTATTTCGACACTCTCAAAGAAATTGAAAATTATAGGGTACTTCTTCTCGTTGATCCAGAATCTTGAAATTTGGTAGGTATCACAAGTTATCTAACCTATTTAAAAAACTTGCTATTCAAACCTAACCTAAACCTATTATTTTTTATTTTACTTTTTATTATCTACATTGTAAAGCAACAACAAATATGTAACCAAGATTATATGTAACTCAATATGATTTAAAAGAGTGTCCATGGATGTTCTTGCATGTTCTTCTCCATAGAGATCTACGCTTTGGAACGTGCAATTTAGCTTCCCTTTTTTTTTTTGGACTGACCGACATTTCACTATTTAAAAGTGCCTGCAAATGTTCTATTTGCAATAATTGATTTGATTTGAACCTCAAATAACACAGAATAAAACCTATTGTAATTTGTAATGGTTCTGTCAATTCAAATCAATGTGACCCATTATAAAAACAGTCCTTCACTCATCCTGAATTCTACCCTACATTTTAATTCCGCGTCTCAGAAGGTACAAGTACTCTTTTCACGTACCTATTACGCACACCGCGTACCTGGTTCCTACTTAATACTGATTGCTTTCCACCGAATAGGGATTACGGCGCGTAATTTACCCGTTACTAGATTAAACCGGTATCAACCGGTATTATCGACTTTTTCGGATACGCGTAACGAGAAGACTTCGAAATTAGATATTCTGTGGTGTATCGCTTTATATGATTTAGGTTGTACGATTACAGGATTATTGGATTTTTTGTAGCTGAAGGCTAGGTTACTAGCTATATTGGCTAGAAGGCCGGTAGGCCCGATGCCTGCTAGCTAGGACCGCGGGAAATTTTTGAAAAGGAAAGGCAAGGGCAACTGAAGGACACAGGTGTACTTTTAGTCAGTAAAATCCTGACACGCCCTCTCGTTCCACCCAGAGCGGAAGAAAAAATTGGATGATTACCTCCCTTAAAAAAAATAACAAACTAGATTAAACCGGTATTATCGACTTTTTCGGATACTCGTAACGAGAAGACTTGGAAATCAGATATTCTATAGTGTATCGCTTTATATAATTTAGGTTGTACGGTTATAAGGTTTTTTGTAGCTGAAGGCTAGATTTTGTGGTAGATAATGTGTTGAGTTCCGTTAAATGGTACAGAGTATTTTTTAGGGTTTTATACGTCAAAAGAAAAACAAACGGAACGGTCTGGGTGATTGTCAAATGGCCGGAGGGCGAGCTCCCCATTGCTCGTCGACTGCAAGACCGCGGGTGCAATGGCTGGTAGTCACGACAGCTGGGGCGTGAGGATTTCCGTTCTTCTTAACTGAAGGAGAAAACTAAGATTACTGCTTAGCAGAAAGGGGCGACCGCCTACCATCCCTCCTCAATCCGAACCATGGGCTTTCGGTTTGACTGGAAACCGTTCTCACAAAGGAAAAAAAAAAAGAAAAATTAAAAGATAACTACTTTCACCTTTTGTTTTTTACCTCTTTCCTCATCATAAAAAAATCAAAGATTAATTATACTATATCTGACACTATCACAGCGATCGTGACTCACAATTGAGGCGTGTTTGGTATTCGATACGATTACACGAATATATTACTTTAGATATTATCGATCGTATCTACACTGTTTTCACGCTACTCATGCCATTTCGCTGGTCTTTGTACGTAAGGGTCGATTCATACCGAAATAGCAACGGCTAGAAGCTACGCGGCGACTATTTTCAGAGTAAAATAATTTGAAACGTTTTTTATTTATTTATTACTAGCTATGCCCGCGACTTCGTACGCGTGGACAAAATAAAAGTAGCCGATGTTACTCCTTATAACATCAGCTACCTGCCAAAAAAAGTCCCGTCAAAATCGGTTCAGCCATTTCAGAGATTAGACGGGACAAACAGACAGACAGGCAGATAGACAAAAATTGTAAAAAAAATTATATATGTTGTAGTACATTAGATGTATAAGTATATTCATTTGGATTTAGTACAAAGCTATTTTTTCAATATTACAAACAGACACTCCAATTTTATTTATATGTATAGAGATTCTTTATTGTATTTTTTTTTTATGCGGTGTGCATTTACAAAAAATACAAGGCAAACGTTATTAAAAATAAGCGTAAAATGGGCGGTGCTAATGGTGCGTCCAGATCTGGCGAACGCGCCGTTCGCGAGTCGCAAACTGAACGCGACTGCGCGTGCATTCATATTCGTACGAAGTGCGCGCGGTGCCGCGGCGCAGGTGCTTCGTACGAATGAGCCGTGCGCAAAATACACACGCACCGTTCGCAAGATCTGGACACACCATTACATGTTTTGGATGGATTGAATGAAGGGGGATAGATTTAAGGCTTTATCTACATATTTAGAAGACCAGTATCACTTGAAAGGGTCAGAAAAAGCGCGCCCGCGGTGCCACGAGCCGTCAAGCGGCCACGCACGTCTTCTCAGCGGCTATCCACGGTTCGCAGGCGGCCGTGCGCGGCAGCCAGACGCCAGAAATACGGCAAGCACTTTTACAGCAAATTTTAAATGTAATCTACATTTACAGTAAAATATAAGTTTCTATAGTGGCCACAACGGGTGTGGCCAACCGCTGGACTGAGCGGTTTAAGGAAGCTACCATTGATTTTCAGAAGAAGGAACTGCTTGTCGTTAAAAACAGAAGTGGCGGAAAAAACTACCAGCTCCACTTTAAAACAAACACAGCCAATTTTAAACTTTATCTACATCCTGAAAAGATCAGTATCCCTTGACAGGTCCAGAAAAAGCGCGGTGTCGCGAGCAGTCAAGTGGCCGTATGGGATTGCCAGCGAGTGTGCATCAGCCAGCACAGCGGCCGGTCTCTTCGCTTCTACGCCAACCGCTACCATTCGGGTGTGAATCAGCCTTTAGGTAATACCATATTTTTATCTTCACATATTAACATGTAATCCTTGATATTCGAAAGTGGCTATGATTTTATTTAATCCGATTACTGTCAAATTCGTAAACAATTATGCAGTCTAGATATAGGTACACGTAGGTAGGACATAGTATTAGCTGATAGATAAGATAGCCTAGTCTATCGACTCGTGCCTCGCACGGAGTTTCCTTGTGCAATCTAATCAGAAATGAAAATATCCGCAGGAGAACCAAGGTTTTGATATAGCCCGAAGAATTACCAAAGTTAATTTGGCAGTGGGTAGACCGCACTACTCGCAGAACAGATGGTCGATAGGCCCGCAAGGTTTTGCGGTGACGACTTTGTACCCGAAGATGCAGCGTTGGAAGGCCTCCCACAAGGCGGAGCGATGACCCGGTCAGTTTCATGGGAATACAGACCAGTCATTGTGGCGACACTTAGGGGAGGCCCATGTTTAGCAGTGGAAGTCTTTCGGCTAAAATGCTGATTAGTCAATGGGTTGAAGGGTTCTGAACTTCTGCATACTAGAAGACGCAGCGGCGGAAGGCTTCTGTTAAGGTAGACCGATGACCTAATGAAGGCTGAAAGAATGCGTTGGACGCATAACATCAAAATGGATAAAAGCTTGTGCAGACTTTTATTTTCTCAACTATCGACTATGGTGACGTGTGCTACTTTGACCTGAATCCGGTGTTGCTAGACACGCTTGACAGGCTCCTCAACAACTGAACCCAGTTCATATTTAACTTAAGAAAATATGACCATATTTTGAGTTACAGAACTGAGCAAATGGATGTCCATTCGCTAGAGAAGAAGTTTGCGCGTACTAAAAACACTTTTCTCTGTGCTCAATTTTCCCTTGATATAAGATTCTTATCTTATATCGAACATTCAATATCTACATATGTTCTTCCCATGCTAAGAATTTGCGTTCTTCTAACAATCTTCTACTGCTTTGTCCTTCTCATACGTTTTTTTTTTAAGGTGGGGAAAAATCATCCAAATGACATCCCCCGCCCTTGGGCGAGGCAGGAGGTAGTGTCAGACTCTTACTAAATAAAAAACATACCCCGTTCCTTCTTGCTTTTCATACCAGGGCCGAGCCTCCCTTTCGGAAACAGACCCTATCTCGACCCAGCTGGGCTCCTACGGTTGTTGACAACTTCTTAAGGCGCATGGGAACAGTGCGCGCCGTCGACGACTTGGTCTCGGTCCAGACAGTTACCGGACGGTCGGACTGCTACCCATTGTTCACCGTTCGCAAGCCCACGCTGGAAATCGGGATCGGAATCCCGGTGGCGGCTGGGGCGTGAGCGCTGTTGCCTGATTCGGTCGGCCTCCTCCTTTGCTAGCATTACTGCTTCGCAGAAGGAGGCGACCGCCTGCCACTCCTCCTCGCTCCAGACCATGGCCTGTACCAAGGACTGGCGCAAGAGATTGCTGTCGCCGATCGCCCCCACAAGTCCGCCTCCACTGTACCCCCAGGCGTTCCATACAGTGGCGACCCCCGGGCGTCACTTCCGCACGAATTCGGTGCACGAACCTTCCGAACTTACTCCGTCTGGTGAGCACCTGCGTCATGCGGAAGGTGAAGACGCCGTGAGATCTTTCTAGCCACGCCTCAAAAAGAGGACTTACCGCCATAATTGTGGCGTGCCCAACACTGGGTTGCGATAGTCGCTGACGCCATTTCACCATGAGATCCCGCCGGAATTCGGGTCGGCCATGCCGTGACCTGTCGTGGCAGTATCCTTTTCATACTTCTGATTTTGTTCATCCTTCCTTTCATATAAAGACCATACCTCTTGACATCGTGACGGCCATCAATCAGTATGCATTTAAGCGGAAGTTGCGGCTTTATTATCTACACAAAAGGATTGATTACATGAAAAGATTTTTGAGACTACTCCGCTAGTCTCAAAAATTCTTTCATTTTCCTTATATAAATAACTAGCACTTTGCCCGCGACTACGTCCGCGCGCATCGTCGTTTTATGAGTTTGGCCCTGTGATTTCTTTATTTTCATTGCAAATCAAACTTTTAAAGGGAATTCTTTTTTGAAATTCAATATAAATATATGTTTATTATATATATATATATATGTATATTTATTCCCTTGTTTTCTTGTCAATCAATTTTTTATGCATCTGTCATGTTTTCTCTTCACCACCGTTGGTTGACTGGTAGATAATGCCTAAGGCATTAAGTCTGTCTTTATACCTTTGTGTTGCTTGATGTTTTAATAAATAAATAAATGGAGAAACTTTAGAGAAGCCTATGTTTAACAGTCTACGTCTTTTGGCTAAAATGGTGACGATGACATCATGCTATGATATGTTATCATGCGTACGCGAATGCAATGTGATTTTAATTTTAGGGACTTTTTGTAAACATATTATTATCGTTAATCTAGAAAGTGTATATTTGAAGATAAATATAATTATGACGATAAAGATAAAAAAAACAATCCCTAAAAGATATTTATTATCGCAATAAATATTGTTGTAAATCGAAATAGTAAAACTTTAATCGCTCTTTATCTAAGTTTGCGTACGACGACGGTCTTATCACTGGCAGCGATACGGCGCGTAGTATACGACGTGCACCTTAAATATATGTTTTGTTTCTAGCCATTACTGTCCCACTGCTGGGCAAAGGCCTCCCTCTACTCCTTCCATCATCCGCGCTTATCATCACTGGGCTTCATCTTGCCAGTTCTGGTAAAATCTGTCTAGTTCATCGCGCCATCACCTTCGTGGTCTGCCGCGACCCCGTTGCTCTGTTTTAGGGCACTACCTTTGTGTAACATTGGTCCACAGTTTGTCGGGCATGCGGCGGACATGTCCTGCCCAGTCCCATTTCAGTTTGGCAGCCTTACCACATCGACTATTCTGGTTTTGATGGTGTTTCGAGTTCGATACGCTAATTTAACACCTAGTATACTGCGCTCCATTGCTCGTTGGCAAACCTTATGTTTAGTCTTCTGGACATAAGCCAAAGACCAAGTCTATACGCAATAGGTTAAGATGCGAAGAATCGAAAAGGAGCTTTTGTTTTAGTGCCATGAGCAATTCACCTTTTTTTGTTTCATGATAAAGTCATTAGCAAGATTTTACCTAGACAAACATAAATACGAACATTTCAAATTTAATAAAAGCTTGTAATACGAATTCTTTCCACTTTCAAGAGCAGGCAACAGAACAGAACCTGCAAGTTATTCCTATAAGAACCTGAACTGACATAACTCCAAAAGTAAATTAAAATAAAGGAAAGAAAAGAGCAAAAGGCATTCCAAATTCAAACCACCTAATCGAAACAATTGAGGGTGAGTTGCACCATTTAACTGTAACGATAACAAAGCCGTTAACAGCTGTCAAGTCGTAGAATTGACCAATAGGCGGCCGTTTCGCGGCTGGTTATGGTTTGGTTATCGTTATAGTTAAATGGTGCAACTCACCCTAAGGAGAGTGAGTTTTCAAAGCACGATGTAAATAAAGTAGTAGTAAAGAGTGAGTTTTCAAAACAATCCTAATAAAGTGGGCAAATAGCATTGCCATGTTAATAAGCCACAGCGATTTATGCTTTCATAACATACCCTAGTTACGAAGATGTACGAAGGTAGTCGAAGATGCCGTTCTATTTTCAAATCATTTGTAGCGCACACATTTGTGTTCGAATTTAATTTTTAAAATTACCCATAGTATTTTCTATACATTTATTACATTTAGGTCGATATCAGCAAATGGCCCGAGCAGAATCGATGTCCGCTTGGGCTGCGAGCATTTTATAAAAAGGAAACTAGAACGTAAAGTGTTACTGATGGTCACAGGTGTGGTTTTAGACAGTAAAAATCTGACACGCCTCTCCGCTTTACACTGGAGCAGAATAAACCATTGGAAAATTTCATACCTTAAAAAAAATGCAGCGTACACCACTCGCGCCGGGCCTTGATTGAGGCCATGGTCCGGAGCGAGGAGGAGTGGCAGGTGGTCGACGACTTTTGCGAAGCAATAATGCTCGCAAAGGGGGAGGCCCACCGATTTCTGCCCACCGTAGGCGCGGGCTTGCGGACAGTGAGCAATGGGTAGCTCGCTGTCCGGCCGTCCGGTAACTGTCCGGACCAAGCCCAAGTCGTTGACGGTGCGCACTGTTCCCGCACGCCTCAAGGAGTTGTCAGCAACAGTAGGGGGACCCACCCGGGTCGAAGCCTACTGGGGCCAGGGTTATCCGAAAAGGAACTCGAGCGATGAAGGCTAGAAGGAACAGGGTGGGTCGTTTAGTCAGTAAGAGTCTGACACTATCTCCCGCTCCGCCTAGGAGCGGGGGTTGTCATTGAAAAAAAAAATAACGATTAAGTAGGTAACCCAAAGGCCGATGCCTGCTAAGGATGCGGGGTTGTTCGAAAGTCACTGTGATCTTGGAACGAAAAAGGCAACTGAAGGAACTCTTTGGTTAGGAAGTCGCCCCATGTGAAATATTTGTATTCAGCTGCAGACTGGTATCCGGTCCCAACATAGATTGAAAAAGGGGATTATCCTTCATCCAGTAGGTAGTGGACTGAGAGAGTGGAGGTTGAAATGCCTCATCATTCCAACCGAGAGATGTCCAGTACTGGACCTAGGCTTCTCCTGTGGGTTTTGCATCCATCAGATTTTCACGAACGTGCCTAGTGAGGGTCGTAGGAATCCGTTTAATGCGAGACCCGAAAGTGGATCGATGACCTTTTTAAAGTAACGCGAGATGCATGCTCTTAAGGATCCACCTTATGTGCTTGCATCTCGTAAATACAGATACTTGTGGTTATTATCTAGGTATCTATTGAAAGTAAATACTAAAAAAAAATTGAAAAATTAATTTAGTAAAGACATCTGAAAATCGGCTAATGTACTAATAAATTAAAAAAGTAGAAAAAGTATTCATAAAGAAGCCTAGAAAATTTAATCGTGATAATGAATAATAATATCAACTTAAAAAAAAAACTTCTATCGTTGGAATGCCTACCAACACTGCGTCTTTCAAGATTATCTTGAGTTGCACCTAATATAAAACTGTTATGTATTCCGTCATTGCTATTAGAATGCAGGCTGATAGCTTGACAACATTAATCTTATCAATTGCGAATTTGAAATACCAAATCAGGTGTTATCCTTATCATGGTTTCCGAATATTATTATTTTTAATTTTCCTGTATGCGGTGATAAAAGAGAAAGAAGTTAATGTTGAAATTAAAAGTGACTAATTTCGAAATTTTTGTTTTTTTTTTTCTGATTCATTTGGGTACTGTAACAGAAAAAACCGGCCAAGTGCGAGTCGGACTCGCCCATGAAGGGTTCCGTAGCAGCAAGTAACATAACATAAAAGTTCTTGTAATGTGTTGTAACTTTGATCGATGTTTTAATAATAGTATATTTTTTTCGATTTATGACGCATTAAAAAAAAAACTACTTAATAGATTTGGTTCAAACTAATTTTCGCTGGTAGTTTTTATAGTAATGTACATCATATATTTTTTTTTGTTTTATCATTCTCTTATCTTAGAAGTTAGAGGGGGGGGGACACACATTTTACCACTTTGGAAGTGTCTCTCGCGCAAACTATTCAGTTTAGAAAAAAATGATATTAGAAACCTCAGTATCATTTTTGAAGACCTATTCATAGATACCCCACACGCATGGGTTTGATGAAAAAAAAATTTTTGAGTTTCAGTTCTATGTATGGGGACCCCCAAAATTTATTTCTTTTTTTCTATTTTTGTGTGAAAATCTTAATGCGGTTCACAGAATACATCTACTTACAAAGTTTCAACAGTATAGCTCTTATAGTTTCGGAAAAAAGTGGCTGTGACATACGGACGGACGGACAGACAGACAGACAGACAGACAGACAGACAGACAGACATGACGAATCTATAAGGGTTCCGTTTTTTGCCATTTGGCTACGGAACCCTAAAAAGAGATAAATTGTTTTTCGTGTGTATGTACGAGTATATTTCTTTGGTACATCCTGGAGCTTAAACGGCTTATTGCATTTATAACTACAAAAAACTAAAACTTGGCGAATTGTTTGGGCCAAAATATAAGTTTAACAAAAAGTTTTTTCTCGTTTTACTGTCGTGTAAGGTATCAAAATAAAGAACTTTAAGAGAAGACTTTAAAAATATTACTCACTGAAACTACGAAATAAAATAAGTTGGCAATCTCAAAAATTCCACCGCAAAAAAACGACCACAAAGTTCGAAAGAAGTCACTTTAAACAGTTTGACACAGTTGATGGCATTGAACTAAAATAAATTCGAATCAAGTGACTTGTTTCAAACTTTTTAATCGTTTTCTTTTGCACTCGGGTTATTTTGATATTGCGAAGTTCAATTTTTTGCTCAGATAATAACTAAAAAAAAAACTAGCGCGACATGACAAAAAAAGAAATCATAGGTATCATCTAAATTGTCGAAAAAAAAAAATCGATGAAAACCAAATCATCTTTGTCAGAAAGCAGAACTAATAATCATGGACATGTAAAATACCGTATCCAAACCTTCCTGCATTCGCTAGTTGCTCGCATTAAATGCAAGATGCAGTAACAAAGCTTCGTAAGTCGTGTTCAGAGAACACTGGAGCATCCTCAATGCTAACTGAATGGAACCTTCGCGGGATTTAATAAGCTTAATTGGATGCCCCTTACATCATTTCTGGATAATTTTGTGGAGATAAAAGCTTGTGTTTACTGGGACTATGAAGTATGGAGGTTCAGTTACTTTAAGGTTGAATAAATATTTCTTTTTTCTGACTGGCCGCAACTTCGCACGGGTGTTGGAAATGGTTTTAAATTTTCAGTTTTTCTCTACTCTAATGAAATATGCATGTACATTATTATACACCAGAATATTTCTCATTAATAACTCCGTCTATTAATGAAAACCACAGGAAAATCAATTTAATGGTTTTTAATTGTATCGCACACATAGTCCCCTAGTGTAACGATCTGAGATTTTAGACTAACTAGCAAATTATCTTCTATGTCTGCCAGCCGTAGACGCGGACTTGTGGACGGCGAGCAATGGGTAGCTCACCGTCCAGCCGTCCGGTAACCATCCGGACTGAGTATGAGTCATCGGCGGTGCGTAATGTTCCACGAGCGCCCCAAAAAGATATGAACTAAACCGTAAAGGCCCAGCAGGGATTTTTTTGAAAAGGGTTACAAAAGGCAGCTCGCTGTCCGGCCGACCGTTAACTGTCCGGAGCAAGCCCATGTCGTCGACGCCGCGCACTGTTCCCGCGCGCCTCAAGGAGTTATCAGTAACAGCAGGGACCCAGCTGGATCGAAGCCTACTGGGGCCAGGGTTAGTTTCAAAAGACACCTCGTCCCCCGGTATAAAGGCTAGAAGGAACGGGGTGGGTCTTTTAGTCAGTAAGAGTCTGACACTATCTCCCGCTCCGCTCAAGAGCGGGGGTTGTCATTGGATATTTCCCACTATAAAAAAAACCGGCCAAGTGCGAGTCGGACTCGCCCATGAAGGGTTCCATAGCAGCAAGTAGCATAATATAAAAGTTCTTGTAATGTGTTGTAACTTTGATCGATGTTTTAATAATAGTGTATTTTTTTCAGTTTATGACGCATTAAAAAAAAAACTACTTACTGGATTTCGTTCAAACCAATTTTCGTTGGTAGTTTTTATAGTAATGTACATCATATATTTTTTTTAGTTTTATCATTCTCTTATCTTGGAAGTTAGAGGGGGGGGGGACACATTTTACCACTTTGGAAGTGTCCCTCGCGCAAACTATTCAGTTTAGAAAAAATTATATTAAAAACCTCAGTAGCATTTTTGAAGACCTATCCATAGATACCCCACACGCATGGGTTTGATGAAAAAAAATTTTTTGAGTTTCAGTTCTATGTATGGACCCCCAAAATTTATTGCTTTTTTTCTATTTTTGTATGAAAATCTTAATGCGGTTCACAGAATACATCTACTTACAAAGTTTCAACAGTATAGCTCTTATAGTTTCGGAAAAAAGTGGCTGTGACATACGGACGGACGGACAGACAGACAGACAGACAGACAGACAGACAGACAGACAGACAGACAGACAGACAGACAGACAGACAGACAGACAGACAGACAGACAGACAGACAGACAGACAGACAGACAGACAGACAGACAGACAGACAGACAGACAGACAGACAGACAGACCGACAGACAGACAGACAGACAGACAGACATGACGAATCTATAAGGGTTCCGTTTTTTGCCATTTGGCTACGGAACCCTAAAAAGGGTAGCAAAGGGCAACTGAAGGAGACAGGTATGATTTTAGTCAGCAAAAGTCGAACACGCCTTCCACCCTAG
Source organism: Mythimna albipuncta (assembly GCA_929112965.1). Lineage (NCBI taxonomy): Eukaryota > Metazoa > Arthropoda > Insecta > Lepidoptera > Noctuidae > Mythimna > Mythimna albipuncta. Next base: position 17,611,827 of record OV815973.1, read on the forward strand.
TACCCAAAAAAGTACCCTTTTATTTAGAAGCACCATGTGTACATTTACTGCTACAAATAAGCCTTAATTAAACTGCCTTCCCATTTGATCCGTCCCGCAAATATTTTTGCTTCCATATTTGCGTCATATTAGACAAACATGGGTTGTTTGCGGTTCTAAGTTTAATAAGGCCCAGATGGACTCCGACCGCATCTGTAATGTGTTTGTCATCAATATGGGACCCATGGTAGATGGTCCAAGTTTAGAAACAAACAAAGTTGTCTCTTCTAGTGTGTATAACTAGATATTTTTTTAGGTTTTCGTATCAAAAACGTAAGCCCAAAATCTTGAATTTTGAGAACAAGGTCTTATAGCACAGAAATGGGAATTTGTTTTACATCACAAAAAAATTGGGATTCGGAAAAATCTTCGTAACTCAATTCGAGGATTGACCTGTTTTTAGGGTTCCGTAGTCAACTAGGAACCCTTATAGTTTCGCCATGTCTGTCTGTCCGTCTGTCTGTCTGTCTGTCCGTCCTCGCTTAATCTCTGTGACCGTTAGCACTAGAAAGCTGAAATTTGGTACCAATATGTATATCAATCACGCCGATAAATAGGTAAAAAAAAATTAGAAAAAAATGTTTTATTAGGGTAGCCCCCCTATATGTAAAGTGGGAAGTGATTTTTTTTTTAATTTCAACCCTTTTTTTTATGGTGGGAAAAATCATGCATTGACATCCCCTTGGGCGGTGCGGGAGATAGTGTCAGACTGTTACTGACTAAAAGACCCACCCCGTTCCTTCTAGCCTTCATACCGGGGCTCGAGCGCCCTCTCGGATAACCCTGGCCCCAGTAATTTCAACCCTAACGTGTGATATATCGTTGGATAGGTATTTAAAAATGAATAGGGGTTTACTGAAATCATTTTTAGGGTTCCGTAGTCAACTAGGAACCCTTATAGTTTCGCCATGTCTGTCTGTCTGTCTGTCCGTCCTCGCTTAATCTCTGGGACCGTTAGCACTAGAAAGTGGTCAAATAAAAATTGGAAAAAAAATGTTTTATTAGGGTAGCCCCCCTATTTGTAAAGTAGAAAGCGATTTTTTTTTTTAATTTCAACCCTAACGTGTGATATATTGTTGGATAGGTATTTAAAAGTGAATAGGGGTTTACTAAAATCATTTTTTAATAATGTCAATAATGTCGGAAATAATCGCAAAAAAAACAAAAAACAATGTGCCCCCTCCCTCTAACTTTTGAACCAAGAGTTTAGAAAATATGAAAAATATCTGAAAAGTAGAACTTTGAACTTTCTAGGAAAATTATTTTGAACTTGATGGAAAGAACAGTTTTTGTACAAAAAAGACTAAAGTGTTCTACAAAATAATTTCTGGACTAAGTTTGTTGTATAGTCGTATAGGCAAGCATTTTTTTAAACTCATAAGTGGGTACACTTATTGTGACGGATGGAAAACTACGGAACCCTACACTGAGCGTGGCCCGACACGCTCTTGGCCGGTTTTTTTTATGTAAGTTTGTGCCGTCAATGCTCGAACTCGACATGCATAGTTTTTTTATCGGGGAGGATATTTTTTTACGGTATGGAATCCCGACTTTCAAATAAAAATATTGAATACGATTCATTATTTAAAAAAAAGTTTTAGTCTTATTAGTAATACTTATTTTGTTTGGTAGATTTAATTTAATTTTGAAAATTTTTGTTTTTCCTTCTCTTGGTTTCAGCTAATTTCTAAAATGTCTAGACCAATTTTTGCGAGACTTTCACTGTTAGAAACTGATGCTTATTTTAGAAAAACAATTTGGGTTCGGCGCAAAAAAAAACTTCTTGTAATACATTGTAAACAAATGGCACTGTACTGTTGTTTGTAAATTTCTTTTTATCCGTTCACTCCAAATAAGATTCAGTTGAAAACCAGCGTCAGACAACTACCTCGTAGTTGTCCGGCATTTCGCTGAACTGGACCTGTTTTGGCGCAATCGTGTGACAGACAATGTTACTTTTTATTTATTTTTTTGTTTTGTGTTTGTCTTAAGTTTTTGTTGTCTACAATGGTTTTTTTTTTTGCGCCAAAATAAATACTTTTCTTCATCTTTTCTTCTTTCTACTGTTTTATTAACCTGACGCGGACGAAGTCGCGGGCACCAACTAGCAAGTTAATAATACTTGATATTCGTAGGGTCTATTCTGCCTCATGGAAAAGTTTTTAATATCGATGGTGAAAATAAACATCACATACCAAGAACTATCAAGTTTGGACCCATGGGTTGTGTGTCAAATACAATATTAAAATGTGACTTGAATATAATAAATGTTGTAGCAGTACCTTCTGTATAAGGTGGGTCTATTTACTACGGCATTTTCAAGGTTTTTTGTGTGATGAGTTACAAACTTTAGTGGTTACTAGAGCTACTCAATATGGCAACACTCAATTTTTTATTTTGGTCAGAATCAGTAACTGAAACGATTCTAATCATTTTTTTTTACCATGTTATATTTTCTCCCAAAAATATTTAAAAAAAGTCACAAGTTGGACACCACCGACACTAAGTACAACGCAGTCACGGCAGGTCATAGCGGGTATTCAGGACCAGGGCACAGCTGGGTGCGGCGCAAAACCACTTCTCAGTCGCCCGGATGAGCCGGTGTCCATGTATTTTTGCGGACAACCAAATAACATAACAAGCGTAACTTTGTGATTCTTACATAAAAATACTTGACACGTGATTTGCTTAAACTAAAACTAACATTGTATTGTTACAGTTGGCGATAGTTTCTAGACAACCTTATAAACATCATTATTTATATTTATACTAATTTAAGTAAATAAATAAACTAATGCAAAAATGACGATGGTAAGAGACCAGGGCCCCAAGTCTGCTATTTTTATAAATTCGTCATTCCAACACGATCCCATTGTCATTTTGCTAAAAGTTTGTAATCTGCTAATTCATAATGATCAATCATTGATCGGTCAATGGTCTTGTAATAGAATTGCGGTAGAATGATAATTTCGAGCATATTAAAACCAATAACTGCACAATAACGTTCTAATGGTCAAACACTGATAAAATAAACTGTCAAAGTTTTAGCAGATTACCGCAAATGTCAAATATTTATTTGTCAATATGTACGAGATTACCATTTTAAGCCACTTTTTTCAATGGAGTGTCAGTGGTTGACTATTGGAAAGTCATAATGACGCCATTATATTAGAAGATTACCAAACTTGTCAAAATCGACAATTAGAGCCATATTTCACCGGGACACCCAGTTGCGCTACCATGGTGTCCCAGTGAAGTATATCAATTATATCATCAATTATAGACCACTCTGACACTATTGTAATAGCAGACTGGAGACTCAGACGGTATGTCTTTATTTCCTTGGAAAATGGGTAGGCCTTTAGTGTAGGAAAATGGGTAGGCCTTTAGTGTCGATACTCTTGCGCCATCCCATCTTCCTAGCTCATCGTGCTGTGCTGGTGCTGCCGCGGCGGCTGCAGAGAACCTCAAGCGGCGGAAATATAACAGCCTCGTCGGCAGTTATATTTTTGAGCCGTTTGGGGTTTGAAACTCTCGGGCCGTGGAGTCCGAGAGGAGAGCTCATATACCTATGCTTTTTAAAGCATTATCAAAATGCTTAGTTGACTCTTCGCGTGTCCCAAGGGCTGGCTTCTACCTCGATACAACGTGGCAATGCCGCCAGCCTTTTGGGCACACTTCCAGTCTTATGAAGTCATATTTAGGTAGGCATTTAGTGTATTTATTATTTTAAATTATTAAAAATGTGCCAACCTAATGTTTTTTTTTATGTCAATTCAGTGTTTCAGTCTCAATTACCATGGCGCCATTCATATCACCTTATCGTTACACCCCAAAATACCAAAAAAAGAGGGCTGACTCAACGTTCGACTCAAAAAAATACTTTTCTAACCCCTCTCAGACACACTACGGTAATGTGACGTCATTTGGTATCTGGGGAATCACGCATTTTTCCTCGTTGCACTGAGTTCTGAGTAATATGTTGGTAGGTATGTATTTATGTGTAGGTATGTACGCTGCTATGTGTTATGGTAATTTATTAAAAGGTTTTTGCGGTACCTTCTCTTGTTATGAATTAAAATTAAGTGCAATATAATTTCGGGTCCGCATAAATCCGCAGGAAAACTAAGGTTGCCGACATGGCACAAAGAATTGCCAAACTTAAGTGGCAATGGGCAGGGCACATTGCTCGCAGAACAGATGGCCGTTGGGGCCGAATGGTTTTGGAGTGGCGACGCGTACCGGAAAACGCAGTGTTAGAAGGCCTCCTACAAGGTGGACCGATGACCTGGTGAAGGTAGCAGGAAACCGATGGATGCGGGACGCACAGGAACGTTCGATGTGGCGACGCTTGGGGGAGGCCTATGTCCAACAGTGGACGTGTATCGGCTGAAATGATGATGATAATTTCGGGTAGATACATGCTGAGGAAGACATCTTAATCGTTCCACCGTCGTCACCTCAAATGCAAATACATACAAAGAGTTTATTTGTGCACATAAGTACAATATTAAGATGTTACAAAATATTTAAAAGTGTCTCTGAGTTCTTTTAGTTGTCTTTTAGGAATATATACCTATAATATTCCACAACTATCACACAACGTCATCTAGTCTCAAGCTAAGCAGAGCTTGTGTTATGAGTACTAGACAACTGATAAACCTACTTATATATTTCTAATCCGGCGCCTCCACCATGTAACGCAGCTCAGCTCGTCGGTAGGCTCGTATAGGGATTTTTCTATGAAACCAAACACTTCGGGCAGCGCACTCTTATATTTTTACTTATTTGAACGCACAATGCTTTTCTTACAAAGATTACTTCAACACTGAAAAAACAACGCACATTCTTTTTTTTCTACCACCTTTCAAACATATTTTAGAACAGCATAATCCTTCGAAGTATATTTTATAAGCTCGTTGTTTAGCAAGTTCGTTGGTTACATAAAAAAAGCAACTCATGCGATCTCCTTTCGATATCACAATATATACATACTATAGATAAATTACACCCAGATACAGAACAAATGATCGTGCAGTCGTGTTCATCGCACAAACATTTGTCCTGTGGCGGTGGGTGTTCAGGCTTTCACTGACTAAAACCCAATCCTATGTTCCTGAATTAGTTTTTTAATGAAATAGCCTTTCAATAGAGTAAGACAAATTGAGAAAGTTATTGATATTTTTTTAATATAAGTATTACTAGTACTTTGCTAACGACTTCCTTTGCGAGAAGAAAATTTTCATAAAAACTTTTACTCTCTTTATCTTTCTTTTTTTTCTATTTTGAGGGTAGTTTTGAAAAAGTAATAATAGCGGTCTTTATTATTCAGTTTGAATGGAATTTATGCCAAGTTTCTATTTTATTAACCCAACGTATAAGATTCTCCCATACATTGAAAACCCCCTAAATCTTGTTATAGGGGTAGTAAATCAAATAATAAATCAATAAGTTTCTTCAGTATTTGCAACAGTGTCTACGTCAGACGAGACAAGAGACCTATAAAAAATATAGTAATCTATACTTATAATAAAACTGTAGAGAGGTCAATTCTGTACATTGAATATATATTAAAAATTAATATTAGAGGATGATTGGTGATCGATACTGATGCCAAAAATGCAATCAGTAAATTTTTTGTCTGTCTGTCTGTCTGTCTGTATGTGCACGCACGTGTCAAAAACTACTGAAGGGATTTTAACCAAACGTGGTACGATTATGGTCCATACTCCTGGGCAGGTTATAGGCTATATAACATAACGCTAAGATACATAAGAGCTGAGAAGGGACGATAAATTTGAAGCAAGTCGGATGAAAATGCGCGTTCGAGCTCTTATCCTCGCATACGTTGATCATACACCAAAAGTATGTATTACACAGATTGTGGTCTCTAATAGATCTACAAAAAAATCCTCAATAGTATATATCTATCTTTTATAAATTAGCCACAATAACGTGTTTAATCGTTAGGCATTTCTTCAAAGTGTATTAAATCTAGGTACATATAATAAAATCGTACGAAAGTCAAAACTGTACATTGAATATTTTTTTTAAAGAATACTTGGGACGTGATTTACAATTGATATCGAAGCCAAAAATATAGTTTTTAAAATTTTTGTCTGTTTGTCTGTCCGGGCTAAACTCAAAAAGTACTGCATGGATTTACTTCAAATTTTGCATGAATATTACTAAAAGGTCGGATCAACATATAGGCTACATATTATCACGCTATCACCTACGGAGGAGGAGCTGTGAATCTTTATTTTTCTTACGCATTCTGTGACAGCGTGTAATCTAACGATGCATATTTAAATGTTGTTTTTGAGTAAGCCATGCTATTATCTAGCTTTACACTATAAAAACTACGCCATTTCAGTAACTTGAGTAGAGAAACATCGTTTAATGAATGTTAGTAGATTATAGACAATTTTGAAGCAGCGCCATCTATGAGATTTCATAAAAATCAAATCAAGTTACATGTTAACACTTTTTGGAAATTAATAATTTAAATTTGATCATGTTGGCGAGGTTAGTAGTTAGTTATTCTTAAAATTCATAGATGGTGATGTGATATGATGTGCATTTTCTTCATGAAAGTTGTATCGTATAGTTTATTTTGACAAATTCAAGTTCCAACAAAACCCTCAAAATCTTGAGCACAGTTGAGGAAGACAAATTAAAAAAAATGCGGTGTTAACATGGTGACATTTTTCCAGCTCTGTGAAGTCGACCAGTTTGCGAGATCCCTTACGTATGACGATGTGCCTTCATATTACACTTACGACAAGCAAAGGGGTGTATTTAACCGACGTCGACGAGGAGGTGCTGTGGAAGGTTTTCCGGGAACTTTCAAGGACACCGCATTGGATACTTACCGTGCATCCGAATAATGGCGAATGCTATTTTCTGCGGTTGTTACTTTCCACTGTCCGAGGCCCGACGTCTTTCGCCTTCCAGAGGACATTTGATGGCATGGAGTATGCCACTTACCGCGCAGCCTGCGTAGCACGTCACCTTCTCGACGGTGACAAAAATTGGGATCGGTTGGTGTTTTGTAGAGTCGCGAACCCGGTAGCATCGCCATCATCTGTCTGAAGATTTTCTACGAGCTTTAAGGCGTGCTACTGGAGACAAAGACGAAGTAACTGATGAACGCGTACTGAACACCTGTCTCAGTTCACTTCAAGATGTGGTCATTTCTATCGGTGGCAAACCGCTGATCGAATATGGGTTACCAGCTCCCCAATCATCACCGCATCAAGGCCTTGGAAATCGGGAGTATAACGCTGGGATAAATTACGATTCGGGCGAAATGACCATCATACGAAATCACCATGTCACTTTGTTCTCTTCAGAGCAAAAACAATTTTATGACACCGTCTTTGAAAGCGTTGTTTAAAACCAGGGTAACATGTTTTTCTTGGATGCTCCTGGTAGAACAGGAAAAACATTTGTTACCACTGACATATTTGCAGAGGTCAGGAGGCAAGGCAAAATTGCTTTTGCTGTAGCGTCGTCGAGAATCGCTGCCGTACTGCTTCCGCGTGGCAAAACAGCACATGCCATGTTTAAAATTCCCATCGATTTAGAGAGCGCCGAAACGTTTGTGGTATGTCACGTAACAGCGATAAGGGACACGTGCTCAAGGATTGCTCTTTGATCGTATAGGATAAGTGTAAGATGGCCAATAGGAAGGCAGTTGAGGCCGTGGACAGAACCCTGCAGGACATCCGCAGGAACGAACATTTAATGGGTGGTGTCACAGTTCTGTTCAGTGGCGATTTCCGGCAAACACTTCCCATGGTGACGCGGGTATCGAGGGCTGGCGAGTTGAATGCTCCGTTGAAACGATCTTCGTTGTGGTCACGATTTTGTTAGCTGCGCTTGATTAAAATGAGAGCTCGGCTCGGCGGCAATGCACGTGCATTGCAAGAATTCTCCGATGTCCTTCTAAGTCTTGGCGAAGGCACTCTGATAGGTGGTGCTTCCCGAGTCTGTCGCTCGCTCGCACTCTACAGTGGTATCCAGCTTAGAAGAACTCAATCGCTGTGTGTACGGGGACATCAGTCGTATACCGCACCAGCTTCTTGGGTGTGTGAGGGACATCGCCGACGCCCAAAAATGATCAGGCTGCAGCAAATAACGAATGCATTCTCTCGGAAATTGAGGGGAATGAAGTGGTCTACACCTCGATAAACACTGTTGTCGAGCAAGATGACGCCACATATTATCCCGTGGAATTATGAACTCCCTGTCAGCAAGTGGAATTCCAGCGCATATCATCAAGTTGAAGGTCGGTGTCCCGATTATGCTTCTTCGGAATCTTTCTCCTCCGAAATTGTGTAACGGGACCCGCCTTAAAGTCATCTCTCTCCACAGACACACCATTGAGGCGGAAACTTCCCGTTCCAGTCCAAGCGCGTACAGTTCCCCGTAAGTGTTTGCTTCGCGATGACTATCAATAAGTCACAGGGGCAGACATAGAGGGCAGCGGGTGTCGATCTCATGACGAGCTGTTTTCACACGGGCAACTGTACGTCGCTTGCTCCCGCGTCACCAGTCCTGACTCTCTTGACATCTAGGCTCCAGGCAGCATAACTACCAACGTAGTTTATAGGGTAGTGTTGTAAGGTATGATACCTTAAGATACCTTTGTACGTATTTTTACTCTTTTGTGTCCTGGAATGCATTCCTGCATTATTTTCTTAATTTCAGTCACATCTTATGACTGAACTCAGCAGGATTCCCATATAACTCTCTTCACTTGCTTCGCTTGCAAAAAAAAACTTATATTTTAATGCTATTTTAAAAGTAGTTTACTTATAATACTATAGCGACACTGACATCTTAGGTATTTTTGGTACTGTAGAGCCTTCACGCAGACGACGTCGCGGGCAGCAGCTAGTTTGAAATAAATTAAAATTCATTTGGCTATGATGGAGCGACTTTGTTAATATTGTGACAAAGCTGCTTAATAAAGATAAAAAAGAAAATAAGTGTAAAGTATCAAAAGCTATTAACTCAAGAAAGGAAGAAAATTAGCTCAAGGTATAAAAATGTCGCATACAAAAGAATTTTTCCCTTTTCTACCTCGTAAAAGTTGCATTTTTAAAAACCCTTTCTTATTGAACGTCTACATCTTAAAAAAACGTTATGTAAGATTTTACAGTATACCAGTCAGAGAGTATCTCCTTGTATACACAGGGTTATTTTACAGTATTTTCGGATGTCCGTTGATATACCAGTAACCAAAAACAAACCTTCAAAATTTTGTTGTTCTATCTAACACATTTCAACTCTGTATTTTTTCCGTACCCATCTATGCCTCCCGCGCACGATCCCGGCTCCCCTCCGCTATTGCGCTATCGCTTGCTTCGCATAGACTTCGTTACATTTAGAACGTTCAATTTAAATATTTTTATTTTTGTATGAAAATCTGATTAAGGCGTATATTCCCTTGAACCATCTGGCCAAAATTATGTGAACGTAACTCTCGCACTCGCCTAGGTGGCAGTACGCAAATCTGTGCATTTAATTGCGGCCAGCAGCGCCCGGAAAGCGCTTTAAATCCATTTTCTCTGCAAGATATTGATTGATTTACATAATATGCAATGTTCACTTTGAAGAATATTTAACCACCAATTTTATGTGTAAAAATGTATCTAAAGGTCCAAGCCGTTTCGAAGGAGTAGGAAAAAGTTGCGAAATGTTGCGAAATTGCTAAATATTTTTTTTTTTTGACAAAAGTATTAATTGCACGAAAAAATCAAATGTTGATATTATTGTTCATGAATCTATAATAAACATATATTTTTTTCAAACCAATCGACCTAGCCGTTACGGAGGAGTAGGCCTCAGAAAATCACTGTTTTATGACACTTTTCGGGCGCTTGGCCCTTAACCAATGTATGACTTTTTAAAAGTCATGCAACAAATGTGGTTGTTTATGATGTTTTTAACACAGTCCTGTGAGGTTGCCAGTGTTTTACAAATAATCCTGTATATATAGATAGATAAATGTATTTCAGTTCAGTTAAAATTGTTTGTTCTTGTTCACAAGAGTCTACACAATAATTATAAATCATTACTTGATAAGGCTTGAAAGGGCTATGCTTGGAGTTTCCTTGCGTAATCACATCAGAAATGAAGATATCCACAGGAGAACCAAGGTTACCGATGTAGCTCAAAGAATCGCCAGACTTAAGTGGCAATGGGCAGGGCACATTGCACGCAGAACAGATGGTCCATGGGGACGAAAGGGCTGAAGTGGTGACCACGTACCGGAAGACGCAGCGTTGGACGGCCTCCAACAAGGTGGACCCATGACCTGGTCAGGGTCGCGGGAATCCGATGGATGCGTGATGCACAGGACCGGTCGTTGTGGCGACGCTTGGGGGAGGCCTATGTCCAACAGTGGACGTCTTTCGACTGGTATGATAATGATGATATGATGACTTGTTATGTGTCGCCGTTCAAAAGTACCTTTTAATTTTTCTAATTAAAAGAACTTACTTGACTTAAATTCGACTTTGATTGTTTCTTGATAGCTATAAAAAAGAGTCTACTAATGGGGTCTTGAGTCAAAAATGAATTGTTTGTATGTACGTTTATTACTCCTCAACACTAAAACAGCTGCATTTAGATGGAATTTGCAGATAGGTAGATTAGATTATAGACATATCCTGGAATAGAGTTAAGGATACTTTTTATCCCGAGATAAAAAAATAGTAGAAAACAAAATAATAATAATCACAAAAAAAATCTACTTTCACGCGGATGAAGCTATTTGCAGTGTTTTGATGTTTCACTTTCAGGTTCATACGATGTCAACATGGCATAGGCGTGGGCGTCAGCTACGACGATCAGTGGGTTGCTCGCCGTCCGCCCAGGCCCGAGTCGTTGACGGCGCATAGTGTTCCACGCGCGCCTCAAAGAGATGTAAACAAAATCGTAGTGGCACATCACGGTCGAATCCTAAATGGGGTCATGGGTTGGATTCCGAAAGGGAAACCTAGTTTTCTGAAATGTGGGGCCATGAAGGAACATAAGAGTGAGTTTTAGTCAATAAAAGTCTGACACCGCCCGCTGCCCTAGAGCGAGAGGTTGATTTACCATTTCATCATCATCATCATCGTCCTGTCCTTGTCACGGTTTGTTCTTCCATTCTGTCCTGTCACTCGTCGCGCTATCACTAACTCCCTTTTCTTTCATATCACGTGTAACACAATACATCCTCTTTTCTTTGGCCTTCCTTTCCCTCTATATTCATCTACATGTAAACCCTTTAGCAACATACTAAACAAAAAAAACGGTGACCCAATTAAAAAAAAAAAAGAAAACTGCACTTAATTATTTGAAATGTTTGTAATATCAAAACAATAACTAATCTTTCTGGTTTATACCAAAAAACCTCAAAACACACCAAAACATTCTAAATAAACTTTTCAAACAAAACAACTCTAATAAAACAACCAAATAACCTTTAACACAAGCATCAAAGCTCGAAAATTATTTCAAACAGTCCAAAGTTAACGAACGCTTCGATCTAAAGGGACATCCCTTGGGGTCTCGACGACCATTCACGATGACCTCATGGACTGGGATCAATCTCCCCTATGATAGCTTTAGGGTCATATATTCTGAGAGGGGTGGTAGTTCAAGTGTTTTTGGTCGCGTTATACATAACAATTGGTTGGTCCCCTTATCTAAAAGGATCATTTTTCACGTCACTGCAACCGCGAGGCGACATTTGTCACAACTCCTTCAAGGCTTTTTATGGGTACCTTTTCGTACCTAGAAAACAAAGATTTATATTGCTAACGTTTTTGTTTTTGTTCGTAAATTGATGTAATTGGATTTGGTTTCCAATGTTTTATTGGGCTGCAGCTTTTTGTTTTACCGAGAATTGGAAAATAGTCTTCTTAAAAGCGCCCAGTCCGTAATTCTTCCTATAAAACCGCTCTTACGTGATAATGATGTTAAAACACAACTTTATCTTGACATTTTGGGACCACAAACATTTTGTTGATATTATTTATCTAAATAAAACATATATTTGTGTAAAACTAATCTAGTAGAGACCACCGAAAGCTATTGCATTATATGTATTTCTTGTATTATTGCTTTTTGATGTACAATAAAGATTATTCTATTCCAAAGGGATTTAAAGACATACAAATATTTAATGTCTCTGTTCTATTCTATATTATGCGCAAATCACACCAGAGGCGGATTCAGATTTTTTTTCTGGCGGGTAGGCAAAAAAAACAACATATTGAAGATAAATAAACTTGAAATAACATACTTCAAGAGCCCCACATATTAAAGCTGATTCTGTTGTGTTGTTAACGTCTAGAAGGATTTAGGCGGAGGCGACCGAGGCGGATTTCGAACGTGCCATACGCTCCGTAACCGTAGCATGTATATCAAACGACTTTTTTCTTACCAACTTCACTTACGAAGAAATGAATAAACGGGGGTTGACCAGCGACTCATGGGGGTCGACGCGCGTCCATCTTGCTGCCGTCCTCTAACTAAAAATCAGCTAAGTTACTTAGAATACAAAGCACTTAGCTGCTTTTTAGTTAGAGGACAGCAGCTTAATATAATAACATTGTGGCGGGGGAGAGCACACGTACTTTTCGGTACTAGTGCGGAAAACAGTCTATTGCGTGCCTAAAAGCGGTGGGATAAGAGCGGGTTTTCCAGTAAGTGTATTGAAAAAGAACGTTCCACTTCGTTTTTAAAATAGAGCCCTGTTTGACAACACATACAATAGAGTAACACAACACTACGTAGGGAAGGGTTAATTTTCCTTCAAGCATACAATTCGGAACTACTACTCAAAGTCCTCTCAAACTTAGTTTGGTCTTCGTCATAATTATTGTTCTGAGTTCTCTTAATTATAATGTTTTGGTATGATTAACCTTTCAATCGTGGAATTTACAGACACAATAGAAAGATAAGATAAGATAAGTTTAAGATCCCATACTATAATACATTTTTATATCATTGTGTATACCTGTGTGCCAAATAAACGTATTTTCTTTCTTTCTTTCTTTTATTTATTTCTTTCTATAATACCTAGGTGTGCGAACACGCTTGGGGTTTAACGAATTAATTTATTATTTTAGCTAGCTACTTTATTTGTTTTAAGTCCCTCATCATGATGATACTGAATTAGATTTAAAAAAATATTTATTTATAGTTGAAAACTTAGTAAAACCATCTATACCTAGCTTGGCGTTGGACGGCCTCCAGCAAGGTGGACCTGGTCAGGGTCGCGGGAAACCGATGGATGCGTGACGCACAGGACCGATCGTTGTAGCGACGCTTGGGGGAGGCCTATGTCCAACAGTGGACGTCTTTCGGCTGATATGATGATTATGACCTAGTAAAATGCAGTTTTTTTTTTAACCCGAAGATTAACTGAGGCCCTACCACGAGCTCCCTCGAAAGAAGAAAGAAGAAACCCTCTCGAGCGCCGGTTTTCCTTAAATGTAGAACTTGAATTACCTTGAAAACCACTTCGCCAAATAAACGCACATTCATGTAGCCAATCAGCAGGTAACAAAATGGGAAGCATTTTTTTAAAAAGCCAAGTATAGTCACCCTATTTTTTATGCCATACTTAAAAAACTAAGTAAAGACTCCCTATCTTTTGTGCCATGATTTCCTGGTCAATGAGCGTTCCTAAGGGTAAGTTGCACCATTTAACTATAACGATAACAAAGCCGTTAACAGTTGTCAAATCGACGAATTGACCAATAGGCGGCCGTTCCACGGCTGGTTATGGTTTGGTTATCGTTATAGTTAAATGGTGCAACTCAGCCTAAGGAAGGAAAAGTAGTGGACGTGTGTCCAATATCATCATCACTACTTTTAGGCTTGCCTTTTGTCAGATACACTTTCCGGTTCCAAGCATCCGTCATAAATTTGCATGCTGACCATAACCCCCGATTCCCGATCTACCCCTCGATCGGTGGAATTCTTCGATGCTTGAGCGCTGGATACGACTGCACGCAGTGAAATAACATGTTGTAGATGTTCTGTCTGTGTTTTATGTTGTTTTGTTATTTTTGTCTCATTTGTTTTGTTCGTCGTTGTGTCACATTAGCTCTTAATTATTTTCGTGTTACTAACAATTTATATAGAGAAATCTATGCTTATAATAAATCTGTAGAAGTGAAAATTCTGTACATTGAAAATACTAAAAAAAAAAACTGGTAGGGGGTGTTACTAGACCGACACAGTACCCAAAAATGTGATTAAAAAATATTTTGTCTGTCTGTCTGTTTGTTCAGGCATCACGCGAAAAGTACCGGTTCCATTACCATGAAACTTGGTATAATTATTCTTTAATATCCTGGGCACCATACTGGGTACTTTTTACGGAAAAGTATATACAATAAAAAACAAACTTAATTTTGCGGTTCGATCCCTAGACCCGATTACTGTACCAACCGCAAATAATAAGTTTGTCGTAGGTTACGTCACCCACAGTGGAGTTCACTAAGGGGAGTTTACTAACCCCCCTCAGAAAGGGGAACCGTGTTACCCCGAATTTAACGCGAGCGAAGCCGCGGGCAAAAGCTAGTCTGAAATAAATTATTATTATTATAACAGAATAAAATAAACTTTAATGAACAACTTATTTATGACTGCTGTCTACCAGACAACAGTCATAAATAAGTTAGAAGTGCCTTAGAATCATCATCATCATCATCATCAAAAGACGGCCACAGCTGGATATAAACTTGTTTTCTTTCTTTCTTTCTTTTCCTTCAAGTATCGCCACAAGGAACGGTCCTGAGCGTTTCGCATCTATCAGATTTGGGAAGGCCTTCACACGAGGACGTCTTCCGGTCTTCGGTCTTCACTCCAGAATCTTTCGACCCCATCGACCATCTGTTGTACAAGAAATGTGCCCTGCTTACTGCCACTTAACTTTGGCGACTATTCGGGCAATGTCGGTAACCTTGCTTCTCCTGGAAGCTCTTCAACTTTAGATGGACTATGAGAATTTAAACTCAAAAAGGAGATAGTATACTGTAATCGGTAAACGAAGACGCAGCGTAAATGAAGGCTCCCAAGCCGCCAAATACAGAGCTGCATGGCGTCGTATCGCGAGAGAGGCGGTGGTGCGGGACTCGACCGAAATATGATCATGACTACTCTGTCAAGAGTGTAGGACTGAAAAGAAGAAGATACTGTGTTCTGCATAAATATTGACTCAATACTCTTTCCAGAAAGTTCGCTATACCTAGAGCTAATCCAACCTTTAAAGTATCTCGCCTAATCCACAAAATCGATTCTCTATAAAATCCAATCTACCCACTTATGACAATAAAAGTATGAAACTAAAAATCCTGAACGCTCAATTGAGCTGTAGTGCTCAATCGAGCCGAATGTAATTAAGCGTTTGAGCCAACAATCGTGCGGTCTGCCAGCCCTGATAGCGCACTGGCTTAACTCCTCAAGTGAAAAGGCAAGCGGTTGGAGCTTTACACTGTGTGAGCTAGGGTTGCTACGATACGAAAATTGGGAAAGTGTTTTTGGTAACTATTTTTGTGGTTTAATTTGTAGAATCCTTTGGCTGGAGTTGCATTTTAGCCACATTTCTATTCACAACGAGTATAGAGGTGGAATTTCTGACATTACTTACAGCAATAAAAAATTAAGTATTAAGCAATAATAAAGTATTAATAATTAAGTATTAATTAGACCGACACACACGTGTAACACGCCTGATTTATATGACCAGACATAGGCTGCTATCTCCAATTGTTATCACATAAATCAATACGCGTCGCACTTCTTGCATCCAGCCATTAAATTAAAGAATAGAATAGAATAATATGACCATGACTTTTGGCTCCGAAAAGTGGTCACTTACAATTGGCTTCATAAGAAGACTCAAAGTCACCCAATGGGCGATGGAAAGGGCTATGCTCGTTTCCTTGCGTGATCACATCAGAAATGAAGATATGCGAAGGAGAACCAAGGTTACCGACATTGCTCGAAGAATCTTAAAACTTAAGTGGCAATGGGCTGGGCACATTGCACGCAGAGCAGATGGTCGATGGGGATGAAAGGTTCTGGAGTGGCGACCACGTAACGGAAGATGGAGCGTTGGAAGGCTTCCAACAAAATGGGCCGAAAACCTGGTCAAGGTCGAGGGAATCCGATGGATGCGTGACGCGCTGATATGATGATGATGATGATGAGAATAGAATAAAATATAACAGAGCAGAGCAGAACAGACCAGAACGAAACAGAACAGAATAAAATAGAATAGAATATACATTAAACAGATATCATTATATGTCATTATTTAGTAATCAAATAATAATAATTAGCTTTGTATATTAGTTACATATTTTAGCGCGTGGCAGCCCTATTTCAGACCGGAACTATGTGTTTAATTCGGACAATGTAACAGTAACTTGTTAAAATCGTATTATATAAATGGTATCGTAGGTTTTGATTTAAGCGAATGTTTTAGCTGTTTTTTATATGTATGTTATGTACGAGCATAGTTTATTTTAAACTTATTTTTAGATGAAGCAATTTTCAAGTTTTGATAAGATACGTCATCAGTACGGTGACCGCACATCGGGAAACGCATCGTTGGAAGGCTTTCCACAAGCTGGACTGACCACGCATAGGATCGGTCTTTGTGGTGACGCTTGGGGGAGGCCTATGCCCAACAGTGGACGTTTTGCTGAAATGATAATGATGATGACGTCACTATGGATAAAGTTTAATTACAGTCATTCGCCAGCCACTTACGCTGAAAACCAGCTCAGACAGGGAACGGGCCATAATCCACCATGCGCGCCCAGTGCGGGTTGATGAATGTCACATGTCTTCGAATTTTTGCGTTCAGGACATGCCGGTTTCCTCACGATATTTTCATTCACCATTCTGAGAGCAGTGGTGATGAAAAAAATTACACAAAGTAATGCGCCAGGCGGGGTTTGAACCCGCGACTTACAACTCGTAAGTGGGGCCGTTACTACTCGGTCACCACTGCTCTGATTATATTATTTATTGTGCAAATAACAATTTAGCAGCTCAATGTTTTCATCAATAAAGACTCACTTGCCCTGAGAAGAAACGCCGAGACAATAACAAACTCAGAGCTCAGTCTCTTTTGATGTCCATACAGTTAACATGTAACGGTCAAATCAAAAACCACAAATTTAAGGCCCTGAGATGGTCTTTTGAAGAAAGAATGACAGATTTGAGTGGAGCTAACATATGTCAGGATTCGTCAACATCAACGAGTGAGGGACATATTAGGCTGCATAAAGTACTGAAACTGCTTGACATAACGTATAATTATAGCAGTATGTATATCTTTAATTATTTTATTTTTTTATACTACTTCATTGATAACTATGTATTTTGTGTGTACTAATTTACCTTTTACTTTTACACACGGTGTCTACTTCTCTTTTTTCTTCAACTTTCCTGTCGCAGTTATGCTGAAAGAGATTTCATTAGAAATAAGCAACGCCTTTGTACTATTTTTCTGTTTCCTTCCTATTTTCTTGTGTACATAAATAGTTAAATTAAATAAATAAATAAATATCGTAGGTATGTTTTTATTTCATTGGAATTTAGATACTTTTATTTACTAATAAATATCAAGAAAAGTAATATTGTAAAAGTGAAAAATACAGAAACTTGAGTAAAACATTATGTCGGGGAGTTCTAGGTAGGAGCTGTTTTGAGTAAAATTCAGGGCCTATTTGAAACATTTGCAAATTGATTTCTAATAGATGTTGTGATTGAAATTAGTATTTTTCTGTCTTATTGTCTACAGAACTGGTCAACATCTGGAGTCAGTGAAACCGCGTGGTTCTCGGTAATATCTGTGTTTCCTGATAGGTACAACTTAGGGGTCTTTAAGTCAAGACTGATTTAGTTACTTCTAGGCAAGCGTGTTCCATCGTCAACCACACCATCGCTTATCATCAGGTGAAACGGTGGACGAACACAAGCGTATCAATATTAAAAAAATAGAGCTGAAATTTAATAGTAGTATTGACTATCTCAGTGAATCAGCCGAGTGAAAGTAGAAATTTGTTCAAAGGCCCCCCAACCTAATTATGTTCCCACGCAAATCCGTACATCCGTTTAAACTGATTTCATCATAATGGTCATGATGATAAAGTCCGTTTAGCCGTTCGTGCATGAAGAAGTAACAAACACGCACACTATTACAAACTTTCGACTTTATAATATTAGTCTGAAATTTTCAGTCCCTAAACGTTTAACCAATGATTTAACAGTCTCCTTGTAGATAAGCTATCTAAATTTTTAAATTAGTCACGAATAAGTACACTAAACATATTTTGTGACTAATCCCAGACTAATTTCACGAGTGAATAAATGTTGTAGTTTAACAACATTTATTTTGGATCCTTTCACAATAATTCAAAGTTGATCCAAAGCTGTGAATATCCGAATAATCCCAGCTGTGAAATTAAGATACCACTAGATACCATAATAATCTGAGTTAAGGAGTCCCAAATGTCTGAAGCAACAGATCAAAGGATTGTACCGAGTACTATTTATATATGATTCTGGTCTTTAAGCTTTCGTTTTTAGAGGTAAGACTGACTTTGGGTTAGATTAAGTTGAGACAGTACATATGTACAAAGCGTTTTGGGAACACATTCATTATGCGTACAACTAAAGAGTGGAATTCCCTGCCGAAGTCTGTGTTTCCTGATAGCTATAACCTAGGGATCTTTAAGTCAAGCATGTTCCATCGTCGGCCACATCAGGTGAGATAGTGGTCAAACGCGAGCCTATCCAAAAAAAAAAAAATAGTGCGTGTGGCTATCACCGTCATAATTTCAGTCAAAAGACGTCCATTGTTGTACATAAATAAAAAAAAAACTATATCAAGGTATAAAACTCCTGAGGTAAGAAGTATCCTGTGTGATTCCAGGTCATAGTCTACCTGTATATCAAGTTTCATCAAAACCTGTTCGTACAAACTCGCCTTCATAATATTAGTGTACTTTATAGGCTCGCGCTTGATCACGATCTCATCTGATGGTAAGCAATTATGTGTTTGACGAAGGCACTTTCCTACGAGTACCCCCCTCCTCACCTTTGTCTCTCATTTCTCCATTATTAATTTTTTAAATTGACTCCTTAGATAGCCAGGCTATCGTATGAATATGGTATCTCATTCGTAGCGATGACATATCAACACGGATACAGAAATTAATTCGTGTTGAGTGCGACTGTGACACACGAACAATTTATATACAGAAAAGAGTGTAAGGGTTTTTAAGATGTGACCTGTTTAATTATGCATCTAAAATAATGGTTGGTTTTTTTTTTATGGTGGGAAAAATCGTGCATCGACATCCGCCCAAGGGCGGGGGAGCGGGAGATAGTGTCAGACTCTTACTGACTAAAGAAGGAACGGGGTGGCGTTCCTTCTAGCCTTCATACCGGGGCTCGAGCGCCCTTTCGGATAACCCTGGCCCCAGTAGGCTTCGACTCGGCTGGGTCCCTGCTGTTGCTGACAACTCCTTGAGGCGCGCGGGAACAGTGCGCACCGTCGACGACTTGGGCTTGGTCCGGACAGTTACCGGACGGCCGGACAGCGAGCTACCCATTGCTCACTGTCCGCAAGCCCGCGTTTACGTTGGATTGCGGTTGGTTCAAAGATCTCATTTTTCTTTTCGAGTCAACACTAAACTCCTTAAAATTAACTGCAGCAACGATGACACTCATTGAGTCCTCCAAAGAGCTAGAATATGGGCATTTGGGGGACTCCCAACTTGTAGCTCATGTTTTGAACAGGAGCACTGCACATTAGGTATCAGACGAATTTTCAAACCCTCCAATTAATTTGAAGTGAAAAACAGTCTTCCAAATATACATTATTCATACACCCTACTTTTCATTTTAATCAAAACACGTCAGCTAAACTCCGACACTCTTCCCTCCCGTGTGTTCCAGGTAATTTTTTACCAAAGTAATCAGCATTAAAAACTTTACGCGGATCAAAGTGGGAGCGATCATCAATAAAATATTTATTTTGCAAGCGAAACACAAAATCAACCGTCTGGTGTGTGACGTCATTGATTTCCCGGGGGACGTGGCTACCGATAGAAAATTTGATTTCTATTTTATGTATATGTTCTGTTTTGATTTAGGAGGACATAATATGGAGGGTGATTGTGTTATTTTTTAGACAGTTTTATCCTAATGTTATTTTATTAAAGTGCATTATGGAGGCCATAGGGATATGCAATTATTTTTTGCTAGTTTTTAATTAACTTGCAATGTGTGTGTGTGACTAATTTTAGATAAAATATTGCAACTCAATTTTGAAGCAGATACTACGTCGGTCTGAATTATTTTTTTGCTTAATAATAATCTTATCGCCTCCAGTAAAAAAATATGAAATAATTTAAAAAATATCCATCAACTACGAAGTTATAAATATTTAAAGCTGATAATTTGACCGATAGAAAATTCGAAGCCAAGTACACATCGTTCAAAATGATAGAATGAATTTCTACAACGTTTAACGCTACATCCTGTGATAAACAAACGCTACATTGTAGAACGAGCAGCCGACGCAGGTGCGTCAACATGGCTACCCACTTATCGTTTTCTACAATTGCTGACACCGAAGCGTTACCGATTGGAGAACGGAATTCGACACGATACGGTTGTAACTTGGCTAGGGGGGCTGGTGAGCAACAGATATACTTGTTGTACGGCGATGACCACGTACCAGAAGACGCAGTGTTGGAAGACCTCTTACAAGGTAGACCGATGACCTAGTAAGGGTTGCAGCAATCCGATGGATGCGAGACGCACACGGCCGTTCATTATGGCGGCACTTGGGGGAGGCCTACGTCCAACAATAGTTGACTTTTGTCTAAAATGATGATGATGATGATTTATTTACTTCAACATCACACGACCAAAAGCCAATAACATTTGTTAAAAACCTCCTTTTTTACATACGACTGTCATAGACGTAATCCAGAATTCCAAGCCATATGTGACTGTGAGAATGTTTGAAAAATTAACCGTGGCTCTGCAACGTGGGTTTTAGTCAGTAAAAATCTAATACATCCTCTCTCTCCACCCTGAGCGAGATTAGTTATTTGAAGCATTTAAAAAAACAATTAAAGCATTTTGTCAATCATTTTACGCACCTCAGCCTGTGGATCAGATATTTGCAGCAGGCATACAGTGACCTGCGTGTCCTATATAACAACGCACTCAGGGTATTGTTTATTTATTTATTTATTTAAGCTGTATGCACGTAAAAACTGTACAAAGGAGGACTTAATGCCTTAGGCATTATCTGCTAGTCGACCTTAAGGTAGTGCAGAAACATAACATGGCAGGTGCAACTTAATAAATAGACAAACAGAAGAGAAATAAATATAACTATAAATACATACATATACTTTTGGGGCTGCCGTGGCCTTGCAGTGCGTCAGGGATGTTTGCTGAGGCGTGGGTTGATGGCTTTACCACCATAATCAGGAAGAGAAGTGCCTCCTTACTCACTCGCGTACGTAGCAGCACCAACACTATACTGAGTGTTTTTGCGGATAGGTGGGAGTTCCCCATGCTGCAAAGATGGGTGCGGCTTCATGTCGAAGTTTAGTCACATGAGCAAATAAACGGTAGTGTAGTTGTTAATGCTTGCGTATGTTGTTATGTAATACTTGTGTTGATAATGGCTACGTATGTTGTCAAGTAATTTGTGTTGATAATGCCCACTAACATAAGTTTTTAAGATAATTGTTACTAACAATATATGGACCTCGTCCGAAATAAATGTTTTATTTTATTAAGCTATTGCATAGCTTTTATCGCGGGCCTTGAGCGTGGAGACCGAATCCAGAAATTCCGTAACGAAAATAACCCAACACCCCCACTCATTTGTTTTTTGAGCGTGGTGACCGATAAGAAAACAAATGAGTGAACAATCAATCAATATTCAATTCAATGTGTGAAAGTGTAACTTCAATTAATATCAAAGAAAAAAAAACAAAGGAAAAAAAAATACTGCATAAATTAAATAAATAAATAATTATAATTGCATAAGTTGATAAAAATGCTATGCAATAGTTTTACCGCGGCAGTCCCCGAGTGCCTTCGAGTGTCTTTTTTATTTTTTATTCGTCAATATATCTTAGAACCCAAAGGTCCTGGTCCTTTGGAAAGGCGTACGAGGAGTCGAAACCAACTCGCAGAGGCCCTTTAGACACTTTTGATAGAACGTGGTAGCAACCGACGATTATCGCTGAATGCGCTATGCTAGTGCACCCAAAGACAACCCCCGGTTGGTGAAAAATTATTGTGATATAATAGAAAGCAAAAATATTATAATAGGGCTATGGTTTTTGGAGTTTTCAATGGACTGGTTACCAGGAACTATATTAACACTATGGCCCCTGCCTGAAGAATGTTATTTATATCTGTCGATAAAAAGACAGGGGATAACTTACACATTTTTTTTTTAATAATTTGGCACCTCAAAAAGGCCTCGAGTGAACCGCAAAATCATACAACTACAAAAAAAGAAATAAAAATTATCTATTCAAATGATTATAAAAATAACATGAATAAGACCAAAACTGCACTACAAACTATGCATTTACAGATTTCGCCCCAAGACCCGAAAACAAGCTAGCTAATAAAAGTTGAAGGAACCCTACACATCGGTGCTAATACAAAGGGTTCCGTAGACAAATGCTTGGCTGTCGTTCGTTCGATGTAAGGAATGAGCTCCGTTAGATAAGAGAATGGGGCGCCACGTACTTCCGAAGTAGACACAAGAAATGTATAGAAAAGTCCGTAGGAATTAGAGAGAAATATACAATACTAGCTTTTGCCCGTGACTTCGTCAGTGTACATAAAATATTGCCTATGTTACTCAAGAATAAAGCACCTTTCTATCGGTGAAAAAATTTTATCAATCGGACCAGTAAAACACATAAAAATAAAAAAACAAACTTTACCTCTTTATTATATCGTCTAGATGTAGGGTATTTTTAATTTCTACGAAATCTGAATATAGTTTGTTCAGAATTAGTAACTAAATGGATTCCAATAGTTTTTACACCATGTTATATGTTTTCCAAATATATTTAAAACAGTCACAGGCAGGCACACCAGGTGTTAGGCGCCAACAAACAACTAGTAGCAAGGGCAAAAAAACACCTCAGTCACCTGAATGGCCCGGTGACTATGTATTTTGACGACATAAGAAGCTTATAACTTTGTGATTATTCATGATTCAGTTATGAAATTTCGTAAAAAAAATACTAGACACGTGTTTCAGGTTTCACATATACTAAAAATAAGATTTTATACATAAACATAAAATACCCATACATTTTATATTTATGTACTATACCCATAGTGGGGCGTATCGGCTGACAGCGATATCTGCTAGACAACCTTTGGACTGATTGAATAAACTAAAAATGTAAAAAGGGAAAAGACAGCTAACCAGCAACTTATGTTGTATAGTGTTCAATAGGAAAAATGCTCGAAAAAATTATAAGTATTATCATCATCCGGGCCTTGGTACAGGCCATGATCCGGAGCGAGGAGGAGCTGAGTCGAAGCCTATTGGGGCCAGGGTTAGCTCCAAAAGGTAGCTCAGCCCCGGTATGAGGCAAGAAGAAACGAGGTGGGTATTTTAGTCAGTAAGAGTCTGACACTATCTTCCGCTCCGCCCGAAGGCGGGGGATATTATTTGGATGATTTTTACCGACGGTAAAAGAAAAAGTAAAGTGTGAGAAGGACAAAGCACGGATTGCAAAGCAAGGATTGTTGGAAGAACGCAGATTCTTAGCATAGGAAGAACATAGATATTGAAAGTTTGATATCAAATAAGGAGGGGGGCACGCAAACTTCTTTTCTGACGAATGGGCTTCCATTTGAGTTCAGTTCTGTAACTCGAAATATGGTCATAGTTTTCTTAAGTTAAATATGAACCGGGTTCAGTTGTTGAGAAGCCTGTCAAGCGTGTCTAGCAACCCCGGATTCAGGTCAAAGTAGCACACGTCACCATTGTCGATAGTTGGGAAAATTAAAGTCTGCACAAGCTTTTATCCATTTCGATGTTACGCGTCCAACGCATTCTTGCGGTCTTTATTAGATCATCGGTCTATATTGTAGGAAGTCTTCCGACACTGCGTCTTCTAGTATGCAAAAAAGCGAACTAAAAATATGGTAGTTCGCCTCTATGCCGTCTCAAACCAACAGATTATTCTTAGAAATTACTTCATTTGAAGACATAGGGCGAGGTTCGTAGGGTTTCATATAAATTCGTACAATTTGTTATACGGATGACATCATTAACCTTAAATGCGAGGGGAGCAAATTTTCTATACTTAAAGCTACATATCACACACATAGCACAGGCCAGGTCGTTGTGACGACTATTGGGGGAGGCCTATGTCCAACAGTGGACGTGTTTCGGCTGATATGATGATGATAATGATGATGGAAGCCACATATAGTACTAGCTTTTACCAGCAATTTCACTCCCGTGAAAATATTAGGTTTTTTCATACAAACTAAACCCTGTCGCACTGCCAATTCTCTTCTTCTTCGTACCCCGTTTCACACTTCTAGCCGTTATGATGGTTCTTTCTCTGTAACAGCAGTGCGTCTGTGGAACTCCCTCCCACACTCCTTACGTGACAGCCCTTTTTTAGATGTCTTCAAGAGGAAAATTAAAGAGTATTTCCTTTCACAATGACATAGCATATATTTATATATATATAATATATTTATAATATATAAAGTATGTGTGTATTTATGTATGTAGGTATACTTATTTATGTATTATTATTCTGTTCATAATATGTCTAATTTTAAAATTTTACACGGGATCCTACCCTCTATTGTCATCTCTCTCTATCGCTCAATGGTTTGCTTGAAGAAAACTCAACTTTGAGTTAAGCTCGCCTATGTACATGAACTTTGTTATCCACTTATTTTGTGTTATTATAGTGTACAATAAAGAATTAAAGAAACTTTAGACCATCTTCATCATTATCTTTCATCTTCCCTTTAGTGATGAATTTTGGAAAATCTTTTCTTTCTCACCTACGACATGAAAGGAAACCTTGTGCAAAATTTCACGCTTTAGTTCCATTAGTTTCCGCTGTCATATGTCAGTCAGTCAGTTTCTCCTTCTATATTGTATATAGATGACTGAAGAAATTCTATACATTTAATGATGTGTCCACGCAGTACAGACGCAGATCCACCATCAGTTCTTAACGCAATCCATTTTACGACCTTAACTCAACTGTTAAAAGGGAGAACCTCTTTTAGGCGTGGCTGGAAAGACCTCACGGCGTCCTCACCTTCCGCATGACGCAGGTTCTCATCGGTCAAGGCAAGTTCGGGAGGTTCCTATACCGGATTCATGCGAAAGTGACGTCCGGGTGTCGTCACTGTGCGGAACGCCTGGAGGACACGGTGGAGCACACAGTTGGGGTGTGCCCTGCTTGGGCGGAGCATCGCCGTGCCCTCGAGGGGGCGATCGGCGGCGGAGACCTCTTGCGCTGGGCCTTGGTTCAAGCCATAGTCCGGAGTGAGGAGGAGTGGCAGGCGGTCGCCTCCTAATGCCAGCAAAGGAGGAGGCCGACAGCATCAGGCAACGGCGCTCTCGCCGCCGCCGGGATTCCGATCCCGATTTCCGGCCACCGTAGGCGCGGGCTTGCTGACAACGAGCAATGGGTAGCTCGCTGTCCGACCGTCCGGTAACTGTCCGGACCGAGCCAAGTCGCCAACAGCGCGCACTGTTCCCGCGCGCCTCTAGGAGTTGTCATCAACAGCAGAGGCCCAGCTAGGTCGAAGCCTATTGGGGTCAGGATTAGTTTCGAGAGGTAGCTCAGCCCCGGTTTGAAGGCGTGACGGAAAGGGGTGGGATTTTAGTCAGTAAGAGTCTGACACTATCTTCCGCTTCGACCAAGAGAGGGGTTTGTCCTTAGATTATTTTCCCACTTTATAAAAAAAGTGTTAAAGGGATGGAACTATATAATTATTTATAGAATATAATAAACTTCTTCTTCTTAGTCGTACACTCTTGACAGAGTGGCCGTGGTCATGTCTCGGTCGAGACCCGCACCACCGCCTGTCTCGCGATACGACGCCATGCAGCTCTGTGTTTGGCGGCTTGGGAGCCTTCACTTACGCTGTAGTGTGTCACGGTTTTGATAAGGTCCGTCCATCGTGTTGGAGAGCGACCACAAGATCTTTTGCCTTCGATTTTCCCTTGCACCACCAAACGTTCCATCGAGTCCTCATTACGGGTGATATGCCCGAAGACCTTGAGGATTCGTATTTGCACAGACGACGATAATAAATTTATCGTACACTAAAATAATAAAAAATCTTACACCAACTTAAATTTTTGTTTATTTATTTACTAGCTTTTACTCGCAACTTCGCTCCCGTCAATTGATACAGTCTACTCTACCCAAGTCTACCCTACTTTACTCTACTTTACCCTACTCTACTCCACTTTACCCTACCCTACAGTATATTAATTTATTATACAAACCATTAAATACATCAGCCGGTGCCATAAAACAGTGATTTTCTGAGGCCTACTCCTCCGTAACGGCTTGGTCAATTGGTTTGAAAAAAATATATGTTTATTATAAATTCATAAACAATAATATCAACATTTGATTTTTTCGTGCAATTAACACTTTTGTCAAAAAAAATATTTAGCAATTTCACAACTTTTTGCAACTTTTCCCTACTCCTTCGAAACGGCTTGAACCTTTAGAAACATTTTTACACATAAAAATTGGTGGTTAAATATTCTTCAAAGTGAACATTGCATATGTAAATCAATCAATATCTCGCAGAGAAAATGGATTTAAAGCGCTTTCCGGGCGCTGCTGGCCGCAAATAAATGCACAGATTTGCGTACTGCCGCCTAGGCGAGTGCGAGAGTTGCGTTCACATAATATCGGTCAGATGGTTCAAGGGACTATACGCTTTAATTGTCAAATTTTCAACCACGCTGAAAACATTACGTTGCGCTGTCAGTTGCGTTTTGTTATACCACGTTTTATGTCACGTTCTACGATAAAGGAATAAAAGTAAAAGTCCGTCTCCTGGTTCTATGCTACTTCTCCACCAATTGTCAGCCAAATCGGTTTAGCCATTCTTGAATTACAAATAGTGTTACTAACACGACTTTTTTTTTAAATACTAATTTCTCTCACTTACACACACACAGCATTTACAAGCAGGTGTTGATTATAATTAGGTTCAAAACTGAAAATTTATATTACAATATAAAAAATAACATTAAAAGCTAATATACGAAGAAAAAATAAGAAAACAAAAAAGAATAAAAGATAAAGAAAGAATACAATAAACAATAATAAATTAAAATAATATTACTATGACATTAAAATACGTATATATTTTATAAATTGAACATTATTTTTATATTTTATATTATTTATAATATCCATCCATCTCTCCATCCTTCGTTCTTGTTCGTACGACTGATATTTTAAAACGTCCATGTAAGTCCCCAGTCTTACATAGACACACCGTAATTTGCCTACACTGCTGTTGAAACAACATAATTCTAAAAGTATGTCATAGAAGTTAAGGACTGAGCAGTGGTAGCCTAGACAGTAAGTCATCGGTTCAAACTTAGGTAGATGCTTTACTTTATATTTATTAGACAACGTAAATAAACACATTTTCTTTCTTTCTTTATTCATTTCTTTCATTCGTTCTTTCTTTTCTTTCTTTCTCCCTTTTTCATTTCTTTCATTTTTTCTATTCTTTCTTTCTTTCTTTTCTTTCTTTCTTTCCTTTCTTTTTGTTAGGCATTCAAGGAAAACTTGTTGTACCAACATATTTTTTTTTTTAATGTGGGAAATCATGCAATGACTTCTGCCGCTCTGGATGGAGCAAGAGGCTCTGTCAGATATTTACTGGTAAAAACACATTTGTATCCTTTTATTGTCCTTTGCGTTGGTTCCAGGGCCCCGGGGTTCTTTTTTGCACAACGAATGGTCCCAGTAGGCTTCGTCCCTACTGACATCTCCTTGACTTTGATCTCCTAGGAAATCGTGGTCAGAAACCCTTGGGCTGGGGCGAGAGCAAGTCCGTCCCCTCTCGTGTGTATCCACCTCCTTCGCTAGCATTACTGCTTTCGCAGAAGGAGGCGTCCACCTGTACATACATGTGTGCAGCTCTATGGTGCGTACCTACCTCACCTGGTCACCGTTGGTCTCGCAGTCAACCATACACTTTTTTTGATGACATGACGTGGTTACGTTTCCAAGACTCGGTGACCTCAGTAGAGCTTCTAAAAGAGTGGGAATTAAAACGAACATGGACAAAACCATGTTAACATACATGTAGCATCCAGTCCTATCAAGGTCGGAGACTATAACCTCGAAGTTGTAGACGACTACGTTTACCCGGGACAGATGATCCAATTGGGTATGTCTAACTAAAAGAAAGAGTCCGCGTCAATCTTCGAATCCGACTCGGCTGGGCAGCGTTTGGGAAGCTGCGTCGTTTCTTTTCGTCCAGTATACTACTGAGTCTCAAGACGAAAGTCTATGACCAGTGCGTGTTTCCAGTAACACATATGGCTCCGAAACGTGGTCGCTTACAATATGCCTTATAAAAAGGCTTAAAGTCACCTAAAGGACAATCAATGGAGAGGGCTATGCTCACAGTTTCCTTGCGTGATCACATCAGAAACGAAGATATCCGCAGGAGAACCAAATTTACTGACGTAGCTCGAAGAATTGCTAAACTTACGTGGCAATGGGCAGGGCACACTGCTCGCAGAACAGGTGGTCAATAGCGAAGAAAGGTTCTGAAGAACGCGTACCGGGAGACGCAGCGTTGGGAGGCCTCCCACAAGGTGGACCAATGACCTGGTCAAGGTCGCGGAAATCCGATGGATACGAGACGCATAGTATCGGTCATTGTGGCGACTACGTTTAGAAGAGGCCTATGTTCAACAATGGACGTTTTCCGGCTGAAGTGATGACGATGATTTCCGACATAGCACGGGTGACGCCGCCATCAGAAGCAAGTGTCATCAATTGCAGTAACATTCTTTTTATTTTTTTATTAGCCTATAGTATGTCCCACTGCTGGGCAAAGGCCTCCCTTTTCTCCTTCCAAACTTCTCTGTCAAGGGCGATCTCTGGCCAAGTTTACCCAGCGAACATGATCAGATCATCACACCACCTTCGCCGTGGTCGTGCACGACGGCTTTGGCCTCCTTCAGATGACCAGAGGGTGACAATCCTCGCCCACCAGTCCGGGTGCGTTCGTGCGACATGGCTAGCCCACTTTCACTTCAGCCTGGCTGTTTTTTTCCCCGACATCATCTGCTATTTGAGTTATGGCGGTCAGCGTGGTATTTCTAACGCGATCTATTCCCTGAACAACTATTATGCTGCGTTCCATTGCCCTTTGACAAATTTTGAGTTTGGACTTTTGTTGTTGACTTTAGTTGGAACATTATTAGAATAAAACTAGCTTTAGCCCGCAGCTTTGCTTTAGAAGCAATTAAGAAAGCTGCTTTATTCCTGAGCGATACAGGCTATATTATAGCCTATATCGCTCAGGAATAAAGCAGCTTTCTAACGGAGAAAAAATGTGCACAGATCAAACAAAAATAAAAAACAAAAAAACAAACTTTACCTCTTTATTATATTAGTGTAGATTAATCATGACGAAACAATAAGGAAAACTAAAGTTCTAGCCAAAAAACAAAATAATGATAGATATAATTTATCTAATCTTGCACGACAGCAACATGCCATATGTTAGCATAAATAAAACGTTATGTTTAAAGAAATAAGACTCAATTTCGAATTCGTTACCAAACTCGACTTTATCAGGAACTAGCCTTTGCCTGCGGCTTCACCCGCGTACATAAAATTTTTGTAATCAGACCAGTACTTTTAGATATTACCTTCTATAAACAAAAAAACAAACGATACTCTTTGCAATATCAATATAGATTACCTCTTCGTAATATGAGTCTAGATAACAATAGATAGTGAAATCATATAAATAATGGAGTAACGAAATTGAAGTATTCATTGCCATAGATCAGAGAGTGAAAATCGTGAAAAAATTAACGAAATCAGAAAAGCAAAATGAGCTCTTGCAAATATTACACTACCAGAACTCTAAAATGGATGTTGAACAACAAGATCATAATATTGTTGTCCCTTCTATCAATCTCCTTGCTTGTATCTACAGTAGTTTTGTCTAGTCAGAAGAAGAAACTAAGTAGTGAATTGGATTCCATTCTACTTCCTGTAGATTCTACTACAGTGACTACCACAATAACGTCTGAATCTACATCAGAAAGTTCATCAACGTCAGACTCTACAACATCTGAAGATAAAACAACGACAGAAGATACAACAACGACAGATGATGCAACAACGACAGATGATACAACAACGACAGTTGATACAACAACGATAGATGATACAACAACGACAGATGATGCAACAACGACAGATGATACAACAACGACAGATGATGCAACAACAACGACAGATGATGCAACAACGACAGATGATACAACAACGACAGTTGATACAACAACGACAGATGATACAACAACGACAGATGATACAACAACGACAGATGATACAACAACGACAGATGATACAACAACGACAGAAGATAAAACAACGACAGATGATACAACAACGACAGATGATACAACAACGACCGATGATACAACAACGACCGATGATACAACAACGACAGATGATACAACAACGACAGATGATACAACAACGACCGATGATACAACAACGACAGATGATACAACAACGACAGATGATACAACAACGACAGATGATAGAACAACGACAGATGATACAACAACGACCGATGATACAACAACGACAGCTGATACAACAACGACAGATGATACAACAACGACAGCTGATACAACAACGACAGCCGATACAACCATGACAGATGATACAACAACGACAGATGATACAACAACGACAGCTGATACAACAACGACAGATGATACAACAACGACAGCTGATACAACAACGACAGCTGATACAACAACGACAGATGATACAACAACGACAGCTGATACAACAACGACAGCTGATACAACAACGACAGCCGATACAACAACGACAGCCGATACAACAACGACAGATGATACAACAACGACAGATGATACAACAGTGGCACCAGATACACATTTCAAAACTGCACTCCAGCTCTTTAGGTACTTAACTAAACGTCAACATCAACAATCTTGATATGTCTTTTTATTTAAAATAAATCGATAAAAGACAAAGATTCAATCGGGATCAGAATCAGGTGGTGCTTTAAAAAATAACTTTTTTTTTTACTAGAAAAAGTGCTTGTGTGATATTCGGATATACAAGAAGTGCTTTCTAATAGTAAATAAATTTGACGTAAGAAATGTATGGCAACTTAATTTTTACCTACATGCACCATATTTTGGTACCTATTAATTTTCATTTAACATGACAGTTTTTATAATATCTATATGTATATCATACATATATATTTGACATTAATGTATTTAATTTGATTTAAATCTATTTAATGTGATTTTAATTTGTTTAAAAAGATTTTTAATCAAATAAATTAAAAATCGAATTATTTGATTGTAATTTATTGACTGTTTTGTTATTTTTTATATTTGATTAGGTTTTGTGTGATGTTATTGTATTCGATTTTAACGTCTTGTTCTGTGTTGTGATATAATTTAATTCTAAAAATAGGTGTATTTGGTCTGAATAAAAGTTATTATTGTTATTTATAATTATAAATTATTATTTATTAATATGTAGAGGGATCTACATTTTAGGAATTAAAAACTACTTTAACCTTTTTGTGATAGCTTACGTTAAATGGCATTTATTTAGTATTGTTAAAAAAAGATAACTACAGTTTTCTACTGTATATCGCAGATTACCTACTGCATGAGTCCTCTGAAAAAAAAAAAAATGTTCCGATTAGTCCTGTCGTCTTTATAATGAGTTTTTTATTTTATTTTAGTAGACATGTTTTGTTTTCTTTTTTCAAAGTAAGGATATCAGCCATACTAAAGGCACAAATATATTTAAAATCGTATGAAAATTTAAAATGGCTTTTAACAATGAATAAAGAGCAGAATATATTCTGGAATATTTATAGATATTATAGTTTATAAAGTATTACGTATTATTATTATAAACTATAACGTTAAACTATTTGTGAGTCTAATGATTGCAATATTAAAAAAAATGCTGGTGTAAGAATCAGTTGGCAGGTTCGTTGTCTTTTGTTTGATCAACTCCCTCCGGCTCCTTTACGGCCATTCACGGTCCGCACACCATGTACAATGCGAGAAAAATTAACATGCATCAAGGCTAGAAGCTTGCGACTTTACTTGCTTCTATTACAACTTTGAGTTATACCAAAATTTACACCGGTCTATATAAAATTACCCAAAGGGCAATGGAAAGGGCTATGCTCGGAGTTTCCTTGCGTGATCGAATAAGGAATGAGGAAATCCGCAGGAGAACCAAGGTTACCAACATAGCACGGTGAATCACCAAACTTAAATAGCAACGGGCAGTGCACATTGCTCGTGGAACAGAGATGATCGTTGGGGCCGAAAGGTTCTGGAGTGGCGGCCCCGTACCGGAAGACGCAGTGACAAAGCCCGACAACTGCAACGAGTCACTTAGCCTTTGTCTGATAATGATAGAACTTGGATGATAAATTATCCTAGAACGACGTTTTTATGTTCTAAAGGCTTCATTCTTTTGGTTAGTATTTTTATATTAAATTTATTCGTTAAACACACCGGTGCATAAAAAAATAAATTTATTCGTTAAACAACCAGGAGCATTAAAAAAAAATAGTTTAGCCAGGAATTCCTTAGGCGACCCACCCGCGTTGTATTGTTTAATATAGGTACTAAATTTGTCATGAAATACGTTTCATCCATTAAACAGACCGGTGAAGGTCGTTCTTAATCGGATCTTAGACTATTATTACTTTCCGACCAAATATCATATAACCATGCCATGTAAGTACTACATGGCATGGTTATATGAAAAACGATATATATAGATAAATAGAAATAATGGATATAATGGAAGCAGTAAATAAATATTATTAGAAAAAATAAATTGAATAACGTTAATTGAGTTTCAAAAGTATTTATAAATCTAGGCAAACTATTGGAATTGAAAAAGGTTACTTTACAAGAATACGATTTGAAGTTTGTCATTAATGACTATATTTGTACGTAAAG
The DNA here is from genome assembly GCA_929112965.1 of Mythimna albipuncta. Lineage (NCBI taxonomy): Eukaryota > Metazoa > Arthropoda > Insecta > Lepidoptera > Noctuidae > Mythimna > Mythimna albipuncta. The sequence goes on from OV815973.1 coordinate 17,645,230, forward strand.
GGGAATTAAACTTTTTAGCAAAATGGGAAATCAAAAGTCAAATGAATTACGCCTACCAACCAAACGAAGTTAGAGACTTTTTAGTAGATTGCCAATGTTTTTTATCAGGCATTATTTTTCTCTAATATAAATAATGTCTTACATTTTAAGTTTCCCATTGTTTAGTATACTACACAGCAATTCTAATGAAATGCTCGCGTCCCCTACTTCCGTATATATCGCCGGGTGGGCTAGGCTAAGTGTCCACTGCGTCGGGATTGGAGCGAACGGAGCGGACGGATTCGTTGCTTTGTATGGTACAACGTGCACTGGATCGGAAATTGCCGATGCAAAATCCGAACGCAGTAGACGCACCCTATCGGCATTTTGCAAATACCGACAATACATACGCTCCAGTTCCGCCGCGGTGAACACTAAGCTTTATGAGCAGCCTAGTGTTGCAAAGAACTCGAGACGTCAAGTCGTCACTTTAAAGACTCGATTTGGCAGAAGTGAAACCTAGGTCATAGGTATCTTAAAGGACCGTAGAAGAAATCAATAGCAAAAAGTTAACCGAACTCAGAGGCTACTTAGTAGATTGTTATTGTTTTTTTATCAGGCGTCATATTTCTTAAATAAAAATACTCCGCACAATAGTGATTTGTTATTATTAAATGAAGTGTTTTTTAGGTTCTTTTGTACAATGCCTTACATGTTGTCCGTAACGATATATGTTTTTCTTCATCGTTTTAAGAGCAGTGGTAATGAAATAAATCACACTAAGTGTTGCGCCTGACTACCCAATCAGGCACATTACTTTGTGTGAAGTTATATAGTCGCGGGTTCGAAGGTTCGAACCCGCGTCCTATAACTCGTAAGTCGGGGCCGCTACCACTCGGCCACCACTGCTCAATGTTGTACAAGTGCTTGTAAATAACTAAATATCACTGAGCCTTGTAGGGAGGCAAGTGTTGTAAAGAACTCGAGTCCTCAGATCGTAATTTTAACCTTTCAATCTTGATAATGACAGACACAATTGAAAGACAATAGGTGCGCGAACGCCGGCGTTCGCTTGGGGTTTAATGAATTAAAGACTCGACTCAACTATGCAAGACTCAGTGTGCTAAAAAGGTTCAGAGTCCAGAGTCGAACCGAACCTAAGTTTTAAAATGAACTTATGTTTAAGAAAAATCGAAGTGTGAAGATCAGACTTACAACTCGTAAAAACTGTAAAATATCACTATATATTATGAAACAAAGTCCCCCGTCGCGTCTGTCTGTCTGTCTATTCACAAGAAACTCAAAATCTACTGCACCGATTTTCAATCGATAGCGTGATTCTCGAGGAATTTTTAATTCAATACTCAATTATTAAAGCTTTTATTTAAGCTTTTAGTGTATAATTTGATAAGTTTCTGTATGTATTTCTGTGTACATTAACGATATTTGTTGAAGATGTCGGGAAAAAATAAGCCGTCTGAGAGCTTTCAACGAAAACGCTGCCTAAACCCTTGAGATATAACAAAATAATGTATGGTGGAATTGTGTATCTTATATTGGTCTAGTCAGAAAAGTCCGCGGTGGTATATGTCTATCTCTTAAGGTTAACACACTATATCCATTTTACTACTTTTAAAAATTGGTATTCATGAAGCGTTTCTTGGAAAGGGAAAGCTATTTATATCGTAATTATATAAATAGCTACCGCTAGCTATATTAATTATACCGTAATTGTATTAATTCTTATCAAAATAAGTTACTTTACGTTCAAGGCTATATCAGTATCTGTAAATTATTTTTTGAATCGGACGTACCATTTGAAAGTTATCCTGCCCCTGATAATTAAAAAGACGTATCTAACAAAAAGTAAAATTGGAGAAAAAAAAAAATTAATGAATGAAACGAGAAATCGTTCGCTGTCTTTGAGTAAATTAAAATATTTATATATTAAAAGTTGAAAATAAATCCGAATATAACGAGCTTTAACTTGCTTTAATAATATTATGAATTTATCATATTAATATAATAAAAAAAATTAAAAAAAAAAATATCTTGTCATAAAAAATTAAGAAAAATATCACATACATCACATACTTAGGTAATTGAATAGACGTAAATGGCTTAGATGTGTCTTTTAATTTTCAAACGCTTTTGGTCATTCTTTTCTTCTAAGTATTTAGTTTATTCACCTAGTGTATATTTTTAAAAGAAATGGGCACATATGGTTATTTCCGCCTTTTTTTCTTAAGAATTATAACTATATAGATAACCCTTGACTAAGATAAAATGTTTATAAAATCATTTAATAATTCTATTATTTAAAGTAGTGTATAAATATGTTCGTAGTTATTTTATTAAGGTATAGCCTAATATATTGTCACAGTAAATTATCAGTAAAATCAGAACTAAGTATATAAGTTTTATACATAAGCAACATTCAGCTTAATCACTCTTAAATAGGTACAGATTCATTATAACCCATAAATCTTAAAATTATTTTAGTGACTAAAATATCAAAGTGAAAAGCATAATAAAATCAATATCAAAAGAAATTAAAAACCTGATGTTTTTCATCGACATTTTAACTATAATATATAGTAATATTCTGGTAAGAATACTGTTTTGGTAAAATATTCTTTAACCTAAAAAATCAAAACGGCATTAATCGGTGAAGTAATTTGAAGTATAAGAAAAAGAGCTGATGTTTCTTTGTTGCATACAAAGAACATCTGCTATTTGTCACCATCATCTTCATATTACTTCACTGGTTTATGCTATCTGTTTTGATTTTTTTAGGTTAGAGAATATTAAATAATATCAGCCTTGGGCAAAATCAAGCAACCTTGAAATTCATCTAGTCGAGGGCACATTATAACCTCTTCTAGGTCTACGAAGTAATAGGTACATAGCGTCACCGATTTGGTCTTGCATACTCATTTGACGAGACTTATTTTCAGCGTATTTCTGACAATTTTACCAAGTAAATAGGGCACAAGTGGTCAGATGTGGGCTTTTTTTCTTAATATGAAATCAGTTTTTATTTAGCGCGATATACGTTAACGCGTATTTGCGTCTTATTAACTTCCTCTTAGAAATAGGGGGGATCAATATACGCCTTTTACATTACCGAACTAAAAAAAAACTACAGTTTATAAGGACATTATCTACATAAATGCATCTTTTCACATAGTGACGACTTAATGACTTTAGTTCTTTGCAGCACTAGGCGGCCTCTAAAGCTTAGCGTTCACAGTGTCGGAACTGGAGTGTGCGCATTATCGGTATTTACAAAATGCCGATAGGGTGCGTTTACTGCATTTGGATTTCGCATCGGCAATTTCCGATCCCGACGCAGTGGACACTTAGCTTAACACACCTGGCGATATATACGAACCTCCGCCTCCGTGAGTAGCTCATTAGAGTTGCCAAGTAGTCTACTAACTAATGAGAAACTTAAAATATAACACATGGAGTATTTATAATATAAGAAAAATAACGCCTGATAAAAAAACATTAGCAATCTACTAAATAGTCTCTAACTTCGTTTGGTTGGTAGGCGTAATTAATTTAACTTTTGATTTCTCATACAGTCCTCTATGATATAGTCTAGGTTTCACTACTGGCCAAAAGAAAAAAAAACTTGCCAGCAGTGTATGGCAAAAGTTTTATTCCCCTTTTTGTACAGATATTATAGTCATTAATGACAAAGTTTTTCATAAAATAAACTTCAAATCACTCTACTGGAAAGTAAGATATTTTATTTCCGATAGTGTTCCTAGATTTATAAATGCTTTTGAAACTCAATTTACGTTATACAATTTGGATTTCGATTTATTCATCATCATCATTATCATCATCAGCCTTTTTTTAATATTCCCGCTGCTAGAACTCGGGCCTCCTCTCTAGGAGAGGGAATGGACCGTAATCCACCACGCAGGCTCAGTGCAGGTTAGTGAATGTCTCATGTCTTCGAATTTTTGGTTCTAGGACATGCCGGTTTCCTGGTTTAATTTATTCAATCAATTTAATACATTTCTTAACTGCACATATCCATTTATGTCGTTTGTCACATAACCATGGCATGTAAATACTATTTGGTTGGAAAGTAATAATTTTTTTTTTAGTTACCAGTGATAACATATAGTACTGAAACATGGTCGCTTACAATCGGCCTCATCAGAAGGTTTCCACTCACCCAAAGGGCTAAGCTCGGAGTTTCCTTGCGTGATCGTATCAGGAATGAAGATATCCGCCGTCATTGCCCGATAATCGCAATATCTAGTTAGGAACAGTCCAAATATCTAGTACCTAATGTTTTATTATTAAAGTAAGTACGTTCTGTAGTTATTTTTCAATGCAAAAATGTTATTGACATTTTTGTATTAAAAACAAAAATATATAACGATACTAGCATTTTGCCCGCAACTACGTCTGCGCATATCGCCGTTTTAAGAGTTTGGCCCTATTTCTTTATTGTCATTGCAAAGCAAACTTTCAAAGGAAATTGTAGTCTTTTGAATTTGAAAGAAAGATCGTTCGGGATTGATGGAATGATGCTTGTACTTGCACCCTGGTACAGTTACGTAACTTCGAAGACTTCAAGTTCCTATGCAAGATCACGGACGTACCCACTTGCAGTGCAAATTGGGGATCTTAGTAAAGGCGAGACCTCACTTCTCGCCAAAACAGTTGTTCAATCGTTATCAAGCGCAAATTCGATCGTGTATGGGGTACTGTTCCCCTCTTTGGGGTGGGTCTGCCAAATACCAGCTTGATGCGCTGGAGTCGGTTGAGAGGCGAGCCAAGGGAATCATTGGTAATGACGCACTTGTTGAGTCGAAGCTCTAAAGCCTTGGGCACCACCGCCAAGTTTCTAGCCTGTCAGTTTTGTATCGTTTAAATTTCGAGGAGTGTGGAATCAAGCCACACCTGAATATTTCTTACTATCATTTCTTCGACTGTACTCGCTACAGTGTATAATTTTTCTGGTATAACTATAACCCCATCTAATTATTGGTACTTTCCGTTTCCTAATTGGACTAAAAGGTCTAAAAATTCACCTGCAGAGACGTTCTGTTACGGGGCAGGTTCTAAGTCACTTTTTAAAAAAAACTAATTTTTAACCTTGAAAAGAATTTTAATTAGAATTTGGGAAAATACAATATTAATGTGTCCGCCACGAAGTTCAAAGTATGACTGCCCGAAAACTATCCATCAAAACAACAAGTGTGGGAAACATTACATGACACCTATGAGGTGTCAGCGTTTATATTTTATATGCTTAGGGCTGTCTAACAATTTATAACAACCCCCCCGGTAAGATTGATCATCACAATTGAGAGTGATGAGAAATCTAAGATTAAACGTTGAACTTCGTTTTGGTTACAAACTAGGATTTAAAATTATACAAAAATAAACTTAGAACTAATCTAGAATTAGACATAAAAATGTTCGTAATATTAAAACAATAATAGTCATTTAGACAAGACATTAAAGTAAGATTACCGTAGTTAAGATCATTACAAAACTATGTCATAACATTACGTCTTAGAGGAGTAGGCAAGGATTTGCATGATCCTTGAACATCTTCGTCAGATGATTCTGTAAAGTTGCTATTTACTGACTGAACAGACTGAATTGTTTGTTTCCGTTTTGTATAGCATTGATTAAATACTTGTATACAATATCGAGATTTAGTTGGACAAAATAATTTTCTAAATTTATATAAGATAAAAATAAGAATAATGGTAGAGATAACATATGTCAATGAGAGATAGTGAGTACTATATTTATTTAAGTGGGATGGCTGTTCAATCTTATTTAATTCTTTTTCAAATTCATTTAAATGCACACTTGCCTGTAATAGTGAATTGAAATCATTAACGTTGGATAATTTTACAAAAGGGAGATGCTGTACTGTTTTATTTATTTTCTGATTGTCGCAGCAATCATCTTCTATGATATTAAAATTAGATATATAGTTCGTAACATTAGACATAACGTTATCACTAGGTGTAAACTTTAAAGTTTTAAAGAAAGCTACACAATACTTTGGCAGGACTAACATGCCTGTGCCAAAAAGGATCTCATCGTAATTAGTAGGATCGTTTTCACATGTAATATGGGCCTTTCCAAGCTCTGATTGTACAAACAACCATTTATTATTATTTAACTTGAAAAATACATCGATAGAGCCATGTAACAGCTTGGTATTACAAGAATCTGGCAATGAGCTTATAGCCTCGGTTAAGATTATTGTTTCACACGTTGGATTCGCGATAGTAGAGTACACATGTTTTAGATTTAGAAGAACTAGTAAAGATTGAGTCATTACATATTTTAGATTTAGTATTTGATTTAGTAAGGATAGAGTCATTATTTATTTTAGATTTAGTATTTGATTTAGTAAGGATAGAGTCATTATTTATTTTAGATTTAGTATTTGATTTAGTAAGGATAGAGTCATTGTTTATTTTAGATTTAGTATTTGATTTAGTAAGGATAGAGTTATTATTTATTTTAGATTTAGTATTTGATTTAGTAAGGATAGAGTCATTGTTTATTTTAGATTTAGTATTATGCTTGGATTTAGAAATCGAACTAGTAATTGGAGAATTGGAATTATTGGCGGCTTCGGAATAAGTATTTTTGTATTTAGATTTAGAAATTGAAGCCTCTAATAAAACATTCTCACGATTAGTGCCTATAGCAACAGAATTACGTCGGCACTGGCTCGTAATCTGATTCTTCAGTTTAAATCATCGTCATCGGTAGGTGTTGAAACTTGATTATACTCTACTTGTTTTAACTCGTTCCCAGGATTTCCGCGATCGAAGCGGGAATTGTTATATTGTCTTTTGCGACATTGCGTAATATCATGCCCGATATTTTTGCAATAGCGGCATGTTATTGGCTGATGACCAGAGCTTGAGGGTTTTTGTGTATAATTTGGTGGTTTTGGTTTATGTGAAAATTGAGCCTTATTTTGATTATTTTTAAATCTACAGTCAAACTCAGAGTGACCTACTTTATGACAAACTTTGCAAGATGATCGAACTGAAAAGTTGTAAATTTTTTCTTCTTTCGTAGCGACGCTTATGGCCGCATTAAAGTTTCGGGGGTCTCGACAACGGACGATGGTGCTTAATCTAGGATGTAGTCCCAGGCAAAACGTATATAGGGCTAGATCTTCTGTCATAGCAATACGTCCTGGAAGTTCCTTTTTTAAGGAATCAGAGTTATGGATTTCGGATTGCAGATCTGTCAGGCAGGTCTCAATCCTGAGGGCATATTGCGCAACGGTTTCGTTTGACGACTGTTTGCATGATTGTAGCTCTAATAAAAGATGGTTGTAATGCTTTCTTTCCCCGAAATTCTGCCTTAAAAATGTTCGTAAATCATCAAAATTGTCGAAAATTTTGTTTGAACAGGCTACTTGTGCCTTTCCCTGTAGTTTTGAAATGATGTATTTAAGCAGCAAGGATTTTTGACTCACATCAGATGCTAATTCAAGAGCATTTTGGCAGTTTGTTAAAAACGCCGATAAAGTTTCACGTTCTCCTTGGTATGGATTTATAAAATTACACAAGACCTGAATAGGGTGTGGTTCAGAGATAGTAGGAGTTATTTGCTTTTTGTCAGTAGTCATGTTTATAAGTGTTTTGTGAATAAAGGCAATAGTCTAATGCTCCAAAGCTGAGAGGGTTTATGAAAACAAAAATAATTATGTGGCAGCAACAGAAATAGTATATTCTACTCACAGCAAAGCGACGATTTGGAAGACGGGATGCATCACGCAGACCTCGGTGAGTAGCGCGCTCAGCGGCAGCGCAAACGCTCGGCAGCAGACGCTCGGCAGTAGGAGCGCTCAGCAACAGGGGCGCTCGGCAGCAGGTTAGGGTAGTGTCGGATGACCCGTTGACTCGTTGACGGCGTTGGAGCTCACCCAAGGCAGGAGGTAGGTTCACGAAGGAAGGTTTCGTAGACTTGTTGGCTGCTTCAACCAACTTGGAAGATTTCGACAGAGTTCGGCGTGATCGCGATCGGATACCGCGGTAAGAACGTGGTTTTGGCGACGCGATTGTACACACGCACTGTATATAGTCACACTGATTGGAAAGAGACGACAGAGTCACACTGATAGAGACAGGATGGAGTCACACTGATAGAGACAGGATAGAGTCACGATACCGATTTTGCGGTTGGCGTAGAATCGAACAGGGCGGGCGGACACGGAACGCGACGAATTTGGTTTTAAATAGTTTTATAGATAGCCAGCAACGAATTATACTGACTATCCCACTTCTGACACCACTGTTACGGGGCAGGTTCTAAGTCACTTTTTAAAAAAAACTAATTTTTAACCTTGAAAAGAATTTTAATTAGAATTTGGGAAAATACAATATTAATGTGTCCGCCACGAAGTTCAAAGTATGACTGCCCGAAAACTATCCATCAAAACAACAAGTGTGGGAAACATTACATGACACCTATGAGGTGTCAGCGTTTATATTTTATATGCTTAGGGCTGTCTAACAATTTATAACAGTTTCCTATGAGATATACTGGTTAATTTAAGGATTTTAGTACAGTATCTTTCAATGCACGCTTTAATTTCATTCACTCGTGTCTTTTGTAAAACTGGGTAACGTTTGGCGAAAATCTCCTGCCAGCATTACAGTCAAACTACCTATTAAGTTGTTGTTGTTTCTTATGTCCTGTCGAGTTTTGTTCAATGCTTTAATAGCTCTTTTGTGTGCCATTATGTTTTCGTCCCAGACTATTATTTTTGCTTTTTGTAGCAATTGGGCAAGATTACTTTGCTTGAAAAGTTTGCACATTGGCGTCTAATCATTGACGCAAAATCTGATCCATGAAATTTTCTAGTTTATTTACCTGCCTCTCCGTGTCGTTTAAAATCTTCTGAAAGGTATTTTTTGAATTCATTTCACATGCTGAATGGATCTGCTAGTTGACAAAAAACTAACATTATGTGAAAAACTCTCTTAACATGAACGGCGATTGGCACATGACTGCCTCTTCTAGGGCTGTGCGCCAGTGCTGATCATCTTCAATTAACGCTAAAGCCTTACACGCCGATTTGACAGTCGGATGTTCTACACCATTTACAGTTCTTATAGCTATAAATGATTCTGGACCTCGAAGTTCATAAAGAAACAGAGGAAGGTGGTAACACTGTATTATTTGGATGTACCGTATATATCCTATCTAAAGCGTTGTCTTTTTAATGCCTGGCTAACCATCACATCTACTCCTCTTTCCCTTCTTTCGAACCGATTACTGTTCCAAACATAGGATGCAGGAATTTCACAATACAGCCAGGTCAAAAAATGTCATCTGCTTGACATAGTTCAAATAGGCATGAGAGTCGTTTTTGGAGTTATTGTATTTAACATTGCCGCTAGTGTTAAATATCCTTAAAAGTACTGGAACTAAAAGGGTCTACCCAACGGTTATCAAGCCCTTCTACATTTATGGTTATTATCTGAAAGACTTCTGCACTTTGGATATCCGTTATCACCGGTCTATGTTCTGTAAGCACCGTTCGAGAATAGCGATAGATAAATTTTCACAGGAGCCACGTATCATAATTAGATTTCATTATTTCATAGAGCTTCAGGTATGTCGGCACAAATAAAATTGTGAATAATGTCACAAGAAATGTGTCTTTTTAGCCATATCACAATATGAATAAACCGACGTCTGTAGGATGATGGTATTCTACTGTATACCATCAAATACACTTCCGCATGATCACCGCTAAGTTCATTTTTACTTGCACTCGAAACGAAAACTCAAGGGGTTTGGTTTGGCGCCGCGCCGCAGGATTCAAGCAAAAATTTAATAAGTGATCAGGCAGAAATGACCACGATGGTACATTTATCACGGAACTTCACGGAATATTTCTCCTTTAGTTTTTAAGTCCATCATTGTTTTTTACTTTGATGCGAAATATTTGTGTGATGTTTTTGACCAGGAAGCATTTTTCTTTAATTTCTTTCCAGGGAGGGTTTTTTTATGGTGGAAAAATCATCAATGACAACCCCCGCTCTTGGGCAGAGCGGGAGATAGTGTCAGACTCTTACTGACTAAAAACCCACCCCATTCTTTCAAGCCTTCCTATCGGGGCTCGAGCTGTCTTTCGAAACTAACCCTGGCCTTAGGGTTTTTTTATGGTGGAAAAATCATCAATGACAACCCCCGCTCTTGGGCAGAGCGGGAGATAGTGTCAGACTCTTAATGACTAAAAACCCACCCCATTCTTTCAAGCCTTCCTATCGGGGCTCGAGCTGTCTTTCGAAACTAACCCTGGCCTTAGGTTTCGGCCCAGCTGGGCTCCTGCTGTAGCTGACAACTCCTTCAGTTGCGTGAGAACAGTGCGCGCCGTCGATGACTTGGGCTCGGTCCGGACAGTTACCGGACGGTCAGACAGTGAGCTACTCATAGCACGCCGCCCGTTAGCCCGCGCCTACGGTGGCCAGAAATCGGGATCGGAATTCCGACTGCGGCGAGAGCGCCGTTGTCTGATGCGGTCAGCTTCCTCTGCTTCGCAGTAATGCTCGCAAAGGAGGTCGACGGAGAAGTCGACGACCGCCTGCCACTCTTCCTCGCTGCAGACCATGGCCTGATCCAAGGCCCGGCGCGAAAGGTCTCCGCCGCCGATCGCCCCCACATTCCAGGGAGGGTTGCACGTGAAGGTGATAAATAAGTCTGGGTGATCATAATGACATGCATAAGTCATGGCGTATTGAGTGCGCTCGTGTATGTATCTCGGCTCACCGGTGAAAGAGGACGGTAATACCTCTATCTGACCCAACTGATGAGTGTCAACCTCTTGCCTACCTTTGACGTCTTTTAGTTCTACCGATCTAAATAATCAAAGCCATTAGCAAACATTAAATTAGCATAATATTTCTATTGAATAAGACGCGGACAACAAAGAACTGAGACACACCAACTTTTTTTTATGTTATCGTTTGTACCAATTTGTGTCTATAGATGTCGTTGTACGTAGATATATAAATAATATAATTTTGATACGCGGATTAGGTTATCACATGGTTGCATTGTATCGAAAATATAAATATTAGCACATTAAAAAAAGACCATGCAAACATAGAGGAATCCATTTCACTACTAATACATAAATTAATGTTGAACTATTTTTGAGAAAGTGTTTAAATGATGTAACTACATTTATAGTTAAACAAACAAATAGTCACTCTTTACTCAATTAGGGTTTGTTTTTCTAATTTATAATACCGAGTTGCGAGTAAATTAGGCCCCGCAGTAAGAATTCAAAAAAATCTTGAACACGATTTAAACCGTAATTTGAGGGTAGTTTTGAAAAACTAAAAAAAAATTTGGGAATCTTTATTATTTATTTAAATATATTTTCGTGCCAAGTTTCAAGTTTATTAATCCAAGGAATAAGATTCTCCCATACAAAGTTTAATGCCCCTTAAATTATACACGGGGTGTAGGACTAAAAAAATAAATATGTTGAACTTTAAAACTAATTTAGTTTAATATTTGTAGAAAGTTTTGAGTTGATTGACCTGCAAAAAAATTAATTTCACACTTAAGAAATCCCCGTTTTTTACCACCTTAGAGGCTAAATTTTGAAAAATCCTTTCTTAGTGCTCCCCTACGTAATAAAAGGAAGCCTTGTGCAAAATTTCACGCTCCTAGTCCCAGTAGTTACGGCTGTGCGTTGAAATGTCAGTCAGTCAGTTTCTCCTTTTATACATATATATAGATATATATATTTAAGCTAATGTATTTTGTTGCATTCACTAATTGTTAAGTTTAGTGTCCACACTATGCAGTTCTGTAAGCGACATATATTCACTATGCTTAAAATTGTATGTGTTATTTGTTTATAAAATGAAATAATTATATCAAAATCGCGAAAAGTAAGGAAATAACATGAAGATACGTCATAACATACGCTATCCGAAACCAAAAAATTGTCCATCGACTATTAACTTACAATTTAGCCAACTTACTTTCCGACAGCTGCTAACGTGCTCTACTACTCTGTAAAATAATAAAAATATTGTCATTACTTCACTTCGAAAATCCAACTAATCGATATTATGGTCGATAGTCTACATGAGGGGATCTATTATACACTTTACTGACTGCGGCCGGCTGACGGCAACTGACAGCGACCGGTATTACGAAATACACCGCACTGATAAAGTATCGTTATGATAATTTTACATTGCTTGTTCAGTTACCAAGGGTAAAAATTTGGTAGTGGTTAAAGATCAATGTATTTACTGTAAGAGTAATACAGTCGCTTTGACATTTGGAAATAAAAATAACGTAGTAGCAGCAAGGGATATTATATTAGCGAATTATCCTCGAATTAGCGACCTCGCTACGCTTGGCCGCCAACTCCTTCTCGGGACGAAATGAGTTACTTTCACCCCTAGTGTAATAATGTACTATAACAATATTCAAAAGAAAGAAAGGAGATAATTCGTTGCCGTGTCACAAAATCAAAAAGCGAAATTTTGGATCGCGCGCGGTGGTTTTATCACATTGTTGCGGTTGTTGGTTGGCTGTTGTGCATCGCGACGCTATCACGTAGATGTTGGTGTGCTAATCATAGATGGCGTTGTGGTCGTCAATAGTAGGTTTTGGCTAAACAAATAATTATTAAAACTAATAGTATTAAACGTGTATTTACACACATGTGTAAGAGATTTAATAACCCAGGCTTGTTTTATCACTTAGTTTCTTGCGTGAAATCATTTAACAACACAGCATTTTAAATTTGTGCAATGGTTTAATGAGAAATATTTATTAAAAACAAAAAGTGGTTTTTAGTTGGTTCTCCTGGGACAATATTTTTTTTTTTTTGTATAAGATAATGCTATACAATACTAACTACTGGAATTTCTCTCAATCCTGGGCAGCACATGATCCAAACCGAAATAGATTCTTTACATAAAAATACTAGACAATATTATGATACCGATTATGTTTTGACCACGCTGTCGATCGTTTTTGATCGGCATGAAACCGTATTTTATTATTTTTACATAATATGTTACAAAAATATCTTACTCACGAGCAGGATGACACAGCAATGACAGTTTTAGAAAGTCTCTTTTTTTCTTTTTCTTTTTGTTGGTACTAAGTCGCTTGTGGCGGCGTTATGCTGCACGCTCCCTATTGATCATGGTAGAAATAAAAAAGTTAATAGTGTCAAAAAACTCGACCGCAGGAAATGCCTAAAAAAACAAGTAATTAACTACACCCGACTACGACAAAAAACGACGCTGAAAAAGAATGAAACAAGATTTTCAGGATGGTGAAATATAAGAACAGAACAGAAAGAAAAGGAACAAGCAGCATTTTCTACACCAATGGCAGAATCGTCTCCAAACTTCTGTCCTTACTTTATATAAATATATATATATGTAGTATATATATAAAGCATACCTGCATCTCTATGGATAATAATATGCGAGAAACTGCAATACATTATTTTAAACAAAATACAATTTAAATAAAAACGTCAAATGTCAATAAATAACCCGCCCCTGATCGTTCCCGGTGCAAAGGTGCCCATAACACTCGCCGCATTACCTCGCTGAATAGCGATGGCCATTCTTTGCACCAAGAACGACCTGGACCTGGAGTCACCCGTTGCCTCACCGAGCCTTCGGCCCAAATCTCGCACAAAAGACCTTGCCTCCATACTCCAACTGCCCAGAGTCTCCACAGCAACCGGCACAAAATGGTAAAGCCGCTCCAAGGCAGCGTACTTCAGCCTTTTTTTAGAGCAGGCGTCTTCAGCGGCGGCAGAAGCAGTGTGCATGGTGCGACTCAGGTGACTGGCGGCGACAGTGCTGACGCAAGTTGCGTCCCAGATCAGGCACTTCCCGTTCTTCCATGGTACCAGAGTCAGCCCATCCGGCCTCTTGCCATCAGACCTGCTAAGACCTGCAGGCTCAAGCACGCAGGGGATGTTTGCCGACATAAGGGCTCTACGGACTATGTCGTTCAGGGCATGGTGACGTGGGAACCTCCCTGTGCAGCGCCGACAGTTCAGTGCGTGATAGCCATCGGCCTCCACCATGGAACCGCAGGTGCATGTATGTGGTTCGCACACCTTACAGCCCAGGCGGAGAGCCACCGCCACACGCAAAGAGTCATCGTCGAGCAAAGTGCCCAGATGAGGCGAAGGAATCGCCTGTAACCACGCCCCGGACTCGGGTTGCGACACAGCTCGTAGTCTGGCCCTATCGACTCCCAGCGCACCCTCTAACAATTGCTCCTGGAGCAGCATCACCCTTCTGTCATCCCACGTCCGCTGGACATGTTCTGATTCGGAGATTGTTGCACCCGGGTTGAGGGTCAACCAAGCTGACACAGCATCCGACGCAAAGGGTATGCTTCCCCCGTCACCATTAGTATTGAGTAATACAGTGACTAGGTTGGCAACCCCATGCGCAGACGCCAAGAAAGCCGGCAGACCCACATCCCGTGCACACCGCACCCCGAGACTACCACATCGGATTGGTAGAGCCGCCTGCCTCCACTGGGGCCCATCTAGGGAAACATTGAGAACAGACTCCACAACCGATTTCAAGGCGTTGTCAAACGAGGAAACTTCCTCAGGACAGAGCCAAGTAGGGGTGGTCCGCAACAAATACGTGATTTTTGGGAGAGCGAAGCACATACGCAACAAGACAATCGCAACGTGCGCGGAAAGATCTTTAAGACGCTCCTGAGGAGAAAGAAGAAGCCGAGTTCGAGAAGTAATGGCCTCAGGAACTGCACTAAGAAAAATAGGTGATCCTAAGAGATTAAAGTCGGAGCGTGAAAGTTCTCTGAGGCCAGGAAGAAAGGAGTCAAAACGAGAAAAGTGTCTACGAGCTTCTGTACCACAGGGGAAGAATTCGCACTTCGAAGGATTCACCTCCAGACCCAGGTCTCTGAGTCGAGGGACTAAAGTTTCTAAGTCCTGAAAAACATCTTCAGGTCTGCCCCCGATAGTGCCGTCAAAGTGTAGAGGTGACAATATATTATTTGCTTTGACTTTAGATGTCACGTTACCAGGCAACTCTTTTGCTGGGACTCTTAAAGACGTATAAGCAAAAGAAAGAACAGCACTCCACTCCTCCACCCCATTACTAGCAACACAAGAATCTATGAGGTCACAAAGTTTCCCTGCCGCCTGATTCCGGGCACCCTTGGGAATGTGTCGAAGAACTGGAATACTTGCCTTGCAAGCAGCTAGCCCATCTAAGGGACTCTGGGTCGGCGAATGCGCTGGAGCCACTTGTACCGTCGAAAAGGTGTTAACTGTGGCGGCTGTCGGAACCCGTGACACAGCACTTGAATGCCGGGCATGTTTGTGCATGCGCCCGATGTGCACCTTCAGCCCGTGTGCAGAGAAAACGCGAGAAGAACCCGGACAATGGGGGCAAGTTAAAAATGAAGGCAAACTCATTTTGTACAAAAATAAATATCGGGATTTGGGAAATGTAGATACAGCCAAATGTAAATTAAAATCGTGATAAAATATAAGTATCCAAACAAAATGGCAACAACAAACAATACATCAAAAAATAAAATTATAAATAATTCAGCATTTCGATCATTCAGAATGTCAGATAAAAATTAAAAAAAAAAATATATAATTTATAAAAAAAATAAAAATAGTCCACTAAGTATGTCACAGGGATAAAAATAAAATAATTATGATTAATTAAGTACCAATAATAGCAAATTATTAAAACATAAATAAAATTGACGTATGAAAATACGGCTCATCAATAAAAAAAAAACAATTATCTGATTCTTTCACAAATAAATAGAGAAAAAAAAAAAAACTAAAAATTACAATGCAGGTACCTACTTAACAACAGATTATGATCTAAATCAAAAGTCAAAGGTTAAAACAATGCTATTTTACAAATTAACATACTTCGTATTTGCCTATTAATAAGTAATAGGGGCAAGAGAATTTTTTTAATGTATATATATTATATATATTATATTATTTGTATATATATTATATTAAATATATATGTATGTGTATTTTATCTATAATATTGTATATTTATTACTCTTGTTTTAATATCAATTTTTTTTTTTTGTGCGCCACCATATTGTCTCTTCACCACCCTAGGTTAATGCCTAAGGCATTAAGTCCGCCTATGTACTTTGTGTTGCATGAAGATTAAATAAATCAATAAAAGCCGTAGTCACACGATATAGGTACCAACCGAAACTTTTTCAGCGTCTTTTGTCGTAGTCGAGTTTTAGTTTTTATTTTATTTTACAATTTTGGTGTTAAATCACTGTGTTTCTATACTATTCACGTGAAGCCCTTTCAAAAGATACCAAACACGGCGTATTTATCTTATTTTTTTAACACAAAACTTATTGTCCACTAGAGGGCGCCACATCGAATTTTGATGATATTTTTTGTTAAGTACCAGTGAAGCCCTTTCAAATGATATCAAACACGGTGTATCTTAACTTTTTTTTAACACATTACTTTTTGACCGCTAGAGGGCGTTACTTTAAATTTGGAAATGTACAAGTACGACGTATTTATCTCCATTTTAATTTTTAACACATAACTTTTTGTCCGCTAGAGGGCGCCATATCGAGTTTTCTGACACGTCACCTAGCCTATGTTCAGCTGACAATTAAGATGGTTCTAATGATACCTTATATGTCGAGTTCCGATAAATAGATTAGGAGTTAAGTGGGAACAGATGAACATACTCACATACATACATATATAGCCTGTCAAAATCATAACCCTCTTTTGGCTTTGCCGTAGTCGGGTAAAAAATTCGAAATAAGTTACTTTAAGTATAATCTGAAGCCGATGGATGCGAGACGCACAGAATCGTTCATTGTGGCGACACTTGGAAGAGGTTTATGTTCAATAGTGGACGTCTATCGCCTGAAATGATGATGATGATGATGATGAAATGTAGTCCGATACAGTTGATGGCGTCAAATCTATATTGAACTAAGGCCCTGACGTCATCGAGATGCCATCACGGTGCTGCACGTTTGCGCAGCCAGTAAGATGTTTGCAGCTCTTTTATTTTTAGGTTAGGATTCATCCAATGACTACTCCCACTCTAACATGGAGTTGAAATGGCGTCAGACTTCTTTTACTGACTAAAACCCACTCTATGTTCCTTTTTTCTAGTGCCCCAGTTCTATTTCCTAAAACCCAGAGCCCCAGTAAGGCTTCAACCCTGCTGGGCCTCTACGGTTTTGCCTTGAGGCACACGTAGATCTCAACAGGCCACCAACCCCAGCCTGTCTCAGTGGGCAGAGCCGAGCCGACCCCGGCCAGCGCCTGAGTGCGAAATCTATGGAGCGCCTCTTTTTTTTTGTTGATTTAAATTACGTATAATTTTAATTTTGTAACAATTTCAAGAAGTATTTTTGGCACGGAATCCTATTTTTTTTAGTTGATATAATGTAATATAAACTAGTGCTAGTGTATTTATTATTTTTAATTATTTAAGTTATTGTTTAATTTGTTTATTATTATTTCTTTGTGTAAAATTTACTTACAATTCCAATAAAATTAACTCAAAAATCCAACTAGTGCTTGACTGCAATCCCACCTGATAGTAAGCAGTGATGCAATCGTTGATGGTGAGGTGCACCCAGTCAACAGTCCTTGCACAGGGGCACTTACTTTCGCCGGGGCGAAAATCCACTGCCACGACAGGTTGTAGCATGCATGCCAAACGGACAAAACGGAAAGGACATGCGGACAAAGCTCCGGCGGGATCTCATGGTACTCGTAAAATGTTTTTTTTTTTATGGTCGGAAAATCATCGTATGACCAGTCCGGGTCGAGCCCAAGTCATCGACGGCGCGCACTGTCCCCGCGCGCCACAAGGAGTTGTCAGCAACAGCAAGGGCCCAGCTGGGTCGAAGAGTAGGCTTCGACCCGGCTGGGCCACTGCTGTTGGTGCCAGGGTTAGCTCCGAAAGGTAACTCAGCCCCGATATGAAAGGCATAAAGGAACAGCGTGGGTTTTTTAGTCAATAAGAGTCTGGCACTATCTCCCGATCCAACCAAGGGCGGGGGATGTTATTTGGATGATTTTTACCCATAGAAAAATAAACCGGTCACATCGAGTTGCATCTCTTATTTCACTGCACCATTCTTTATTATCTCTTCTCGTGTCTTTAAGCCGAAACAGCGACCGGCCCACGCTGAAAACCAGCGCTGTGAACTCAACGCATTATGCGTGAGGCCGCAGGTTTATGCGGAGGGTTCGGCCGTTTTTGCGCGAAGGAGACGCATATATCTTCCCTATAAATTGCTGTAATGTTAAATTTTGTTAGGTAGTTTTATGATTGCGTCTTTTTCACGTAAATAAACTGTTTTTTTTTCTTTCTTTTTCTTTCATAAACTCAACAATATTCAGCTATTGTATCATCTGCGGCGGTTATTTTAATTTTAACTTTTGATTTTACAGACCTCGTAACTAATATAAACTAAAACCCGACACGTAAACATTGAGTCAATTCTAATAGTAGTGGTAAAAATAAACAACGGCCATAAAATTAGAATTTTTCTAGACTAACTAGAATTTTTTTTTTTTTCAAAATTTGGTGCCTGCATCTCATCCGGCACCCCTTATGCCTTGGCGCCTGTGTGCGCCGCACACTTCGCACATATGGGTGGCTTTTTTTTTATGGTGGGAAAAATCTGATGCGTTCGGCCTCCTCCTTTGCGAGCATTACTGCTTCGCAAAAGTCGGCGACCGCCTGCCACTGCTCCTCGCTCCGGACCATGGCACATATGGGTGGCTCGGCCCTGCCAGTGGGCTTCGGCCCTGCTAACATCTTCTTGAGCTTGATCTTCTAGCAAATTGTGGTCGGAATCCCGTGGGCTGGTTCGAGAGCAAGTCCATTCCCTTTTTCAATATTTTTTAACAATTATCAGATAACGCTAGCTAAGCAGAGCTTGTGTTATGACATGAGTACTAGACAACTGATAAACATACTTATATATTTCTAAACATATAAATAATAGATAAAATTACACCCAGACACAGAACAAATTATCGTGCTCATCACACAAACATTAGTCCTGGGTGGGAATCGAACCCACGACCGCATAGCAGTTAGGGCTACTAACCACTAGACCAACTGGCCAGTCATTAGACCAAGAGGCCAGTCAATTTTTTTGTTTGATTCAGTCAACATTATTTGTGTAATTCATTAAACTCCAAGCAAACTTTTCAGTGTTTGCGCTGTCGTTGTCTTTCTATTTTGTCTCTAATCGACAATATTCAAAAGGTGACATAAAATGAAACATAACGCAAAAATAAGTAACATCACAATTCTGGCCAATACTTTTTATCAACAAAATAATAATAGATAAATTTTATCTAATCTTGCACAACAGCAACATGCCACCTACGGCATAAATAAAGCTTTATGTTTAAAGAAATAAGACTCAATTCCGATTTCATCTTTAAATCCGACTTTATCAGGAATAAAACGAGATAGTAAAATTATATCAATGTAATGTGGTAACGAACTAAATGTATATCGCCATAGATCGGACAGTGACAAACGTGTAAAAAGAACAGAAATCAGAAAAATAAAATGGCTTATAACTCTTGCAAATATTACACTGATAGAACTGTAGGATGGATGTTGAACAACAAGATCATAGTACTGTTGTCCCTTCTATCATTCTCCCTGTTTGTATCTACATTAGTTTTGTCTGGTCAGAAGAAGAGACTAAGCAGTGAGCTAGATGAGTGTTTAAAACTCATTGTACCTCCCGTAGAACCGGAAACTAGTACAGTGCCGGTCACAACAACGATACAACCTACAAAAGCAGAAGATATAACAACGAAAGAACCTACAACAGCAGAAGATATAACAACGAAAGAACCTACAACATCAGAAGCTACAACAACGAAAGAACTTACAACAGCAGAAGATATAACAACGAAAGAATCTACAACAGCAGAAGATATAACAACGAAAGAACCTACAACAGCAGAAGCTACAACAACGAAAGACCCTACACCAGCAGAAGATACAACAACACCGTCAACAACAAAACCTGAAACGACTGACCCAACAACTTAAAAAATTTCATAACCGTACAAAAACACAGAAGAAAAATACAACAACGCCAAACTGCCATATCAGAAGCTAACGCCAGCTCCAAAACAAAGTTAGTTTTTAATTAAGTTATCACAACTTCTAGAAGATGCTTGATATATTTTTTTCGTCGACTAGTGAAAGTGCTTATGTGATATTTGGATATAAAAGAAGTGCTTTGTAATAGTAAGTTTTGAAGTGCGAAATTTATGCAACTTAATTTTATTTACCTACATCCACCATATTGTTTCTAATTTGGTTCTATTAATTTTAATGTCAGTGACAGTTTATGCATGTATAAAGGGTAAGGTTATTTGTAAAACGTTAGCAACCTCTCAAGACTATGGTCCTAATATCATAAACAAAATTTTTAAAATATTACGAAGTCTATGCGAAGTAAGTGATAGTACAATAGCGGAAGGAAGTGGTGATCGGGTGGCGGGGGTACTTAATGAATGACAATAGAACTAAATAATAAATTACTAAAAATTAACAAAAGTCGTTGTTTAGGATATTAGTAAGACAATCAAGCAAGGTTTTTAATGTTTTATAAATAATAACAACATCATCCTCATCATTCATCGGTTCTCTCGCGAATCATCTTTGATGTTACTACTTCTCAATGTGTCATGAACAATCAATAACTTCTGAATAGAACTAACACCCTCACGATACATCACGATACATGGCGCGTACTATGCCCCCGTGCCTCAAGGAGATGGAGTTGTCAGCAACCGTAGGCTCCTTTTTTCCAGGTTTCTGTACATACCAAATTACCAATTATAATAATAGATAAGATTCAATGTACAGTAAATATTCGATATTTGAACAATATTTTATTTCTGTGATCGATAAATATAATGATAAGATACAAAATGGGTTTTATTTTTATAATGAGCTAGTCTCAACCAGTGGCTTTGCCGCTTTATCTACATCTACACTAATATTATAAAGACGTAAAGTTTCACTGTGTGGACCGCCTGGAGGACACGGTGTAGCACACGGTAGAGGTGTGCCCTGCTTGGGTAGAGCATCGCCGTGTCCTTATGGGGGCCGATCGGAGTTCCAACTTTAAACAATAAGAACCTGCTTTTTTGAAATCAAATAAAAGTCAGACTTTTAACCTTTCAAATGCCGTAATTAGAGACACAATAGTAAGACAATGAGAGAGCGAACGCCGGCGTTCACTTGGGGTTTAATGAATCAAATAGTTTTCTTTCAAACCAAAATATAAAATTTAACTAGGTAAACCGTATTTACAAAAGCGTTTGTATCATGCAAACGATCTCAACTGAGGGAAGGATACGATCTTTTATCGTGCATTTTAACCACAGTTTTGTCATTACAGCTTAATTTAGTTTCAAAACTGCTGTCATCGGCGACACCATGCCCTCTAGCGGCAAGCTATCGAATTAGAATATAAATTGAACTCTTTATATAAACATTTATAATTTGCATTTAAGGGGACGCTTAAACCAGGACTGCAGGGAACTGGAAAGAGTCATTGTGTTCTTAGAAGCAAAGATCAACTGAAAGGACATGGACAATTTTTTTTATAGTCCGGCAAATCTAAGAAGTACCGTTTGACGTTTCACACTTTTCTATAAAAAGGTTTGTATGGGCTTAACTCACACTGTTTCTGTTACCTTTTCCATAAACCATTTAATTTTGAAGCTATTTTTTGTGTTATCACAACATATACAATTTTTAATCAACAAATTAAATATATAGAACTGTCAAACGGCACTTTTTAGAATTGCTGGGCTATAGTTAAGGACTTTTATTTTACAAATTGACGTGTATACATTTTAAGTACTTAAAGTATTTTTTTTTTTCTCTTTGACATAAATATTTACTTTGCTAAATATTTTGTAAACTATTAATTTCCTTAGATTATTGTAAATGTGAGGACTATGTTGATTGCTTTTTCTTTTCTATTCAGTAATTTTAACGTATGTCTGGCAATTTAAGTATTTTCTGCGGCCTACCCAAATGTCCTTTCTTTGGTATTGTTCATCAAGTCGTGGAGCTCCTTAGTAGTCCTAAGTTGAGCTTTTCGAATACTGACAAATGCTTACACTGATTGGACAGGTCCACTCAAATCTGTATGGTTCTTTCTTCAAAAGACCATCTCAGACAAATCTGTATGGTTCTCATGTGATTTGACCATTACATATTTACTGTATGGACTTTAAAAGAGACTTTGACCCCTGAGTTTGTTTCGGTGTTTCTTCTCAGGGTAGTCAGATAGGAAACACCGGTCTCATCTAGCATAAACTGACGAAAAAAAAAAATTGACGTGTAAAAGTGTTTTTTAAACCTATTTGCAAAATAAATATCATTTATCATTTGTTCTGGTATATTGTGTTGCTTGCGCCGAATAAATGCTATTTTGTTCTATTCTATTCTACGAACCTTGGAAGCACGGAATTCACTGATTGACGCCCTGATCAAACTAAAGAGACTAATCTGTTACTGGAATGAGGTGGGCTTGTTGGAGTAAAGGCCGCCATAGCCCACGGACAATGGTCCGATAAGGACTTATGTCTTGATCACACACACCGAGTAAAACAGCAAGATAGTAAAAAGTTGCTTGGCCGAGACAGCGATGTAAGCAAATTGTATAATAGATAAGCGCTCGGCCAAGCACTCGGCGCTTTGTTTATACGTACTGAGTATTTGACCGATAGCAATGTCTCGCCGATTTCTTGGTACGTGTTATCAAAACATAAGTGCTTACAAAGATAGAAAATAGATAGACGTTGATTGTGTGCACAACTAAGCAGTAGATGTCCTTGCTGGAGCCTATGTTTCTTGATAGCTACAACCCAGCACCCCTAGCCAAGTTACAACCGTTTTATTTCGATTCTCTTTCGTCGATCGCCTGGAGTCGGCCACGCCTCCGATTCCTTTGTTCTAACGTCATCTCAACGCTCAATCACGTGGTACTAAGAAATAGGAGGCGTGACAAAATAGTCGTAACTTGGCTAGGCCTGTAGTGATCTTTAAGTCAAGAGGCAAGCGAGGACTTTGCTTACCGTCAGGTGAGGTAGTGGTTAGGCATAAGTCTGTAAATATTTAAATAAAAAAGTAAAACTGTGAATTTGATGATTTGAGGTGGAACTTAGTTGGAGGGCATGGGCCATAAGTATCCTTTATTTCTCAAAACCTTTATTTTATTTTATTTGTAGTGAAATCCCGATCAATTTCAATCGTGATTTTCGTTTGTTACTCACAGGTAAGCCAATCAAAACTGTCAAACTGTTTGACAGTCGGACGATAACGTTTATTTTTTTCTTTTTAACCGAATGTCAAGCCCAGTTTTTGACGTTTCGTTATTTCTAGGTTGTCGTTTAGCAATCGCTGACTTGTTGATTTTGTATATATTTAATGTCTTTGATTTTTTTTATCTTCTGATACAAATATAATTTAATTGTAAGCGGTTTTTGTTTTTTGTTAACGAATTATTTCAAAACTGTACCGTTAATATTATGATTTAATAAACTGTTTCATGTCGTTGTAATTTATTTCATCACTAGCCTTTGCCCAGGGCTTCGCCCAAATACATAAAATATAGCCAATGCCACTCAGAAATAACGCAGCTTTCTATCAGTGAAACTGTTGCTGCTAAAGCTGAAAAAGCTACTGGTCCGATAGCAAAAATTTTTTCACCGATAGAAAGGTGAAAAAAAATTTGCAATCGGACCAGTACTTTCAGTGATTACCTCCTTCAAACAAAAAAACAAACTACACCTTTTTATTATATTAATTTAAACTACTGTTGTCAAAACTATTAAAGGAACATATCGTGAGGAAACTAGCGTGACCTGGATTCAAAAAATTTGAACACGTCACAATTTGACACCTTTTTCGAAAGAAAGAAAAAACTTTTATTCGCGCCTCACACATGCAGTAGAATTTGAGGCACGAAGAAGGCTCGGTAGGTATATTAAGTAGATGTTCACCCACTGACCGACCGCAAGCGTTGCTTAACTTAGAATACCGACCAGTGCAAATCATTACATATCAATATTATAAAGACGCAAGTTTACGTTTGAGTATGTGTATGTTTGTTACTCCTTCACGCTGAAACTGTTGAAGAAATTTGGATAAAATTTTGGTAGAGGATATTTTTATCCAGAGAGTGTGTTTATCCTTACACACGGGTGACACTGCTGGCAGAAGCTAGTTAAAAAAGAAAACGTTATCATTAGTGCATATTTTATTTAGTTATCTAAAAGCACAAAAAATATTACGAAAAAAATAATATTCAAAGCAATACACATAAAATCTAAATCCGTGAATATAAAGTCGCCTCGTTCAAAAGTCAAAAAAAATTAAAAGTCGTTAATAAATATATTTTTTTTTGCTTTAGCAACCCACCCTTAATATTCACCGGTAGCAACACAACGACGTTCGGCTAATACGTTATAAATATTCATAGTCATAAGTAGCTCCCGACCTATCGAACGTTTACGATAACCCAGTATTGCCTGACCCGAGACCACGGATGCACCACCCCCCTTTACACCTAAATAACTTCCGCAAAGAACGGGGGGAAAGCTTTCGATATTTTGGTCGTCTACTCTCCACCATGGGAAGGGATTCCGATACATATTATACGATATTTCAATTCAGTATTTATATTTCCTTTGGGAGATGGCTTTAAATCCATATGGAATGTTCTGGTAAATGTATTTTTTTTTGTTTCCGCTTTGTCGAACTAAAACAATTTCGTTTGCAAAATATGAAAATATTTCATTGGAAACATGCTCTATACTGGTACTAGCGTCTATCAACCGCTTTGTCTGTGTTATGATAAGACTGTGTGTTCTAAAGTAAAATAAGGAAAGAAAAATATTTCACTTGACGCACAAATATAGATAATTAATTATCAGCACAAAAAAAAAGAAAATTATAACTACTCGTTTTTGTTAAAGTTCTTAAAATAGTTAGCAAGTTCAAGTAGATGCTGTCGGGCCTAGTATAAAATTACTTATCAATTTTTGACTAGTTATATATTTTTTATATCTGATAAATTAATCAGGAACATCCTAACTTCTACACTGATTCCTTTAGAACATGGCACATGTTTCGCCGATGCTTTGGATGGCAGGAGAATCGCTTGCCCGAATACAAATTCACCTAACAACCCGGCTTCCCAGAGACGGTGGGATGAGCCGCTTTGCAAAGTAGTTCAGGAAAACCTAATCGTAACATCTGCTACTGCTGCGGAGCGTGCGCGCCTGCTGGCTGTGGGAAATTGGGAGTCAGGTCTTTGGCTTCACGCACTGCCGTCGTCGAATATTGGCACCTTGTTCGACGATACTACTTTCCGCTTAGCTGTTGCCCTACGTCTAGGTGCTCCTTGTTGTTCTCCTCATCGCTGCCACTGTGGCGAAGTTGTCAACAGCCTCGGTCACCACGGCCTGTCATGCAGTCGAAGTGCGGGACGCATAGCGCGGCACGCGAACATTAACGACATCATCCGACGAGCCCTTGTCACCGTCGGAGTTCCGGCTGTTTTGGAACCTCATGGCCTGGCACGCGACGATGGTAAGAGACCAGACGGTATGTCTTTATTTCCTTGGAAGATGGGTAGGCCTTTAGTGTGGGACGCTACCTGTGTCGATACTCTTGCGCCATCCCATCTTCTTAGCTCATCGTGCTGTGTTGGTGCTGCGGCGACGGCTGCAGAGAACCTCAAGTGGCGGAAATATAACAGCCTCGTCGGCAGTTCTTTTTGAGCCGTTTGGGGTTGAAACTCTCGGGCCGTGGGGTCCGAGTGCTCATATGCTTTTTAAAGTATTGGCGAAACGCTTAATTGACGCTTCGCATGACCCAAGGGCTGGCTTCTACCTCGGGCAGAGAATAAGCATTGCCATACAACGTGGCAATGCCACCAGCGTTTTGGGCACACTTCCAGTCGACAGCGATGCGGAGGAGTTTTATGAAGTCATATTTAGCTAGGCATTTAGTGTATATACATATTATTTTTAATTATTTAAGTTATTGTTTAATTGGTTTATTATTTCCTAGAAATTAATTTTAATAAATAAGATATGTTTTGTAACATTTGCAAAATAACATTTCTTATCAATAAAGTTACATATACCTACACTAAAAAAAGGCAAATAAATTGGTCATACAAATCAAATGAAATGAAAATGTAAATATCAATAATAAAGTAGGTACATGACAAAATAAATCCATTAAATGTCAAGATAAAAATAATTAGGATTTAATTATTTATTTTTTAATAGCCGTGTCCCACTGCTGGCCAAAGGCCTCCCCCAAGTCCTTCCAGACATTCGCCGTCTCTAACCAGTTCTCGTGATACGTGTCTTGATCATCAGGATTTAAATGGTGAAACATTTTTTTTAATGGGTGGGGTAGTTTTTGAATTTACTCTACCCTACTCTACCCTACTCTACCCTACTCTAGCCCACTCTACCCTACTCTACCCTAATCTACCCTACTCTACCCTACCCTACCCTTCTCTACCCTACCCTACTCTACCCTACTCTACCCTACTCTACGCTACTCTACCCTACTCTACCCTACTCTACCCTACTCTACCCTACTCTACCCTACTCTACCCTACTCTACCCTACTTTATCTTACTCTACTCTACACTATCCTACTCTACTCTACCCTACACTACCCTAATTTTCAATTGTTTTTCCATAAGAACCTTCTCCTCACAATAACGAAGACAACAAAAAATTAATAAGCGAAATCGGTGCTGCCGTTCACGCGTGATAGCGTGACCAAGGAAATAGGGATTCATTTTCATATATGGATTTGCATGTTTATCAGTTGTCTAGTACTCATAGCACTAGCCCAGGTTAGATTGGGACTAGACGGCGTTGTATGAAAGTTGTGGAAAAAAAAGACCAAGTGAGTTATCATCGATATTAATCGACGATTTCTTCAAGAGATCATATACTCTGATGAATGTTACTTACAAAGATAAGCTTCCTTTTATATAAGTAAGTTTTATAGCAGCTTAATGAAAGATTCCATCGGTGTTATGATAGAAGATGGTAGCCTTATTCTGAAAATGCAGGATGATATTAAGTTTCTTCTGGGTATAGAATGATGGTGGTAGAATCCAGTTGATTCAAACATTTAAAGTAATGCTTCAATGTAGTACGCAGTCACACTATAGTCGTGGAGGTGAGTTCCCTCTTTGAAAAGTGGCTGGAGAGACGTCACGGCGTCCTCATCTTCCACGACATGATAAGTTCGGGAGGTTCCTGCACCTGCACCCAGGTTCTACGATTCTGCAGACCGCCCGGAGGACACGGTGGATCATACTGTGGACGTATGGCTGAAGCATAGCCATATCCTCGTGGGGCGATTGGTAACGGCGACCTCTCGCGTCAGGCTCTGGTACAGGGCATGGTCCGGAGCGAGGGGGAATAGGCGGCAGTCGACACGTCCTCTCGCTTTGCCCGAGAGCAAAAGAAGTCAAAAGAAGGTCGATTATGGCTCATTCTCTCACTTAGAGAGAAGGCCTGAGTGCCACCAGCCACATTATAAAGCTGATTATGCTATTATTCTATAAATGAAAATAAAAGTATAACATTTGACTATATTCGTTTTAATATTCTGCGGTACGCTACTTTATTATAAAATTCAAAAGTAACGTGGAAATTATTCCAATAACTTGCATAATCTTTGTCGGAAATGTGGGACTTAGAGCAGACTTTGCTTATTTCCAAGTTAGTTCTTTGTGCTTACATTTTTTGGGGTTCCGTACCTCAAAAGGAAAAAAACAGAACCCTTCTAAGACCACTTTGTTGTCCGTTCGTCTGTCCATCCGTCTGTTTGTCTATCTATCAAGACCATAATAAAAGAAGAAATTAAAACCATATACTCAAGTCTGCAAACTCTTGAAGCTGGAAGAAAATCAAACTTGTAAGTTAAGGAGAAAAAAAGATACTACGGTTTGTGTGGCAAAAAACGTACATTTCGACACCCTCGAGTAAATTCAAGGGTACTTCCCGTTGACCCAGAATTCTGAAATTTGGCATAAAGCAAGGTCCTAGAGCACAAGTATAGGAATAAATCAAAAAACTGTAAAGTTGTTGTTACGTCACAATGTTTTTCTTTACGATTCGGAAAATCTTCTGAGACTCCATTCTGCAATTGAATTATTTAGATAGGCAAGTTTGTACGAAACCCTAAGGGCGCGAGTTCGACTCGCACTTGCCCCGTTTTTTTTTGTATTATAAATTTTATTCACTAATAAAATGTAGATATTAAAATGAATTTTAGGCGGTCTTAAATTGATGATATGCGTCAGAATCTAAGTCGTTGGAACGTAGAATTAAATTATTTAGATTCTGACCCATGACTCGTTTTTTTTTTATTGTCGATTGGCTCACGCTTGACCGCTATGTCATCTGATGGAAAACAACGATGGAGCGCGCTTACCTTGAAGTAACCTATTGACTCTTGACTTAAATATTTTTTTGATTACCAAAGTAGGCTAATAATGAAGTAGTGCGCCTCACCATCAACGATTGCATCACTACTTACCATCAGGTGGGATTTCAGTCAAGCACTAGTTTATATCAAAACAAAAATACTGAGTTTTTTCCGAGTTTGGTCTAATTTTTTTCCCCAGAACTTAGATACCATTTAAAATTCAGCTGTTCTCCAGCTATGGTGAGCAAAAATATTTTGAACATTGTTTTTTTTATATATATTTTTTTTTAAGGTATAGGCATAGGATATCATTTTATAACTTCTCCCGCTCTAGAGTGGAGCGGGAAGGCTTAAAAACAAGGGCAATAGAAGTATCCTATATATGCCAAGTTAGTAGACTAGTAGTTTTTTTTTATTGATATTAACTAATGCTTGACTGCGATCCCACCTGATGGAAAGCAGCGATGCAATCTTGGATGGTAAGGCGCACTAGTTTAGGTGCGCATAGACTAGTAATTAGGTTTAATTATAAACACGCCCGTGAAAATACATACTAGGATAAGAAAAGGCTTGGCCGTCATAAGAAAAGTTTATTTTTGCAAGTCAAAACCACAATTGCTTTTCAGAATAAGACCATGAGCTTCTTATACGTCGATACCGAGTCAGTCATCTCATCAAAGAGCGCGTACAA
Organism: Mythimna albipuncta; assembly: GCA_929112965.1. Lineage (NCBI taxonomy): Eukaryota > Metazoa > Arthropoda > Insecta > Lepidoptera > Noctuidae > Mythimna > Mythimna albipuncta. Next base: position 17,674,495 of record OV815973.1, read on the forward strand.
ATGAGATCGTTTCCCTCCAAATTCCTCTTCCCCGGAGCCATCAATTGCTTGCTACAAAAATTGATCAAATAAAAAATGTGGTGGATATTTTTTGGGTACGCCCTTTGAAAATTTTCCTTTTTTGTATCACAATTTTGGTGTGAATAAGGTTATTGTCAATCAGCGAGTGAATTTTGAAGCCGGTTCGAAGGTCAATTCCTGATTGACAGAGGATCCGCATTTGGATTCCGGTGAAATTGATCGCTGCATTTATATTAATACAAAATGGCTGCCTCGAAATAATTTGTCGGGAGAAATGTGTCGAGTTTTTATCGAAAATATTTTTTTACTTTTATTTTTGGCTGACATACCTGGCACTTTAAAAAAAACATAACGTATATAAAATAAACAGTAATCGTATTTGCGTATATAATTCAACTAGCTTTTGTTTGTGGCTTCGCCCGCGTAAATAAAATATATAGCCATTCAGGAATAAAGCAGTTTTCTGTCGGAGAAAAAATTTTAGCAATCCGCCCAGTACTTTCAGAGATTACTTCCTACAAACAAAAAAACATAAAAACAAAAAAAAAACAAATCTTTACCTATTTATTATATAGTGAAGATTACTTAAAAATAGATTTGATATTTCAACATCACCATTTTAGTCGAAAAACATCCATTATTGAATGAAGTCGGCGATAATTTCCTATTTCATAATTTTCCACGTGTGAATTTTTGCAAATTATTATCCGTACAAATTCTTCTTTATGAAAATTTCTTAATATTGAACACAGGCCTCCCCCAAATATTAGTACAACGACCAGTCTCGTGCATCTTACAACCATTGGATCTAGGAAGATCCGATAGTTTTGAGACGTAAACTGGTAACCTGGTGAGGGTAGTAACCTTTCACCATGTTATCGGTGTATTTCGTAAGAGGCATTCTAACACTACGTTTTCTGGTACACGGTCGTCAATCCAGAACCTTTTGGCCCGATCGACCATCTGTTCTGCGAGCAATGTGCCCTGCCCACTACTACTTTAATTTGACGATTCTTCGAACTATGTTGATAACCTTGGTTGTCCTGTGGAACAACCAATTTTCATTTCTGATGATACGCGAAGAAACTCTGAACATAACCCTTTCCAATGTCATTTCCGTAACTAAGTCTTCTAATGAGGCTCATTGCAAGCGACGACGTCAGAGTCATATTATATCACTGGCAACATAAAAAGGAGTAAAGTTTGTTTTTGTTTTCTTTTTTGTTTGTAGGAGGTAATCTCTGAAAGTCCTGGTCCGATTATTTTTTTTTTTTTTTCACCTATAGAAAGCTGCTTTATTATTGAGTGACATGGGCTATTTTTTTTTTTTTTATTGAGATAAACTAGTGCTTGACTGCGATCCCACCTGATGGCTATATTTTATAAAGCACGGGTGAAGCCGCGTGCAAAAGCTAACAGAAAATATTCTCTGGTTTCATTTTAAAACAAATTGGCTCTACAAAATTTGGAACTTTACCGGAAATGTACCGTATTTCCGGTAAAGTTCAAAATTTTGTAGAGCTACAATTGAAAAGTATATCCAAACTATTTTAGTCTAATGAGAAAACCACCTAGTTCGCAACAAACTAACACCAAAATATTACAATATGTAACACATTGCTACATAGTTGACAAAGACAGCATACATGATACAAAAGGCTCCAATGAAACTTGTTTTGACATATAATAGCTGAAAGTTTGGTAGTTAGCGCGCCTAGACATTTATGATTTACAAGTCATAAACTTAGAGCGGTTTGGAGAACTAAGAAGTTTTGAAAATACACAGACTATGAAATCGTCGCGCTGAAAATTTATAGGTAATAGTTGTATACCCCGCAAATTGCGTTGAGCATACTTTTAGTTGTCATAGGCAAGACAGAATCGTCACAGCGCGTCAGTATCTAGGAGTAAAATATCATGGTGTAGTCTATTAACATGTATTGTTTTTACGGAAAGTGTTGACAATGCCTCTCTCATAGCAATCACCAAACCATCTCGTAGGTCTGTGGCAAATTATAATTACTTTGAATTTCTTATTTATACGTATAAATAAATATAAATAAAATTTCATTTATTTCAGGTAAAAACCCATATTAGAGAACAGAGTTGAAAAAATATGCATACAAATAATAATAATAAAATATATTACAATCCTAAATAACAATAAATTCCGAAATGTCAATACTAAATATAACTAATCTTAAATTAACCTGTCAATCGTGATAATGACAGACACAATTGAAAGACAATAGGTGCGCGAACGCCGGCGTTCGCTTGGGGTTTAATGAATTAATAAACAGTTACTATCATGCAATTAAAATTAAAAAATAATTATGAATGGATTAGTTAATAAACATGACGTTTTAATACATCATCATCCTCGTCATTTCAGTCAAAAGACTTCCGCTGCTTGGCCCAGGTCCCATTCAAGTACCACAACGAGCTTTGTGGTTGATTTATTTTTTAACCGATAGTGAAAACCAATTATGAACAGTTACTTTAAAATACTGCAACTGTAATCGTATGATTTGAAGTGTTGTAGGGCTGTTGTTTATCTTCGAATTGGACAAAGGACTGTAATTGCGCGATGTATGATTTGTATGACATCATGTACTCTCACTATAGTAAATATATTCAATCTCATATTTTCACAAACATCTCTAATTCATTCATTCTTTTCATTCTCATTTCCTAAACTCTTCTTGACAGAAACATTAAACTTGACTTGCCTTTTAATGTTCCCACTGTTGGGACTCAGGCCTTTTCTCTAGGAGAGGTAATGGGCTGTAATCCACCACGCAGGCCCAGTGTGGATTTGTAGATGTCACATGCCTTTGATTTTTTGCTTCTAGGACATGCTGGTTTTAGCTAGACTCAAAATAAAAAAAGAACCCTCAAACTGCTTTCAACTTGCACCACACCCTGCGGTCCCACCTGCCCACGGTGTGTAGATATAACAGTCTCAGAGCACTTACATACTGCCCTTGTTCTAATGACTAAAGTTTTCAACGGAACCAACTTAATATATACAAAATTACCATAGCTATAACATTGTAGCTTAATGGTGGCAGGATAAAAGGACATTAGTATCAAATTGGCTTTTGGGGCTTATGATATTGTTTGTAACCGATTTTGCGTCCTATCGGGTTGGTTGTATCTCTGTGGGATGGTTTGTATGTCTTGATGTGTTTTTGTTGGTTTGGAATTATAAGTAGTGTACAAATACATCTTGAGGATTTCTTTGGTAAGTAAGACTGAAATCTAATTTATTTGAACATTTATGTTTATTTTTTATTTATTTATTTTACTATTAGATAATATCAGAAAAAAATGATACATAAGGGGCATTATTAGTACAAAGATACTGCTTCTTTCCAAAGAAATTTATTTTTGTTATATTCTTTAGTGTATTGCAGAAAAAACCCATACTGATGTTCAGTTTAATTTTAATAATTAAAATTTTATGTAATTTAATTGGATAGTGATGTAATTTAATTTGTTGCATAAGTTAGTTTAATTTGAATAGTATATTTATGATATAAGTACCTAAAACATGTCGATTGTTACTGCAATAAATAAATAAAGCAACAGCTGTTCAGGTCGATCTCCATGGCCAAGCTACGATTGCTGAGGTCATTCTGTGGATGGGTGACCATCTTAACTTATGTACCTAGATTCATTTGTGCCTTGGAAAGCTCGTTAAAAGAAAACAAGGCCTCCTCTCTAAGAGAAGTAATGGGCCGTAATCCACCACGCAGGCCCAGTACGGGTTGGTGGATGTCACATGTCGTCAAATTTTTGGTTCTAGGACATGCCGATTTCCTCACGATGTTTTCCTTCACCGTTTTGAGAGCAGTGGTGATGAAATAAATTACACAAAGTAATGTTCCTGGCTGGGTTTAAACCCGCGACCTATAATTCGTAAGTCGGGGCAGTTACCATTCGGGCACCACTACTCGTATATTACTACACTGTATACCAAAATACAAACAGTACAATATTGTCTAAAATACTGGTCGCAAACGGTCTCATACAGTCTTCCTCTAAATCAACAATATATTGGACATACCTGCTGACCCGTATGATAAAATGGCGTGAAAGTATACACAGAACAATAACGTGTCGGGTTTAAAGCTCATAAAGTAGTAGCTTCATTGTTTACGAGTTAAACTCACCCGGTTGACTTTAACAACTTTTGCCACAAAACATACCTACATAGAAGCGAAAACGCTTCCAGTGGCCAGTTTTACGTACTTTTTGAGTAGTGGTCTTTGTTTAGTACTGGAGAAATAAAGAAACTTAAGTAACTACGTGCCTTAAAAAGAGGCCTAGCTTAGAACTTTAGTAACAATGTGAGGACACTGCGTATTGTTCGAAGAAATTACCATGGTCCTGAAACGCACAGAGCAGTCTTAGATGATATTTATTTTGCAAATTGATTTTTAAACAAGGGCCCAAGTCTGCTATTTTTATAAAGTCGTCATTCTAACACGATTCCATTGTCGTTTTGCTAAAAGTTCGTAATCTGCTAATTCATAATGGTCGACCACTGATCGGTCAATGGTTTCGTGATAAAGTTTTGGTAGAATGTCAATATCGAGCTTATTAAAAGCAATGACTGCACGTTCTAATGGGAGGTCACAGATCAAAGGAACTGTAAAAATTCTTGCAAATTACTGCATAAGTCAGACATGCATTTGTCAATATGTACTGAGATTACCATTATATGCCACTACTTCCAATGGAGTGTCAGTGGTTTACCATTGGAAAGTCATAATGATGCCATTATATTAGTAGATTACCAAAATTTGTCAAATTCAACAATTATGAAATCAATGATGAACCATTTTGACACTATTGTAATAGCAGACTTGAGGCCTTGGTAAATTTCTGATAAGGCCGGTTTCTTAGCTGACTAGGGAACTGAGATGAAATACCGAACCAAACTCAGAGGTCAAAGTTTCTTTTAACGAACGGACAGAGGTAAAAGAACATGATGAATTTTAGTCAGTAAAATTCAGATATTTTCTCCATTTTACTCAAAGCGATAAGAGAAATTATTTGATGATTCCTAAGGCGAGAAAAGAAGCACTATAAGGACTTACACAGATCCTACTACGAAAATATTATATCGACATCTACTCCAGAAAAGGTAGGTGTATAGTATTCACAATTGGTGATACGTTAGCATAAATAAATATGAAATCATATTGGTTTTAATTTTATGCGATTTATTTTAATATTTATTTGCTGACTGACCGAGAATGTAATATAATCTAGTGCATATTAATTGTAGTAGTAATGTATATTTTATGTATCTGTGACATTTTTATTGTATTTAAAAACTATTAATAACTAGCTTATCCGCGCGCGGCTTCGCTCCCGCTCTTCCTTACTCCACTCTACTATACCCTACTCAACCCTACCCTACTATACCCTACTATACCCTACTCTACCCTACCAAACTTCACATAAACCATCTACTAAATAGTTCGAACAAAGCCTAAACATTTGGTTTGGATAGGTGAGCCCGTTCTTGAGTTATAAAATTGCAACGAAAAGTCCGGTACATGAAATGTACCGGATCGACCTTCCACGGGATTAAAACGATCATTTAGCTGAGATGTAAGTAGTATGATGTATATAAATGAATTTGAATTGAATTATAAAACTTGAATCTATTAAATTGCAGGGATACCCAATTAACTACAAAGGCACAGAAAAATAAATCATTCATTTTCGTCGATCGCATCATGACTAATTGATAACAGGAAAGATAAGGTCAAAACTTAATCCTGATTAAAAACAAAAACAGCAAACAAAGCACTCGCTTCTTAGTAACAATATCTACGGATGACGTACCGCACAGAAAAATATGGTGAAATTCGGTGTGTAATCCACTTACACACCGAATTTCACCATATTTTGTTTTTCTGTTTTGTTTTTCTGTGGGTAACCCGAAAGGGAGCCCCCGGAATTCCTTTTCGAATTCGTCGATGGCGCGTAGAGGCTTGAGTGCGCCTTAAGATGTCAGAAAAACCGTAGGGGCCCAGCAAGAGTCGAAGCTTGCTGAGGCCATGGGTTGTGCGAAAGAAACTCCAGAGTCCTGAAACGCCATCAAAGAGAAAACACAGGTGGACACGTCTTCTTGCGCCAACCTTTTTTTTATGGTGGGAAAAATCATGCATTGACATCCCCCGCCCTTGGGCGGAGCGGGAGCTATCTCCCGCTAGAGACAGACACTATTGTCAGACTCTTACTGACTAAAAGACAAACCCCGTTCCTTCTAGCCTTCATACCGGGGCTCGAGCGCCCTTTCGGATAACCCTGGCCCCAGTAGGCTTCGACCCGGCTGGGCTGTTGCTCACAACTTCTTGAGGCGCGCGGGAACAGTGCGCGCCGTCGACGACTTGGGCTTGGTCCAGACAGTTACCGGACGGCCGGACAGTGAGCTACCCATTGCTCACTGTCCGCAAGCCCGCGCCGTCGTTGGCCGGAAATCGGGATCAGAATCCCAGCGGTGGCGGCGGCGATAACGCCGTTGCCTGATGCGTTCGGCCTCCTCCTTTGCGAGCATTACTGCTTCACAGAAGTCGGCGACCGTCTGCCACTCCTCCTCGCTCCGGACCATGGCCTCAACCAAGGGCCCGGCGTGAGAGATCTCCGCCACTGATCGCCCCCACGAGGGTACGGCGATGCTCCGCCCAAGCAGGGCACACCTCGACTGTGTGCTCCACCGTGTCCTCCGGGCGTTCCGCACAGTGGCGACACCCGGGCGTCACTTCCGCATGAATCGAGTGCAGGAAACTCCCGAACGAACCATGTCCAGTGAGTACCTGCGACATGCGGAAGGTAAGGACGCCGTGAGGTCTTTCCAGCCACGCCTCAAAGAGGGGACTTACCGTTCGTGCACCAACTTGAGAAACCAGAAGTTCCAGATCAGGAAAAGAAATTGACATTAAAAAAAATACCTGATTTTTTATCGGGTTTGCATCTTTAGAATTCGTTTCATATCATGATAAAAGTGACATAGATACACTTTTGTCAAAAACAAAATAATCAAATTGATGAAATTGTACGACATAACACAATTTTATCGCATGCAGCGGTGTTTTGAGACGGGTGTTTAGTGGATAATACCTATGGTGAGAAATGAAAGTGAAAAAAAAAGGATTAATTAGTTCATTTTTTAGGGTGCGAGATCACCAGATAATTTCTCCAACTCGAAGCGGAGTGAGAGAGTGTCTGGTTTGAATGAGGAAACAGATACACGCACACATACAAACATAGACTGTCAAAATCATGACCCTGCGACTGAGGCAAAGCCAAAGCTTTGCCTCAGTCACGTAAAAACGCACTTGTGTTCCAATGATTACAGTTACTCGCCGTCCACATCTTGGGCTGTCTGTACGGTTGTACCGAATGGTCGGATGGCGAGGTACACATTGCTCGCCGTCCGCAAACTCGAAGTTTGTGTGAGTAAGTTTGCTTCTTCTTCAGGCTGAATAGCTGTTCGAGCCTGAAGAAGTAACATCCGTTCGGATGTTGATGAAACTTGAACACGGCTAGACGATTTCCTAGAAGAGCACATAGGATATCCTTGGATTAATTTTCAACTATCACGCAGGCAAAGCCGCAAGCAGCAGCTAGTAAATAAATATGCCAACTTATATTGGACAGCAGTGAGAAAGCCTGAGTTAGTGGGAAAAAGTATAAGGTTGATTTTGCTATGCTATTGATCTATATATATAAAAACGAATCCCTATTTCCCTTGGTCACGCCATCACGCGTGAACGGCTGGACCGATTTCGCCAATTCTTTTTTTGTTGTGTTTGTTATTGCGAGGAAAATGTTCTTATGGAAAGAAAATTAGGGTAGTGTAGGGTAGAGTAGGGTAGTGTAGGATAGAGTAGGGTAGAGTAGGTAAGGCAAGGTAGGGTAGGGTAGAGTAGGGTAGGGTAGGGGGAGCGAAGCCGCGGGCAAAAGCTAGTAAATTTATAATTTATTTAGAAATAGAAATTGGTTTCCATGGTCACGTTACGTTACGTTATGTGATGGATTGACATGATTTGATAGGAGGTGACTATTGATTTGATTACGGCAAAAAAACATGTACGCATGGAGAAAATAAGCTGCTCCAAATGAGAAAGAAAAGCTGAGAAGTTTCTAAATGAGCTTGAGAGCGTAAAAAACCTATGTGTTGGTACCTATTTTTAATTTGGACTAAGAATATTCGACTGTCTTCTTGATACACAAGAATCTAAAGTGGTTCTGTGCCGCCATCTATGTCGCAATAAAAGAAGAAAAAAAAAAACAATTTTTTTAGGGTATGCGCAGGAATTGCATGATTCTACCATCTCCAATCAACCCAATGTGCTACTAGTGTTCCCCCTTACGTTGTTGAAACCTCTACAAAACTGACTAATCGTTTTGCCTCGTCGTTTATACTTGACTTGACTCGACTCTCGACTTGAACAACTTGCCTGTTGCGGTCTTCCCGTGCCATTATAATTTAGGTGTCTTGAAAATCAGCGTGTGAGTTCAGCGTGAGGTCCTAGCGTTATGCTGAGCGTTCGGCTGTTTTGCGCGAATGTGACGCTTGTCTTCCCTATCTATGGATTTTTATTTATTCATTTATGTACACACACAAACACTTAAAAATGAAATGCACAAATACAGATAAAAGAGTACAAAGGTACTGCTTATTTCAAATGAAATTTCTTCCAGCAGACCTGCGACGGGAGAGTTGGATGAGAGCGATTGTTTATGTTTATTAGCTATTTTTAAGATTACGTCATTTCGCGTAAATAAACTGTTTTTCATTCTTTCTCTCTTTTCAAGACTAATAAATAAACTAGAGCGCCTCACCTTCAACGATTGCATCACTGCTTACCATCAGGTGGGAACGCAGACAAGCATCAAATTATATAAATTTTAAAAAAAATCTGCGTCACGGTATTACAGTTTTACGCGCTATTAAAACCCACACAACAGTCCAAATCAAACTATCGGGTAGTTGCTCGGGCTCAAGTACAAGTGAGTTGCCCAAAGAGCGTTGACTGTAAATCTTTGTAAACAAACAAACAGTATATTACGCCCATTTTCACGGCAATTTATATTAATTGGGGGCATTAATAAAGAATATTTAACAGCGCACAAAATGAACGTCGAACACGCACAGTTTTCTCCACTATTTCCGCAAACATTATTAGTGTAGGAAACTATTATTTTGTGTGCCAAAGGCCATGACCGTGAATATTATGATAACGTTTGTAGGCCAACAGTGGAGCAGTGATGGCCCAATGGTATTAGCCCAGGCTAAAAAGTGGTACATCGTGGGTTCAAGCTCAACCAACAACTCGGTGTGACAAGGACTCAGGTGTGTTATTAGTCAGTAATAGTCTGTTACGCTCTCTATCTCCGCCTTTTTTTTAATCTTATAAATTTAGGGACTTTTGGTCACAGTACGACCATGCCAGCCCCATCGTAACCAACGATTCAACAAGTCAAGCTTTATCAACTATGAGGGCTCACAACCTTACTCACTATTTTATAAACAGCGATGGCTGCGTTAGAGAGGGGTTCGGACAGTATACTTTGGATAACACCAACATCAATTAAATTAATTTTAAAAGTATTCATCAGCACCTCTCTAGCAGCTCGTGTCCTGACGCATTCCACCAACAAGTGGTGGACATCCTCCACCGTGCCGCATTCTGTACAATTTGGACTGTCAGTAATTCTCATTAGATACCGAAACTTGTTGAAACCCTCCGCCTTAAAGCTGAAAGAAAATAAGCAAAACGAACAGGGCCCACTAGGGTCAATGCCTGCTAGGGCTGTGCAGGATTGTTTGAAAGAGTTACCGTGACCTTGGAACGCAAAGAGTCACTGAAGTAACACAAGTTGGTTTTAGTTAGTAATAGTGACAAGCCGACGAACGGCGAGTATCTGCCCTAATGCTGTTGAAACCTCTACGGTCCGCACCAAGCGTTTCGCCTCGTCATTTCGAGGGACTGGAACAATTTGCCTGCTGCGGGGTTCCCGTCTGATTTTAATTTAGGTGTCTTTAAGGCAAGAGTGAATAGGCTCTTAATAAACTAGTGCGTCTCACCATTAACGATTGCATCACTGCTTACCATCGGGTGGTATCGCAGTCAAGCACTAGTTTATACCAATTTGCTTCCTCTCGCCTGAATGAGAGGAGTTATTTAATGATTTTAGATGACCTTAGATCCCATCTCAAAATGTGGTCTTCCGAACTTGCCATTACACAGAGGTACTGTACTCAAACTACAATGATTAAAACTCTCTGTTGCCAACCAAACTCGGCGGTCGCCTCCTTCTGCGAAGCGATAATGCTAGCAAAAGAGGGGGCCGCACGCGTGGGCCAAAGAACTTCCTTACACTCTAGCCACCGAGATCCTAACCCTGATGACTACTTGCGAACGTTGAGCAATGGATAGCTTGCCGTCCGCCCTCTGATAATCTAGACCAAGCCCGAATCAATGACGGCGTATAGTGAACACGCGCGCCTCAAAGAGCTATCAGCAAAACTGTAGGAGATCAGCAGAGCTGAACGGTAGGCAAACAAGGAAGATAGGTGTGGTTCTAGTCAATAAAAGTCTCTTATCCCTTCCTGCTCCACCTTAAAGCGAGAGAAGTCATTGGATGGAGTCACCTTGAAAAAACACAGTGCTGTAAGTCGCAAATATATCAACCAAAACAAAGACCAAAATGCAAGCAGAACGCATCTAAAGCCACGTCTCCATCTGATCAAAATGACGTCATTAACGTTCTTAAGGCTGATCCACACAAGCGTCTTCAGCCATAACTCAAACGCACCGCAACTCTAGTAAATCCTACTCATTAGTTGTCGCGACCCACTAATGTGTTCTCGTCCTATTAAGTGACGGCTTACTCGCTTTGTGTACTCCACTTTAGTCATATACTTGATATTATGGAAGATATTGTTGGAGTATTTTTGGGATAATTGGGTATTTTCATGTTTGTGAAAAAGAAACTGTTTTGATTATGAGATATATTTTTGGTTTGTTGAGTTTTCTAATGGTTGTAGACGATAGAATGTAGAGTTACGGGAATATTCGAAAGAGTTACCGTGGCTATGAAATACAAATGGTTATTGGAGGAACACAGAGGTTTTAGTCAGTAAAAGTCTGACTCTCAGTCAGATTCTCTGTCAGTCTGGCACTATTAAGAGGCAATAGTTGATGGCCTCAAAAAAGGAGGCACCTCGAATTAAATGTATCATTAATGTTGTAATGTGTAGAGGCATATGAAGTATTTTCTGATGTCATGTATTTATAACTAGCTGACCCGATGAAGGTGGACCGATGACCTGATGAAGGTTGCGGGAATCCGATGGAAGCAGGACGCACAGAATCGTGCGTTGTGGCGACACTTGGGGGAGGCCTATGTCCAACAGCGGACGTCTCTCGGCTGAAATTATGATGATAACCTAGCGAATTTTGTACAGCCTAACAGTCAATGAATGATTGTAGTATATCTTTCGATATAGTCAACCGATTTCAATGAAACAATGCTTTTAAGTAATATAACAAGTTGCACAAAATTTTATTACATAAAAGTTCTTTACATCGATTTTGTACATTTTACGTGATGCGCGCACAATTAAAAACTTCTAGAGATTTATTATAGGTATCTCTCACTAGCTTTTGACAGGGGCTTCGCCCGCTTACCCTATGTCACTCAGGAATCAAGCAACTTTCTATCGGTGAAAAATTTTTAGCAATCGAACCAGTACATTCAGAGATTACCTCCTACAACAAAAAAAATAAAAATAAAAAAAAAAACAAAGTCTACCTCTTTATTTTATTAGTGTAGATTTACGTAAAACAATCTAAGGTCTGTGTTTCTGTACAACTAATTGCAATCAATTTTATGTATTTAAACTTAAAAGTGATTGCCCGCACACTTGAAATTGGTCGTGTATGGTGTGTGCGTTCACAGACATGTTAACTCACATACGTAATAGTATAGTAAGTAGTGGTGTAGCATAGTTTAGTTTTTCTGTGTTATGTTTTTATGTAACCACAATAAAGTAAATAATAAATAAATAAATAATGACCATACTATAATTGGTGATACTTACTGATTAGTGGTACCTACATAAACGACATGAATTTAATAATTATGCCTGTTACTTTTATTGAACAGGAAGAACATTAGGTAATAAGAAAGTTTATTAAACTATACTCAACTTTTATCCGCATAAATTGAACCACGGTACAGCCGCATTTAAATCCTTTACCCTAAAAACCGGGAAAATGTGTTCCCAAAGAAATACACAAAACCACCCCAAAAAATATTTACAAAGTAATCTATACATAGGCGGTAAACTATTACGTCAACACACAGGTAATATCGCGCACAAAATAAATATTTTTTCATGCTGGCAACATTTCCATCCATCATTGTATTGCCCCCAAATCTTCAGGTGAATTTTCCTTAACATGTCTATAAATGATGACCTGGTTTATATTTATTTGTGTATAGGAGGTTTTTCGTTTATTTTTTTCGATTTTAGGGCTCTGTAAAGTAGAACAGGACTCTATTACTACGACTCCGCTCTATCTTATCGCATCAGGCAACGGCGTTCTCGCCACCACCAGACACACAGGATTCTGATCCCGATTTCCGGCCACCGTAGGCGCGGGCTTGCGGACAGTGAGCAATGGGTAGCTCGCTGTCCGGTCGTCCGGCAACTGTCCGGACCAAGTCCAAGTCGTCGATGGCGTGCACTGTTCCCGCGCGCCTCAATTAGTTGTCAGCAACAGCAGGGACCCAGCTGGGTCGAAGCCGGGCCAGGGTAAGTTTCGAAAGACAGCTCGAGCCCCGGTATGAAGGCTAGAAGGAACGGGGTGGGTCTTTTAGTCAGTAGGAGTCTGACACTATCTCCCGCTCCGCCCAATAGTGAGGGTTGTCTTTGGATGTTTTTTCCCACTATAAAAAAATACAATAAAAAAAAGGCTATAATCTTATAAACTGAGATACAATTTAAATTTTCACAGTCTTGATGCATTTATGTTGCTGCTATAACAGCAAATACTCAAAAAAATCAGAATAATGTAGTTCATAATACTGAACGTGTACCTAATGTTACACTGTTTAACAAATAAAATATACGAGCGTATAGACAGAATTAACTTATATTGAGTAAGCTGACGCACTGAGTAGGCAAATATATTTTTAATGATCCTGCAATTCAAAATTGGTTTTGAACCAGATATATGAAAAAAATTGTTTGTTTGAGAAGTTAAGTGACTTTCAGTGGAAAATGCGATTTAATTTTTAGATAAAAATATAAATGATTACTGTGACGTACAATTGCCGTCACGGATCTTGAGCGCTGGATTCAAGTTGCGCAGAAGTCAAATATTCGGTCTGTTTAGTGGTGTGAAGTGAGACGCGGGGGCGGGGAGTGTCAGTGATTGGCTCGCCGCGCCATTTCGTCATAGACGTCACTCCTGATTCGTTCCCTGCGTTGCTGCATGTATCTAACAACGAAGACGATTGGTTCGCCAATTTATGGAATACGCAAAGCGATCCCAACTCTGACGCCGAGCGCTCAAGATCCGTTTTGGCAATTGCACCGGTAGTTTGATTTCGTCAAGAATACATCATCAGGCAATCGGAGTCTACATACCTGAGCTAGTAGAGAGAGAGCTAGAAGAGTTCCTGCTATGAAGAACAGAGCCCATTCGAGCTGATACCTGCTAAGGCTAGGGATCAAAAGATTTACGTGTGTCCCTGAAACCAAAAAGGCAACTAAAGAAATACGAGTGGGTTTTAGTCAGTAAAAGCCCAACACTCCAATCAGATTGGGAGGCGTTAATAGACAATTTATCATCTCAAAAAAAAAGGCCTTCTAAGTTAAAGCATTGTACTGAAATAGCAGTGATATTCTCTGGCTCATTAGTGCGTGTTCTCACAACCTTTGACGTAAACCAGTACGCAATCTTGTTCTTCAAGTATGATTGGAGCCATGCTTGCGGGCGGAACAAACATATACTCGTATGACGTATGTTCTTACGTGTAATGAGCCTAGCTTCTTCCATCGGCCCACGTTTTGTTTCTAGCAAATTTTCTCTCTATTGTAGATTATTCAATCTTTGAAATATTCCTCTTAGGTAACTACTCTTACGTAACTTTGTTCGCACTAATTACATTTCTTTTTAAGATATAAACTAGTATATGACGCAGCCTTTTCACTCTGGCCTTGAAGACACCTTATTTATAATCGGACATTCGTCAATTTTTTCACTTTAATGTACATTTAAAACGATGAGGCGAAACGCTTAGTCCAGACCATAGAAGTTTTAACAATGTAAGGATGAGCACTCGCCGTACGTCGGGTTGTCCGATGGTAGCACAGTGACAGCTTATTCAAGTCATGTAATTCCTGCACACACACTCTAAAGTGCATCCTGTAAAATACCGAAAGGCTCACTACCCTACGTCTGTGCCTATTCGCACGCCTTTTCACCGAGTCTAAAGCTGCCAGATGACATTTTGCAGCACCAGCCCATATGTGGTTGCAGTGCTCCAATTGCTAACTTCATAATAATACCGATTTAAATTTTGATCGTTTTAATCCCGTGCAGGGTCGACCCGGTACATGAAATACCATCGATTTGTAAAGATAGAATTAAAAAATAAAGTACCTTTTTTTAAAAACTCTTATTAATTTACGCATGTACGAAATTAATTTCTTTAAGAAAACGTCAGCTTAGCGAGTTTAATGACCTGTAGGTAATTAGTACGCAACGCCGACTACTATCTACAGGTAACGCTTAAAGGTGTTTTTTTATTATTTTTTTCTTAACATTATGTTACATACATAACTGCTGCCAGTGGCTTTAAGATAAGACTACATTGGGCAAACATGGGCCACGTACGCTGGTCTGGGCGAGTCGGTCTCCATACATTTTATATGGCAACTGGACTTGTAGATCCACGCCACGCGACGCTACTCTACGTACAAAAGAGGCATGACCCACGTGTGCATCGGTCTAATGTAGTACCCACTTCTCATGCGTGAAAGAAGAAAATGCTCCCAAAGGAACATACTCAACACTACAAACCAATACAGCAATACTATAAACATGGAACTCTGCGTACTTCGAAGTTAGTTAATCAAACACGTCTCAAGAGAATGGTGGATGGACTTTTTATTTTGTTACTACGTTTCTGTAGAATAATTTTTGAGTTTCACACCACTTCGCTGATGAAAAACGCTCGCAGAAAAAATAAATAAAACAAAGAATGTTTTTTTTTGGCAAATCATTGCATTATTTTTTATACGAATACCCGTCATTAATATAATATATATTGTATGTTTTGACATAGCTGCTCGCAAAAGTTTGTGAGTCTGTATGTTTGTTACTTCTTCACGCTCGAATGGCTGAACGGATTTAGATTAAATTTGGCACACAGATAGACCATATTCTGGAATAACATAAAAGATACTTGTTTCTTGCACGTTCTTCTCCATAGAGACCTACTCTTTGGAACGTGCAATTTAGCTTCACTTTTCTTGGACTGACCGACATTTGACTATTCAAAAGTGCCTGTAAATGGTCTATTTGAAATAAATGCTTTGATTTGATTTGATTTGATACATTTTATCATAGGAATAATGAGCCCTTGGCCTAATTTTCTTTCTAATATCACGCGCGTGAAGCAACTAGCTTTTCATAAATATAATTTACAGAATCGGTGGCTTAGACTTTGCCCCTATAGGCTGCGGGATTATTTGAAAGTCATCGCTGCCCTGGAATGCGATTCTCTTTTTTAGGTGTTAACTCATAGCTTGCCGTCCAACCTTCCCGCGTCCGGACTGAGCCCAAGGGCATCGAAAGAGTTGTCAGCAAACCGTAGGGGCCCAGCAGGATTAAAGCCTGCTGGGGCCAAGGTTCTGAATTCGGAAGGCAGATTCGGCCCCGGTACGAAAGGCAACGAAGGAACAGGAGTGAGTTTTTAGTCAGTCCAAGGAAGCTGAGATATCATTGGATGAGGTTCCCACCTTAAAAAAGTGTTAAATCATCCAATGAGTTCTCCTGCTCTAGGGAGGAGCGAGAGGGCGTGTCAGTCTTTTACTGACTAAACCCACTGCTATGTTCTTTCTTTACCTTCTATCCAGGGCCCCAGGGTTCTCTTTCGGACAAACCATGGCCGCAGTAGGTTTCGACCCTACTGGGCCCCTACGGTTTTGCTGACATCTTCTTGAGGTGCGCGTAGCGCGGGAAACCGGATGCGAGCTACCTATTACTCGCTGTCTTCTTCTTTTTTCAACTTCTAACCTATAGCTTATATGACTCAGTCCTTTTTTAACTTTACTTGAAAACCCTTGACCTTCAAAAAAGATAGGGCGTGTTTGTATTCTTATTAAACATTCATAGCCAAAAGTAGAACAAGTGCTTCTCACAGGCGATAAAACATAGGTACAGGCTAAACTAATCAAAACTTCACAACAATCAATTTTAAATCTTAAAATCGATGAATTAAAGTTGAAGTTTCTTTGTCAGCTAAAGTTAAGACCTATTTTTAATGCTACTATGTTTTGAAATATTTGACGTAGGTATAATTATCAAAATGTCAGCATTGTAACTAGCACATATAATTATAGTTATTTTATTAGGTGGGTGTTGAAACGCTAAACACAGATTTAGTTTTTATTTTGCTTTGTGACTAAGAAGTATTTTGTTATTTTCAGCTAATTATACTTAGGAAATCATTATTTTTACGCCTAAATTTGGTTAGGTTAGGCAGAAGTAAAACGCCAAACTTGAGTGCTAAGTGGGCAGGGTACATCGCTAGCTGAACAAATGGCCGATGGGGACGAAAGATTCTGAAGTGGTGTCCACGTACTGGAAGACGCAGCGGTGGAAAGCCTCTCACAAGGTAGACTGATGACCTGGAGAGGGTCGCAGAAATCCGATGGATGCTAGACGTACAGGACCGGACGTTATGGCGACACTCGATGGAGGCCTATGTTCGATAGTGGACTTCTTTTGGCTAAAATAATGATGATGAGACAGAAGTGTACCTACTGTATGACCACTGCCTGCTGCCTCTGAGGTAACGGTTCAGCGTATAAGTAGAAAGCCTAGGTGACCTAAGTAGCCTAAGTTTTCAGCAGACTTAACATTAGCAATCAAACTTTTTCACGTATTATGGACTATATACTAACCCCATCATACTCTCTTAGTTAATTGTTGTTTTTTTAAGTAACAAAAATGAGAGAGAGTTATTGAAGAGTTATTAACTGAATTTTCTAGATGTTGAGTTGTGATGATGTGTTGAGAAGGAGAGGGAGGCTAAAGAAAAGATGAATAGATTGAGCAAGGATTGATATTAAAAATAAAACGGGGGTTGGTAATAGCGTGACGGTTATTGAGACAGAGAGTGGTAATTCTTTGAAATCGAGAGAATGTCTCATTCATCTGACCTAGTTTTTTCTTTACAATTTGATATTTCTATTTGCGTATTCGTTTTCCCCGATCAATTAATGTATCAAAAGCACTCATTTACGCCCAGTGACTTACAACACAAAATACCATAAACAGCCATTTTAATGTGCCCACTGCTGGGACTTAGGCCTCCTCTCTAGGAGAGACAATGGGCCGTAATCCACCACACGCGACCAGTGCGGGTTGGTGTATGTCACATGTCTTCGAATTTTTGGTTGTGCTTTTAAATATAAAACAAAGTTACTTAGTAAACGTAATAAGAGAGCTTTTCAAAGAAAATTTATTCTTATATGTTATTACTAGCTACTGCCATAATATGCTGCTGTGATAATTGAAAAAATATTCTAAGGAAACTTTAATTCTCGAGATAAAAAATACCCTATGTATGCCAAGTTTCATCCTAATCCGTTCAGCCGTTCAAAAGTGAACCAAAATACGCAGCGTTAAAAGGCCTCCTGTAAGGTGGACCGATGACCTGGTGAAGGTTGCGGGAAGCCTATGTATGCGGGACGCGCAGGATCGTTCATTGTGGCGACACTTGGGAGAGGCTTATGTCCAACAGTGGGCGTCTATCGGCTGATATGATGATGATGATTCAAAAGTGAAGACGTAACAACACAAACACACATTCAATCACAAACTTTTGCCTTTACAATATTAATCTATTAAGTTCTTTTTTTAACACTATACATCTTATGATATATAATATATAGGCATGTCAAAATCTCCTACCACCATTAAAACTGCCAATTTATTCAATTAACACCTACACAGTTTATTTTTGTAATTTTTTTAATAAATAAACCAAGTCCCGTCAAATTCATGCCTTATTATTATTTATTTCTACCCGCTCGTAAATAAGCACTTATTCACCACTCTTTATACCATAATGCATTTTAAAATAGCATATTAAGTACACATACAATTACAAACGCCATTTACAAAGTCCCCTTGTAATTTCCACGGCTCTCATAAAACAAGGCGGAATACTTGCACAGCCTTATTCCAAAGTCGTCATTCCTTTGTACATAGACACTTTTACAGCAGACCATTCAGCTTCACGCAAGAAATCCAAACATACTTTGTCTCACAAAACGGAATAGGCAAAAATGACACATTCCTTTTCAGGCAAAAGGCGCAATGTATAAGGGTTTGAACGATAACCTTTTCATGACGTAGTGGGTCTACGCCGTAGCTGTGTGCAACGCGCTACGCTCCAGTTTGCTACGAGCCTCGGAGCGGGGAGGACGTTTCGTAGCAATTTCGCAGCTACGATGCGATGTTCGCGGTTTATAAGTTGTGACGATTTTCTCAAATGAATGTTCCGGGTTTTTAAATGAATGCAGACTTTTTAAAAGTGTGTAGTGAACAGTGGTGTACTGAAAGTAATTTAGAGCTTGTTGTTCTTGATTTTTGTGTGAGTTTGGCGTTCTTTTTCTAAAACAAAGATGTACAAATCTTCAGCTAATATTTTCTTGTTACACATGTAAAGAAATATGTGGTGTCCTTTGTTTCGGCAAAATAGAGAGGCCGCTTTGTACTAGCGATACTTGGAAATGTTCTAGGTCTTAGTTTCCGATTAAGTAACTTGCGGGTAGAAGCAATTCAACTTTTTGGTCTATTCTAGGAGTTTCATTGTTCAGAGTTCAGGACTTTGTCTAGAGATGGTCTAAACACTCGATAATTGTCTAACATAGTAAAATATTGGAACAGCTGTCAGTCCATTGTAGCTCTACCACGAAATTCGAACAATGACAATAAAACAAAGGCTTTATTAATGAAGCACTGTTAATTGGAGGGTACCAATTATTTACCTGTAGACACTAAGATGGTTCTAATTTGTGGGTACTTTAATTATAGGCATAAGATTACATAAAGATTCTTAGATCTATTCTGAGGGATTGTGAAGTTAATAAATATTTTTTTTTTGCTTTAACCTTTCAATCGTGATAATGACAGACACAATTGAAAGACAATAGGTGCGCGAACGCCGGCGTTCGCTTGGGGTTTAATGAATTAAATCATCATCAAGATCCTCTTCTTTGATCTGAGGAAAGCTTTTCATCTACAATATTATTTTCACAAAGAGTATTTATTGTTTGTGTTTTTCTCATTTTATATTGTAGTAAAGTCGTCATGCTTATTGAATAACAAAGGCATTTCAATAAGTATAAATACAACAACAAATGTTTTATTTGTAGCCAAACAAAAATTTAAATTCTGTAACACTTGGACGTAAAATGACAGAGTAAACATAAATTAACTCAAAAAAAAAAAAACATCAGATTGCACCCGCTTCCATTTAAAAACATAAAAGTCGACACGTACGCAAACACGCGTCGTTCGCGTAAAAAAAAACAAATGAACGGGCGAAGAGATTAAATGAATCGTGACCGAAATAAATGAACATTTAAATGAAAGAACACAAAGTGACTCTGAGTGTAAAATGTACTGTTTTGGGTGAAATCGTGTGAATAGTTTATAACGGAATGAAGAACGGGAAGACTTGCTTTTGGTCGATGCTGCAGGCCTTAGCTTTATTGCCTACTATGGCTTTGAAAGGTAAGCTTTTTATGTAATTATTATTATTTAAGATAGAAGATTTGGACGAAAATAGCAACAGTATGTGTCTGAAACACCCCAGTGTTTCATCTAGCGTTGCGGTAGGCCAAAAAGGACATAGAAAAATGTATCGAACTCTTACCTCAAGGAATAAGTTTAGATTGTCGGAAGCTAGAACAAAACAAGAAGTACAGGTATAACAAATAACTTTTATTAAACGGATAGGTGATGCATTAATTTACAGAAATTGTTTATTACTAATGTGGTTTACCATACCACCAAATATTGATTTCAAAATTGTTTGTTCATTTGTTTGCTAAAGCTAACCTGAGGGAAAGGCTGATCAAAATATTATTTCACTGATATAATGTTAGTGTTGGAACAGTTTTAATTCCGAAAAATACACGGCTGATATAGCAAGGCCACTGAAGTAAGGCCACGTGGAAAAACATGTATGATTTATTTATGAGGACCAGTTTTTGAATTAAGAATTTGGGGTGAAAGTGTTGAACCTTTCTTTAATGCCAATGTGGTAGAGATTGTCGTCATTATCATTTGAGCTGAATGACGTCTCATCATCAGCCTTTTTAATGTTCCCACTGCTGGAACTAAGGCCTCCTCTCTAAGAGAGGGTATGGGCCGTAATCCACCACGCGGGTTCAGAGCGTGTTGGTGAATGTCACATGTCTTCGATTTTTTGGTTCTAGGACATGCCGGTTTCCTCACGATGTTTTCCTTCATGAATGACTTCTACTGTTGGACAAAGATCTCCACAAGTGTCGACATCATGACTGAACTTGTGCTTCTTGCATCTATTGGATTCTCTCAATCCTCACCAGGTCTTCGGTCTATCTTATAAAAGTCACACGCTGCATATTCCGGTACACAGTCG
This sequence comes from Mythimna albipuncta, assembly GCA_929112965.1. Classification (NCBI taxonomy): domain Eukaryota; kingdom Metazoa; phylum Arthropoda; class Insecta; order Lepidoptera; family Noctuidae; genus Mythimna; species Mythimna albipuncta. Next base: position 17,695,483 of record OV815973.1, read on the forward strand.
CCACTGTTTCGGCCTCATCGACCATCTATTCTGTAAGCAATTTGTCTACCTACTACCCCTTTTTTTTGACGATTCTCCGGGCTATATCGTAAAATTTGGTTCAAAAGTTTTCTTGCTAGTATTTGATATACACTCAACTTGAAATTGTAAATAAACAGAAATCAGGGGAGGAGACATAATTCCACATCTCTCGGAAACCAATTCTCAAGTGGCTTAAGATGTTCCTGATGGCAGGTGGATTACTTATCACAGTAAGATGGTATCAGCGCTGGAATGTTTTCTGTTTTGTTTATTCTGATACTCCTGATATTCTCCCTACCCGCTCTATTATCTTCTTGGTATATTCCTCACTTGTCTCTTAAGATACTTAAGGGAGTGCTTTAGAAAATAGTGTAGGTACTGAAGCGCTTTGCTTAGGTTTAGATTAGATTTTTAAACTAATAGTCTACACTTCTGGGTTTAAAAACTAGGTAAGGGTGAAAAAATACGCAATGTCTAAAGTACATTAATTTTATCAGTATAGGTATATCTTCACTAATATAAAAAAGAGGCAGAGTTTGTTATTTTGTTTGTAATAGGTAATCTCTGGAAGTACTGGTCTGTTTGCTAATTTTTTTTACCAATAGAGAGCTGCTTTATTGCTAGTTTATTCCAATTCTTTAAGTGACCTATGCTATATTTTAGGTACGCGAGCAAAGTCGATGGCTAAAGCTAGTTTTTAATATAATAATAAGCGCCTGACTATTGACATACTCACTCTTTTATGTGTATGTAAATGTTTTAGGAAATTATTAACTTTGTGTTTGAGCGTAAAAACAAAGTTTATGTTTCGTCTGTCTGTGTGATCGTTGTCCTTATAAAGTATATAAAGGATTTAATTGTTCAGAAAACGAGTAATTTTGGTATTGATCATCATATAGAGAAGTAGTTCTAATTGTATATGTCACAGTCAACATTTTTGAATAAAAAAACTTAAAAAAAAATCACTTCGTATTTAGCTTCGAGTTTTAGTCAAAAATCTTATTTAGCTGAAACGCGTTTTTTTTTTCATTATGTTAAAAAGTAAGAAACGTTTTGTAAAGCTCCTAGAATTATTACAAAAAGCGAAAGACATACCAAAGTAACAAGCTCTTGTGTAAATGTTAGTCATTTAAAAAATAAATAATAATATAATATTTCACAACTAGCACACAACGCCGTCTAGTCCCAAGCTAAGCAGAGCTTGTATTACGGGTACTAGATAACTGATAAACATACTTATATATTTCTAAATACATACATATTATAGATAAATTACACCTAGACACAGAACAAATGATCATGCTCATCACACAAACATTTGTCCTGGGTGGGAATCGAACCCACGAACTGTGTCGAATAAAATTATTACCTTAAGAGATGTTAAGGGGTGTATCTAAGATGTCAGGGGCAATAATTTTATACTGAACTAGGATAACCCTGTGGTTATCTTAGTCCAGGTTAGATCTAATTACCAGATATTTAATAATATTTTTGTTTTGTTTTTTGTTAATGTTGATTAAGGTCAACTTGCACATTGTAAACTTCCACATTTTTCTTCTTAATAAATTATTTTATAGAAGTTTTGAAAGGTTTTGCCGTTCGAAGTATTTTGTTTTGTATTTTAATTTTTGACTTTAACTTATTGTTTTTTAATTATTATTTAGGCGTTAATGATTTTTTTGTATTTTTTTTTTTGACATTATTTATGAATTTTATTGTACTTTTAATCTTTATGAATTTAATTTTATTGCATTTTTTATTTTTAACATGTACTATGATTTTTATTGTATTATTATGTCATAGATGTTAAAATGTGTGAAACTTATGTGGGCCTAGATGACTGTATAAATAAATTGAATTGAATTGAAGTGATTTTGACCAAAAAAGCAATTTTGTCCATGACATAATTTGTATACTGTACTGTGGCATAATACATTGTAGGAATAACTAAGATTTTGATATTACACAGAAATCTCAATGTGGACATAATAGAAAATTGCACACGTACAAAGCAAGGTCGGGTCACAACCCTATTAACGTTATTTGAGAAATTACAAAGGAAAGATAACACTGTTTTACTAACAAATATGTAGTACAGATACAAAGTAACAAATGTATTGTGTTGGTAGACATCTTAATTAGTAAATAATGGATTGCTGCTTGTCGACTAGACTAATGAGAAAGTCAGCTACCTTCTACAAATAGTATAGATTATATTTTATATTTAATGTCCGAAATGTTATCAGGTTTTTTTTTAGAAATCAGTGTAACATTTTTGTGGATTACACGTTCACTTAGTTTAGATGTCAATAATGGAATACCTTAAATTTAATGTGTAACTGTTTTATGTTCCAATAAAGTAAAATAAAAAACATAAGTAGGTAGTTAATATTTTCACATGGTCTCTTGAATGTATATTCTGTTTTTTATATATATATATATATATATAGGTATGTTATCTTTAAGAAATTAAAGAACAAATGTCAATAAGTTACAAAAAAGATTGCATTGCTTTGATAAGAAAAAAAAAGCCAACTGAATCATAATGATCTAGCGGTCATTGCCTTTTAGTTCGGTCAATTTAGACTTCCGAGGTTACAATAATTCGCACCAATTCCTATACTAACTATTATTACTAACTAGTACTTGAAATTGCAAAAAAAGAAATAAAGTTTGATAGACCAAAGTAAATCGACAATATATCGCAATCTTTTACATTATCTAGTAATGAGCTACAGAATATTGTTGGGTACCTAGGCTAAGGCATTATTTAAAGGTTAATGTACTATAATGCCAATTTATCTGGTGGATACTGTAAAAATATATATTAATAGAGCACTGACGGCAGAATAGTAACGACTCTACTTACGAGTCGTTCACTGGTTCTTCCCGGCTAGGCACATTACTTTGTGTAATTTATTTCATCATCACTGCTGTCAAAATGGTGAAGGAAAACATCTTGAGGAAACCGGTTTGTCCTAGAACCAAAAAATCGAAGATATTATGTGTCATCCACTAAACCCGCACTGGGCCCGTGTGGTGTATTGCGGTCCATTCCCTCTTCTGGAGATGAAGCCTCAATCTTACTATAAAAAAAAAACAACATTTCAGTTAATTTCACCTTAAAATACAATGTGACGTTTCTCTACCTAAATGAACACTACCACTATATTTTGGTGGGCCCAAAATAATCCAACCTGTATTTCACGAGCAAAACCACAGCAAAAGGCCAGTTTCAAGCTGAACTTATTCATTAACGCAAGGCTTTTGGGCAGGCAGTTAAAATTCATATCTTATTAAGTTAGCTAAGCACCACTTACCAACTTACTTATAACTTAGTGGACTTAATTTGAAGATAAACCGCGATGGGTATAAGTGCTTCATAATTTTTGAATTTTATTTACTTAATGGAATTTTTGGGGAATTTGTTTTGATTTTTAGCGGTAACATTTTATGTTTATAGCTTTAGGATAAATGTTGGATTAATTATGAATAATTGGATTTTTTAGATCTGCACTAATCGTACTAATATTGTAAAGGCGAAAGTTTTAGTGTGTGTGTGTATGTTTATTACTTCTTCACGTTATGAATTTGGATATAATTTGGCACACAGTGCCACACAGTTCCAATAAACTAGTGCGCCTCACCATCAACGCTTGCATCACTGCTTACAATCCGGTAAGATCGCAGTCAAGCACTAGTTTATATCAGGCAAAAAAAAAAAAGTAGACCATACCTTGGGACGATACTTAAGGTTGTCATCCCGGAATTATGTTCTCTTGGGATAATTTTCTATTTTTACTTAGGCACCACCACAGACATCAGCTAATATAATAAAGTAAGTATAATAAATAATAAAAGGCTTATTTCGGAACTGGGTTCCGTAAGTTGATAGTAATAATTTAACCTTAGAACTAGTTTACGCCCGGGGCCCCAAGTCTGCTATTACAATAGTGTCAGAATGGTCTATCATTGACTTCAAAATTGTTAATTTTGGTTAAGTTTGGTAATCAACTAATATAATGGCGTCATTACGACTTTCCAATGATAAACCACTGACACTCCATTGAAAGAAGTGGGATAGAATGGTAATGTTGTATATATTTACAAATGAATTTCTTACGTATGCGGTAATCAGCAAAAATTTTGACAGTTCCTTTGATCAGTGACCTACCATTAGAATTGTGCCGTCATTGCTTTTAATAAGGTCGATATTGTCAACTCTATTACGAGACCATTGACCGATCAATGATCGATCATTACGAATTAGCAGATTAGGAACTTTTAGCAAAATGACAATGGCATCGTGTTGGAATGAAGAATTTATAAAAATAGTTGACTTGGGCCCCAGGTGTCACGATTGTATGGACCGTCTAGAAGACACGGTGGAGTCCAATCTGTCCAAGGGCGGATATCATCTGGATGATTTTCACCCAGCGAAAAGAAGAAAGAAAATCTTAACACTAATTTAAGTAATATATTATAAACTGGTTGCCTCACGGCGCCCCTGGCGGATGTCTATGTGACTGCTTGCAGTCCACAGCAGCAAGTTTGGACAGTCCCACCTGTCAGTCAGCATTCTAAGAATGGTTGTCGGCCTTAAGCGTACATAGCATAGCAATGATGCGCATTTCTTGCTCTTAATAGCTAAAAACTTCCGTCTCATTACGTCGGCAAAAAAAGTTTTTTGATACCGTAACAACGAAATTGTAGTTTTCAGATTTATTACTATGCGATGAGACCTTGCTATATGCAAAAATTCAGGAATCTAGGTCAACGGAAAGTACACCTCGGTTTTGATTTCCTGGTGAGTGTCAAAATATGCAACTGAACGGAGCATAAACGACCTTATCTTTGGACTGCGTAGGGAAGCAGAGCTGGGTATTTAATATTAGTTTTAGCTTCATAACTTCACGTCTTCCTGAGAAAAAGGGTCTTGATAGAGGGAAAATCTCACAGAAAAGATGAAAGATGTTAGAATTGCCTTGTGGGCGGGGCAAACGTGCCTCAGAATATGATCATGCTCATAATTGACACAACCAATAGCAAACTTGCGATCTAAGTGAGCGTGGTCGGTTATTTACGTAATGCGCGTTCGTATTGGTTTATTGTCTGTAGTGGAGTTAAAGGGTGGGAGACAAGCGGCGACACTCGTTGTAGTACAAATGGGAAAGTATTTTCATTTTAACCTCTTTCATCTTTTCTGTGGGGGAAAACGGACAGATAAACCGACGAACAGCCAGACGGACAACAAATCTTATAAAGGTTCTATTTTTGCCGACACGGTACGGAGTTCTAAATATGAACGGTTCCTGTAAGAATGGCCTCAGGGATAAAGCTAGTATTATTAGATAAATTGAAAGCCTAACAAATAAGCTCTGTATCAAAAATAACTTTTCTGTCTAAAAACCTATTCAAAAACCACTGAAGCCTCTTAACAAGAAATAAAGAAGTTGAGCTTGCGTGGGAATGCCCCTAAAGTATGTCAGTTGTTGGACTATTTATAGTATCAAATAATCGCCCACATGATGTTTTGCTACCAATGATAATAGCAACATAATATGAAAGGTCTAAACTGGCCTGTTGGTCTAGTGGTTAGTGGCCCTGACTGCTATGCCGGAGGTCGTAGGCTCGATTCCCACCCAGGACTAATGTTTGTGTGATGAGTATTTGTTCTGTGTCTGGGTGTAATTTATCTATAATATGTACGTATTTAGAAATATAAAAGTATGTTTATCAGTTGTCGAGTACTCATAACACAAGCTCTGCTTAGTTTTGTACTTGTCGGCGTTGTGTGATAGTTGTAGTATGTTATTATATTACGAGTATATTTAAAGGTATATAAAACAAAATTTTAGGTATATAATGAATCTATGTACAAAATTTCATAACTGTATCATGAAAAATCACAAAATCATGTCACCTCACAGTTGTCCGCAGAAACACATGGTCCTCTGTTCGTCTGAGAGACTGAGGTGTTGTTTTGCTCCCGCACCCGGCTGTGCGCTGTCGCCTAATGACCGCTATGACCTGCCGTAACCCCTGTTGTACTTAGTGTTGGAGATGTCCAACTTGTGACCCTTTTTTTAAATATTTTTGGGGAAAAATCTAACATGGTGTAAAAATTATTGGAATTGGTTCAGTTATTGATTCTGAACAAAGTATATTCAGGTTGCGTTAGCGAAAATAACGTTATGTAAATAACAGTAAATTCAAAAAATCAAAATCAAAAATTCAAAAATTTACGACCAAATCTCACTTTCACCTTTCAATCGTACTAATTAGAGACAATAGAAAGACAATGGGTGCGCGAACGCCGACGCCCGTTCGCTTGGGATTCAATGAATTAATATTTCGAATCCTATTTCTGTAAATATTAATTCGAACAAAAATAACATAGTCATTTGGTTACTCATAGCTTAACTAAACTGGTACCGAAACCGCAATAAATTGTAAAAAAGATTTTTCAAATATTGACCGTGTAAAAATATTGTGGCACTTCACTTTGTGTTTACTCAACAAATGTGGAAGTATGGTGGCAAACAGCAATGAATGGTTCAATCCGATGCTAACGCAAAACGCCTGATAGAGGAAACTGGGCAAACAGTTGGTTGGTACGGGGGAATAAATTGCGGGAACTAATGTTACATTGTATCGGTGGGTGTTGAGAATCGTTTAGACTAAATTTTTAGCTTTGGACAATTTTTTTTTATTATTGATAGACTCGCGTTTGATCACGTTATCACTTGACTGTAAGCGCGTGAGAGGTGGTCTACGTTGGAGCATGCTTGCCTATACAATAAACATCTCAATCTGAAATCTGTACCAGGAAATTAGGGTCGTAATCCTGGTGGCTAGGAAGATAACATCATAAGTTTTAAATGGTGTAACTGTGCAAGAAACATCTCAAAATATATTATCTAGCCTTTTTTAATCTACACCAATAGGTATAATAAAGAGGTAAAGTTTGTTTTTTGTTTGTAGGAGGTAATCTCTGGATGTACTGGTCCAATTGCTGAAGTTTCCCCGATAGAAAGCTGCTTGATTCCTGAGTGACATATTTTATGGCTACATTTTATGTACGCGGGCAAAGCTGCGGGCAAAAGCAAGTTTGATATAAACTAGTGCTTGACTGCGATCCCACCTGATAGTAAGCAGTAATGCAATCTCTGATGGTGAGGCGTACTACCCTAGCCAGCCTGCCTAGCCTGTTACTTAAGGGCACAAGCCTCAAGGATCAGATCTTCCAAGTCTTCGGGATTCTTTCAAAGAGTTGCTATCAGTTGCCATGGCTTTAGAACGCAAAGCGCAATTGAAGCAACACATATTTTCCCACTAAAAAACTGCGATCCCACCTGATAGTAAGCAGTAATGTAATCTCTGATGGTGAGGCGTACTACCCTAGCCAGCCTGCCTAGCCCGTTACTTAAGGGCACAAGCCTCAAGGATCAGATCTTCCAGGTCTTCGGCATTCTTTCAAAGAGTTGCCATCAGTTGCCTTGGCTTTAGAACGCAAAGCGCAATTGAAGCAACACATATTTTCCCACTAAAAAACTGGGCAAGTGCGATTTGACTCGCGCCCTGAGGGTCCCGTACAAAGTTACTGCAGCACGGAAAACGTACATCAGCGGTCAAACATGAAACGTTAAAATTGAAAACGTTACGCAAGTAAGACGTTACAAAATAATCTTGAAACTAACACCAGACCTCGTTTTAACATTTTTTCCCCAACTTCCTCAAGTGACATTGTCATCCACCGTGTATCCACGTCCTCTCGATATATCATATTGGAAGTGACAGCCGGTGATACTTATTGCCTCACTCTCCTCATAGCCAGCAATACGCACGTTCACCCCGGTTATAAATGTGTGGTTCTACGTGTTTTCCTTAATCGTTATATTGTGTTACAAACCATTGTTATATTGTGTGCAGGTGCTTAGAAATTAATGGTGAAGCGTTTGTTAAATGGTGTATATGTTTTTTTGGTGTTTTAATATTTTGTGGATGTTTCATTCATGGCTTTGGAGTCGGGCAAGCATTACATACTAAAACAATTATATGCCTTTTTTTTAGGGAAATCAAAAACACTGATCCCGCTCTGGGTGGAGCGTAAGGTGTGTGGAGAATGTTAGGGTTCCGTACCTCAAAAGGTAAAAACGGAACCCCTATAGGATTACTTTGTTGTCCGTCTATCAGTCTATCTGTCAAGGCCCGTTATCTCAAGAACACGTGGAGGTACCAAGTTGAAATTAAAACTGTGAAAAAGATGCCGTTCGTGCCGCATTTTTTTGGCGTTTTGACACGTATATTTCGACACACTCAAGGGAATGAAAATTCGTAAGGACGTTCCTGTTGACCCAGAATTCTTAAATTTGGCAAAGCAAGGTTTTATATAAACACATATCTAAGTATAAAAAAATCTGAAACTGTTTAGTAGTTACGTCACAAAAAAAAATCGATTCGGAAAAATCTTCGTAACTCTAATAGAGAATTGAACTGTTTTCATAGGTAGTTTGTACTGAACCCTCAGTACGTGAGTCCGACTTGCACTTGCATGGTTTTATTTTTTAAACCCATCTAGAAATAGGGCGCCATCGTATGTTTGGCAGTAGGTAATCAGTTACTAAGCATATTTATTACTCAGGTTAGTTACGATAATACAAATTACAAAAATATCTCTAAATTATTTAGTCTACAATATTTGTTTTAAAGTTTAAATTAGAAGCTAAAGTAGACTCTGATTTTTTTTTTTAATATGTTCCAAATATTTGGATTTTTTGACTTTACAGCGATATATCTAAAAAAATAGTTACATAAACAACTAAAAAGTATAATTACAGTAAATTTAAAAAAAAAACCCTACGCTAATTACAACTAACTAAAATCAAACTAAAATATGGCGTCAAAAAACTCTTCCACATCGTTGTCGACTGGTAATGTAATAAGTTAAATTGATTTAAAGATATAAAAAATAACTTGTTTTAACTAAAAATTGTTAGGTACTCGAAAATTATATCAATCGTTTACTATATATTAACTGGTCGTTATATCAAATAAAATGATAGATTTAGCTGTTTATATGTTGTAAATATTGGAAGTTTTGTAATTGTATTACTTACCCCTCAGACCTCGTGAGCTCAGTGCGGATTTATAGACAAGTCATGTCTTCGAAATTTTGTTTCAAGGCCATGTCGGTTTCCTAACGACCTTTCCTTGTTGAGCGGTATTCACAAATCAAGTTGTTATATTTTTGGTGAGAAAATCTCAAATACCATACCAGATTTTAGAAATGGACACTATTTATAAGGCAATTATCTCGCTTATCCTACACGGAATCATAGAAATACCTAGGTGGTGTCATCCAATGAATTCTTCCACCCTTGGTGGAGCTAAAGGGCGTGTCAGACTTTTACAGACTCACACCTTTGTCCTTCAGGTGCTCTTTGCGTTCTAGGACTACAGGTTTTCCTTTCCTCGCGGTCCTAGCTAGCGGGTATCGGCCCTGCTGGGGCCCTATGGCTTGCTGACATGTCTTTGAGGAGCGCGTGGATCACTACGCGCTGTTAACGATGGGATTAATGGGCTTAGTCCAGTCCATTAACGGACGGCCGGACAGTGAGCTACCCCCTTTCTCGACGTCCGCAAGCCTGCATCTACCGTGAATCTTTGAAACATCTTGCTTTCTACCAGGTTTATAGAAGACCTACATATCACTAAGTATTTTTTTACACCTAAAACATACCTGGCAAAAGGTGAACTGAAATGGCCGACTCATAATTCTCGAAACCGGCTACACTGTTACATATCGTCGGCTGGCAATACTGACAATTTTTCTCCAAAAACGTCATCATCTCCCTAACCTTCTCCTTTCAAATGACGATGCGGCTGAATTACCCGTATTTTGCATGGAGCGACTGCCTATCAGACCTTCACAACCCTGTTACTGGGCAACACGGTACTCCTTAAACAGGCTGATGGTCAAACTTTCTGGCGTCCCACTACCTGCAACGACTGTCAAAGGTCTTTAAATGACAACCGAGGCCAACAAAAACGTAATTGGTAAAAATACCCAGCCTACTATTTGAGGGAAAAGCCATAATGTTTTGATATACATATTTACCCCAAATCACGACCTACTTCAATATACGTGCACCATAAAGGTGGGTCTACGCTAGAGGAGACGAGCATGAGCTGAGCACAAGCCAAGCCGCTCGACTAGCGGTATCAGGTGTGGACGTACAACGTGCAGACTAGCTATAGATATGGTGCAACAGCTTCTAACGATCACTGTCTCCTAACGTGATGCGAAACCCTTCCAGCCTGCACTTCTAGCCAAGTTATAAACGTTTCGTCTCGATTCTCTTGTGTCTAACACCTCGAGTTGGCTTCGCGTCTGATTCCTTTATTTTGAAGTCACGTGGCCAGAACAAAGGAATGGGAGGCATGGCCAACTCGAGGCGTTTTACACAAGATACTCGAAATAAAACGGTTGTAACAATGGCTAGGGAGGCTGGTCACGACTTTAGTCTTAGCAGCGCGTAGCGCGATGAGGGGGCGGCATCGGACAGCGCGCGCGTTGTCGCTGTAAGCGGTGTCTCGTGATATGCTTCAAATATTTTCCTACTTTTTATCTTCTAGCTCGCCGCCTCGTGCTTGGCTACCGCTCACGGTGGCAAGGTCATGTACGGGCCGTTTAGTGTTAATCAAAAAACCGAGAATGGCCGAAGCACAGTCGAGCACGAACGAAGCGCTCGAAGCATGCGCGTTCGAAGCTCGTAAGCTGGTCCCCACTATACAAATTCGTACTCGGCTCGTGTTCGGTTCGCACTCGGCTCGTCTATCGTGAACCCACCCTAACATCAACCAAGGCGTTTGTGTGTGAAATCCATGCATTAGCATTTGGTGACAGGTGCGAACTGTCCCGGCGTCGTCACACCATTGGCCTCGCCCATTTTATTATGTAACTTACTTTATTGTTGTTTTAGAGGTTTTTCTTTATCGTTTGCCTTTTGTAAACGGAAGTTTCAAGTATCGTAAATTTTTTGGTTGATTAGGTCTCGGATGTTTTTTTATTTTACTTGGCTTAAGTCGTATTACTATTAGGCAAAGAATTGTTCCGGACGGTTACCGGACAGTCGGACGGTGAGCTGCCCATTCCCCTCGCCGTCCGCTTGCCCGCGCCTACGGTGACCGGAAATTGGGATCGGGACCCCGGTGATTAAAGGTATAGTTTTTAGGGTTTTAATCAGTAAAAGTCTGACACACCCTCCAGCTTCGCACTAGAGCTGAAGAAGTAATTGGGTGACATACCGCCTTAAAAAAAAGTTCGTTATTTTTCTCAGGACTCCGTGTTCTTGGACCTTCGGAAGGCTTGTGAGGAGCCGAAATCAACTCACAAAGGACCTTTTAGACGCTTTTTATGGAATCATCATCATCATCAGCCATTTAATGTTCCCACTGCTGGGTCTTAGGCCTCCTCTACGATGGGCCGTAATCCACCATGCGGGTCCAATGCGGTTTAGTAAATGTTACATGTCTTCGAATTTTTGGTTCTGGGACATGCCGGTTTCTTCACGACGCGCGACGTTTTCACCTTCAGTGGTAATGAAATAAGTTACAAAAAGTAATGCGCCCGGCAGGGTTCGAACCCGCAACCTATAACTCGTAAGTCGGAACCATTACCACTCGGCCACCACTGCCCTTTTATGGAATATGGTGCCATTTTATTACATTATAACAATCTTTAACTGTAGACCTTTTCGTTTTGTCGCAGGAATTGCAGCATTATCACCGTTTTAAAGTTAAGCCTCCTAATCTCGCATAAAGGGTTGACCAAGGGACCCTGTTCAACGAAACGGACGTGAAACCCAAAGGAATAACAAAGTAGAGGAAGAACCGCTATTATTTATTTAACGCTACGAAATTCGGCGTTGTTTTGTGCGACAATATTTTTGATAGAGTATTTGCTTAAAATCTTTTTCTATATCTCTAAAAAATTATTTGACATGAAAGTCATTGCCTTCACGGTGGTTGCGCTTATGTTGAAGGGAAATATTCTAACCTCTAGCAATAATCCATTTTTAGGGTTCCGTGCATATCTTTTTTTTATGGTGGGAAAAATCATGCATTGACATCCCCCGCCCTTGGGCGGAGCGGGAGATAGTGTCAGACTCTTACTGACTAAAAGACCCACCCCGTTCCTTCTAGCCTTCATACCGGGGCTCGAGCTCCCTTTCGGATAACTCTGGCCCCAGTAGGCTTCGACCGGACTGGGTCCCTGCTGTTGCTGACAACTCCTTGAGGCGCGGGAACAGTGCGCGCCGTCGACGACTTGGGCTTGGTCCGGACAGTTACCGAAAGGCCGGACAGTGAGCTACCCATTGCTTACTGTCAGCAAGCCCGCGTCTACGTTGGCCGGAAATCGGGATCAGAATCCCGGCGACGGCAGCGGCGATAACGCCGTTGCCTGATGCGTGCCTACCTGAAGAGTAAAATAAGGACCGTATACTTAACTATAAGCCTCCGCTTTCAGCCTTTCTGTCACCAAGCTGTATCTTAGGAAAGTAATAGCTGGGGCTCAAGTCTGCTATTTTTATAAATTCGTCATTCCAACACGATCACATTGTCATTTTGCTAAAAGTTCGTAATCTGCTAATTCATAATGATCGTTCATTGATCGGTCAGTGGTATCGTAATAGAGTTGTGGTAGAATGATAATACCGAGCATATTAAAACCAATAACTGCACAATAACGTTCTAATGGTAGAACACTGATCAAATAAACTGTCAAAGTTTTAGCAGATTACCGCATACGTCAAATATTCATTCGTCAATATTACGAGATTACTATTCTATGCCACTTCTTTCGATGGAGTGTCAGTAGTTGACCATTGGAATGTCATAATGACGCCATTATATTAGTATATTACCAAACTGGTCTAAACAATCAAAATCAAAGCAATGATAGACCATTCCGACACTATTTTAATAGCAGACTTGGGGCCCTGGCTAGTTGTTTCAGAGATGATGTATTTTGCCGTTATAACAACAAATACTTAAAACGGGATAAAATAAATATTTGAGTGGGGTTTCCTTAAAACAAATGATTTTTTTAGTCATTTTATGCTCCATGTTAATAATATAGCAGTTATAATAAAGTGTCTAATGTTAATAAAAAAATAGCATTGCCATTCAAAGTGACAATGCTGCCAGTCTTCTGGGCACATTTTGGATCCAGGAAATCGCATTTGCAATCACGTTTTCTTAAAGCGGTAATGCTTTAAAAAAACGTGGTTGCCAATGAATCGTGCATTGTTGGTATGCTCATAAACATGTAAACTCACAAGACACACAGATCCAGAACACCCATCCGTAGGCTATACAAATATTTTTCCGTGTGGGAATCGTACCCTTAACCACAGCACGAATTTTTTTTTAATTGGCCTCTCGCAGGTCAACCTAGGAGGTTGTCGGCTGCTTAACCGGACTTGCCTGTGGCGGCCTTGATCTCTAATCAAAGCTTCCAGCCAGGGCTTACTATACTAACTTAAAAACTAAGCGACTACGCTAAGAGGGCACCCCCTGTGAGGTACGAGCCTCGGCTTAGGGCGTCGCTGGGGGAGGGCAGCAAAGGGACGGGCTGGATCGAGCAAAATTAATTATTATTATTGGGGAATTTTAGTCTACTGGCTCAGTGGCACGGGCTGGCTCGAGCAAGGTACGGGGAGGACAATTACGGGGTTGTTGCGGTGGGCCTCGGCAGCGAGGACGGAAGGAACGCGCGGTATGTAGTGTTTTCGAACTGTACTGGTTTCCCTACGGCTCTCTTGGAGCAGGGTAGTGGGATCATCGGGAGTGAAAACTGCACCAAGCGTGCCGTCAAACACTTAAAGCTTTTACTTAAATATGAGACGGTTACAGGCCTTTTAGCTTTTGTCTATAGCATAAAAGTAACAGATAAGTTATCTAAATGAACTGTCTTTAAATAGGTATAAAGTCTGTCTTAAAGTAACTTAAAAACATTAGTAGGTCAAAAAGAAAATAGGTAAAGTAAAATATTTATTTGTGCCTCACACAATTTATGAGAACTATAAAAACGTATATCAGCGGCTTTGCAGGCGTGAAAGTAGAAAATATATAGCCTATGTTACTAAGCGATAATGTAGCAGTCTACTAGTGAAAGAATGTTTAAAACCGGTTCGGTAGTTTTGAGTTCATTTATTACAAACAAAAACACAAATCTCTCTTTATAATATTAGAACAGATAAAAACTTCATCTCCATCGAACGCCTTATAAAGCCAAGGAAAGGTAGACGAAACAAAGCCACGTGGCAGATCACCGTTGCGATGGACAGACCAGATCAAAGTGGCTGTTAGCGGTCATTGAACGAGTCCGCCCGGATGACTGCCAGCAGGCAAAAGTAGGGGAAGTTGTGCGTCGTACACTGACGGCTTCCGAAGAGCTACCTTCGTGATAACTGCGACCACTGTTTTTTTTTTATGGTGGGAAAAAATCATGCAATGACATCCCCCGCCCTTGGGCGGAGCGGGAGATAGTGTCAGACTCTTACTGACTAAAAGACCCACCCCGTTCCTTCTAGCCTTTATACCGAGGCTTGAGCGCCCTTTCGGATAATCCTGGCCCCAGTAGGCTTCGACCCGGCTGGGTCTCTGCTGTTGCTGACAACTCCTTGAGGCGCGCGGGAACAGTGCGCGCCGTCGACGACTTGGGCTTGGTCCGGAAAGTTACCGGACGGCCGGACAGTGAGCTACCCATTGCTCACAGTCCGTAAGCCCGCGCCTATGTTGGCCGGAAATCGGGATCAGAATCCCGGCGGCGGCGGCGGCGATAACGCCGTGCCTGATGCGTTCGGCCTCCTCCTTTGCGAGCATTACTGCTGCGAACTACGATAACTCTGGCAAGAGTGAAACGACCAAGAAGAAGACTGATATAAATTAAATTAAAATCTGTGTAAAGGCAAAAAGTTACCTAACTCAGTGTATGCTGCAATACCAAAAAACAATAAATAACGCAGAGCGCAGGTGTACTGTAAGTATCGCTGTGAAGGCATGAAACACACTCACCGACCGTTGAATATACGAACTAAAATAATATTAGTAAATATAGGTAGACGAGTTCACATAAAAAAAATTATATAAACTAGGACTTGATGGTAAGCAGTGATGCAATCGTAGATGGTGAGGCGCACTCGTTTAATAAAATCTTATTCACTCTAGCCTTGAAGACACCTAAATTATAATCGAACGGGAAGACTGCAGCAGGCAAATCGTTCGCGGTATAAACGATGAGGCGAAACGTTTAGTCCAGACCGTAGAAGTTTCAACAACCTAAGGGTGGATACTCCCCGTACGTCGGTTTGTCCGATGGTAGAAAGGAGATGGCGGAATTAAGTCATGGAATTCATCCGCACTCTCCAAAATGCAATCTCTACGTGCAATTCTTTTTTTAACGTGGGAAATCATGAATTGACTTCTCCCACTATGGGTAGAGCGAGAGGCAGTGACAGATTTTTGCTGATTAAAACTTACCTATGTTACTTCAGTTGCTTATGACCCCGTCAATCTTGCTGACATCTCTTTAAGGCGCGTCTGTGACATAATGGCTTAATTACACGTACCAATTAAAAAGGCGAGACAGTAAAATGTTGCTCGACCGAGACAGTGATGTAAGCTAGTTGCAGAGATAAGCACTCGTCTGAGCACTCGGCGCTGTGTTTACACGTACCGAGTATTCGGCCGAGAGCACTGTCTCACCCGTTTACTCGGTACGTGTTTGAGTTACCCATTGCTTGACGTCCGTAGGCCCGTGCCTATGCTGACCGGGAATCGCTCTACGATACCGTTACTCGGGGCGTGTCTGAAAATTATGGTGCTGAAGGTTTTCTAAAGGTATAAAAAAGGCGTTACTAACGATCAATAATACAGACTGTCACCAGGCGAGATAAATGTTCCAAACTTCATTCCAACTTCGTACTCAATTGAGACAAAAAATCCAACAAAAGCAAGGGTTCATTTGCTAACTACCTGCAAAATATCAAACTTTGTAAACTAGGTTAGTAATAACAAAGAGAGTTTGGGTACTAAGTCGACTCATCAATGATAGGGTAGCGACATCCAATTCCGAACTCTATTTTCAAGGATTGAAGGTTTAATATTGTGTGCACGTGATTGTAGAGTTAATTATTGAATGGAATTGATTACTTTGATTCTCTCAGCTCGTGAATGGACTACAAAGGTATTGTACAAGTAATGTCTAGGATTTTGTGATGTAAGGAGTTTGTAGACAAAGATGGTTTTCTTAGTATTGTTATATGAATGAACGAAGAAAGTTTTTATCATGTATGTATATATCTACTAGTTTCCGAAATGAAATTTATTTATTTGCTAGAATATAGGTACACATAGGTGTTAAAATGTTGAAATATTTTTTAAGACTCACTATATTCGACTTAACAGTCGTGCAAATATTTAAAAGCATGCAAAATAGTACAAAAATGTCATGAAATTTCATCACTGTCATTAGTCACATTAGTTAAACATAATAAAAGTTAGCAAGTTAGTGTGTAGTTGTTAGTTAAACATAATAAATCTGTCAGTGTCTTCGCCCACGTCATCAACCATCACATCATTTCAGCCGATATACGTCCACTGTTGAACATAGGCCTCTCCCAAGCGTCGCCACAACGAACGTTCCTGTGCGTCCTGCATCCATCGGTTTCCCAGAACCTTCACCAGGTCATCGGTCCACCTTGTAGGAGGCCATCCAACGCTTCGGCTTCCGGCACGCGGTCGCTACTCCAGAACCTTTCGGCCACAACGGCCATCTGTTCTGCGAGCAATGTGCCCTGCCCATTGCCACTTAAGTTTGGCAATTCTGCATGCTATGTCGGCAACCTTAGTTCTCCTGCGGATATCTTCATTTTTCGCCAAAAAAGAATATCTCAAAGGTACCATGAAACGAAAACTTCAAATGGTTTGTTTTTGTGCCGCGCAGGATTCAAGCGAATTTGTTTTTAAGTGATCAGGCAGAAATGACCGCGATGGTACCTACCCTTAGAATAAAAAATATTCTTTGTGCTTCTCTTGGATATTGTTTACCCATGTGTTGGTTATTTAAATCCGTTTGGCCGTTTGAAGGTGAAAAAAAGCAAAAAATAAAATAAAATCTTAAACTTAAGATTAAAAAAAAAGAAAATTAACATCTTGTATCTCACGGCTGCGCTAAATAAGTGGACCTATATAGGAGAAACGGTTGATCGCGTTTTTATTTTGTGTGTTCACAATTGCACAGGCTACATATGAAATTAAAAGGAACAAATCGTATGAAAAATAAATCCGCATCGTGATAACTAACTAATAACGCTTGCAAGTTTATGAAGTTAAGTTTACTATTTTCTAACAAGCATGTTGAAAAACGTCGTTTGATTTGTGTAGGCAACAAGCATGGTTATATATATATTTTGCAGTTTTTTTTTTCACCTTCGACATAAATGTCCTTACTTTCGGCTCGGGCGTGTATGTAGCAGACTTGGAGGCAGCATTAGCAAACTTTGCTCACTGACTTCAAAATGTGCTTTATTATAGTTCAATAAAAGAGTTAAACATGACACGCCCTTTTACTCCACTGTACAGTGGCACATGTACCTACCTATAAACTATTTAAACGAATTTATGTAATGTTTTCCTAGTAATCCATTGTCAATAAGGTTGAAAACATTTTTACTACAATATTGATGTTAACACGATAATAATACCTGTTTATTTCAAACGATTATTCATTAATTGTGTTGACAGTGCTTGTTTAGCCATGTTGAATCCGTTATTACAGCTAAACCACAAAACGGAATTCATTTGAAAATATAAATAATTATTTTAGGTAATTTGACATAGATAATAATATCCTGTAAAGCTTTTTAAATAGTAGATCGAGCGTTGGATAGAGTTGAGTGTAAAAAATATAAAGATGGTCGGTATTCTGTGTGTCATCATCATCATCATTTCAGCCGATAGACGTTAATTGTTGGACATAGCCTTACCTCCCCCAAGTGTCGCCACAATGAACAATCCCGTGCTATTCTGTGTGTAGTTGTAGGTATTCTGTATATAGTTTTAAACTCAAAAAAGCATGCAGTTTGTTTATTGGTCTTTTAATATTTTACACCCGAGAGGTGTGTAGTGCTCGGCCAAGCGCTGATCATTGTCTCGGCCGAGCAACATTTTACGGTCCTGTCCTACTCGGTACGTGTGATTCTTTGGCTGAATCCACTACGATGCTACAGAAACTTACAACTACATACCACCAAACACTAAAACATCATTAGATTGCATTATACGAAGCACTCTGAAGACGAACTACACAGACCAACAGTTTGTAGGTATAATATCAAACTTTGAAGTGATCTATGTAAATGAGACTGCTGCGAGAGGCTGTCAAAACACAGAATAGCTAACTGACGGTATTTGGAGAATTATAATGAGCTTGCAAGTGGTGGTGCTGTAATTTCAATGATGATTCATTCATAACCTGAAGTTAGAGACAGACTATGTGGCTTCTGTAAGTGCCTTGCATAATTTTCAGTTTAGGAACCGCTTTTCTTTACTTTGAAATTGATTTTACTATGGATGGAGCTTACTACACCACTGATCTCAAAACGGTGAAGGAAAACATCGTGAGGAAACCGGCAAGTTCAGCGAGTCCTAGAACCAAAAATTCGAAGAAATGTGACATTCAATAACCCGCACTGAGCCCGCGTGGGGGATTACGGTCCATTCCCGTTCCTAGAGAGGAGGCCTGAGTCCCAGCAGTGGGAACATTAAAAACAGGCTGATTATACTATTTAACAATAGAGCTTACTAAAGTGGTCAATAACCCTCTTACCTACGTACGAGAAGGAATGGCTTGCGGTACGCCTCCTTCTGTGAAGCAGTGATGCTAACGAAGGACGTGGCCGGACGCGTGAGGGAACGGACTTTCTCACGCCACAGCCGCCGGGATCCCGATTCAGATTTCCAGCCATCGTAGGCGTGCGGACGACGAGAAATTAGTTACAACTTACGAAAAAAAAAGAGAAAAAAAGCAAAGAGACGTTAGCACCGTAGTGGCTCAGCAAGGTTGAATCCTATTGGGGCCATGGGTTCGCTTCTAAAATGAAAACCTAGAGCCCTGAAACGCCACAAACCCCGCTCCGCTCTTCAGAGTGCTTTAACGGTTAATAGCACTACCTATATGTATAGTGCGTTTCACGTAAGAATTCTCTTCGCCGTGATGTTGGTAATACGCTATAGTTTTAGTAATGATATTACTCAATATTAACTGATAACTGATAATGGAGATTGGGAGATTAACTGATATTTCGTTAATTTAACAACTGCCACAGAATTCTTTTCTTTTGGAAACTGTAAAAACTATTTTTAAATAAAGTATACGACGCTAGGCTCCATTTCGATTGTCCTGCAATTCTTTCAAATACTGAAAACGCCACGCCATAATATTCTCTTCATTAAAACCTTTTTTTCAGACCTTTTTTTTTAAATAAAATCCTATTCCCCTCATAATCCTCCATAAAGTGTCATACCGTTAAAATCAATTTCGCGTCGCATTTCGTGCAACAATTTTGCTAGAGTAAGCCACTCTTTTCTTTTTTTTCTAGATAGACAAGGGAGCCAACATCACGGCGAAGTAAATTCTTACGTACTCCATCCAAACCTCATGTTCCCACAGAAAAAAAAACGAATCTTTCAAAAATAACAGACCAGCTACGCAAGTTCTAAAAACTTTTAAGTATAGACTAGACATGCTCAAAAAATCCTGGCTCAACCCACCTTTTTAGAAAAGTAAATAAAAATACCCAGCAAACAGCCTTTGGTACAATTTACACCGTCCTCGGTAGTATGACGTCAGAGCTGTGTTGCTACTTCAAAAAAGAAATAAAAAAATGCGCGTTGATTGGGACTCGGAGACCCGATAGCGAGTTTTGAAGTGTTAACTAGTTTTTTTTTGTTGTTGGCAACTTTATTAGTTCAGTGTTTAATGGCCTGTTGCTTCCGATGATAGGAAAAAGAAAGAGATAGATTATGTGGGGTTCTCGGAATATTTCCTCTGCAAGTATTATTTTTGAGCGTAGTTTTTAACATGGGGTTCCATTTTCTAGTTAAAGTGACTAAGCTAACGATTTTCTAGAAATCGGAATATTTTGAAGATGAATTTTTAAGGTGTGAAATCATCTAATGACTTCTTTCACTCTAGGGTGGAACGGGAGGAACTGTGGGAACGAAACTGTGTGACTTTTACCACAAAATATATAGGTAGGGAAGTCAATCTCGTGTATGTGTCGCAGACATCTGGTTAAATTAGCCATCCAATTGGACGACTAGGACGTTCGTTAAGCGCCGGCATCCAATTGGATTCCTAGGCCGATACTTATTTGAACTAAAATCACTCAACGTTTAACAGATTGGCGTATTGAAAGTTAGCCCTTTTACTTGGTGGACACTTTTACTAAAAAGTTGTTTTATATAATTTATATACTCATGGTCACCCTACTAAACTATATGACTACACAATGTTCAGCTATCTGGTGAAACGTTGCGGTTAACGACTTGGCTAATTGTTCTCCAGCCATTTCATTGGATGCCGGCGTTTGACGAACGTCCTAGGCGTCCTATTGGATGGCTACTTAAACCAGATGGCTGCGACATATGTACTTCGCTTTTTATACCTACGCTCGGTGGACGCACACTAATCAGCGTTTGAGCCGGAATTGTTCGACGAGCGGGCCGAGGTGCTTCGATACATCGTGTCTGTGAGAGGTGTCTATGTGTGCGTTGCACGAGCGCGCTTTGTATGTAGATTGACTTTTGTACCTATTTATTTTGTGCTTTTACTGACTAAAACCAAACTAGAAAGCTTCATCAGCCTTTTAATGTTCCCACTGCTTTGGAATTATTGTCGGAATGTCTTCAATTGAAGTTTGGTGGCTGTTTTAATCATTCGCAAAATGATTCTTAGTAGATATTGTGATGTAAAATTGGCGTAAATTTGCGTCCTAAGTTCTACGCGTTCCAAATAAAAATAGGATCGATTACGATGTTATGACGTCACATCATACTATCAAATCGAAGAAATTGGTAGGGTGAACAAACCAAAAAACATGTTTTGTTTAGGAATTGTGAACGAAAAAAGTTTAATCAGAGTCCAGTTGTTCAATTTTGCTTTTCTCTGCGTCACTGTGTGAAGTGTCTGAGTAGTGGCAAATGGAAAAAGAAGATGGTTCTTAACAATTAAATTAAGAAAGAAAATAGTTTTTTTTTTTAAACTAATTATGACGTGGCAATGCCGCCAGTCTTTTGGGCACATTACCAGTCGACAGCGATGTGGAAGAGTTTTTTGACGCCATATTTTAGATAGTGTATTTTAGCGTAGGGTTTTATTATTTATTTATTTTGTAATTTACTGTAATTATAGTTATTAAGTTGTTTATAGGTGTAAATAAAAGTATTTAAGAATAAAAAAAAAAAAAAAATTATGACTTAAAACAATATATTTAGCTAAGTCTCAGTAATACAAAACAAAAAAAAAACCTTTAATTGATACGATGATAGATTGATGCGATTGATAGTTTTCTTTGCAAACATTACCGTAAAAAAAACATTAAAATATGCACATCCAAATTCTAATAATAGACAAATAAACTGTTCATACGAAGACATGGCTTAAAAATTTAGACAAAAACTTTATTTAAAAAAAGTAGTTTCTCGACGTGACACTGGCATATTACTCGAAACCAGCTCAATTGCCTTAAAAAACAATCATAGACATTATAGACAATTCACTAAAGTTCATTAACCTTATAAGTGACCTCTTTCCTACTTCGTTGCGGAATAAAACGGAATTATAAATCATAGCCCAAAATGTTACCAACTTCAAAGAAGTAAAAATATTCAAAATATTATGAATTTAGCTTGCAAATTAACCGTTTACTTTTGATTTACTGCTAGAAGTTTTAAATATGGTTCTTTAAGTTGTTACCTATATTTATAATTGCAGAAGGGTTTGTTATTATAATTATATTAAGGGAGAAATGGTTGGTTGTTATAATTACTAAAATGCTGAAACGTAGTGATCATCATTTTATTTTATTATCTACTTTGTGCTCACATAATAGAAGCAATAAGTAATATGTAACCAAGCGTTATGTGTAACACATAATATGATATAAAAGAGTGTCCATGAAGTTTCTTGCACGTTCTTCTCCATAGAGATCTCCGCTTAGGAACGTGCAATTTAGCTTCAACTTTCTTGGACTGACCGACATTTGACTATTCAAAAGTGCCTGCAAATGGTCTATTTGAAATAAATGCTTTGACTTGACTTAACATCACTTAATTGCAAGTGGCTTATTTTAATAGCTATATAACATTAGTTTTAGTATATGCAAAACCCGAAACACGTGTCTATTTTTATATAAAGAATCTGTTTACAAAATTTCATAACTGTATCATGAAAAATCACAAAGTTATAAGCTAGTTATGTCATCAAAAATACATAGTCATCGGGCCATCTGGGCAACTGAGGGGTTGTTTTGCTATCTCTGACCAAGTTTGCCCCGCAAACATGATCTGATCGCCACAACACCTTCACCGCGGTTGATCTCGCCAGCGTCTACTTCCTTCAGGCGTTCAGTGAGTGACAATCCTCGCCCACCTATCCGGGTGCATTCATGCGACGTGGTCAGCGACTTCCACTTCAGCCAGCTAGTTAACAGCCAGGCTGAATCTACTCACTATTTATATTTAAATTAATATCTGCGTTTAGTAAAAGAAAATATAATTTTTATCTTATAAACGAGGAAAATAATCATACGGTGGGATTAATATTGCTATAATGGTTTGCATGAGAGGGTTGTATAAATCAATCATGCATGTAACCTACAATAATAGCTGTTATTATAATTACTGTTCCTGTTATATTTTTATTATGTTCTAACGTATTTGTAATAGTGATAACATACAGATTTTTTATGGTCATATGCAAATACGGATTTTACGATGTTTAGTTGTAGAATATAGTAACGAAAGAAAGAGAAAAATATTTATTTTTATAAAAATAAAATAAATAAAAACAAATTTAAAAAAGTATAACACAAATTTCATAAAAGTAAAAACATATTCTCGGCACCTACGGGAAACTCAGTGATTTTATCCTTTGACAATACAAATAAGAAAAACAATACTGTATTATAAGATTATACTTAGCGTTTAAGTCTGTCATGTATTTGTGACAGTGGCGTACTAGACACATCTTGCTTTGTCAATTATACATGACTGTGGCAGTCAAAAGGTAAAAAATAGTTCTTCTTCTCGTGACTCAAATTTTGTCTAATCAATATCTAGCCACTTGGACAGCTCTGTTGTTACTTCGTATTAGTCGTACAGGGTACATGCTGGGCAGAAAAGAGGTGATACATATCCTTTGAAGGGGCTCCATACTGGCACTGTATTTAAAATACGAGTAGGTCAAGGAAACCCCATTTGGCTAGACTATATTATTTATTTATTTAAACTTCATGTACAATAGTGGTACATAGGCGGACTTAATGCCACAAGGCATTCTCTACCAGTCAACCTTTGGGTTAAAAAATACAACACTGGTAGGTTTGCACAATAAACAAAGACATAACTAATAGTTCAAATGGGAAAATATAAAATAAGTTATTTACAATAATAATAATAAAATACATATTTACGCTAAAATAATAAACTAATAAATACTATGAAAAATATCAAATCACTATGAGAACTTAATAAAAATTCTGAGCGAAGACCGAACTAAGGTTGAGAGGACTTCAAGTAGTAGCTCCGAATTTTACGTTTGAAGGATAATTTACTTTCAGCTTTTTTGATGTCAAGGGGAAGCACATTCCAGAGTTTTATGGTGGAAACAGTGTAAGAATTAGACATAAAGCCAGTACGGTGAGAAGGAATATGTAGAAGCATGTTTTTGGATGCACGAAGGTTAAGATTATGAGAACTGCCCAACACTTTGAATATATCTTCAGTAGCCAATCCGAGTCCACAGTCAGTTCAGAAATTTCCAGATTGGCCACTCCAGTTCGTGTCTCAGTGTTGCACTTGACGTTGAGGCGTAGGAGACTCCTACGAGAAGCCTATATCCACACCTATGGATAGGCTAACGATATTGCTTGCTAGCTTTTGCACGCAGCTTCGCCCGTGTACGTAAAATATAGCCAGTCTATGTCACTCAGGAATAAAGCAGCTTTTTAACGGTACTAAAATTTTTGCAATCGGACCAGTACTGAAATTATCTCCTACAAACAAAAAAAAATACAATAAACAAACTTTACCTCTTTACAATATTAATGTAGATACTACTGTATAAAGCTGAATAATAAAATGATACCTATCATATTAAATATTTCATGTTTATTGTTTCAGATTCTCAGATGACGACGAAGAAGTTTTCCGAGGAGCCTGAATTCGAGCGTCCTATTGGCAACCACACGTTCTTCTTAGGAAGAGAAGCAGTGCTAGGCTGTGCTGTCACAAATCTGGGCAAACATAAAGTGAGTTTAATAGTTAAGCAATAAGGTATATTTTTGATTAACAACTACGTCAAACGTTCAAATGGGTAAAAGATACATTAATTTTTAGACAGCGCATCTTTTAATTTATGTGATATAAAAAGGTACTTGACTGCAATCTCACCTGATAGTAAACAATGATGCAATCGTTGATGGTGATCCGCACTAGTTTAATAAGAGCGTTAGCCTTTTTGTTATTATTAAATTATTTAAAAAGTAGGTCTCTTAACAGTATACTTTGTACTTGAGTAGTGTTATAAAAAGAAGAATCTCTAAATTCCCAATACTTCTAATGTTGGCGGTCCTAATAATAATAATAAATAAATATTTAATAGATCATGATGAGATGGAGAATTATTTGATGATTTCCCAAATCATCAAACCACTACTTGTACGCCAGGTAGAGCGAGAGAGAGTAATCGATTTATACCAACTTCTTCTTCTTATCGTATCGATGGCAAAATTAGTTAAATTCCTTGCCTGGCCCAGAATTCGGCCACGGCAATGACGTCCGCTGATGCTGTCATTATGTCCCTACGTGAGCAGGAAACAGGGCACGTGGTGCATGACGGAAGGTGGGACGCCGCACAAACACTGAAGATTGGAACCATCCGAGAACCCCCACCTGTGGAGATTGTCTTTGCTGCGCCCAACCTGGGTGCGGAGTCTGTTAAGAGTTTTCCAGGTTGGCCATGGCAACTCGTGTCCAGGAGAGAGGCTCTCCGACGGCTCGATAAAATCATCTTGAGGTTTAAACTTCTGCCGCCAGAAGTCGCATCTCTCCGAGGTGGTGTTATTTTGAGATGGGCTAAAACTAAAACTCACTCGTATTCCATTTGGTTGCCCTTTCCGTTCCTGTCAAACGACACCGCAACCCTACCAAGAATACAGGCCATATATTGTGTGACTGTATGCAAAACAAAGAGGCCAAGCACATATGCCAAACAGTAGTTATCCTTCAAAACTGGAAACCTCAGAGTTCCATAACCGTATACCTTAATGATTAAAGTTAGATGGTTTCCAATGTGAGCACGTTAGGTTAATGTGGGCACATCACGACAACGGTCATTAAACAGGCCAACTGTAATCAGTTTCATAGTTAATGGATTTTCATTTTAAAATGATTGTTATAGTGTTTGTGCGTGATGGGTAGGGTATTGTGGGCACTTACTTGTGTAACAAAAGGGATGTGAAAGGTGAATATTGATATGAAATGTGACGCAAAATGTCATTTAGTTATGGTCAAATTAATAAAAACTAGAAATAAATAAAATAAAAAGACGTGTGGCGTTCGGAGACTGACGCGGTAAAGCTATTGCATAGCATTTTTATCAACTTATCCAATAATAATTATTTATTTATTTTATTAATGAAGTATTTTTTTTCTTTTGTTTTTTTTTTCTTTGATATTAATTGAAGTTTTTCACACATTGAATTGAATTTTGACTGATTGTTCACTCATTTGTTTTCTTATCGGTCAACACGCTCAAAAAACAAATGAGTGGGGGGTGTTAGGTTATTTTCGTTTCGAAATTTCTGGATTCGGTCTCCACGCTCAAGGCCCGCGATAGAAGCTATGCAATAGCTTAAAAGCATATGTTACCTACTTTTTTGTTGGTGAGAAATCGTTAAATAATTTGTCACACGCTCGAATTTGGTACGATGGAGCGATCCCATCGGACTATAACCAATCCCGCAATAGATGACCGAACCTGAACGTAGCTGCATACGACATCAGACATCAAGTAGTGTAGGGATGGCAATCTGAGGTCTTTTTCATAAATCAAAGAATTGATTTCATAGTTAAAAAAAAAAAAAAATTAAATCGATTTTAAATAATGGTTCGATACCACAAAACACAGGAATCATACAGTAGTATACGTAAAATAGCGATTAGATTTTTTTCCTATGGAAATGTTGTTACAATGTTGTTACATCTGATAAATTACCAGTCACGAAACACATGTGCACTGTGCTATCATATCCTGTACCATGCTTTTTAGAATTTAAAATAATTATGTCTGCCGAACTAGTCTATAGACGGACTGATTTGGTACGGAAGCATATCCGTGGTGCGCCCGTACCAAATTCGAGTGTATGTTAATACTGAGACAGTGCCTGACTTATACCAATTTTTTATTTAAAATCCCACCAGTGTTCCGTCAAATGTCCTTTGCGTTCCGGGGTCACTGTGACTTTTTCGAACAACTCTACTTATGATAGCCCATATTTTCTTGCATTACGAGTCTCGAATCTCAAACAAAAGATGTTCTAACAAAACCAGTAACCTTGATATTATTCTTTTTCTAATAACTCGGTCGGGGTTGCTTCCGTGATGAAAGTATATTTTCAAGACGAGAGGCTGTAGCTACCCATTACTATGTCACTAATTTATAGAAACAGATTGCGGAAAACTTGTAAATATGGAATGAAATCATTGTGTTAGTGATTAGTTTTGTAATTTTTTAGGAATAGTGTTTTTTTATTACTTTATATTGTGTCCCACTGCTGGGCAAAGAACTGTTCCTTCTCCTTCTAAGCGTCTCTGTCTTTGGTGGTCTCTGGCAAAGTTTGCCCCGTAACCCTCGCCCACCTGTCTGAGTGCATTTGTGCGACATGACCAGCCCAGCCACCCGGGTGTCGCCACTGTGCGGAACGCCCGGAGGACTCGGTGGAGCACACAGTTGAGGTGTGCCCTGTTTAGGTGGAGCATCGCTGTGCCCTCATGGGGGCGATTGTTGGCGGAGATCTTTCACGCCGGGCTTTGGTTTAGGCCATGGTCCGCAGTGTGAAGGAGTGGCAGGCGGTCGCCTCCTTCTGCGAACCCAGTAATGCCAGCAAAGGAGGAGGCCAACCGCATCAGGCAACGGCGCTGTCACCGCTGCCGAGATTCCGATTGCGATTTCCGGCCACCGTAGGCGCAGGCTTGCAGACGGCGAGCAATGGGTAGCTCAATGTCCGACCGTCCGGTAACTCTCTGGACCGAGCCCAAATCGTCGACGGCGCCCACTAATCCCCCGCGCTTCAAGGAGTTGTCAGCCACAGCAGGGGCCTAGCTGGATTGAAGCCTCCTGGGGCCAGGGTTAGTTTCGAAAGAGTAGCTCAGCCCCGGTATGAAGGGTCGAAGGAACTGGGTGGGTTTTTAGTCAGAAAGAGTCTGACACTATCTCCCGCTCCGCCCAAGAGCGGGGCTTGTCATAAGATGATTTGCCCACCATAAAAAAAAAACCAGCCCAACCCAACATCAGCCTGGCTGTTTTTTCCCTGACAGCTGCCACTCAAGTAATGGTGATGAATATTTTTTACGACTAATTTTAGCAACTGCTTTGCCAAAAACTGGCTTGCACTTTAATGAATCATATCAAGATAATAAAATGTGAAAGTTTTACATACAAACTTTCACATTTTATTATGGTATGCGTGTGTGTATGTTTGCTTGTTATTCTTACACGCTCAAACGGCCGAACGGATTTGGGTAAAATTAGGCACACAGGTATACCATGACATGGAATAGTTTATAAGATTTTCTACTACATATCATGCAGGCGAAGCTGCTGGCTGCAGTTAGTCACACTAATATTAAGGCGAACATTTTTGAATGTGATTTTTTGTTTGTTTGTTCCTTCGTCACGCTCAAACCCCTAAATGGATTTGGATGAAATTAGGCAATAGCTCAATGGACCTACTAGGTTACCTCTTGGATTAATTTTCTACTTTCACGCAAGCAAAGCCTCTGGCAGAAGCTAGTAAAGTATAAATTACTAACCTCCAGCGAAGTCATTGATTAATTGACACTAATTTAGTCTCCATTTACAAACTAGCACTAAAATTATGCCATGGCCCGTAAATTGCATCACACTTTACGGTCTCAAAGGCCACAGCTGTTCTAAACTGGACTGCAGCAAGTTTAAACACTTTCCCTAAATAACTCACACTATTTAGTCGCACTTTAGTTACACACAACTAAGGCTAACATATCCTATAACAAGGCCAACACGACTACCAGTACCAACTATAACACCATGAAGCCAACACTTAGAGCCACTTGTAAGCCAGTTGCTAACATGCTCCGAACTTTCACACTTAGCTTGATATATCGCCAATAACCAACGTACATGGGCCAACTTGTACCACCTATAAAATTAACATCAATCTGTATTTAGGGAGTTAATATTCAAATGTTGTTTTTTTTTCATACTTTTATAGCCGGAATTTTATATGAAAGTTGGTTAACGTTAGCTTTAGCAGGTTATAAATTTTGTTATATAGTAGTATTGTGATGAAGTCAAAAATTGTAAAGGAAATTCTCGCATATGTGAAATATAAGTAGTGTAAAGGAGACGCCTAGTGCACTGGGAGTTGTAGGGCGGATTTTTGGCCTGGGTTTGCAGACGACGAGCACTGGGTAGTTCGCTGTCTGGCCGTTTGGCTTACCAAACGGCCAAACGGACTAAGCTCGATTCGATGACGCGTAGTCCACGCGCTCCTCAAAGAGATGTCAGCAAAATTGAAGCGGTCCAGTAAGGCCGATGTTAGCTAAGCCTGCGGAAATTTTTGGAAGAGTAAAGCGAGAACTACATTAGATCGACTCACACGCGTTTCACACCTGATTTGTACGTAGAACCACGACGCGTGGCGTGGACCAAGTGTAGCTCTACCAGTCTAGTTTCCGTATGAAATGTATGGAGACCGATGCTTCCAGATCGGCGTGTGTAGCACACGTGTATAAAGAAAGAAAGAAAACTATTTTATTTGGCATAAACACTCGTAGATACACACAATGTGGTAACAACATATAGACACTAATGATTATATAAAAACAGAGAAAACTAACAATGTGTGTCTCACGGCGGCGCCAAATAGGTCCATTTCAGCAAAAATGCCAAGACAACTACGTGGTTGTTGCCTGACGCTGGTTTTCAACTGAACCTTATTTCGAGTATACGGTTGAAAATTGGTTTATCTTTACTTAGTTAATATGTGTTAGATGTTTGGTAAATAATTTACATACCTTTACCATAGCCTTAAAACACAAGGGTAAAGTGATAAATAGAAGAAACATAAATGTGTTTACTAAAGTCAATATCAGTTTAGCATGCTTTCTCTCTCCACCCCAGACAGGGAGAAGTCTTTTAATGATTTTCCACCACAAAAAGGAGCGCTATAAAGACATGTTTGCGGAATAATGAGCGAAAAATAAAATGGTTTTAGAATGAAGGAAGTTTATTGAACTTTGCAAGTGTGGGCAGTGCTGCATTGCGTCTCGTCTCAACATGTCGATATGTTAAGAAAATATTTCCTACTTGGAACTAGTATGAAGAGAAACATGTTTTTGTGCAAAAAGTTTCTTTTAGTATAAAAAGTATAAGACATGGCACATCTGCCCGAGTACCTAGTTTCATCAAAATCCATTCAGTGGTCTTATTGACAGTTGTAATTATTAATTTTTTTGTAGCTTTTTTTTAATAGCCTCTTTTTATAATGTAAATGGAAGAACACTGTACACTCCACGAATTACGTACTCAAAATTGGTTTTGCGAACAAAGAGGTTGAAAAAAAAGGTTTTAACTACATTATAGCACGAGTGCGTAATGGTAATCAAAATGTCACAGTTTGGTAACAAGCGCCTTTATATACCTAAGTGCAGTGCAATAAGAGTCGCTTTCTGAGCAATTGTATTGAAATATATATTGTTTCATACCTATGATGCAATAACATAATAAAAAGTCTATAAAAAGATACGACGAACTCTTAAACCGATTTCAAAAAGGTTTACCTTGTAATTACAGCTACACCAACGAAAAACAAGGATGACATAAACACCCTAATAATATCACGATACATCCCAAAAAAAATCTTAATAATCTTCACCTTAAATCCTGACAATCTCTTGAACAAGGAAAAAGAATTTCGCGCGAAAAGAAATCGACACCAAAATGGCGGTGCCTTGCGGAAAACGGGGATGGGAAACAAAGTCTTTTTGCCTTTGTCTATGGCAATTAGAACCGTAAAAATTTACCGATTATCCTTCATTAAGAGTTGTTACACTGGTTGGCTCGATGCCTAGAATAACAATGCACGAAATAGTGCTGCACCTTTTCACGTCGTGAATTTTAATACCGGTACACACGGTGGCTGAATGCTGAGCTTCTCTTTGTTGCCTTTGCCTGCTGTCTTTCTTTTAGCTTTTGTCGTGATTTCATCTTATTGTTTGCTATAACATCTGATTCTTTTGCGAGGGGGAGTGTGAAATTGGTGGTTTTTAGCAGTAAAAAAATAAAGTACGTATGTGTGTGCATATGTCGCAGCCATCTGGTTAAATTAGTCATCCAATTGGACGCCTAGGGCGTTCATTAAACGCATTCAATGAAATGACTGAAAAACAACTAGCCAAGTCGTTGACCGCAACGTTTAACCAGATAGCTGAATGTTATGTGGTCATTTAGTTTAGTAAGGTAACCATGAGTTTATAAATTATTTAAAACTACTTTTTAGTAATAGTGTCCACCAACATATACATTATTTCGCCTGTATAATATTACATCACATCCGTGTGTATGTTTGTTTGTTACTTCTGCACGCTCGAATGGCTAGACAGATTGTGAAAAAATGTCTTAACATGACATACGATATACTTTTTGTCATCGCGCAATTATAGTTCTCTGCACGATCTGAACATATACCTACAGCCCGAAATCATCTATCGGGTAGTTGCCCAAACCAGACATAACACCCGTCTAGTCGGAGAACCCTCTCTTTTCAACGGAGGTTATCGAGGCTTTTCTTTCTGTTCTATATACCTCCAAATATATTTAAAAATAGCTTTTGCGCGCGGCTTCGCCCGCACACATAAAATATAGCCTATGTAAAAAATTGCATTAATTCATTTAAATAGGTACCTATATTTTTTTATTTAGCTTATAATTTCCCACAGCTGCACAAAGGCCTCCCCAAAATTTCTCCAGCGTTGAACAGCGTCAAATGCTTACGTTTTGGACATTTCGCAACATCTTCCCAGGGCCTTAAGTATGCTATTACAATAGTGTCAGAATGGTCTATCATTGATTTCATAATTGTTGATTTTGATAAGTTTTAGTAGATTAACTACTATAATGGCGTCATTATGACTTTGCGATGGTCAACCACTGACACTTCATTGAAAGAAATTGCATAGAATCTCGTACGTCGTCGTCGTCGTCTATTACAAGACCATTGACCGATCAATGAATTAGCAGAATACAAACTTTTAGCATAATGACAATGGGACCGTGTTGGAATGACGAATTTATAAAAATAGCAGACTTAGGCCCCAGATCAGTGGATTATTTTTATTACTAAAAAGTGAAACAAACGACTGTCTACAAAAAAAAATATTCAACCTAAAATCCTTTTTCGCGTACCAACACTAAATCACGAAGCAACGCAACAATGTTTACGACACTAAAGTCCACAGTGATCCCCCGGAAGGAATTTGACAGGCCAGAAAAGTATGAGAAAGAAAGATAAGGGCTAACACAAAAGGATAGGGGAGGCCGAAGACTTAACTGGGTCCCTGACCTAGAAAGGAATCCTCATCAGAGATATCGAATGTTCGAACTGATTCCTAACTTGTCATGTTTTAGTTTGTGATGGTATTTTTTTTTTTTGCTTTGACTTTTGGGCTATATTGTGGCCAGACCAAAGAAATTGATAACTTAATGATATGGCCAACTAAAAGTAGCTAGATCGTTTAGACGTTATCATTTGAT
The DNA here is from genome assembly GCA_929112965.1 of Mythimna albipuncta. NCBI lineage: Eukaryota > Metazoa > Arthropoda > Insecta > Lepidoptera > Noctuidae > Mythimna > Mythimna albipuncta. The sequence continues at coordinate 17,727,872 of OV815973.1, forward strand.
GATAACGTTTAATTCATTAAACCCCAAGCGAACGCCGGCTTCGCGCACCTATTGTCTTTCTATTGTGTCTGTAATTTCCACGATTGAAAGGTTAAACAGGCATTAAGTCCGCCTATGTACTTTCTGTTACATGAAGATTAAATAAATAAATAAATGATATTTTATATCGATCCTCGTTCGAAAATAAGGGAAAAATATATATAATACACATATAACATGTATATTCAATATAATATAAACCTACATACATATATTATTTATATTTGGAAAATGAAAGGATTACAAACAATCAAATAACAAACAAACACACCATCACAAACACACACATACATACCATAATATACATACATATTACCAAACATAAAACAAACGTTAGTTTAAAACGATTTGGCCAGTCTAACTTGGCCATATCATAAAGTGATAAATTTCTATTATCTGGCCATGGCATAATTGACGGTACAGCCAATGGTTGAGTAATGGCCGACTGCGCTGCGTGTCGCATGTTGTATTCTTATACGGAACAATATTTGCATGGGCTACTGATAGGCTTTAGGACCGTTTAAAAAAAGCGACCGTGGCCCTGAATCGAGACACAGATGGATTTTTGGCAGTAAAAGTCTGACACGCCATCTTTTTTTTTTTAATTGATATAAACTAGTGCTTGACTGAGATCCCACCTGATGGTAAGCAGTGATGCAATCGTTGATGGTGAGGCGCACTAATTTATTAAGAGCCTATCCACTCTTGCCTTAAATACACATAAATTATAATCAGACGGGAAGACCGCAGCAGGTAAACTGTTCCAGTCCCTCGATGTACGCGGTATAAACAACGAGGCGAAACGCTTGGTCAACCGTAGAGGTTTCATCAACATAAGGGTGGATACTCGCTGTTCGTCGGCTTGTCCGATGGTAGAAGTGGGATGGTGGAATCAAGTCATGTAATTTCTGCGCACACTCTTCAAAATGCATCCGCTATCTCGCTCCATCCTAGAGTGGTAAAACTATTTAAAGGTTTCACACCTCAAACGAAATACCAACAGGTAGTTGTGTGGGTGTCTTGTGTATGTCAGTTGACATATTATATGTGTCGCCTCCATGATATAGAACCTACCTAGTGTCCACCATGACAAAAATTTTAATAAAGACTTCATTATTTTTAAGTAAAATTAATATAAAACGAACGATGCTTTCATCAGCACAATATATTATTTTACTGACAAAAAGGTTGTGTTTTAATATTTAACGTGAAAAATAATTTTCAGTAGGCCTCGTGTATTTTTCAATATATTTTAAGTATTGGTTGTTTTATTTTTATTATTATTTTTGAAAGGCTCGCTCTTTACCATATGGTAAGCGATGATATGGCCAACGATGGAGCATGCTTGCCTAGAAGTAACCTATTCACTAATTTTTTTGGTGGATAAAAATCATCCAAATGACATCCCCCGCCCTTAGGCAGAGTGGAAGATAGTGTCAGACTCTTACTGACTAAAAAAACCTACCCCACTCCTACTTTTCGGAGCTCACCCTGGCCTCAGTAGGCTTCGACCCAGCTGGGCCCCTGCTATTGCTGACAACTCCTTGAGGCGCGCGGGAACAGTGCGCGCCGTACCTTTTCACTCTTGACTTAAAGACCCCTAAGTTATAGTTATCAGGTAACAGACAGACAGATAGACTCCAGAATGGAATCCCGCTCCTTCTCTCATCTGATCTGAATCTAGCTGTACACACAATAAATGTGTTCATAAAACGCTTTGAACGTATGGGTGGGATGTACCGGTGGCGCAACTCCGTAGATACGTCTAGTGGTCCGATTATGCAACGGTTTGGAGCGGGTCGTAATATAATTTAAAGTCTATTATAAAAATCAATACAGATAATCTTTACATTTTTGATATTTCGTTGGAAAAAGACTCGTAATTTGTTAATGTGCTTTCCACAAAATGAAAAGTAAATACTTCTCCCCTCATTTTCAAGCCTAATTCTGTAACATTATTCCATTAATTCCGTTTGCTACGTTATTGACACGGTCGGTAAGTAAATTATAATGTGCCTGATTCCTCACGTGAGGCATACCACACGGTCATAAAGACTTTGTTCTATAAATAGAACCTCACAGTAAAATCTAGGGCGCAAATGTTCTTTCACAAGTTATTAGAATGTGTGAGTTCGGAGCAATGTCGTTTGGTAGAATATTTTTTGTAATAATAAAAAATATTATGGATCTGGTTCTTTTATATTTAGTGTAGGTATGTTTTTTAAGGTGGGTGATCATCTAGTGACTTCTCCTGCTCTAGGCCAGAGCGGGAGCGCGTATCAGACATTTACTAACTAAAATCACACCTCCGTTCCTTCTTTTCGTAGCGTTCCAGGACCTCATGTTTTCATCCACCCTTTCGAAAGTCGACCCATGATTTCGGTTGGCTTCGTCCCTGCTGGGCCCCTACGGTTTTATTGACATCTCTTTGAAACGCGCGTGAAACACTATGCACCGTTGACGATTCGGGCTCGGTTCGGACAGTTATCGGACCGCCGGATGGTGAGCTACCCAATGCTCGTCATCTGTAAGCCCACGCCTACGGTAGCTGGAAATCGGGGCCGGGATCTCGGCAGCTGGGGCGTAAGGATTTCCGTCTAGTATTACTTTTTACATTCCTCCTTACTAAGAACCATGACCTGTACCAGGGCCCAGCGTGGGAGGTCGGTCACCCCCAATTTAGTGTAGGTATGTGATGTGTGTCATTTTCACCTGTAACAGAAAATTCTAAAGCGAATTTTCGGTACTATTTTTTGTGAGATTTGACATTTGTGCTCCACAAATGGGTCCCTAGTGAGTACTTTAACATGTAGTCCGAACTTACTTTTACTACGTTTAATGTTTTGGAGCCTTCTTATCATAAGGGGCTCACATTGAAGGTTTTTACAAAATACAAAATGGAATGATGTAGAATAGAATAGAATAATCAGCTTTATAATGTTCCCACAGTTAAAACTGTGGCCTCTTCTCTAGGAGAGGGTACGGTTCGTCTCCAGGCCTGGTGCAGATTGGTGGATGTCTTGGTTTTCAAATTGTTGGTTCTACAACAGGCCAGTTTTCTCACGATGTTTGCCTTCATCGTTTCGAGAACAGTAGTGATGAAATAAATTACACAAATTTATTTCATCACTACTATGGCTTGAGCCCGTGTCCTACAACTCTTAAGTCAAGGTCTTTACTACTTGGCCACCACTGGTCTCAATGATGATAGAAGTCTGTTAATATCCTTATCGCTTTTTGAAGCACTCTCTGTTCCTCTCTAAGCACTGTCGCATTCGACCATCTTTTATTTTTGGAAATAAATGATTCTCAGGACTTTAAGTAGGATGACTCACTAACTCCAATCTTCTAATAGAAAAATATTCAATCTATTTATATAGAACTAGAATGAAACAATAGAGGTTTCTGCAATGCAATCCGGCCCAAAAAAAGTAGTCTTATTTAGATTACTTTTTTTGTATATTTTTTTTTTTAGTATATGTCGCAGGGAAGACGACTGCGACATATATACTTTTGTATTACACTTCCCGTAGTATTCATAATTTTCGTTTTCGATAAATCCCTCAAGTTCTTGTGAGTATGTACATACGTAAATAACAACACCGACATAGTTATTAAATCATCTAAGCCTACATCATGAGTAACTCTGTTTATTGGTGGTTGTCGTTTTTGAGTTTATCACGAACAGAGGGACTTCGTGGAGGACAAATAATATGTAAGGATAAAGACTAGACAGTTATTTGAAGAGATGGCAGACAACTTAGATGCCTACTGAACGAGTTGATTTAAGATGGCTCGAGAAAAGAGTAGAAGGATTGGGTGAGGCCTTCGCCTAGCAATAAAATTAGTATAGGCTGAAATGAAAAAAAAAACAGCCATTTCCTAACCTAACCTAACAAATACTGGTTAGCAGGCATATAAGTTCCAAAAACTATTTTAAATTAAGAATCTAAAACCACTGATTTCACCACTAATACTAGGTAACCATTCGTTCGATAAAAGTGGTCCATTTACTAACCACCTGCAGTTTTGTGATAAGCACCGAGCATTAAAAGGCTGCAGACAATGGCTTCCCAAACCTTTTATAAGAGGATTTGTAGAAAATCTTCGCTGAAATAGTATGTGATTTGGATTAAATGTGCCGTTCATTGTTATCTGTTAAAAAATATAGATACCTGAAAGAAAGAAAGAAAGAAAGAAAATTTATTTGTCAAACATGCGTTTACATAAACTGACATAACAGACATGCAAGGTGTTAAATTAATATTGTATAATGAGCGTCCATGTTTTGCCAATAACGGCGTACAAATGTTTTAGTTATAAAAATTACATTTAATTGCATTTACATATTATAGTCATTTCAAATTTTCTAAATTCCATTACAAAATACATAAAATAAATAATTAATTGATGTCAAGATGTCAAGTATAAGTGTATTATAGTCAATAATAAATTAAACCAAATTATGTCCAGTAAATTCATAATATTATGTAGTCAAAAATTCACATTATTAAGTTGGAATAGAAAAGTCCTTTTCATTCAAAAAATTTAAAACATTATAGTACACTTTATTAACTAAAAAACTTCTTAGTTTTTTTTTGAAAAGTGACAAGGGCAGTTCTCTCCAACTTTTAGGCAATTTATTGAATATCATAGGAGCCATACAGAAAACACTTTTGCGCATGAGGGATGTTCTCGCAGGATGAGAGCATATCTTACTGTTGTCACGCCTGTTACGTGGGACTACTTCATCTATTCGTTTAAATCGGTGTGGATTTGTTTTGACAAATACAGCTACCTCTAAAATGTATAGACATGGCAAAGTAAGTATTTTATATTTTTTAAAGTATGGCACGCAACTATCAGTAGGTTTAATTTTAAATATTGAACGAATGCATCTCTTTTGAGCCTTGAACACCGAGTCTTTATCTGTTGAGTTGCCCCAAAAAATGACACCATAGCGTAGATGGGATTCTGTTAAACCATAGTAGGCTGTAAGTAAGGCCTCCACACTTATTAAAGACGACAATGTGTGCAGGGCATAGGCAGATTTACTAATTTTCTTGCATAAGATTTCGATATGGGCTTTCCAATTCAGTTTTTTATCAATGTGGAGCCCTAAAAATTTTGTTGTTTCTGCCTCTTCTATAGGCTGGTCCTCGTAGTGTATATTTAAGGTACTCTTACTATTGATGCGTTGACTAAAATGTATTAATTTTGTTTTTGTCAAGTTAATTTTTAAGTTATTGTCATTTAGCCAATAAAGCATATTATGTAAAATATATTAGATGTATTTCCAAAGTGAGTTTGTGTGTATGTTACTTCTTTATGTTCAAACGGTTGAACAGATTTTGATGAAATTTAGTACACAGGTAGATTATCTTAGAATAACACATATGACACACAAACTTTCACCTAAATAATTATTCATTCAATTCATCCACGTGATGGACTAATAGGACGCGGTTGAATTTAATGAATAATTATTTAATGTGCAATGTACTAACATTGTCCCAAGGAAACATAATCCATGAATAAAAGTATCGTAAGTGCTATTCCAGGATATGTTCTACCCTTGTGCCAAGTTTCATCTAAATCCATTGAGGCTTATAGTTCCTTGAACTATCTGACCGAAATTAAAATGACGCAACTCTCGCACCCGCCTAGGCGGCAGTACTCATATCTGTTCATTTATTTGCGGCCAGCAGCGCCCGGAAAGCGCGCGGCTGACCTTTAAATCCATTTTCTTAGCGAAATATTGATTGATTTACATAAGCGTTGTTCACTTTGAAGAATATTTAACCACCAACTTTTATGTGTAAAAATGTTTCTAAAGATCCAAGCCGTTTCGAAGAAGTAGGGGAAAGTTGCGAAAAGTTGCGAAATTGCTATATTTTTTTTAACCGACTTCTAAAAAGGAGGAGGTTCTCGATTTGGATGCTTTTAGACAAAAATATTAATGGCATGAAAAAATCAAATGCTGATAATTTTGATTATGAATCTATAATAAACATATTTTTTTCAAACCTATAAACCTGGCCGTTACCGAGGAATAGGCTTCAGAAAGTAACTGCTTTATGGCACGTTTCTGGCGCTTGGGCCTTAGTAAAAACAATGTACATACTCACAAACTTTGCCTTTATAATATTAGTGTGATTAGGTACGATGACATACGTGTCTGGCAGTTAGAAACTAATTATTATTTTCGTCACCCATTTCTTTTTATAATATAAACGTTCGTTATGGCGACGCTTGGGGGAGGCCTATGTCCAACAGTGGAAGTATATCGGCTGAAATGATGATGATGATACGGGCATGATACAAGGTTTCAGCTACATGAAACTACATTAGACCGACGCACACATTTAACACGCCTGATTTGTACGTAGAACGACACCGCGTGGCGTGGATCAAGTGTAGCTCCTAGTTTCCATATATAATGTATGGAAACCGACACGCCCAGATTAGCATATATGTCACATTATATGTGAGCAGTATAACTGTCCCCGCACACGGGCCACAAAAAAACGCCGTTTCAAACTTCTTTTCAAAGGCCGCCTCAAAAAGAAGCTTAAAACAGTAAGTTCTACTTTTAGCGTCATTGTGCTAGTTGAATATCAAACAGTAATAATACCTAGAACTGACCTGAGTGTTGCCCATTTTAATCTCACCAATATTTGAGTCTGCAAAGTTTACAACTAACCTTGCTAGCGAAATAAATTTATTTTTAGCTAGTTACTTTAGGCACAAAACCACGCTAAAATTCAAATGATAACGCGAGTTGAACTAATAAACATTCTGATGACTGGAAGTTGTTCTTGAGTATTTACGGGGGAGTACTAAAGGTCGTGGATACAGTTATTTAGAGACATGATTGTTAGATGTTGTTTCATAACGCTTACGTCAACTTTTAGTACTAGACAAGTTAAGACATTATATAGGATGACTGGTAATTAGTGTACAATACTTAAACTCGTGATTGTGCTCATGATAACCAACAACTTTTACTATAGGAACAAACCTGAAATCGCGAAAAAACATCAGCTGTTCAGTACAATTATGTTTCCCTAATGTACTGAACAGCTGATACTTTTTTCGCGATTTCGGCTTTGCTCCCATAATAAAAATTGTTTGTTATCATGAGCACAATCACGTGTTTAAGTATCGTACACTAATTGCCAGTCACCCTATATACAGGTAGAATTACATTAGACTAGTGCACACGTGTAACACTCCTGATTTGTACGTAGAACGAAGTTCCGTAGCGTGGATCAAGTGTAGTTTCCATATAAAATGTATGGAGACCAACTCGCCCAAATCGGCGTGTGTTACACGTGTGTGTAGTGTAGTTCTAGCTTAAATCTTTACGTATTATAAATTTGATTGCTTGATCTCTGCTTACCATCACCATGCAGAGATGCAAGCGTTGATAGTGAAGTACGCTAGTTTAATAAGAGTTTAGTCACTTCAACCGTGAAGTCATCGAAATTAAAACAGGGGAAGATCACTGCAGGTAAATTGTTTCAGTCCTCTGAAATACGCAGTATAATGACGAGGCGAAACGCTTAGACCGAGCCGTAGACGTGCCAACAACGCAAGGGTGGGTTGTCCGATGGTAGAAAGGTGATGGCGGAATCAGGTCATGTAATTCTTGAATTCATTCCTCAAAATGTATCCTACAAAATACCGAAAGGCTGGCTACCCCAACCCTGTGATCCAGGCTTGGCAAATTGGTGTTAAAGACACATTCATGGTACGTTCAGCTATAGAGTGGAATTCCCTGCCGGAGTCTGTTTCCTGATGGTTACAATTTGAGAACATTTAAGAAAAAAGTGAATAGGTTACTTCTAGGTTAGCGTGGACCATCGGCGATCGAATCGTCGCTTTCCATCAGGTGAATTAGCGGTCAAGTGTAATCTATACAATAAAAAAAAACAAGTATAAAAATAATAAATATCCTGAAATGAGACATTGAATACATTTTGTCACTTCACTGCCTTATGAATTCGGGTTATAAATAAAACTCGCGGTAAATCTTAGTAGCGCAATTTAGAAAAAAGTACAACGCCATCTGTCGAGCGCTGCGGAAGCTCGCGATCAAACATTTTATCCCGGCAGTATATATTCCCTTGGCATAATTTTCGACTGGGTGAAGTGAAGCCGTTGGCATAGGTAAGCAAGTTTTTAATATAGCACATTCTGATTCCCTCCTCTTCTTCCTCAGGTAGGCTGGCTAAGAGCAGAAGACCAGACAGTCCTCACGATGCACGACCGAGCAGTTCTAAGTGCGAGGTACTCGGTGCACTTGGACGCGCCTAGGACTTGGCAGTTGAGAATCCGACCGCTACGGGCTGAAGACCGTGGCTGCTACATGTGCCAGATCAACACGCAGCCAAGTATGAAGTGGCAGAATGGCTGTATTGATGTTTATGGTGAGTGGTTCTTTTGGAAAACTATTAGCTTGTACTTGCGAAGTGTCCCTTGCTTACATGGCTGATGCTTAGGGCATAACTGGTGGAGAAACAGCAGGTCTAGATAAGTTACGACTCGAATCTCTTTCTACAGTCGGTAATACCTCCGATTCCTTTGTTCCGACCACGTGACTGAGTGTTGAGATGACGTCATTCCCTAAGATTTGAAGTTTTCTACTAGCGTGAACGATTTTAGATTATCAACTTGACTAAACGTTCAGGGCATAACTGCCCTAAGTCGAGTCATGGTTATTATCATCAATTGGTTATCTCCTTTCCTGAGATATTTTAATGTGAGAAGGATACCCAACTGATGCTGCTTTTTTAACTTTTTCTTCAAGGGCTGTCCTGCGTATACTAATTTTTTTTTAAATTTGTAATGAAAGAAAGAAAAAGAAAGAAAGAAATAAAACTGTAGACAGTAATAAAAAGAAAAAACCTTTTTTAGAACCTTTTTTTTACTGTGGAAAAATCATCATCGCTCTTGGGCGGAGCGGGAGATAGTGTCAGACCGTTACTGGCTAAAAGACCCACCCCGTTCCTTCTAGTCTTCATACCGGGGCTCGAGCTCCCTTTCGGAGAATGAAAGATACCTAGGGCATCTTCCATAATTTCAAAAGGCATAGTTGTATTTTTCCTACCAATTCTGATACCTTTAAGTCTACGAACTCTGTAAATTAAGTAGTTAAATTCATTGATTTCGGTGCAGTTCAGATATAGTCTTCTATTTATACACATGCAGAATTGCGAATGGACTATAATTATAATTAGCCCGCCATTTATAAAAAGTCCGCCATATTGGATTTAAAATGATGTCATTTAGCTAATCATGCATTGTCATCCAAACTGATTGTCTGTATTTCTACTCACTACGTTAGGACACACTATTTCGAAATTAATTTACAAGATTTTCCCAAAAAAAACAAACAAACACTAGAAAATAAATAAAGTCTTGTAAAAACTACATTTCCTTGTAACTTGACCATCTAGATAAATCCCCATTCTCTAGTCAGTTGACCACCCCGTTGAGCGGGGCCTGACCACCCATCCATCACCTGTCACCGTTTAACTGTTCGCTACTGTGACTTGAAAACACGACCGACTTGATTTTATTTTATTTTTCGGTTTCTTTCCATCCATGTCGCGAATACAGTGTCGTTTTTTTTTGTCACTGTCATGAAACATGAGGCTTTCAAATTGAAAGTTGTAAGAAAGGATATGTTTTTGTTGGTAGACTGTTTAGTGAAATACCTAGCCTTGCTTATAGCTTAGCAAATCTACCTTCTTTATAATGTTTCCGTTGGTGGTGCTGGGACTCAGACTTCCTTTCTAGGAGAGTATGGGTTGATGAATGTCACATGCTTTAATAGTTGTGGTACTAGGACAGGGCCCCAAGTCTGCTATTACAATAGTGTCAGAATGAATCTAGGAGAGGGAATGGGCCATAATCTAACACGCGGGCTCTGTACGGGTTGGTAGATGTCACATAGCCTCATTATCTACAAAAAAAAAAAAATACAACTCTAAAAAAAAAATCCGTGAAGAGATATTTTAGGTTGCTTTACTTCTTCATACCACGATGGAGTCTCCATCCGATTAATAGTTTGTTTTTCGACACTGCAGGGCCAAAGTCTGCTATTACAATAGAGTCAGAATGGTCTATCATTGATGTCATAATTGTCAATTTGACAAGTTTGGTAATCTACTAATATAATGGCGTCATTATGACTTTCCAATGGTCAACCACTGACACTCCATTGAAAGAAGTGGCGTAGAATAGTAATCTCGTACATATTGACAAATGAATATTTGACGTATGCGGTAATCTGCCAAAACTTTCACTGTTTATTTGATCAGTGCTCTACCATTAGAACGCTATTGTGCAGTTATTGGTTTCAATATGCTCAATATTATCATTCTACCACAACTCTGTTACGATACCATTGACCGATCAGTGATCGATTATTATGAATTAGCAGATTACGAACTTTTAGCAAAATGACAATAGGATCGTGTTGGAATGACGAATTTATAAAAATAGCAGACTTGAGCTCCAGATTGGTTTTCTCACGATACTTCCCTTTACTGTTTTAAGAACCACTGGGCAATCATTAAGTATTCCATTACCTAATACAGAATAACCAAAGTTATTTTATTTATTTAATGTTATTCCAACGGAATAACTTAACTTCTAAGGGGATACCAACTAATTAATAAAGGGTACTGTAAGATGTGCTTCTTTTTTTATTTCTGAAAGAAAGAAAATAAACGCCTGTCGGGGTTGTGGACTGGTTTGAAAAAGTTACCGTAAAACGAAAATGGTGACACGGGTGTGATTTAGGCTGTAAAAGTCTGTCATTCCCTCTCGTTCTATCCAAGCGGCAAAAGTTGCCCTTTTCACGATTTTCCATTCTTAAAAAAGAAATACATTTTCTACATTATTTTAGAGTTCGTCAGAATAACTTACTGCTAGAACTATAAATTTTGAGCTGTTAGGCTATAATGTTATTTTCATACCTGTAGGTAAGCTGTCAGAGGCCCCATCGTAAATTTTGTCTGTTTAGTTACACAATATGACTACTTTATCGCCGCTTAGTTCGCCTGACCTTCAAGAATTTACAATACAATTACAATTTTACAATTTTATCATGGTTCTGGAGTATCGACCACGTACCAAAAGACGCAGCGTTGGAAAGCCTCTCACAAGGTAGACTGATGACCTGGTGAGGGTTGTGAAAGTCCGATGGATACAAAAAGAACATGACCAGTCGTTATAGCGACACTTGGGGGAGGTTTAAGTCCAACAGTGGACGTTTTTCGGCTGAAATGATGGGTAGTACTAGTCTAAGATCCGATTAAGAACGACCTTCACCGGTCTGTTTAATGGATGAAACGTATTTTATGATAAATTTAGAGTATTAAATAATATAAAGCGGGTGGGTTGCCTAAGAAATTCTTCACCGTATCCTCTACTATACGAATATGATACACAATTAGTTTTCACACGCTGCATCTACATTTACACTAATCTTATATATACAATTCTCGTGTCACAATGTTCGTTCCAGTACTCCTCCGAAACGGCTAACGGTTTTTCTTACCCCTTAGTGATAAAAAAAAAAAATATTTATATAGCAAAACAATGTTTGCCGGGTCAGCTAGTATTATATATAAAGAGGTAAAGTTTGATTTTATGTTTTTTGTTTGTCGGAGGTAATCTTTGAAAGTACCCGTCCGATTGCTAAAATTTTTTCACTGCTTTATTTCTGAGTGACATAGGCTATATTTTATGTGCGCATGCGAAGCCGCGGGCAAAAGCTAGTGTATATGTCATTATGTTACGCGGTTACGCAATACATTAGATCTTTTTTGGCTATTATTTCAAACTGACATCAAAGGCATAAGCGACCCACTCAGCAGTGCCTATAGGGTGTGTAGCTATATATATGTAAGCGTGACACAAACGGCCGGATAAACATTATATTTATAAAATATTTAAGTGCATAGTTAAATTAATAAAAATAATTTTAAAAGTCTTATACTCCTTCTCGTTCCGAATGATTCCTCTCATTTCACCGCCAGTAAAAAAAACCTGCGGAGTGCAAGTCGGAGTCGTGCATGATCTACAAAGGGTTTTGTACCATTTTCTATAAAAACGGCATCGCAACGGCAACGGCAAATAAATATTTTGTTTTTTTTTTTCATTCGAGAGACACTTCCAAAGTAGGAAAATGTGCCCCCCCCCGCCCTAACTTCTAAAATAAAAGAATGATAAAATTAAAAAAAAAAATGGTTTGAACACGGATATCGATATCTATGGGTTTGAACGAAATCTAGGACTTAAGTAGTTTTTTACTTTGGGCGTCCTCAAGGCTAGAGTGAATTATACTAGTGCACCTCACCATCAAAGATTGCATCGCTGCTTACAAGCAGGAGGAATCACAGTCAAGCACTAGTTTATACCAATTTAAAAAAAAAAAAAAAAACAATTTTTTAAGCATTTATGTAGTTTTGACAAAAAAAATACAAATCATTTTTGAATCTGTGAAAATTTCAAGTGTCTAAATATCACGGTTCACGATACAGCCTGATGACAGACGGACAGCGGAGTCTTAATAATAGGGTCTTGTACCCTTTGATAATAATGATCTTTATTTGCAATAGGTTTTTTAAAAAAACTTTTGCACGTTAGTTTAAACCGAAACAAACTAAGGGGTCTGTCCGAACCAAGCCCAAGTCGTCGACGGCGCGCTCTGTTCCCGCGCGCCTCAAGGAGTTGTCAGCAACCGTAGGGGCCCAGCCGGGTCGAAGCCTATTGGGGCCAGGGTTATCCGAAGGGGCGCTCGAGCCCCCGGCATGAAGGCTTGAAGGAACGGGGTGGGTTTTTTAGTCAGTAAGAGTCTGACACTATCTCCTGCTCCGCCCAAGAGCGGGGATTGTCATAGGATGATTTTTCCCATCGGAAAAAAAGGGGTCTTTGGATATGGAACCTTAAAAATGTTTAAACGTATAAATACTGCAGCTTAACCACTCAAGATTGATCGTTCCACACGCCACTTTCACCACGAACGTTAAAAAAATGATTATAAACATAGATAAAACACCAAAATACAATAACCAACTTACAAAGAACGCTTGTAACACGTTTAACCGCCACCCCAGTCCCTAATTCCTCCATAGATCAACCAATTAAGGCAAGGCTAACAACTTAAACGTCTTTTTATCTGTTCCAAGTGACGGATAGGCGGCTTAGCTGGTACACAACCCGTATAGGCAGCGACCAGTGCCGTAACTAGCTTTTTATACATCTGGTGCGAGCTTCTATAACTGCGCCCCTAGAAAAGAGTAAAATATAAACCTCCTCCTTACGTCGTATAGTCTGTATAAAAAGTCAAACGACTTAGGAATTTTGTATAATACTTAATTATAAAAAAAAATATATAATAATAAAATTGATAAAAAATATTCGATATTTTTTGTAAGGGTCTTTTATTAGTAAACAATGATAAAGATCGCTTAATTAACCCTTTATTATTAAACCATTTAATTTTACCATTAATCTTCATTTATTTAATAATCACCCAAGTCGTTTATCTTTTTAGACATACTATATGCTGTCCTATCTTCGGCGATGTGGATGGCATTTCAGACTGACCTCCAGTGTAGCATAAATTTATTCTGACCAACGTAACGGACTCCTGTTTCTGGGTCTTTACCCATCTATTTTTCATGTAGATGACAATACTATCAAAAAGGACTAGATATAAAATTTTCGTGAAGGAACCGGCATGTCCTACAACCAAAAATTCGAAAACATGTGACATTCACCAACCCACACCGGGCCCGCGTGAAAGATTACGACCCATTCCTTCTCCTAGAGTGGAGGCCTGAGTCCCAGCGGTGGGAACATTAAAGAAGCTGATGATGATAATTATGATGATAAAATTTTGGTGCCCCTCCAGGGACTGCGCCCTGTGCCTGAGCACCCCTGACATTGCCTTAGTTACGCCACTGGAAGCGACCGTGCCTAAGCACAGTTAATCCGACTAAGAATAGATTAGGAACGTCTTCAAGATATGGGTCACTCAGTTTAAGTGAAAGGTGTGGCTTCTTCAATCGCGTGTGGTGCAGTATTGTACGGGGTGGTTTTTGAAGGATTTAGAGAGGTTTCCAGGGGTTAAATTACTTCCGGCTGCCTTAAGACGACAAATAACAGTTTGCTCGCCGTCAGGCCGTCAGATACGGACCAAACCCGAGTCAATGGCGTGTACTGCGTGACTTCTCTTTGAGGCAGGTGTGGAACACCATACGTGCCTCGAAGTATGGTTTCTGCACTTAGTCATACGCGAACCATACGTGTGTAGGCCATACCGGCCATAAACTTTTCCGCAAAGAGATTTCAGCCAAATTGAAGTGGCCTAGCAGGGTCGAAAAACAAACTATTAATCGGATGGAGACTCCATCGTGGTATGAACTGCTCCTAAAATATCTTTTCACGGATATATATTTTTTTTTTTGTAGATAATGTGGCTATGTGACATTTACCAACCCGTACTGGGCCCGCGTGGTGGATTATGGCCCATTCACTCTCCTAGAGAGGAGGCCTTAGTCCCAGCAGTGGGAACATTAAAGGCTGATTATGCTATATGTAGATAAATGTGGCTGAATAAAACCACGCTTGAACTTTAGCGGATTGAACAAAATAATAATTAATTCATATCGGCGCTGAGTACCGGAAACCTGCGTTTTAATGGTCGAGGAGTAATTACATTGTATTAAGTAGGCATAACTGAAATACGTAGGAACGGCCTTATCGTTTATAGCGTTGACGATTTTCGCTTGAATCGATCGTAATTTATGGCATTATTTATATTTTTTGTTCCGTATAATTAAGACATGAAAATAATAGTGACTGGCTGGATAAAATTTTCATTTTTATTGAGGTGATTTTTCTTCAGTTTAACCATGATTGTTCTTATTTATTTATTTAAACTTCATGTACAATAGTGGTACATATGTAGGTGGACTTAATGCCACAAGGCATTCTCTACCAGTCAACCTTTGGGTTAAAAAAGACAACACTGTGGTAGGTATGCACAATAAACAAATACATAACAAATAGTTCAAATGGAAAAACATAAAATAAGTTATTTATAATAATAAAATACATATGCCAAAATAATATATATGCCAAAATAATAGACTAATAAATACTATGAAAAATAACAAATCACTATGAGAACTAATAACAATTCTGAACGAAGACCGAACTAAGGTTGAGAGGACTTCAAGTGATAGTTCCGAATTTTACGTTTGAAGAATAATTTACTTTCAGCTTTTTTGATGTCAAGGGGAAGCACATTCCAGAGTTCTTCAGTTGCCTTTTCCATTCTCGGGCTACGGTAGCTCTTTGAAACGTTCCCGTAGCGTTAACTGGCATTAGGCACTACTGGACTTCTTCGGCCTTTGCTGACTTTCGAGGCGCGCGTGGATCACTATGCGCTGTTGTCCGATGGGTAACTTTGTCAGGCAAAAATTGGATACGTCTATCTAGCCACTCTTCAAAGGGAGAGACCTACTGCCCTGATTCTGGCATACCAAAAATCTATGTGCCTGGCCATTTTATAAAAAGTGTGGCGTCATCATCGGGAAACTGTACGGTGCCCGTTACAATACCTCGTCGAACCACGACACCGTACTGTTCAGGCGCTGTGTCATCAAAACTTTTGCGATCAGTCTTCAACCAAAAGGTTTTGCGCCATAGCCTTGTCGTGTATACACACTAGGCGACAACGTACCGGGCATCCGCTCTACTTGGCTTGGCATCGTACCTGTATCTGCTCGATACAGCAACGTCCCACAGTCAGGCATTTCTCTATTTCACTTTAACGTCGCCGCACCCAAGTAATGTCCACAGTAGGCGCGGACTTATAGATGACGAGAAATGAATAACTCGCCATTTGGTTGTCCGGTTACCATCCAGGCCGACACCAAGACTTCAATGGAGCTTGGTGTTCCACGCGTTGAAACGCCAATCTGTAGGGGCATGGTCGATGGGATTTTTTGGAAAAAAAGCCCTAGAACACTGAGCGTAATTGAAGGACACAGGTGTGGTTTTACTCTGTAAAAGTCTGACATGCTTTACTACTCGATTCTAGACCTGCAAAAGTCATTGGAGGATTTATTTATTATTTATTTATTTATTCTTCATACAACACAAAGTACATAGGCAGACTTAATGCCTTAGGCATTCTCTATCAGTCAACCTAGGGTGGTGAAGAGGCAAATTGGTAGGCGCACAAAAATAAAAATTTGGTATTAAAACAAGAGTAAAAATTATACATAATTCACCAACAAATCATTCAAACAAACAATCAATCATCATTCAATCATTTCTCATTTTTTGGATTTCTCACCCATGAAAGAAAAAACCGTGATAATGTGGTCAAGCCAATGGCAACACTCGCTGTGTGTATAATTTGTAACGTGTCAATAACTTCTTTCATAAAATCGTACCAATACAAAGCAGACTATAAAAAGGTTGCTATTTTCCGTTTCTGTCTGTCACAGACATTTTCCTCGAAACCTACATAAAATAATAAATCCCATTTTTTTGTGGGAAAATTGAAATTATTTGTGCGTCCCACACACGACCATACAGAAGCTACATTCCTTATTTATTCAGTCCAATTTTTTAGGTCTATACAAAACCGAAAAATATTAAATCCGGCCATCCCACCAGGCGACCTTTTTCAAGCTATGACAGTAGGTCAACACATTATAGTGAGGTCACATTAAAATTATAATAGAGACCGGAAATCGGAGTCCACCCGTGTGGAGCGGCTCTTTGCTAGCGATCGATCACCTGGTCTTACATGTGCCAGAAACTGAAATGGAATAAAATGGGTGCGACGACATGGAGGTAAGGCGGGTTTAGTTACTTACTACAATGGGCTTGGCTCGTGTATGTCGCATCTAGGTATGTGTAGGATTTAATTTCTTTGAAAAAGAATTGTTGATGGTTCGGACACAATGTACCTGTTTGGACCAGTGTCCGAATCAACATATTTTATTTTAAACATTTTTCATTCATTCATTTCTGTGAATGAATGAAACCTAAGGACAACAGGACCGGTCGTTGTGGCTACGCTTGGGGAAGGCCTATGTCCAACAGTAGAAGTCTTTCTGATGATAATTTTTTCTTTGACTCGAACACCACCAATTTTATTGAAGCTGTTAAGTACAGTCAGACAAAAAAAAAATGGAAAAGAAATTTACTACTCATAGTAATCGTCTTAAACACACCATGAAATATTTTTGGTAAGCTTATTTTCCCCACCTACACTAATATTATAAAAAAGTTTGTTTTTTTTTGTTTGTAGGAGGTAATTTCTAAAAATACCGGCCAGATTTTAAAAATTTTAGCACCGATAGAAATATTCTTTATTCTTGAGTGTAATAAGCTATATTATTTTATGTAGGTACGCGGAAAAAGCCGCAGGCAAAATGTTTCATTATATTTAAAAATTCATATATATCTGACTGCTAAACAGTGTGTGTCTATCGTCAATATTTAAATAAAAATGTGCCAATTCGGACACTGTGTCCGAATTGTCAGCAACTCTTGAGAACGCCTAGTCATGGGTACATGGAACGTTTGGGATCGCGGAAATTGCTTTTAATTTTAGAACGATTCTTATCAGAAATGCTCTGTTTGATCAGCAAATAAGTGTTTAATATTCATATAATTGCTAATATAGTAACTTCGTGCTTATACGATCAATTTCTCGTAACAGAGGCTTTTTGGTGCTCCCGGAAAAGCCTTATGAATAATCTGGCTCTATTAATTGAACTACCTCGTTGGTTTCTATTTGTGAACGCTACTTTTTCTGTCCTGTTTAGTCCAGTCGTCTATGCTCGAGTCAGACCAAATGATATTAAATTTAACTGAAAAAATGTGGATGTTTTGAAGCGTAGTTTTACCTTACTCTGAGTGAAAAAGATTCTTAACTCGTTGTGTGTCTAAACGTGGATCCACGCGAGACACAATGGCTTTTTAATTGTGTCTCTAATTAAGGCACACGAGATGTTAATGTTATGATATATAATTGGCACAGCAGACTACTACTTGTCTGTTTTTTTTTTTAACAAAAATCGCAAATAGAAATCATTTTTGGAATCCTTTCAATGTAAGTGAGTTGGACACCTTTAAAATCGCTGAAAGGAATGTTGTCGCTGGATGCAGACACTGAAATATGACGTCATCGCTACTAGGTTAAGTGTGAACAAAAGAAATAGCATGGTATCCCTACAACGCCTCTCTCTCTTTCAATTTTTGAAATGCTAATTGCTGTTTTGCTTATTACCCATTTTGATGCTGTTTTCAGAAGAAAAAAAAAATAGTGTCATTTGTTAGTAAAAATATAGACAGAAAAGTACCCAAATGCAAAATTAATCTACATATTACGGATCACAAGTTACATTACACAAAAATCGGACCAAATTTTAATCACTGAAAAGCCCAAAAACACCTTATTGAAATCATATTTCATTACACAAGTTCTGTTTAATTTATGGCAAAATTTCCAAGTAGACGGTCGAGAGTTTAGCAATTTTGTGTTCCCCGATATTTGCATGCCTCGGCCGGGATTTCTTTTTCAATTTCGAAGTTGTTCGAGACTTTATTGGGGCCTTGTGTCACTTGGTCCGACGAGACGGTAACGAATGGTAAACGGTTTCAATGTTTTGATTCCTGTTACTAAGGAGATTAAATTTACGTTTTTTTTGAAGGTGAGAAATCATTAAAAATGATTTCTTTTGCTCTGAGGTAAAAAGAGAGTGTTTCAGACTTTTACTGACTAAAATCTACCTCTGTTTCTTCCCTTTTCAACGGAGGTTTATGAGACTTTAAGTGTGATAGCATTAGTGAAAAGAAAAAAAGTCGAACAATTTATTATATTACTTTGTGACCTTTAGTGTTTAAGTAACTTATATATTTATCATTATAAATAATTTAATTATATTTTTCACTATTTATAGACTTTTTTAAATATTGTTATAAATTCTATTGTCCTACAAAACTATAGTGTAAGAGCTTCTACCGCATGTGATACAGGTTTATCCTAGTACAGGCACATAACATAGAATTTACCTTTGTAATTACTCCTAAGATTTTATGTAACCATTTTACCAAATTTTACCCTGAATAAATATATTATTATTATATTCGTAAATAGGAATATAGGTAATATAAATAAATGTATTCGTAAATATTATACGACATGGGTTAGCACAGTGGTTGATATATCAATTGCTGCGCTACTTGTCCCGGATTCGTTTATCACCCGGAACGAATTTAAAAGAACATATCCATGGTATCTGCAACTGGGCATAACCATACCACGAATTTTTCTAGTATGGATATGCCCATTAAAAAGAAAAATGATAATACACTCAAAATAAACTAGTTCGCTTCACAATCAACGATTGCATTACTGCTTACCATCGGGTGGAATCGCAGTCAAAAACTAGTTTATAATATTAAAAAAATGCATGCTCTTTTCTTTAAATTACTGCTATTGCTATACAAATTAAATTAAGTAATACAGTTTCCCTGAGCACGTTTTAATCACAAGAACTAGAGAAAGTGTCACTGTACCTTGTTAGTAGCGTTGTCTACGGGTTAGAATTTAATATCATACACTAGGGTTGGCAAACATTAAGGCTTTGAAATTATTCGAAAGAGTTGCCGTAATCCTGAAACACAAAGGGCTTCTCAAGGAACACAAATGGGCGGGCACAAATAAAAGTCTGATACTCCTTCTCGATGTAAATCATGCTCTAAACTAAAAAAAGGATATTTTTATCCTAAAAGTAAGTTTTTTGGGATAAGGACCGGGCCACGCGATGCGTTGCGGCGCCGCAAATATATCGACGAATCGACGGATCGTACAAACGGGTGGCGTCACTTGTGAGCCCGCCGCCGCCGATTCGTCGAAATATTTTCGGTGTGGCGCCGCAACACATCGTGCGGCCCGGTTCTAATATTATATTCGACTTCAAGCGGATAAAGCAGGAGCTAGTAAAAATATCTGCAAAATACTTCACTACAGTATCGCATATTCAAGATATTTGGAAACCTCTAAATAGCTCAAAACCAATTCAGAATATCTCAGCAACTTGATATTACAGGGTATTAACACAAATACTGTACATAATTTGGTACATATTCTATAGGCGATACTATTTTTAATTAGACAAAATTGAGGTTTTGTTTCGAGTAAAATTCAGTGTTTATATTAATTATACTACCTTTTGTCCACGGCTTCGCCCGCGTACATAAAATAAATTAGCCTAAAATAGCCTATGTCACTCAGGAATTAAGCAGCTTTGTATCGGTGGAAAATTTTTAGTGATTGGACCAGTAGTTGCAGAGATTACCTCCTACAAACAAAAATACATAAAATCTTATTTATACATGTAGATTATTTGCAAATAGATTCCTAGTAAATATTGTGATACAATATGGCATAGCTTTGTGTCTGGAGTGTCTGCATAACTGGAAAATGAAAAAAAAAATAGAACTGTTATACTACAGTAATCAAAACTAATTGACGACGGGATCGCTGCAGACCGCGAAGGAGATGGCGGGACGACATAGATGTATTTCATAGGAATTGGGAAGAATTGATCCAGAGCCGAGAACATTGAAAGGAATGGAGGGGGAGCTTTGCCTATTAGTGAGACAGTACCGGCCAAAACAGTTGACTCTTTTGCTTCTAAATACTGTAAGCACATTAGAATAATATAATTATGTTACAAAAGACAGTGACAACTGTATGGCTTCGATAATGAAATAATGTCAAGTCAAAAATCAAAGTCAAAAGTTTTTTATTTCACATAGGCCTACATGGGCACTTATAAAACGTCAGAAGCTAGTGCACGGTTCCAAATTGATCGTTTCCTATGGAGAAGAACCGGCAAGAAACTCCATGGTTACTCTTTTAAAATTAATTAATGATAATAATAATAGATTATGCGACGAGGCAATAAGCAGTATTTTAAAATTGCGAGCAGCATGTTAAATTCCGAACGAAACTAAGATTACTAAGTTGTAATCCCGAACACAGTGAGGGATAAAAAATTAACTCCCGAATACTGCGAGGGAGTTAAATTGTGGTTTCTTGTGTTTCTTAGCTATCTTTTTTCTTTTTTTTTTTAATAAAGATTTGACAACCCTGACCGCATGCTTTGTAAATCGTTTTTTACTGTCTTTGAGATACAAGAGAACCTTCTTCGAGCTAAAGTTTCTTTTGCGAGCGAAATAGTGATTACTAGGTGCATAAATAGTTATTAGCGAGTTCACTAGGGGCACAAAATGTATTAGCGAGTTTGCTAGGAGTATAAAATCTGTGAATATTGCATGTTAAATTGTTAGTACGAACTGTTTACGGCTTGGTGGTAATTACTATGTTTATATGAAGCTAATATAAGGTAAGCGTGTGTTGTCAAGAGCATTAATAAAATATACTGCCGTCGTTATTAAAAAATACATAAATAAATATTTTTTTTACACACATAGGTACATCAGTTTTTTTTTTCTAATTCCGAATATGTATTTAATCAACTTCGAAAAAAATGACAATTGTGCCCGCAGTAATCAATATACAAGTAGTATATTAGAAAAGAAAATACTATTATTCAGATGTTCTTCTTTTTTCCTTCGGTTCAAATTATATCTTAGTAATAAAAAAGTAGGATATTTTATAAGAGTAGAAATTCAAATTGTTTTATGTTTGTATTTTGCGGGTCAGCGTAAAGTTGTATATTGATATAAATATGATTGGTGGCCATAATAATAATTAACATGACGTCTGCGGTCTGACAGACCCAAGTGTCTCAATATAAAAGTCTATGACCAGTGCATAGCTAGGCCTGTCCCAAAGTAGACCGATGACTTGGTAACGATCGCAAAAATCTGATGTATGCGATTACCACAAGACGTTTTGGCGTTGTGATAGTTGTGGTGATACGTGGAAGAGGCTTAAGGTCAACTCACACCGAAAGAGCGGCGAAGGGCAGGGAAGCGCAGCGCAGTTTCAGTGTCATATGAATTTTAACTTTATTTTCATTGCTATAATACTTATTATCGCATGAGAAACTCGAACGAGTCGCGCGGATGCCCGCGGGGCCGCGGGAATTCCGGCGAATTCTATAAACGGTAAACGGGTCGCGATAATAAGTATTATAGAAATGAAAATAAAGTTAAAATTCATATGACACTGAAACTGCGCTGCCCTTCGCCGCTCTTTCGGTGTGAGTTCACCCTTAGGCAGGGCGCAAATTTGTGCACTTATGTGTCTTGTGTCAGATACAAGCTAACGATGAATGTTTGATTTCTATAGAACCAGTATGAAATCATCCACTCCCGCATATGTAAACATTTTTTGTGTCCAGTTGCTTCCATTTAACAGATGCTCATGACGATCAAAAAGTTTACAGTGTCAGTAACAGGCTTCAGAAACGTACATGTTTCGTCTTAAATGATGATGAAAAATTATTATTCGTAACTCTATATTAATGACACAGGTTATTCTGAGCATAATTACAAAATTTCAACGTCGTCAAAACAACTTTTCTGCCTTTGTAAATAAATAACAAAACACGAAAGTTTTACCTGTAAATTTGAATTTATACAATCACATTTTCATACCGCAACAAAAGAAAATAGAAACGTTATTTTCTATAAAGTTCAACGAATTTATTGAACGCAATGGATAAGTTGGAAACTTGTTAAAACTTATCGCACGAACACAATCTCGGAACTTAAAATGTCGCATTGCTGATCTTGGAGTCAAAGAAAACATAAGAGGAACCCAATATAGGGAGCAGATATTATTTTACTGGGAGAATAGAGTGGATATCGGCACACACTGGATAAAAATATTTATGTTTTTATACGTCCTTAAATAACTATTCGTATAAATAAAGTTAAAGTGTTTGTTTGAACAATAGAAGACCGCAGACCTGAGTATATGATTTTAATTTCAATACCTCTACGCGTTTCTAAGATAAAGGGTTTTGACTGACAGACAGATATACATACAGGCAGATAGGTGGACAACAAAGTGATCCTACAAGGGTACCGTTTTTTCCTTATGAGGTAAGGAACTTTGAGATTCCGATCTCGATTTCACAGTGATCATGAGTGAGTGGACAGTGAGCAATGGATAGCTCCCTGTCCGGCCGCCCGGTAACTGTCCGGACCAAGCCCAAGTCGTCGATGGCGTGCACTGTTCCCGCGAGCCTCAAGGAGTTGTCAGCAACAGCAGGGGCCCAGCCGGGTCGAAGCCTACTGGAGCCAGGGTTATCGGAAAGGGTACTCGAGCCCCGGTATGAAGGCTAGAAGGAACGGAGTGGGCTTTTAGTCAATAAGAGTCTGACACTATCTCCCGCTCCGCTCAAAAGCGGGGGTTGTCATTGGATGATTTTACCGACCATAAAAATAAAACAAAAAAGGAACGGAACTCTAAAAATGCATATAAAAGTATATTTGGTATCTAAAACTAAATTGCATTTTTTTTTAATTTGTATGTTTGTCTATCTGTCTTTGTCCGGTAAGTCTGATTTTGTCAGGACTTTCACTTATGAAGACGTAACTTGACTACTTTTAATTTTCCTGCGGACTACTGAGTTTTCAAACCATGAGCTACTATTATTTATAGTAACGGGGCTTCCGAGGAGAACATCTTAATTCTACGGGCGGAATATCTCCAAAATGGGTCACCATATGTTCGCATTCAAAAACTACTGAACAGTTATCACCAATAGATGATAACTGTTCAGTAGTTTTAATGTATGAAAAAGTTGACGTGTAAGAAACTGACTGACTAATAATATTATACACTCTTAAATTTTAATCGTTTTAATCCCGTGTAGGGTCGATCCGGTACATGAGACACACATTTGTAAAGATAAAATTTAAAAAATAAAGTATCTCTTTTTCAAAACTCGTATTAATTTACGCATGTACGAAATTAATTTCTTTAAGAAAAAGTCAGCTGAGCAAGTTCAATGACCTGTAGGTACTTTGTACGCAACGCCGACTATTAACTACAAGTCATTGAACTCGCTCAGCTGACGTTTTCTTAAAGATACTTTTACTTTAGCGGCGTATTTCTTTCAGGACATGATCAAATTGCTTTTAGTTTGTGTTGATTATACTTTGTTAGAAACAAGTAATATATTATGGTATCACAGCGAACAACCTATTCAAAGTTTTGTTTCAATTGATCCATGTGTTCATATTCACCCCGTTTGTAGGAACTAGAGTTAAATGTAATTATTTTTTTTAGTTGGGTAAATCAATGACGTCCTCCGCCCTTGAGTGGCGAAGACATGACATTTACCAACCCGCACTGGGCCTGCGTGGCTAATATTTAGTTCTAAAAAGGTCGCTTTAGTCTTAGTACTGCGAACATTATAAGGCTGATTATATGTATTCATTAAAGTACGGAGTATTTACAAAACCTTAATTCATCAGCGCTAAAGAGACTCAGAAATGAGCTACAAACAGGTTCATTGACGAAACTCAAAGAAAACATCAAACACCCGAATACGCACACAGCAATATCCTAAATGGCACATCAAACAACTGGCACATATTGCATTTTAAAATGAAAAATTCTTAAGTAAAACGGCGCCCCTCAAAGGGGAAGGAATAAAAATTCAACATTAAACATTTCCCGAGGAACTTGGGTATAAATAAAGTTTGTGCTGAACTCTATCTGTGAGGTCTCAAGTGGCGACACAGACGGAACGGTGATGTATAGAAACATAATAGTGTGAAAACTTGAAGATTGCTTTCTCTCTGAACTTGTATTCGATGAAAATCGAATGTTTTCTTCTGAATAAACTTCGTTGGTGTTAGATAAAGACGAGTTTTGTAAAGTCCGGGTTACATTTGTTCAGTTTTGTTAGGATAAAATTTTGCACCCAATTTGTTGGGCTCTTCAATGGGTAAGGGATCGTTGCCAACCTTTTTTGTATGGAGTTGTGCAACTTTGAGGTCCTTGAATGTTTAAAGAAATGGTGTAAGGGTTGCCTTTGATTTTACGATGTTTACCCATGCTTGTTAACAACCCCGCATTTATTCGAAAGAGTTACGGAGGTAACTGAAAGACCACGGATGGGGTTTTGTCCCTAATAGTCGGAAATTCCCTGCTGTCACCCAGAGTGAGAGAAGCTGTTTATTTATTTATTTTATTCTTTATGCACACAAGAGTACAGAGGCAGACTTAATGTCTTAAAGCTTTTTCTTCCAGCCAATCTTTGGGTTATAAAAAACCACCAACATAAAAAAGAAATGGTTCCTTTAAAATGTTTTATTCGATTTCAAGTAAATAAAGGTAAATCTATACTGTGCACACGTGTGTCACGTACGCCGATATATACGCGTCGGTCTCCATACATTTGATAAGGAAACTAGACTTGTAGAGCTACATTAGATCCACGCCACGCGACGTCGTTCTACGTACAAATCAGGCGTGATCCCGGTCCGATGCGTCGGTGTAATGTACTTCTAGGTACAATCACTGCAATTTATCTGCATACCTACGTTCTGAAGGTTTGAAGGTAAAAACCCTACTATGATTTAGTTTTATGTTAACCCGATCGACGCATTTTTGTCGTTTGGCGTTCCGACTAACCCGTTTCAAGCTTTTAACCAATCAGTAGGCCTAGCCAAATTACGACTGTTTCGTTTCGATTCTCTTGTGTAAAACGCCTCGAGTTGGCTACGCCTCTACTCAGAACAAATGAATTGGAGGCGTTCGAAGCAAGAGAATCGAAACGAAACGGTCGTAACTTGGCTAAGGGGGGAGGGGGGGGGGGGGAGAGGCAGAGTGCCTAACGCTATAAACGTTTCGATCACGTAGTAACAACTCGCTCTAAAACCACTGATTGATTTGAGGAAAAACCCTCTAAAATATAATATTAAAGCTTATTTCCTTGAAATAATGTTTTGAATTAAGTAATCTCTGTAAGAATTGGTTTCTGCGTTCACCTTTGTGTCAAAGTTTGACGGTTTTTCAGGTTAGAAGTTGCCAAACATTCAACTTCAAATTCGCAATAAGAAACCTTATAATTAATATTTTGCTTGAATCTATTGTAATCAAATCTTTCTAAACCAAATCTATACAAAAAATTGAAAATAACTCAAACATTAAAAATATTACGCTAAGTTAAAATCTTTTCGGAATAAATTGCGAACATTATTATGTGGCATGTGTGAAATTTTATGTGTTTGAGGCGGATGAAGTCGCGGGCAACAGCTAGTTATAAATATTATTACTGTAGCGGCTACTTTATCGTGTTTACACAAAGGAAAAGTTTCTTTGATGTAGTGATGCGACATCACTTTTTTACGGTTGAGTGAGTTGACTTGCCGGATAAGTTGTACCTAGTTTTTGGTAGAGATAGTATTATATAGGTACATTATTATGTTTAAGTGTGTTTATAGTGGTGCTTCTTTATAGTTAGTCGACTCTACGCGTGACCAGAGGGCTGGGCTTTTCTTCGGTCAACGAATCAGCATTGCCATCCAGCATGGCAATGCTGCCAGCGTTCTGGGCACTTTTCCCATTGACATCGATGTGGACGAATTTTTTGATGCCCTATGAGTTCCCTTTTTTACGTTTGTACCTATTACTATTTTAAGTTTGTATCAGTTGATTTTTAATATATTTTATACTTAAGATGTATATATTTAAATATGGCAAAGGTAATTATGCGAAATAAAACTGTGCTTCTTTAAAAGAAAATAGAATCGAGAAAAATTGAGACATATTTGTATTGAAAAAAAAAATTAAATTAAATCTAGCTTCTGCCAGCTTCTTTCGAGTGAAAGTAGATAATGTATTGTCTTTAAACAAATAAAGTAGCAAAATGCTGTTAAAAAATTTTTCGGTCGGCTGGAGTAGTTTTTATTCATTAAGAACTGGCGCCAACAGTTTCAACCGCGTGAAACAACAAAATTGTTTCAAGAGAACATACTCTCGGAACATGGTCTACCCATGTACCAAATTTTATTCAAATCTGATCAGCCATTCAAGTGTCAAGAAGTAACAAACATACATACACAAAAACTTTCACCTTAATGATATTAGTGTGAAGAGTGACTTTCAAAATATAAAAATGTTTTCCGGAAACGAATACAAAAATCCGCCTCACCATACAAAATGATAAACTTGATTGGACAGTTTGTATGGAGAGGCCGATTTTTTTTTTGTTTTCTGAATAAAATGTTTGTGTAAGGTTGTTCAATTTCGTCTACTGAGCAAGTCCTTAAAGTTTGCGGAAGGCTGTCCCTTACACCTTGTATATATATTCTTCTATAGTCTAGTCCTAAACAAAGCAGAGCTTATGTTATGAATACTAGGCAACTGATAAACATACTTAAATATTTCTAAATACATACATGTAATCGATAAATTACAACTAGACACAGAACAAATGATCGTTGCTCATCACACACACGCATGCAAGCAAGTATTTCTTAGTAACAATCTAAATATTACTATAGCAATTACGTTAACATGTTAACACAAAGGAAAACATTCTTTGATGTAGTGATGGGACATCAATTTGTTCCCGTCGAGTGAGCTGACTCGCCGGACAAGTTGCTTATAACATGTGCTGGAGATAGAATAAGATATTTTTTGAGACTTTTCTTTATTTTTCAAATAATCAATCTTTTTCTTTATTTCGTTTTTTTTTTATGGTTGGTAAATCATCTAATGACAACCCCTGCTCTTGGGCGGAGCGGGAGAGTGTGTCAGACTCCTACTGACTAAAAACCCCCACCGTTCCTTCGTGCCTTCATACCGGGGCTGAGCTACTCTTTCGAAAGTGACACTGGCCCCAGTAGGCTTCGACCCAGCTGGGTCCCTGCTGTTGCTGACAACTCCTTGAGGCGCGCGGGAACAGTGCGTGCCGTCGACGTCTTGGGCTCAAGTCT
Source organism: Mythimna albipuncta (assembly GCA_929112965.1). Classification (NCBI taxonomy): domain Eukaryota; kingdom Metazoa; phylum Arthropoda; class Insecta; order Lepidoptera; family Noctuidae; genus Mythimna; species Mythimna albipuncta. The sequence continues at coordinate 17,755,898 of OV815973.1, forward strand.
CCTGATACTTTTAACTGCGTCATTTCTGGCGTTACGCTCATTGTTAGGAGGTCGTTCTGGATGGTCTGCATTCAGGTAGTTGGGGGTCGACCTTTTCTTCTTATCCCTCTTCTATGCCTAAGACGAATCGAGTCATGGTGGTCTTCGTTTCTGCGCATAACATGCACATACCATCGCAAGCGGCTTTTTTGCATCTTATGCTGTATTTCGGCGACATTTCTTTATTTGAAGGCGAATCCCATATTGCTTGCCGTCCGCAAACTAGCGCCTACAGTGGTTAAGAATCGGCCTCCTGCTCCTCCTTCTTCCTTAATAAAAATTGAACTTTACTTAAATTGAAAAATTAGAAATAAATTTTAATCGTAATAGGTACCAAAGACACTTCCGCATGACCACCCCTGAGTTAATTTTTGCTTGCACTCGAAATGAAAACTTCAGACTTTAGTCTGGCGCTGCGCCGCAGAATTCAAGCGATTTTTTTTTAAGTGATTAACCTGAAATGATCGCGGTGGTACAATATTCAATGTGTTTTGGTATATACTTAAGCACATTCAATCAAATCAATCGCCTCACCATCGATGATTGCATCGCTTCTTACCATCAAGTGGGATCAAAGTCAAGCACTAGTTTATATCAGACTAGCTTTTGCCTGCGGCTTCGTCCGCGTAGATAAAATATAGCCCATGTCACTTAGGAATAAAATTTTCTAGGATTTTTTTAGGAATAGAATTAAAATTTTAATGACCAGTACTTCCAGAGATTACCTCCTACAAACAAAGAAACAAAAAATTAAAAAAACAAACTTTACCTCTTTAATACACTAATAATGTAGATAAAACAAAAAACTTGTAAAACAACTCCTGTCAAAATTATATTCTCCTCATATCAAATCGGCGAACAAAAGAAGCTCCTGAAAATAAAATCGATCGATACAACAAAGCTGTATCACCTGTTGTTTCCCATCACTATTAACTGTATAACTGCACTGTTCTCCAAGTTTAGCAATTTACTTTTATTCTCGCTTCCATTTTACATGACATTAAACGTTAAAACTTGAGATACGGAGTTTAATTAAAGATTTAATGAGCTCTGCATTTCTTAAGTTAAAATAGAATTTTAGAAAACAGCTCACATAGTACATTGCATTTTTTTATGGTTAGACCAATATTTGTTAAGCTCTTTAGTAGTTCTTTTTTTAAGGTAGGAAATCAGCCAGTGACATCTCTTTCCCTCGGATGGAACGGGAGGGCAGATGTCAGACTTTTACTGACTAAAACCAACTCCTAGTTCATTCGTTGTCTTTCATACTGGGGCTAGGTTTTCTTTTCAGAAACGAACCCATGGCCTCAGTAGGCTTCGACCCTGCTAGGCTTTTACAGTTTGCTGACATCTGTTTGAGGCGTGCGTGAAATACTACGTAACATCAACGACTTAGACTTAGTCCAGATGGTTACTAGAAGATCAGAGGGCGAGCTACCCTCTGCTCGCTCCGGACCATGGCCTTGGTACAGGCCCATCGCGAGATTACTCTGTCGCCGATCCTTTAATAGTCCTGAGTTAAGCTATAGATTTATACAGGATTATTTATAAACCACTAACTACTTTACAGGACTGTATTACTAACAAAATAAAAAACAGCTTTCGTTCTTTGATTTTTTTTACACTTACATTACACAATATTCATACCGTAAAAAAAATGTTTGGAATTCTCTCAAATACCAACATCTCTTCCTTCTAGAAACTCTTCAAATTACAGCAGCGTCGTTCTACATACCTCAAAATAAAAAAAGAAACAGTATTTGAAATTCAAACTCTTTAGTCCAAGTCTCGTATTTAAAAAAACAAACACCTCTTCCTCACAGAAACCCTTCAAATGACAATAACTATAATATAGGCAAAATATTGTAGTCATAAAAAAAAAACAGAATTCGAAACTCAAACTCTCTAGTGTAAGGGTGCGTTGCATCATTTAACTATAACGACAACAAAGCCGTTAACAGTTGTCAAATCGTCGAATTGACCAATAGGCGGCCGTTTCACGCCTGGTTAAGGTTTGGTTATCGTTATAGTTAAATGGTGCAACTCACCCTAAGTCTAGTATTTCATTCAAAAGCTACAACCTCTTCCTTCCAAAACCTCTTGAAATGACTACCTATAATATAGGCACAATATTGTAGCCATAAAAAAAAACAGTGCTTGAAATTCAAACTCTCTTGTCCGATTCGCTCGTGGTCCCACAATTCCCAACACTACTTGTAGCGGCCGCTGTACACTTTAAGTTTACCAATTTACTTTTATTCGCACCTCCGTTTTACATGCCTCAGACTGGAAGTCGCCAGTATTTCCAATTTCAAACTTGTTCCACGAATCGAAGCCACTTCGGGGCGTTCTATTCTTTTTTGTACGTTTTTTATTTGTAATGTCTTTAGTTTTGTAGCTGTCAAGCTTTTAGTGGGTATTTTTTTCGGTTCTTGATCTTTTTTACATACTCAAGGTAAGATGACAGCCAGGACGAAAATATTATTATGTATTTTTAAGATGAGAAAAAGGGTAGGTAGCTACTTTGTATGAATCCGATAGCTGTTACCAGTGCCAATTTTAACGATATTATATTACTTCAACGTCATCATAATTTAATCGTAAGTATTGTTTCAGATTCTGTAGTAATGCATATTGTTAACTAGATAATGTTAGCTGTTTTAAAACAAGCTCGATGCCCGCTTAGAAAAAAAAAACTATTCATTTTAGTAAACATTTTCACTCTACAAACAATTGTTTTCGATCAAACAAATTTAAATTGGCATTTTTAACATATCCATTAAATCTGATCCAAATGGACCCGTAACTCAATACTACAAATAGCCGTGATTCATTCTGTTTAATTGAACTACAAAAATCTCTTTCAATCCTCTCGTTGGGCCACTTATAGCTTGACAAATAAGTCGAATATGAAATACAAGCTCCTGCTAGTGTGACTATGAAATATATTGGCGAAATAATTTACTAAGTTAGATATCAAATCAAGCTAATAGAACATATACATAAAAACACATCGTCATACTTGGTAGGTAAAATGATTTTTTTTTTACGATAATAAATAATAATGGTTTGGTTGTTATTTTTGTTTTTTTTTTTCACTTCATTATAATAATAAATATTAAAACCCCACCCAGCATAGCAGTCAGGGCCAATAACCACTTGACCAACAAGTTTGCTTATAAGAAATAACAAATATACACACTCACAAACTTCCGCCTTTATAATATTAATGTGTTATTCCACAAAAAAAAGTCTAAAATAGAAGTAAATGTACTACGACTTTTATATTTAAGCTAGTTAAAAGAGTTTGTCGTCCTATTCATTGTCGGTGGAGGTTTAATTCCAAAGTCTATACAGTTAAATCCGTAATGATTGATCGACCAGTTTTTGCACTCAGGGATACAACATTCTGGGAAACGAATGTAGGGTTGCCATACTTCGATAGTGAATCAGGACAGGTTTTAGTTAAAGAAAGGGTTGTAGATAAAATAAAAATAACTACTGTAAATGGACAGACAGTCAAGCCACATATTGCCATGCCAAGATTTTACGTTGTTGTCAGAATTTAATAGTAATATTATATAGTATACTAGTTTCTGCCCGCGACTTTGCTTGCGGGAATGTTACTGAAATATTGCAATGGAGCATACTCCCGTGACTGAAAGTGCACAATATTTACATTATTACACAAATATATATACAAATATATACCACTTTTAGTTGTTTAGAAAGAAAAAAAAAACATTTTAGGTGAGCTTCCGCATGACCACCGCTAAGCACGCTGCTTGCACTCGAAACGAAAACTTCAAAAGGTTTGGTTTGGCGCCGCGGTGCAGAATTCAAGCGAATTTTTTTTAAGTTTTCCTGCAGATATGACCGCGATGGTACATAATATATGCCATGTCTCCTTTGCCACCTTTCAGTACACCCTTATTTGATGATTTTACATGTAAAAAAATAATTCTTACGTGTGACATAAAGCCTGGCCACCATACAGCGACACCAAATAAAATTTTAAACCTCGGATCATTGATCAAACGTTGATCGTCGCTGTCGGATTTTGATTGGCGGTCGCAAATGCACGTGTGAGCTTCTAACCCTTACAATGTTAATACATTTTGGACAGGGTTTTAAACGACGTTTACGTAGTTAAGTTTTAGTTTTGTCAGTTAAAGTTTAACAGTGTTATTAAATTTTATTATAAACTTTGTTAGAGTTCATCCAAAAGTTGTCTGGTAGATATCGCCGTCAGTGATTAGACCTATATTAATAATATTTTACAACTTCCACACCACGCCATCTAGTCCCAAATTAACCAGAGCTTGTGGCATGGGTATTAGACAACTGATATGCATACTTATATATTTCTAAATACATACTTAATATAGATAAATTACACCCAGACGTCCAATGATCGTGCTCATCACACAAACATTTTGTCTTGGGTTGGAAACAAACCCACTACCTTTTTTTTATTGTGGGAAAAAATCGTCCAATGACATCCCCCGCTCTTGGGCGGAGCGAGAGATAGTGTCAGACTCTTAATGACTAAAAAACCCACGACTTGGACAGTTACCGGACAGCCGGACAGCGAGCTACAAACCCACTACCTTCGGTACAGCAATCAGGGCTACTAACCACTAAACCAACAGGTCAATTAAAAGTTTAAGAATGCTATTTAAGGCCCAAGGCCCGAAAAGTGTCTTAAAACCGTGACTTTCTGGAGCTTACTCCTCGGTAACAGCCAGGTTAATAGATTTGAGAAAAATCCTACTCCTTCGAAATGGTTTGGATCTTTAGAAACGTTTTTACATATAAAAATTGGTAGTTAAATATTCTTCAAAGTGAACATTGCATGTAAATCAATCAATATTTCGTAAAGAAAATGGATTTAAAAGTCAACGGGGCTCTGTCCAGGCGTAGCTGGCCGCAAACAAATGCACAGATAGTCGTATTGTCGCCTAGACGGATACAAGAGTTGTGACCATTTAATTTCAGCCAGATGGTTCAAGGCCTTAATTGTATTAAAAACATTTATATGGTTCTTTCTAAATTTGTATGTAGTTATCGTTGTCAGCGATTAGACTGCTATTGTACCCATACTTAACTTACTTCTGCTAGCGCTGGCTTACGTGAAGTAGGTTACTCTATACCAACTTTAGACCCCGTTTCATCCCTTCAGGAGTGGAATTTTGAAAAATACTTACTAAGTCATCTATGTAATAAAAGGACGCCTTATGCAAAATTGGACACTCCTTAGTTCCAATAGTTTTGGCTTGCGTGTAGCGGAGATGAGAATGTTGAGATGGATGTGTGGTGTGACGAGAATGGATAAAGTGAGAAATGAGTATATTAGAGGAAGTTTGAAAGTGGCGCCAGTGACTGAAAAGTTGAAAGGTTGTCTTGGTATGGTCAAGTGAAGAGGAGGGATGAAGTGCATATTACTAAAAGAGTTCTGAGTATACATGTAGATGGATAGAGAGGGAGAGGAAGGCAGAAAAAAAAGGATGGATTGTGTGAGAAGTGATATGAAAGAAAAGGGAGTTAGTGATAGTTTGACGGGTGACAGGACAGAATGGAAGAAGAAAACGTGTTGCGCCGACCCCAAGTAATATGGGATAAGGGCAGGAAGAAGAAGAAGTTCCAGTAGCTTTGGCTGTGCGTTGATATGTCAGTCGGTCAGTTTCCCCTTTTATATGTAGATAGAAAATAATAAATTAGCTAAGCTTACCTAATAAGAAGTTTAAAAACTTTGTAAAACCTTGAAACGCCGTCTAGACATACAATAGCTTACTAAATACATGTGAGTTGACGTAATATGAAAACATCATTAGCCATAATAATTTATCATAGACATTTTGTGTGTCTGGATTAGTTCTTTTTAGTATCATCGTTATATTATGTCTAGTCCTTGGCTATAATTTATTTATTAGCCTTTTATCGTAGCTGTGCCAACGTGGGTCGTAATTTTGCTGGATGATAAATAGCCTACCTACTCAGTGAAAGCCAACATTCTAGTTAGTGAAAAAATTGTCGTAAATGGATCAAGACTCTACCAGGACGTCTTAACACGTTCGCTGCGGCAGTGATTTTTCTGTACTTTCAATTCCTGCGGCACAAGGTCTATACACCTGGTAATAAAACTTCCATTGTGGCGGCAAAAGGCTTATAGACCCTGTTACTTAATAAATTTTTTGCTTCATATTTTTTTTTTTTTTTCTTACATCGAACTAAATTGAAGTTATGCCTTCCGCACGACAACGAAGTTTATACTTTTTTTTAGCCGCACTGTAAACGAGATTATTACAAGATGTTTAAACCTGGTACCGTACTTGACGTGTTAAAAACATGTCAATTTTGATATAAGAGAGAGATGGTGCGGTCCGTTTTTTTTTTTTTGGTGTTATAAATCAACAAATAATTTCCAATCTAGATGGTCAGATTTGTTCCAATGAAAACCTGTTTCATTCACAAATACACACACACTTACACACTTAGGCTCTTAATAAAATAGTGCACCTCACCATCAACGATTGCATCACTGCTTACCATCAGGTGGGACTGCAGTCAAGCACTAGTTTATTTCAGATTATAAAAAAACACAAACACACTTTTTTATGGTGGACAAATCATCCAATGACAACCCCCGCTCTTGGGCGGAGCGGGAGATAGTGTCAGACTCTTACTGACTAAAAGCCCACCCCGTTCGTTTTAGCCTTCATACCGGGGCTCTAGTTCTCTTTCAGATAACCCTGGCCCTAGTTAACACAAACACACTCAGACATGACGATGTTCCTCCCAAACGAGAGAGTTGTATGACACTGTATGCTCTTCTGTGTCCTCCAAGCAATCCACACATTGGTGATGACCCGACTTTTCACACACCTGAATATCAACGAACGCCCCAAACTGACCATGTCCAGTGAGGACCTGCATTACGTGGAAGATGAAGATCCCACAGCTCTAGTCACTCCTGAAAGGGGAAGCTTACCACCGTGACTGTGGCCTTAGTAAAGTCCATTGTCCGGAGCGAGGAGCAGTGGCGGGCGGTCGCCTCCTTTTGCGAAGCAGAATGCAAGAAATGGTGGAGCAAGAAAGGACCTCATGTCCAAGCCGCCGCCAGGATTCTGATCCCAATTTCCGGCCACCGTAAGCGCGGGCTTGCGGACGCCGAGCAATAGGTAGCTCGCTGTCCAACCGTCCGGTAACCGTTCGGACCTGCCCAAGATGTCGACGACGCCGTCGTATTGTTCCATGCGTGCCTCGAGGAGTTGTTAGCAAACCGTAGGGGGCCAATAGAGTCGAAGCCTACTGAGGCCAAGAGTCTGCTTCTGAAAGGAAGATTTGTTCCCGGTACGAAAAGCAACGAAGGAACAGGAGTGGGTTTTTAGTCAGTTAAAGTCTGACACTCCGCCCAAGGGCGCGAAGCTGTCATTAGATGATTTACTCACTTACAAAAAAAAAAACTACCGCGACTGCACGGTACCCAGGTAGAGCATACCTTGGTGCATTTAGCCGGACTTTGAAATAAAGAAAAACTATCGATTTCAACAATACTGTCGATTCACATAACGTCGTCGGTTCAATAACCTACGTTTACTATTTTTAAAACTACCGCATTCATAATATAAAGGCTAAAAGCGGCATGAACGTGGTTTGGTTGAAAAGATAATAATACCATGTAGACATTTTTCCTTTACTGAATTTTAGGGTTAAAATAAATAAGATTTTCCCGGGAAAATGCCAGATTTCTGATGGATAGGGAGGTCAAAATATAAGCTTTTTCAGACCCGTAAATCAATCATAAGATAAATCCTATCTAGATACTATCTTTTATAGAATTGAATATTTGGGTTGAATATATAGAATAGAATAAACTTACATCATCATCATCATTTAATCTGATACACGTCCGCTGTTGGACATAGGCCTCCCCCAAGCGTCCCCCAGATCGAACGTTCCTGTGCGTCCCGTATCCACCGGTTTCCTGCTACCTTCACCAGGTCATCGGTCAACCTTGTAGGAGGCCTTGAAACGCTGCGTCTTCCGGTACGCGGTCGCCTCTCCAGAACCTTTCGGCCCTAACGGCCATCAGTTCTGCGAGCAATGTACCCTGCCCATTTCCACTTTATCATCTAAATATCCGGCAGGAATTTACGAATAAAAATTTAAAAAAAACAGCCACGAACTTCCCTAGAAAAATCCCACTAACAACTGAAAAAGTTTGTTGTGATCTTTATAAACCTTACCTGCCTGTACATATCGGTCCTTTTCCCGAATAAGGGTGCTAATTCGAATTGAAAAACGAACCACATCTACTTTTGGCAATGAACGAAAATCGGCAAAGTTTCACGAACAAGTTTTAGAGTTTTAAGGAAATGTTGAGTAGTTAAAACGTGTATTTTCATCGTAGCCCAATTTTACATATAAACCTATACCTACCAATTGAAAAAGCGTGAAAAACTGAGAGTTTAAGTGGGCAAAGTTCGTTATTGCAGTTGAGGTATAAATACGCGAGCCTTGGGCAAGGTACATTTTGGAGCTGCAGAACTGCAATCATAATTTTGTTGCTCACGTGTACGTATCAAAAGACGTTTTTAGACAATTCATGAAAACAATATTTAGTAACAAGATATTGTGAAAAACTGCTTGTGGATTTCGTTGCACCTTAGTAGGGGCCGCCGTGCATCTGATCTGATCATATTGTGTGTAATACCATAAATATAATAATTTATCGCAGAGGCTGGTGTTGGCACTTTTACGTACTGGTACGAAATACACTCATGCAAGATTACAGTCATGAAGGTAATAAATACAAAAAAAAACACCACCAAATTGAGGATCCCCTCCTATTTTTGAACCCGGTTGAAAAATACCTCATCTTTTCCTTCTTTTTTTAAAAAGCATTTGGCCATTCAAGCAACTGGAAGTGGCACTCAAAACTTGGCCCAATTTTAAAACCGAACATTTAATTTTATTAATTCAAACCTCAGATAACACGAATAATTCATAGCCCTCGTTAATTAGTTCCTTTAAATAGCGCTTCTTATTTTTAATTACAAAAAGAGTGGAAAAGAAACTTTGGCCAATATATTTTTCATTAATCAATCCGACCTAATTTTGGGTGGCGTGACCAAATCTTGACATTTTGCACGTTTTAGTCATTTATATTCCGGTTACTTACTAACGATATACATACTCGTATATTATAAAAAGGCAGACAGGTTTCTGTATGATAAAGGTATCAAGAAAAGTGTTAATTTTTTTTTTGAGTTGGGAAATCATGAAAGTATTTTTTCCGCTCTGGTTGTAAAGAGATGGAGTGTAATACGTACTGACTAAAACCGACCTGTTTTCTTTCATTTTGTTTTTATTGTGTGAAAAATCATCCAATGACAACCCCTGCTCTTGGGCGGAGCGGGAGATAGTATCAGACACTTACTGATTAAAAGCCCACCCCGTTCCTTCGTTGCCTTCGTACCAGGGCTTGAGCTATCTTTCGAATTAACCCTAGCCCCAGTAGGCTTCGACCCAGCTGCGCCCCTGTTGTGGCTGACAGCTTCTTGAGGCGCGCGGCGCGCGCCGTCGACGACTTGGGCTCCGCCCGGACAGTTACCGGATGGTCGGACAGCCAGCTACCCATAGCTCGCTGTCTACAAGCCCGCGCTTATGGTAGCCGGAAGTTGGGATCGGAATCCCGTTGGCACGGGCGGCTGGGGTGCTGTGAGCGCCGCCGTTGCCTGATGCGGTCGGACTCCTCCTTCGCTAGCATTACTGCTTCGCAGAAGGAGGCGACCGCCTGCCACTCCTCGCTCCAGACCATGGCCTCAACCAAGGCCCGTCGCGAGAGATCGCCGCCGCCGATCGCCCTCACGAGGGCACGGCGATGCTCCGCCCAATTTGCGCCCTGCTAACTCTTTCGATCAAGAATAAAGCCTGATTTATATTATACATTGTCCTTTTTCGAGCGAAGTATTTTTAAGATGGTCAAGTAACATGTTGATGTTTGAGCAAATGAGCTTAACTTTAACCTGTTTCTGCACAATCTTACTAATGAAGTGTACAGTTCAGATTGTACAAGAGTCGATGCGGCTCTGGAACGCCAAGCGCAATTGAAGAAACACATGTGGGTTTTAGCCAGTAAAACTCTCAGTCAGACAGTCTCTCTCGCTGCACACAGAGCGTAAGAAGTGATTTGATGATTAACTACCTTCAAAAAGAAAAGTGTAGGTACTGTTTTCTCTAAATAAAAAAACCTGGTTTAAGTAATTGTATTTTCTCTAACATGATCTTGAGTGGTAACGGCCCCGAATTACGAGTTGTAGGTCGCGGGTGCGGTACTTTGTGTAATTTATTTCATCACCACTGCTCACAAAACGGTGAAGGAAAACATCGTGAGGAAACCGGCACGTCCTAGAAACAAAAATTCGAAGATATGTGACATCCACCAACCCACACCGGGCCCGCGTGGTGAATTATGGCTCATTCCCTCTCCTAGGCAAGAGGCCTGAGTCCCTGCAGTGGGAACATTATAAAGCCGACTATGCTGAATCTGTACTAAAATATTGTTGTACGTTAGAGCATAAGAGCTAAGTTGTTATTAAAATTATGTAATTTTGTTTCCAAAAGGTAACTCTTCCACATACATACACTTCATGTAAAAACAACGAAACACTCACAACAATTAATTAGACACCACAACAAAGCTTAACAAATGAATTTATAACATTAACAAAAGACAATGTTATCAAATCATAAATAAATCAAATCTTAACGAAATTCAGGTCTTAGTTGAATGCAAATCGTCGGCGTCGAACGAAAACGGTTCAAGTACCAAAAAGTTACTACAACGTGCGCGGCATGACAATAAATCACAACAATATTGTGAAAATTCACCTTTTTTTTCGGCCCTCTTCACCTTTTTTCGCCCCTCGTCGCCGTGGTTCACCCGGCAGTGGTACAAAAAGTTTTCGCGTTAAAAATTGCCAGCCTCTTGCGGTGAGTCGTGTGTACGTTTTTATAGTCCAGTTTTTGTTTTATGTTATTTTTTTACGTTTTTATGTAGTCTAGGAAGGTTTTACAAAACTGCTCATCTAAATGCCTAACTTAGTTTTCATGTTAGATTGGAGAATTCAAACTCAGAACTTGGTCGACCCTTTAGTGCCATTGAAATAATAAATCTTTTTCGGTCTCTTTAAAATGTTAGTTTTTATTTTATACAGTCTACACACAGTATACAGTTAATAAAACTTCCGTTTCATGCGTTACTTGACTGACAGACAGCATATCCTAAATTGCTTGATTATCATCATTTCACAGAAAATACGTCCACACTCTTCTCTGATAGCCGCCTTCTTCGTGTATTCGTGTGGTGATGATGAGACATTCACTGCAAATTTTATTTATTTATTTAACACTTTATGCACATGGGTACAGAGGCGGACTTAATGCCTTAGGCATTCTCTTCCAGTCAACCTTTGGGTGATGCGGAGAAAAAGTAGTGGTAGGTGCAATAAAAGAGTGAGAAAAAGGCAAAAACAATAATTTATATACTAATAGACCATAGAATAGATATACTAATAAACCATAGAATAAATATATACAACTATACAATATATACTCAAATTAATACACTACATAAATACACTAAAATAGTCAAATAATTGGTCCAAATCGACAATAGAAAAACATTAACGCTGTGATGAAACTACTGCCAGCTTTCTTTCTTCTTTTTCTGGTCAGTCCATACTGGATATAGGTCTCCCCAAATTGTCTACACAATGACCGGTCCTGTGCGTATATACCGTTGCGTTGAGATGCATGAAAGTCAAAGCAAATATCCCTGTACTCATTTAAGTCTTTGACGACGGATTTGTGACAGATAATCCTTCTATCCATCCTCTATGGGATGAAAATTTGTATGGAAGTTCGTCATTTTTGCTGATAAAAATTCCATTGTGTATACGGCTGTAAAGCAATATAACATGACCATACTGACACCGTATAATAAATCTACACCATTCAAATTTAATGTGCTTATGGTAGAAACCTATATGTTTTTTTATTTTTATACACGGACCTAATATTTATATGGCCTAAATAGCTGTTAAGATTCAAAAGATTCAAAGCATTTTATTTCATATAAACCATTTACATACACTTTTGAAATGCCAAGATTATATTAACAGATTTACAGGCACTTTTAAGGGTTTGGGTGTCTTGGTACGTGAGTTTGCGTGTTTGTAAACGCATCCACGATACAGGAGTAATTTTGAGAATGAAGATTTTGGGAATGGATAAAGTGAGAAATGAGTATATTAGAGGAAGTTTGAAAGTGGCGCCAGTGACTGAAAAGTTGAAAAGTAATCGGTTGTTTTGGTATGGTCATGTGAAGAGGAGGGATGAAACGCATATTACTAAAAGAGTTCTGAGTATACATGTAGATGGATGGAGAGGGAGAGGAAGGCCGAAAAAAAGATGGATGGATTGTGTGAGAACTGATATGAAAGAAAAGGGAGTTAGTGATAGTTTGACGGGTGACAGGACAGAATGGAAGAAGAAAACGTGTCGCGCCGACCCCAAGTAATATGGGATAAGGGTAGGAAGAAGAAGAAGAAGAGAAGGCAATGTTTTTTTTTTTTTTTAAGAAAAATTTTGATACTTTGTTCTTACCGCTCGCGCTTGTCACCCTGCGTTTAGCTTCTGCTCACAGCGACAAGGTCGTGAACTACTCGTCAAGATACGTAGTCTTGCCTTGTCTAGTTTTTTTGTTATCTTGGTTCTCCCAGAAGACGTTTGGTGTTAGAAAGAACCACCGTGACTTTGGAACGTAAAGGATAGAAGGGTTAATCCAGGTACAATAAAATTGTGACTTTACCTTTTGCTCTAGCCAGAGTGGGAGAAGCCTACAACATGCCTACTGTAAGGATCTAAACAGATGGACCGCATTTCAACTGACATCCAACCGCAAATTGCAGTATAAGTGCAGTTTGAATGCAATTGACATGACTGCAATAAAACTGCAAACACGACTGCAATAGAACTGCAAACAAATTTGGTTTGCAGTTCTATGGCAGTCGTGGTTGCAGTCAACTGCATACAAACTGTAATTTGCGGTTGGTTTGCAGTTGAAATGCGGTCCGTCTGTTTAGACCCTAAGGCAATGGTATTTCCTCATTCTAAGATGAGACTTGTCGTATAAACCTGGTAATTAACCCCGACTATTTGTCCTCAGTGCCACCCGACATCATGAGTGATGAGACTTCAGGAGACGTATCAGTCCAAGAGCTGGAGAACGCGACCCTGACCTGCAAAGCGACGGGTCACCCGCCTCCGAAGATCACGTGGAGGAGAGAGGACCATGAACCTGTGTTGCTGAAGAAGCCGCAGTCTAGGGAGTTTGATAAAGGTGAGACTTGAAGGAAGAAAACAAAAAAAAATATCAACCAACTGAAACCTGGTTTGGTTTCATTTGGTTGATAATTTTTTGTTTCTTCTTAGCTGTTCAAGAGAGTTGAATGAAAAGTCACTCAGGAAGTACATCAAACCATAGAGCTTTTCTGGTGGTCACCCGGTTGATTCAGGCTTTCAGGAGTTGCAGTGGTCAGGAATAGCGTAACTAGCTGGGGGGTATGGTAGCGATTACGATAAGATTCAAAAATTTTTATTTCACATAGGCCTTCATGGGCACTTATAAAACTTCAGAAGCTAGTGCACGGTTCCAAATTGATCGTTTACTATGGTTAAGAATTGGCAAGAATCTTCATGGTTACTCTTTTAAAAAAGTGGTTGATGTTACAATATTAGGTATGTAAAAACAGTGTAGACCAGTCAATATTGTATACGAAAGCACAATAAAAATAATCATAATTTTATTTAAAAACAAATAAGTCGTAATAGGAAGTAATCTAAGAGTTCGTGGAGTATGATAATTCTAGCGTGTTTCGTTTGAGAGGTACAATAAATATATCATCGCTTACGATGAGATAGTGGATAAGTACGAGCTGATCAACAATATGAAAGAGCAAAAGCAGTTATAAAAAATTAAAAATCGGATCCAATTCAAACAATTCTTTGCTCATTATGAAGCTGATTTATTGTTGGCGATTGGGGGATTACAATTCATTCATTAGTTAATCATATTTGCTTGAGGTGTTCGAATATCTAGCTTCTGTAACTTAGAAACCACAAAATTAAGTGGCATACTTCTTCTAACCAATCAAATTAGAATAGCAATTAAAACATACCCTTAAACATTTGAAACAATTCACAACAACTTCCTTTGACATTCAGAACCAGATCCTAAAGCTCGCCACAAAACACAACAGTTCAGAACTGAGCGTCTGTGTAAATGTAAACATAACTTTGTTTACATCTTAAAGTTTAATCTTGAGATTAAGCCCGACGTGTATGGGATATCCGGGCACAGGTGGCGGAACAAATTGGTAGGTAAAGGAAACGTGTTGCTTCCATTATTCGCGCCGTTGACTATCTAAAATACTAGACAGGGTAGGTACACGCAGCAAAATCTGGTCAAAACCTACTCTTTTTACAAGTACAATGTTTTTTTGTTTTTTTTTGTGGTGTTAGCCAGTTTGATGCTGGCTGAGGAGATTTTTTTTAATAAGTTTTTGTGTTCTCTCGAGTGGAAAGGGGTCTCGAGTTTATAGGTTGGTTTTTCTTTTTCTGTTGCTGAGTTTTTAGGAAGGTATTTAAGACATACGATCACCGTACCTTTTTGTAAAGTAAAGATGAAATAATTTTGGGTTTTAACTACCGGTAATTACGAGTTTAATTCTTAAAAAAAAAACATATTAAATCTGTACTTGCTTGCTCTATATTTTGTTGATGCTAAACGTCTAGTTATATAAAAATAAAAATAAAATATCCCTCCTTTTGGCAGAATTGGCTAAAACATAAAATTTACCTCTTTCAACCCAGTCGACCAATATTCGCTTAGATGTTTTGATATTGGCAGTTACAAATACTATATCATTGTATCTACAATTTTTTTTTTTTGTAATATTGATGTCAAAAAGTTACAGTTTTTTATTACATACTCATACTCTGCGTAAACGAGTAACAGTGTTGTTTATCATAGTTATATATATATTATTAGTATTTAATAAATAATTTTTTTTTTCTTTTTTTTTTTCTTTAATCAGTGTGTTGAGGGCCTACCACGATACTTAACGTGATCTATGTGGCGGCCAAAACTGAACTGCTAAGCTGTTTGTTTTTTTCAGTAAGATTCAGTTAGAGTACCCAGTGAACCGAATTTGCTTAGGTTGCTGAATTTTAAACTAGTCAGTAACCTCCATATTCATGAAAGTCTCTTACATTCTTTATTGTACTTTTAAAACATTGAAAATAGAAGTGTTGTGGCTGGTTTTGTTTATCGTGCAAACCTACCACAGTGTTATCTTTTTTTATCCCAAAGGCTGGAAGAGGATGCCTTGTTGCAATAAGTCCGCCTATGTACCACTACTGTACATGAACTTTAAAAATAAATAAAAATAGGTCAGCTGATGTCTACAGGGGAGTTTAGCCCACAATTCGGCGTTTTAAAGTCAGTTGTTTTTTGCAAGAGTTTTTTTAAGGGCGAAAATCATCCAATTTCTTCTCCCGCTATAGAGTGGAGTGAAAGGGCGTACCATACCTTTTACTGCTTAAAACCTAACCTATGGTCCTTCTTTGCAATTTAGCCACGAGTTTACTTTAAGGAAGTTAACTCATGGTCCCTTTTAACCTATGTTACTGCAAGGGTTGTGGATGACCCTAAAAAAATATAATAAGAGGTAAAGTTGGTTTCAACCAAAAATTCGCAGACATGTGACAACCACCAACCCGCACTGGGCCTACGTGGTGGATTACGGCCCACTCCTTCTCCTAGAGAGGAGATCTGAGTCTTAACAGTGGGAACATTATTAGGCCGACTGTGTTACGCTAAAGTTTATTTCTTTTTTTTTTTTGTTTACAAGTGGTAACCTCTGAAAGTAGCTTTCCGATTGCTAAAATTTTTTCACCAATAAAAAACTGCTTTATTTCTGGCTATATTTTATGTATGCAGGCGAAGGAAAACATCGTGAGGAAACCGGCATGTCCTAGATCCAAAAATTCGAAGACATGTGACATTCACCAACACGCACTGGGCCCGCGTGGTAGATTACAGCCCATTCCCTCTCCTAGAGAGGAGGCTGGAGTCCCAACAGTGGGAACATTAAAAAAGCTGGTGATGATGATGATGTGGGCGAAGCCGTGGGTAAAAGCTAGTGATAAACTTTTTAAACAATCCCGTAAGCCCTGGCAACTGTATAAGGTTCCCAGCTCTATGACATGCCCTTGTTCTTAATTCAAAGTGGAAAATGAGCGGAGGTACAAGTCTCAACCAGACATATTTATAATGTCTCCTTACGTATGAAGGTACGTTTTGCTTAATAAGCTGGCGTCGTGCCGCGGTTTCGCCTCGTTTGGTTTGATAATTTAGTAAGATGAAAGGTGCGTGTGTAGGTACTATGTTTGTACATGAATATAATTATATTTCTGCCCTTGATCTATGTTGGTTACTTGTTTTGTTTTTAATTCTTCTTGTAAGTGTGAGTTGCACCATTTAACTATAACGATAACAAAGCCGTTAACAGTTGTCAAAGCGTCGAATTGACCAATAGGCGGCCGTTTCACGGCTGGTTATGGTTTGGTTATCGTTATAATTAAATGATGCAACTCACCCTTAACCTTCAACTTTCAACCTTTCTCCTTGTCACTTTCAGTCACTCCAAAAGTTTTTTTCATATGATTCCTCACATAATTCCTTCTTCTTTTTTTTAAGATTCCGTACCCCAAGGTGGAAAACGGGACCCTATTTCTATTACTCTGTCTGTCTGTTTGTCCGTCTGTCACCTGGCTATATTTCAGAAAAACGGTAAACGTTTTTCTTTCTTTTTTCTTTTTCTTTAGTTGAAATTTTCACAGATGATGTATTTCTGTTGCCGCTATAACTAAAATTAAATAAATATTTAAGTGAGGCTCTCATCCATCAAGCATGATTTTTTTGCCTTTTTTTTACTAACGATACGGAATTCTTTATGAACGAGTCCGACTTGCAGTTGGTCTATTTTTTGTTGTTTTTAAACACGTTTAGAAAAAACATAAAACAAATTAAGTTTACGTAGCACATTTTAATGTTTTTACAGTTTTATCGACTCTTCTTGGCAAATTTCGCTAAGGTAGTCAATGCTACAAGAAATTTTCAGTTCCATTTCACCGAGATAACACTGATTTCAGTATTTCTACATACTTAACTGTCCAGTTGCAATAACAATTAATATAACCAAATTTTCATCTCCAAATCTATTAGGAATCAATTTGCCAAAAATAAAAGCCACTACTGAACTTCACTTAAAAAAATCCACTTAACTACAAGCTAACTTTTTTAACTATCTGTATAATACTGAAAGGCCACGAAAACTAGTTTAAATTTGTTAACGGTATAGCTATTCTCTAAGTTCGGGAGGTTCCTGCACCGAATTCGTGTGGAAGAAACACCTGAGTGTCATCATTGTGTGGACCACCCGGAGGACAAGGTGGAGCATACAGTGCTAGATGTGCCCCGCTTGAGCGGAGCCCCGCTGTGTTTCGCCTATCATATGGGGGCGATTGGCGACGACGACCTCCCTCTCACGCGGGGCTCTGATACAGGCTATGGTCTGGAGCGAGGAAAAATGGCAGGCGGCCGTCTCCTTCTGCGAATCAGCAATGCTTCTGCGTAATAGCGAAGGAAGTGGTTATAAATGTTAGTAGACGATCTTCCACAATCCCCAGCTGCTGGAATTCCGACTCCGCTTTCCAGCCACCGTAGGCAAGCAATGAGTAGCTAGCTGTTTAGCCATCCGGTAAACGTCTGGACGGAGCCCAAGTCGTTGACGACACCTACAATTCCTCGCCCCTCAAGGAGGTGTCAGCAAACGTAGGGGCCCAGCAGGGCCAATCACAAGAAATCACAAGAAAAAGAAGAAACACGAGTTACGAGTTTTAGTCAGTAAAGGTCTTATTTTATGGTGAGAAAAAATCATCCAATGACAACCCCCGCTCTTGGGCGGAGCTGGAAATAGTGTCAGACTCTTACTGACTAAAAGACCCACCCCGTTTCTTCTAGCCTTCATACCAGGGCTCGTTCTCCTTTTCGGATAACCCTGGCCCCAGTAGGCTTCGACCCGGCTGGGTCCCTGCTGTTCCTGACAACTCCTGGTCTGATAACTAAAAAACACTGTGTCTAAAATTACATCATGATGTTAAATATCTACGCCAACCAAATTACACCGGTTTATAAACTAATTTAGTCCATCAATAAACAGCTCCTAATTTCCAATGTTACCGTTCGTTAACAGGTTGTTAGCGTTGCACTAACCAAAACAGGTAATTCAGAACATTACATTCAATTTAAAGTACTCTACACTTAAAATAATCAATGTACAAACTAGTTTGAACTGTGATTTTAAACTAATAAACTAGTGTCCATTTATTCTACGTGCAATATATCCCAATTGCCACTTAAGATTGGCGATTCTTCGAGCTTTAAAGGTAACCTTGGTTCTCCTGCGGATATCTTCATTTCTGATGTGATCACGTAAGGAAACTCCGACCATATCTCTTCCCATTACCCTTTGTGGGACTTTAAGTCTTTTTCTGAGGCCTGCTTGCTTAGTATTACCGAATCTTGGTTAAATGTAGATGTAGTAAAAACGTTATTATTTAATCTAAATTAGATAAATATAATATATTTAGCTAATTTAGATTAAATAATTATTATAACTAGCTAATTTAATCTAAATTAGCTAAAGATAATATATTTAGCTAATTTAGATTAAATACAATATTATTGTTTAAGTCATAATTGCGCATTGCGATCTGATGGAAACAACGTATGAGACCTCTAGGCGTTTTCCTAATGGCCTTTCAAGGATGCCACGTAATATAAATAAAAACCCCTTTTATTCCTTGCAATTAGAGATAACAAAATAAGCAAAATGTAAAATAATCTTAAGTTAAACCTATTCCTAATAGAATGTTATTAGCTTAATATGCAAGAACCTCTCCGCAAGTGAAGGCCTCCTCCAAGGAACTTCATCTTTCCCTATCTTGTGCTGTATCCATCCAGTTAGAACCAGCCGTTTTCAAAATGTCGTCCTCCCATCTTACAAGCGGTTGTCCTCTGAGTCGTTTTCCACTACCCTGCATTCAAAAATAACCACAGTGGAGTAGAGTCCTACTCCAACCATTCAAAAATGCTTGGAGTGGCAACCCAGGGTCGTTCTTTTATAATTTGAGTAACTACCCTACAGTTAACCCAACTAACTCTAACTCCGAGCAGAGTAAGAGAAAGATTGGTGTAATCGGCCATGAAAGACACTTGCTTGACATTGACAGTTGAACTCTACGTTCGCGTTCAAAAATGCTAGTGTACAGTGCGTTTCACATACGAAGTTCCTTCGCCGTAATGTTGGCTCCCCTGTCTGTCTACAGAAAAGAGAAAATAAATAATAAAAGAGTTGTCTAGCAAAATTGTTGCACGAAATGTGAAATAAAATCGACTTTAACGGTAGTTCCAACATTTTTTGGAGAATTATGAGATTTTAAATGGAATGGGATTTTATTAAAAGGAAGTTGTCAATTGAGAGGTACGATATTGCGACGTGGCATTTCGGTATTAGAAAAATTCAAAAGAAAAAAATATCAAAATTATATGGCAATTGTTAAAAGTATCAGTTAATCTCCCTAATATCAAGTAATTTCATTGCTAAAAATATAGCAACACTTTTTTCCGTATTGACAACATTACGGCGAAGGAATTTCTTATGTGAAACGCATTATAGAGTATCTACCCTTTTTTTATAGTGGGGAAAAATCATCCAATGACAACCCCCGCTCTTGGGCGGAGCGGAAGATAGTGTCAGACTCTTACTGACTAAAAGACCCACCCCGTTCCTTCTAGCCTTCATACCGGGGCTCGAGCTCCCTTTCGGACAACCCTGGCCCTAGGGAGTATCTACCCTGATGACACCATTAGAGTCCATTCTAACCTGTAATTTAGGCATTTAGGCTTGGTGGATGGATGCCACTTAGTCTTTTATAAAAATAGTCATTGTAAGTGTTCACTTCTTAAATAAAAAAAGAGGCAGTTTCAAAAATAACCATACAAGGCAAAATAAAACGGTCCTATACTCCGCAATCGACGAATGATAAATGAGGGCTATTTATAGGAAATAATCAATAGGTGGAAGCAATTGAGGGCTCACGACGTGAGCGATACATTCGCCAATGTTATTCTGGTTTTTTTTTTCTCTCTTTTTAAGGTTCTGTACTGTAACCAAAGGGTTCAAGCAGAACCCTATTACTAAGACTCTACTGTTCGTCTGTCTATCTGTATACCTAGATAGACAAAAGAAAAACAAAATAACAAATATTTTGATATTTGATAATTTTATTATTTACATTGTGCTCACATAAGAAAAGCAACAAGAAATATTTACATATTTCTTGTGAGCCAAGCATTATTATGTAACACATAATAATATGATTTAAAAGAGTGTCCATGGAGTTTCTTGCACGTTCTTCTCCATAGAGATCTACGCTTGCGAACGTGCAATTTAGCTTCACTTTTCTTGGACTGACCGACATTTGACTATTCAAAAGTGCCTGCGAATAGTTTATTTGAAATAAATGATTTTTGATTTTGATTCAAGCGCAGTGCATAATCACGTTTGCTATATTATAGCAAACGTGATTTTTTTGCCGTTTCTTGCTACGGACGGTGCGCGTGTCTAGCTCACACTTATCCAGTTTTTTTATGAGTTTATATTGTGTCCCAGTGCTGATCAAAATCCTCTTCCTTCTTCTAAACCTGTCTTAGACGATTTCTGGTCTAGTTTGCCCAGCAAACATGATCACATTGTCACACCACCCTTGACGCAGTCGATGATAATGTTTATTATTGTTTTAAACTACGCACACGTGTGCCACACACGCCGATCTGTGCGCGTCGATGTCTCCATATATTTTATATGGAAACTAGACTTGTAGAGCTACACTTGATCCACGCCTCGCGACAACGTTTTACTACAAATCAGGGCCCCAAGTCTGCTATTTTTATAAATTCTTCATTCCAACACGATCCCATTGTCATTTTGCTAAAAGTTTGTAATCTGCTAATTCAAAATGATCGATCATTGATCGGTCACTGGTCTTGTAATAGAATTGTGGTAGAATGATAATTTCTAGCATATTAAAACCAATAACTGCACAATAACGTTCTAATGGTAAAACACTGATCAAATAAACTGTCAAAGTTTTAGCAGATTACCGCAAACGTCAAATATTCATTTGTCAATATGTACGAGACTACCATTCTATGTCACTTCTTTCAATGGAGTGTCAGTGGTTGACCATTGGAAAGTCATAATGACGCCATTATATTAGTAGATTACCAAACTTGTCAAAATCGACAATTAATACACCAATGATAGACCATTGTGACACTATTGTAATAGCAGACTTGAGGCCCAGGCATGTTACACTCGAGAGTCGGTCTAATGTAGTTCCCACTTTAAAATTCTATTGAAAGCGTGCTTTCAAGTAAAACTGTGTTGAATTACCTGATAACTATAACCTTTACCTAAATATAGCTACAAACTTGGGTCCATTATGACCAAAACATCATAATGATAGAGCAAAACTCATAATTACTTGCGTAGGAGTGAATTGTGGTTTATTGATAAGAACAGGCAAGGCGCCCGCGCAAACGTGTGTTTTGTGTTAGATACAAGCTACCGATGAATATTTGATTTAATTTTGTAGTAACACCATTGTATGGGCGAGAGGTCTTACATGCTTCTACTCATCATATCATCCGATAGACGTCTGTTGAGCATAGGCCTCTCCCAAGTGTCGCCACAATAAACGATCCGCGCGTCTCGCATCCTTCGGATTCCCGCAACCTTCACCAGGTCATCGGTCCACCTTGTAGGAGGCCTTTCAACTCTGCGTCTTCTGCTACGCGGTCGCCACACGAGAACCTTTCGGCCCCAATGGCCATCTGTTCTGCTAGCAATATGCCCTGCCCATTGCCACTTAAGTTTGGCGATTCTTCATGCTATGTCGGCAAACTCATGCTACAATAGAGCTTTTAGAATAATTATCTTGTTTTACAAGTTTTGTAAAGACAATCGTACACAATGAACTAAGGACTCCTCCTCCTTGCGTCGTATTCCTCAATGCTGAGGGTCGTGCTTCATCACTTTAGCCTTTATGATGTTCTTCCATCTGTTCCTGTCTCTGGCGGTGTAAAGGGCATAGTACATCGTAGAGTCAAGAGCGGTGCGGATCTGGTCGGACCAACGTATTGGGCTGCGCCCGCGAGACCTTTTCCCATCCACTTTACCGGTCACAATGAGCCTTTCGAGGTTGCCACCGTTCTTTCTTGCAATGTGACCGAAGTATTGCAGAACCTTGAGAAGACACTCGGACGAACTAAGGACTAACCACTATGAAAAGAACATAAAGATAAATAAAAGACCTACAGTTAGTAGACCTTAGAATTTATACGAGTATAGTCCTCAGGGATGATAGTAGGTAGTGACAAAGATGTGCTAAGGTGCTGTTTAAGAGATAATGTCAAAGTAAAGAGTTTGATTGAGGCCTTTAACCCGTTGGTTCCCTAAGGAACTGTTGCTTTAGGAGTTAATGGTCTGACAATTAATCTACATCATGGCTGTCTATACTATATCTTTATATACAGGATGTGTCTAAGATCCACGCACAAACGAATACCATAGATCCAGTACATGCTTCTGGACTCACCAGTAGTGTAACGACGAAAAATTTAAATACATCCTGTATACAATTCTTAAATCTTCTGAACGTGTGCTTGTCACCTAACTCCTAAACGGCTTGACGGATTTGGATGTAATTTTGTGTGTATATTTGACTGAGTTTCTGGATGGTTAAAATATACAATTGGAACTGGAAGGCGGTGTTGCAACCGGGTTTTTAATTATTATTATTTTTTGTGACAATATGTCAGCTTTTGGGTAGTACGTTTGCCGGGACCACTAGTTAATTTATCTAGCTAGCTGACCTGGTGAACATTGTTCTGCCATATGCAGCTTCCTAGTCATATTCAACAACTAAGCCTTAATAAGTTCAAATCATTTGTAAAACGTAAACTTTGTCAAAAGGCTTTTTACACTGTAAAGGACTATATTCAGGACGAAAAGGCTTGGGATTGACCTGCTCCAGTACCTACTATAACTGTTGATATTTTTGTTTGTTTCTTCTTTTTTGTATTTTTTTTTATTTTCAAATGTGCTTTTTCTTTTTATTTTATTTATTTTTTTACAATTTGACATTGCGATTATTTTTATTTTATTTTACAAATTGACGTGTATACATTTTAAGTACTTACAAGTATTTTTTTTTTCTCTTTGACATAAATATTTACTTTGCTAAATATTTTGTAAATTATTAATTTCCCTAGATTATTGTAAATGTGAGGACTATGTTGATTGCTTTTTCTTTGCTATTCAGTAATTTTAACGTTTGTCTGGCAATTTGAGTATTTTCTGCGGCCTACCCAAATGTCCTTTCTTTGATATTGTTCGTCAAGTCGTGGAGCTCCTTAGTAGTCCTAAGTTGAGCTTTTCGAATACTGACAAATGCTTACACTGATTGGACAGGTCTACTCAAATCTGTATGGTTCTTTCTTCAAAAGACCATCTCAGACAAATCTGCATGGTTCTCATGTGATTTGACCATTACATATTTACTGTATGGACTTTAAAAGAGACTTTGACCCCTGAGCTTGTTTCGGTGTTTCTTCTCAGGGTAGTCAGATAGGAAACACCGGCTTCATCTAGCATAAACTGACGAAAAAAAATTGACGTGTAAAAGTGTTTTTAAAACCTATTTGCAAAATAAATATCATTTATCATATAATTATCAGAGAAAAAAAAATGGTTTAAAAAAAAAACTAAAAAAAATACGCTTTCATAGCATATCAAATAGAATAAATAGCGCTTTGTGCCATATTTTTTGTAAATCGAGCACCCCACGCTTTTTTCACAATGATATTAACATTTATCGTTCATTATTATTATTTTTACACTTTTTAGTTTGATATGCTATGAAAGCGTGTTTTTTTTAACTATTTTTTTTTATTTTGCACAAAAAAACAGATTATTGTATTGTCATCGGCCTTCGATGGGTGTGCAAAGTTTGAAAAAAATCTGATCGCCCAAGGTTGGTCAAAATCGAGCTCAAAGGCGTTGGTTACAAACATACAGGTGAAGCTAATATAAGCGTGTTAAAAATAAGGGATGGAGGTAAAAAAATAGGATACAACTTGTTCTCAGATCTACCAAAAAAAAAAAAACGGTCAAGCTGTTTCGGAGGAATTCGATGGCAAACACTGTTACACAAGATTTTTATTATTTAAAAGATTTTCTATACGTACAAACATATATTTTCTATAAATCGGTTTGTGTAACCAGTGTTATGTACTGAGAACGAGAAATACTTTTCCACCGTAATACAGTTCAAACAAGTTTTTCGGTTTCGCAACAACCAAATTTATGACTGTGATTTTGTATTTGTACTTATGATTTTATATTTGTTAGTGTATTCGTAGAAAATAAGTAATCATTAGTTATGTAAACCTGATAAATGTTGTTGTTACTTTGTGGAAATAACTACATTGATTGATAGAAATATATACATAAAAATAAAAAGTATAAAATATACTTAAAAGTTTATACCTATAATAAAATTTCATTATGTTTAGGGTTCCGTACCTCAAAAGGAAAAAACGGAACCCTTATAGGATCACGTTGTTCTCCGTCCGTTCGTCCGTCTGTCTGTCTGTCAAGAACCTTTATCTCAAGAACGCGTGGAGGTATCGAGTTGAAATTAAAACCATATACTCTGCGTTCCCTTCAAGCTGTGAAAAAATCAAACTTCTAAGTTAGCGAATAAAAAAGATAGGGCCGTTTATGTCGCAAAAAAAAACGTATATTTTGATACTCTCAAAGATCGAAATTCATAGGGTACTTCCCGTTGACTCAGAATCCTGAAATATGGCACAAAGCAAGGTCTTATAGCACAGGTATAGGAAAAAATCTAAAAACAATGAATTTGTTGTTACATACATCACAAAAAAAAATTGTAATTCGGAAAAATCTTCGAGACTCCATTTACTTGCCCAGTTTTTTTTTATTCTTAGGATGATTTCCCAACTGACAAAAACTTTTATATTTTTCTACGTCCATTTTTTTTTTACCACGGAGTAAAAAGAAACGAAAATATGTAAAAGTAATCACGTTTGTTTTATGCCCCACTTAAGTATTTTTATTCTATTTTTAGTATTTTTTTGTTATAGCAGCAACAGAAATACATCTTCTGTGAAAATTTTGTACTATCAAGTCATCTCGGTTCGTGAAATACAGCTTGGTGACCCATAGACAAACAGACGGATGGACGTATAGTGGAGTTTTAGTTTTTGGCGAGACCCTATTTTACCCTTTAGTCCTTACCTAAAAGGTAAAATCCCTAAAAACCGTAGAACCCAAAAAATTAAAAAATTAGCACGCGGCCAATACGTCATTTTGACAGCCCACTTTTCACTTTTTGGGAATATGATATGCTCTAGCCACAGAGAAATCACCGCCACCGATCACCTCAAGGACACGGCGATGTTTAACCCAAGTGGGCCACTCCTAAGCCATATGCTCCACCGTGTCCCACGGGTGGACCACACAATGATGACACCAGGACGTTTCTTCCGCCTGAATCCAGTGTTTGAACTTCTCGAGCTTACTATGTCTGGGAAGGACTGGCGGTATTTGGAAATTGAAGACGCTGTGACGCCTTTCCGGTCACTCCTCAAAGAGGGGACTTGCCGCCATGATTATGGCGTGTCCATTTATTACCGCCTCGCTATAGGATTTCGATACTTTAAACTTTTTTTTTAGACTTTTAAGTAAAAAAAAAAGTTTTTATTTTCTTAATCATCTTCTTCCTGTTCTAATATAGACGTATGTACAATCGGCGGTTGACGTATCTTAATCGGCGAATGAGGGGTTAACATGCGGTCAATACGTCATTTTGACAGCCCACTTTTCACTTCTTAGCCTTCATATAAATATTCATTCAACATTAAAGCTTGAACTAATGGTTGTACTTCGATACGGTGCTGGTATATTTTGGGAACATGTTCTCCAGTCACGCAAACCTAACAGCATATTAAGCCATTTCCCTTCGTTTACTTTGGCTAAGTCTAAAATAAACGTTGTGTTTCATACGGAACCCATTTGGAATACTAAAATGTTTGTGCTCCTTTTATAGGTGGGAGTGTCATGAGTGGGTTGCGTAAATTAAAGTTTGTTGGTGGCAGGACCAAGAGTAGTGTGTCACAGATTAGAATTGGCTATAAGTAAAATAAAATAGAATAGAAATACTCATATTTGGGACAGACACAACACAACGGTTGTGAACACAAATGAAACGCAATGGGTGGCTCGCTGTCCGGCCGTCCGGTAACTGTCCAGACTAAGCCTAAGTCGTCGACGGCGCGCGCTGTTCCCGCGCACCTCAAGGAGTTGTCAGCAACAGCAGGGACCCAGCCGGGTCGAAGCCTACTGGGGCCAGGGTTATCCGAAAGGGCGCTCGAGCCCCGGTATGAAGGCTAGAAGGAACGGGGTGGGTCTTTTAGTCAGTAAGAGTCTGACACTATCTCCCGCTCCGCCCAAGGGCGAGGGATGTCAATGCATGATTTTTCCCAACATAAAAAAAAAACACAAATGACAAAAGGACAAAAGTACTAAGTGCCCACTAGCGCACTGAACTAGTGACCACCTCAGTATTTGCTGGGCGTTAGACACACCGCGCTGATTTTCAGTTAGTACCCCGCACTCAGAGTGACACACAATAATTGACATACACCAACCTGCACTACCAATTCCTTCTCCTAGATTGCTGATTATGTTTATGCTTTCTTGACATATATACCACCGCGCCGTGTCTTTGACGTCGACCACCGCGCACATTATGTTGCAGATTCTGAACTAACTTGCTTTGTTTTTTGTGACGATGGATCAGGCTTGGCTAGAAGTAAAATATTCTCTCTTGACTCAAAAAATCCCTAGATTATACATATAGCTATCAAAAAAACTGACCCACACTTTCCCTACGAGACGGTGAAGGAAAACATCGGCAGGAAACAGGCATGTCCTAGAATCAAAAATTCGAAGACATAAATGACATCTAGGTGCCAATCAGCATTGGCCACGCGTATTGGATTACGGTCCATTCCCACTCCTAGAGAGGAGGCCTGCTTCCCAGTAATGGGAACATTATAAAGCTTATTATGATACGTATATACTAATATGGTTTTATATTTCGATATAACGTTCATAATTATAACGTAATATATTAAGCAGTAAAACGTTTTTACAAGAAGGTAGTTTACATCTGGTCGCCTACAATTTAACGTCAAGAATGGATTGATAAAATCTTCAAGATAAACTTAATAATAGAGGTTTAATGATTGATAGACGCAGCGCGCTGCGTATTGTCGTATTATAAACGGTTACCATTCAATTGAATTCAATGGAGTTCCAAAGCGATTGTTCATTCAGTTTGTATATATACTCGTAGGTAGATTTGATCTGTGTCAAATCTACAATAGGTTGTATATCTATATCTGTGTACTATTATGAAAATATTCATAGAATCTACGTGACACTTTAAATGAAAATGAGCATTATATTAAAATTTGTTCATGTTATTATGAAAATAAAAAAGGGAATCGTTTATCTCAGTAGGGTCATGTGTAGAGGATTGATGAAGCGCATGTAACTAAACAGAGCCATGAGTATAAATGATACAACAGCAGGGACCCAGCCGGGTCGAAGCCTACTGGGGCCAGGGTTATCCGAAAGGGTGCTCGAGCCCCGGTATGAAGGCTAGAAGGAACAGGGTGGGTCTTTTAGTCAGTAAGAGTCTGACACTATCTCCCGCTCCGCTCAAGGGCGGGGGATGTCAATGCATGATTTTTCCCATCATAAAAAAGTATAAATGATAAAATATGGATAAATCAATTTTATACTAATTATTTTCTGAGACTAGTATTAAAATAATAAAAGTCTGAAATTGCTACTATTTTCTTTGGTTAAATTAATAACAGAGTAGAATTACAAGGTTAAGCAACGGTTTCAAAGGTAAGTTTATTGAGAAATCTTGGTTGCCAAGATTTCTCTTTGACTTGGAAAGTAGCCGGCTGTCATTTGTCGAATTTTGACCGTAGTTACGGATAGTCCATATGCCAGAAAATCTGATACAAGTCTTGTCAAGCGGCTTGCGGATGGCGAGCAATGGGTAGCTTGCTGTCCGATTGTCCGGTAACCGTCCGGACCGAGCCCGAGTCATCGACGGCACGCACCGTTCCCACGCCCCACAAGGAGTTGTCAGCAACCGTAGGGACTCAGCAGGATCGAAGCCTACTGGAGCCTAAGGTCTGTTTCCGATAGGGAGGTTCAACCCCGGTATGAAAGGCAACGAAGGAACGGGGTGGGTTTTTTAGTCAGTAAGAGTCTGACACTATCTTCCGCTCTGCCCAAGGGATGTCATCTGGTTGATCCACAGAGAAAAAAGGGTCCATGGTGACATTTGTATTTTAACCACCTAGCAGCTTGTCCGGTTTAGTGTAGATACTACTAAAATAGAGCAGCTACTACTACACCGAAGCCATAATTATTGTTTCTTCCAGTTTCGTTCCAAGTTACATTTTATGGTCTTTCTCAAATGTCAAAACGAGTCTTTAATTTTTTAACGAGTTTTTTTTTTTAATAATGTTCCCCAACTATCACACAACGCCATCTAGTCTCAAGCTAAGCAGAGCTTGTGTTATGAGTACTAGAAAACTGATAAACATACTTATATATTTCTAAATACATACATATCATAGATAAATTACATCCAGACAGAACAAATGATCCTGCTCATCACATAAAAGTTTGTCCTGGGTGGGAATCGAACCCACGACCTCCGGCATTGCAGTCAGGGTCACTGACTACTAGACCGACAGGCCAGTCAAATAAGGCTAGAAGGAACGGGGTGGGTCTTTTAGTTAGTAAGAGTCTGACACTATCTCCCGCTCCGCCCAAGGGCGGGGGATGTCAATGATTTTTCCCACCATAAAAAAAGGCCAGTCAAATAAGTTTAGAATAATACAACCAAATTCTTACTAAGATATTATTACACTATTCCTACTATTAATAAAAAGCTTAAGTTTTCCCATACAATTAAAAAATCGCGAACAAAAACAATATTCACGATATCCCTGTCATCAGTAACGTTATATCTAATATTTTCCTACTGAAACTTAAAAGGAAAAATAAATTTTCTACTTCTACTATTTAATATTATTTCTGTTTTTCTACTGCATTTCTGTGTAAGACCGACTTCTAAGCTCGCGTGTAACCTACTTTAGTTATTAGTATAACTAACGTAACGCTACAACGGTGATAATTACCGTAATATTGATCATAGGAGGGTTTCAGTGGTAATATGTGAGTTATGTGGAGCAGGTGTGAATGTGTTAGGAAGTAGGTAGTTGAAACTTAACGCAATGAAAGTTTGAAAAGGAATAAGTTTGATCGATAATGTCATTATAATAATATAGGGTTTTTTATGGTTGAAAGGTAATCGGTTTTCGTGGTATGGTCATGTGAAGAGGAGGGATGAACCGCATATTAGTAAAAGAGTTCTGAGTATATGTACATGTAGATGGATGGAGAGGGAGAGGAAGACCGAAAAAAAGTTGGATGGATTGTGTGAGAAGTGATATAAAAGTGTTTTACGAATAACCCTCTATATATGTGATACAACAGTGTTCGTTTCAATTTTGTAAGCGCTTAGATACCTATAACAAACAGCAACACGTTATGTCCATATTTACTAAAATCCAAGTAATATCAGCGTTTAAAACCGTAACAATACTTGTTAGCGAGGCACTAGGCAGTCAGGGAATTACCAACGGTTTCATAACCACAGTTATTTCCCCTAGTTAAGTCTTACGACTTCCTCGGGGTTGTAAACGGCAAGCCTCCA
This sequence comes from Mythimna albipuncta, assembly GCA_929112965.1. Lineage (NCBI taxonomy): Eukaryota > Metazoa > Arthropoda > Insecta > Lepidoptera > Noctuidae > Mythimna > Mythimna albipuncta. The sequence continues at coordinate 17,786,093 of OV815973.1, forward strand.
TTACGGCATACAAGTCTTTCCTGTAGGCTGTTATGATTAACGACAATGTTCAGGTAATGTTGTAATCTGAAGCTTAGGGTGTGAATAGCATGGGTGGAATAAAGAGTGAAGTAGAAGATATCCTTATGCCCCAGTTTCTGCAAGAGAGGCCCTAGACGTTGGATGGTCGGTTTTGGCAGGCACGAGCCTGCGAACGGCGAGCAAAGTTTCCGATAAGGATTAAGCCTTTTTTTTGGTAGGAAAAAATCATCCAATGACGGAAGCGGAGCGGAAGATAGTGTCAGACTCTTACTGACTAAAAGACCCACCCCGTTCCTTCTAGCCTTCATACCGTGGCTCGAGCGCCCTTTCGGATAACCCTGGCCCCAGTAGGCTTCGACCCGGCTGGGTCCCTGCTGTTGTTGACAACTCCTTGAGGCGCGCGGGAACAGTGCGCGCCGTCGATAAGGATTAAGCCTGGGTTGACGGCGTTGTGTTACATGCGGGTCTCCAAATGGTCCACTACGGTCGTTACTCATTCCGCCCAAAGCAAGAAGAGTTATATGATGATTTCCTACCTCAAAAATGAATATAGTCCGAATAGCATTGAATAAAATCCGGGATTACTCACCAAAAATTATATTAACCTTTCGAATGTCTTAAGTTACACTGTCCGACATAAGGTAATTGTCTTTCTATTGTGTTTCTAATTACGACATTCAAAGAGTTAATTAACAGAAACAATTGTTTTTGTTGTTGTTGTAAATCAGTAAAGCAGTTGTTTGTAAGTATATCGTATTTTAAGCACCATGAAAATGGCATTAGGTATACAGCTGGTTACGGCTGATATTCTGGTAAATCATTTTATCATAGTATTATCACCATAATACCATGATTACTCGTAAACGGAAAATATAGTCAAAAATCAATATTCATAATTAATAAATTATATGGTAGATAACATCTGATATAACTCAAAAACACAACCACCAAGCACAGTCACACAGAGAAACACACGCATGCATCATATCACACATACACAACACATGGACTCATGCACCTATCACACGACAGCAAGTTTGCGCTACATAATTGTTTAATTACATTTAAGTTTTAATTTTGTTGCGTAAAATGTTAATGTTCCACAAACGAGTGAAGACACTGACTCCTGTAACACAGGTGCCTCCTAGCTCAGGAGCCAGGGTTTCAAATGATGTATCAACCTCTTTATGTCAATAAAACATTATTATTATTATTCCATTCATTTATTATTATTACCATGGTATAACGGTGGGGGAGTAGAGTGATGGTGATCAATGTCAGATAGACTATCGGCCTAGTCACGGCATCGGTAAGCGCGCGCGTTTTCGCTATGAGCGGCGTCACGTGGCACGCTTCAAACAGTTTTATACTCTTGATTTACCGCTCGCCACACCGCGCTAAGCTACCGCACACAGCGCCAAGGTCGTGAACGGGTCGCAACGTTGATTATCATCAATGTCAGATAGACAATCACTCTATTAATTGTTTGTGTGTTGTATTTTTTTTGTTTTAAAATTGCTTTTCTCTTTGTCTAGTTGAGAGCTACACGGGCAGCTCCCTTCCCCTGTGGCGCGTGGACCGGCGGCAGATGGGCGCGTTCCTGTGCATCGCAGCCAACGACGTGCCGCCCGCCGTCAGCAAGAGAATCATACTTAATGTTAACTGTGAGTATTTTTATTTTATTTAGCCTATACTTTCCCACTGCTGGGCAGAGGCCTTCTCCAACTTCTTCCAGGTATTCATTTCTCGAGCCATCTTAAATCGGTCACCTTTTTCCAGGTAACAGGTGGGTATATATGATTACTTTTAACAGATTTGAATATTTATTTATTTAATACTTTATGCACCTAAGATACAGAGGCGGACTTAATGCCTCAATACTGGGCCTCAAGTCTGCTATTACAATAGTGTCATAATGGTCGATTTTGACAAGTTTGGTAATCTACTAATATAATGGCGTCATTATGACTTTCCAATGGTCAACCACTGACACTCCATTGAAAGAAGTGACATGGAATGGTAATCTCGTACATATAGTAAAAATGAATATTTAAAGTTTGCGGTAATCTGCTAAAACTTTGACAGTTTATTTGATCAGTGTTTTACCATTAGAACGTTATTGTGCAGTTATTGGTTTTAATATACTCGAAATTATCATTCTACCACAATTGTATTACAAAACCATTGACCGATCAATGATCGATCATTATGAATTAGCAGATTACAAACTTTTAGCAAAATGACAATTGGATCGTATTGGAATGACGAATTTATAAAAATAGCAGACTTGGGGCCCTGTAGTAAGAAAGAATATTAAGCTACACTGACTTCGTAATACAAAATATATGAAAATTAGGATTAATGCAGTACCTGAGCTCTAGAGTAGAATTCCTTGCTGGAGTCTGTTTCCTGATAGCTACAATATAGAGATCTTTACATATTTCTCGGAAAAACTGCGTACCGGAAGACGCAGCGTTAGAAGGCCTCCCAAAAGGTGGATCCATGACCTAATAAGACGAAAACGGTAATAGCTGAACACTTATCCCTTGAGATACAGGTTCCCGCCTAGTTTAGGGGGGTTGGGTCGATACTCTGTCCATTTTATATCCACCACAGAAAACTGTGCTGTACTTTAATGACAAATCAAAGTATATGAAATACTCAACTTCAAATGCTTAAATCAGAAATTCAGGGTAAGACTTAGTAGTGTATGTCTTAGACGGATAATATTACGAATAAGCGCATGCATGGAGTACTGCTTTTATAGATGAATGAGATGTCTCTGCCAAATACCAGCTTGATGCGTTAGAGTCGAATGAGAAGCGAGCCAAGAAGATCAATTCAGATCAAGCCATAAATACAAATCACTGACATTACGTTGAATTTAGACCTTAGCAAATATCCGAAAATCGACATACCAGGAAAATACGCTTTCCAACGTCGACGGTCAGATTCCAGATGTAAGGAATCTGCCAACAGTTCGAGAGATAGCTTCGAAAATATTCGTATTTTCCCCGAATTTATTATCGAAAAGAGCTTCTGACAATTGGATTGGACTTTGATGCTGAAAGCCGATTGAACTTTTGATGTTCATCAATTATTTATTTTTATGTGTGTATTTCAACTTAATTCTATATAGTGCAATATGTTTTTCTGAACAAAATATTCCAATGGTTTGACAGATTTTGATTACTGAGAGCAGTGTTGGCCGAGTGTTAATGTCTCCGACTTACGAGTCGTAGGTCGCGGGTTCAAACCCTGCCAGGCGCATCACTTTGTGTACTTAATTTCATTACCACTACTCTCAAAACGGTGAAGGAAAACATCGTGAGAAAACCGGCCTGTCCTAGAAGCAAAAACTCAAAGACATGTGACATTCACCTACCCGCACTGGGCCCGCGTGGTGAATTACGGCCCATTCCCTCTCCTAGAGAGGAGGCCTGAGTCCCAGCAGTGGCAACAATAAAAAGGCTGATAATAATGATGATGATGATGATGACAATAGGTATGAGTACTTTAAATAAAAGTACGACCGGCAAAATACTAAAAGAGTTACGAGTCTTCATGTGGATGGATAGAGAGGGAGAAGTAGGTCTTCCAAAGCTGCGTATTCCGTTACGTGATCGCCACTCCAGAACCTTTTGTCCCCATCTTCTGATCTGCAAGCAATAATTTTGAAGCGTAGATTATGGCAACTAAAATTATTAATAGCTTTTTAAATCATAGAAGAGCGAAAATACTATTCATAAGACTAGCAATAAAACACTGGTATTTTCCATTGTAGACCCATCCTTTAACAAAACAACCAACACTATCAACAACCCCCCCTTCTCCCCAAAAACCAATATAAAATACTCCAATTCGTTTGTTTGTCACTTTGAATAATATAATCCGTTCAGGGTTACTCCCGTCACGAATTTGGATGGCATCCAAAATGATATAAGTCCTCTATGTGGCAGTAACCAGCGAACGTGACTGCAGCGAACAGTTCCTACTGAATGAAAAGATGCAAGATTTATCTATAATTTTATACTTTAATATTGTAAAGCTGAATCGTTTTTGTTTGTTTGAAGGTGCTAATATCAGGAAGTAAGTAAGTACCTATTTACTTTAATTACAATTTATTTATTGTTGAATAGCCCATTTAGTGAGCAAGGCTGTAATATCACATTACGACTAAAGATGCGAGCGAAACTGCAGGGGACTGCTAGTAATTTACATTTATAAGGATTTTTTTAATTGACAACTCGAGGCCTCACTAATGTGAAAACTATCTCAAGAGAACAAACTCTCATAAGAAAATGTATCTGATATGGCTACGGAATTAATTTTTAATTACGAAGTAATGTGCCTGTGAACCCGCGATCTAAACTCGACCAATGCTTCCAGTTTTGGTTCTAATACCAGTTAATGCTCCTAATATCAGTCCTAAACATATGACACTATGAAAATAATCAAAAACTTAAAAATGCTAACTGAAAGAAGTGTTGACGGCATAAGATTAAATGCAGTCAACACCGGCTTAGTGAAGTTGTATTAAAATTTCAAACAAGTATAAAACTAGAGATATAATCGTATTCTATGAATTTTAATGAGTCATAATGAAAAGACAGGGCCTGAAAATTATCTTTTAGTTGCAGACGTTAAAAAGTTTCAGTTTTTTTGTTGGAGTCGTTATAGAAAATGGCACGGAAAAAGTTGCCTAGAGCCTAGGGGTTTTTTTAAGAGGGAAAATTATTAAATGACTTCTTTCGCTCTTTTTTTTAGTTTAATTACTCTACCCTAGAGTAGTTAAACTTTTCCTGACTAAAACTGCACCTCGTCACCATCATCATCATCGTCATCAGCGTTTTTAATGTTCCCACTGCTGGGACTCAGGCCTCCTCTCTAGGAGAGGGAATGGGCCGTAATCCACCACGTGGGCCCAGTGCGGGTTGGTGGATGTCACATGTCTTCGAATTATTGGTTCTAGGCCATGCCGGTTTCCTCACGATGGTTGCCTTCACCGTTTTGAGAGCAGTGGTAATGAGATAAATTACACAAAGTAATGCGCCTGACAGAGTTTGAACCCGCGACCTACAACTCGTAAGTTGGAGCCATTACCACTCGGCCACCACTGCTTTAAAAACTGCACCTATTAGTTACTTATCATCACATCATCATTTCAGCTGAAAGAAGTCCACTGTTCGACACGGCCTCCTCCAAGTGTCGCCACTATGACCGAACCTGTGCATCTCGCATTCTTCGCACCCTTACACGGTCATCGTTCCACCTTGTGGGAGGCCTTTCGACGCTGCATATACCCCATCATTACCTATCTTAACTGGTTATAATTCCTTCTTTGCCATGCGTTCCAGGACTCAGGGTTTTTTTTTTATTTTTGATAGTTTCGCGCTTGACCGCTATCTCACCTGATGGAAACCGACGATGCGGTCGACGATGAAACGCGCTTACCTAGAAGAAACCTATTCACTCCCGACTTAAAGATTCCCAGTTTGTACAGGAAACACAGACTCCGGCAAGGAATTTCACTCCCTAGCTGCACGCACAGTGAATGTCTTCCCAAAACGTTTTGAGCGTGTAGGTTCCATATCCACCATGTACTATCAAAGACATTTCCGTCTGACCACCGCTAAGTTCATTTTTGCTTGCACTCGAAACAAACACTTCAAAGGGTTTGGTTTGGCGCCGCGCCGCTAGATTCTAGCGAAATTTTTTGAAAGTGATCAGGCAGACATGATCGTGATGGTACCTACCGGTGGCGCATAGCCGTACGTCTGGTAGTCCGATGATGGAATGGGCTAGACGTTTTCCTTTTGGAAGCTAACTCCCAGTAGGTTTCGGCCTGCTAGTCCCCTACAGTTTTGCTGACCTCTTTCTAGACCATTTCTAGCCCATGGTAAAACTTTACGTATAACCCCTCGCGAGACGGGGGTATTATACGTAATTGCACTTTTTTACGTAAACCACCAAAAAATATAAAAAGCTTTTTCTGGGTTCTTCTAGAAAAAACAAAGATATAGAAACCAAAATTTTTGGCCAACAAAATTTCGTAGTATACAAAACGACAATTAAATGTTTTTCAAGGCTATTCAAGTCGCACAGACGTATGTACAATCGGCACTCGAAGGGGTGGAAGTTGTACTGGAGAAATTATAGACTCAGGATATAATTACAAGGTCGGTCCTCTGTCAAGTTTCGAAATTCCCGGAAAATCCGTCGTAAGAAGTATTGACTTTGGTTTGTCGTCAACTTCACAAAAGTTGATATTTCTAAGAAAATTCATTGGTAATTAAATTGAAGTAGGCCTTTATTTATGTTGGCAAAGACTTTATATGTACTCATATTTTGGTTTCAAAGAAGCTTAGTCGACGTTCGATTAATAAAGTTTTAAGGTTTTGTTTATTTTTGCTAAAGATTACCTTTTAGGTATTTCTGTACTCTTGATAGGCTCGCGCTTGACCATTTTTTCACCTGATGGAAAGCGACTATGTGGTCAGCGATAGAGCGTTTACCTGGAAGTAACCTAACCATTTCAGACTTGAATATCTTCAGATTGTTGCAGACTCCAGCAGAGAATTCCATTCCTTTGCTGCACGCGCTATAAATATATTTTGTTAAATGTATGATGTGGGAAATGCCAAATTTTGTTCTTTATTCGTGTAAAAAAAGTTTGTCTTCAACTAAAAGCCAGTCCTACGTTGATAGTTCTTCTTGTTCTTTTGGAATTGATGTACGGTTTTTTTTCTATGGTAAGTATTTGGTAACCTGTACACCTCTTTTATTGGTCTCGTATTAATCCTAATAAGTGCAAGTGGCTGTGCAGAACGGCCAGCATAAATGGTGATGCATGTTCCGTAAAGTGGCTCCACATTACCACTGTGGTGCTTTTAGAATAAAGTTTATAATTTTGCGCTCTTTTAGGTACCATAAGTGATATAGTTTAAGTGTCGTTGATCAAATCGGGTCTCTAAATAGGAATTTTAAAAATAAGCAACTACCTGGAACTCATAAATGTCTTGGAAATGGTTTCGAAATATCTTCAACTTAGGCGTCCTTTGGAACGAATATCTTGATGCGAACAGCTGTTGCCTCAATAAAGTACTCGTTGTTGGATCATAAGAAAGATCTGATTGTCCGAACGTGTCTACTTGGTTGATCTTATTCACGATAAGAAATGAAATGTATTTTTTTTTGTTTCTAATATTAAGTTATTGTGTTCGTAGGTTTAGTGGTCGTCGTGAACTGCTGAATATGGGGTTCGGCAAATAGTGATATTGGGTTTTACCATTAGAAATTACTCTGTAGCAACCCGGAGTTTCGAAGTTAATGGTGTAACACCCCCGTGCTTCGGAAAGCATGTAAAGCGGTTGGTCGTGCGCCTGATATTTTTCTGGTCATCTTGGATTGCCGTCCAATCGGACTATGAGAGACAAGGATCAGAGGCTGCTGTGTTTGCTCACACGTTTGGGCATTATTATAATATCTCCTACGAACTTAGCTATTATCTCTGTTGAAACTGACCACCGTGATCGAATATTGGTTCGGAGGATTATTGCGACCTAAGTAAATTGCTGTTCCTGGAATCTCAAAACATATTCTCATATTAAAATCTGTTACATAATTTGGGTGAAGTCAGCGGATAAACAGATGGATCCACAAACTAAAAACTTCTTTTGTATTATTTATTTATTTAAAAATTCATGTAAACATATATAAAAGGGGTAAGGAACAGCCCTCACCAAACTTTAAGGGCTTGCTCATTAGACGAAACTGAACAACCTTCCACAAATTTTTTTTTTCAGGAAACGAAAAAAACAATCAGCCTCACCATAAAAAATGATAAACTTGATTGGACAATTTGTATGGCGATACCGATTTTTTTTTTCGGGCAAAAATAGATAATAATATTTATCTAGGTTCGATCGAGGTCGAGAATATTAGAAATATTGTTATTTTTAATACAGGAAAAACCAAATGGCATGTTTTGCCATTTACGCTGTAAAAAAGTGCGAAATACAATTTGCTTAAATTTCTTTTTGTTTTTTAAAAAAGAAAGACGTAGGAACCTATATAAATATAATATATAACCGAATATCATCATAATATTTTGGAAATATGCTCCAACTGCAAATGAGCGTGGTATTACGTTTGTATGGAAATTCATCCGTCGCCGGCCCCTTAAGACACTGAACTTAAATGCTTTTGAAAGAGATGTGTTTTCAATTGTTACAAGATATGTGTATGATCCTGAATCCATAATAAATAGTTCTCTTTGTCAACAGTTGCACCTACAGTGAAAGTGCCAAATCAGTTGCTGGGAGCACCCCTGGGCACAGACGTCAAACTAAAGTGCTACGTAGAGGCGCATCCGAACACCATCAACTACTGGATCAAGAACAGAGGGGAGATGTTACTAGATGGGTAAGGTTTTTTTTAAGTTAGTTAAGATAACTGCAGGAGAACCAAGGTTGCCGACATAGCACAAAGAATCGCCAAACTTAAGTGGCAATGGGCAGGGCACATTGCTCGCAGAACAGATGGCCGTTGGGGCTGAAAAATTTTGGAGTGGCGACTGGAAAATGCAGCGTTGGAAGGACTCCTACAAGGTGGACTGACGCCCTGGTGAAGGTAGCGGGAATCCGATGGATGCTGGACGAACATGATCGTTCGTTGTAGCGACGCTTGGGGGAGGCCTATGTCCAACAGTGGACGTCTATTGGCTGAAATGATGATGATGATGATGATTATATTAATTAAAGACAAATAAAAACGACTGCGTTTAAGAGTGCAGGAGTAACAAACAAACACACATATATACAAATTTTTGCCTTTATAATACCTGATTCTAGGCTTGACAGACAAAATTCAATAAAGTCGTGTCTCTGAATAAATGCATGAATATATCCATTTCAATTTATTTCACCTACATTGAAATTTATTTATTCCTATATTCTTGTTTGCCCTTAGTCAATACACAGGAAACACAAACTGATTCAATTACTTGGTTCACTTGATAACGTAAAGCATGGCAATCGGTTGCCAGAAACATTAACCATCCGGAGTTGTGTTTGGTGAAAAACAACTCTAGCCCAAATTAGATTCAAATTCAATTTTTATTTTTTGTCTCTGGTGACAATTCAGTTCTTATCCCGTAAAAAATGTCATTAGTCTATCTTTTAGATTATTCAAAAATAAGGGAACGTATTTTTTTATTTGTAAATTAAACCAAAAATGACAAAGATATAGCACATTAAAGTTACGTGTGACGTCACGCTGTGCTGCATTTTAATGCACGGGGTGACGTCACACGTAACTTTAATGGGCTATATCTTTGTTATTTTTTGTTTAATCGAAAAAAGAAAAAATAGGTGTCCAATATTTTTAAAATACAGACTAAATAAAATGTAATTATTTTGACCCTGGAAACTACCCTATTGCTTAAGTATTGCCTAATTATACATTGAGAATTAAACCTCAGTTAAAAGGGAGTTTGGACCAGACGGGAGTTGTGTCTGATCTGGACAACTGCCCAATTACGGACTGTTGTTTATGTTATAATTAAGCGGAGAACTCTTATACCGTGATGCAGGATTTTGAATTTGAATTCTTATGCAGTAATATAATTGAAGCTAAAAAAATAAAAAAAATGTGAATCGATCCCGTACACAAAGGGTTTCATTAACGTTTATTGTTAAATCTATAATATAAAAATGAATCGCAAAATGTGTTGGTAAGCGCATAACTCAACAACGCCTGGACCGATTTCGCTAATTTTTTTTTTGTTATGTTCGTTATTATGAGGAGAAGGTTCTAATGGATAAAAAATGGAAATTAGGGTAGTGTAGGGTAGAGTAGGGTAGTGTAGGGTAGAGTAGGGTAGTGTAGGGTAGAGTAGGGTAGAGTAGGGTAGAGTAGGGTAGAGTAGGGTAGTGTAGGGTAGAGTAGGGTAGTGTAGGGTAGAGTAAGGTAGAGGAGGGTAGAGTAGGGTAGAGTAGAGTAGGGTAGGGTAGAGTAGGGTAGAGTAGGGTAGAGTAGGGTAGAGTAAGGTAGAGTAGGGTAGAGTTGGGTAGAGTAGGGTAGAGTAGGGTAGAGTAGAGTAGAGTAGGGTAGAGTAGGGTAGAGTAGGGTAGAGTAGGGTAGAGTAGGGTAGAGTAGGGTAGAGTAGGGTAGAGTAGGGTAGAGTAGGGTAGAGTAGGGTAGAGTAGGGTAGAGTAGGGTAGAGTAGGGTAGAGTAGGGTAGAGGAGAGTAGGGTATTGTAGAGTAGGGTATAGTAAGGTAGAGAAGGGTATAGTAGGCTGAAACAGGGAAGAGCGGGAGCGAAGCTGCGTGGGCAAAAGCTAGTACCCTTTAATTTTAACTTTATTTTAATTTTTTTATTTGTTATTATACTTGCAATGGGAATACACATTCTGTGAAAATTTCATCTAGTCTCCATCAACCTCTTACAGTTTATGATATACAGCTCGCTGAGAGATGGACAGACAGACATAAATAGACGGACAAACGGAAGGACGGACAGTCAGCTCAGGCTTAGTGATAGAGTTCCGTTAACACTCTTCTAATACGGAACCCTAAAAAGTATAAAGTTTAAGTTTATAAAAGTAAGCAACGTAAATAACCAAAGCTTCCCTCTTTTGCTGAGAAAAACGTTTATTTCAGTTGTTGTTTTGCTATAGAAATACACCCGAGGGCCTGTTTCCACAACCCACTCATATGTTTAACGTTGTTTGTATCGATTTTCAGTCATACCGCTGTTTTAAATTACCGTACATAAATATTTATAAAGTAAAACGTTACTTTGAAAGCGTGATATTCTGGAAATGTGAGGAAAATAAGGTCATTAAGGCCTTCTGTCCATAGACGCGTGGTTTCATGTGTGCATATTAGGCACAGCAAACGTTTTTTTTTTTTTCGATGGGATAAATCATCCAATGACAACCCCTGCTCTTGGGCGGAGCGGAAGATAGTGTCAGACTCTTACTGACTAAAAAATCCATCTCGTTCCTTCAAGTCTTCATACCAGGGCTCGAGCGCTCTTTCGGATAACCCTGGCCCCAGTAGGCTTCGACCCGGCTTTGCCCCTGCTGTTGCTGGCAACAAGCGCGCGGGAACAGCGCGTGCCGTAGATGACTTGGGCTTGGTTCGGACAGTTACCGGACGGCCGGACAGCGAGCTACTCATTGCTCACTGTCCGCAAGCCCGCGCCTGTGGTGACTGGAAATCAGGATCGGAATCCCGGCGGTATATTGTTGTACATCTGCTCATAGTTTACACACCAAGCTACTGCTGAGTACTGCTGCTACTAACTCTGTTGACGAATCGGCAAGAATACAATGGCACAACATTGCTGCTCCGCCGATAGAGCTTCGTACTCCTGTGATAATGTAAGCTGAGGCAGTACTGTACACCAAACGTTTAATAACGATTACGCATCTATGAAGCTACGCGTACAAGTCAAAGTCAAAGCATTCATTTCAAATAGACCATTTGCAGGCACTTTTGAATAGTCAAATGTCGGAGTCCAAGAAAAGTGAAGCTAAATTGCACGTTCTAAAGCGTAGATCTCTATGGAGAAGAACGTGCAAGAAACTTTATGGACAACTCTTTTAAATCGTACGAGTATTATGTGTTACATATAATACAAGTGGTTCGTAATGGGTTCAAACCTAGTCAAGCGCTTTACTTTGTGTAATTTATTTCATCAACATTCGATTGCTCTCAAAACGGTGAAGGTAAACCGCCATATCCTTAAACTAAAAATTAGAAGACTTGAGATTTGCATCAACCCGTACTGGGTCCGCGTGGTTGATTACGATGGACAGTAATTTTGTCTTAGAAATCACAACTGAATCTTAGCAGTGGTAACTGTATAAGGCTGATTATGCTATTATTACGTTATATCATCTTTAAATTTAATTTATTTAAACATTTAACCAAAGCCATAAGCAGAGTCATTGAGGTCACTATAATATTATGCTGAACAGACATGAGTTGACAAAAATTCAACCTGAAAAGAGCATTTCAAACACAAAATCTTGTTGATTTATTTTATAAAGTTATTTATTATATCACATCATATTAATATAATGCGAAAGTTTCTGAGTGAACGTTCATTACTTCTTTACACGGGAACGGCTGAACTGATTTGAATAAAGTTTGTCACACGGATAGACCATTTTTTAGAATACCCTATAGTATACTTGTATACCGGGAGAATGTTTTCACGAGACAATTTTCTACTTTTAATGGGACCAAACGCCTTGCAGCAGCTAGTAATTTAAAATGTTTATTTGTTTGAGCATGCAAATCTCAAGAACGACTAGTTCGAATTGAAATATTCTTTTAGTGTTGGATAGCCGATTTATAGAAGAAGACTAGTCTATATCACCGTTAATGTCTTGTCGGATTCATTGTGTGGCGCGCGCCACACAAATAATCCGACGCCCGGGCATTTTGGACAAGCTACCAGTTATCATTACTGTACGACATATGGGATCGGAATAGAATAGTTAACAAAGATACAGATGACCTGCGGGGGACCGTTAGTTTCATATTATGTAATAAGAATTTAAAATCTTCAGCTAGCTTCGAAGCAAAGAGTTCTGAAAACCCTTCAACAAAGCGTAACTTACAACGAGCGTCTGGTACCGCAGTTATTTTTAAACCTCCACTACGTCATCAATCTCTGCTTTAGACATTTAAGTTGTTTTGGAAAAAATCATGTTGTAGAGAATTCTCGGGTTAAAATACCCATTCAAAAAAGAAAAGTTACCTACAAAGCGTTAATGTTTTTCTTTCGTGTTAATTGGAGAGATTATGTAAATTAACATGTCAGTAATCAGACCTACATAGTTAGTACATTCTTTCTAGAAAATTATTACAACATCTAGTCTGTAGTTGGATGAAGTTTTAATAAAAGTTAAGCAATTAGCGGTCTCGCAACGTTGGGCAAAATTAAAAGTTTAGATTGAAAAATGTGTGGACGATTTTTTCTGCTGTTATCTTGTGAGATAGATATGGCATAATCAACCTTATAATTTTCCCACTGTTGGGAATCAGGCCTCCTCTCTAGGTGAGGGAATTAGCTATAATCCACCACGCGGGCCCAGTGCGGGCTATACAATATTTCCATAAATTGAGTGACATTTTGGAATATAAACAAACGCTCATAACTTTACTGTTTATGAATATTATTTATTGAGACTTCACTTTAATAATAACAAGACCTTTTCTTTTAAGCTCTTTGGTACTAATTAAAAATTAGTGATGTACATACACACATTTCACACCCTCAAAAACTTTTTTTTGCCTTTATAATATTACTGCAAACCTTATTCTGTTAAAATAAAAATAAAAATTGATTTAAAATACAATACTTAATTAAATATGTGCAGTAGTAGTAGTAGAGTCAGATAAGCCCGGTGACCTGACACACAGGTTTTGTAAAAAACTTAGTTCAGGCGCCAGTCTTCCACAAATTAATTTCACTATTCTGATTGTACACTGTCTGTTTCATTCCTCTGTAATTTGTGGAAAGAAAATAAATAAATTATTATTATAATAAAATTTAATACCATGTGATATTGACGTTTTGTTCAATTATAAATATTATAATATATAAATTAAAGGGGTCCCTCTATATACAAAGAAAACTTTAAAAAAAAAATCAGTGTTAATAAAGAATTTTGTTACAGGCCCAAGTACACAATAACAGAAGAGAAGCAATCGTACCAGGTGACGATGTGGCTGACCATCAGACAGTTTTCTAGGAGTGACATTGGTACTTACAACTGTGTGAGTACCAACTCACTCGGCAAGAGTGAGGGAACACTCAGACTTTATGGTGAGTGTAACATGACAATATTATAACTTTGCGATTGCGATCGAGAAGGTATTCACCTGAACCACCGATGTGTTATGAAGCCGAGTGCTGCAATGACAAACCATTGTGTGTTAAACGATGGCTACCCGGTGTATACATGTGTGTGTGTACATTGTGGCAGGGGTGAACTGGTTCATTTTTCTGCACTAGAGCCAAAGATAATAATATTGCATGCCTAAAATTCAGTTGTTCTTTGCGGTCCAGAGCCTTGATAAGTATTTTAAGTACTTTCCGAAGCTTTGTAAAACACTCAAGAAAAAATGTTATAAAGATTGAAATGAAAACAGTACTAGTCAGCAAGGCGACGTACGGTGATAGCTCTATGTTCAGTTCCAAAATAGATAGGTACAGAAGACAATCTCATGTATATGTTATGGACCGGGTGATTAATGCGGGCATTATAAATAATGTTCGAGCATTATGAATAATTTCTAGCTCTATTGGACCAAGTGATTAATTACTATCTTAACTTCAATATTTATCACATTGCGCGGTCATTATTATATTGCTACATGACAATTAGGCAATTTGATAATAAAGCTAAGACGCGGTGCGAGGGCGGAGAGAAAAAGGTAAAATCTTGAATGGACGAAACAACTTGGACGTAGCGTTCGCCGGCCGATGCCGCGGCATCGCTCGCTTCGCTCGCTCGGCTCACGCGCGGTTGGTCACAGTTCTAACCTAACCTAACCTATTTTACCCAGTTCAAAGTGCAATCAAAATACATTCATATTTTTACAAAAATATGAATTTATTTTGATTGTGGGTATTATTCGTTATTTCGAACTGGCAGAGTTTTAAGGTAGATAATAGACTTCTTGATATAATTAATTCAAATAAGAGTCTGATATTTTAATGGTTTAATATTTAGTTTATTTTAAGTTAAATGACAAATACAATAAAAAATGGTAATTAAATATGTTTGTATTAGTCTGCCCAAAAGGTGATGCGCCGTATGTATAATGCCCGGTCAATTTGATTATTTGAATAATTATTATCAATTCGCACTCTCATAATGGGCGTTTTTCATAATGACCGGGCATTATGTATAATGCCAAAATTATCATTTGGTCCGTAACATATATACTTCACTTTTTATACCTACGCTCGGTGGACACACACTAATGAGCGTTTGAGCAGGAACTGTTCGACGAGTGAGCCAAGACGCGACCGAGATATCGTGTCCGTGAGCGGTGTCTACGTGTGCGTTGCTCGAGCGCGCTTTGTATGTAGATTGAATTCTGTACGTATCTATTTTGTGGTTCAGTTGTGGAAAACTTTTAACTATAATATGATGGTGCTGGATAGTTTTCGTGTACACTTTTAAACCTTATTGATGTAGCTAATACAACTGCCAATTGAAACGGATCTTGAGCGCTGGCTTCAAGTTGCGCAGAAGTCAAATATTCGGTCTCTTTAGTGGTGTGAAGTGAGACGCGGGGGCTGGCAGTGTCGGTGATGGCTCGCCGCGCTATCGTGTCATAGACGTCACTCGTGATTCGTTGCCTGCATGTATCTAACAACGAAGATGATTGGCTCGCCAATGTATGGAATGCGCAAAACGATCCCCACTCTGACGCCGATCGCTTAAGATTCGTTTCGGCAATTGTATGTTTTTTATTTAAAAAAAAATAAGTTCATAATAAATGATTGTTTGTTCACAGAAATTAAACTTAACTCATACTCAGAAGATTTTGGCAATCAGATCAGCGTTGCTGGTGGTAAGTACCTATCCTAAAAGAGTAACGATACTATACTATACAAACCTGCCCCCCTAGCCAAGTTACAACCGTTTCGCTTGCGCCGAACGCTTCGAGTTGACCTTGCCGCCAATTCTTTTGTTCTGACCACGTGACTGAGCGTTAAGACGACGTCATTCCCGTACATTTGAAGCTTTTTACAAGCGTTAACTATTGCAGATTAGCAACTTGGCTAGGGGTACAGGTGAGTTGAGCTACAGGGGTAAAACAACAAAAGTTTGAAGGGTACTTTCTTGTTTATTTACTTTTTTTAAATATAGTTTGCAACATTTACCGATGGACTCAAGTTTACAGAATTGTATTTAAAAAAAATCTATATTTTTTTTAGAAAGTAATTGTTTTGTAACAAAGCAAAACAATCTAAACGAAGATCCTATTATCCATTTTCACTCCTGCATCTCTATTTACCTCGTTTGACGTTACAAAATCACTATTAATTACTAGAAAATCTTTCAGGGGATTAAAAATGCACAAAAAAAGTATGTTAAAAAAAGTACCTACCGATAACAGTTTTTACTATAAAAATAAACCATTCAAAAGAAAAAATATACCTGCTGGTGAATCTATAGTTACGAAAACATAGATGTATTTAACATCTTTACTTTTTTGCATAAATTTAAAATGAATATTAAAATGTGCAGTTTTTAAATTAAAAACTTTACTTTTTTCTACATATAAAACTGTTAATATTCATGAGTACTTTTAACCCCTGCAAGATATCCAAATAAATTAAAAATCACCTTTTATAGTGGTGGAAAGTTTTTTTTTTACGAAAATCATTTGTGTCTCTTGAGAAAAAAAATATTTTCATATAGCTTTTCGCGTTTAATTCAAGGGTTTGTTATTTTTTTTTTATTTGCATATCAGAGTGAATAAAATATGCTAACGTCGCTTTTTTCACATTTTATTAAAGTGGTAGATAAAAAAATAACGTCCATAAAGTCTGTCTTAAAAGTCGAACGACTTGAGTAATCTAATTAAATTCTTGAAATCTGATTTAGTCAACACTGGTTTAACAATCAAGGTTGCAAAGAGATGATCATTGTTTATGAATAGAATCTTATTAAAAGTATTATATATAAGACCTCTTATATATAATACTTTTAATAAGATTCTATCGACGATTATATCGACATAAATTTATATACCTCTTTTTTCTATAGGTATAGAAAAAGGAGGTATATAAATTTATGTCGATTGTAATTAATGTAAATTATAATGTCGCTTACTTTATACCTGAATAAAGAATTATTTATTATTTATATATAACAGATTTTTTAATCAGTTTAAAAATTTGCAAGTCGTTTGACCTTTCAGATTCCATTGGCTGCTGCGCTATGCTGCCCCTGATAGTTAAAAAGACGTATCTAACAAAAAGTAAAAACGGAGAAAAAAATGTTTTAATGAATGAAACGGGAAATCGTTTGCTGTCTTTGTGTAAATTTAAATAATATAATAATAATATAATAATAATATGTTTATTCAGGGTAAAATTTGGTAAAACGGTTACATAAAATGTGCCTGTACTAGGATAAACCTGTATCACAGGCGGTAGAAGCTCTTATAACAATATTTAAAACGTCTATAAGTAGTGAAAAATATAATTAAATTATTTATAATGTTATATACCTAGTTTACTTAAACACTAAAGGTCACAATATGTAATTTTGTATTCTAAAAAAATAAAAAATAAATAAATATAATATAAATAGTTACATATTAAAAGTTGAAAATAAAGCCGAATATAATGACCTTCAACTTGGTTTAATAATAATATGAAGCTCAAATCAAATCTCGAAAAAATGAAATATGCGTCTTTACGACCCATACTGCCCAGTATCAGTTTAAAAATTACTGCCCAGTATGGGTCGTGGGTTCAGTTCCCACACGGATCAAATATTTGTATCACCCACAGATAGGAGTTCCGGGTCCAGACCCGAACTCATTACATGTTTGTGAACTCAACCATGATGCAGGATACGTTCCTAGTGTGTGAAAATAATCTTCTTTCTTCCTAAATTTTACGGCACGGTTGGTTCAGTGGTTCAGTGGTTGAGCGAATGGATGCTACGTTGGGTGGCGCCGGTGCGATTCTGACACAGAACCAATACAATTCCACAGATATGTAATTATTCCAGTCTTGTGTAGTATATCGTGTAAGTGAGTTTACATGTTTTCGAGTGCACTCACGATACAGAAGTAATTCCTAGTATGGGGTAAAGCTTTTCTTCTTAAACTTTCACACAACACAACACCATCTAGTCCAAAACTAAACAAATCTTGTGCTATGAGTACTAGACAATTGATAAACATACATACATGTTTCTAAATACATAAATATAGATAAATTACACCCAGAAACAAAACAAAAATTATAGTATTCGACACACAGACATTATAATAGTCTTGGATGGGAATCGAACCTACGACCCCTGGCGTAACAGTCACGAGCCACTAACCACTAGACTAACAGGACAGTAAAAAACTCTCTCTGCCTTAGCCTAAGATTTACGTAAAATCAAAACTCAACAGTAGACCGTAACAATTAATAATATTGTAAATATTCCAATTAATAAATACCTCTTACAAAATAATTCAAACTGTTCAAATATTGGAAAACGGACTGATGACGTCAATGAATAGAAAGATTCTTCGTTTATACTCGTAGCATCGTTTGTAAGAACTATTCGCAAAGCAAATTGCGAGTCTCAAGTCTGGGCCTAATTTTCGTCTTATTCACGCCTGAGGGCACATGGCGTCCTCTTGCGTCTTTTAAAAGTTCTTTGAAACTTGTTTTTATCGTATTTCTTACTTATGCTTTCTTGCCTCAGTACGTAAATAATATTTGTTTACGATTTTCCAACCAATTTAGATTATGTATACCTAGGGGACAAGTATAGGGGATGAATTAGAGCAATAATAAAACAAGGATGATCTTTATAATTTCAACTGTAAGTTATTTTACATAGGTACATTTTATGCTACAAGATATTGTTTGTACCTAAGAAGATTTGGGTTGAAAAGGATAATTCTGTTAAAATAATGATATTAGAATATAGTTCATTCTATTCTTTAAACTCTTTTTTTTAGTCGTACACTCTTGACGGAGTGGCCGTGGTCATGTCTCGGTCGAGTCCCGCACCACCGCCTGTCTCGCGATACGACGCCATGCAGCTCAGTGTTTGGCGGCTTGGGATTCTTTAAACACGGCTACATTTTAGGCCGTTGGTATTGCAAACGTCTTCGTGTGGTTTATTCCCGGACATGTGTTTCCTTCACCGTTTTCTAGGACTGTGGTGGAGAAATTAATTAATTTATTTATTTATTCATATAAATCGTACAAAATGCCCAAACACCACTCAGATCTGGACAGGTGCTTGTCGCACCTACGACGTGTACCTAGCATGTTGGAGCCGGTAGAACCGGTTACCACTGGCCTCCAATTTTTTATTTTGTAAATAAATTTCTGTGTTGCTATTAGGAGCAATATCAAAGTTTTAGGCGTTTTTTTCTGACTGGCAATCAGTAGCTCTTTTAATAATCCTTAAATTTATAAAAAAAAACATTTTCAATTAACGTCTTTTTAGCATATTAAAAAAATTTTATACTTTTAAACCTGGTATTACAATCTCTTTATAAACAAAAACGTACTTTGGTTCTTTTAGCACTATACTTTTTTACATGAAGATCAAAGGACCGTCAAATTGCTTAACTAATAAAATGTAACTAAAACCTTGTCTTTTCTACCAGGTCTGACTGAGGCAGCTAAGGGAGGCTGCCGACCGTTCCACCGGGAGAGGACGATGTTAACCCTACTGCTGTGTTACATTACCTTGCTATACCTGTTCACGTAGTTATTGTGACTCTGTAAATACTGTTAGGATGGGTTTTGGGTGTGATGTGGGAAGAATTTATAAAGAGAAATGAAAAATTAATGTAATGCTATTTGAAGACAGGTTTGGTTTTGTATAAACTCTTGTCTTATTTATTTTTTTAAACAGTATTTTGTTTCTTCTGTTACAATAAGGATGCGACGATGTGTTTTTGTAAATCATCTTAAATTATTCATGTATTCAGGCAATCATTTCTTTAAGAAAGTGTCGCCGCATGGTTCTCATACTAGACTTGACGTCTTTGGTAGCCTTTAGATCAAAATGATAAGTATTTATCTCCGCATATCCTTTTTTTGCTATCCCCGATAGGATCCAAGATTGTTTATTTTGGCGAATATTTACCTAAGGTGCAATAAACACTAATTATGTTCTTTCTGTTATTATGAGTATGTGCGTAAATAATCTTCAATTTACGCTCCGATTTAAAAAAATGTATATGTGTATAACGCGCGACTATTGGAGAGTTAAAACGAACAGTACACGGGTATATTTATATATATCAATGTTCACTTTTTTATGCTTCGAACAAAATTAAGCCGAATCCATGTTGGATTTGACTTAATTTTGTTAAAAAATCGAACCTTCGATTGAATTTTAATAACCGCAAAAAATGTGACTGAAATATTTTTTCTGAAAGATATCAGATCCCAGTGTAAATAAAACCAGTACGCAGTATTTCAAATACAAAAAAAAAATTGGTTGCCTGTAAAGTCGGTATACGGGCGAAAGTTTTACGTGACAACGACTTTGAGTGGTAAAATGTCTGTCTCTCTCGCTCTTAGGCGGGCTAACCATGCCCGAGTGGAAGGGACGCGTGCCTCTCACTCGCTCTCATTGTGAGCGCATAACGTGAGCGGAGCGTAACGCAGTTTCTTGAAGTGTCACCCGGCAAACCAATTTATAAGACGTTGTCACATCAAAAAAGCAATGTTATGGGAATTCAATTATGTTAGCGTCAGTTTTATTTTCAGAATAGACTGAAATAGAGATTTGTTCACTGATCAAGATTTCGTAAAACCAGAGTGCTGACATAGCATAATCATGAGCCTTTTAATGTTCTAACTGCTGGGATTCAGGCCTCGTCTCTAGGAGAGGGAATGGGCCATAATCTACCACGCGGGACCAGTGCTGGTTGATAGAAAGAACCAGTTAATAATGGTTAATAAAAAAGCAACGCAAAAAAGAAAGATTACACCTGAACACTCTGCCGGTATTCATATTCGTAATTCTATCATCCACTCGAATATTACACAAAACTTGATCCAGAAAAAAAGGTTTTGTTTCTTTTGTAAACACCAGCTTTTGGAACAAAATTTCATCACTTAGAATCTTGTTTCACTGTGCAAAGTTTTTATAGTTACATTTTCTTTATTTTCGAGTACAATTTAAACGGTCAAAGTTCATGCAAAATTGCTGATTTCCAGAAGATACTGGATTAGTTTTACACTTTATATTTTAATTTCTTCTTCGCAGGTAATGTAAGTACGGTAAGCCTGTAAATGTTGATAAAGAGTTATAAATTAATTTTGCGTTTATATTTTCTTTATTACATATTATTTCATACATCACACCCAAAACGCCTCACGCTTATAAATACGAGGGAACGTAATTCAATTACATTGTTTCAATTCTTGTAAATATTGTCTTAAGATGTATCTTAATGTAATGTAATGTAATGACAACGATTAAATTAATTGTGAGATTAGATCGTGTATTCGCTTAGACAAAACAGCCAAATTGAAATATTGTTTACGTATAAAAATAAAATGTGAACTCATCGCTCGATTATAAGACTGTTTACAACAAATAAAAACGATTAAAACAGAGGTGTTTTTTTTTATTAACATTATTGAATCATTTTTATTTTTCACTATATTTCATATTTTAAGTATTTATTTCACCTTTTTTAGTATATGGTGGTAAGCGCGGGTGCGGGGCGGACGCGGCGCGGCAAACTGAAACATAAGAACTTCGCTTTGAAATGTACAATATGCACCATTTTTCAGACTTCTTGATTACCCGGGTGTCGCCACTGTGCGGAACGCCTGGAGTACACGGTGGAGCACACAATCGCGGTGTGCCCTGCTTGGACGGAGCATCGCCGTGCCCTCGTGGGGGTGATCGGCGGCGGAGACCTCTCGCACCGGACCTTGGTCGAGGCCATGGTCCGGAGCGAGGAGGAGTGGCAGGCGGTCGCCGACTTCTGCGAAGCAGTAATGCTCGCTAAGGAGGAGGCCGACCGCATCAGGCAACGGCGCTCTCGCCGCCGCCGGGATTCCGATCCCGATTTCCAGCCACCGTAGGCGCGGGCTTGCGGACAGTGAGCAATGGGTAGCTCGCTGTCCGGCCGTCCGGTAACCGTCCGGACCAAGCTCAAGTCGTCGACAGCGCGCGCTGTTTCCGCGCGCCTCGAGGAGTTGTCAGCAACAGCAGGGGCCCAGCCGGGTCGAAGCCTACTGGGGCCAGGGTTATCCGAAAGGGCGCTCGAGCCCCGGTATGAAGGCTTGAAGGAACGGGATGGGTTTTTTAGTCAGTAAGAGTCTGACACTATCTCCTGCTCCGCCCAAGAGCGGGGGTTGTCATAAGATGATTTTTCCCATCGAAAAAAAAAAGACTTCTTGATTAGTGTAGAATCTACACTAGTGTCCAACGGAAACTGGTTTTTCAACCGAAACCGAATTTCGGCAACAGTCTCAGTTTCGGCCGAAACCGAAACTTCTTTACAAGGATCATGTTTTGAGGGAAATAAAAAGAAAAAAATTATTATATAATCAGTACAGACCTTATTTTTTAATGCATTTCCAATTTAGGTATTTATATCATGAATTTTACTGAACTCAATTTTAGTTTGGGAGTAGGTAAAACGAACTAGAAACACAAGCCAGTCACGACATGATTAGGCACGTGGACACGGCAAAATGTCTTCGTTGCTTACTCGCCTGGAAGGAATTTTAAGCGTTGAACATGACCGATCACAGCGCAAGAGCTCCCGGGAGTTTCGGCAGGTTTGCCACCGAAGCCGAAAGTAAACCGAAATAAAAACGAGTTTTTGCCGAAACTCGACCGAAACCGAAACCGAACATTCGGTCGGACACTAATCTACACTAATATTATAAAGAGGTATAGTTTGTATATTTGTTTGTGGTAATTTCTGAAAGTACTAGTCCGATTGCGAAAATTATTTCACTGATATAAAGCTGCTTTATTCCTGAGTGGCGTGGATTATAATTATTTAATGTATACAAAGTTAGTTTACACTTCTACACTAATATAATAAAGAGGTAGAGTTTTTTTCCTTTTTTGTAGGAGGTCATATCTGGAAATAGGCCATAGTACCTACAGGTCCAATTGCAAACATTTTTCACCGATAGAAAGCTAGTTTACTCCTGAGTGATACAGGTTATATTTAATGTGTGCGGGCGAAGCCACTAGCAAAAGTTAGTTTGAAATAAAATGCTTTGAATAAACGATACAGCAATAATTCCTAGTGTTATCCAATTTTATTTTTGTTTCAAATCAACATCAACATTTTATCTAAACAACACACATGGTTGACTAAACTTTAAAACAATTTTAGAACACAAATTGATTTTGGTTGAAAAAGTAAACAGTTTGGTCGTTTATTCGCTTGAACACTAACTAGATTGAGTCTAACGCGACACCGATATGTTGACTAGGCGCTGGTGACGGAAATACATTCACTGCACGTATATCAGGGATTCATCTAACCGTTTTTAATGGTTTGAAATAGTTGGTCATCCAATAATAGCTAGATATCTGATTTTACCGTTGCCATCGCGAATCTTGAACGTTCGGCGTCGGAGTGGGGATCGCTTTGCGCATTCCATACATTGGCGAGCCAATCGTCTTCGTTCTTAGATACATGCAGCAACGCAGTGAACTAATGAGGAGTGACGTCTATGACGCGATGGCGCGGCCAGCCAATCCCTGACACTCCCCGCCCCCGCGTCGCACTTTGCACCACTAAAGAGACCGAATAATGGCAATTGTATTTTATCTGATTTTTTATGAATTAACTTAAAAACTATTGGATTGAACACGAATAAAATGATCCCAGGAGACTATGTGGATTATTATGTGGGGGCTATATGGATTCATCATCATTATCATCATATCAGCTGAAAGACGTCCACTGTTGGACTTAGACCTCCCCAAGCGTCACCACAACGACCGGTCCTGTGCGTCACGCACTTATCGGATTCTCGCGACCCTGATCAGGTCATCGGTCGACCTTGTTAGAGGCCTTCCAACGCTGCGTCTTCCAGTACGTGGTCCACTCTAGAACCTTTCGTCTCCATTGACCATCTGTTCTGCAAGCAATGTGCCCTGCCCATTGCCACTTAAGTTTGACGATTCTTCGTGCTATATCGGTAACCTTGGTTATTCTTCGGATATCCTCATTCCTGGTTTGATCACGCAATGAAATTCCAAGCATAGCCCTTGTTATTGCCCTTTGGGTGACTTATAAGTTTTCTGATGAGGCCCATTGTAAGCAACCACGTTCCGGAGCCATATTGTCATCACATTTAATACGTGTGTAGTGTCTGAGATTCAACCAATAAATTTTAAAGGTTTAAAATAGTTGGTCATCAAATAATATACTTCGTGTTTTAATCAAAGACTACGATTTGACAATACGAATGATGCATGTTTTTTCCTTTTCATAAATAGTGAGGTACCGCAACCGATACTAACCAAAAAACCGAAAAAAATCGTAAAAATAATTTCGTTTTTTATGCAACTAATTATGATCAACTTTTGTATTTCCTGAAAGTAATTTGGTAGACATATACATATATCTCTAGCATTCTACAGAAGTGAAAACCGCTTCGTGAGTTCTTAGCCTAAGTAAAAGGCGGAGTGTTAAAAAATATGGTAATATTTTTGATTATTTTAGTTTTCAATTCATATTAGACTTTATATAAACACACACATAAAGTATCTTAGTCCTATTTTCCATAAAGGTTCTAATGTTAAAAAACCGGTATGAAAAATCGAATTTGGAGACATCACTTTTACTAAAAATCTGGCAACATATTTTCAGAAATTGACATTTGCACATGTCAAATCATAGTCTTTAATTAAAAACCGGCCAAGTGCGAGTCGGACTCGCCCATGAAGGGTTCCGTAGCAGCAAGTAACATAATATAAAAGTTCTTGTAATGTGTTGTAACTTTGATCGATGTTTTAATAATAGTGTATTTTTTCGATTTATGACGCATTAAAAAAAAACTACTCACTAGATTTCGTTCAAACCAATTTTCGTTGGTAGTTTTTATAGTAATGTACATCATATATTTTTTTTAGATTTATCATTCTCTTATCTTCGAAGTTAGAGGGGGGGGGACACACATTTTACCACTTTGGAAGTGTCTCTCGCGCAAAGTATTCAGTTTAGAAAAAAATGATTTTAGAAACCTCAGTATCATTTTTGAAGACCTATCCATAGATACCCCACACGTAAGGTTTTGATGAAAAAAAAAATTTGAGTTTTAGTTCTAAGTATGGGGACCCCCAAAATTTATTGCTTTTTTTCTATTTTTGTGTGAAAATCTTAATGCGGTTCACAGAATATATCTACTTACAAAGTTTCGACAGTATAGCTCTTACAGTTTCGGAAAAAAGTGGCTGTGACATACGGACGGACGGACAGACAGACAGACAGACAGACAGACAGACAGACAGACAGACAGACAGACAGACAGACAGACAGACAGACAGACAGACAGACATGACGAATCTATAAGGGTTCCGTTTTTTGCCATTTGGCTACGGAACCCTAAAAATGAACGATAGATGACTATTTTGTCTGATCTTTAATTAATATGAATTTTGGGAACACATTTATTGTGCGTACAGCCAATGAGTAGAAATCCCTACCAGAGTCTGTGTTTTCCAATAGCTACAACCTAGGGGTTTTGGGGGCTTTAGGTCAACAGTGAATAGGTTACTTCTAGGCAAGCGTGCTCCATCGTCGACTACATTATCGCTTGCTATCAGGTGAGATGGTGATCAAACGCGAGCCTATCAATAATAAAAAATAAAAACTCAAAAACTAAGGGATTGATATATGAATAAAATGCCACTTTATCACTGAGTGACAAAGATAGTGACATGGAGATGGGGGAAAAGCCGCTGGCAGAAGCTAGTATTTGTATGAAGAGATTTACTTATATTTGAAAGTCTCTATCAATACTTACAATAGAGGAATTTAATCTCTTAATCTGTCATTTTGATACATGAGTAATTCCCAATATATAAGAAAAAAAAAAACATATTAAAAATTCTTGAACCAAATTTTTTGGGCCAAGAGTCTGCTTCTGAAAGGAACGCTCGGCCCCGATATGAAAGGCAACGAAAGAACGGGGTGGGTTTTTTAGTCAGTAAGAGTCTGACACAACAACTCTGCCCAAGGGCGGGTGATGTCATCAGGAAGATGTTTACCCACCGCAAAAAAGAAAACCTAGGTACAGCTAAAATAGAGTCATATTTACAACATAATAACAATCACCTTACATTTCAAACTGTACAAGAAATGTCACTAAAAGAAAAATAAAACATAAGGCAACCTTCACACCGAGCGACAAAGTGAGATCATTAAAACACATAAAATGTCAAACGTGAAGAACACCTGTTATATTTTCACACGAAACATTCGAATACTTTACAATTTCAAAACGTGACCACGCGTTTTGAAAAAAATAAAACAAAAGAAAAATCTTGGCAGTTTCTTATGCCAAGATTTTTCTTTTGTTTTAAATTTTTTCCTGAATGGAGTATAAAGACTTTTGAAGTACTTTGTTGTATGTAGGTGTTCTGGTTTTGTTGTGAATGAAAATAAGTTTTGAGGTACTGAGTCACCGATGATTTAATTCATTAATTAAAGGATTTAAAGGGCACTCTCGGCGTACTTTGTACTTTTATTAATGTTTATTTTGTGTATATAACCGTTGTGCTATGTCTGTACCGAATAAAAGTATTTCTATTCTATTCTATTAAACCCCAAGTGAATGCCAGCTTTCGCTCTCTCATTGTCTCTCTATTGTGTCTCTAATTACGTTATTGGAAGGGTTAAATGATAGCTCACTGTCCGGCCGTCCAGTAACTGTCCGGACCAAGCTCAAGTCGTCGACGGCGCGCGCTGTTCCCGCGCGTCTCAAGGAGTTGTCAGCAACATCAGGGGCCCAGCCGGGTCGAAGCCTACTGGGGTCAGGGTTATCCGAAAGGGCGCTCGAGCCCTGGTCTGACGCTATCTCCTGCTCCGCCCAAGAGCGGGGGTTGTCATAAAATGATTTTTCCCATTGAAAAAAAAAAAAGGTTAAATGATAATGTGGATATTGGTAGGAAACGCAGGTTGCAGGTTGTCAGTCATAACAAAAGGTCCAAGTTTGTGGCCAGCAAGTTTGTGGACAATGGAAGTTAAGCTTTTTAAAATCATTTTAGTAATCTTTCTACGGGTTCCACGTACAAAGAATGTTTTAAGATAATGAGCATGTGTTTATGACCTTATAGTTTTCGTGATTTTGTCGCGGTCATAATTTATCGATTTCAAGTACTGTAGAGTTTTCGAGTAAGTGTTCGTTGAGTTAGCGTCAAGTAAGGAACCCTCTTTTTGCAACTACAGGTCGACTAATAGCAGTGGGCCTGCGTGTCTAATATAACAAGGCACTCTGGGGGCTGCCGTAGTAATGCAGCTGAATTTGCTGGCTTTGCCGCCATAAATAACCAGGAAAAGAATACACTGCCCCACTCGCTCAATCACACGAGATTCGTTTTTACATGGTAGTCTCTCATGCTGCAAACATGGGTGTGGCTTCATATCCTATACAGTTGTACTGAAGATACTAACATTAGTTTTTTTTTTTTTTTTTAAGAAATTGTGACTGAAAAAATATGAATCTCGCCTGATATAAAATATTTGTTATTATTAAAAGTTGATATTAAAATTGGTCATCTGACTGTTTATATTTACCCACGTTATCGTGGGTAAATAATAATAACCACACAGATTTATACTCAAAGTACCTATATAAAAGAAAAGGTAGTAAGTAATAGTGTGACGGGTGACAGGACAGAATGGAAGAAAAAAACGTAGGTACAACGCCTTGCATAACTAGGACTAAGCCGTAGGTGAATGGGGCACCATCATGTCTTCGTGAAGGCGATCCATCGGTGGCAGCGACCTCTCAGGTCTGACCCTAATTTAGGCCATGAACTGGAGCAAGAGAACTTGGGGAACTGAAAATCAGTTATGTATATGAAAAACCTGTAAAATAATTATGTTTTAATTAATTATTATAAGGTCGGGTGTCCGATTGACTGAAACATCACAAAGTATGGTAGGTACAAGACTGCCTTTATTTCTGTTGTTACATTATTATATATATTTTGGTTACACACATAGAAATAATAGGTACTTACATACTACATCACACCTCCCAAGGCAATTAAAAAAAAATGTTCGTTTATATGGATACTTTTTTTTTGGTAAATACAATCAATTGATCATGATATAGAATATTTGATTACATAATAATGAAATTAAAAGGAAATTTGCATTTAATGATTATGCCTGTTCAATTGCATGGGGCATTTATAATATTTATTATTATCATTGTTAATATGATTCGTATACCTAAGATTCCAACAGATGTTCCATTAGTGTTTATAAACAATACGTGTACCTTACTTGCTGGCATGATCTACCCATTGCACACACACACAAGCCAGTTTTACACATGCCTATTGCTGAAGTTGGGAAATTACACTAATAACATAAAAGCGAAAGTTTGTGAGAGTCTCTTTAAGTTAGTTACTTCTTCAAGCTCGAATGGCTGAACATATTTAGATGAAACTTAGAACATGAGTAGATCATATCCTGGAATAGCGCATTGAACTTTTTATTTCGAGAGTATGGTCCCTTAGGATAACATTCTACTATCACGTGGGTAAAGCCACTAACAGAAGCTGCTGATTGAATAATTCTAGAGTGTTAGACTTTTGCTGACCAAAATCCACCCGTGTTTCTTCAATAACACTTTAAATTTCAAGGCATTTACTCTTTCAAACAATTCCGCACATGAACAACACACATTTGCTCAATATTTTGCACTCAGAAAAATAGAAAAGCAAATACAACAGCACATTCTCACACAACTATTCCATATTTGCTCTAAAAAAAAGGCACAAAAATAACAATTTTTACAGTACAGTACAGTCTCACCCGGCAACGGTGGCGATGCAAAACGAAGAAAACGCGATTTATTTGATAAAATATTCAGTTGCACAGTTTTGTTTCGTTCGCGTTGTAAAACTATGCAGCTGAGGCAGGTTTAGTTCCGTTACTGTTTTTACTTTCGACTCCTTGGTGGAGTTCCTTTTGTTTTGGTAAATTTAAGCATTATAAATGTAAGATTTGTGTAAGGTTTACCTTCCTGTTTCCAGGCTATGACGAGTTAAAATGTCTGGCGTGCGAGCGAGAAAGAGGGATGGACTATACATATTATTATTATTTCATTTATTTATATTTTATTACATATTAATTATATTTTTAAATATTTCTTATAAAACGGATATTAAAAAAAAACATTTCAAAATACAAAAAATAGTAGCCCACCGGCATCGGGAACAGGGTCCAAGCTACCGGTGGTCAGGGCTCCTGAGAGAGGAACCTCCGGACAATACGCGCCGTGTCAAGGAGTACTGCCTTCTGGATCAAGCCCTTGATCCAACTGCCTAACGAGAGCCTCCGCAGATGTTGATCGAAGCTCTTGGCTATTAAGCCATTGGCCGTCACGACTATCGGCACAATGATTGCTCTATCCACTTCCCACATGTCGACAACCTCGCGAGCCAAGTCAAGATATTTAGTTTGTTTATCTTTCTCAGCTTTCACGAGGTTCTCGTCATGAGGGACCGCTATATCAACAATCATTGTGCGACGCTCTAGTCGATCTATCACCACTATGTCAGGCTTATTGGCAACAATAGTCCTGTCAGTGATGATAGATCGGTCCCAATACAATGTGACGCTGCCATTCTCGAGAACTGGGTCGGGCACATACCTATAGTACGGTACTTCTGATTCAACAAGATTGTATTTAAGAGCAAGTTGCTGATGGATTATCCTGGCTACAAGGTTATGTCTGTGCAAATAGTCTCCGTTAGCTAAATGAGAACACCCAGAAATAATGTGTCGGATTGATTCCCCAGGCCGGTGGCATGCCCGACAGATGTCAACCGTACCGTCCTTCACAATATATTTCCGGTAGTTGTTCGTCATCATAACTTCGTCCATAATTGCAAAGACAAAACCTTCGGTTTCTCCAAAGAGATTACCAAAGCGTAGCCAGGAGACGGACGCTAAAAGATCTACATCGGGCCCATGTAAGGCCCGGTAAAAGCGCCCGTGAAGCTCCTTGCCCTTCCATACTTCCCTGCGTTCATTAGTATCCATTACTATAGGTTTGCGCCAGTTCTCGTTGGCCAAGGAGAGCGGGGTGAGGCCTTTGTCCACCGCCACTACATCTCGGTGCATCCCCACGTCGGTTTCCAGAAAGTATTCCCTGAGACTGCATACCTCACGGTTGTGCAGGGTCTTGGCATTTAAGAAGCCACGACCCCCACACTTCCGCGGGATATACAGCCTCATCACCGATGATCGTGGGTGATGCATCCGGTTTGCGGTAAGCAGAGTGCGGACCCTCCTGTCCAGGGCGTCGAGTTCCGTCTGAGTCCATTTGAGTATGCCGAAAGAGTACATCAAAACCGGCATGACCCAACCGTTGAAGGCGCGCACCTTGTTCCCGCCTGATACAAGACTGTTTAGTACTTTATTCAGGCGGCCAAAGAAGCGCTCCCTCAACGATTGTTTCACGTCAGCAGCATTGATGCCCAACGCTTCCGACATACCCAAATACTTGTAAGTTTCGGTTGAGCAGAGGGATCTAATGTATATGGAATCCGAGAGTTGGGTTCCCACGGATTCCATAATCTCCCCTCGCTTTACATGCATAACTGCACATTTGTCCAAACCAAATTCCATCCTGATGGCACTACTGAAGGTTTCAGTTACCTTCAGTAGCTCCATCAGTTGCAAGTTGTTGGAAGCAAAAAGTTTCAGATCATCCATGTAAAGAAGGTGAGATATGACCTGACCCTCTCTTCTCAACCGGTAGCCTAAACCCGAACCCTCCAACAGTGTGCTGAGAGGGTTCAAGGCTAGGCAAAACCACAGGGGACTCAGACTGTCACCCTGGAATATGCCACGCTCGATCCTTAACGGTTCGCTGTTCTCCGAAACCCGTCGACACCCTGGATAGTGAAGGACCGTCCTCCACTGCCCCATACATGACATCAGGAAGGCGCGAAGAGTTGCATCAACTTTATACAGCTCCAGCACCCTCATGAGCCATGTATGCGGCACTGAGTCATAGGCCTTCTTATAATCTATCCAACATGTCGACAGATCTCTTCGAGAACGACGAACCTGTTGGCTAATGGCAACATCAATGAGGAGCAGCTCCTTAGTACCACGGGACCCATTCCTACATCCATTCTGAGAAGCAGACATGATGGAATTTGTCTCAATATGATTATTAATTTTAGCTCTCAGGATGGATGTAAGAACTTTATAGACCGTCGGCAAACACGTGATCGGTCTATAATTTTTGGGTTCCGCAGTACTACCCGATTTATGGAGCAGGTGGGTTATTCCTGTCGTCAGGAACTGGGGCAGCGACCCTGACTCTAAGGCAGATTGGAATTGGGACGCCAAGCGAGCGTGCGAACTTTTAAACCATTTAAGCCAAAAGTTGTGCAGCCCGTCCGGCCCTGGAGATTTCCAGTTTGGCAACGGACGGACTGCACGAGCTACATCTTGGGGGCTGATGTTAATTGCCCCCATTTCTGGTATAGGTTCGCACATTCGCTCGATCTCCCGCGTCCAATCACCCTCAGTGTGATTGACAGGCACCGACCAGATGCTGCGCCAAAAAGAATACATGGCATCATCATCCGGCAGGCGCGTATCAATCACACTTTGGTCCGGTCGCTCCCAAGCCCTATAAACCCACCTTTCGTTGCTTTGGAACGTGTGATTCTGGGTGTACCGCTCCACTCGTCGCTTGTACCGTCGAATACGGTTTGCCCATGCATAGACTTTCTGCTTCAGGAAGTCGATACGCTCTGCGATACGGGGTAGATAATCTCGAGGACTAATATCTGTCCCCAAGAACGCCCGCCTCACAAAGTGCATCACTTTAGGGCGAGTGTTGCCCTCCCTGAAACAGATAAGTTTGCCGATGAGTGCTCTAGCCTCACCGATACGTCGCTCGATCCTGCACTGCCAAGCTGGTTTAGCTGGTCGTGTAGCTCTGTCATTATTTGGAATTTTGACGTGAGCTACACGACACGCCGCTGCAGCCGCACAGTACAAGATCGAGTGGGTATCGGTAAGGTCTTCGCTGCTATCAAAACAATTTGATAGCTGCGAATCCAGAGCACACACCAACGCCCTATTTTTCCTATGCATAGGCAAACGAGGTAGACGAGGTCTAAGCTCTGGTGGTATAGAGCGGTACTCCCGGAATGCATCCTCCAAAGCGCTCCTCAAACGTGCATTGCACTGGGTACTCACGGATATAGCCCCGTCATCATCATCCTCACCAACATGGTCGGGTCGCGGTGAAACACTGGGTTGTCGTTGCACCGCGGCCGGTGGTGAAATAGGTGAGACACGGCCATTCCGTGATTCTAGGCGCAGTCTATCAAGTACGGCGTCGTCCAACATACGGTTACGCTTATTATTATTATTATTACTTAGCCCACACTGTCCCACTGCTGGGCAAAGGCCTCCCTCCCCTCCTTCCAACGATCACGGTACATATTATATTATTGTTTTTTTTTTATGTTTTGTATTTATCTTAAGTTTCAAGTTTTCAACATGTTTTAATTGTCTACAATGTTTTGTGCGCCAAAATAAATGTTTTGGCGCACAAATTCATAAAGGTAAGCTTAAAAGAGAATGATAAGTATCGCCAAGAATTGCTGATGCAATTGTATTAGTTATTGTAGTAATTTAAATATACAGAATCAAATTAAATTAGATAACGGAACTGCGGACGGGATGGGTTGTCATCACCATCATTGTTTAAGCTGAAAGACGTCCACTGCTGGATATAGACCTCCCGATAGTGACGTTCAACGGTCGTGTGCGTCACGCATATACAGGATATCCACAACCTTTCTTCTTCTTCAGGACTTGGGTCCGCCTTGTGAGAAGCCTTCCAATACTGCGTTTTACGGTACGAGTTCGCCACTCCAGAATCAGGCTTCATCAGACATCTGTTCTGCGAGCAATGTACCTGGCCCACTGTGTGAGATACGAATAAACGTTTTTTCTTTCTTTCTTTTTTCTTTCTTTCTTTCTTTGACTCACTTAAATGTGTACGTTTGGTGATTCTTCGGGTTTTAGCAGTAACGTTGGTAGGCTGGAGGTGGAAAAGACAAAAAAAAAACAATTAAATTGTCTCAATTTAGTTCCAATAGCTGTTAACCACCTGGTAAGTTGTAAGGCTTACTTGAAATTTATGTTGACAATATTTACCGTCATTAATAATTTAAATCAATCACGCCTATGGATTTCATTGACTATTTATGACCAATGAAACTTGACAGTGAGCCAGACCTTCACCTTCACCTTGACCTTCACTAGGTCATTAGTCCAGTTTGTGAGAGGCCCTACCCGCCTCTATTTCTTGAAATATATAAACACGTACTGGTTAAGAAAATAAAACAAGACACTAACATCACATTGGTTGAATGGTCGCGACACGCACAGAGTAGTCAAGGTCTACGCATCCCAAGACTGCATGCCAAAGGATTTTGATGCCAACCAGCCCACACTAATCGTTTAGAAACCACAGCATTCCAGCGCCTTGCCACGGCATACCGCGTCACGTCGGAGTTCACCACGGAAGCTTCTGCTGCTCAATCAACATTGGATTGCATTTGTGTGACCCATGTTTTACTGAGGCACGACGTAAAGAAACGCATACATATGTAAAAAGGAGTCAATAGGTTACTTCTAGGTACGAGCGCTCCATCGTTGCGTCTAATCATTCAAAAAATCATTTAAATCAAAATTTCTTATGTTCGATAATCATATAAAAAATCATTTAAAAAATACTTATGTTCGATACTTTTTATTGGTTCTTCTGTTAGTAAACAATGATCTCTATCTCTTAATCGACCTTGATTATTGAACCCGTGTTGACTACATTAGATTTCATTAAATCTTCATAATTACCCAAGTCGTTTAACTTATTAGACAGACTCTAATTTATACTTGTGTTTTTTTTTTAAAGAGTGACTGAAACTACTGCTTGAACTATGCTTCTAACATTTTGTAAGTGCCCATGTACGCCTAAGTGAAATAAAACCATTTTGATTTTCGTATGTATTGCAATGGAATTTAAGGCGTATAGTTCCTTGAACCATCTGGCCGAGATTATGTGAACCCAACTCTCGCACTCGCCTAGGCGGCCGTTCGCAAATCTGTGCATTTATTTGCGGCCAGCAGCGCCCGGAAAGCGCTTTAAATCCATTTTCTCTGCGAGATATTAATTGATTTACATATGCAATGTTCACTTTGAAGAATATTTAACCACCAATTTTTATGTGTAAAAATGTTTCTAAAGGTCCAAGCCGTTTCGAAGGAGTAGGGAAAAGTTGCGAAAAGTTGCGAAATTGCTAAATATTTTTTTTTGACAAAAGTATTAATTGCACGAAAAAATCAAATGTTGATATTATTGTTCATGAATCTATAATAAACATATATTTTTTTCAAACCAATTGACCAAGCCGTTACGGAGGAGTAGGCCTCAGAAAATCACTGTTTTATGGCACTTTTCGGGCGCTTGGCCCTTAAGCTTAGAACGTGTAACATAAAGTTGATTATTCCAGAATTTGAAAGTTATTCTAAATTAATAATATGGTGTTTTCGATGACCTGTGAACATAGAGAAAGCATGACGTCAATGATTTGAGTAATTTATTTGTGACCTGCTGCTTCGTATGAGTATTTTTTCAAGCCTGTTTCGTAATATATTTTGAAATCTACACAAAGAATATTATAAACACGTAAAGTTCTTTTGTTTGTAGGAAGTTGTAAATATGCTCCAACTACAAATGAGCGTGGTATTACGTTTGTATGGAAATTCATCCGTCGCTGGCCTCTTTAAACTGCTCAACCCAACGAAGGAAGAGTTGTTTGATGATTTCCCATTAAAAAAAAAAAAATTAAGCTCACTACAGGTATCATAAGGGCGAGTTTCACAAGCACACAGGTATTCACAGCACATGAGACGCTACTGAGAACTTAAGGTTTCATCCACGTGAAAAAAAAAAATGTCATATCGCTCTTGGATCTTGGACTAAAAGTATCTAGCCATTCATTGCCAGCCTGGCTATTCCTTGCTCTGTGCCACTAAAATCTACTACCCACGCTTGTCAAAGCTTGTGTGGTCTACAAGCCTTTAAAAGCTACAGAAAAAGGAAAGGGTGTGTATAATACGTTAGCGTGACACAAACAGCCGGACAAATGTTCTCTTCATACAATATTCAAGTACGTAGTTAAATGTTTTGACCTTTCGGCTAGCTATTGATAGTGATTACTCATTCATTAGTTATTGGTTGGAAGGTAAGTTTGGAAGTAGGGCACGAAAGGGTGTCGCAGTAGACTTTGATTTGAGATATTTGATTTTGAGTAGAAAATTTGAATTTTTATATATTTTATGTATATAAAGGCGAGGTTATGGGTCGACTTCCGGAAGAGTTCCTCGTGGTCCTGGAACATATAAAGCAACTGAAGGAACAGGTGTGGTTTTAGTCAGTAAAAGTCTATCACCCGCTGCTCCGTCCTACAACAGGAAAAGTCATTGAATGACATCCCACCTAAAAAAAAAGTTTTCATATATTTTGTCAAATAAAACAACCAAACATAGAACCGAAACATAGTGTGCAAAAAATATTTCAACGTGAGTCAAGAGTTTTATTGCGTTTCTTTTATCATAACTGATATAATTGACTTTACTAATACTTACCATTAATTTAAATATATGCCGTATAATGTTATTAATTATAGCTCTAACTGCAACCATGACCCTGTCAAAATGCCGGTGCTGCGTTGTTTTTTTTATTATTTAATATGACAGTATAATGATTTTTTCATCCCACCATCTCGGAAAGAGTATCTTGCTTTTCGATATCTGGGAGCAAAAGCCGTTTTATTCTCTAGAGAGATAAAGTAAATTTAATTTAGAACATCGCGTGCACTAAGTCTACGAATTAAAAACATCATTAAACATATTTACTTCCATCTCCATGGTATCAAAGTGTGTTTATGCAAATAAATAAATTTTATCTTGTTTTTTGTGCTGTACGAATTAAAAATAAACTATTTTTCTTTTTAATTAAAATGGCGAGATTCAAATACCAAATCATTGGCACTAAATCAACCCTAAATCAGTAGCTACCATAAACAAAAATGATACCAGTATCAAACGCGCCACCATTAACGTAAATCAGGGTGACATACGTCGATTCAGACGTTCCCATGGGCGGCGAATGAAATATTACCGCAGTATTACTACCGCATTACCGATACTGATGCTACTGTGATTAATATAGATATGCTTATTGCATGGTAAACGAGTAGTGATTTAAGTGTGTTTTGTTTAAATGAACTTTTAAACAGAACAAGATTACGAGGTTTTATTATACACCCCTAATTTTTAATTAGTACACAAAAAAATTGGGCTCTATCTGTACCTGTCACTGATCATATTTTTGTAGTTAAAAGTAGAATAAACCGAAATCCTAAAATTGACCACGAAAAGATAAATTCATCATAGAATTAATCGAACATAACAATTGCTAGTAGAAAATATTGCGGGCAGTGTTTTTCCTTAATAATTGTCACTTATTCATTCATTAATCAATAGCCTGCACAATATTTCCATAAATTTAGTGACATTTTGGGACATAAACCAACGCTAATAACTTTGCTGTTTATGAATATTATTTATTGAGATTTTATCAAGGGCTTTTCTAATACGCCCTTTAAGTATGTGTACTAATTAAAAAAATGTGGTGTATTAGTGGGACTCCTTTATTGCTATTTATAAAATACTGGCAATCTGTGAGGACTATGTTATTAACATCACAAACAACAACTTTTGTTTTATCACTTTTAAAAATGTATCATACATTGGTTCATCAGATTTTCATAGAAATATTTAAACGAAACGTTCTAAATATTACGAAGTCTATGCGAAGCAAACGATAGTACAATAGCGGAGAGGATCGGGGATTTTCTTAATACCCTTGCGTCGTGAAAATACAGAGCAAAATACAGAGTTGGAATGTGTTATGTAGAATAACGAAATCTTGAAGCCCCAGAGTCATAGCACAAAATTTGTTGTTTATGGTGTTATTAATGCAGTACTACAAGGTTGTTAGTGTTTTACGAATAACCTTGTATATACAGTTTTGTGATGGATTCTATCTCATCCCGCCTGGTATCCGATTATTTAGTCCACCCAAAATTACTAAAACTAGTTAGTTTGGTAAGTGGTACCACCAAAGACATATGTAGCTCTAATACAAGTGGTAATTACAAGCCATTTAATGTTATGGTAAACATTTAAACCAAGCAAAGTATACATTTTTGTTATAAGTTTACTAGCTTCTACTAACGGTTTTACTTGCGTTAAGGTAATTATTCCAAGAGAAATATACTTTTGGGATACTTAAAAAGTTTTTTTTATATGACATGGTCTACCTTTCGTGTGTCTGGAACGTGGATCCACGCGAGACACAATAACTTTTTAATTGTGTCTCTAATTACGGCATACGAAAGGTTAAATTCCACACAAGTCCGTTCAACTGTTTAAGCGTGAAGGAGTGACAAACATAATTATATACACACACACATATACAGTGTGCATGCAGCATGTGTAATCTAACGTATGTCGTATTCACTTTCTTGAAAAACTAGGTAAGTATTGTCATCAAAGGCCTTGACAAAAGAAAGAAATATTTACCGACTTACCAACAAAATATTAATAAATCACAAAACAAAACACTATCGCTCAATTTCTTCACACACATTTATTACGTTATCACTAATCTGTGTAACGCTAATTGTTCAGACATGCCGCGGAACATGCTCGCTCGGGGCGTCTTCATCAATCTTCTGGCGGCCATGACAGATGGCATTCAAGGCGGGAGATATCATTATGGGGAGCGATGTCGATTACTTTTGGTTATATGGTTCATGAATTCCTTGGTTTGAGCGTTAAGAAGGATTATTGCTGTATGAAGCTATGTTTTTTTTTTGAGGTTGTTAATCGTCCAATAATTTCCTCCGCTCTGGGTGGAGTGAGAAGGAGTGTCAGACTTTTACAGACTAAAACCTAAGCCTTGCGTTTTAAGCCCCAGTTTTACTTTTTGAAGCCAATTAGCCAACTCATGGTTCTGTTGGGCCCCTATGGATTTGCTGATATCTTTTGAGGTGCGTGTGGAACACTGCGCGCTGTCAATGACTCGAGCTCAGTTTAGACGATTACAGATGGCCGGACGGTGAGCTACCCATTACTCGTCGTCCGCAAGCCCAAACCTACAGTGGCTGGAAATTGTGGTTAGGATCCCAGCGGCTGAGGCGTGAGGAAGTCCGTTTCCCCACGCGTACGGCTGCCTGCGTTAGCAATGTTAGCATTACTAATGAATTATGAATTATCAAGACAGGATATTATATTATCTAGAGTTTTTAGGTATTTATATCCACTTAACCAGTTTATACTGGGCGAAGCATTTGATTCCCGAACTATTTATGAAATCCTGAAACATACACGAGAGTATTTCCGTAAATTGTAATACACAAAGACATTTGAGTGTGGTTCGACATGAATAGCAACTGAATTGCTCTCCGATGAAATCGAGGAGATATTGTTGTAAAAGGTACAGACCCCCTAGCCAAGTTACAACCGATTTAATTGTGTCGAACGCCTTGAGTCAGCCACGCCCCTATTCCTTTGTTCTGACGTCATCTTAAAAAAATTTAGCAATCGGTTCAATACTTTCAGAGATTACCTCCTGCAAAAAAATAATAACAAACTTTACCTCTTTATATTATTAGTGTAGATATACCTATGATTAGGATGATTATACAATTCGCAAGATGTTCAAGAAAATTCTTAAGAGGGTCATTTTTCACTCGTCAACATAGGGCATGATTTAAAAGCTTGTTTTTTAATTTATCGCAATCCAATGCGATGTTTGACGAAAAGATAACACGAAAAAAGAGAGATGACGCCTGGAAACTGTGTTAGCATTCGGTAATTTCCGTGATTTACTCGAACATTTCACAAAACTTGTTAAAGGAAATACGAGTTTTTTTCTAAACAATGGACTACGAGCTTATTTGCAAAATTTCAGTTAGTTAAGAAGCAATTACTATTAAATTGGTGTTCAACAAAGCCAAAATAACTTTTTTTTTAACTATTATCTTCCAGCTTTTTTTGATGGTGACTTCGCCTGTGTGAAAGTAGAAAAAATGTCTTATGGAAGATATTCCTGAGATAAATAGTGTCATATTTACTATTCCAGGATATGATACTACCCGCGTGCCAAATTTGCCTGTGGCCTGTCAGAATTCGTTTCTAATAAATTAGAGTTTTTCTTGACTCTTTATATTTATTTATTTATTTTTAGATTGTTTATATTATAAATGTATTATTTTATACTTTTTAATAATATAAACTCCCATCATACCTGATGGTAAGTAGTGATGCAATCGTTGATGGTGAGGCGCACCAGTTTATTGAAGAGCTTGAGTATTCACTCAAGCCCCGCTCCCCTATTCCCCTCCTTGCGTCATATTCCTCAATGCTGAGGGTCATGACCACCCTGCTTCGTCACTTTTCCTTTGATGATATTTTTCTATATCTTTCAGTCTCTGGTGGTGTGAAGGGCTCTGTATTCCGTAGAGTCAAGAGCATTAACCTTTCGTATGCCGTAATTAGAGATACAATTAAAAAGTTATCGTGTCCCGCGTGTATCCGCGTTCCGGCCATACAACGGGTTAAGGATCTGATCGGAGAAACGTATCGGGCTTCGCCCACGAGGCCGTTTTCTTATTTTCAGCGTTAGTCTTAATGACACACTAAATTATGAAGAGAAGACCGCAGCAGGCAAAATGTTTTAGTCTGAAAAAATAAGAATTCAACACAAAATAAAGACTTAAAGATCTAAAGAAAAATTTTTAAAACTCGTCTTCTCTAACTTTTACTATCCTTTATCTTCCCATATTTTTTTTTTTACAAAAATGACTAGTGTAAATCAAGGAGCCGTTGCGACAGCCACTTATCTGCAAGATTTATAATAATATCATGACAGTTAGAATTTCTCGTCTCCACTAACAAAGACAGGGAAAAATTCGCGAAGAATGGTCGATTTTTTGTGAAAAAAAAAAAAATTTTATTCGTCTTTTGTTCGGGTCGTGATGAAGGGGGTTCGTGCGATGGACGGAGGGTTGTTTACACGATGGCCTATGCTGAACACACAATGGTGAGTCGATTCGTCATTATCATTTATATTCATGAAAGTAAACCTTTGGTGAATCTGTATAAGAAACTAGCGTCTGCTAGCGGCTTTGCCCGTATGAAAGTCGTATGAGAGTCTTCAACTTTGAATGAAATCCCTTAGGATTCTCTTGGCGGAGCGGGAGATAGTGTCAGACTCTTACTGACTAAAAGACCCACCCCGTTCCTTCAAGCCTTCATACCGGGGCTCGAGTTCCCTTTCGGATAACCCTGGACCCAGTAGGCTTCGACCCGGCTGGGCCCCTGCTGTTGCTGACAACTCCTTGAGGCGCGCGGGAACTGTGCGTGCCCTCGACGACTTGGGCTTGGTCCGGACAGTTACCGGACGGCCGGACAGTGAACTACCTATTGCTCACTGTCCGCAAGCCCGCGCCTACTGTGGCCGGAAATCGGGATCGGAATTCCGGCAGCGACGGCGAGAGCGCCGTTGCCTGATGCGGTCGGCCTCCTCCTTTGCGAGCATTACTGCTTCGTAGAAGTCGCCGACCGCCTGCCATTCCTCCTCGCTCCGGACCATGGCCTCAACCAAGGCCCAGTGCGAGAGGTCTCCGCCGCCGATCGCCCCCACGAGGGCACGGTGACGCTCTGCCCAAGCCGGGCTCCACCGTGTCCTCCGGGCGTCCCGCACAGTGCCGACACCCGGGCTTCCGGAACTGGAACCTCCCGAACGTGCCATGTCCGGTGAGGACCTGCGACATGCGGAAGGTAAGGACGCCGCGAGCAGTCCAGTCACGCCTCAAAGAAGGGACTTACCGAGGAGGTGAATTTTGCCAAATTTTCTCTTAAAACTTGTCTACTTCATAAAAGGAAAACTTGTGTAAATTTTCACGCCCTTAGACCCTGTAATTCTGGCTGTGTGTTAATATGTCAGTCAATCAGTTTCTCCCTTTTATATACTACATTTTTTTAATAGCCTATACTACCCCACTGCTGGGCAAAGGCCTCCCCCAACTTCTTCTATGTATCCTTTTCTTGAGTTACCTCGAACCAGTCCCGTCGGTCATCTCGCCACCTCTTCCAAGGTCAACCTCGGCGGCGTCGTCCATTTTCAGGTACCCACCCAACGGTCAGAGTGCATGCGACTGATGTAACCCACCCGAAAGGGCGCTCGAGCCCCGGTATGAAGGCTTGAAAGAACGGGATGGGTTTTTTAGTCAGTAAGAGTATGACACTATCTCCCGCCCCGCCCAAGAGCGGGGGTTGTCATAAGATTTTTCCCATCGAAAAAAAAAAACCACTCAATTCCATTTTACACTGGCAGCTTTTTTCCTACATCTATAATATCCGGCCTTTATGTACTATAGACTTATTATTTATTTGGCAAGGCAAAACAAACAAAAACCTGCAGTAACCTGTAATTTAGACTCCGTAACTATCCGAAACTTTAATATCGGTTTCGGTTGCGGATATTTTTTATTTCAGATATCCGATTGTATCGGATACGGGAGCTCCATAATGTCTTAGTTTCAAACCTAACCCCACTCACCTATTCACTCACCTAGTAACCTACTCACTCTTGACTTAGAAATCTTTATTTTGTAGCTATCAATGAATACAGACTCGGCAGATAATTCTACTCCCTAGCTATATGCAAAATAAATGTCAGTTAATACACTTTTATACTGATTTCGGTTGCGGTTTGCGTATTTTTTATTTTGGATATCCGATGGTATCGGATACGGAAGCTCCATAATATCCTTATTTTTAACCTCACTAGTTTGGAACCAAATTAAATAGTAAAAACGTCCTTATGTGGTTTGACGGTGCCTCCCAAAATACAACCCAAAACGTTGCCAAAATTCTCCGCGAGAGGAACATACAGTGTATAGCCATTTAGTTGAGTGTTTTTAGAATAGTTTTGCAGGATACGAAACAATAGAATAAAGAATTTAGATGCTGGCGTACAACAAGGGACTAATCAGCTTACTTTAATATATTATACCTTAGGTTAAGAAAAAAAATGCCTTTATATTAAAATAAATCACCTTTTCAAAGCTAAATCAATCAATTTTTTTCTGATTATTGGCTCGTGTTTGATCACTATTTCATCTGATGAAAAGCGACGATGTTGTTAATGATGGAGCACGCTTACTGAGAAGTAACCTATTCACTCTTGACATAAAAATCCCCAGGTTGTAGCTATCAAGAAACAGACTCCAACAAGTAATTCCACTCCCTAGCTGTACGCACAATCAATTTGTTCCCAAAACATTTTGTGCTACTATTTTCCTTACTAAGATTTTGGAGTTCACTTGTAGCATGTAGCTGGATATCAGAATTTTATTCAGAGCGACTGACCATACTACCGTAACCTTCATAACTCAGTATATCTTATCGAATAATTTAAACATCAACTGAACTTCACGCAACTAAGGCTCGTCAAAAAAAATATGGCTTCACATAGTCTTTGCATTTAGCCGGTGTCAAGTTAAGGCCCAAGCGCCCGAAAAGTGCTATAAAAAATGAAGTTGGTTCTGAAGCCTACTCCTCGGTAACGGCCAAGTTAATAGGTTTGAAAAAAATACATATTTATTATAGATTCATGAACAACATTATCAACATTTGATTTTTTCGTGCTATTAATACTTTTGTCTAAAAAAATTATTTAGAAATTTCGCAACTTTTCCCTACTCCTTCGAAAAGGCTTGGATTTTTAGAAACATTTTTACACATAAAAAATGCTGGTTAAATATTCTTCAAAGTGAACATTGCTTACGTAAATCAATCAATATATCGCAAAGAAAATGGATTTAAAGGTTAGCCGCGCGCTTTCCGGGCGCTGTTGGCTGCAAATAAATGCACAGATTTGCGTACTGCCGCCTAGGCGGCTGCGAGAGGTGCGTCCACATAATTTTGGCCAGATGGTTGAAGGGACTATAAGCCTTAAGAAAGCATGTAGTTTTTACAGTCGCTTTGAGTAACTATGGGTTTTATTAGAATGCAGATGTAACACATTCCCATGTTCGCAGTATTTGACAGCAAATGTATCAAGACAGCCATCTTGGCAAGCTTGGCTGAGGTAGTCAATATTACAATAACATTCTCAGCTCCATTTTACCATCGCGCCTTTTACAATAGTTCTACATATTGTCTAGCTATGTAAACATTTGACATACAAAACTACACCAATTTTATTATATTCACTAAGAATTAATTTGCGTATAAACTAAGGGTGAGTTGCACCATTTAACTACAACGATAACCAAACCATAACCAGCCGTGAAACGGCCGCCTATTGGTAAATTCGACGATTTGACATCTGTTGACGGCTTTGTTATCGTTATAGTTAAATGGTGCAACTCACCCTAACGAAACTTCACTTGAAAAAATCTCATAGAAATTCATATTAAATATTCATATTTCGAACTCGAATTATATTTATCTTTTTTATTTATAAAGTGCCAGTTCTAGACACTGCAAAATCATACTGATTGAAGAGGTTTCACTCTATTCAATAAACGCATTCAATTTGCTCATATGGAAATTATGTTCTTCACAAAAATCAAGGGGATTCAATTTTCGAAGCTATATTTAACGCCTTTTCATTGACACTTCAATATAAAAGTACATTTTGTATGAATGTGACGCTGTGAACTATTTGAATACATGAGATAAGGGTGTACACACAATTTGTGCAAACTATGGTTTGATTTTAACTTTTATATATATTTTTTGTGGTCTAGCCAAGTTACAACCATTTCGATTGCGTAGAACGCTTCAAGTTAGCCTCGCTCCTAATTATTTTGTTCTGTTCACGTGACTGAGCGTTGAGATGACGTTATTCCCGTACATTTAAAGCTTTCTACTAGCGCTAACGATTGCAGATTAGCAACTTGGCTAGGGGTACTGGTTTAGTTCGCTAGATAAGAGATTATTATGATTAAATCAGAAGTGCGTAGAACAGTACGCACTGTCGACGACTTGGGCTCGGTGCGACCGATTACCGGACGGCCGGATGGCAA
Organism: Mythimna albipuncta; assembly: GCA_929112965.1. Lineage (NCBI taxonomy): Eukaryota > Metazoa > Arthropoda > Insecta > Lepidoptera > Noctuidae > Mythimna > Mythimna albipuncta. The sequence continues at coordinate 17,830,298 of OV815973.1, forward strand.
GCTACCACTTGCTCGTCGTCTTCAAGTTCGCATCTACCATCCCTGGAAGTCGGGGTTGAAGTCTCGGTGACTACGTCTGTTCCCTCACGCTCTTGACCGTGTTCTTTGCTAGCATTACTGTTTAGCAGAAGAAGGCGCCGTCTGCCATTCCTCCTCGATCCAGTGTAACGAAGTCCGTAGCATGGCCAAAATGAGATCTGTCAAAATGAGAAATGAACTGTCTGGTCAATAACCGTGGTAAACCTTTTGCATCATCATCATCATCATCAGCCTTTTTAATGTTCCCACTGATGAGTCTCAGACTCAGGACTCCTCTCTAGGAGAGGGAATGGGCCGTAATCCACCACGCAGGCCCAGTACGGGTTGGTGAATGTCACACGTCTTCGAATTTTTGGTTTTAGGACATGTCGGTTTCCTCACGCTGTTTCCCTTCACCGTTTTGAGAGCATTGGTAATGAAATAAATTACACAAAGTAATGCGCCTGGCAGTGTTCGAACCCGCGATCTACAACTCTCCATTACCACTTGGCTACCACTGCTCTCAAACCTTTTACATTGATCGGTATTTTCAAATCCTCTATTAAACAGGACATATCTGACAGTTAGCTACTCGTACAACACGTTCGCAAGGAAATGTGTGTCCACAGCCTTACACCGGCGTAGACGTGTCACGACGACTTGAATACATGAAATAAACGATAAACATTGTGTTTCCCAAGAAATATTATTGGAATAGGACAGGATATTTCAAAAGAGATTGAATTTCTGTCGGTATGAATGGAATGAAATTATTTGTGCTGTGATGTTTACAGTTTTGACCGTTCTTTTTCAGAAAGTCGATATGGTTGTAGCGACATCTAAGGCACCACATAGAAACTAAATATTCGAAATCCTTCTTCATTGCGCAATTAAAGTTCTCCGCGCGATTTGAACATTCAATATAATAGCCCGTAATCATCTATCGGGCAATTAACTCCCTTTTCAATGGAGGCATGGCGGAGTTTTCAACTCCTGTTTTCCTCCCTGTTCCGCATAGCTACAAATGATTGATTGACAACTTGATAGCAGGAAAATAGTTTAAAAAAAAATATTTTAAAAATTGCCAACTAATTTTGCAGCAGTAGTGTCCCAATACAATGGCAACGGGCAGATGTTTTACTAACTTTTATAACATTTTTCAACACTACTGCTCTCAAAACTGTAAAGAAAAACATCATGAGGAAACCGGCCATATCTTAGAACCAAAACTTCGAAGCGTAGTGATATCAACCAACCCACACTGGGCCTGTATGACGGCCCAATCCTTCTCCTAGAGAGGAGGCCCAATTCCTAGTTATTAGGAAATTTATTTGCTCCCACTGCTGGAACCCTTTTTTATGGTGGGAAAAAATCATGCTCCAACCATCCCCCGCTCTTGGGCGGAGCGGGAGATAGTGTCAGACTCTTACTGACAAAAAGACCCACCCCGTTCCTTCTAGCCTTCATACCGGGGCTCGAGCGCCCTTTCGGATAACCCTGGCCCCAGTAGGCTTCGACCCGGCTGGGTCCCTGCTGTACTGCTGGAACCCAAGACACATTAAGTGTTAAGGTTACCGTAGTCTGTCGGTGGATAGGCGATCATCATAATGTACACAAGATTCTTCCAAGTCTCGATAAGCCGTTAGTACTGGCTGTCATATAAACATTTATGTCTTTGACAGTCGTTATGGATAGTCAGAAGCTAGAAAATCTGATACTGGCATTCTTAATTCAATTCAATTCAAAATGTTTTTATATCAGAAAGGCCTGCATGGGCACCTATAAAACCTAAGAAGCTAATAATGCTTACCAAGTCCCACTGCTGGTACTCAGGCTCCTCTATAAGAGATTGAATGGGCCGTACTCCACCACGCGGGCCCAGTGCGGGTTGGTGGATGTTACATGTCTCGAATTTTTGGTTCTAGGATATGCCAGTTTCTTCACGATATTTTTCTTCACCATTTTGAGTGCAGTGGTGGCCGACTGGTAACGGCCCCGATTTACGAGTTGTAGGTCGCGAGTTTCAAGGGGGTGCGTTGCCTAATTACCTACTGGGTTGTAGAAGTCATGTAGAAAGTCGCTCCATGTAAAACATTGGTAACCAGCTGTATCTGGATAGATTGGAAACCAACCCCAAGAAAAAAACGGCTAAGCAGGCAGAAAAACTGGTATGACCATAAGAAAGACAAAGACTTCCAAACCTAGTAAGAAGTATTTTGGCCCGGTGACAAAAAAGTACAAAACACTCCTTTTATTTGGTTGGGAAATCATTTACTTATTTATTCATTTATGTACACACAAACACTTAAAAATGAAATGAACAAATATAGATAAAAGAGTACAAAGGTACTGCTTATTTCAAAATACGCAGAAGAGATGGTCGATAGAGACGAAAGGTTCTGGAGTGTTTACCATATACCAGAAGACGCAGCGATAAAAGGTCTCCAACAAGGAGGACCGACGACCTGGTCAAGGTCGCGGGAATCTAATGGAAGCGTGTTGCACAGGACCTGTCATTGTGGTGACGCTTGGACACCTATGTCCAACAATGGACGTCTTTCAGTTGATATGATAATGATGATGAAGAAGTCATTAAATAAATCCTCGTTCTCTAAGGTGAAGCAAGAGAGAATGACTAAAACCTATTTAATGACAAAAACCTAGCCAAACTCTTTCATTTGCTTTTTATATTCTAGGACCTTGGTGATTCTTTCGAACAGTCCCGCTTTACCTAGCTAAAGTATTTCATCTTTAGAATATAAAGGCATTCTTTAAGACAGATTGTACAGAAAATGTCAAACATTAGCTTTACATTCCGTAATTTCAAACGCCATATTGCGCGGAAAGTGCATTTTATCATACTGTAGCTTTTTGAACGGATTTGTCGTCTAGTTTGGTCGTGTGGTCTAAGTTATGAAAGTCGTTGGGGACTTTAGTAAAACTTAATTTCCTTAAACAGGAATTATCGATAGAATTGCTGCGTCGCGAAGGAACACAGGTGATTTTTAGTCAGTAAAAGTCTGACACGCTCTCTTGCTCCACCTAGAGTATGAAGCTTCTCCCGCTTAATGATTTGCTACCTCAAAAAGGGTACTAACACTTTCTAAAATAATTCTACATTGTCTTTAAGTAGGAAGTAGTTTATCTTCTGGGCCCAGATTACAGCAATGTCAAGGAATGTTATGAGTAACTTCGATGCCTGAGTGATTGTGTTTTTGTTTTTGTATAATTGATAATAAATTATGTTGGTAATAAGGCTATAAATATTTATGGTATATTAATATTTAAGTCATTTATGAACATATATTGTGCTTTTTTGTATTGATTGAGGTTACTATATAATAGGTACTATTATTAGAACGCTGCAATTCTTCTATCTTTAACTTAACGCTGAAGAACTTCATACTATATTATCACTTTTGTTATCAATACAAAAACTAACTAACCGATCAGCTGAATAAAAATATTTGATTACAAGTTAAACTTAAAAAAAAAAATGTAAAGAATATTTTTAGCCGCCTCAAGATATTGTTTTATTCGCTTATAACTTGAACCTTAACTAAAGCCGTCAGCGCCAAGCGCCAGCTTAAATAATAACTTTCCTCTAGCTCGCTCTTAGAGGAAATAGGGGCCCATACTTGTATGGGATTACCCAAATCGAGGGTCTGACCTCCACTAGATTATTAGTGTGGCTAGTAGAATAATTGTTCCTCATCATGTTTATTAAATCTAGCCTGTGTTGTTCCTGACTCAGTCTTAGTATAGGATAATCAGCCTTTTTATGATCCCACTGCTGGGACTCAGGTCTCTTCTCTAGAGGGGGGAATAGGCCGTAATCCACCACGCGTGCCCGCTGTGCGGGTTGGTGGATGTCAAATGTTTTTGAATGATTCATTCGTCATCTACACTATTATAATAAAGAGGTAAAGTTTGTATTTTTGTTTTTTTTTGTTTGTAGGAGGTAATCTCTGGAAGTACTGGTCCGATTATTAAAATTTTTTCACCGATAGAAAGCTGCTTTATTGCTGAGTGCTGTGCTATATTTTATGTCCGCAGGCGAAGTCGCGGGCAAAAGCTAGTTTCTTTTAAATTCCTGAGGAAGACATTTAAGTCATCCAGCCATCTCCATGGTGATTGAGGGACCAATAAAAAAAATCTCTCATTATGTTTCTTCAGTTGCTTTTTGCGTTCTAGAATCACGAGTATCCCTTTCATCATTTCCTATGGTCCAAAGCATTGACCCTGGTTGTTCTTAAGCTGAAGAATACAGGTGGGTTTTAGTCAGTGGAAGTTTGAAAAACACAGTTAGATTTTAGTCAATGAAAATCTGACACGCCCTTTCTGGCCCTCACCCTAGAGAGGCCCAGACCTAATCTTTTCATGATTTTCTACTACAAAAAAGGTTAGTATGATGATAGCACGTATAATTCCTTTTGAACACTTGATCGGTTTGCCAGTAATAGCAAATATCACAAAATAGTTTATTTGGTCAATTCATTCAATTGTACTTCAATGTAACTATCACAAAAGGTTAATTTTTTATATAATTTCACCAATCAAATTGAAAGCAATTCAATCAATTTTGTGTTAAGTCATTTACTAAAACATTGTTATTGATATTTTTAATCAATTGTTATATTGTTGTCTATTAATTAACAGGATTGTCTAGATCAACAATTTGAATTGCAAACAAATTCGACAAAAAAAAAGGTTTATTTAAATTAGATTCATCACTCGAAATATTAAATTGTGTATACATATTATTGTACCATGTATGGTGATTATAAACACCGCTAAATTTTGATCGTTTTAATCCCGTGGAGGGTCGATCCGATACATGAAACACTATCGATTTGTAAAGACAAAATTAAAAAAGTAAAGTACCTTGAGTATATTAATATAGGGTATATTGATTGTACCTACAGTTTACTTATAATAATAATTTGAGTGGTTTATTCATAAATGCATTAAATGTGCTCAGGAGTGGAATTTCCTGCCGGAATCAGCGTTTCCTGATAGCTACAACCTAGGAGTCTTTAAGTCGAGTGCGAATAGGATACTTCTAAGCAAGAGTACTCAATCCACGCTTACTATCAGGTGAGGCAGTGGTCAAGCGCGAGACCATAAAGAATAAAAAAATATCTATATAGATAGGTACATATAATACCACCATCTATAAGTATTTCATCTGGTATTGGTCAACGATGCGATAGCGTACAAAAGCACATACTACAACAATCAAAGGGCAGTTACTCCGTAAACCTTTGAGAAATCCTCACCTTTGAGAGCAATGGTGACCGTGTGGTTACGGCCCCGACTTACGAGTTTATAGGTCACGGGTTCAAACCCAGCCAAATGCATTACTTTGTGTAATTTATTTCATCACCAGTGCTCTCAAAACAGTGAAGGAATAAATCGTGAGGAAACCAGCATGTCCTAGAATCAAGAATTCGAAGACATGTAACATTCATCAACTCGCACTGGGCCCACGTGATGGATTACGGCCCATTCTCTCTCCCATTGAGGAGGCCTGATTCCCAGCAGTAGGAACATTAAAAAAGCTGAACATATGAGTGAGGTACAGTCAATTACATTTGAGACGCCCTTCCATTCCGCCCTAGAACGGAAAAGTCGTTGGATGATTTTCCACCTAATCTTCAGTATACATAATAGAACACGAGTCTTTGATACCGTCTAAAAACTCTTCCGTGTCCCGAAGATCGATTTCCATCATTTCGAAAAGCGGAATTTAAACTGTACGTCGAATAAAAATAGTGTATTTTTAAACTGGTATAGACAAGAAAGAACATAGGTACAGTAGAACGTGATCGATGGGGTTTGTTACGGGTTCTATGCACGGTAGTGTTACAGGTAAGACAAAGGAAACATGCGACTAACTCCATTAGCGATAGGACGGGAGCTGGGTACGCGGATTTATTTTTTACTTTAAAATAAAAAACGGTTGGAGAAATTGTTTGCTGAGAATTTCGCACTTTATGTAATTTTGTAGGAAGACAATAATAACAATATAATAATATTCCACAACTATCACACAACGCCGTCTAGTCCCAAGCTAAGCAGAGTTTGTGTTATGAGTACTAGACAACTGATAAACGTACTTATATATTTCTAATGATACATATTATAAATAAATGAAACCCAGATACTGAACAAATGATCATGCTCATCACATCAACATTTGTCCTTGGTGGGAATCGAACCCACGACCTCCGGCAAAGCAGTCAGGGCCACTAACCACTAGACCAACAGGCTAGTCGTCAGACATTTTGATATTGGGTGTATTTTTTGCCGAAATACGCAGTGTTACTTCCAACACTGCGTATGCGTCCTACAAGCTGAATCGATCACATAGGGTCAAATCACACCGAAAGAGCGGCGAAGGGCAGCGCAGTTTCAGTGTCATATGAATTTTAACTTTATTTTCATTTCTATAATACTTATTATCGCATGAGAAACACGAACGAAAGAATTCCCCGGAATTCCTGCGGCGCCGCGGGCATCCGCGCGACTTGTTCGAGTTTATCATGCGATAATAAGTATTATGGTAATGATAATAAAGTTAAAATTCATATGAAACTGAAACTGCGCTCCGCTTCGCTGCCCTTCGCCGCTCTTTTGGTGTGAGTTGACCTTTAGTGAAGGTCGCGGGAATCCGACGGGTGCAAGATCCGCAGGAGCGGTTGTTATGGTGACTCTTGGGGGAGGCCTATGTCCAACAGCGGACGTCTTTCGCCTGAAATGATGGCAATAATAATTATGACGTCAACAAACAGAGAAAAATGCTTTTTTTTTAGACAGTATAAGTAAGTAGTTAACTAAAGTTGGTCCTCTGCGTAAAAAGTTTTGTAGATTAGCAATATTTTAATAATCAAAGATTTTAAATTAAAAAACTAGTTTACAAAGTATTCTAACACTATTTAAGTCTTATAAAGAACAACTTAAAACAAACCTTTAAGTATAAGTATTAAATTAATAATATTTTGATTGCAAAAACTTAAAAGCTTTTATAAGTTCGTAATTAAATCTTTAAAAATCTTTTACATAATTACAAACAAGTCTTAGATTAAGCTAGCTAAGTCAAGATTTAATTAATGATCTTAAAACATAATTAATGATAATAAAAATCCATACTTTAGATCGTACAATTTATTTAGCAATTAGTTAACTTAATTTTCAATCAAAGAGCTTTTACGAAAAACATCAAAGATTATTTCGCAACAAGAACTTTATCGTCTGCGTTAAAAATGTAATTAGGTTTTACTTCTTAAATGCTGATGAGAATTTTTAATATGTTTTTTATATCAGAAAAAAAGGTAACACGTGCAAGTAAACATAATGCCATTAAAAACATAACTTGTAAAAAAACCAAAGCTCACAACTCAGTAAAAACTTGTGAGATTCATGTAATACCAAGTTAGTTAATTTATTCAGTCCCTACTTGAGGGACCTTTTGCAACATCTTTTGTTGACCATATCAATTTTACAAATCTTTAATTTTTTTAATAAATATGTTGACTTGGCAATCGGCCTAAATAATCTAATTTAATATAATACGATCGCCAAATATATAGAAATTCAGACTTCTATACACAAAGTTATAGGGGGTCAAAAATGGCCTGAACTGTTTCGAGAAAAGGACAGGAATATACGGCCGTGCCACTTTACTGCTAGCCTTGGTGGGGGCACTTCCGTGCCCCTAATGATGTTACTGACTGTAACATCATAAGAGGATGTAACTGTCTTAAAATCTTAAGTGTCTAAATATTTAGTTTCAGAGTTTAACTTTTTTTTTACATACCACCGACCAACTAAGTTAGTTTTTGAAATATCTTTAAAAACTATTTAAAAACCAATTCCATGCTTTGATTTACTTTTATTCTTGGTCTAACACAATTTTTGCTTGATTGTTTTGTTTTTATTTAGAAAGGAAACTGAACAAAATCACATTTCATTACTATTAAATAGAGAAACATTACATTGAGCTCCTTATAATTTAGGCACTTGTTTTTCATAATTTTAGTGTATGTCACTAAAGTTGTATTTTGTCCTATTCAAGAACTTATAATTTTATTTTATTTTAGTTTCTAACTTTCCTTATTTCGTCGATTTTGTCGATTAACTTCGTGTTATTTTGACAGGTAGGTAATCAAATTAAAGATTGCATTTAAAGTCAAATAGTTCTATAATTAAGTGTTTTGAGACATTGTATTACAAACCAAAAAAATAAATGTGTTAGGAACATAAAATAATAGGTAGAAATTCGCCGCAAAATATTTCGACGAATCACGGCCACCCCGTTGTACGGCCCGCCGATTAATCTAAATATTTGCATCATGTGGTCTGGCTCTAAATAAGAAAACCTTAGCCTCAAAAGTGAATATCGTCATCAGATTAAGCTCAATTTATCTGCAATATTTACCTGTTACCATACCATCAAACAACGTCAAAGAAAACATGACAGGTTTCAACAGTAATCCATATGTCAAAAGAAGTAAATAATTGGTCCCGGCTCCCGGTCTATATATATCTCCCGGTCGCTTCACTTAGCGGAAAAGGACGATATAAAGTGGCTTACTATCTCATTACATTGCCTTCTAATGGAAAACACTTATTGACTACAAACTGGATCAAACTAGAATAGCTGTAAAATAATGTTTATTAGATTTTCCTTTTTCTTATGGTTGTAGGGCTTTTTTTAACGATAATTTAAGCTAGTGCTTGATTGCGATTTCATCTGATGGTAAGCAGTGATACAAACGATGATGGTGAATCGCACTAATTTATTGACAGCTTCTTCACTCTTGCCTTGAAGATACCTAATCTTATCCTATCCTACTGTAATCGGGCAGGAAGGCCGCTGCAGGCAAATTGTTCCAGTCTTTCGATGTAGCCGGTATAAACGATGAGATGAAACACTTCTCTGGGCCGTAGAGATGTCAACTACGTAAAGCTGGACACTCGCAGTCCGTCGGGTTTTCTGATGGCAGAAGGGTGATGGCAGAATCAAGTCATGTAATTCCTGCGCACACGCCAAAATGTTTTCTGTAAAATACGGAAAGGCTGGCTACGCCTCTATTCCTTACGCCTGTGTTTCAAGCTTTATAGAAAGGTGTTAACCAAATCTAAGCCCAAAGCTGTTAGATGGTATTTTGCAGTAGCAGCCCATGTATGGTTCTGTGGAAGTAGAAAAAATCATTGAAAATTGACGCAATAGGCCATCATAATTTCCACAGGCTATTTTCTTCAAGCAAGTTTTTGAGTACCTATATCATTCGAATGGTTTATTTTTAACCACTGTTAAAATTTAGAGTAACGACCGTTTGTAATTAGAATGTTACAAAATCTACCTATGAACTTAGTGGTCTTTGTTTGTTCAAGTAATTGTCACACGTATAACGTGCTCATCATTCTATTTATAGCATATTCAGCCATATAATGTTCCCACTGCTGGCACTCAGGCTTCCTCCCAAAGAGAGGGAATGGGCCGTAATCCACCACGCGGCCCCATTGTGGGTTGGTGAATGACACACGTCTTCGATTTCTTGGCTCTAAGACATGCGCGTTTCCTCATGATGTTTTTGTTCACCGTTTTGAGAGCAGAGTGATGAAATAAATTACACAAAGTTTTTTTTTGCAATTTGAAAGTCGGGACCGATTTCATTGGGCCACCACTGCTCTTTAAGCAAGCTTCCAATATTTGAGTAGTTTTAGAACCTCTGTTAAAGAATTTAGAGTAAGTATAACAACTGTTAATAATTAGAATGTTGTTAACTTTACCTGCGAACTTCGTGGTCGTTGTTTGTTCAAGTAATTGCCACACGTGTAACGTGTTCATCACTCTACTTATTTAGCTCTAAATTGTTAACAACTAATCTTAACGGTCGTCTACATAAAAGTATAATAATGTACACAGTATGGCAAGATACGTAGGAGGGAAGTGAATGAAGCGTGGGTGGTTGCGTAGGAGCGCCAGAAGTTATACTTAGATTTCAGCTAGGTGTCTATACTATTTTTAAAACAGTTTGTTTTTACTATATTTTGCTGTCGGTGGGAAAATTATCCAATGACTCTCCACGTCCTTGGGCGGAACGGGAAATAGTGTCAGACTTTTAGTGACTAAAAACCCGCCCCTGTTCTTTCGTTGCCACTCGTTCCAGGACCGAATCTTCCTTTCAAAAGCAGACCCTTGGCTCCAGTAGACTTTTTTTTTATGTTGGGAAAAAAACATCCAATGACAACCCCCGCTCATGGTTGGAGCGGGAGATAGTGTCAGACTCTTACTGACTAAAAGACCCACCCCGTTCCTTCTAGCCTTCATACCAGGGCTGGAGCGCCCTTTCGGATAACCCTGGCCCCAGTAGGCTTCGACCGGCTGGGTCCCTGCTGTTGCTGACAACTCCTTAAAGCGCGCGGGAGCAGTGCGCGCCGTCGACGACTTGGGCTTGATCCGGACAGTTACCGAACGGCCAGACAGTGAGCTACCCATTGCTCACTGTCCGCAAGCCCGCGCCTACGGTGGCTGGAAATCAGGATCGGAATCCCGCTGGCGGCGAGGGTGCCGTTGCCTGATGCGGACGGCTTCCTACTTAGCGAGCATTACTGCTTCGCAGAAGTCGGCGACCGCCTGCCACTCCTTGAACGCTGCTGACTACCTGTCAACACTACAATAAAAATCTCAACTCTATTTTACCGATATCACGCCTGTTTCAATGATTCCACAAATTATCCTGTTGTTGCGCAGACACTTGAGATATAAAACTACAACCCTTTTACGTCCCCACTCGAACGTAGGCGCGGGCTTGAGCACGGTGAGCAATGTGCAGCTCGCTGTCCGACCATCCGGTAACTGACTGGACCAAGCCCAAGTCATCGAGGGCGAGCATTGTTTCCGCGCGCCTCAAGGAGTTGTTAGCAACAGCCGGGTCGAAGCATACTGGGGTCAGGATTGGCTCCGAAAGGGAAGCTCGTCCCCGGTACGAAAGGCAAGATGGAACGGGGTGGGTTTTTTGCTGCCGCTGCACCCAAGGGCGGGGGATGTCATTTGGATGATATTTACCTACCAAAAAAAAACTCACTAGAAGAAACCCCACCAAAAACTAGTTTCTGCCGCATTGTGTGTTGAAAAAAAACAGGAAAGTAATACATAACTTCAAAAGCTCCACTTACAAACGAGATAGGACAGAAGTTTCCATAATTGTTTTAATTCATGTACAGTTTTTGTGCACTTCACTGTACGGTAGTGTAACGTCGCCGTTTTTACATTTGCAAACACGTAGTTCATTTGCAGTGTATTCAAAATGACCCAGTTCTATTTAGTTTTAAAAGGTGGCCTAACTTTCTGACGGGCATTTTTATTTTTAATGTTCCTTTCGTTGGCCATTTACATGTGTTTGCAAATGAGCTTTTAGTATAAAGCCAGGCAGATTTTTTTGAAAGTGAATGAATAATTTACTTATTATTTTTGTAACATTTTTTTAAACTTGCTAGTTACAACATAATCAGACTTTAATATTCCTACTGCTGGTTTTTTTCTGTAGAAAAATGTCTGAAAGGCGATTTACATTGACCGAGCGCAAGTTGGTGTATTTCACGGTCATAACAAGTCTTTGGATCCAGAGCGAGGAGTAGTGGCAAGCGGTCGCTTCTTTCTGCGAAGCAGTAATGCTAGCAAAGGAGGAGGCCGCACGCATGAGGCAAAGGTGCTCACGCCCCAGCCGCCGCCGGGATTCTGATCCTGATTTCCGGTCACAGTAGGTGCAGATTTGTAGACGGCGATCAATGGGTAGCTCGCCGTTCATCCGTCAGGGTTTATGCCCGAGGGATACGGGGTAGTCGAAAAGAATCACTGCAGCCCTGAAACACAAATGGTAACGGAATGAACATGGAGTAAAAAACTGACACTATTGCACACCACACAGCGTGGAAAAAATATTTGCAACAATTAAGCCTTTAAGCACCCAATCTTCCAAACGAAACGTTTATACAGATGGATGCATGGTTATAGACATTAATTATGTAAACAATTTATGCAGATTATGTAATAACATAATCTGCATGCACATTAAAAACTGTTTGGACTTTTCTATCAATTGACTAGTTTCTATTGAAATTAAAATGTGTAAAACTAAACTCTGAAAATCTTTTTTTTTTTTTTTAATTTATGCCCTTCTAAATAGAATCATAAAAAAAAGATTTAACAAAACCATGCACATTTAATTGAAATTCCGAATTATTTCTCCTAGGTACTGACTTTTAACGTATTTAAAAAAACATTATATTATTATTTTTAAAACGCGTTTTCGAAATTCAACCAGTATTGGATAGACATTTGTATCAGCCTAGGTGAAGCAATAACGCCAACTACCTTTCACCGTCCCACGAGACAGTGTATTAATATCGCGCAAATTCACGAGAAACACGAAACGCGATTATACATAGCTTATTCCCCTGTTGAGTGTGAGTTTATCTTAAACTTGACGACGTGAAAACTACATGGCTGGTGTTTTTTCTTTTGACTCTTACTGACTAAAAACCCACCCCGTTCCTTCGTGCCTTCATACCAGGGTTGAGCTACTCTTTCGAAACTAATCCTGGCCCCAGTAGGCTTCGACCCAGCTGGGCCCCTGCTGTTGCTGACAAATCCTTGAGGCGTGCGGGAACAGTGCCCGCCGTCGACCACTTGGGCTCGATCCGTATGGCAAGTGTGGATATACGTGCGTTCTTGAGAACACCGACTTGTTTGAATGAAATTGAATGATTTCTTCTTTTTTTTCTTTGGGGAAAAAATCATCCTGATGACATCCTCTGGCCTTAGTCGGAGCAGGAAATAATGTCAGACTTTTACTGACTAAAAAACCCACCCAGCTCCTTCGTTGCCTTTCATACCGGGGTCGAGTCTCCCTTTCAGAAGCAGACCCTTGGCCTCAGTAGGCTTCGACCCTGCTGGGTCGAAGCCTGCTACGGTAGCTAACAACTCCTTGAGCCACGCCCGCGCATACGGTGGACAGAAATCGAGTTCGGAATCCCGGCGGCGGCTGGGGCGTGAGCGCCTTTGTGTCATGCGGTCGACTTCCTCCAGGAACGGGATGGGTTTTTTAGTCAGTAAGAGTCTGACACTGTCTCCTGCCCCGCCCAAGTGCGGGGGTTGTCATTGGATGATTTTTCCCATCGAAAAAAAAAAACCTCCTCCTTTGCTAGCATTACTGCTTCGCAGAAAGAGGCGGCTGCCTGCCACTCCTCCTTGGACCGAAGCGAAGAATGATGTAGACCGGTTATACGTATAGTCCCGTTTTTATCCATTGGGACGGAATTCTAAAAACTGAAGTAATAGAATGAATACTTGTTGGTTACCACCGACACTAAATACTCAACAGGACAGAACAAGTCATAGCGGGCATAAGGCGCCAGCATATAGCTGGGTGCGGGTACAAAACCACCTTTTAGTCGCCCAGATGGTTCGGTGACCATGTGTTTGTGCGGATAACCAGGTAACGTAAGCTTATAACTTTGTGATTTTTCATGGTAAAGTTATGTGTACATAGATTCTTTAAATAAAAATAATATCTAGACACGTGTTTCGAGTTTAGTATATATACTAAAACTAATGTTGTATACATATGTAGTACCTACTCTGTGTACTTACTCCTCGTATATACTAGTAAAACCGCAAAATATTTCTCAATAAGGCTGTTAACTGATAGTGTACTCAAAATGGTTGCAGTACTGTCGCGTCGAACGGCAAATATAGGCAATGCTCGTAAATACTTTGACCAAGGCCCTGCCTTCGGGAATACTCGCTTCTGCTCGGACAATATTCGGCTGGTGAGGTCCAAGTGTTAATTTTGTGACGAATATGACGCCAAATATTGCAACGAGGTCAATGACCCCATCACTGAAATATTACTGAAACTAGGTCTTCATTTCCATGGAAGAAAATTTTGGCATTCGGAAATAGCTTTTCTATTATTGAAAGAATTTTTAAAATCGAATATTTTTTTTAATTACGAGTACTTGATCGGATTTGTATTTGTGTCTATTTGTAATGTAGACTATAATAATTTTGTATTATACTACTACAAGCTATTTGTTAGCTTAAGCCAGAGGCCTAACGTACGAACCGCACGTGGAAGTAGGTTTTCCATACAAACTTTGAACCCTCTAGTACTGGCCTACGTTTTATAAAGAAACCTTATGCAAAATTTCGCACTCCTAGTCCCAGTAGTTTTAGCTCTGAGTTGATGTTTCAGCTTTGTTAAAATCATTTTGAGGCTGCACAACACCGAACTAGCTTCATAAGGAATATACTAGCGCAATTTAGAGTACCTATCATATCTATTGTTGCCTTGGTGGTTTTAGTTGTTTGTGTCGAATTGATATTTCTTATACCATTCCATTTTATTCCATACCGTTTCGTTCCATTCCATTCCATTTCATTTCATTCCATTCCATTCCATTCCAATTTTGCATTTATGCAGTATCATCATTGCGTTTTAAACAAGCTTCAGTAGTATGCTTGTTACAAAGACTTTCAAAGTCATTTATTGAACCTAAATACAATTTTTTGCAATGATTGTGTGTCTCGATAACTTCCATAGTGAAAAAAAATAAAATAAAGAACAATACCCCAGGGTCCAATACATATTGAAAAACTCGCAAAAACTTTCTAAATCTTATTGCTTTATATAAAAGTAGTGTATTTAAAGGACTCGGACAAAGAACTTGGGAGTACGGCTAGCACCATACATTATTACTTTAGTGTACTGGCTAAAGACATAACGTGGTAAGTAGCACACTCCAGTACAGAAATATTGTGAGCAAGAAAATTTGATTAAGTACTTAGTTTCATTTTTATTTTATTATGATACTTTAAACATTGCATGTTTCGGATATGAAAATGTTGATATGCATTTTGTGAAGTAACGAGAATGGATGAAGTGAGAAATGAACAGAGTACAGGAAGTTTGAAAATGGTGCCAGTGACTAAACACGCCTGGTTTGTAGGTAAAACGACGTCGCGTGGCGCGGATCAAATGCAACTCTAGAAGTTTAGTTTCCATAAAAAATGTATGGAGACCGACGCACCTATATCAACGAGTATGGTACACGTTTGAGCAGTGTAGTTCTATCTTTAGAGTTGAAAAGTTCAGAAAACTGAAATTACCTACGAGCGTGATACTTCGTGTTATATATTTCTTTATTTATAGGTGACGTGAGTCGACGACCTCATAAAAAAATCATATTAGTGATCGTTACGAACACGAAATGAAAATATTAAAAGCCAAGAATTTTCTAAATAACTGTCATTTTATTTCGTCTCTTCTAACCACGCCATGGTCATATACGAAAATACTTCACCGACATGACTGTTTTAAATATTCCGGACATAACTTCCAATATTAAAAAATGTTCTAAAGTTTTATGGAAGAACATTATTATGATGAAAATATCTGAAAATAGTTTAACTGGAAATTGTTCTAAGATATCTCCTCTGAAATTTCCAGCTAAACTCATCATTTCATCCAAAAGACGTCCATTGTTGAAAATAGGCCTCTTCAAGTATTCCAAAACGACCCGTCTAGAGCGGTTGTCATGGCAAAATTCTTTAAACATATGAATTTAATATTTTTTTTTATGGTGGGAAAAAATCATCCAATGACAACCCCCGCTCTTGGGCGGAGCGGGAGATAGTGTCAGACTCTTACTGACTAAAAGACCCACCCCATTCCTTCTAGCCTTCATACCGGGGCTCGAACGCCCTTTTGCATAACCCTGGCCCCAGTATATAGGCTTCGACCCGGCTGGGTCCCTGCTGTTGCTGACAACTCCTTGAGGCCTTCGGACAGCTACCGGACGGTCGGACAGTGAGCTACCCATTGCTCACTGTCCGCAAGCCCGCGCCTACGGTGGCCGGAAAGCGGGATCAGAATCTGGGCGGCGGCGGCGGCGGCGATAACGCCTTTGCCTGATGCGTTTGGTCTCCTACTTTGCGAGCATTACTGCTTCGCAGAAGTCGGCGACTGCCTGCCACTCCTCCTCGCTCCGGACCATGGCGCGCTTTCGCCTTAATCTTTAGCATAAGGATCATTTTATTATCATCGTTTCAATTTAAAGGTGTCCACTGTTGGGCAGAGGCCTCACCCAAGTGTAGGTACAACGAACGGTCCTGTGCATGTTGTATCTATCGGATGCTTACGATCTTCACTAGGCCATCAGTCCGCCTAGTAGAAGACTTTTCAATGCTGCATCTTCCGTTACATAATCGCCACTCAAGAACCTTTTGGCCCCATTGTCCATCTCTTCTGCGATCAATGTTCTATGCCCACTGCCACTTATGTTTGGCGATTCTTCGGGCTACGCCGGTAACCATGATTCTCCTGTGGATATCTTCACTACGCTCTTTAGGAAGCTCCAATGAGATCACTGACTGAGATTACCGCTTTGCCAGCCCACACACAGATACATTCGCAGCTGAATTACTTCCAAATACTTATTATACGTATGTGCAAGCGGATTCAATATTAAGCTCGCAACTATATAAAACGCATATAATCAAGCATATACGCCAGTGATTGCGGGTGCTGTTCGTGCGCTGAGCAGGTGCAGAAAGCTTGCTCGTGTGTGTTGTTAGATAACGCCTAAAGAGCGTACATTCCAGAATTTCTAAAAATGTGAGTGAAGCACGCTTTTGGTCCACCCAAATTGCACTTATGTACACCAACCTTTAAGGATCAAATCAGCTTAAAACACGCATTTAATAAATAGAAAGACGATACAGATGTCAGTTCATATGAGTACAATATATTTTTCATAATCAATTATTAAAAAAAAAAGACGTTTGGCACTCGGGGACTGCCGCGGTAAAGCTATTTGCATAGCATTTTTATCAACTTATGCAATTATAATGATTTATTTATTTTTTTTCCTTTGATATTAATTGAAGTTACACTCACACATTGAATTGAATTTTGATTGATTGTTCACTCATTTGTTTTCTTATTGGTCACCACGCTCAAAAAACAAATGAGTGGGGAGTGTTAAGTTATTTTCGTTACGGAATTTCTGAATTAGGTCTCCACGCTCAAGGCCCGCGATAGAAGCTATGCAATAGCTTAAAAAAAAACCTACAAATCGTAACATCTTTTAGACCAAGTTTTTTTTGTGTTATAATTTGAATGAGTTGAGTTGACTTTTTTTTCGTGTACCTTATTTTTTAAATACATATTATGTAAAAACTAACCTTGATATGACACGAGAAGTGTCTACTCCATCAGGAAAGCATGGCATAAAGTCACATAGAATTATAAAAAAAAAAATATCGAATTGAAATAAAATATCGCCACTAATAATGTGCAGATGCCCAGTTATGCCTTAGACGAGTGTGGTATGTTCAGGCGCCGGATATTGCAGCTTGTCGGTTCGACTTGTAAGCGCAGACACTTCACTACGATGTGACCACCGAAGATATTTTGGATCTGATTGAGTAGTTTTTCTAATAGCAACTATTTTTATTTTTGTTCGTTTTCAAAAGAGAACCGAACAAGCCTTTTCATTATTAACAACCTTATAAAACATGTTTTCTTAAAATCACATATGTACCTATAATTGTAACCTAGTATAGAAACACACACATCTTAATGCCCAATAAGAGCATCTTCGGGTCGCCTGCCGCCAAGATATATATAATAGTAATATAATATCTCACAACTTTTGACACAGCGCCGTCTAGTCCCAAACTAAGCAGAGCTTGTGATGTAAGTACTAGATAACTGATAAACATACTAATATATTTCTAAATACATACATATTATAGATTAATTACACCCAGACACAGAACAAATGATCATGCTCATCACACAAACTGTGTGTGTGTGTGTTTTGTCCTGGGTGGGAATTGAACCCACAACTTTCGGCATAGCAGTCAGGGTAACTGACACCTTGTCCAACAGGTCAGTCAAGATCTTTGTTTTATGCATCTCTGTCGCACTCATGAACCGAGTAACTTCCGCACGGCGAATGCTCGTTGCAGTCATCAAATCAAATCAAATCAAAGCTTTTATTTCAAATAGACCATTTACAGGCACTTTTGAATAGTCAAATGTCGGTCAGTCCAAGAAAAGTGAAGCTAAATTGCACATTCCAAAGAGTAGGTATCTATGGAGAAGAACGTGCAAGAAACTCCATGGACACTCTTTTAAATCATATATGTGTTACATATAATGCTTGGTTACATATTACTTGTTGCTTCTATCATGTGAGCACAATGTCGATAATGAAATAAAAATGTAAAATAATTAAAAGATAGAAACTGAATTAAGCCACTGGCAGCTAAGAGATTAATTACACCCATACACAGTATAGTTTTTATAACATTAGGTTTTCGTGCCCTTTCATGTGAACTGAAAATTATATCATTACAGGGATTTATATAGTGTTTTCACTTTAGACTGCCCCCTGAAACAAGTGCCCCTCGTAAAGCCTACTTTAGACGTCATCCGGCTTATTCCATATTTTCCTATTTTTTGTACTGTTAAATGCTTGTCGTTAAAATATCGACTCTTCTTCGATTGTGTTTTTATTTTAGAATGATTATGTATGATCAAACTCAACTGGCATTCTACAATGACGTCATGAAACCATCATGATTCAACTCTAAGAGAGAGAAACAGAGCTATATTTTACTTTTCTAACAACTCCGTAGTACGGCCTCTGTAAAAAGAATGAGTTTATTTGCGTCAAACATGGCGAAAACCACAAAAAATGAACATAACAATAACAACTCTATAATTGGAAGATATACGTCACAGTTAAGCTAAACGGCCAGCGCCATTACGTAGGTATCAACAAAGGCACGTAGGTAGATAAGTCGCATACCATCAGGTGAGATAGCGGTCAAATGCGAGCCTATTAATAACAATAAAAAAAATAACATACTGCCGTTATCAAAGTAGAAATATGAAACTAGCACTAACTCCCCTATGACACAAATCCAAAACGACAAAACTGTCATACCGATAACAAAACCGAACAACGAAAAGGTCGAGCAAAAAGCGGAGCTTCAAAATAAATTTGTATTCCAACAAAACTACAATGTCACTAACAGATTAATCGACTCAAAACTAAATTCTAAATCGACGCCATTTAAAAAACGAATACGATGTGATTCAAAAAGAAAACTAATTCGAACAAGTTTAAAGTACCATTAACATATTTTCCGTTGAAACTGTTCCATGGAACTTAGTTTTAACACAATCTGTTTCTTCTACCCTCCGTTAAGCCGACAAGTTCTTCGTTCATTCATTGTAAGCGAGGTGAATGACGCTTTTGAAATGGTACGTTGTTCATGAGAATGTTTTTTGGGTGAATGCCTTTAGTTTTACTTTATTCATCATCTTTTTGTCCTTGTTCCGTGTTTTTTTTTTCATTCTATCTTGACAGTCGTCATTCTATCACTACTTCCTTTTTATTTAATGTCACTCATCACACAATCCATTCATGTTTTTTTTCTCCTTCTTTCTCTCCATCCACTCATAACTATTTTACTATCATGCGTTGTATCTCTCTCAATCATAATTATTATCATTATGCCTAAAACTCATACTATAGAACACATTATGTACTCGTACTAACCAAATAACGTGTTGATACAAATGGGGCTGACTTACTTCATATTGTTATCATCATCGGTAGGCGAAAGATTTACCATTTTTAAGGGGCTCGTACAAGTTTTTGACGAATTCGATCGCGTAAATATAATATAATAATTTATTTATTACAAGTAACGTTGATATGTATACAAATAAAAAAATAATAATCAAATCAGTCACAATTAAAATTACAGTTTTAAAATTAAAATCAACCAAGTTAAATCATATCACTATCATATTATATAGTGCGTCGTTAAATTTAATTAAATTGAAATTACTTATTTATAACTAGATAATAAAAAATAAATTTTAATTATTAAAATTCAATTCAAATAATAAAATCAAAATTAAACACTAGGCAAAATTAAATCATAACATCAAAATTAAACAACAAAGTTAAAATTAAATAAAGTCAAAATTAAATAATAAAATCAAAATTAAACACTAAATTCAAAATTAAATAATAAAATCAGAATTAAATAATAAAATCGGGATAAAAAAATCAAAATTAAATAATAAAATTCAAATTATACTAAAATATAGTTTTGCTAATATCGCTAGTGTGTTTAAAAAAAAATCCCTAACTGACACCTAGGGACAATTAGTAGTAATGCGACTACGTACGTCAAAAATCTCACACTTAAGTCACTAAAATATAAGCCAGATGAACCATTGACTAAAGATTGTAAAGTAAATTTTTGTCGTGTTTCCCAAGGGGGCAGGTGTCTGTCAAAACTGTAAGATAGTTCAAAAGAGTTACAGTGTCCTTGTAACGCAAAGAGCTACTTAAAGAAATACAGGTAGGTATTAGTCGGTAGAAGTCTGACACTACCTCGCCTCGCTCCACCCAAAATGGGAGGAGTTATGTGATGATTTCCCACCAACAAAAAAAAAGATATTAATATAGTGACGTCACTAAGACAACTGTGGTAAGACTTCGAACACTTGAATCCGCCAATACCATTCGAACAATCTTCACATTTCACTCTTGTACGATCATGAATCTTAAACAAAATACTCTATCTTCGAAAGACTGCAGTCCAACTCTTTAAACTCCAATACGCTATTCCACCGAAAGATTCTAACCTCAAAAGTAATGCTGGACTAAAAGCCTTCTAGTCGTCCACACTAAGATTTATGTAGCGCAGTGAAACAAAGTCGGTGGCCGTGACGGACTACCCGTGAAACGGAACGTACTACTACTCGTTAAAAGTTGGAATAAAATAGTGCTGGGAAACGTTAGTTTTTGAAGATTTTCAGTTTGTCTTTGTTCGTGGTTGGAGTTTCTTTGAGAGTGTCAGAGATGTTTGAGAGTTGACACTGATGTTTTTCAGTGTCAAAATGTTAAGTTTATTTCTTGTTATTGGTAAACTTGCTTAACCATCATGTCACCTGATGGTAAACGATGATGTGGTCAATAATAGAGCACGCTTGCCTAGAAATAACTTACCCCCGATTTCTGATTTAAGTATTCGAAGTTGAGTATTTCTCAAACTCTACTTTAGCCTTAAAACCTGTCAAAATTTAGCAATTAAGTAAGGTTTGAGACGTTCTTAACTCAAAATACTCAATTCAGAAACCCGCCGTTAGTTACTCTTAGTGAAAACCCTTAAAAGAATCTCTCTCTCTCTTTACTACTACAAAAAAATCCTACAAATGCAAAGAAGCCACCACTGCTCAATAGTGTTAAATACCAAGTAGATATTGTATCTATGAATAATATTTATTTATTTAAAAAATACTTCATGTACCATAGTGGTACATAGGTGGACTTAATGCAACAGGGCATTATCTACCAGTCAACCTTTGGGTTAAAAGGGACAACACTGTGGTAGGTGTGCACAATTAAATAAATAAATAATAGATGTTACAAATAGAATGAAGTAGTACTAATTATGTGTCTTATAATAATAATAAAATACAGTGCTAAAATTACAAACTAATAAATACTGAAAGAGAACATAATATGTAACATATAACAATTATGACGAAGATGAAACTATGGTTGAGATGACTTCAAATAGTAGTTCCTAATATTATTCTAATGACTAAGATCGTCACACAATCATCATTAAACTCCGTAGCATTTTAGATGCTTAATTTTATGCTCTATATTTTACATAGTCGTCTCTTGATATTCGTTAAATTGTAAAGGCACAAACAAACATTAGAAACTTTGTTTTAAGTGTTGACGCACACGAGCGACCGGCCTGGCATATTTCCAGTAGGTTTTCTACACACACAGTACACAGTAGGTTTTATGTAGATTCGCCGTACACGGTTGACGCTGGTGGCCGCCACTTGCTTATAATCGTCGCTGCTCGCTTCTTGTGGCTGCCCATACAAAACGCCGTCACACGCAATTCACACATTTACACCTTCTTCGTCAGTGTCCTTCCTGCAGGTCTCAAACATTTTATATGGATTTACCGTACATGGTTGACACCAGTGGCCACCACACGCTTATAATCGTCACTGCTCGCTTCTTGTGGCCCGCACTGGTTTGTAAACGCCGATACAAAACGGCGTCACACGCAATTCGCGCAATTACACCTTCTTCGTCAGTGTCGTTCCTGCAGGTTTCAAACATTTTATATGGATTCGCCGCACAAGGTTGACACCGGTAGCCGCCACACACTTATAATCGTCGCTGCTCGCTTTTTGTGGCCCGCACTGGTTTGTAAACGCCCATACAAAACGCTGTCACACGCAATTCGCTTATTTACACCTTCTTCGTCAGAGTTCATTATGATACTGCGCTTTGAAAAAAGTAGCAGCTACCAGCCACAAGTCGCTGTCGCGCGGTTCAGCTTCTTTGTGGCCACTTCTAGCTTCTCGTGGCAGCGTTTGTAGTTGTGGTATGTGGCCCATGTGCGGCGACACTTATTCTAGCTTAGCTGGAATATAAACTGGCTCATATCCTGTATCAACAACTTGCAGCTTTCATCACAAAGCTACTTTCATTGTTTTAGTTCTGACTACTTGTTCGAGACGAACCATATACTAAGCGTTATTACTGTTAGGTAAATGTTGTTAGGTACTATATACTTTCATAAAAGAGCTTATTTTATGGGAGTTGGGTAATCAGTTAATGGCTTCTCTCGCTCTAGAGTGGAGCGCGAGGGAGTGTCAGAAAGGTAGTGGCAGCGCACAGCTGGATGCGGAAGTAAAACAACTCCTCAGTCACCCGAATGGCCCAGTAACCATGTATTAATGCGGATAGCAAGATAAAAAAATAATTGGCTTATAAATTTGTGATTTTTTATGACTCAATGATGAAGTTTTGTTAATAGATTCTTTACATAAAAATAACGGACACGTATTTCGGGTTTCGCAAATACTATTATTTAAAAAAAATCCTGAAAAGGCGAAGAATCGCTAGCCAAAAAAAAAAAAATATTATTGCCCATTTTCACTCCTGTTTTCAGCACCAATATTTCCGAAATCTGTTGGATTCAAATAACCATATCCCATTTCATGCTAAGCCCGTATGCATCGGTATGAACCTCAGTGAGCCTGTACATAGCATGGTTTATTCCATATTGTTTGATTGTTTTCCAGGAAGACCTACACACTACCAGCGCTGGGTGTCTAACGTCCAGCAAATGCTGAGGTGGTCACCCTTTCGGTGCGGGCACGCTCGGCGTACTTTGTATTTTTATTAATGTTTACTTTGTGTATATAATCATGGTGCTGTGTCTGTACCAAATAAAAGTATTTCTATTCTATTCACTAACTCCCCCATTCCCCATCGTTCGAAGTGATCACGTTCGTTCGGCGTGTACTATCACAATAGCATTAACCTGCCATATAATGTTTCCTTTCCTGAGACTCAAGCCTCCTCTCTAGGAGAAGGAATGAACTGTAGTTCAACACGTGGGTTTTCTGTGGTTTGGTAGATGACATGCCGGTTCCTCACGACGTTTTTCTTTATAGTATTGAAACCAGTGGTGATGAAATAATACACAAAGTAGTGCGCCTGGCTGGGTTTGAACTCAAGACCTACAATTCGTAAGGATAATTACCACAATTTTTTTTAGGTGGGAAAGACATCCATTGACATCCCTTGCTCTTGGGCGGAGCGAGAGATAGTGTCAGATTTTTACTGGCTAAGAACCCACTCCTGTTCCTTCTTTGTCATTGTTCCATGGTCCCGGGGAACTCTTTCACATCACCTATGGCCCCAGTAGGCTTAGACACTGCTGGGCCCCGGTGAGCTAAAGGATAATTATCACTGGGCCATCACTGCTCTACAGACACAAACGAAACAGACGAATCAACTTCTAGTCTCCCAAACTTAGTTATATAGGTCAGTATGATACTAAGCTGCGATTATACAATAGTCTTCGCGAAGGAAAAGTTCGTGATGTGGAAGAAAAGTAGTCGTATCTCAAAAGTAATGTGCCAGTAATAATGTTCATAACAGGACTGAAGCGTCTCTCTAGACTTAACTAAGTTATGAGTTGTTGAGATAGTACTTTTGGTGGAAACAAAAATACAGATTAGGCTGCAGGTTTGTTCGAAACAAAGAGAGCAGTGGTGGCCGATAACGGCCTCAACTTACGAGTTGTAGGTTGCAGGTTCAAACCCAACTAGGCGCATTACTTTGTGTAATTTATTTCATCTCCACTGCTTTCAAAACAGTGAAGGAAAACATCGTGAGGAAGTCGACATGTCCTAAAACCAAAACTTCGAAGACATGTGACATTCGCGCTGAGCCCGCGTGGTTGATTATGACCCATACCCTCTCTTTGAGAAGAGGCCTGATTCCACGCAATGAGAACATCATATGGCTGATTATACTTATGCTTACATATCAGTAGGAAGCATAGAATACACTGTGATTCAACCGCCGACTATCTAACAATATCGACAGCATGAATAGACAAATATACTCTTTATTGTAAACCATTAATAAAATTAGATTAGGAGCTTTAAATTAATAGGGTGTCACAATGAGAACTCATATAGCTTTAAGCGATTTTTACAGACAACTTTAGGACATAGTAGACAGAGACAGAGAAGAAGACATAGAAACTTTTAGTTTAACAGACAAATTCCTGAACTATGAAAATAAAATTGACTCTCCGCTTCCTGTCTACACCTGCCAAGCAAGAAAATAATACAACCACACACGTGCCAACGTAACATTACATACATATTTCGGTACCTTAAGAAAAAACAGGTAAAGTGATTCATGCAAATATACCTGAAAAATATTCCCAGTTTCACATATGAACAAAGGAAAAACGTGGAATACAAAGGTTGATAGCGACCCCTAATAGACAGGATGTCATCAAAGGAACCAAACATCAGCTAAACGAGGTAAAACATTCGAATTTTCGACAAAGATGATAAGTTGCCACATAAAATTGCACGGGGGTATACTACTGGTTTGTGTACTCGCTTTGTTCTCGACATTGTAATTAGTGAATAGTTCAAGTCATATTTTTCTTGCTTGTTTTTCTGTTTCCTAATTTTTCAGCTAATTAAAATAATAAGTAGTGGTCTATGAACAATAAGATCGACGAAAAAATTATGATAATGAATTTGCAATATATGATCATCATGTGAGATTTTTAAAAAGTTTTTTTTTCTATTTATACAGACTTACGGAGACCCTCGCAAAAGGCAACTAAAGGGATAGTGGAATTAAGTCAGTAAAAGTCCGACACTCCCATTCGTTTAACCCAGAGTGGAAGAAGTCATTTGGTGATTTTCCATAAACAAAAAACAAAAACCAAAAGAAAAACAAAAAAAGGAATAAGAAGAATGAAAAGGTAAAAGAAAAACTTAATGAGGCCGATATTTCTTAACTGACTTTCTTGAGAAGAAACACCGAAGCAAATTCAAGAGTAAAAGTTTTTTTTAAAAGTCCGTACAGTAAATATGTAGTGGTCAAATCACATGAGAACCATGCAGATTTGTCTGAGATGGTCTTTTGAAGAAAGAACCATACTGATTTGAGTGGACCTATCCAGTCAGTGTGAGCATTTCTCAGTATTCGCAAAGCTCAACTCAGGACTTCTAAGGAGCTCAATGACTTGACGAACAATGCCAAAGAAAGAAAATGTATAAGTGTCAAATTGAAAAAAAAAGCACATTTGAAAATAAAATTAAAAAAAAAAACACAAAAGAAGAAAAACAAAAATGATAAAAGTTGTAGTGGATTCTGGAGCAGTTCACACCCAAGCCTTTTCGTCCTGAACATAGTCCTTTACAGAGTAAAAAGCCTTTTGACAAACTTTCGTTTTACAAATGATTTGAATTTATTAAAGCTTAGTTGTTGAATATTGTTTTCGTGAACGATTTATCCTAAATTCACAAAGCCGAGTTATTATTTTTTTATATACGAGTATAAACTTACCTGTGGAAAATTTCCAAATAAAAATATGGTTCTGTGAAGCAAACTAAAATTTTAAATACCATCGTATTTTAAATATTACATTAACAAACCAAATATAATAATATGATTTTAATAAGTGGATACTTTTGTTAATATCATACTTAGTTGCGTCGTCATACATAAAGCTGGTGTAAATTAGTTTTAATTATCTGAATTCACATAAACCCCACTTATTACGCCCACTTTTTGTCGAAATTATAGAGGCTGAAACTGAAATAGGTAGTTATATTTTAAATACGACTTCTGTCCCGAAAAAAAAAATTATTCAAGATTTTCCGTACTAATGTTGATTAGTTGAGCATGGAAAATTTTGTTTTTTTTTTTTTGTAACTATGTTTTTATAACTGTATAGAATAAAGTTATTTTTTTATAACCAGATATGGTATCTAAATTATGATCACTAATTACCATTACACGTGTATTTTTTGTCAGGCTCAGTTTTCTGACCTTTTCAAATGAATATTAATAATTACAAAAACATAAAAGGTTACGGGTGAAAATAAAAGAGCGAACCACCAAAAAAATAACTTCGTAGTATACATCGCATTAAGCGAATATAGTCTTTATGTATTAAGTAAGAACTACATTCATAAATCAAGCTGTTCACAACACTACCAGATTAACAGCAGAAATCTAACAAAAAAATTCGTGCACAAACGAAACAGGAGAAAAACCACCCAAAATGGTCCTAATAAAGTACTAAGAGAATCATTTTTAGGCAACCTCTCTTACCTCGCTACGCGGATTTGGTCCTTATGAATTAAGCATCATTCTCTAAAGAACCACTGGAACAATAGGCAGAGGCGGGAGCGAAAACAAAATGACATACCATAGTACCTCCCGCGTTACGCGAAAATGGTCCTTATGAATCAAGCAAGATCCGCTGCCATACATCAAGCGGTTGAAAGCACCACTTAATCCACTTCACGGGTAAGTGTATGTGTGAGATATGACGTCATTCGTCACACAACTCTGCCACATGTGATACTGGCTGTGACGACTCACGTGTTCTGTGTAATTTGCCGTGAGAGCCATATTTTGCGGCCTACTGAGGTATTGTACATATAATGTTGGTAAGACATGAAAAAGAACAATGAAAAATGAACTCCTTGATCCGTAATTGTTCTTTATTCTTTGGTGAAGAACGTACATATATGTATTATGAGTACACTCAAGCTGAAAATATAAACCAAAAACATGATAAATAAATGTATGATAACATAAGCAGACTGATTTTTTTTTATGTGCGTGCCGTAAAATTCTGACGTAAAAATAATTTAAGTATATAAAAAAATTTAATACCAAAAATCGGTGTGCCGTTGCGTAAATTTTTGACACCGACTTCCGAAATGAAAGTAATTTTGATTTTTTAGTTTGTTTAAGTAGATTTTTTTGTTTTTTTTTTGTGTCACTTTTTAGTTGAGGTATTCCACAGCTAAAACTAAATTGCAAACAAGGAATTTGATTCATTAAATAAATTCTCCTTCTTTAGGGTGGAGTAAGAGGGTATTTTCAGACTTTAAGTTACTAAAACCTGTGCTACGTTGGCTGGAAATCGGGATCGGAATCCCGGTGGCGGCGAAAACGCCGTTGCCTGATGCGGTCGGCCTCCTTCTTAGCGAGCATTACTGCTTCGCAGAAGTCGGCGGCCGCTTGCCACTCCTCCTCGCTCCGTCACGTCACTGTTCAAAAACCACAACATTTTATTTTAAAAGTATGTTTTTCCTATTATAAACCTTTGAAAAGAATCAGATGACTTGAAACCTCCTCCTTTTTTGAAAAAAAAATCGGTTAAAAACGTACCTACGTAGGTACATTTTGAGTATCATCACTGTCACGTCATTGCTCAAAACCCACAACATTTTATTTTAAAGGTGTATAATATTCTTACTCGTAATAAAAACCTTTAGAAAGTGCACCTCATGCAGCGGTAGTGTTAAAATTTTTATGATCGCTGCTTGTCACCGCGTGAAATGGCAATTAAACTTTATGACGTCAGAGCCATTTTAGTATAGACCACATTAAATCCTTTGTGTAGTTCTCAACATACAGCCAAATAAAGCCGGAGAAAGAAATTAATGTGATGTTATAAAACATGGAACAGTGATGGCCCAATGGTAATGCCCCCGAGATACGATTTGCACTTCGTAGGTTCAAACCCAGAAAGGCCGTAAGCGCAGAATTGCGGAGGGCGAGCAATAGAAAACTCGAAGTCCGATCGTCCGGTAACCGTCCAAGTCAAGCCCAAGTCGTAACGCACTGTTCCACGCGCGCATCAAGGAGATGTCAGTAAGACGTAGGGGCCTAGCAGGGTCGAAGCCTACTGAGGCCAGAGGTTATTAAAATTAAAATGCTTCTGAAAGGAAAACTAAGCCCTGGTATGAAAGGCAACAAAGGAACGGGATTGGGTTTTTAGACAGTCAAAAGTCTGATACACACTCCCGCACCTCTCAAGAGCAAGAGATGTCTATGGATAATTTTCCCACCTAAAATAAACCCAGAAAGGTGCTTTACTTTTTTCGTTAGCCGGTCACGTCGAATTGTGGTCTATTAAACGTTTCGCTTGCGCCGAACGCTTCGAGTTGACCTTGCCGCAAATTCTTTTGTTCTGACCACGTGACTGAGTATTAAGACGACGTCATTCCCCGTTGTCATTCGCGAATGACGTCATCTCAACGCTCAGACACGTTTTCAGAACAAAAGATTTCGCGACGTGGCCAACTCGAAGCGTTCGACGCTGGCGAAACGGTTGTAACTTGGCTATGGGGGCTGTATCTTGGTTTGGGTCACCAAGATACAGGGTACTCCTAGCTCAGGACCCATTGTTAATTTTTAAATCCATTGTTGGTTTTATTTTCTATCAAGTTATTACAATAATTTGTGAAGACTCATTGCTAATTTTTAAGGCCATTTTTAGTTTTTTTTTTCTCTATCAAGTTGATCCAATAATTTGTAAAAACTGTACGTAAATAAAGTATCAATTTTATTTATTTACTTTTTGTAATTTATTTCCTCACCACTGCTCTCAAAACGATAAAAGAACATCGTGAGGAAACCAGCATGTCCTAGAACTAATTTGAAGACATGTGACATCCATCAACTTTCAGTGAGCCCGCGTGATAATTTACGGCCCATTCCTTCTCCTAGAGAGGAGGCCTGTATTCTAACAGCGGGAATATTATAATACTTTTTATTACAAAACTTGATATCGCCGCTACAAACTTATTCTTACTAGAGAAAAGACCATGACCAAACAATTTTATGTAACTTTATAATATTAAAAAACCAGTCAATGTTCGAAAAGTAATTTGATACTGGCAACACCAAGAGGAAACAACTCGGAACTAAGTTGAGTGACACCCACAATCTTTATCAAACTTCTTATCGTTTTGAACAAGTAATTCAAGTTATAATAGCTTAACCAAGTCTTAAAGAGTCCAGTGG
Organism: Mythimna albipuncta; assembly: GCA_929112965.1. NCBI lineage: Eukaryota > Metazoa > Arthropoda > Insecta > Lepidoptera > Noctuidae > Mythimna > Mythimna albipuncta. The sequence continues at coordinate 17,859,830 of OV815973.1, forward strand.
TCCTTAGGGACTGTTAATGATTACGGTATACCTACCCTTCAAACCTTCATCTACATCAAGTAGATAAATACAGAAAATCGGCTTTATATAACGAACGAAAGCCGACTCACATATATATAGGCGCGTGCGTACTGCAGCGGCGATCTCAAACAAATGCCAAACGTAAGTGCGTTTGCAAGAGATCACTAGTTTGCAAGAGGCAAGAGATCAAGGGAGAAAGATATCTGGTACAACACCATCCAACCCAAACCCAGCCCGCCCTCATGAGGGCGATCGGCGGCGGCGATCTCCCGCGCCGGCCCTTGGTACAGGCCATGGTCCGGAGCGAGGAGGAGTGGCAGGCCGTCACCGACTTCAACGAAGCAGTAATGCTAGCGAAGGAAGAGGCCGACCGCATCAGGTAACAGCGGCGCTCACAGCGCCGCAGCCACTGCCGGGATTCCAATCCTGATTTTCAGCCACCGTAGGTGCAGGCTTGAGGACGGCGAGCAATGGTTAGCTCGTTGTCCGACCGTCCGGTAACTGTCCGGACCGAGCCCAAGTCGTCGGCGTCGCGCACTGTTCCCGCGCGCCTCAAGGAGCTGTCAGCAAAAGCAGGGGCCCAGCTGGGTCGAAGGGGGCCAGGTTAATTCGAAAGATAGCTTAAGCCCCGGTGCGAAGGCAACGAAGGAACGGGGTGGGCTTTTAGACAGTAAGAGTCTGACACTATCTCCCGCTTCGCTCAAGAGCGGGGGTTGTCATAGGATGATTTTTCTCCACCATAAAAAAATAAAACAAAACCATTAACAATTCCCTGAATAGATAATTATGAAATTAATAGAAAAGACATTGTTATTGCCATGAGGAAGTTTACTTTCCGGGTATCTTATCTTCATCTACTCGTAATTTCGATAATAATGCGGATTAATCGAAAACGAACATCATATTCTGGTGGAGTGTGATTGAGGCGAACGCCTCAGAAGAAATCTGTTTAGCACTCTAAATATTTTTGAAATCGGTTTTTGCAACAGTGTCTTAGCTAAGTCTATGCCTTACGAGGCAAGAGTTCTATATAAAATATATCACAATATCATAAACATAAAATTATAAATTTGCTATGACGGAGCGACATGTACTGTAGTGTAGTTCCACACTTAATTTATTATAAAGAGGTAAAGTTTTTTTTTTATTTGTAGGAGGTAATCCCTTAAAGTACTTGTCCGATTGCGAATTTTTTTGTCAACAGTAGAAAACTGCTATATGTGTGTGACATAGGCTAAATTTTTTGTAAGCGAACGAAGTCGCGGGCAAAAACTAGTAGTTAATAAAGATTTTAAAAAAATGCGCTTGCACGTAGAGCGTGTCTATGCGGGTGTACGTTTTCTTTCCTTGTATTAATCTGACCTACTGTACTTTCTTTTTATGTTCCAGGTTAGACCAAAATTTCGTGCTATCAAAATTTATAGTCTGTTATTATTTTTGATGGGTCTATCTTTGAATTTAATCTGACAATTATGGGGAAATTATTTTCGCGTTGATTTGAAAATGTTTACGATTGGAGAAGGTAATAGGGAAAAGTTAGCAAAATAGATTTTCATTTAATTTCAGTTTCACAACTGAAGAGAAATGAAAATGACTTAGATCTTTCTAGGTTAATAACTGTTAAAATTTCTAGGTTGATTTTATCAAATTGTTTTTACTGAGACTTATAATGATGAATATTGATAAATCAGAAAAGGGATGGTCTTGTCTATTCAAAACACTACGTGCCTGGAAAGCTGTCGTTAGAATTATATAATTCAGAAAAAAAAATGAGTTTTCCAAATATTTTTTATTTTTCCTTTGATTACTAAATTTTTTTCATTGATAGAAAGTTGCTGTATTCTTGAGTGACGTATGCTATATTTTATGTACGTGGGCGAAGCCGCGAGCAAAAGCTAGTTTAAAATAATCGTAATCAATAGACAAACGTTGTCATGCAAATATATTCAAACCCAGTTACGGATAATGCAATTCGGCAAAACACCATTTCCCGTAAGATAATAACATTTCATAATGTCCTAACTCCGGTTTTAATGAAGCCTAATATTGGTGCTAATAGACTATTAGCGGGTACATTGATAGGCAAAGCCCAACCAATGAGATAGCTAACGAAATCATAGTTCCAACGTGATATAGACGATGATTTAGTTACTGGTTGTAAATTGAATTACTAGTTTGGATCATCGGCAATTTTAATATTTGATATGAAACGGAATCCTATAACTGCTAGCGGTTTTGCCCGTGTGAATGTGGAAAGTTATTTCAAGGGCTAAAAGAAACTCTCAGGATTAAAAAGGTATCTTTTGAGCTATTCAAGAGAACAGTCTACTTCAGTATCTAATTTAATCCAAATTTTGTTTGAGCATGAAGGAACAACAAACATGCACACAGACACATACATACAAACTTTTACCTATATAATATAAGTGTGAATTAAGGTATATATTTTTATTTATTTATTTAGTACATGGAGGACTTAGAGCTAATAAAACCAGACAAAAAAAGGAATATATAATCACAAACAAAAAAATTAACAAAAATAAAACAACTCGAAAAAAACAACAAAAACAAACAAAAAAAAACAACTCGGTAAAATAAATATAACAGAGATTTTCAAGTTACAAAGGTACAAGGGCCTGAACACCGAACTGCGCTAAAGCAATCTGTACATTAAAGAGTAAGAGTGTTAGCGTAATTCCCACAACTGCTACGAAAGCGTAGCAGAACAGCTACGACGTAGCAAATTCGTAGACCCTCTAAACATTGTTAATTCACGCAAACTCTGTTTAATCTCTGACAGAATGTTATAAATAACCCGTAATACGACCAAAAACTGTTAATACATAAAATATATTTATTGTGAAACATCATAAGGTAAAAAAAAATACAGAATCACTGTCTAACCACAGCGCAGCATACTTAAACCACAATAACAAAAACAAAGGCCCAAATTAAGAGAATATGGAACCGCGCCAAAAGAATCCATTCATTATGCAGCGGGAATAAAACACACCATATCTGACTGCATACTCAGATGTAGTGTGTCTTATACCCGCTAAGAAAGCAATACCCCAGTTTTTCCAACAAGAAAACTTCAGAATCACCGTGTAACCATAGCCGTGTACTGAAACTATCCCCAAGCTGCAAAGTTACAAGGGTCCGATTTAGCAGAACCCTAAACTACGCCAAAACAATCCATACATTAAGACTTATAGTCCCTTGAATCATCTGGCCAAAATTAAATGGTCACTAGTCTCGTACCCGTCTAGGCGACAGTACGACTATCTGTGCTTTTATTTGCAGCCAGCTGCGCCCGGACAGAGCCCTGCTGAGTTTTAAATCCATTTTCTTTGCCAAATATTGATTGATTTACATGTGCTATGTTCACTTTGAAGAATATTTAACTACCAATTTTTATATGTAAAAACTTTTCTAAAGATCCAACCCGTTTCGAAGGAGTAGGGAAAAGTTGCGGATGTGATGTTGTTGTATGTAATATTTTTTCAGACAAAAGTATTACCCGCACAAAAAAATCAAATGTTAATAATGTTGTTCATGAATCTATAATAAAAATATATTTTGTTCAAACATATTAACCTGGCCGTTACCGAGGAGTAGGCTCCAGAAAGTCACTGTTTTAAAGCACTTTTCGGGCGCTTGGGCCTTAAGTAGTCAAGTGGTGTGTTATCCACACTCGCTACGAAAGCGTAACATAACGGCTACGCCGTAGCAAAATCGTAGACTCTCTATTTTAACATTGTTAACTCACACAAACTCTGTTTAATCTCCGACAAAATGTTGTATCTAACCCATAATACGTCCAAAAAAAAATATTTTAAATAAAATAAATTTTATGTACTCTATAAAAAGAAAAAAAACTTACCGAAACACCGTCTAACCACATCGCAGTGTACTTAAACCGCAAAAAAAGGTCCAATTTAGAAGAGTACAAAACTGCGGCAAAAGAATCAATACCTACATTATGCAGTCAACAAATGGACCCTTTTTCTTAACATTGTTAATTCACGCAAACTCTTTCCAATCTGTAACAGATTGTTATAACTAACCCACAAAACGTGTAAAAAAAAACGTTATAACATAAAATACCCCCGTTTTTCCAACAAGAAAACTTCAGAATCACCGTGTAACCACAGCCGTGTACCGAAACTATCCCCAAGCCGCAAAGGTACAAGGGTCCGATTTAACAGAACACCAAACTGCGCCAAAACAATCCATACATTAAGGAGTCAAGTGGCGTGTGTTTAAAGGAGCGGCCGTCACGACGGGTCGCAGACTTATTGCTTCGAGTTAGCTACGATTTCTGAACTAACAATTCACGCCAAGTTTTTGGGGTTTGGGTCTAAGTTATGGCAGTAAAGTTGGTTTCTCATTTTTGGTCTTTGACTTCAAGACTACATTTATGTAATTTGAATTAGATCATGTTGAAATTCAAATATTGGTTTTAGGTGAATCCTTGCTAAATAATTCATAAATATTATAATAATTATATTTTTGGATAATTACCGTTTTCTAAATATTATAATAATAATAATAGTTTTGGATAATTCTTGTTTTTTTTTTTACTATAAGTAATATGAAACAAGGGTAGAAAGATAATGATGACCCACGACGCTCATAATTAAATATACCAAAACATTTTGGCTTTCTATTTAGTGGAAAACCATCAAATAACTCACCCATTCTGGGCGGAGCAAACGAGAGTGTCAGCCATTTACTGATTAGAGGACATTTGTGTCCCTTCAGTTGCTCTTTGCATTTCAAGGTTGCGAAAAAACCTTTTAGCTTGGTATTTTTTTTTTCGTGGTGGGAAAATCATCTAATGACGTCCCCCGCTTTTGGGCGGAGCGGGAGATAGTGTCAGACTTTTACTAAAAAGCAACTTCTGTTCCTTCGTTGCCTTTCGTACCAGGGCTGAGCTATCTTTTGAATTAACCCTGGCCCCAGTAGGCTTCGACCCAGCTGGGCTACTGCTGTTGCTGACAGCTCCTTGAGGCGCGTGGGAACAGTGGGCGCTGTCAACGATTTGGGCTCGGTCCAGACAGTTACCGGACGATCGGACAGCGAGCTACCCATTGCTTGCCGTCCACAAGCCCGCGCCTACGGTGGCCGGAAATCGGGATCGAAATCCCAGCGGCGGCTTGGGCGCTGTGAGCGCTGCCGTTGCCTGATGCGTTCGGCCTCCTCTTTTGCTAGCATTACTGCTCCGCAGAATGTGGCGACCACCTGCCACTCGCTCCGGACCATGGCCTGTACCAAGGCCCAGCGCGAGAGATCGCCGCCGCCGATCGCCCTAACGAGGGCACGGCGTTGCTCTGCCCTAGCGGGGCACACCTCTATTGTGTGCTCCACCGTATCCCCCGGGCGTTCCTCACAGTAGCAACACCCGGGCGTCACTTCCGCGCGAATCCGATGCAGGAACCCCCCGAACTTACTATGTCCGTCGAGAACCTCAGATTAGAATTAAAACTCAAAATTCGCGGTGCAAGACCGGTAAGACCGCCATTATACCCATAGATTTAAGTTTATGTTTATGTCATGTTACTTTTTGGTGTACAATAAAGTTTATTCTATTCTATTCTATAAGAGTTTTCCACGCTGTTAGAACATGTAATACAACAGTTCGAAATCAACTATCGACCAGTTGCCTAGACCACAAATACTATTCGTCAGAACGGAGGATACCTCATTTGTAACCACCATTCCGCATACCTCTAAACTAGTGACCTCAACGAGGCGTGGTAAAAAATCAATGCATATCTATAATTATCATTAACTAGCTTTTGACTGCAGCTTCACTCACGTACATAATACATAGCTAAGTCACTCAAGAATAAATCAGCTTTCTATCAGTGCAAGAATTTTAGCAACTGGACCAATAAAACCTTTCAGAAATTACCTCGTGCAAACAAAAAAACGTAAAAAAAAAACTTTACCCCTTATTATATTGTAGGTAGTGTAGATGAATCAGTCGCGATATCTTTTAACTTGCGCCACCAAAAACGGACGGAAAATGTCGGAAATACGACGAACACTAGGTTTTATTTGGTGACGCATATTGCTAGTCCTCACCTATGTGGCGTATACGATGCTATATATTCTTGACACTTGAACCACCTTTACTGAACTATACGTCCTTGGTCCTTTGTGGATTATTGGAGCTTATTTATCTTTATATCCTTTTTTGGAGAGGTACTAGGTAGGCAGGAATGATGATGAGAGAGGCATTGTTGAGATAATATTAAATATGGATTAGGTATGGAAGAACTATTTCTACGCAGGCAATTCTTGGTACACATCTATTTTATTTGGTTCAGAAATAAAATATTTCAATATGTACTGACCTATCTAAATGCCTTATTGACACTTGCGTGACCCAAGGATCTTGGACAGAGCTGCCACCGGAGGCGATTTGGATGTCAGGTTTAGTAAAATGATTCCTGCCCATCGTAGGCGCGGGTTTGACGGTGAGCAATAGGTAGCTCGCCGTCTGGGCATCGAGTAAGTAAATTGACAGAAAATTTGAAAAAAATCTTGGAATGTTTAGCTTTTATAAAAATAGACGTTAATAGCTTTTGGTTAGAAAAAGTAATTGTAATGTCCGTGTTCTCACAAATACAGGAAAACGTTTCACTGTTTTAGTCTCTTGAAATCACTTTTCCGACCTTGACATCAGTATTTTTCCTCATCACTCAAAACTAAGACAAACCTCAATGGTTTACAACTAAACATTTAGAAACACCAACAAAATTATAACTCAACTTGTAGATAACAAGAGAAATAATTAATGTTATACCCGTTAATTTTCCACAACAACAATTTATCAAGAGTTGCGAGTAGGCAAGACGCAAGTAAATTTAAATCCCGGTATTTGCGGGACGATATCCAATTATGAATTACGCAAAGTTCCTAATATTTTCTGGATGGCATATTGTCAGTAAGAGTTCCCAAATAACTAATAATATTATATGAGGAAGTTCAACTTTGAACAAGACATAAAAGTTTTCTTTTTTTTTGTGTTATTGAAAGGCTCGCGCTAGACAACTATTTTACTTGATGGTTAGCGATGATGTAAAGAGGTAACCTATTTACTTAAAGACTCCTAGATTGTAGGTTTCTGACACAACGGAATGCTGGTGGGAATTCCACTCGTTAGCATAATATATGTTCTCAAAACGTTTAGTGCATCTGAGTGAAATGTCCACAATGTAAGGCCAAACAACGCCGTATGCTTGGTAGCCCGATGATAGAATTAGTTTAAAGGAACTACGTCATTTGTTTATTTTAGACATTAATTAACCCTTAATAACATAATCAAACTTAAAACATAATTAATAAATTAAAAAACAAAAAAAAAGTGTAAGATTTATTATTTTCCATCAATTCTGCGCGGGATCTAGTCTAAATTAAAACCGAGATTACTTCTGTACATAGTTTGTTGTATCCCGGTATCTCGGGCTCCCGGTATCCCTTTACTTCCTTAGTCGTGAGATAGGACAAGATCTCACGTTCGACTAATAAACTTTGGTTACGACTGTGATCAATGGTGAGATTGGTGGGCTATTGTAATTGCGATTAGTAATAGATGGCATGTGTTGTTGTTGGCGGGTCTTCAATGTGTATGTCATCATTTGGTTATGGAGTAAGTGGAAATGTAACTCATGTAGTAAACCAATATTCATGGAGGAACCAAGTCATGATTAAATACTACTAAACAGATTCCAAAGTAACATAATACCTGAACGCTCTATTGGCATTTGGCGATTCCAGGAAATACGTGTATTTTTAAACTTCAAAATAACTTGGATTATTTTTATTGTATTTTGTATATTATTATTTTAAAACATCATTTATGTATTGTATTATGAGGGGCCTAAGTTCACGCAAATTAGTAGATTTTTAGAGGTCTTTACTGAATTTTGTTTACACTTGTGGTTTGATTTCAATCGAAACTTAGATATACTATCTACTAGATGTATGTCCAAAATATCTAGAGAAAGATGAGTGATAACGTCGCATGATTATGACGTCATATGTAAAAGCAACTGAATGTGTCTTGGGTTGGACGCTCTTAAGCCAATTACTTCTCATTTCTTCCCAAACTATCGAATCAAAATATATATACAATATCATCTTCACATTTAATACCAAACAATTTCTTTTTACAACTACACTTCGTCTATCAAATAGCAATAAGAAAATTTTCGACGCAGACAAATTTGTATACAGCACCGCCATATTGAATTTCGACCGAATTTATACATTCTAGTGTAACAAGGGAAACACAATTGTGGTACACACTACACTTTATGACATCCTATACCTTGGAATATGGGATGAAGGAAGTTTATGGATGAATAAATTTATGTACTGTACGAAGACAGGCTTTCCTAGAGAGATGAGAAACTATTTCGTTTCCAGAACTTTGTTTTTATACCCTTAAGGGTAAATTGGGAAGTGTTCTGGTGGTAAGTGGCGGTAGAAAAAATGTGGCTATCTTGTATTAGATGGTAAGTGAAGTGGAAGAAGCAAGATGAAGTACAAATGGTATAAGGGGCTGTTCACAGGGAAACCCGAAGATGAAAATGGGTCGACGAGTCTGGTGACTAAAACACCTCTATCATAATCTACACTAATATTATAAAAAAGTAAAGTTTCTATTTTTTTGCTTTTAGGAGGTAACCTACTCTGGATATTCTAAATAGATGAAAGTTTGTTTGTAGGAGATAATCTCTGGAAGTACTGGTGCAATTGCTAAATTATTTTCACCTAAAGATAGCTGCCTTATTCTCTAAATAAGCTATACTATACTTTAAGTATGCGGGCGAAGCCGCGGGCAAAACCTAGTAATATTATAAAGACAAAAGGGTGTGTGTGTCTGTGCGTTTGTTACTTCTTCGAAAGGATTGTGATAAAACTTGGTACAAGGGTAGACCATGTCCTGAAAAGAACAAAAGATACAGATGATTATAATTTGGGTGTCTTCAAGGCTAGAGTGAATAGGCTCTTAATAAACTAGCGCGCCTCACCATCAACGATTGCATCACTGCTTACCATTAGGCGGGATCGCAGTCAAGCACTAGTTTGTAACAGATAAAAAAGCAGTATATTTCGTTGGAAAGATATATTATTTTCACACGGGCAAAGCCTGCAAAGCTAGTATAGACATTTTTTTAGGTATGAAGTCATCTAATGATATCTCCCGCCCTGGGCGGAGCGCGAGGGTGATCAGACTTTTACTGACTAAAACCCATTCCTAGTTCCTTTGTTGCCTTTAACTAGTATAGACATGCATTTTAGTGCATGATAGCGGATTGGTTTTGGACATGTGAGTAGATTCACATACACTTTATTCTTGTACGCGTAAGTTATTTTCTATGACAGTATCCACTTGGAACATTCGCACACCGAATAAAACCGGTGTTACTAAACACACACGTCTATAAACCGGTTTCAGTGAAAAGAACAATACACGTTATCCTACTTTATACAGTGTGAACTACGCTTTAGAGAGAGACAAGTTTATTGTATTTGGTGCCTAATCAGTAGCCTGTTATTTCAGCCTTGAGCTAAGCTTACTGTTAGAGCCTATGTATATTCACCCACTTTATCATAGAATAGAACATGGTTTATTGTCTACCGTATGAATAGTAGTGTGTGAGCAGTGGTGCGGCCCCAACTTACGAGTTATAGGTCATGGATTCAAACCCAGCCAGGCGTATTACTTTGTGTAATTTATTTCATCACCATTGCTCTCAAAACGGTGAAGAAAAACATTGGGGGGATACCGGCATGTCTTAGAACCAAAAATTCGAAAACATGTAACATTCACTAACTCGTACTGGTGGTGGTACCTTTCTATCTCAATTAGAGAGGAGGCCTGAGTCCCAGCAGTGGGAACATTAAAAGGCTGTTTATGCTGTGATGCTATATGAATAGATTCGAGTGGTCACAAGTACGAGTGCTGACCGTGGGTTCTTTCCCGGATCGGGAAAAAAGTACTCTTTGGGGTTTGTTATTAAGAATAACTCTGTAGCAGCCCAGAGCTTGGAAGTGTATGCTGTGATACCCCTGTGCTTTGGTCAGCACGCAAAGCTGTTGGTCCTATTCTTGCAATCCTAGCCAAAATATGACAGCTTCGTGGCAAAAAAATCTACAGTCATACACACAGTCGGAAGGTGGGACATGGTCTGCGGAGAGACGTCGCACAAACACTGAAGATTGGTACCATCCAAGAACTCCACCTCTGGAGATTGTCTTGATTATATTGATTGTGACTGATTGATTGACTAGCGTTAATGATTGTACATTATCAACTTAGTTAAGCCTGCAGTTCAGTGGTGGTCTTGAAAGACAAATGCCACCATAAAAACAGTATGTTACACAACTTTCATACAATGAGAATATAAAGGGCAATAGCAGAACACAGCCTCTTTGATGAGTTTAAAAAACTGTCAAAGACACTTAACTCCTTATTAAAATTAAAACACTTAACTAATTAAAACTAGATATACACCTAATTAAAACTAACTTACAAAATAAAAATAAAAGCCCTAACAAACTAAAAAAACGCAATCTAAAGTACGGCATCGAAAAACTCTTTCACATCGCTGTCGACTGGTAATGTACCCAAAAGACTGGCGGCATTGCCACGCCGAATGGCAATGCTTATCCTTTGTCCGAAATAAAAGCCAGACCTTGGATCACAGGATTCAGGACACGGGTGGGTTTTTGTCAGTAAAAGTCGGTCACGCTCTCTTCTCAACCAGAACTCAAGAGCAGAACAAATCATTTAATTATTTCTCAAAAAAAAAAAAACAAAGTTAAACAATATAATGTAAAAATATTACGCTATTTTCAATACGAGCTCGTTTATTTCAACCCGTTTTGTAGGTACTCAATATTTATATTCATAATTAGCACCCCTTTGTTGTCATTTTAAATTATTGGTTCCACATGGATAACCAAGAAGTGCTTTGTGAGTTGAGTAGGGTTTTGAAAATTTCACCATATTTTAAAAGATTTTTTTTTTCGGTTCCAACATCTGCACTGGAAATTTGAACAAGAAAGGTATTATTAATTCGAACAAGACAAGTATTTTTATTTTAAACATGAATTCCACGCTTGCCATATTCCACCCAGAACAAATATTTGTGTGATGAGTATAATCATTTGTTCTGTGTCTGGGTGTAATTTATCTATAATATGTATGTATTTAGAAATATATAAGTATGTTTATCAGTTGTTTAGTACCCATAACACAAGCTCTGCTTAGCTTGGGACTAGACGGCGAGCGTTGGGTGAATATTTTTATATTATATATTCCAGTAAAAAAAAAGTACGTTCGAATACGTACCTACAAGAGAAATGTGGATGTGCTTATCTTGAATATATAACTCTTCTGTACGTGTGTTTGTCACCTCATCATCATTTCATCCGATATGCGTCTCCTGTCGGACTGACGCCTCTCCCAAGGGTCTCCACAATGGACGATCCTGTGCGTCCCGCATCCATCGGATTCCCGCAAACATCACCAGGTCATCGCTCTACCTCGTAGGAGATCTTCCAACGGCCTTCTAACCTTTCAGAAACGGCTTGACTGATTTGGATAATTTTTTTTGCGTGTCTGGGTGTCTGGATGCTTTGAAAATACAATATGACCCGATAAGTGGCGCTGCAATTTAGTTTTCAGTTTCTTTTTTCTGATGCTTACCTAATTTTCGGGCAGGACAACATCTGTCGATACTGTTAGTCTAAGTATATAGCATAATTATAAGCTTACTCAGTCTTATAATGTTTCGACTGCTAGGACTCAGGCCTTCTCTCTAGGTGAGGGAATGGACCGTAATTCATCGTGTGGGCTCAGTGCTACTTGGGATGTCTTAGAATGTTTAGGTTCGAAAACATACTGATTTCTCACAAAATTTTCCTTTACCTATATGAGAATAGTAGTAATGTTTTTGAGATAGAAAATCTTCAAATTACTACTTTCGCTTTGGGTGGAGATAGATTGTTAGACTTGTGACTGACTGATCAAATGCTAACCATATTGTTCCAGGATCGCGGTATCTCGTAGCCCAAGTGCTTTATTATCTTTAACGCCACTTTCTATATTGGCCACAATTCACATGATTTTCTCAACTAATTTAATATACAAACTAACCTTTTTGTTATAAGCTCATAACCAGTGATCGGAATAGGTAGGGCTATTTAGGTTCATTGACCGCAAACATTGATGTTAATATGGATATTCCACGGGATTCCGGCTGATACTACAGGATTTAATTGAATTTCATTCTTTTTGCCAACATGTATAAAAAAATAATATGTAAGCCAATAAGCGCATGATATGCGACGTTGCCGCTTTGTTGAGACGCGTACAGATACCAGCACGGATCTTGAGCGCTCGGCTAAACTTTCATTAGTCCCAAAGGCAAGATAGTTTCTAATTTTACTACTTTAAAACCAAGCCAGGGACTCGGGGAATATCCATATTATTCTAACCTATATAGCAAGTACATAAAAACAGACAGTACCTATTCTGATCTATGCTCATAATTCAATGAACTAAGTAGTGCCAACATTCACAAATAGTTTTAAATCTCATGCAAGTCACAAAGCCTAAAAATACATCTTCTCTAAATTCATCTCAAAAATGTAACTTCGAAATTAAACTCCGAAAATTTTCTCATAAAACTGAACGGCATGCCGCTACATGTTTCCACATCATCCAATCTCAAACTTAATACCGCAGTCGTCTAATAAAAATATCGTAAGCGCAACAGCTTGGTGCATAAACTGAAGTACCTACATAAACACGGCCGCCATGACACAGCTTTGGTCAACTGACTACAAGGCATACTCTACGTCATCGTCAGTTATACGTGATGTCAAACTTTCGGCCCGCGATCCGCTGGACATTTTTAATAGACCCGTGATCTGCAACTCGTCCTTAAAATCTAACAGTTAAGGTATAGGCGGTATTTTAATTTTAATTTTGATTCCAAAATAGACTTGTTTAATTACCGTGGAGATAAAAAAAACGAGAAGATAAACTAAGGGAGTTTTTAACTCTTTGAATGTCGTAATTAGAGACACAATAGAAGAACAATAACCTTATGTCGGACAGTGTAACTTAAGACATTCGAAAGGTTAATATCGTGCGGTTTTGATCATGTATGCGATATTGTCCCGCACGCGTAACCCCCGCCAATGTCCTTTTTACACAAGTATTTACGTATAGTAATTGTAATGCGGAGCGTGATCCCGGACAACAGATCTACGTGATTGTCGTCCATTGCAGACAACTACAACGCACATCAGCCAGCAGAAAATTAGATATAGGCAAGCGTGTCTTACGCTGTGGGATTTTTTTTTTGTACGCGGGGCAATCCCGCATGTGGTGACTTCTTCGAAAAATCCGCAGCCCTAACAGGCGTCGGCACTAACTGGCCTTCTCAGTATGTATACTAAATAGCCCCGCGGTATATCAAGTTGGCATCCCCTGCTCTGCCCTCTACTTGGTCACCGACTTATATAAACAGCAGCAAGTTTGTATTTATGTTCCGGCGCATATTAATCCTGCAGTTTGCAATGATGAGGGTTTGAGTTTGAGTCCAGTTTGTAGAAATTAATGGTCTAGAATATGTTGATAAGTTAGGAATGGATTCGAAGACGTCAACAAACAAATATAAAGAAATTGATTTGTTGATGAATTTCTCCTCCTTTTTGCGTCGTATTCCTCAATACTGAGGGTCGTGACCCCCCTGTTTCATCACTCTATCCCTTTTGATATTCCTCCATCTGTTCCTGTCTCTGGCGGTGTGAAGGGCATTGTACATCGTGGAGTCAAAGGCGGTGCGGATCTGGTCGGACCAACGTATTGGGCTGCGCCCGCGAGGCCTTTTCCCGTCCACCTTACTGGTCACAATTAGCCTTTCGAGGTTGCCACCGTCTTTCCTTGCAATGTGACCGAAGTATTGCAGAACCTTGCGAAGACACTCGGACGACAAAATGATGATGAATTTCTAAAGATATAAAAAAAAAAATAAGTTTCCTGTACTGTAAAAATATTATAAAAAGAAAAAAAAAACAAACATGTTTTTTGTTTGCGTGAATAAAATCTGAAAATATCTTTACCAGGAGAATGCTACTGAGTTATGCTATTACTGAGTGACAAAAGTTATATATTTTTATCTTTCTCGCAGGCAAAGCTTACTGGCAAAAGCTGGTATATTATATTTATTTTACTTTTTGGTAGGGATTCGGCGCTTAAACAGTAGTCTGTTATTTCAACTTTACGTTAAACTTAGAGTGGAGCCTATTATTTTTATGTCCCTTTCTATTATTTGAATATACTGTTATATTTGAATAAGCTGGCATAAGTAAACGTAGAATAAAATGAAGAGGTTTTTAAAATAAGCACAATTTTAAATAGTCATTTAAAAAATTAATGTACTCATGCTCCCATCTCGGGGTATTCCTCGAAGCGCACCGACTTTGAAACACACCAAATTGAGCTCACCAAAAGTATTCCTCGAAAAGCATTATGTTGTACGCTTCCAAATTCAAATTCAAAATTGTATTCGAAACGCACCAAATAGTTTTAGTGTACAGAGAGATAGTTACTGACAATGAAAAGATCGATAACAAATAACACAGGTTTTTTACAGTTTGTGACAGAGTTGCGTGTGTCCATTAACTTAGATGAGATTTTCTGTAAAACATTGATGTACCTAATTTTGTGTGTTTTTAAGTTACCCAAAAAATAAACTTTGATTTCTAGCTACCACAGGCGTGTACTTACGGACGATGAGCAATTGGTAGCTCGCCGTATGGCCGTTCGGTAACCGTACGGACCGAGCCCGATTCGTCCACGTTGCGTCCGGTCCGTCATTTGCGTCTCAAAGAGATGTCAGCAAAACCGTAGTAACCCAGTAAGGCCGAAACCTCCTGCCAAAGCCGAGTCCTAGAATACAAGGCAACAACAAAGGGGTAGGTTTTAGTCAGTAAAAGTCTGATACGCCCTCCCATTCTGCCCTAGAGTGGCAGAAGTGATTGAATCATGGGATGAAAAAACACGTCCCAAAAAGAAGCAAAATTTCCCGAAATATTTCATTAGGTTTTAGTGCTTACCATCAAGTGGGATCGCTGTCAAGCACAGGTTCATATCATTAAAAAAAAAGTAGCAACCTTTACCCACGCACTGAATTACATTACAATTAAAATTTCAAATAAATACGACCTTTAGGCCCGTCGCCCACGACGACTTTTTGTAGCGAATCTGTCGCAAGTTTCGTAAGCGCGCGACAGCATCGCTACTAACACGTGTTAGTCGCATTTGCAAGCACTATTGAAAAAATGCCATTTCACTAATAACACGCTACACTGTATGCGATGCGGAAACAGCATCGCTACAAAAAGTTGCCGTGGGCAAGGGCACAAAATAGATAGGTACAGAAGTCAATCTACATACAAAGCGCGCTCGAGCAACGCACACATAGACACCGCTCACGGACACGATATCTCGGAGCGCCTCCGACCATTCGTCGAACAGTTCCGGCTCAAACGCTCATTAGTGTGCGTCCACCAAGCGTAGGAATAAAAAGTGAACTACATACATAATTGTCTTCTGTACCTATCTATTTTGTGGCAAGGGCTTGCAACACAAAAATCCTTTAAAATTAACATGTAACAAAAGTAATAACTTGTCTTGGGTTCTGACATTAAATAAAGGGTACAAAATTATGAATGCCAATCTACTTCACAATTAGCCAAGGGGTTTTAATACCTTTGTATACCTTACCTTGAAACATTTGCAATTTAATTTAATTCTGTTCAACTTTCCTCGTATTATTTGAGTTTCGGGGTTAAATTTTAGTTATTGTACGAGTATTATCCGTAAGCCAAACAATACGTAAATAACAAGCCGTGGTTTCTATATATTTATTTAATATGGACGGTTTGATTAGGAACGCTGTATTGTTGAGAGTTTTCATGCAAAGATGAATGGAGGAGGAACATAGAATTTACATGCGCTTTGAATATGAAAGGCTAATGAGGGAAATGGACTAATTTGTTGTTTCGGACTAACAAGCTTGTGGTTTAAGCTGTTTTATTTATCTTTTGGAAACAGCAAATTTAGTAACATAAGGGAAATTTTATGATGATATTTTGTGAGAGTTAAATTTATCTTGAACACTGGCCGAGATCGGTACATGCATGAGTGACCATCGCAACTTATCGAGGATTCTTCGTGCCTTGAAAAGCATGTTAATCCGTTGATTTTGGCTGTTATTTGTAAATTTTTGTGGTAGTGATTATGGGTATTCAGAAGACAGGATATCTGACCAGTCTTGCCTACGGGTATCGTGTTGGCCGGTTCCTGGGTAGTGGAGGTTGTATAGGTAGTCGCTTCATGTAAAATACTAGTATGCAGCTTCATCCGGTTTGACAACAAGGACCTCCTTGTAGTCAAACCGAAACCGGGGGAAGGGGATGACGAATAAATTCTCTCAAATTGAGGGTAGAAAATAATTATAATTAATTATTTAATTTATTTGTTTTAATTACTATGTGAAGAGGAATTTTGTGCGTATACAAACGCAGGTAAATATTTATGTATGTGAATGTGCGAATTCACAGTACAGAAATTGGACATTTATTTATTTAATTTTTTTATGCACGCAAAAGTAAAGAGGCGGTCTTAATGCCCAAAGATTGGACGTTTAGACTTTCAAGCAACATTTTAAGTTAATCGTCCATGTCTATGTTAAAATTAATGTCATTTCTTTACCACAATTGTGACGTAATAGCATTAAACAAGGTAAAACTGATTTACCCCACAGTTATTGGTCCTTTTTTCCTCAAACTTTTTTTCACGTATAAATCAAATTAATACAGTAATAAATAACGACCAACATTGAAAAATAACTAGGTACACGTATTTTAAATCTATCTACACGGTATGGCGCAAAAAGTATTGTAATATTCACGTAATTTAGATGATTCATGAGCCATTAGGTTAGCGTTATTGAACTTTCTCGAAAAAAGGTAAGGATCCTTCAGGACTGAGGGCAGAGGACCAATATTAAGTCGTCGGTCTGGTCTTTTTAATAATGTTATAAGTTATTTTATTCGTGTGGTGATTTGTGAATAGCATTGCTTATTTTTTTTTTCCTGACAAGGATCTGTATGAATTATAAACCAGAATTCAGGAGTAAAAGGCTTCGCAAATAAAAACCAAATACAAAAATATTTATTTTCTTTTGCACTAATTTGAAAAGTATGTTCAAATAAAATCACGTAATAGTACTTTCTGTATTAATTAAATTGTTACTTAATTTAATTAAATCAATCACGTCTAAGTTGTAGACGTGTTTACTGTTCGGTGTTTCGAATAAGAAGCGTCTTAACTTGACCTTCAAAAATAATGCCACTAAACGTCACTAACTCATAAACGAATTAGACCTACACCAGCTGTAAATTGAGTGGCATAAGCTTTAGTCTATTAAACAGATAAGCAGTCAGATACAAGCATACAAGATGTCTTCAAAGGAAAGGTTTATTTTTTGAGGTTTGAAATTATCAAATGGCTTCTAAGGTGGAGTATGAGGGCGCGTCGCAATTGTACGTCGCACTTTATGACGTCAAAAACTGTCACAGATGGCGAGACAACATTATAGTTATCTATCGGCATGAATATTGAGCGCTGGCTTCAAGTTGCGCTGAAGTCAAATATTTGGTCTCTTTAGTGGTGCGACGTGAGACGCGAGGGCGGGGAGTGTCAGTGATTGGCTCGCCGCGCCGTCACTCGTGATCCGTTCCCTGCACTTGCTGCATGTATCTAACAATGACAACGATTGGCTCGCCAATGTAATGAATGCGCAAGGCGATCCCCTACTCCGACGCCGAGCGCTCAATATTCGTGCCGATAACTATAGTTGAAGGTAATCCAGCGGGAACTTCAAGACCCTCAGTAATGAAGAATACGACTCTAAGAGGAGGGTAAAATCAGCTATATCAATGCATTTTAACACTACAGTTGCGTCATATCATTTCAACCCTAAATCCGTCATATTCATATATGAATCTTCACCAAAATGCCTTACAAAAATTCTTCTGCTTATACCGCATTTCCTACCTAACGTTACCTAAAGTTATGAAAGTACGGATGGCCGCCAATCTAGTGCTGTCTTCAATCATTCCGGGATTTTGTCGCGACATCCCATTTCCGAATTCGTGACTCTCATATATATATATCTTTAAGTAGATAGCTGTTATATGTAGCTAGGGCTTGGTGGTATCAAGGTGTGTGGGTTCTATTTAGAGGTAGGATTTTGTATAAATACCTGTGATTTGGTGTATTACGGTTTGCTTGTCTACACTTAATATTATAAAGAGGTAAAGTTTGTTTTTATGTATTTTTGTTTGTAGGATGTAATCTCTGAAAGTAATCGTCAATGGCTGATATTTTTTCACCGATAGAAAACTGCTTTTCTCCTGAGTGACATAGGCTATATTTTTATGTAAGCGGTCGAAGCTGCGGGCAAAGCTAAGCTCGGAGTTTCCTTGTGTGATTGCATCATGAATGAAAATAACCAAGGTTGACATAGAAGAATAGCTTTAGTTTAGTGGCAGTGGGCAAGGCACATTGCTCGTAGGACGGATGGCCGGTGAGGCTGAAAGGTTCTAAAGTGGTGATCGCGTATCGTAAGACCCAGTTTTGCAAGGCCTTCAACAAGACTGGTGAGAGTCGTGGGAATTCATCGATATTAGTATCTTACGCACACACACACAAACACGCTAGTGCAATCAAGGTTTATCAAGATTTATAAAGTTTTTTATCTTAAAATCATTCTTAATTGGTCCTATCAATCCCACCTGATGGTAAGTAGTGATGCAATCTCTGATGATGAGGCGCAATAGTTTATTAAGAGTGTATTCACCCTAGCCTTTAAGACACCCAAATTATAATCAGACGGGAAGACCGCAGCTAGCAAATTGTTCCAGTCCTTCGTCGTACGTGGTATAAACGATGAGACTAAAGGCTTAGTTCGTAGAGGCCTTCATTAAGGCTTTTCATTTAATTTAACTACAATCACTTTGACAGTCATTTACCTCTCAAAGTCAATTTCAGCTTCACCGATGATAGCACTTGACACATTGTTGCAAATTATCATCTGGTTATTCCCCGGCCAATATGGAAAGTATGACAACACAAGTTATTGATATATTTTATGCACAAAATATACCCATTTTATACTCGTGTGAGGAGAGAAAATTAAAAATTCAACCAGCCTGCCTGTCATTTGCCACCTTTGACGTTGGTGGCTTTTAGTGCAACCGGATGCAAATGTAAAACATTATTTTTAGTATATGCAAAACCTGAAAATGGTTTGTTCAGAATCAGTATCTGAATTGTTTCCAATATTTTTTACACCATGTTATATTTTTTTGCTCAAAGATATTTAAAAAGGTCGCAAGTTGGACACCACCGTCACTAAGTACAACACAGTCACGGCAGGTCATAGCGGGCACTAGGCGCCAGCGAACAGCTGGTTGCAAGTCTACATCAACCCCTTAGTCGCTTGATGGCCCGGTGACTATGTATTTTTTCTGAAATAACAAACTTCTAACTTTGTAATTCTTCATGAAACAGTTTTCAGAAAACAAATTATCATTTGTTTTCTTTACATAAAAATACTAGACACGACATGTTTCAGTTTTTGCATATACTGAAAAGAGGGTTGCTTAAATCAATATTTTATAATACACGTTATGTGTGTAGTATGATTTTTGGCATGGGCTAGACATCAAGATGGGGACATATTACTACCGGCGACATCAGAACTAAGTGCTATTATTGTACACGAGTAGGTTTTTTTGTAATATTGACTGTTTTGTCGTGTAATATATATTATATTTCATAAACCAATAAGTCATTTCATTTTATTTCCTCATTATAACACCATCGCCTATCTGATCTTGAAAACCCAGAAACTAAAATTTTATTTAAGTACCTATCTAACAACTTAACAACAATAATTCAACAGAGAAGTTTATTCACTTCTATAGAATATCTATAACAAATTGGTCATCATCATCATCATCATTTTCATTTTCATCGTCCACGGTTGGACATAGGCCTCCCCCAAATGTCGCCACAACAACCAATCCTGTGCATCTCGCATCCACCGCATTCCCACGATGCTCATCACCTTGTGAAAGGCCTTTCAATGCTGCATTTTCCGGTGCGTGGTTACCACTATTGAACCTTTCGGCCCCATCAACCATCCG
This sequence comes from Mythimna albipuncta, assembly GCA_929112965.1. Lineage (NCBI taxonomy): Eukaryota > Metazoa > Arthropoda > Insecta > Lepidoptera > Noctuidae > Mythimna > Mythimna albipuncta. The sequence goes on from OV815973.1 coordinate 17,880,167, forward strand.
TTCTACAACAATTTGTAACAACTGTTAAAGATCTACAAACATACTTCCCGAGGCACGAAAGAGGGTCAGGATTTTAAAATGATCACCCATGTATGACTTCGGAAAGTTTAGTGTGTTCGGTAAGTTTGTGATATTTAGTTAGGTCTTTGCAACACAAGTTATTATTACATGCGCGGGCTTGCGGATGCCGAGCAATGGTTAGCTCGCCGTCCAACCGTCTGATAACCTTCTGGACCGAGCCCAAGTCGCCCACGGCGCGTAGTGTTCTTAACGCGTCTCAAAAAGTTGTCAGCAACTGTAGGGGCTCAGCAGGGTCGTAGCCTACTGGGGCCATGGGTGATGCGAAAGAGATCCCGGACGCTGGAATAATGGTAAAGAAAGAACAGGAGTGGGTTTTTAGTCAGTAATAGTCTGACACTATCTCCTGCTCCACCCAAGAGCGGGGGATATCATTGGATGATTGTCCCACCTAAAAAAAAGTTATTAATACATTTTTCTAATATTCACCAATAAGTGAGGCGTGAAAATTAAAAAAATGCCAAGGGAATATTATTAATGTGCATATCTAAACGTGAAATTTCGTCATGTCACGCCGAAATGGCAGCCATTTTCTAAATATTCATGAATTTATATTTATTCGCTTACACACTGTTGGTACGTGTTTTGATTGTTGTGGTTAGAATTTGTTTTGTATCTGATTTTTCGAATATATTTCAGTGTAATTTTTTTACTTTTTATTTTGCAGTACACCACAGACTACCCTGTACGCATAGATGTAAGTGGTTTTGAAAGTTTTTTTGCTGTTTTGGTGTATAATTAAGTTTATTCTATTACATTTTACTATTGTTTAATCCATTGTATTTTCGTGATTCTTATCTGTACACTAGCCAAGTTGCTAATCTGCAATAGTTAACGCTTGTAGAAAACTTCAAATGTACAGAAATGACGTTGATGCGGGACGCACAGGAACGTTCGATGTGGCGACGCTTGGGGGAGGCCTATGTCCAACAGTGGACGTTTATCGGCTGAAATGATGATGATGATGATGATGACGTTGTCTTAACGCTCAGTCACGTGGTCAAAACAAAAGAATTGGCGGCAAGGTCAACTCGAAACGTTCGGTGCAAGCGAAACGTTTATAACTTGGCTATGGGGGCTGGTTAGATAAGAATCATGAAAATACAATGGATGTGAGATGCACAGGATTGTCTGTTGTGGCGACACTTAAGGAAACAATTATAATAATGACGATGAATTATCTTTGTACCTACCTAAATAATACTCTGCGTAGGTACGACGCTACTTTGAACTAAAAAAAGTGTTGGGGAGCTTGATGGCTTATTAAAAAACACTCTACATATAGGTACGTGATTACTTTTTTGTCAAAATTTACATCATTTAATGTGACTGGAAACAATTTTGTTTACAATTAATACAAGAGTATATCAATATTTCCAAATTTTACTTTTTTTGGGTTGAAACACTATTGCTTATATACCTCCATAACTAGATAGGTCGAGCGGGGGTTGTCATTGTATGACTTTCCCCACCATAAAAAAACCCATATAGGTAATAGCATTTATATTTATAGGTGGACGATTAATGTTGTAATTAGTTCCAGTAAACACTTAATTTTCGGTACAGACTCGAGTATCATCCGAAACAATACTTCTACGTATTTTTGAAGTACGCTTTTAACTGCGAAAGTCAAATAGATATTAAATTACAAGAGGCTTGTTTATGATTTAACAAGTGGTGAGCGATGAACGAAAACAGCTTCTGACTTTAAATAATACCTGTTTTATACCTACTCAGGTTTTGATTTTCTTGGTATTCCGTTATTTAAGATAAGCTTTAGCTGTATCGATAGTAATAAAATCTCGAGTAGAAGTAAATCAAAGTTATAAACAATCTTTAGTTACCAAGTACCTACTTAGAATTTTTCTACACTAATATTATAACTAGGTAAAGTTTGCTCTTTGTTTTTTGTTTGTAGGAGGTAATCTCTGGAAGTACTGGTCCAGTTGCTCAAATTTTTTTACCTAAAGAAAGCTGTTTTATTTCTGAGTAACGTAGGCTATATTTTATAAACGAGGGCGAAGTCGCGTGAAAAAGCTAGTATTTAATACACAAAAACTCTTACCTAAAAAGGCGTCAAAAATTTCGTCCCCATCGCTGTCAACTGGAAGTATGCCCAAAAGACTGGTGGCATTGCCTTGTTGTATGGCAATGCTTATTATTATATCTTTATAATGTTATCATTTTTAATATTAAAATTATTTTTTTTATGACTTCTATTTTGTGTTAAATTACTTAGCTTTGTATGCTATTTTTTATCGTGATTATCAACATTTAATTAAAATTTTATTAGTGTTGAAGATTTGGATTATGTTGTGGTTTAAACATTATGCACAATCGTATCATTTTTGTGTAACCGTTTATTAAAATGTTTAATCATACACTTGTTATGAGCATTGGTGGCCGAGTAGTAATGGCCCCGACTTACGAGTTGTAGGTCGCGGGTTCGAACCCAGCCAGGCGCATTACTTGTTTGATTTAATTCATCACCACTGTTGTCAAAACGGTGATGGAAAACATCTTGAAGAAACCGTTATGTCCTGGAACCAAAAAGTCGAAGAAATGTGACTTCCACCAACCTGCACTGGGCTCGCGTGGTGGATTTAGGCCCATTCCTTCTCCTAGGGAGGAGGCCTGAGGCCCAGTAGTGGGAACATTTGAAAAGCTGATGATGATGTAAATAAAAAGTTACAATTTTACTACAGAACGAAAGTAAAAATGTTCATTTTATTATGTATTTCCAACAATCGCACAAAAATAAAAATACAAAAGAAAAGCTGAAATAATATATCGTCCGAGGCTAAAAAGGTGCGTAATTGAGCATATGGTGCGATATTTAAAAACAATATTTTAGTGTTCTGTTTGTTCCCGCTGCGAAGTCAATGAGACACCCACGGAAATTTAAAATAGATTTATCAAAATAAAATCTACACTAATATTACAAAGAGATCAAGTTTGTTTTTTAATATTTTTTTTTTATTTGTAGGAGGTAATCTCAGTACTGGTCCGATTGCAAATTTTTTTTTTCACCTATTGAAAGTTGCTTTTTTCCTGAGTGACAGGCTATGTTTTATTTACGTGGGTTGAGCTTCTTAGTAGTCCTGAGTTGCAAATACTGACAAATGCTTGCACTGACTGGACGGATCCACTCAAATCTGTATGGTTCTTTCTTCAAAAGACCATCTCAGACTAATCTGCATGGTTCGGATGTGATTTGACCATTACATATTTACTGTATGGACCTTAAAAGAGACTTTGACCCCTGAGTTTGTTTCGGTGTTTCTTCTCAGGGTATTCAGCTAGGAAACACCGGCCTCATCTAGCTTAAACTGACGAAAAAAAAAATTTGACGTGTAAAACTGTTTTTTAAACCTATATGCAAAATAAATATCATTTATCATTTAGCCACAGGCAAAAGCTAGTATATAATGAAGAAGTAGATAAAAAAATGAAATACATTGATTACGACTATCATCATACGACTTATTCTTAAAAATGCTACTATCTTTTTACATCACCGTAGGCGCAGGCTTTCCATCGTAGGCGCGGGCTTGCGGATGGTGAGCAATGGATAGCTGGCCGTCTGACTGTCTGGTAACTGTCCGGACCGAGCCCAAGTCGTCGACGGCCGGCAAGTCCCCTCTTTGAGGCGTGGCTGGAAAGACCTCACGGCGTCCTTACCTTCCACATGCCGCAGGTCCTCACCGGACATGGCACGTTCGGGAGCTAACTGTTTCGGATTCAGGCGGAAGAGACATCCGGGTGTCGCCAAGGAGGAGGCCGACCGCATCAGGCAACGGCGTTCTCGCCGCCGCCGCCGCCGCCGGGTTTCTGATCCCTATTTCCAGCCACCGTAGGCGCAGGCTTGTGGACAGTGAGCAATGGGTAGCTCGCTGTCCGGCCGTCCGGTATCTATCCGGACCAAGCCCATGTCGTCGACGACGCGCACTGTTCCCGCACGCCTCAAAAAGTTGTCAGCAACAACAGGGGTCCAGCTAGGTCGAAGCCTACTGGGTTAAAAAAAACTATCCTCTTACATAGAAAGCCCTTTATTCACAACAAAATTAAACAACAATATACTATTACGGTTCACTACTACTTTATGCTCGTCAAATTGTTTATTACACGTTAAATTATAGTATGCAAATCCTTCTGGTCTATCGCGCGATATCCCGTGTATCTGTTCCATGCACCGCAATAAATAACAAATTTTACAACCCCGCCTCTCGTTTTGAAAAGGTGTAAAATTTTTACGACCAGTTAAATTTAAACTGTACTCTTGGACATGTTTAAATAAATATTTTTAAACCGTTAACGTGATTTTTGCGAGTTATATTTGATTTATTTCGTGAAATTATGCGAAATTAAATTTTAATTTGTTTTTGTGGGGGTTTTATCGATAGCTATGCATGTGCAAGTCAAAATTTGTGTGTTTTACTTATTCTTTACTGATTAATTATTGGTTCAAACCTTGCGCATCGCTGCCGAGTTGCTAGTCTGTCGGTTTTCTATCGTTTACATTTCGGGGAGTGTGCACTGGAATTGCACAATCTAATTCCGCCAAGTCAGTTCCATCATCGGACCACACGACGTATGGCGTTGCGCCACCGGTACATGGTGGACATCCCACCCATACCAACAAAGCGTTTTGGGAACACATTTATTGTGCGTACAGCCAAGGAGTGGAATTCTCTGCCGGAGTCTGTGTTTCCTGATAGCTACAACTTAGGGGTCTTTAAGTTAAGAGTGAATAGGTTATTTCTAGGCAAGCGTGCTCCATCGTCGACCACATGATCGCTTACAATCAGGTGTAATGGTGGTCAAACGCAAAGCTATCAATAAAGAAAAAAAAAACTTTAGGCTTACTACTGAAAAGAGAAAAGAGAAGACAAAGAGGTAAATAGGAAAGGGGAGGCAAGAAGGGGCTCATTTTCACTATTGGGGAGGGTATTCAGAGCTAAATTGCATGTCTCATTATCTTCCAGTCCTTGTACTTTATATACTCCTCCCACAATCATTGCACGCATTTAGCTTTTTTATTTAAAAATGATCTTAAAAGAAAACTATGGATCCCATGGGTATATAACTATGGGTCCATCCACCTTTTTTAGTAACATGCATTTCATTCTTTCTCTTCACATGACCCTCTTAACTTTTCAGTCACAAACAGACCAGCAAATAATTATCATATAATAACTAACAGACAGGAAAATCTCTTAGGACTCAACTTCAATACATTTATCTCAGTTACAGTCGCATCTTTGAATACTCTTTCTACAAATAGGAACTACATAATATTTAAATTCTTCCGTCTCAAGAAAACGGAGTCTAGATAGTGAAAAACTTGCACAGATATTGTCCGTTAGTAGAATGCAGTTTTTAGCATTTATATTATGAACAAGAATAATGTTTGTTTCTTTGATTCAGACTTGGTAAAAAGAGTAGTGGTGGACTTACGAATTTATTTATTTAAACTTCAAGTACAGTAGATTTACATAGGCGGACTTAATGCAACAAGGCATTCTCTACCAGTCAACCTTTATCGAATTGTACAACGTCGCGGCCTCATCTAGTCTTAATTGACGAAAAAAAAATTGACGTGTAAAAGTGTTTTTATAAAACCTACTTGCAAAATAACGATCATTTTTCATTCATTTTATATCATTTATCATAAATAAAGAAAAATCCATATGCTCAGGTACATAATATATTATATGGTTGGTATGGTTTTAAGTTTATGGTTTTAAAGGATTTTCTTTCTTAAACGAGCCGGGTCCAAACGTAGGTACTGATGTCTGAATCAAGCCCTTGATCCAACCGCCTAATGAGAGCTTCCTGAAGTGTTTTAATTATACAAGTTCATTGTAACCGTATTGTTGTGGATAGGTGGAGAGTTGCTCCTTATAAAATACTTATATTCAGGTGCATCCAGTTAGTCTCGAAGTTCGAACCCTTGGAAAAAAGTAAATATGTTGTTTAGTCACAAAAAAAAAAAAATATTCGGAAAAATATTCAAGAATCCATTTGGGAATTGAACTATTTACAAAGTAAGTTTGTACAGAATCCTCAGTGCGCGAGTCCAACTTGCACTTGTCCAGATTTTGTTTTCATTTGATGACTTGTGCTTAACTGCGATCCTACCTGATGTTTAGCAGTGATGCAGTTTTTTAGTTAATTCGTCAACATTAGTCTTACTCTTTCCTTTCTATTTTGTCTCTTATTGCGGTATTCGAAAGATTAAACACAATAAATAATTAGTTTATCAACTTCAATGTTACTTAGCACTATAGTAAAATATCCAAACGAACCCGCGCTTCTTAACTAGTGCATCTTAATCTCCGGTCATAATTCCTTCACGGTGGCATTCATGTTCTCAAGTGGAGCATAAGTCGCACATAATGAAATAAGTTTCAGTGCTACGCTTAAAACTTGAGATTTTTAATGCTTTAATATCCTGTCGCTATCAAAGTTACTCTCCTTACTTTATGACGATGATACTTCTTATTACTTTGAGAGAAAAGTGGAATTGTTTTTTTTTTTTGGAATTGCTCGACTATTTTTTTTTTTAACTTCGTTCAAGAAAGGTACCTAATTATACGTATTTTCGAAATAATTTTAATTTATTACACTAAAAATAATAACTTATTTTATTGAACTTATTACGACACAAATTCTTTTTGTTTGGTTTTGAGATTTTTAATACTTTTATTGCAATGTATGTTCTTTTTTTTTATTATTAGATATTGGATAAGCGATAAAGAAGAGACAACACAAGACGGAAACACCGTATTTAAAGTTATTTTGAACTTTTTTTTACGTTGAAGTCGGTTGTATTTCTGTTTTCTGTAAAAAAAAAAAAAAAAGTTTTACTCGGAAATAAACTGGGCAGCATTTGGGAAGGATCTTTTCGCCCAATATACCACATTATCTCAAGAAAGTCTAATATCTACCAAAATACCTATTATTATTATAGGAATTAAAAGTACACTCAATAAAAAAAAAATACTCGTCATCACTTTCATATGGGCCGTTGAAACCGGCTTGTCAAAACATACTGTCAATATTTCTCATAACAATTCCCAGCAGGAATAATTCGTCGCAGAACTGATATCCTCGTACCGAACCGGGTTTTGTACCACTCAGCGTAATGAAAATGTTATTTTCAATTGTCAAGGGAGGATCACGTTTCAACGATACTCCGAGATGTATCAATAATATGAAATTATTTTGTAGAAGTATCGGTGAAATTTTATCTCAGTTCATTGTGGAGGTTGTCATATTTTGTGGCGAATCTTTGCAAGAGTAAATATAGGTTAACTGTGTTTAATTCTAAGCATTATTATAATATACACCCACAATTATGAATATGATTTTTAGGTGTTTTTTAAATAGTTAGCTACCTATCCTAATTTGATGGCAAAAAATATAGGCGCTGGATTTGTAGCGAATCGATATTTGTATCTTGCATGCTTACATAAGTGACACAAATAAGATAGATTAATCAAAAATTTATTAAAGAATTTTTTTGATATATTTATGTTAAAAAATAATACATTCTGAACAATAATTAAGAATTATTTTCAGGATAAAAAGTTATTTACTCTACCATCTTTAAAGTAGCTAAAATTTATTTATTAACCGATTCTATTACTTTTAGAATGTTCCAGAATCTGCAGATATTATTTATTTATTTATATATACGTTATTTATATTATACGTTAAAAAACAATCATAAAACATGAAAACATTGTACTTGTCGTTGATTACAATGGATTAAAAACATGAAACATAGTCTGTTAAAATCATAACCCTCCTTTGGCTTTGCCGTAGTCGGGTAAAAATCCAAGAAGTGAAAATATCTCATACATCTATAAATATAAATAAAATTGGAGTGTCAGTTTGTAATATTGAAATAACTGCTTTTTACTACATGCTTATGAATATATATGCGGTACATACACCAAAATAACATATTTTGCAATTTTTGTCTGTCTGTCTGTTTGTCCGGGCTAATCTCTGAAATGGCTGGACCGAATTTGATGGGACTTTTTTGGCTGGTAGCTGATGTAATAAGAAGTAACATAGGCTAATTTTATTGTAAAATAAAATAAATTCAAAATACTGTAGTTCACGCGAACGAAGTTGCGGGAACAGCTAGTCCACCATAAATTTTTAATAGATCCTTTTGCATCTCAAGCTAGAAAATTATAATGCCAATAACACTCACTAAACGAATTAGAAAGCAGTCCATCTAATTAGCATCACTTACGATTAAATCAGTTATCACGGTGCTAATTTAGCATAGTAATTCCGCACAGCTAATTCCTCCATTTGTGTTGGTCCACATATTAATTTGACAATATTAATCCGTTATTAACGTAGCCAGTTGATAATTATATAATATTTAAGCTCGAGTATTCAGGTATATATTCAGTATTATGAAAATTAGGGATCGTGATCGAATCCTTTACGTCGAAAACTTTGCCCCAGATGATTACTATTCCAATTATAATTATATTTTTTGTTCTTTTTTTTTTATAGTGGTAAAATATCATCCAATGGCAACCCCCACTTTTGGCCGGAGTGGGAGATAGTGTCAGACTCTTACTGACTAAAAGACCCACCCCGTTCCTTCTAGCCTTCATACCGGGGCTCGAGCACCCTTTCGGATAACCCTGGCCCCAGTAGGCTTTGACCCGCCTGGGTCCCTGCTGTTGCTGGCAACTCCTTGAGGCGCGCGGGAACAGTGCGCGCCGTCGAATACTTTTTGTTCTGACATCGCTTGGACACATAATACAATAAAACTAATAATTTACGTTTTTTCTTTTTAAGTAGCCTTGGTGTTGCTTTTGCCAGTTCTTCTCCATAAGAAACGACCAATTGGAACCGTGCGCTAACTTCTGGCGTTTTATAAGTAGGTACTCGACCCCTATAGGCATATGTAAAACAAATAATTTTTAATTTTAGTTTTTGTGTGTTTGCTCGTTTACCAAATAACCTTGATATTATTATTATAGTGTTTGTGCAAAAACAAAATGAATAGTGACAAATTTTTACTGTTTTCAAGCTTAACAATTTTATGAAATGCTGTCATTTGAAGTCCGATTATTAATAATGCCTTGGGAAATCTATTAGAAACAAAAGTGTGCACCTGGATTGAGTGCTAATACAATTGGTTGAAAACAATTCATCCGCTTAGTAAGTAGGTAAGCAAGCATTTTACACTCCAATTCTTTTCTACAGCTCACAACATTGTACGCAATAAATTCGAACTCTCTCACAAACTTCTCGAATCCAAAATTCTAAGCACTTTAACTGAAAATTCTTAGGCAAAAACAAAAGAAAATTCCACCCATTTTAATCTCATCCCAAGATATACTATGGGAGCAACTCCTTTAAGTCACCAGGCTTATTTACGTCTCGTACTTTAATAACAGTACTTTAAATGACCAAAATTCCGTTTTAACGATTAAAACAGGAAAGTTTTCAGACAGAAATTTATCGTAAGGACGCTCAGTTATTTTTCAATTTGGTAGATCGCGGGTAGGAGCAAAGCTAGCGGCGATTATGTTTGGAGAACTTTCAGGAAATATTGTCGGGGATGCGAATTGTGTTCGGAGTTAGGCCTGCGTGATTCGGCTTTGTTTTTTGTTGAGTGGAGCGTTTTTGAAACGAATTTTTCTATTTTTGATTGCATGAGTTTAAGGTACTAGGTTGGAATCCTGGGTTGGGTAATGCGTTATTGAATTTTTTCTCAGTGTGCTCAGAGTCTAGGTTTGAATCTGGATGTATTACGAACTAAAATGTGAGTAATCATTTTTGATCGATTATGAAATCGATTCAAATCGAAGCCTGAAAAATCGATTAAGTAATAAATAGACTTCTAAAAGATCGATTTTCTAAAGATCGAACCAACAGGGTTGCCTTACTGACATAATGCGCACGCCATAATTATTGCGGAAAGTCTCGTTAAGGACTTACTGAGAATCTGAATCTAATCGCGAGTTTTATAAATGAGCTGCAGTAAACAGAATAAACAAAATGTATGTTAATCTTTAGAATAAATGCTAGATAGATAGTGTGTTCAAAGCATAATAGGTACAGCTAATTTATTTAAATAGAAAAAATCACAAAGAAGAATCTAATAATTACTTTTCTCGACTTAAAACCGAATTGATTGGTTCAATCTTTGGGATTGTTTGTCAAATTATTCTATAAGCAATGTTTTACCGTTATTATATTATCAAGTCTACACATTTTCAATAAATCACTAAAATCTTCTATAAAAGCGAAATATCACTTACTGATTAATCACAAAACATCAGAAACTATAACACCTAAAAACTAAAAATTTGGCAGGTTAGGTTCCATATAAGATGTAGACATCCGCTAAGAACGGATTTTACGAAACTCCACCCCTAAAAGAGAAAAGACGGGAGCCCAATGTTTGTATGGAGAAACCTAATATTCATATTTACAAGCTGATGCTTCATAATACAAAAGAAAGAGATGCGCAAAAACACAATAGGTGCGTCTCTTTCTTTTGTATGCTGTCGAAGAGTGACCACGCTGTAAATGCGTTCTAAGTTTGTTTATACAAAAAATAATTATTTATTTATTTAATCTTCATGCAACACAAAGTACAAAGGCGGACTTAATGCCTTAAGCATTCTCTACCAGTCAACCTAAAAATAATTATGAAGATTAAAAGGTAAACTTTGTATAGCAGAAATACAACATAAATCACTCTGTTACTGTTTCGTATTTAAAAAGCTGTTTCGATTCGTTTCAAGTGTTTTCTGCAAGTAGCTGTTTTATTCATACCGTTTTATAGTTCGGAAACTGCAGTTAATTTTTATTACAAGCTTGAATTGTTCCGTTTAAAAATGGTAATTCTTATTTCTATGCAATTCTGGAATCGGTTTGCTATAATTTTTCTTTATTTGTATTTTTCCATATGTATTTTCTTTTATAATAGTAAAACCGTTCAGTGCATTTAACCAAGTGAAATTTTTAGTCTTTTTTTATTATTCTACGATATTTAATTTATTGACAATTATAATTAAATTTAATATGTAATTTATTTTATGGGAACAATAACAAATTAGTGAATTCTGAACTAAAAAAGAAATAAGTGTTAGTAACATATAATGTGGACCAAAGTTGTATTTTAAATAAATTATTATTTATTATAGCGGGTACTGGTTCGAGATAGCTCAAGAATACCTGGAAGAAGTTGAGGAATGCCTTTGCCCAGCAGTGGGACCGTACAGGCTATTAAAAAATATATAATATTTGTTATTAATAAACCCAATCGGGTTTGTGACTATTTAGGATTAACTTAGTAACTATCTCAGGTGAGATAGCGGTCAATCGCGAACCTATTAACAATAAAAAAAATACACTGCCAGTGGCTTCCCTTTCATGAAAGTGGAAAATTACCTAAGAGAAGACAAACATCCTGGATAAAAGTATCTTATGTCCTATAGAGTAGTTTCCAGGGTCAAAATAATTACATTTTATTTAATCCGTAGATATTTTAGATTTTTTTTAAATATAGGACACGTATTTTATCTTTTTTCGACAAAACAAAAAATAACAAAGATATAGCCCATTAAAGTTACGTGTGACGTCCCCCCGTGCGAAAGCTTAAAGGGACCACAGACTTAAGTATATGGTTTTAATTTCAACTCGATACCTTTATGCGTCCTCGACATAAAAGGTCATGACAGATAGACAGACGGACGGACGGACAACAGAGTGATCCTATAAGGGTTCCGTTTTTTCCTTTTGTAGTACGCAACCCTAAAAGTAGCCTATTAGTAGTAGTAGTATTGGTATAATTACTGCAAGGCGTTCCAATGTAAGAATAAACAAATAAATAAATGTGGCAAAATGTCTGAAACAATAAATTACATTCTCTAACCAAATCAGCTCCAATCACAATAATTCCAACAAGTAAACGTAAAAGGACAACGTGCCATAAATCTCAATACAAATGACAAAACTAAACAAATAAGAGTACAACAAGTCTAGAATATTTCTCTCATACATTTGTGTATCTCACAATTTACCAGTGATATTTTATTTTCTGCATAAACCTGGGAATTTTCCCATAATATTTCACTGGAACAACTGCACCTGCGTTTTACGTCTTGTTGGGGAGAATTTTAGAACAATGGTACTGAAATGGGCTGTTCATCATTTTGTACTATTTTTGGGGTGGTATTTTTCAGTGCTAATATGCTTACTCTAGCTCTGTTGACCAAAGAGGCTTGCTCATAGGCTTGATTTCTGAGTCAAAAATAACTTTTCATTACTCATACTCTGAAAGTGGGTCTGAAGTTGCTTGAAGAGCAGGCTGAAAGTGATACTTTTCATCCCTTACTTTACAACTGACAGCTGTCAAATTATTAAAAAAAAAACTAGTTCTATCTTCACGTTTCTATTGAACCATGTTCCAATTTTCCATACAACCCGTCAATCACAGCGCGATATAAAATTGAAATAACTTAAAGATAAGTATTAAATAAATCTCGAATCGAAATCCTCGAATTAGTGACCTCGCTACGCTCGGCCGCCAACTCCTTTTCGGGACGAAATTAGTTACTTTCACCCCTAGTGTAACAATGTACTATTAAATAAAACAGGTAAAAAGGGCCTGTGCCAAATTTTGACAGTTGGTAGTATGAACCTCAGAAAGTACGTAAAGCCGTCCTGCGCCTGATCTATCTAGTCGTGTTTTTTTTGGTGGGTAAAAATCATCCAAATGACATCCCCCGCCCTTGGGTGGAGCGGGAGATAGTTTGAAACTCTTACTGACTAAAAAACCCACTCCGTTCCTTTTTGCCTTTCGTACCGTGGCCGAGCTTCCCTTTCGGATAACCCTGGCTTCAGTCACCGGACGGTCGGACAGCGAACTATCCATTGCTCACCATCCTACGGCTTACAGTGGCCGGAAACCGGGATCGGAATCTCGGCGGTGGCTGGACCGCTAAGAGCACCGTTGCCTGGTGTGGTCGGCCTCCTCCTTTGCTAGCATTACTGCTTCGCAGAAGGAGGCGACCGCCTGCCACTCCTTCTCGCCTCGAATCATGGCCTGTACCAAGGCCCGGCGCGAGAGATCGCCGCCGCCTTCTCCAGTCGTGTCAAATAAATCAGAGGAGACGATGGAGATTTCTTATGCGATAAACCATTTGCCAATTGTTTTTTTATTTAGGTTGGAAAATCAATGACATCCCACGCTCTTGGGCAGCGCGGGACATAGTGTCAGACTTTTACTGACTAAAAACCCACTCCTTTTCCTTCGTTGCCTTTCATTTTGGGGCCAATTTATCCTTTCAGATACTAATCCTTCAGTCAGTAAGGTCCGATAAATCAGCTTTATAAAAGCATAACACCTCAACTTAAACACATACAATTTTCCACAAAAACCCGAATGTTATTGGAAAAATACATATTATTTTGACATGGAGCTCTGTTATTTGAATTCGACGCGCATCTGTC